>JAUDYJ010000002.1:231668738-233093738 GCA_030761175.1 Masticophis lateralis
CAGAGCTGTAAGGAGAAAGTTGGATGAAGAGAGTGATATCCTTGCTGCCTTAAATGCTTGAAAGAAAGACCGTAGAATGAACAAATGAAAGAAATATTAAGGAACAGTAGCTTCAACAATGCAGTTGGGTCATTCTTATTTGAGTTTTCATTAAATAATCCACTAATACAACTAACTTAGTTTGTTAGGACTGTAGTAATCATTGAAAAGATTGGCATGCAGGAAAATAGCAAATTGCTTTGTTGCATTTCATGCTCAAATCTGAATTTTAAATACTATCAAAAACAACTGCCCAAAAAGGATTTGAATTGTCCAGAAAGGTTGTGCCACTGGCTCATTGATAAGGAAGCTCTTTCATGATTATTTCAACATTTCTTAACCTGAAATAGTACCAATTTAACCATTTCAATTGACAGCAAAACATTACTGTCAAATATAGATCATCTTTCTTTGTCTATAAATTTATTTAGTCACTATTATGTACTTTGAAGCTGAAATATTAGAAATTTCATTATTAAATAATGAAAACAGAGAAATATGAATCATTTGTAAAGTTCCCAATAATTATATATTTAAAATACATTTTATATATGAAAAGGAACAATTTGCTGTTCGCAGTAAAAGTTATTGGTGTTTTTTTAGTCTGACCAACCAATACATTTAAAGAGCATCTTCCATGTCTTGTTTCTTTTAACACAAAATATGTATTATAGCACTATAATTATTCATATTATTGCACTATTTTGTCTGTGGATGGTATGTATGCACATACCAGGGATGAGTTCTGTTTATCTTTACTATTGGTTCGCAATGGGAGCATGCACGCTTCTGTGCATGTGCAGAAGCTTCTGCACATGCGCAGATCATGTGATGGAGCGTCCCGCCGCTTTCTACTACCGGTTTGCAAGAACCGGATTGAACCAGGAGCAACCCACCATTGATGCATATACTGTATATGTTCTTGACTAGAGTCTTATAGTAATAAGATCCCTTACAATTGGTAATTCTTGTTTTCTCTAGGGAATTACCTGTTTACAAAATAAGTTTTCATTTTCTGCCAACTTGTATGTACTATAAATGTGAAGTAATTGAAGCAAGTTCTCTTTTTCTCAAATAGCTTATGTCTATAAACAATGTCATATAAAATTTAGGATCTTTGCCACAAATCTTACCAATGATAAGAACACTGGAATGAAAAGGCATGTTTGATCTGCAAACATATGTCAAAATATAATCCATCTATTAATTATAATAGCATACTAAGTATATACTTTTATTATATACTAAAAGTAGCAATGACCATATCCTTTTCATAATAAATATTTCTATCGTTCTACGCTGTTACTTTCTATTTTATGTATTTGTTTTAATGTAAAGTTTTATCTGTTGTTATGAAATAGAAGATAAGCCAGAAATAAATTTAAAGAAGTAGTAAACTGATTACGAAGTATGTTAATAAACGTAATTGCTATTAATTTTATTGTTTTAAAAATTCTGATACAAAAACTTTTTGGTATCTTGACATAGATGAAATAGAGTTATTTATGATTACATATAGAGCGGAATCTTAGAAATAGAAGAAAGACAGTTATAGACCACTCAAGTCAACATCTAGGAGTCTGATTGCTGATTGACCTTGTGTCAGTATAAATAAGTAAACCTAAGTACTTCTACTTACAATGTAAATAAAGCTAAAAGACTTACTTTGCAGTCTCAATTTAATCATTTAAAATCATCAAATACTCTATTAATGCTTTTGCTCTGAAAATTTTTGTTTTCCAAATCTCGGAGCCCTAGAGTAATAAACTTGCAAAAACAATTTGAGATAGATAAGTCTTCTTGTCTTCATGATGATGTAAATGCTATTATTGCTACAGTTCTAAATAAGATGTTCAATGCACAGTTTAATTTAATTTATGAAATCATCATAATTCCATAAATAAATCCCATAACTGTGTGCTCAGGCTTTCTCTCTCTCCCTTCTTTCTCTCTCTCCCTTCTTAACCTCAGGGTCCAAATCCTAGGCATTTTTATCTCATCTTCTTGAGTTTACAGACTTTTGATTTCTCTTTCATTAGTCTTAAAGCTTTCTGCTATCCTTTGCTTATGAAACAGCTCTTTATGTTGTGCGTATCACAGTTTTTTGTCTTACCTCGATTCTTATATCAGCTCTCCACCTATGTTTACTTCCCTTTCCTCTTTTCTAGGTTTTCTACAAATTACTGTTGATATTTATATGCATTGGTTTGTGTACTGGTAAACCAAGTTAAAAGTTAAAATACAAAACATCCATCATTAAAGTCCTCTTCACAGCAGAAGCTAAGCATCCAGTTATCTTTGATAAATGATCCTAGGTAGGCCAGCTCGGTATTTGACATAGGACAATGGCATTATGCAGGAATCTATGCTCCAAGAATTAATAAATAACACAGACACAAAATCAGCTGGATGAAGGACAGAATCTGTACTTCTATTTTTACCCATCAAAAGAGTCTGTATATTTGGCAAATAAGAAACTCTGAAAATGAAGATAGTTGTTGCTATTACCTCGACTCATGATTGTTTGATGGATTTTAATATTGTATTATTTTTCAACATAGACTGCAAATAATTTTGAATTTCGCAACCCCAGAGTGGGTTTTGTGGGAAATTCAGGGAGCCTAGGAACACAATTTTAGAAAGCCTGATTTATTTTCTAAAGGAGGTAGAAATGAACTGATAAAATTATAATACAGGCTGTCCTCAACTCATAACCACAATTGGGTCCAGAATTTATATATAAGAGCCTTGGTGGTGCAGGAGACTAAAGTGCTGTTAAATAGCACCAGCTGCCTGCAATTACTGCAAGTTCGAATGTCACCAGGCTCAAGGTTGACTCAGCTTCCATCCTTTCGACGTAGGTAAAATGAGGACCTGGATTGTGGGGGTAATAAGATGACTTTGTATAAAAAAGAATACCGCTTGGGGGTGGGGGTAAAAGCCCTACTAAGCAGGTATATACAAAAGCATGAAGGCTATTGCTTAAAGCATTGTAAGCCACCCTGAGTCTCTGGAGAAGGGTGGCATATAAATTGAGCCTATAAATAAATAAATAAATAAATATCAGCAGTCATTGAAGTCATCAGTCAGACTCAATTTTACAACAAAGTATACAGTGTCATTAAGGAAATCATGTGATTATTAAGTGAATCTTGCAGTTAAATGAATCTAGCTTCCACAATCAGTATTTTAATCAGCAAATTATATCCTGGAAGGTCTGGGCAGGCTGGCTTTAGGGAATGAGAACCTGTTCTGCTGCATTTAGCAGGCAAATGTATATGGAACACAAATTCAAAGGCCAATCAAAAGTTGCTTTTGATTTGATCTTTAGAACCTTCTTTATGAGACAAATTTCAAAATTCCACTGTTGGCAGATGTTTGCTGTTATTAATGTCCAGACTATATTAAAACACCAGTCTCAGGATGTGATTTAATCATACAGGGCAGCTGAACTAGTTTTATTACAGAAAAATAGGAATTCATATCAGTAGTGGGTTTCAAATCCCGTCACTATCGGTTCCCTCTGGGGGGGGGGTGCGCTTCTGTGCATGCGCAGAAGTGTCCGGGCGGGTGAGCGGAGCCTTCTGCCACCACTGCTACTGGTAGCAATCCACCACTGATCCATATGTACAATGAAGTTATCTATGGAAATAGAAAATTTGCCCCTTATATTTTCAGTTCTAAGATTCAGATTATGGCCTTCATTTTTACTGCCTTTCTGAATTAATGTAATTTTGGCTACTCTTTTTAAAGACTTGAAGCTGATAATTGTTGACCTGTGTTTACAAAATGCTGCTTTCTGGTATAAAAAAGTTCTTATCTCATCAAGTTCTATCCAAATACCTACAACAAAGATCTGAAGAGATGCTCTGGCTCTCTTTGAAGTTTGTGAATAGCTATTATCAGTGAAACAGAGATGGGTCATCGCTACAGTAATACTTATGGCCTGGGATTATTTCCACTCTCATGCCTCATGCCTTAACACTTATATGGTTTAGGTATCTTTTTACATTTAGCCTTTCCTAAGCAATAACTCATGCTGATTTTTTTTGTTTTGCTTTTAATGCCCCCTTCTTACTATTTCGCCCCTCAAACAGTAAAAAAACGCTTGTAGTAAATAATCATGATCTAAATTATTTGAGAAAGATATTCTGTACCTCTATAAAAAGAATGAAAATAAGCACTTCTCACACCTTAAATTATATCATAGTATTCTGTACAGGGAATTAGATCACATTTGCTAATGTGCGAACTGCCTTTAACTATCATTAAGACAAATCCCAAATGCATTTACACTGAATTTAATGTCACTGAATTCAGTGGAATTTATTTCCAGAAAAATATACTTAGAAGTTCAGCATTTGTGCATTTTTTCCTACACCTTTTCTTTAATCTTAAAGATTTGAATAAAGCTAATGAAGATGATCAGTTTTCTAATTTCCAAAAATATTTTTATAAAATAGACTTTTTTTTAAAAAAGACTTGCAATCATCTATTTCTAGTAAGAAATAGAAAACAAAACTTCATCTATACTTCACTATACTTCATCGAAGTAACTATACTTCACTATACTTTATCTAAGCAAAGAAAGTGAGTTCACGTATGATTTATATTTTGTTTTCTATCTTCATGGCCAAAGCTATCAAGGCAGAAGCAAAGAGTTTGAGATGAGACAAGACTTTCATCAAAATGTGGTTCTGACCTCCATATCCAAAGCTGAGAAACAAGCAGCAAAAAAATCCATGGCCGTCTAAGGGCAGAAGAAAGAGACATAAGATTTAAATGCTGGAGCTATTATAAATAGGAGACTTTATTATTTGATTCTACAATAGATCATTTTTGTATCTTTAGTATAAGCGATAATTTCCATTTGAGCCTGATTTTTTTATTATTCCATTGTTTGTTTCTGAATACTAGTTTGGTTTGTAGAGAGGGCAAAACTGTTACATTTAAAACAACATGATTTATTTATTTATTTATTTATTTATTTAATTATTTACTTTACAAGTAGTCCTTGATTTTTGATTTAAGACCTGAGGTGGCGGAGTGGTTAGAGTACAGTACTGTAGCTACTTCAGCTGATTGCTAGTTCAGCAAATCAGCAGATCAAATCTCACCGGCTCAAGGTTGACTCAGCCTTCCATCCTTCCGAGGTGGGTAAAATGAGGACCCAGATTGTTGCAGGCAATATGCTATTTAGTATACTGTCTTTGGTGTAAGCCGGCCAGAGTCCTGGGAGAGTGGGCAGCATAGAAATATGACAAATAAATAAATAAAATGACCATAATTGATTCTACAATTTTGGCTGTAAGTCATTGAAATTGTAAGTGAAGTAACCACATGACTGGATTCAATTTTATTTTATTTTTTATTAGTTTTTATTTATTTATTTTTATTTTTATTAAAATAGAGCCTCGGTTAGCTCAAAAGGCTAGATAGCCTGTTATTAACATTCAGCTTTCTGCAATTATTGCAAGTTCGAGGCTCAAGGTTGACTCAGCCTTCCATCCTTTCTAAGGTAGGTAAATTGAGGACCCAGTTTGTGGGGCCAATAAGCTGACTTTGTATAAAAATATACAAAAGTATGAAGGCTATTGCTTAACGCATTGTAAGACCCCCTGAGTCTCCGGAGAAAGGCGGCATATAAATCTAATTTTTTAAAAAAGAAAATATTAGGAAAAATAGGAGAGGAAAAAAGGGAAGGTGTAGAAAAAAGAGGGGAAAGAAAGAAAAGGCATTGGCTTCTGACTCCATGTGGTGCTGTAGAATAAAACAATAAAATCAAACGTACCAAAGGTGCTTTTTCAAGGGGCAACTGTTGCATCTTGAAAAAGCATCTTTGGGACAACCATGACTTGTATGACTGAGTGCTTTGGTTAAAGAAAAAACACAATTACTTTTGTTTCTATTAGGAAACTGCTTCTGGACTTTGTGCTTGAGGTGGAAAAAAATGAAACTTTGATTTGGGGTTTTACTGATTACATAGGCTTGTTGTTATAGAAATGGCAAGTTTACACTATTATGTAAAAGTAAAAAATTGAGATTTGTTTATCTCCATAGACAACATCAAATCTCAATTTTTTACTTTTACATAATAGTGTAAACTTGCCATTTCTATAACAACAAGCCTATGTAATCAGTAAAACCCCAAATCAAAGTTTCATTTTTTTCCACCTCAAGCACAAAGTCCAGAAGCAGTTTCCTAATAGAAACAAAAGTAATTGTGTTTTTTCTTTAACCAATGCACTCAGTTTAGCCATCTCTGCTAACTCCATCAACTTTTGCAGCCATTTGTCCATTGTGGGAATCAAAGAGACCTTCCAGTAATCTTTCTTCTCTCAATATATATAACATCAAAGTTCCATTTTCTCCCTCAAGTCTTTTTCCATTAAACCCAAAAGAATGGCTGGGTCGACTGGACATTAACATTTGAACTACTGTAAATCCATGTATTTTCCATACACTAAATAAATAAATAAACCCAAAAGAAAAGTTCCTGGTTTATCTTTATATTCACTTTGAGAATCTTCTGCATTAGGATATGAATACTACTCCAATATTTTGTCACATGTCCACCATAAATGATAAAAGATCACTTCTTTACATTGCATTTCCAACTTTCATTTGAAATTCTTGACAGTGGTTGAATTCAATTTTATGACCATTTTTACAATGATCACTCAGCAAATCAGAAGATTATTAAGTAAATCACAAGGCTATAAGTCCAAAATGCCCATTGAGCATTTTTTGCCAGAAAACATCAGCAATGGTTGCAAAGTGTAATCACATGACCACATTTTTGTAAATGCAAGCTGGTTGCCAAGCCTCTGAAATGTGAAAATTGGACCTCCATGAAAATGGAGGACGGACTTTTTTTGTAGTAATTTTGAACAATTAAGCAACTGATTGTAAATCAAGAATTACCTGTCTAATTGCAATATGTGTGAGTTCTAGATTTTGGATTGGATCTCACATATCTTGTTGGTAGTATGCAATCATTTGGCCTATTTTTTACAAAGTATAGTATTATTTAAGGATTTAACTGTGTATTCAATATTATAGATTAATTACTAATTGTATTCAAAATATATGAAATTATATCAGATGTGTGTGTTCATATTGCATTTATTGATACCCTCTATATTATGTTTTGCAGATCACAACTTTAGCATTTGCATTCATTCTACTAAATTGCAATTACCTAGCAAATGATAATATTTAGATTAATCAATAAACAGCTCCATTGCTGTCATCTACATATGGAGGGTCTATTTGTTACCAGGGCCACTTGTTGCTTAAAATTAATATATATGGATTAAGCTAATCTTTTGTCATTAATTTCATGATGTGGTCATAATTAATCTCTTTCTGAATAATTGTAGTTTCTATTTGCATAAGTATAAAGATGCTGGCGTGGTGCATTCTGTCTTGATTACAAAATGGAATTTAGAGGAATTTTTTGTTAGATAAATACCATATTTTATTTTGTTTCTTTAATTGCTATTGGGGTGCCTTTATAGGAACATTCAGTGATTTAATTTTTCATTCATTCATTCATTCATTCATTCATTCATTCATTCACCTACCTACCTACCAACCAACCGGTTTAATTCTGACCATATATGTGGGAGATTATGTGCAAAAGAGATTGGTATAAGCCATGAGGATATTATTGTATCAGCAGCAGCACAATATAGACAAAAAGGAGTATAAAAAGAACTTTTCACTTTATTGGAGCTATATTTGGAAATAATTGCTGTTGTATGAGAAAAGGTACAGAGGTACAACTAACCTCTTGACATTTTCTCTAATCAAAACAGACTGGAAAAGCAGTGTCCCTATAGAAAATATTTGGTGACCTTTACAGACATTTCATATCCATTCATTTTATAGGGATATATTTTTCCAAATTTAATAAATGCAAAGAAACCCCAATTCTTAAATTCTTTAATTAGACATACTCTAAAGCTGAACATTTATGAAAGGCCAATATTATTTTATTAAAATATCCTCCATTCTGTTAATAAACAGATTCTTGATTCCAGCTAATATGAAGCAAACTGTACAGCAACAAGAATATTTACTTCCTGCTCAACTGATACTTGTACTTAGATTCACCAAGTCATATTTTGCTCCTTGTGATTATTAAAGATATGTTGTGAACCCTTTTGAATTTTTAATATTTATGCATCAATATGATCTCTCTCTCTCTCTCTCTCTCTCTCTCTCTCTCTCTCTCGTTATATCACAATTCTTTTCTTTCTATGTTCTGTTCTGCCTAATGCCCAAACCATAAAGTTTCTTTCTTTCTTTTTAATGCAGAAAGTCCATAAGAGATTCTCAGTCATCAGTAAATTTACATCAGTAAATGTAGATATTCCATTCCTCCATTGTAGGTTCAATATTGCCAAATATTTCCATCTTTGAATAGGCATTAAACTTGTTCCAGTTATCATATATAAAGATAGTGTTCCACAACTTTTTAAAATTATTTATTCATCACTCCAAAAGAAAAAATTATGGTTTTAACTGAATATTAATATTTAAAATCCTCTGAATCATTATATTTATGAGCCCAAAATTTTCCATCTTTTTTACCTGTATACGAAGCCCAACAAATGATCCTTCTTGCTTGCATTTCCAACGTAAATTTAAAGAACTACATTTTACATAATTTTTCTGGTGTCATATACTAATGGCACATTATTTTATTAAAAAAATCTCTTTAAGATTATAACATAATATATATTGTATTATTTTAAACCATGTATTTTCCCATTGTCCCATTTGTGTGTTATACATTCTATTTTTAAAAAAATTTCAATAAATGTTTATACATTTTAGCAATTATATGCTAACCATTTGTTCACAATTCTGTTTCAAATTCTCATATTGTTCAGTACCATGAATTTATCTTTTTAAAATATTTTTGATAACTGTAAATAAAAAAATCTATGTGCCTTTGTCATCAGTTGCTGTCTTGAATTTATTTTATATTACCTTTGACAAAATTAGCCTATCTTGCAACGTTAGCCATTTATCTTTGCATATTATTGCAATGTGCAATAATAGTCTATAAAATGCTTCTTGTGCTAAGAGCATGGAGATGCTTTCATGTACAGCCTGAGTTTGTATCTATTCAATTTTCTCCGTATGGCACATCTACCATAATGATTTTTTAAATTTACATTAATATTGACCTTATTATATCACAAGTATCCATGCCATCCAAATCTCAGTTTGTGTTCTTCTAACTCTTAATAAAACACTTTTAATCAGCAATGCTCATTCTTTCTACAAACCCAAAGAATAAGCTGCAAAATTTCAGAGCAAGTAGACCTAATTCTCCTCTTTCCTTTGCATCTTGTAACACTTTTATATTGGGGTTTTTTCCCTCTTCATATAAACTTAGTTATTGTTTAAAGGATATATCAATTGTCAAAGCAGGTATTATCTGAAAAAAACATCATTCCAAGAAAAATATTCATCTTTATCATAAAAAGAGCCTGGTGGCACAGGGGGCTAAGTGCTGTTAAAGTAGCACTTAGTTGCCAGCTGCCTGCAATTACTGCAAGTTCAAATCTCACCAGGCTCAAGGTTGATTCAGCCTTCCATCCTTTCAAGGTAGGTAAAATGAGGACCCAAATTGTGGGGGCAATAAATTGACTTTGTATAAAAAAGAACACCGCTGGGGGTGGGGGCGAAAGCCCTACTAAGCAGGTATATACAAAAGTATGAAGGCTATTGCTTAATGCATTGTAAGCCACCCTGAGTCTCCGGAGAAGGGCGGCTTATAAATCAAATAAATAAATAAATAAATAATAAATAAATAAATAAATAAATAAATAAATTTTCTATATAGCAGTATATAGCAGCACTTATACTTGTATGCTGCGCCACAGTGATTTACAGCACTGTCTGGGTGATTTACATTGTTAGCATATTGCCTCAACTATCTGTGTCCTCATTTTACCGATATTGGAATTGGATGGAAGACTGAGTCAAGCTTGAGCCCTCTCAGGATTGGACTCCAGGCTCTGCGCAGAGTTTGCTTCCATTACTGCATTTAACCATTGTGCCACCATGACTTCTTTCTCATTTATAAAGCCAACATGATGAGCTTTATGGGAATATAAGGTTTAGTGATACTTAACAGGAAAAAAAAGCTAGCAAAAAAGAAAAGCCAAACTTTAAAATTTCTTTCATTCTGAAAGATAAAACATAATGAATTATCTTCCAAAATTGTTGGGCTTCCCTACATTGCTTCTAAGTATGAAGAATGATAGAGACGCAGTGGCTCAGTGGCTAAGACGCTGAGCTTGTCGATCGAAAGATCGGCAGTTCAGCGGTTCGAATCGCTAGTGCCGTGTAATGGGGTGAGCTCCCGTTACTTGTCCTAACTTCTGCCAACCTAGCAGTTCGAAAGCACATAAAAAATGCAAGTAGAAAAATAGGGACCACTTTGGTGGGAAGGTAACAGCATTCCGTGCGCCTTTGGCGTTTACTTATGCCGGCCACATGACCACGGAGATGTCTTCAGACAGCACTGGCTCTTCGGCTTTGAAATGGAGATGAGCACTGCCCCTAGAGTCAGGAACAACTAGCAGATATGTGCGAGGAAAACCTTTACTTTTACCTTTATGAAAGAATGATCTTCCTGATTATTGTCTTTCCAATATTTTTTACAAAATGCCTTATCTATTGTGGTAATCAATTTTGGAGTAATACACCCTGAATATATTGTTAGGAATTTGCACTTGTTTTGAGCTCCTTTTCCCATTAGCTTCTCCTATCTTTGGATCCTATTTGGCATGGCTCAGGTTAAGATCCACTATATTAAAAATCAAGATAACTGCCTGACTATAGTTCAATTTGTTTTCTCTTAACCAAATAAATTTCCATTACACAGTTGCTTTCCCAAAATTCTTCGCATTTCCATTTCCTCATTGATTAATATCAAGTCAAGTATGGATGATCCTCTTGTGCCTTCTTTCATCTTTGAAAGAGAAAATTGTCAGGAAAAAAAATCAGGAATTTCCTGAAAAGATGAGACTTGAAAGAATTTAACTCCAAACAGACCTCAGGATAATTAAAGTTTACTATCACTTTGTGCCTTTTAGAAGGTATTTTGCTATAGCAAACGTAATAGTAACATCATTAATTTGAAAGCGTGAACACACAAATGGAGAAAGTACTGTAATAATTGATTGAACAAAGCAAAACAGAAGAATGACATTTAGCTACCCATTTAGATAGATAGATAGATAGATAGATAGATAGATAGATAGATAGATAGATAGACAGACAGACAGACAGACAGACAGACAGACAGACAGACAGACAGACATATACACATACATAAAGCGACAATACAAAAAATGTCAACATTCAACTGAGAAACATGCATACTGAACAGAATTGCTTGCTCTTTCTTTTAGCTGTCAGGAGCATTTTCTTGTCAAAGGTGACAATGAATATGATATATTCGTTGATATATATGCAGCTTTCTTTTTCAGGAATCAAGTCTATGCTGAAGTTCATCCCAGAGAAGACTTCCAACTGTTATATGCTATACTATTGCAATTATTCATATTTTTAGTTAAGAATATTTATCATTTATGTTTATCAGCTACCAAAGGTTTATATTAAACAATAGCAGCTCATATATCAAACATTCTGCTATTGTGGCTCACTTTGAAGCTCACAAAACACTTCTAAAAGAAACAGATAACACTCTTGAGCTGGGCTGCATCAGGAAATAATAAAGTAGCTAACTAAAAGAAAAAGCTGGCAGGGAGAAGGATGAAGAAAAGCCAAGAGGCTTGCTGTAGAAATCAAAGACTTTAATGAACCATAGTATGTTCAGGAATACAGAAGAGAGTCTGTTTTATTCATGAAAGCACAGATCGAAATGGGGCATACCATTGATTCCTCTGCCATTGCCGTGGTCATCTGCAGTGAGGGTACAGTATATACTATAATTTGCATTGTTGGTTTCCAAAATTCCTTGAAAAAAGCATTGATACCAATAAAGGCAATGATTCCATACTAAAGAATTGCTAGGATTTCATGCAAAGATTTTGAAGTGCATTTCGTGATCTATCCAAAAGAGCAATGGACATTCAAGCTCACAAGCTAAAGCAAGGACGCTCTAAATTTCATGCATATAAATTTGATTTTCAATTATTTACCAGGGAAATAGGTAGAATGATTTGTCTCTGACCAGTTTTAAAAAAAGTGAAAGATGAGTTGGTGAGAATTTTTAGACAAACTGTTTCAATGTTGTGAACTAATTGATGGTTTTTGGAAGAGTTGAAGCATGGAAGAATGGCAAGGGAAGAAGGTTTTATAGCCTCTCTTGAAACAATAAAGAGATCCCTTTATCCAACATAGAAATGGTTTGTGTTTACATTTCTGTTGTCGACGCCTCTAGCACTATATTGTGCTACTAAAGTTCATGCCTCTGGATCAGCTGCAAAATGCACAAATGGATCCACAGCTACACAGGAAGTTCAATTCGCTCGAAGGTTCTGGCTTTGGGAAACTTCATAGAGTCTGACTCCCAAGAGTTTGCCATGGGTCTCAGACCATTAAGAAGGCCTCAAACAGCCAACAGGAATATACATTCCTGTTATTCTTCATTCAAACTTAGCCTTGGAGGCATAACTTATAGAGTCGGGGGACACAGCAATTTAATAGGTGATGGCACAGTACAAAAGTTAGGACAAAAAAAAAACCACTTATGGAAACATTTAATGGGCAAATGCTGCAAGCAGTCCTATTTTGCAATGCACTATATCTTTGCAACCGAAATAAGAATTACTGTATTTTTTGAAGTATAAGATGCTCTGGACTATAAGACGCACCTACCTTTTTGGGGGAGGAAAACAAGAAAAAAAATCTGCCTCTGCCTACCAGCAATTTGTCTCCTTGCAGCAAACAGCTTGCTTTAGTTTCATTTTCATTTTCAGCACAGTCTGATTAGCACAAGAAAAAAAATCTGCCTCTGCCTTCCAGCAATTTGCCTCATCCCAAATGGGGTGCGCGGCAATAGGCAATGGCAATCCCTGCAGCCTGAAACAGCTGAGGGTTGGGAGGCTGATCCAGCCGACAATCAACTGCTTGTGCTAATCTGGCTGTGCTGAAGCTGAAACGGGCTGTTTGTTATTTGATGGAAGAAGGTAAATTGCTGGGAGGCAGAGGCCAAAGGATGGGGGCCAGCGGGTGGGGGGGGCTACTTTCAGTGTATAAGATGCACTAAAATTTTCACCCTCTTTGGGGGGGGGAAGTGTGTCTTATACTCTGAAAAATACAGTACATAGAATTCTAAGTAGTGTATGTTACTTCTTATTTGCATGGGTCCCTGCAAATAAGTGCAATGCTTTCACTGTCATTGTTGCTCTATGCCTGCTGAACTCATTGACTCTTCTTTATTGCCAGAAAAATATTTAAACTTTGTGGATGTATTGCCTCCTTGCGAGACATGTGACTGTACCATTAATTTGAAGCCAGGAGTCCAAATTAATAGCCAAGAGTCAGTATCTCATGTTTACTCTCTATTTCAAACCTGAGGGAATTTCTGGATGACAGTTTAAAGGAAGGACTTAACTCAAAAGCAAGTAACATTCCAGGAATTGAAAGTCCCTTTCTTTTCACAGATCTATTCAAACACTCAGATTATTCATGCCAATTTACAGTGCAAATGGATGCATCAGACCATGGTATATAAATTGTTCTCCCAGAAGAGAAAGAATGGGGAATGTGTATTCTATTCCATGTTGCTTCTACCAACTAAATGGACCTATGATATTTTCACTAAATAGACATTTCAGCAACTGAGGTACTTCCTACCTGTACCTCCAGTAAAGGTGGTCCTTAATGACCATTCACTTAGCGTATGACAGACATGCTGTTTACAACCCATTTTAAAGTTATGGGCGCTAAAGCTCCCTCATGTTGGGGAGTGTCCTGTAGTTGGTTACGACCAACTGCAGAACACTACAACATCTCCCTACCTCTATCCCCTCCATCCCACCAACCTTCCAGGTCCCAACAGGTCATGGCCCTATTCCCCACATGCCCATCATCCATCACACATTTACCTTTTGAGGATCTCCAGTCTTCATGTTGGGGAAGAAGGGCAGGCCACACATCCCTGGGCTGCATGGTTGCCAGAAGGTGAAGTGAACACCGTTTTCAGCATGCCCACGATTCTTTCTGGTCATGCCAAAATAATGGCTGCTTCCATGAGGCTGCTGCATGGATCCCTGGGTGAACTGCCCCTTTTTGCTTACCTAATGTTGTCTGCACAGTGCTGCAGAAAAACTTGCGAGCTCTGAAGATCTTCAAAATGTAAATACATGATAGGTGACAGTTTATGGGAAGGAGGCCCAAGCCCTGTGGGGGTTCGGTAGGGAAAAGAGGCCTGCAATGACCCAGTGGAGCAGCAAGCAGAGCATGGGGTATCTTAGTGGCTGGGGGAGGCCTGGGGCAGATGGGCCTGGGCCTGCACTAAGATTCCCAGCGTCCTCCCATTGGAGGCATTCTCTGCTGAATGACACATGCATTTATTTAACGACTAACTGACTCTGGCAACTGCCTGGACAAGTCCCTGAAGTTTTCTTGACTAGATTTTCTAAGGTGGTTTGCCATTGCCTAGTTCCTAGGACTGAGGGAGAATGACTGGTCCAAGGTCACTCAGCTGGTCTTGTGCTAAAGTGGGACTACTGTTTATAATTTCCTGCTTTCTAGTCTGTTGCCTTAACCAGTAAATCAAATTGTCTCTCTTCCAATTATTAGACATTAAATTTTAAACATTGGAAATTGTACTATCGTGTCCTTGATCCTTGCTTTCAGCAGAGTATATTTCACATATATTTAAATTAAATTACATATATTAAGGAATGACCTACCATTATTTTTCCCTTCATTATTTTATAGGACACAATTGCATCACTTTGGGGATCCTTCATCTTATCACCTGCTTTGCATATATTTTGTCTCTCAATCCTCATAGTCTATTTCGTTGCCAGAACTTGAAAATTGTGAATTCCAGTAGCATACACTATCTTGTCCAGATTTAATTTCAGTGTATGATTAGTCAACTAGACTGTCAGCATTTCCAGATACCAATTGAGTTTATTTACACTAAAGCAGATGGCGGGCAATATACTTAAATAGTTATCTATCATTTGTACAGCCCAAAATATGCTGGGACTATGTTTCAGTCAGGATATTTTGAGCAACAATCTTCAATTAGCTAAGTATTTAGGGAGCCAGTTAAATTACTGTAATCAGTGAATATATTAAATATATATTTTGTATATCATTTATTAATCAAGGTGACATATCTAAACCTTCTTCTTTAATATATGTTAGCTTTAAAGCGAAGTGAGGTTTATCATAACAACCAACAGCTTGATGATTGCCTGGAGTAATCTTACTAATATAGTATTTGTTCACCTAGGGCGAACCTAGGTGCAAAACCTAGGCGAACCTGAATTGCAAAAAAAGAAAAGCTGATTACTAAATGGCAGCATAGTGCTTTTGTTCATATCTAGTTGTTATATGAATTTATGTAGCCCAGATATGATAGCCCTAAGTCAGCTTTTAGCAAATATTGAGATAACAGAATAAACTTAATATAAGAGCACCATAAATGCATACACAAAGCAAATTGTATTATTGTCATTCTCCAATAACAAACAGCATTATCATTCCATATAGCCCAAATCAATCCCCAGAAAATACCTGATGTTTGAAGTAACGAATCTATGTAATTTCTGATGCTGGTTTACAAAGTCAAGGCACAGGTGAACTGTGTAATCCAAATCACATATTCTCCCCAGCAGTTCTTATTTTTACTCAGTGTATTAGTATTCAGAAGGAAAACTGTTTTTGTTTTCTTCCCAGAAAAGCCTCACCTTGCTATCAAGATTGAAAACTTAACTTATAAGGACAGGCAACATTACAAGAAGAGGCCTATACACAAAGCTATGCATATTATCTCTTGGCCTTTTTTATTTCTGCATCAAGTCTATGCTATCTGATATAAAGTTGACTCTAATTAGATTCTGTATGTATAGCCTAGCAAATAGTACTATAGCTTTTTTCAGGATCCTTCACTGTAATATTAAATAAAATAGGATAAGAGAGCTTATTTCTTTATTATTTCCCTACATTTCATTCATATTCATATGGTCTCTGCAAAATTGTTTATATATGGAAAACAAAGACTTCTATACAAATTCAAAATTTCCATTGCTTGAATCTGAGTTTTCTCAGTCTTTTCCATTTATTACTAACACTGCCATAAATACTTGGAAAATTTGCAACATCTTCACTTGCAACTGTCACGTTTTATCAGCTTTATTTATTTTTCTACCTTTTTTTTTCTCTCTTGGCAAAGATTTTATCTCTTCATGCTGTCACTAAATTAATTTTTCCTTCACAAAAATCAAAATGATTTTC
Source organism: Masticophis lateralis (assembly GCA_030761175.1). Classification (NCBI taxonomy): domain Eukaryota; kingdom Metazoa; phylum Chordata; class Lepidosauria; order Squamata; family Colubridae; genus Masticophis; species Masticophis lateralis. The sequence continues at coordinate 231,685,248 of JAUDYJ010000002.1, forward strand.
TGAGAGCAGCTACAAATTGTTGTATTGCTGCCTATTAGCTAGATATACCTAAAGCTGCTGATAACATCACATCAGTCAACTATAAACAATCCAATAAGCCCAAGTACTACTTTGCTTTTCATAAATTGAACTGAATATCAGAAGTTTGCTTATGTCACCAATCACATATTAGATTTCCACCACATTGATCACAGATCCTATTTCAGAGCTAAGTAAGTTGAAGTCTTTCACACACTTTGAAGTTCCATAGATATTGGCCAGTGCTCTATGGGAATTAATTAGAAAATTTGGAGAGCCAAGGTTTGTCTACCTCTGGATTCAGTTACAGTCATGGTGCTCAACTTGACTCTCAATGACTACATGGTGAAATGCTTACCATCTTCATCTGATTCCAGTAATCGCTCTTCCAAGGATATTACAGTAATCTCATAGAATCATAGGGCTGGAAGGGACCTTGGAAGTCTTCTAGTGCAAACCCCTACCAAGGCAGGAAGTTTATGTCCTTTTATGTATTGTTGTTGTATTTCCATCAATCTTGTCAAGCTTGATAATTATTTTCTACTTCTATCTATTTGCTATTCAATGGAGTAATCAGATTTTATTTGTCCTCATTGATTAATTCTTCTTGTAGTCTAGGTTATTCTTAGTAATGGCCTCCAGATCCATAATTCAAAGGAACCAATCTTCTCTCTCTCTCTCTCTCTCTCTCTCTCTCTCTCTCTCTCTCTCTCTCTCTTTTGCAGAATCCCGATTTCACAACCATACATTACCATACTTTAACAATTCTGATTATCTTTGTGAATGTAATGTCCTCATCTCTACACCTTGGTCTAAGTATGTCATTAGAGTCATCTGTAGGACTAATTTCATCTTTATTTCCAGCATATGCTCCACCTTTATCTGTTTTTCACTCCAAGGAAACAGAACAGCATAGCATTTTTACTTCTTCTCAGTCAACAGTAATGTAACCTGATCCGTTTGTAATTGCCATTTTTGTTGTAATATGTAGCATTGGCCTGTAGTTTAGTCTTCTGAATGTTTGTTTTCAACCTCCCGTATTGTTTTCTGGTGCCATTTCTGCTAACACTGCCATTCTAATAATATATTTACTATATAAATTAAACAGACGTAGAGACAATATACATTCTTGTGTCTTTCTATATTCCGAATTTTCTGTTTCTCCAAATCCTGTTCTTGTGTTAGCTTTTTGTTCACTGTAAAGATTCTGGATTGAATAATTGGGTATCAGGCAGCCTGTTAGCTTTAAAATATTCTCAATACCAGCAAAATCTATGTAATAAGAGGCTTTACTATATTCAATAATGCAAAGGCAACCTACCCCCTCCTCCTTGCTCTTTCTCTTATCTATTTTGTATTATCTATATAAATCTCATATTCAGCAGTCTCTTCTGAAATCTTCCTGTTCATTTAGCACAGCCCTAATTGGCAAGTAAAACTTTACTTGCATAAGGAATTAGTGCAAGTATTAATTTACACATTCTCTTTTATATCTGTTCTCCAGAATCTGATATATACACTTTTTTCCAACTTCTAGGCCAGACAATTTTATTCCATAATTTTGACATAAGAGTTTTTAAAACTTTAACTATTTCTTCTGAAGTTTTATGTAGTTCAGTCTGAATGTCATCTGTGCCTGCTGTTTTTCCTTTATCAAAGATTGTTGATTGCCTATTGTACCCAACTTTCTTGGAGAAGAGGTTCCTAAATCTATTCTGTTTCAACAAATAGTTGTCATTCAAAGGATTCAGTATATATATTTTTATATTTCTTTACTTTGCTTTTATCAGATCTATTCTTTGATTACTCCTTAAAATTCCTTCATTAGCTGGAAGTTATCTTGTAATTTCTTTCATCTTATTTCAAAAGCTCTTGTTTTTCTTTGTTTATTGAGACATTTTTCCTCATCCTTCCTTTCAGCATCCTTCCTTTATGCTGAAAGTATATATTTAGTTGTCATGCATCCTTTCCTGCTTATCATGATACCTTTGATTGAAAGCCACAATCTTTTCCTCTTTGAAATTCTTCCAAATAAGATAAAAAGAGATGACATTGTTTTTCAGGTTGTGCACCTCTCTTCTGAAACACTTTATTTTTAAAATTTGTATAGAACCCTCCCCTACAGGGGATCCACATAGAATTCTTCCATGAGGTAAAAATTTGAAAAATATGGGAATCACTAATACAAGGATTGTATTATTTTGGGGGGGGGTTTTGTGTGTTTTGTAAATCCTGTATCTATTAAGTTGTTGTGAATCAGTATGGGGCCAACATCTTATAAATATTAAATAATTACCTGAGAATATTTTTGCACTTATTTTCACAGTATTTTACCACTTTTCATAATTCTTCAAGTTTATTTTCTCAGAATTTAAACATATTAAAAATATTGCTTATATTTTATTTCATGTTTATATTATACAAAGTCCACCTTGCTGGTACAACCACTCATTATTTTGTAGAAGTATTTAACACCAATGGCTTGTTCTACTATGTATTCTTGAAAGTCTCATAACTTACTGGACTGCTTTCATTTTCTATTTCCTATTATTTATTCTTTTTCATTTTGATGTCCATAAAATAAAGGCATCTGCAGAATCTGCTGTGCAGACATCTAGGTTGAAAGGAGAACATGGGATCTGGTATATATATATCTTGAACTTGCATTTTATGTGGATTAGAGCCATTCCAAACATTTTATTCCAGGTTTATCCAACTTTTCCGTTTTCAGCATTGCAGATATTATTATATCCTTTGTTGATATTCCATTTTGAACTTCTTGCAGTTTGTTACATAATTCCCTGTTGGGTTTGTAGTAGATTGCATAATAGTGATTTTGATTGAATATTAAGTCTACTAAATATGAGTCTAAATTGTTTAATTATATTCAATAAACTCAAAATTTTTCTTTTGAATCCTTGCAGAACTGTGAAAATTATAGTTGATACCTTCTCATATTTTATATTTTATAAAATTGAAATGTAATTACCCTGTGGGAAAAAATAATTCTGTAAAGGTTGAAAACATTCTGTAGCAACTAAATTAATGTGAAGTGGCTATTTAAATGGAAAATATAAAATTGTAAAGTTAGGGAAAAATTGAAATTCTGAACAGAACTCTTTATTTAAGAAGGAAGGTCTGCACTGTAATTCTTCTATTCCAAGTCCATCAACTGTCTCTGAGGACAATAAGCAAGAGACTTCCTCTTGCAGCATAGCTAGGCTTAAACTAACAAACTCCAGCCAGCCTTGTGATATGGTTTACGACAGCAGAGCATGGAGCATTCCTCTCCTTTTTATCTACTTCTAGCCTATAAATTGTGGTTTTCATCTTTATTTCACCTTTGCTGTCACCAAGTTGGTTCTTTCAGGCTCAGAATATATTATTATAAATTTTCTTAAATTAATCTTTGTTAAATATTCTTTCTTTTCCACTTGCTTTATTTCAATTAAAATATGCAGTTGTATCTTTAATGGGTACTCTGAATTTTTCAAATTGCTATTGATTGGTCTTACAGGGTGTTTATATGTATGCATATGTGTTTATGCATGATCTTTTTTCTTGCATACTTCAGAAGATATCCAGTACTATTAACAAATAAATAAAAGAAATGAAAATGTAGGGAATTAGTAGCCTTCCAAACACTTCAGTGAGGAGATAAATTGCTTTTGTCTTAGAGTGTTTTTGATATTTACAGTTAATTTAAGGTAAACACTATTTCCAACATAGATAATTGCATTTCTTTCTTCACTTCGTGACAGAGTCTTGAGATCCTTATTCTGCTCAGTGTCTACATTTTCTTGCAGCACTTTTCTTTTCCATTAATTATTAAAAGAATAGCACTGCATAAAATATTGATCGGTTGCCTGACATTCATTTCAGAACTATACACAGAGCAAAAAGGTAATACAAGTCTTTTCAAGACTCTCTCCTCTGTTTTTGTAGTATGTGAACAGAGACTTAAATGTTTATTTTACTACCTTGGTATTTTAATATTCTCAAGTACAACAGCTATTCAGCTTAATTCTTTTCTAATAGCAATATTTCTTATTAAAATTAGCATTTTATAAGCTAAAATTTGCAAATGTCTTAAAGTGAGACAGTTTGAATGGCAGTTGGTGTCCCAGAAATATGCAGACTAAATTATTGACAGAATATTGAGAGTCTAGTTTTCCACATGGAAATTGTGAAAGTGCTTTTCTTTTTTCTCTCTTATTTTATATAGCTATTTCAATTGCAAGACTTAAATAGCCTACTCTAGAAAGTGCAGCATGCCCTAGAGGGAAAGTCATACAGTACAATAACCTAATCTTTAAAATAAATCCCTTGAGTCAAACTCAGTTCTTGGTGGCCACAGAGACTTCACATGCTTGTTTTCTTGGCAACAACATAGATGTGGTTTGCCAAGTTGTTATTTTCTGTTAAGGTTTTTTTTCAATTCCCAGTCTCAACTATAGTTAAAAATATATGATACATAAAGCAATACCTTATGTATCTCTCACTGTTAAAACAACATTAATGGTTTTATAATTTCTTATAGCATTGGCAAAAAGTGTAAGGCCAAATAAAAAAGAAAAAAAGAGAGAGGCTATTCTTGACATGCTATAACATCTCTTTGCTATTAAAAACTCTCATTTCCATATCAGGGTGATGTGCTGTATTTAACAGGGTGATGTGCTGTATCATAAGATATTCTATAAGTGCCCATTTGAGTATGTCAAATGGGCACTTACAGAATGCATCCCAAATACAAGACTCATAGAATTTAAATTGGGTATATAAATGAATTTATGACAAAATACACAATGTTATAAGATGCCTGGTTTATGTAGATGTAAATCAGTAACAGGATATAAGTAATTTTAATTATTTGTACTTGTTTTTGTGTGTGTGTGTTTGTGTATTTTATGGGGCATCATTTTGTCATTTTGTAAAAATAGATTCTGCCAATAGCGAGAGATGTGCAGTGCAATGAGATAAAGAAGAATTGAAGAGAAATCAAGTCTGACAATAATATTTGATTGAACTAAAGACTAAGCAATTAGAAGTAAAAGGAAAGAATATAAAGTTGGTTTATTTGATCAAAGCTAAAATAAGACATTTTCCCTCTAATGTTCTAGCAACCCATTCTGCAGATTTTGCAGAACCAGAATTTTTTTGCTAATAGATAGGGGATGGGATATGGGATGAAGAGATTTCTGTTTAACCTTAAAGGTGGTGTAGAATTATTAAATTTGTTTATAAGTATTGTGATGAAGGTAGGAAGTCACTTCTTTTTTCCTGTATTATTTATTATTTATTTCTGTTCTATTCTTTCTCTACTTTTGTTCTAGTTTTTACTATTGTAATTAAATTTCTTAATAAAATACTAAAAATAAAAATTATATCTAAAATGAGTTATAAATAAGTGTTTCATGTACACTTAAACACTTATTTTGTCCTGGTCTGCAAACCATTACAAAATCCAAATTTCTAAAACTATGCATATGCACATACGTGTACCTATGTGCCACATGCATAATTTGTGGATAACCACGCTATATGTATGTATGTAACATTCTGTTTTCCAGAGATATCCAGTAACATAATTGGGGAGCAAAATGATTTTCCTTGATCTTTTTATGAAGTGTGCCAAACTCTAATCCAGCACTTTCTCTACCTGCCAGTATCTAGCCATACATTTAATAAGATAAGAAAAAAATAGCCTTTTTACTTTGAGAACAACAACCATAAAGTATGGAAAAATGTATTTATGACCAGAGTGAAAATAGTAATTTAATAAAAGCTTTCTTTGTGGTCATTGAAATGCATTCTAACATTTCTGTAAATATATCATGCAGTGATAGCAAGATTACATAGGCATATGGATGCATAAGATTATACAGAACAAAAATTTTCTGACATCACTTTACTTTTTCTGACTATCTGTTCCTTACAGTTGCATGGCAGCTATTCCCTATAGAATATAAAAACATGAAGCTCTTAAAATGTCACTTTAAATTAAAGCCAGTATGTTTCAATTGACTAATTTATTTATACTCTTGATGTAATTTTCAAAAGTGAGCTGACAGTTTAGCTGTGCATTTCTTTTTCCATCAAGGAAGTAACTGATGGGACTTTATTCAGGAGCAAGTGAATATTTTTGCTAGGCATAGCTTTTTTAATGATTTGGACTACATATAGGGTAGGAATACTTTTTATTATTTCATACCAGCTCAAGAAAACTGCAAAACTCTTTTTTGTACATTCTGGGATTCTTTTCATTTCTCTATTTTTGCACTCCATTTCAATACTACTAATATGCTGTTCATTTTATTTACCTTATTTTATTGTTAATTTTTTTAAAAAAATCTATTAAAATTTTAACAGGAGATATTATATAACTCTGTTGTGATGAAAAAAATGAAATTAGAGGCATAAAGAAAATAAAATGTAAAGATAAGACAGAAGCAATCATAATGCATCAGCTGTTATTTATATATTTACTGAATGTAATTCTTTATGGAGTAATTTATTTAAGATTTTAATCCATATAGCAGGGGTGAAATGCTACCATTTCGGGAGGGCTGGTAGCGGAGATTGGGACTAGTTCGCTGTACTTGCTGGCCACACCCCCAAACCGGACCATGGCCCGCAGCCCTGCCATGCCTTCCATGTGGCCTTCCCGTGGCCAGCTTGCGAAGGCAGGCAAGTGGAAGGGCCACGTGGAAGGCAGGCAAGCATGGCAGGGCTGTAGGGAAGGGAGCTAGCAGCTTACTCCCTTCCCAGCAGCCCTGCCATGCTTGCTTGCCTTCCATGCTGCCAAACTCATTGTTTGGAGCATCAGTGATCAAAGGAAACTTCTTCCAACTCTTCAAGATCGACTTTGAAGAATGTGCTTCAAAATGTGCAGCTCCTGGCTCTAACAGTGAGTGACGGCAAGTTGGCCACGCCCACCTGGTCACATGACCACCAAGTCACGCCCATCAAGCCAAACCCATAGAACCATTAGCAAACATTTTTACATTTCAGCCGTGCCATATAGTCTCCTATTTCAAATACATGACTTTGGGAAATTTACAACAATTCAAAACAAAACAAAAAACATACAGTATAAAAACATATCCTAATAGGTTGTTTTCATGTGAAGACACATCTTTTTAAAGTAAAAATATAACTACAAATGTAGTGTTTTTAGTAGTCTCTGAGCTTGGTTGTTTATTTGTAGATGTTCTGTTACCAGACTAGGTAGCGTCTTCAGTGCTAGAGTTGTAGATGTTATCCATTCTAGTAACAGTGGTCTGTAAACAAAAAACCGAGCTCAGAGAACACCAAGGACTCCACAGCTCAACCCTGAGCTACATATATTCTCTTCTAAACACAGATGTAGTTTTGTATCTCCAAAGGTAGTAGTTTATGTAATTAAAATAGCAAAATATACTTCCAAACTAATATTTGCTTGGATTTTGGCAGTTTAGTTTTTTTCCCCCTGAACATTGTCCTTGTGATGTTTAGTTATAATTGCATGCATAGATAAAACATGAAAATAATATATGAATAATTTAGGGTGTTATATTACTTTAAAGTTTTATTTTCTCCTTTTGTCTTTTCAGCTTGCTTTTAGACTTTTAAGAGTTGATAGACTAGAAATGCAAATACATAAAAACCAGGGGTGAAATCCAAATTTTTTCCCTACCAGTTCTGTGAATGTGGCTTGGTGGGCGTGGCAGAGGAAGGATACTGCAAAATCTCCATTCCCTCCCCTCCTAGGGGAAGGATATTGCAAAATCTCCATTCCCACCCCACTCTGGGGCCAACCAGAGGTGGTATTTGCCAGTTCTCCGAACTACTCAAAATTTCCACTACCGATTCTCCAGAACCTGTTAGAACCTACTGGATTTCACTCCTGATAAAAACCTAATACTGATAGTGAATTATCTAATACTAATACTAAGAATGCCATTAAAACAGCCCTGAGCATATGACCTTGAAATAAAGTTGTAGATAAACAGGATTACAAGTTTGAAATTTTCTTTGCCACATTTAAAAAAACACTATTTGTAATAATATTGTACAGAAGACTTAACTACATTCAAGCTTGAAAAATTCAGTGTCTATCAACTCTGATTTTTGATATTCCACCTAAATCCTATTTGCAGAGAAGAGACTGACAGTATGTTGGTCATGCTGGAAATATAGAAGACTATGAAATATTAATATTTTTTTATGATTTTAATTAACATGAAAATATGTTTATTAAGTTAAGGAGTAGATGCTGTCGTTTGTATTCACATGTATATTGCATTTTAGTTGTGTGTTGTTTGTTTGATCTTAGTGAAAACCTTGTAAAGAAGGCCTATTCAATTGTGAAATTTAAACACTTGACGACTCTGTTTCAAATTACAACGAAACATGATTAAGGAGGGGGCTACATCTTTCTGCCGATAACTAATTAACTGTTAAAAATGTCTTTCATGCATAACTGTCATTGGGTAGACATTTTTTATACTGTACAATGAACAGTTGGGTATAATATAATAGCAAGTGTAATGTTTAATGACTCATTAAGTAACAAGTTCCTTTGTAAGATAAATTTAATATGAAGATTGACACTCTGTTCCATTTGGCAAAAATAAAGTATTTTCTTCTCAGGATAATCTGTTACTTTTATATATCTTATTACCTAGCTGTAAAATTGTAGTGTGAGCAAGCTAAACATTCAATGTATATTCTGCTTGCCCATTTGTAAAAATATGCTATGTAACAGCTATCACTGAAATTGATGATTAATTCTTTGCCCTGTAATGCTGATACTACATTCTGGAGCACTGCACAGTTCGTCAAAATATTTTTATGGCTGTAAGTGTCTCTTGATAGGAAAGCAATAAGCAGAAATCACCTTACATTCCCCGCCTTCCAATTTGTTCAGTTTTATCCTACCAGTGCTTGATGTTGCAGTTTGAACTATAGTCTCTTTATATGTGTATTAGTGCAGACATTATTATTCTAATGCAATCCTATTTTAGGTTTGTTTTGGAATTGGTGGTAAAAATACTACAGGCTGTTTTCCTTATTTTTAATAAATATAAAAATATTATTAATATCTTGCAAATCCTTGTATTCAATACAACATGTGTCATTACAACTTATGCCAATGATTATTACTAAAAACTAAAATCTTATAGAATTAAAGGAAAATTTTTAGAAACAGAGAGCACACGGTGTTTTAATGAAGTATTTCTTTAATCTGAAATTACTATTTTCAGGTACAACTGAAAACCAGCTTTTCAAGTCAGTATATAATTCGTACCCAGCCCACAAATGCATGCCTGTCTACACTTGAATGTGCAGCTATTGCCCTAGCCATCGTGGAAAAAAATGATGCAATTAAAGAGGTAGGTAATTTTAATGTCATGTATACCACTAATGGAATAACCAAATGCAAGCTATGCTTATTCGTTTAAAGAAAAAAACAAGCTGTTTTACTGGCCAGGGTTCAAATTTTTCACTTCATCTTTTCTTAAATCTTCCTACATTAAGTTTAGATAACCTGACAGGAATAAATGTCATTCTCCTAAGGTTTTTTTCCCTTACTCCACCTATTCTTACATTAATCTTACCATTCCTTTTCATATGCTTCATCCCATTTCTTTGATAGACCTTCTAGCAAACCTCTTTTTCAACATTGGGTACTGTTTGTCCACTATGGCACAAAGTATGTAAAATCAATTTCCTTGGTTTTCACTGTCATTTTGTTAGCTAAATAAGGGGGTTGGGGGTGGCTAATGAAGTAAAGGAAAATTTGGAAATAATTCAAAGAAAGAGTCAATGATGTGTCTTTATACCAAGCATATGAGATTAATAAAACAACTTGATTTGTTGTGTTCGTTGCATAACTGTAACATGATTTGTTGTGTTTGTTGCATTTTTTTTCAGCAATTATCAAAGTTATAGTGGCACTGGACCATGACCCAAGTTATGGTGACAAATGGACTGTGACCAGTTTCTGAATAAACAAACATTGCAGCACACACACACACACCCCAATGACATGATCATGATCTGGGCACTTGGGAATTCAACTCACAACTACATTACATGGATCTGTGGTCACATGTTTGCCCTTTGTGACCTTCTCTGCTGACTTCTCACAAGCTAAGTCAATGGGAAAGCAGGTGGGGAAGCTTGCAGGTCACTCCAATAAGTCAATTCTTGCTGCAGCACTCCTCTGCTCATGGATGGAGGCCATGAGCAGAGGAGTGCTGCAGCAAGAATTGACTGATTCCCAAGACTGATTCCCAAGACCTGTCCCTGTCTATGCTGGCCCTTGTACTGCTTTCCACCACCAGTCCATGGCACTCCCATATCTGGGACCAACATAATTTTCCCTTAAGACCCCACATGTCTTGGATATGATAGCAACTGTGACTGGTAAGATTGCCATCAATAAGTGATACAATCATGTGATGTCACACTTTACAACTGCATTGCTTAGCAATGGTAATTTCCATCCCAGTTGCCAGAATAATTTGAGGAAGCTTGTGCACATCCACATATAATGTGGATGTACAGGTTTGAATAAATATAGAAATATATGTTAAAAGTAAGCTATTGCTTCATTAAATACATTGCATAGCTATCATTTAATCATATATCTGTGGGACATTACCGAGTTCAGTTTAGCAGAAGTGCATTTTTTTTCTCCATGTAGCCTACAGCTTAAGTTCAAGGTTGGCAGATTTCTGCAGCTGAATGAATCTCCAGTTGAGTAGATATAAGAGGAACGAAAGAAAGAAAGCAGTTAAGATTTGCAACCATGGAACAACAACCTAATCTTGTTTCTTTATTCAGAAATATGTCCCTCTCACCTACCAAGGTTTCCAAAAATTGTATTTGAAATTGCAGCATCCTTCTGTGCCTTCTTTGCTTTTTAACCACCCTTTTCTTTCATATTTTTCCTTCTCTGTTATTATAATGTCATTAATCCCTCTCCTAACTCAAAGCTGTGACTTCCTTGTGTAACTGCTGCTTAACCAACAATTATGACAAGACTTAGAAACTAGTGCAAAGGGAGTTTATAAGGAGAAATAAATATGTGCAAAGGGAGTTTGTAAGGAGAAATTAAAAAGGAAAAGAAGAAAAAACAGTTTTCCTTTACCATGAGATAAGAGAATCAATATGTGAGCTTTGTAAAGAATATATTTGAATATTTGATAATTTACATATCACATGTAGCTTAGGATATTTGTTCCTTCATGCAGCCAGGCTCAGTTTTGAGTAAAAGCAACATTGACTATTCTGACATGTCTATAGTTTTCTTTTCGAAGAATAGTAGAGTATTCTTGTTATGAGGAAGATGTTTGGTATACGATTAAAGTATAAGAGTATGGTAAACCTTTTAGAAACAATAGATCATGTTTGTGATCAAGAAGGGAAAGAAGGTAGAAAGAACAAGTATTGGCTAGGATGGAAAACTGCTGAATAATTCTGTTACCTACCACCACCTTTCCAATAGCAGCTGATTAATCTTTCCTAAGTTAAAAAATGGATCTCAAATGCCATATTATTTTGTGTCCCTGATGACCCCATATTCTCTGTAAAGATTAAATTGGTTGTCAGGCAATTGGCGAGGTAACTAACAACGGACAGATCTTGTTGCTCTACCTTCAAATTGATCTCAAAAATGTTGTGATGAAAATCCACATATCACACATAATCATGAGAAATAGTACACAGGCAAGAAATACTTTAGAGCTGTGATTCCCAAACTTTTTCAGTCCACCACCCTCTTGGTACTACAAACTGATCCTCAGTGCCCCCCACCCAGTGATGGATTCTACTTACCTTTACTACCGGTTTGCAGCAGGGCCTGGCGCACATGCTCACTTTGCTCACGCACTCTTCTGCACATGTGCAGAAGCGTTTTGGTGATGTCGGGGTCGGTAGGTGGGACCTCCTGCCGGTTTTACTACCAGTTCTATAGAATCAGTGAGAACCGGGACAACCCACCACTGTCCCCACCCCCATCCCTTATAAATAGCATTGTTTGAAATAGCGGTTTGCACGACCCACTAAGGAAGATGGTAACAGTAAAATACACAGAATACAGCCATTTTTTGGTCTCCTGAAGCCTTGCCCCGCATGTCCCATTTTTGTGAAAAATGGGCCCATTTTTCACAAAAACGGTGCTCAGAGCCTTTGGGAGGCCTGTAGGCTACTCCAATACAAATCTATCCCTGTAACAAAAATAGCTAACACTATTAGTTAACACTAAAGAAATCTCCTGAATCAACCAATCTAGAGCAGTGATTTTCAGCTGGGGGTTCCTTTTGAATTTGCTGACCACTAGTGACTGGAAGAAATTTGCTGAGCACCAGTGAGTGGGAGAATTTCACAGAGGAGGGGATGGAGAGGGCTGTGGGATGAATTCATACCCATTCCCAGACCCCCTTGGGATCAACCTGCAGTCCTCCCCTGCCTCCTCAGGTGGTGGAGTTGGGGGGGGGGATATTTTTCAAGAAGTCACAAGGAGGGCTGAGAGCTGGTTTCTGTCCCACAAGTAAGATTTGGTCCAGAACCAACCCTAACATGAAGGTCTTTTATTTGCTCCTTGTACTCCTTGTCTTTGTATTTTTAACAGGTAATAAATTAAATTTCTGATCATGTCAAAATAGCTCATAACTCATCTTTCTAGACAGCTATTATCATGTCTAAAAGCAAGATACTCTTCTCCATCTTTTGTCTGGAGTACCATTTAATCCAGAGCCTTTTAATTCCAGAAGTCCAAGTTTAAAGAATGGACTTCTGGAATTAAAGCTCCATTTTTTAGCTAAAACTTAATTCATACCTGTTAATTTTACTTGAGCAGTGTGAACAATTGACAGTGTGATCCTCCAAGGGTCTGAAAAATATATCATTGATTTTTCTTTGGCATTTAAACTAGATAACCAATGTGAAAAAATGCATCAAGGAAGAACTGGAAAGTCAATTCATACTGAACTGTATTGGGTTTTCTGTTGTTATTTGAATAAAATGAAAAGAAATCAAATAGTGGTACCTAGTGCGGAAAAAAAGATGAAATAATGGGTCATTCTTAACACTTGAATTCTTTACACTTAAAATATCTAGAAATTATTATGGTTAAGTGAGTTTTGTCCCATTTTATGATTTTTCTTGCCATAGTTCAAATCAAAGTTCAAATCAAAGATTTGATAGTTCAAATCAAAGATTTCTGAGACCAACGTTGAATACTTAAATTTCAGTAGTCACCAATCCCAGTCTTAAAATGAGTATAGAATCAGTGGGAGTCACTGATAACAGTGAATTAACTAGCTACTGATAATGAGTCCAGTCCTGCCTTTCTTTTCCTTCTGTTCAAGTTTTACAAATACTTTTTCCAGGTGTATTTTAGGGGAAAAAATGGCTCTTCCAAGCAATTTTAAAAAACACTGTCAGAATGACTCTGCTGTCGGCCCCCCTTGTGGCTCCTTGAAAAGCACCCCCCCACACACACACATATGTAAATGAAAAGAATAAGCTTAAAAATCCTTTTTAAAAAGGCTTTCAAAAAAGCCTTTTAAAATTGAAAATATGGAGAATTGGGAGGAGGAATATGAGACACTAAGGGAGATGTTTCAAAAAGTAAGGGAGGCATTTAAGGTAAATAAAGAAGCAGAGAATTGGTTAGCTTGCAAAAAAAAAGAAAGAAAAGATGAATGAGAAGCAAGAGAAACAAGGAGCTAATATTGAAAAAAAAGATAAAGATGATTACACTGGGATCAATAGAAAAAATGGAATAAGATGAAATATACTGCTAATAATTAAAAAGATGAGGGGAAATTTTGAGAAATATACTTCATAAATGAAAGAAAGACCAGGGTTGCCTGGACTCCATAGTGGAAAATATAAAATTGAAAATGAATACAATAGAGAGAGATGAAGGAAGAAGAGAGATGTAAGAAGGAAGGAGAGAGACGGAAAGAAGAGAAGGGAGGAAGGAAAGGGAAATTAGAGTAGGAGTGAGGCTAAGAGTGGGAGGAGGAGAAGGAGAAAGGAAGAGGAAGTAGGGAGAAGAAAAAGAGGGTGGGAAGAGAAAATAAGACATCCCCTGATAATAAGCACAATCGGGCTTTTGAGCGCATGCACTAAAATAAGTCTCCCCCGAAAATAAGCCCTCCCTGAAAATATTTAAACCAGAGCTGGATATCAGGTAAGATGGCAATTGAAGCCCCATCTTGCTCCACATGCCCAAAAATAATAAGACCTCCCTGAGAATAAGGCCAAGCGCTTATTTTGGGGTTCAAAAAAAATATAAGACAGGGTCTTATTTTCAGGGAAACACGATATTTCAATCTACTTAACAGCTTAAAAACTGCCAAATGCCATTACAAGAATTTGGCACATGACATCCCTAGAGGTTAAGCTTATTTTACTAGATCAAAGAAGAACAATGAGACATTAACCTTTGTTTTGTGAGAGATTCCACTGTTTTGTGATGGAAGACTCTGTCAAAATACTAAAATGCTTTCCATGCACTTTGCCTTTTGGACATGTTACTTGAAATGGCTGTCAGCTTTTCTAGAAATTCCCCAAAAGTGATTTTTAACTTAGAGCTTATTCTTTATTGCAAATGTTTAAATTAAATAGGCTGAAAAAGCTTTTTTAAATACATAGGCAATATGCTGAAAAACATAGGTTTATCATGTAGCCAAAAAACAAAACAAAAACCAATCGCTATCTTCGAATTTTTGGAAGATGTATCTGTCATGTCATAATGAAACTGGAAAAGTTAAAGTTAAAAACTTATTCCTGTGAGCCGCCCTGTTGGAGAGAGGGCAGCATACAAGCTTAATTAATAAATTAATAAATAAATAATCTTTTTATTTTTAGTTATTCATTAAATTGATATTCTGCTTTTCATTGAGGCAGCCAAGGCTGTCATGGCAAATGCTCCATCTTGCTATCTTTGTCCTTGGTCCAAAGTCATCCAGTGAAATTCTGTGGCTGAGTATGTAGCAGAACCTGGATTTTCATGTTCTGAGTCCAATATCTGTACACAGTGTGATACTCAGCCTCTCAATTAGTACTTAAACTCTACTGAAGTAATAGTGCAATCTTCAGCATTACTTTTCTGCTTAAAAACAAATATTTTATAAGAAAACAATTTTGACAATGAGATCCGGGAGAGGAGTTTGTTATGTTTTTTTAAAAACAATAAGTAATAAAAATGGAAAAGGGTAATTGACTTTTAAAGTAATTTTTAAGGTATATTATTTTGTGCATAAAAGATAAAAGAAAAAGAGAAAAAAGAGAAATAGTGTCAAGAGCAAAACAGAGAAATAAAAACTGATTATGTAAAGATGAAAATAAAAAAAAAAGTTCCAACAGTTGTAAATAAACTAATTGATCTACTTTTCTCAAAAATTCCTTCAAACTCTTTATTCTTTTAAAATAATCAAACCCAGAAATTTTCATTTCACTTTTCTCCATTTTTAGTAAAAAAATTCATAAAGTTTTTCTAGTCTTTTATAGAAGTACTTATTATTTTGTCCCTGACCAAAGGGATCATTTCCGCCATTTTTGCCATTTTCACACTCCATTCCTCTATGATGGGTAGTAATAGCAATAGCAATAGCATTTAGACTTGTATACCGATTCATAGTGCTTTACAGCCCTTTCTAAGTGTTTTACAGAGTCAATATATTGCCCCCAACAATCTGGGAATGTCAGTATTTCACCATCATTGTGCAAATAATAAACTTGTTGCATTCACTATATATAAAATCAATCTTCCATAAATCTTTTCTAATTCACTATCCATAAATCCTAATAAAAAAAGTTCTGGGTTCTTCCCAATAGTAATCTTTAAAATTATTTGTATCCAAATGTATATATTGGTATTTTTTTGGCTTTTTCACAAGTCCACCATGCACGTTTGCTTCCTGCTTTTCACATTTCCAACATTTGTTTGAAATATCTTTATATGTCTTTTATATTTCTTTTCTGGAGTCTTATATAAAGATACATCTTCTTCTTTGTATTATTCCCATCATACCATGGGGTCTGCAGGTACATAAAATGATGTACATAAAAAGGTACATCCTTTTATAAAAATTATTTCTTAAACTATAGCATAATATGAATTTCATCCACTTTCTCTCCCATTTAGCTGTCTGCATATTATAATGAAAATGAATTGCCCATTTTATCATACAACCTTTAACCTGTTCCTCTTCCATTCAAATCTTAATGAGGCTTTTTACATTTTACAGTCACATATTCATGATTCCTATATAATTCAGTTCAAATTTCATTTTATATTGCTCAATTCCAGTAATATTTCATCTATATTAAATCTTTCTTTTAAATGTGCAGATGAAAACCTTTGAAAATTAATTCAATTGTTCTCGTGGCATTATCTTGATTTTTTCATTTTCCTATACTGATAAATCTTGATATTTTAAGCAGTACTTCTTTTTTTCAACTGTTTCTTTTCTATAAAATGCTTCCTATACTGAAAGCAATGAGGTATTTTCAGGCATAGCCCTTATTTGCATTTATTCCATATTATTAATATGGTACTTTCTACATGTTTTGTTTACATCTACATTAATTTTAACTTTGCAGAGCCATAAAAACTAATGCCAACCAAATATTGGGTTACATTCTTCTAATTCTTACATTTTTTTTTGTTTCTCAGCAACACTCATTTTTTTCATACAAACCAAGCAGCAGGCTGCAAAATATAATTTAAAATCAGGCAATCCTAATTCTCTTTTCTTCTGCATATTCAAGAATTTTATATTTAATGTTTTATTTTTTCCCCTGCCATATAAATTTGAACACATATTTTTTCCACTACTTAAAACTGCATCATTTTTCAAAAAAGTATTTTTTAAAATAAAAACAACATTCTAGGAAGTACTTTCACTTTCACTACATAAAGTCTTCATAATTGTATTTTTTCCATCTTAAAAAGTCTTTCATAATTTAATTCCATACATTGATATAATTATTTTAAAATAATATACAATTCATATTAATTAGGGTAAACCCCAAATATTTCAATTTTTTTCTCTATCCAGTTTTTACCATCAACTCTTTTTGATATTCCATTTTTATAAACGTTTTCCATTTCTCTTTGTTATCTTTAAATCCAATTAATGCACCCAATTCTTTTAACTGTTCCATTCATATATTTATTACTTTTAATTATTCTGAATTTAATTATTCTAAATTATCTGCAAATTTCTATACCACTCTATAACCTTCACCCAAGCTACTTTTTCATATTGTTTTATGTATCTGAGCCATGGTGGCGCAGTGGTTAGAATGTAATATTGCAGGCTAATTCTGCTGACTGCCAGTGGTTCAGTCTTCACCAACTCAATGTTGACTCAGCCTTCCATCCTTCTGAGGTCGGGAAAATGAGAATCCAGATTGTTGGGGACAATATGCTAACTCTGTAAACTGCTTAGAATTGTCTGTAGAGCACTAAGTCTAAGTATTATTGCTATTGCTATCTGTTGAGAACTTCAAAAACTAAAATGAACAGTAGTGACAGAAATGGAGAGCTTTGCGTTGTCCTTTTTTGTATGCTACAGGATCTAGACCCATAATGGTGAACCAATGGCACATGTGCCCGAAGTGGCACATGGAGCCATGTCGCCTGGCACACATGGCATCACCCATTCCTCTTCTGGGTGTCAGGTGCACATGCGTGCATGACAATCAGCTGGCCTTTTTGCATGTGGCAGTGCCGGAAACTGGAAGGGCTGGTCTTCTGTTTTCCTGCGTGAGCATGTGTGCCGGCCAGCTGATCAACAGAAGTTCATTTTTGGGCATGTGCAAGCGCCCTGGGAAGCTTCTCTTCCGGGTTGTAGCCCATTGACTGTAATTTGTGCTGTTTGTGTAGTATATATCGATCACACCCATTTAATCACACTTTCTGCAAATTTCATATTTTCCAAAATGTGAAATTTCTCCTCATCAGTAAAGATCAAGACATCTTGTTTTTCATTGTGGTGTTCCAAAATATTCTAATATAATAAAATTATATGTTTGGTTTCTGTCAACTGTCTTTTAGGTAAGAAACTACATTGGTCATCATGTGTAAAATCCTGCAGAATAGTTTTCATCCTTTCGATTAAAATGATGCTAAATATAATCATTGTTCAATAATTATATTAGTCAGTCTTTTTTTCCCCCCTTTGGTAAAGAAATGGATAATCAAAGGTAACCGGCACACAACTGGAAAATGACACTGCAGAAAGGGACAAAAATTATCTTGGTTCATCGAAAAAACCCTGAACACAGTGACAAATAACTTCAATATTATTGCCAGGAAAACTACATGGTGTAACAATGTGTCATCAATCTTTACAGAGATAATTTTGTACTTTCAGGATTTATAATTGTGTCATCAAAAATAATGTCCTTCCTATAATCAACATTATGGAATCGTAGTAGTGGAAAACATTTTGTCTACAGTAGATTCTTTTCCCCAAAATGTCTAATTTAAAACGTTTTCTCTTAATTTACTATTTCTAGTTTATTTAGCAAGAAATGGTAGTGGAAGCTAAACTCATTCTTACTAGTGTCATAGTACTAAGCAGTTCAACATGTAAACCAACAGAGAAAAGTGTAAAACTGAGATTGTAACTGCTTTTAAAATTATGCTTGAAATTGCTTCAGTGGCTTTAAAAAAAAACAAAACAGGGACATATTCCACAGCCTCAAGCAAATTTATTTATAGAGTAAGATCACTTCCAAGTAAATAGGCTCAGAAGAAAAGTATTTATTTCACTTCATGCAACTAGAGGCCTAGATAATTTATGTCTAGCTCTAAGTTTTCTTTTTCCCCCTCTTTTTTTCTAACCAGACTGTACTTCGTCCTCTTCAAGCTCTTTGTGCTTTCCAGATCCAGCATGGTGCCCAAGTCCACCACAGCAAGGAACATCTTCTTAAGAATGGTTTATATGACAAGCCAATGCCAAAAAATAAACGCAAGCTCAGGAGAATGGAACTTTTAGTGAATAATGTTAAAATTTAGGGGTGTCATATAGATTTATTATTAAAGATTTTTATTCCTTTTAGCTAATGAAGTGGAGTTAATTATGGATTTGATCCAAATAAAAACACACTAAAATGAAACACATTCACCTGGCTCCATGCCCAGATTTCAAGACTGATACAAAGGCAAAATGCCTGGGAAGCTTTTCGAATTTCTGCCTGAATTTTTCATGATAATAATGAAGCTAAGGAAGCAAGAAGGAACATACATTTTCTTAAGTGTTTCATTTTGGCTTAAATTAAACCATAATTTGAATGTTTTTCCCTTAATTTTTTTACTAAAGTGTAGATATGTAATATTAATATTGATATGGCAGGTGGATATTGGTACTGTAAGTCATGGAAATACTAGTAGACACAAGAGTCCAGAATTCCAGTTTTTTTCAACAGTTAACAAACCTGTTTTGAAATAAGTGTATTTTGGAAGCTATATTTTCCTATTCATTAAAGCCTGGTAAAAAATAGACATTCCAATCATAAAACAACAAGCAAACAAAGAGTATGAGAGGCACTCCTCTTTCTATGACATTGCAAAGAGACCATAGGAAGAAAGCATAAATTTTTTTATGGTGATTACATTCTACTTTTTCTTGGTAGTAGTGTGTTTATTTCAAAAGATTATATTTTTATATGAATAGTGCATTTTTATCCAATTTAAGAGCTATTGTAACATAAATTAAAGGTTAAGAAGATGAAAAACAATGCCTTGAATCAGTATTATATATCTGTCCATGTAGTTTGTCTAGAAAGAAATGAAATCAATATATCTGAAATTATAAATTGCAAGTAAAAACTGCTAATTTTGACAAAGAATTTTGCTATTATATAGAGACCTACACGAAACATGGATAACTGGGAAGTTACAAGCAATTAGGCATTGTTTGTATTGATGAGAATGGTACCATTTATTTTACCTTATTTCAGACTCAATACCACATACATTATTTTATCCTGACATTTGGTTTCATTATCATGAAGGCTACTTTTTTTTTTTAAGAATATTTAAGTTTCTTAAAAGAAGAGAAAAATTTGTACTTTAGAAGTGAGCCAACTAATAAGCATCTTGGAACATCAGAATTTTGTAAGTTCCAGCTAGTCAAATTTTTTCTTCAGACTTGTGAGATGTAACCGCAAGCTCTCTCACAGTAGATGAATGATTGGCACCACTAATAAACCTCCAAGCAGTCTATTCACAAGGTTAGGGAAGGTATTCATTATAATTGCAGCAAATATTTATGTTATATTAAATATTTCTGCAGTTGAAACTCTAGGTCACCAATTTAATCCCCGGGCTCATAGCTGCTTCCACTGGCACCTGTCAAGTCCTAATTTTAACTGATTTTGATTTATACTTTTAAAAACTTAAATTAAATGCAAATATGGACTGCTTCAAAGTACCAATTTTCAACTTCAGTTTTATTTCGAAGAATATTGCTGGTTCCAATAAATGATAGGTAGGCATTACAAGAAATTAAAAATTGTGATAGCTACAATCCAGTGCTTGCAACTTTACCTATGTGTCCTGGGAGGGAAAAGCATGCTGAGTAATGAAAAGAATCTGTTGGAAAAAGTAAGCATGGCATGGATGGTCTTATCAGTTTGCTGTCTGCTAGTTATGTTTTATAACAAACCATTTTTTAAGAAAAATCACAGAATGTTTTCAGAAGTTGAAATGTATTTACTGCTCCCAAAATATTAGAAATCCTAACACTATAGGAACTAACCAATGACATTGATAATTCTTTGTAATATTTCAAAAATCAGTGGATAGGTTTGCATGCATTTTGTCTGAAGGTTTTGGTTCACGTAGAAAAATATGAAGCATAAAGATAGTTAGACTAGCTGATCTTATTGAAGATATTGGATCTTTTAAATACATTCTTAATAGTGTGTTTAGCATACTACTAATACATGGAAGACAAGCTGCGGTACTTTCTGTATTAAACTGCCACTAAAAGCAAATTCAGAATTTTAAGTCAGTGGAGGTAAAATTATACAAGTTGCACTGATTTTGTGATTTCCAGGCTGCATATTACACTTTGTTTTCAATCTTTTAAAGTCCAATATAGTTTGTGGAAAAGTTCCCAATATTATCTCCATCTTGATAAATCAAGAAACCTTTTTTAAAAAATATATGGATAAGGATATAAATATTTTAAGGAATGATTGTATGTTTTTAGGGATTTGGTGAAGAAGTTTATGTACAAGGGATCAAAAGAATCTTCTGTACTTGTCCTGTAATAAAACTGATCTTGTGTGCCAATCTGTTTTATTAAATCCCTGCTGTAGCAGTGCCCAGTTCATATGAAGACAAGAATTAGAGTTCAAAGTATTAAACATCAAATTCAAATTGAAGTTCATCTAATAATAACATATAATAATAATAGTCTCTGATTCTACCAGAACTGTTTTGCCAGGAAGATTTGAAAAGAGTCTATTTTTCACCATGGATTCAGAGTCTCTTCTGATTTGTGAAAATAATAGTTATAAATAAATGCCTCTTGCATGATATTTGTAGCTATGTGTTTTAAACAGAAGAAAATTATTGTCATTTCCTTGAACAAGAATGCTTGATTAAAGAGTTTAGGGCGCAAAATATGTTTGCAAAATTTTTCTGCAGGATAGCTGTTCTTAACATTGCTGATTTCTACCTGAAAATATCTAATGCATTATTCAGAAAAGGCAGAAGCAAATGCTGAATGACCCAGGAATTCCAACGTGAAATTATGTTAGAACCAAAACAAGTATGTAAAATGCATGATAAGAACTAATGCTCAGTTTTAAATTTTAATTGGTTTGGTCTCAAAAGAAAAGCGGAGGCACAGTTAACATACATTCTTAAAAAGTACTTTGGCATGCTACCTATTAGAGCTATTTTAAGTAACTTGCTCTAAAAAGGAATTCAGGGGAGCGCGCTTACTTAACATGTAATGGTAGCAAGTGGTAACTTGACGTGAATAGAGACGAACAAAGCAATTCTTTATAGAGTTAAGGGTGATTTCCATATTTGGCAGTCAGTGTGGTGTTTAAGAAAAACCTCTTTACCTAATACTTGGACTATCCAATTGTTTCTTTATTTCTTTAAAGACGAAATGGATTGGATGGTTCTGCTATGGGGAACAATCAAGCAAAAAAGAAATTTTGCTTAAGAAAGATTACCAGTCCAGTCTCTGGTATATCCAAGTAGGGTTGAGAGTTGGTATTTATCATCACTGAGGATCAATCTTTCTAAACATTCAGAAATCTGAAATATAAGAAAAGAATGAAAATGTCAGTCTTGCCACATCACTGCCACATGCACTGTTGGAAAAAAATAAAGTGGCACTTAGCTAAGGAAAAGTTTCCTGCTTGGTTCTTTTTAATGGTCTTTCAAAAATCCATTTAACAAAGACAACTTGATAGTTTTTGTTTTGAGAAACATATTTTTCATGTGCTTTTTTAAATTGAGTGTTACACATATTTTGAATTCCAACATTCTATTTAATCACTATGTCCTTTTATACAGACACATACAGATACCCACACAAATTATTTATAAAAGCTTACATAAAATGGCAAGACATTTTTAAAATATACAATCCCAGGTAAAAACGATACTAAACTAAAAAAAAGTTTATAACTTTTGAAGATTGCAGTTACCTTTAGATACCATGTATCCAATAAACATGAATAATTTAAAGCTTTTTTAAAACAATAAATGAAAATATTCAGCTGTTGTAAAATGTAATAAAATCTATACCAAAAGGAAATATATTTCATCGGTTTTTATAATACTATAGATAAAATTGCCTTTTTAAAAATAGAAATTACACATCTCTTGAATCTAAACCTTAATATCAAGAATAATGTTACACTTGTAATTTTTTAAAATAATTTTCTTAGCAATATCTCATATCCAGTATAACCACAATTCCTCAAAAACAATCAGATTCTAATGTTTGGGACATAATTGAATATAACATTAACTTCTTTAACATAAAAAAAATCTCCTTAAATCTATTTATATAGATCTATGTTAAAATAACTCAGAAACGTCAATAATTTACAAGGTCGAATCATATGACAATAACTTGTCCACTCAAAACGTTTTAGTGAGGCAAAATTCTGTTCACAGTTGATCCTAACATCATTCATCACTGTGTCTGCTAAGAATGTACAATATGTGTGAATGTGGAATCCTTAGCATTGCTGCACCTTCAATGGCTTGGCCTTCTAATGTTTGCTGATTGTTTCCCATTAGTTACTGGTTGGTCTTAGAAGTATTTAAGAAGAGACCCTGTCCATAGACTTTAACAGGCTATTATATAATGCCTGTCAAAAGTTGGCATTAAAGAATTAAATGGGAGTTCAGGTCAAAGAAACTTATCTCTTTAGTTCATTAAAACATATCGCCTGTATCAGCACAAAGCTGGAAGTTTAATTAGGGTCATTAGAAACTCCAATCCAAAATTTAGAGACTATTTGTCTTACATTGTTCCTTACCTGCCAGTAAAACGTTTACAAATCTTGCCCCATGTGAATAAGTCAGAGACAAAGTGCAAGGCACTTGCATATTTCCTGAAAGTTTTAATATACTTTTAGATAGTTTTACATGATACTCTTTGTGTAGAGATGATAACTATTTTACACATTTCAAACTGTATATCATTTTGATAAATATCAGATTTCTTTTAAAAAAACAACTATTTAGAAGAAGTGTAATGGGTTAGCTCATGAAATAATCAGTGAAAAGGTATATTTGACATCAGAAAAAGGCAAGTGGAGGAGCTGCTGAGCACTGCAGGATGCATAGGCTTGGTAAATGAATAACTCGCAATAAGCAAGTTAGCAATAAGCATGGCATTTGGATAAAGATATATTTTTCTTTTTTTTATTGGCTTGATTGTGCTAGGAAGCATATGTAGCAAGAAGTTAGCAGTCCAACTTTTTCCTGTGCTTAATTATATACTCTTGGCTTGAGTTTGTGTATACTAGAATAGAATAGAATAAAAGATTTTGAAGGGACCTTGGAGGTCTTCTAGTCCAACCCCCTGCCTAGGCAGGAAACCCTACACCACTTCACACAAATGATTATCCAATCTCTTCTTAAAAATTTATAGTGTTGGAGCATTTACAACTTCTGGAGGCAAGTTGTTCCATTGATTAATTGCTCTGATTGTCAGGAAATTTCTCCTTAGTTCTAGGTTGCTTTTCTCCTTGATTAGTTTCCACCCATTGCTTCTTGTCCTACCCTCAGGAGCTTTGGAGAATAGCTTGACAATCTCTTCTTTGTGGCAGCCCCTGAGATATCAGAACACTGCTATCATGTCATTCCTAGTCCTTCTTTTCATCAAACTAGACATACCCAATTCCAGCAACCGTTCTTCATATGTTTTAACCGTTCTTCATATGTTTTAACCTCTTAATCATCTTTGTTGCTCTTCTCTGACTCTTTCTAGAGTCTCAAATTCTTTTTTATATCATGGTGACCAAAGATATTCTGACACTGAAATGTAATCAGCAATTCTTCTACCCTTGGAATAAAAATGATGGTTTAAAGATAATTATTTATAAAGGAGAATATTTGTAGCTCAGGGTTGAAATAAGGTCCTTGGTGTTCTCCGAGCTTGCTTGTTTTATTGCAGACAATTCGTTACCCTAACTAGGTAACTAGCACTGATGATGTTACCCTAGTTAGGGTAATGAAACTTCTGCAAGAAAACAAGCAAGCTCAGAGAGAACCAAGGACCCCTCGAAATAAGTATTTATCTGAATCTTAAGCTATGTAGGAGAAGAGAACATTCATACCATGGCTAGTTAGGTTTTGATGGCTGAACCATGAAAACCTTATCATGCTTATTACATTAAGTCATAAACCAGGTGTGCTCAATAAAGGCTTTGGAAGCAGCATACAGCACTTCAAAATTTTGCCACCAAACATATTTTTCAGGAAACAAAAAAAGGTTTACGGTTTTCTGAGCAGGAAAAATATTTGCTCTATAGATAGTTCTCGACTCACAATTGGAACCAGAATTTGGTTGTTAAGCAAGTCATGTGACCAGATCCAATTTTATAACAATTTTTACCATAGTTATTAAGCTAATCACCACAAGATTAAGTAAATTGGGATTGTTAAAAGACTCCAGGTTCCCTAATTAACTTTGCTTGTTGGAAGCCAACTGGGTAAATCACAATTTACAATCTTGTGACTGAATGATGCTGCAAGTGTTGTAAATGCAAACCGGTTGTCAAGTTTCAGAATTGCAATCACATAATCGCAGGGGTGGTATGATAGCCATAACTTTGAGGAAGGTCATAAATCACTTTTTCTGAGGCTGTTGTAACTTGAAGTATGTTAAACAAATAGTCATAAATTGAGGACTACTATAGTGGTTAAAATACCAAGCTAGAAACCAGGAGCCTGTGAGTTCTAGTCCCATTTAGGCATGAAATCTGACTGGGTGACTTTAGACCAATCACTCTCAGTTCACTTCACTAATAAAAAGGCAGGAAAAAAACATAAAATCTGAATATTAACATTTAATTCAAATATAAGGTCTCCTTTTTTCCTTTCCCCTATTTTTCCTACTCCTAGCCCATGGGTGTCAAACTCGTGGCATCACATTGCTGTCACGTGATGTTTTGTGACATTTTTTTCCCTTCGCAGAGCTGGGGTGGGCATGACCTCCGTGTGACACATCTGGCCCGCGGGCTGCTAGTTTGACACCCCTGTTCTAGCCCTTCTGCTTTGTTAATTTTAGTCCCTGGAATTTCCCTCAAATATGGTGCCATCCCTTAAAGTTCTTCCATAAAATATGAGTTGCAAACTGTAATGCCTTCAAACAACATTCTAAGCTAAATCCAAGGATGTAATGTAACAATCTGCCTTATGAACCCAACTCTCCACACCAATGTTGAATTTCAAACATTGCTAATGCATTGTTTGGCTCTTCTTGCCAAAGAACTCTGTTAATCATCATTTGTAATAAATAAGACCTATAGAGGATAGGATATTTTTTTAAAAATAAAAATAAAAAATTTTAAGTTTTTTTGCTTCCTTTAGATATTTTTTTCCATCTGTTCAATACTGGCATATTGACCATAGCAGGGAATGCTGATATTTACAGAGGAGCAATCACTTTTCCAACATGGCAAATACATCACAGCAGTCCAGAGTATTTGTAAAATTGAAGGCATAGCTGAGAAGCAAAGGTCTATTCTCTCCCTCCACATTTTAACTATTGAGAAATACTCCTGAAAGATTTAGGAAAACTGCTGTTCCTTTCATCGAGGAAGAGGACAAAATATAGACCGACTCCCTGCCTACTTTAAGATTTGGCAGATACATTTAAACACCTGAGATGTTAAAGCAAGTGAAGTTTTGTGGTAAAGAGTAATTGCTAAAGAAAATAAATGCCACATTTTCTAGAACTCAGTGCTGGATACATAGCATGGTATTACACACTAATATCAGCCAGGGACCGTTTGTCTTTTTGCTGTCAAGGAATTCTACTTTCTTATTTTGGCCTCTGAGGGTTGCAGGGTTGTGGCAGTACCTGAGAAAATTTTGGGGGAAGTTAAAATGCACTAATATATTGTAGCAAAATAACAAAATATGGACGAGAATATCTCCAAGGTCCTTTGCAAATCTATTATTATGTTAAAATATTTAAATACTTTGTAAATTGTTTCCTACGTATTTGTACTGTAAGCTAGAATGGAATCACTGTTAATGAAACCATGGTTTGAATCACAAGCTGTGCAAGACCAGAAACAAGGCACATTGTAATTATTTTCGTGTTTGAAGCAAGCAAAGTTTTACTGTGAAAAACTGTGGAGAAAAATGAAAAGAAAGCAGGCTGAGTCTGAAGAGACCAAGTCTACAATAGTAACTTTTTTAGCTTTTTACCATAATTTATAGCCCCATTAATTTGCAACCATGGAAAAATCCCATCTATGTTGTCACTAATAGTGGACACCAGCTTGATAGCACATAATCAATTTTCAAACTACATTCCAGAGTTAAATAAGGACTCTAACCTCAAGCTGAAAATTAAAATGTAACAATCATTAAAATGTTTCCATACAGTTGGGCATGTCTTTTAAGGGTAATCTTTAATAAAATCTTAGATTGCTTTGATCCCATGTCAGTTCATGTATATCTTAAAGAAACCTCTAAGGTATTTGATCTTAGGCCTATCAGATACCTAATAACAATAATTCATCTTATTATTACAACCATCAAGTATATAGTATATATATAAGATATAGATATTATAATGTTAACAATATGTTTTGTTGCAATGGTCATGGTGTTTTTAAAAAGTCTTGAAAATATTACAATATATTTGAATAATTTGCTCTAATTTAATGTTTGTTTATTGGTTTTTTGCTGAAGATGCAAAAGTAAACTACTACAGTAAATCAGGTGTTGATTTATCATTTCATTGTGTTAAAATAATTATATTGCCCATATGCATAACCTCCATAAATCTTTGTAAGTTCAAAATACCATAACCAAGCAAATATACATACCTTTATCCAGCAATAAATGGTCTTAAGTTATATTAATAACTGTAGCAATAATAGGACAAGTAAAGTTATTTATTGCTTTATCCAGCAATAAATGGTCTTAAGTTATATTAATAACTGTAGCAATAATAGAACAAGTAAAGATATGGATCAACATTCCAATTCCTGATTGAAAGTAAGATTTTTTTAATGTGACTAATTAGTCGCATTTTTTTAATGCGACTAATTTAAATACATTTATACATTTATCTTAAATGTAAAAAGAAAAAAGGAAGATTAAACAAGTATAACATTTAAAAATAACCTATAAGTCATTCTTTTTTTATAATGTAGTTCTAATTATTTTATTAAACAGAATGAGTAAATATGGAATTAGGAGCTACAAATAAAATACAGAACGTTTTAGTTGTCTTTAGCTAAAACTAAATGCTGGTCAAGTTTTAACTAAAAGGCGAAGCAATAAAACAAAATCAGCTTTGATAGGTATACAAGGAAGATATGTATGGTCGGCCAATTTGCAGACAAACATTCAATAAAATATTGAAAAATTATCTCATAGGCCTGGGATGGCAAACCTGTGGCATGTGTGCCAGAGGTGGCATGCAGAACCCTCTCTGGTGGCACACGAACTGTCGCTCCAGTTCAGCTCTACCATGCATGTATGCACGCCTATCCCAGCGCATGTGGGGTGCATGTGAGGCACGTACGCATACATGGGGTGTATGCAGGGGCTGCGTGCATATGCGCAAGGGAGGGGAACATGCGGGGGTGCAGACACATGCATGGGGTGGGATGCACATGGGTACATTCAGGGGGCGAATGCATTGCATTTTGGGTTGTTCATTTCATAGTTTCTGTTGCACTGTTTCTTTTGCTAATGTTGAGATAATGTAGAAATTTTCTTAGCTACCATCCAAACAATGGGGGGAAAAAAAACCAAGTCCTCTCTAAAAGCCAAAGACAAGTTAGTCAACTTTTTCATCTTCTAGTAATAGCAACAGATAGCAATATTGAAAGAAATATTTGAATCCCTTTTATAATTCCTTCTTGACCAAAAGTCTGAAGGGCCATAGATGATTTTTTTTCAGACAATGAAATAATAGTGAAGAAAAGTTAGAGATTAGTTATAGTAGGACTAGGGTTAGGAAAAGTAAAAAAGAAGAGTCAGAAAAGAGAAGATGTAAATAGAAATAAATTATCTTGAGTATCTTTTGGAGAAAAGATAGGACAGGAGATAATGGACCTTCAAAAGTGCACAACAAAGTATCCATAGTATTTCAGGGGTCAAAGCAACTCCTTCAGAAGAAAGGCCATCATTT
The DNA here is from genome assembly GCA_030761175.1 of Masticophis lateralis. NCBI lineage: Eukaryota > Metazoa > Chordata > Lepidosauria > Squamata > Colubridae > Masticophis > Masticophis lateralis. Next base: position 231,714,146 of record JAUDYJ010000002.1, read on the forward strand.
GACTTTAATAAGGAGTAGATAACAAGGGGTGTTATGGCTCAGCGGTTAAAGATGCTGAGCTTGTCAGCTAAAAAGCTGACAGCCTGCGTTTGAGACTCGAGCACTGCTCAACAGGGTGAGCTCCCACTCCTTGCCTCAGCTCTTGCTCACCTAGAGTTTGGAAGCATGTAAATGTGAATAGTTTAATAATACCTTCTCAATTAGTAATACCTTCTCACTGAGAGAGAAGATATTAGTGAGAAGGTAACAGTGTTCCATAAATCTTTGGTGTATAACCATGCTGGCCACATGACCATGGAAAATGTCTTCAGACAGCATTAGCCAAGAAATGGAGATGAGTACCGAGCCCTAGAGTCAGACAATATGGAAACCTTTATCTTTTTAGTGTAACATTACTGAAATATATACAATAATATGTGATGTACAGACAGTGATATTCTTCTTTCTTCATAAAGTCCAGAGTCATCTGCTGCTGAATTATGAGACATTCAAAATGGGTCCATTCAGAATCATTAGAAACCAAGGGCTGTGATTTGCGGTGTAATCATAGTCATACTATTTATTCCTTCCATTGCCCTTTTATTACATACTAGATAACATAACTCCAAGTCTATCAATTATAACTATAATCCTATCCAGCAGCTTTCTGTTGACAAAAATAGAGACTGCAAACCTTTCTAAAATCCCTGATGATATTGAAACCTGTCCTTAATAGTTATGTTTCACAATGTATAGCTCTCAGATGCATTATTAATCTCTTCAATTCCAGGAATATGTCTTCAGTAATTAACCACAATTGTTTTGTCCAGAAGAAACATTACAGATGTAATCCAGTTAGCTAAGAGATAAGTAGACATTGAAGTTAGTACAGAGTGACAGGAGTTTGCCATGGAAAAATAGGATAGTTAACTTGCATGCTAAGGTTCTGGTTGCCCAGATATATGATATAAGAAGTCAGCAGCAGAGGAAATAAGGTCCTTAGAAATGCTAAATTAATTAGAGAAAGAGATTAAATGAAGTAATAAAAATATTCTTGTTAGCTTGGAATCACTGAAGGAAAGCACAGTTTTTGAACATGAAACAAAACATCAATGATTATGATTTATGATTTTAGTCCACCATTGTAAATTCAAATGGTCATTAAACAAGACTATAAGTGAGGACAACCTGTAATCATTTCCAAAACAATCATTAGGCACATAAGAGGAGATAAGTTTCTTCACTTTTGCACTGAAAAAGCACAAATAAAAGTATAAGAATCTTGGCCCTTTAATTTGCCTCTATATATTTCTCATTTGTTGTGTACTCCCTGAAATTCCTGCATTGTTAACTGTCTTCTTAATAAACATTAATAATATAATCCCCAATAGTCTGGTTCTTTGGATTAACCATACTATATTTAATTGTGTGTGTGTTTTTTTACTTTTATGATCTGATCTTATACTTTTATGATCCGGATTGTACTATAATGAAATTGTTGTTCATTTGGATTAATCATTTTCAGTTTACGGTGCTAGAAGCAAAGTCTGAAGAAAGCAGAAAGGCTACTTTTAAGTAAGAGAGGGAAAGAAGGAAGAAAGTATTTTCTCCTTTGCCCAGTTGGATTTTCACCATTCAACTAGTAGGATGAGAGCATTGGAAGTAGCAATAGCAATAGCACTTAGATTTATATACCGCTTCATAGTCCTTTTACAGCCTTCTCTATGCGGTTTACAGAATCAGTATATTGGCCCCAACAATCTGGGTCCTCATTTTACCCACCTCAGAAGGATGGAAGTTTGAGTCAACCTTGAGCCAGTGAGATTTGATCTGCTGAACTGCAGCTAACTGTCAGCTGAAGTAGCTTGCAGTATTGTAGGTAAGTAGCAGAGGTGGGTTTCAGCAGGTTCTGACCAGTTCTGGAGAACAGGTAGAGGAAATTCTAAGTAGTTCAGAGAACCGGTAGTAAAAGTTCTGACTGGCCCTGCCCCCATCTGTTCTTTGCCTCCCGAGTCTCAGCTGATTGGGAGGAAATGGGGATTTTGCAGTATCCTTCGCCTGGATTGGGGAGGGAATGGACATTTTACAGTATCCTTCCCCTGCCATGGCCACCAAGCCACACCCACCAAGCCAAGCCACACCCACAGAACCCACAGTAAAAAATTTTGAAACCCACCACTGGTAAGTAGGTAGCAGAAGTATGGATAGTAGCTCAGCAAAGGACAGACAGACGGATGAACAGACAGACAGACAGACAGACAAGTTTTATCCCTGAAAAAGTGGGGTGCGTGGGAGAATATCAAAACTTGAAGTACCAAGAGAGAACTGGATTCAGACTTGCTAGGATGGAGGAGGTCCAGTCCAGAAAAAAAGAGCAGCCTGAAGAAGAGCAAGGTAAATTTTCTATGCAACTTTTCTTGAAACAGCTGTTGTACTGTGTAAGAGATATGGTAGGAGAGGGTGAAGGGTTTGTATCAAATAAGTACTTTGCTTTTGAAATATACTGTAACTTAAGGAGACTGTTAAGTCTATCGTGCACAAAGTATTTGCTTTGAGCAAGTTTCTCTTCAAGATGCAGGAACAGTTATCCCAAGCCAGCCAATAGTTTACTGTCATTTAATGTTTTCTTGTGTGTGATACTTTCTGTATATTTGCCTGTCTGCTGTTTTTCCAATACAAGTAATAAAAATGTTTTTGCCTTTTGAAAACTAGAGACCAGACTTTTTATTTTTTAATTGAATGCACCAGGAGGAAGGGGGGAATTCTACCTGACAGGTAAACGCTCCTTGAAGATTTAGCTGCATAGAGGGATCTTGCTGGAAAGATTTCTGAGGGAGCTAATTTTTTCAAGCCCAGAATAATTCCCTGATTAAAAGAATTTTACATAATATAATCGTGTGTGTGTATGTGTGTGTCTGTGTGTGTGTGTGTGTGTTTGTGTGAAAAAAGGAAAATATGATGAAATCAGCTACTAATACACAGTTTGTCTTCTGCATACATGCCTGTGTATTAAACTCATATTATAGTTTTAATTTAAACTCAGATTAAAAATAACAATAATTATAGATATGGAAGGAGTCCACTTAATGGATTTATTTGCATTGTTCAATTTCTCTGGGTTTAACCTCCATTTTGGAATGAAAGACTTATTCTCTGTATTTTATTTTACTGCTAATGGGGTTTAGTTCCATAAATATTGAAAATAAGACCCAGAATAATTTACAACTGTTGCATGACAAATGGCGATGAAGAATATTTATATTAATAGTGAACTTTGCCAGGCCTTTGGATCTAAGTGCCTTTTTAAAAAAATTCTGGAATCCAAGCTAAGGTCTCATGGCTTATCTCTTTCAAAATTGTTGAAGAGAAACTTGAGCCTAAAGAACCAGTGATAATTGTTGATGTTGATAGATTTAGTTCAGCAACTGCTGGAATAGCTTAGGTTTTTTTTTTATCCATTTATATGCAACGATATAAAGTGCAGGAAAGTAGGCAGAAGTTTAACTACTAAATTCATTTTGTTTTCTTTTTCTTCCCCTCCATAGCCAGATGGAGCTCTTGGGAAAAATACATGTGATGGTTAGTGATCTTTGTTCCATTTTCAGCTCAGACTCATTTCCAATTTTAAAATAAAATTAGCATATGCATTGGAAGATATTTATTTTGCCTCCATCATCCTGATGCGTGATTAAATTCCTTCAAAGAAGGGAAAAAAAGAAGCATGATAAAAAATCTATCTTTCTGAAGCTCTAAATGTGAATAAGAATGAATCTAAGGAAACAATATTGGAGTAAAATTAGAATATATTTAGAAGAGATAACCAGACAATGTATAGAGATGAAGCCAGGGATATATGCAAAAAAAACCCCAACTATATTTAATTATATATATTACAACAGCAGCAAGAATAATATATGCACAAAATTGGAAAAATAATAATAAATCAGTGGAAGAAAATTTGATTAGAAAAGTTTTTGCACAGAAATGGACAAGCTCACAAAAGAAATACAAGAAAAGGAGGAAACAGAATACTATATGGTATGGGAGAAATGGTATGAATGGTTAGAGGAGAGGTATAAAGGGCAAGGAAAGAGTAAATGAGGACGATATAGGAGTTAAAAAGTAGTAACAAACAAGTGTAAATGAAATGGACATAGAATGTATGATTGAAATTGAGTACATTGTTATCTTTATAAATCAATATTAGAATCATAGGTATAAATGGTAAATTGAAGTAAGGGAGAAAAATGGATATATAAGAAATGTTTACTGATGTGAAAATGTTGAAAAGAAAATTGTAAGAAAATTTTAAAAAATCAATTTAATAAAAATTATTTAAATAAATAATAATAATAAAAAATGAATCCAAGGAAAAACTCATAATCAGATTTATTTCCAAGTGTGTGAATTTAGGACTGCAGCCTGAGACTTGTTCAAATACTTTAGTCTACCTTAGTTTTAATTAGCCCTACCTCTGTGTACAACTATTGTCATAACAATGGCTTCTCAAAATGTAAGAAACAAGTATTTTAACTATACAAGGGGAAAAAAATTAATCCTCTACAGAGCAGGTCTTGCATTAAAAAAAACATTGCATCCATTCTTATGAAACCAACTAGGCTTGATCATTTCAGAATTCTGTATGCAATTTCTATTTCTTTTATTTTTTAATCCTAAATATGAAGAGACCTAGCAAACCCCTCTGATCATATTTTTTCTCATTCAACGCTAGGTACAGATGTTTCTAAAAATGCTATATGCTTTGATTAAACAATGAAAATATTATTTTATTGATTTCCGGTTACAATTAGTGGAAGATAGACATACACATTTTCAAGATAAGTTTCTCAGTGGAGCTCAGAGTTGAATGAATTGCCTTCAGACCAGTTTCACCATTGTGGTACAAGCCAGATCCGGTGTTCTGTTGTGTCTCATCTTTTCTTGCCTTCTTTTTTATTTTAAGATTCGTTTGGTTAATCTTTAAAAATCATTAACTAGTATAACTTTTCATTACAGCTTGAGTTATTATATATAATCATGATATCTATAGATTCTAAACTTTAATCACAAACAAGAACATGGCTTACTGTATAATCTGTTAGAGTAATAGAATATTGAATGTCTCTTTCTCCTTTAAGATTATCCCTTTTCAACAGTTTATCATAAATCTTTATCACATTCTTCTCATCCTATCACCTAGCCTTGGAGAGAGTATTAATGAGAATAATGCTTGTGGTCTCCAATTACCTACTTAATACTGGCTATTAAAGATGAATTTTTCTGTTCCATTTTTTAAAAAAGAGCATAACCAAGACCCTTTATCTTGCTACAGGATAAAAAGTAAAATTGCCAGGAGTTTATTTTTTATGGGAGGAGAAAAGAAGGAGAGTCATAAATAATGAAGTCTTCTGGGATTATATGGTTATTTAGTTCTTCCTGTTCACAAATGGAAAACATCTCCTCCATGACTTTCTCACACCCGGCAGAGTTGCTGCAAAATCTTGTAAATGCCTTCTTCAAAGCAGAAAAGTATGTAATGGCTGGATGGAATTTCACTTTCCTGAATATCCATTAGGTTTGGAGACAAACTAATTAGATGCCTGTCTTTTGGTGAGAAAGTATTAAGTTTTAAATTCTGAGGCACCTCAAGGTTGTGGAAATCCAATCAATTTTATCAGGCTACTAGACTCAGTTGATTACACTGAGAAAAAACAGGACTAGTTACTTTAGCAGAACTTTAGCTGAATTCTTGTAATTGATTAACTGCTGCCATCTGTTTTATTGACCCTCATAATTTATTGTACTATCTGTTATTTCTTACCTTAGGCTGAGTACAGGATTTTTGTTTTTAGTTAAAAGTCCATGCTACCAAGGTCAGAGGAGAACTGTATCTGCCTGCCATTTGCTAAATTAAATAGTGAAGATAGAATTAATTATTAAAGCCACAATTGCACTTTATCATTTTAGGTACATAAACTTAATGTATATAGCTGAAAACAAAGATGAAAAGCACATATCAGGCTGATATGAAACATAACTTTTACTGTCTGTAATTTTCATTAGCCTGGCTGGCAAATGTGAAGAAAATGAGCATGTTTAACATTTGAATTTATGCAGAAACAATTCTTGATGAATACTAAGGACAAGAGCCTACTCAAATTACAAAATTCAGAAGAAAGTCAAAGACCTTGTTCTTGTTTTCAAAACTCCTATAACCTAGCATTTCTAGCAAGGGACATCATCATTTTAGAAAAACTATAACAGATACTAGTATTCTGACCAAAAGTGCTGAGCTGCAAAAGTGCTCCACAGAACAAATTAGCTGTAGTTGATTTAATGGTTTCCTTGTTCAAGAAAATTGCTTTTCGTAATATAGTAATACATTTTTGTTTACAGGCTGTTTAGAAATGAACACATTTCTAATTGTCTTGGTTGCCAATCCTCTATTGGCTTCTTAAATCTCCAGACCAATCACATTAAAAAATAAAATAAAATCCCTATATAAATAATAGAGAAGTGCTGAAGAATAAAAAAATGCCGTCTTGGAGAATTGCATTAGATTAATAATATGGGCTCTGTTTTCAGGATGACTAAGGCCAAAAAAAGCTTTATTAACAAGATGATGACTGTCAACTTTTCAACTTTCACACTGCTGCATTTTCAAAGACTCCAAGCAGCTTATGAAATATCAGTAAGAAAGATTTAAAAATAAAACTGCTAATTATAAATTTAATCTACCTGATTCATCACTGTTTTGGAATTTCATGTTCTGCATTCACCTCCAAATCTCTTCCTGAAGAGCCATGTCTTCCTTTTACTCCTTTTCATGTATGACTTTTAAATTTATTACATTGTCTCAATCCAGAAAGACCATCATTTGGAGTTTAAACCCACAATAACCTTTATTTACAAATCCTGGTGAACGGTTTTGATTTGAAAAAACCAGCAAGCTAAGATTCTGCTTGAGGATGCATCAGGATATAGGAGGGAGAAAAAGTGTTGTGTGGTTTTCTTTTGTATGATATTCAAGTTATTCTCATATGTAACTACCACATTCTAGCTGATCATTTGGCTGACATAGACTGGATATAGAGAATCTGTATTTTTGCAAAACGATCAGTGGACATAACTAATCTGCCCCACAACTTTTTGGGATTTATTGGCTCCCTAACCATAATGTAAAAGGCTTGGATCAAGATCATTTTCTAGGACTTCCTGCATCCACATTACATTGCCAGGCATGATAAACCTAGCTGAAGAGCAAAAAGTCTTATTTTTATGGCCTGCAAATAAGAACAAACAACCTGAGGCAAGATAACAGGAGATGATAGGAAGATGTATGTTTGCCTTTCTCCTGAATTATTTTAATTAAGTTTATGTAAGCGAACATGCCTTTATGTAAATAGTTCCAGGTAGAAAAGAATGCTGTATAATCTTAAATATCTTTTCTGGCTTTGGTGTTAGTGTGTTAACCAAAGACATCAAGGAACTAACACTGTGCTCACTCACCCCTAGAGTCATAGGATTTGTAGTTAATGATATTTGTTCTGTCACTTGGAAAGGAAGGCCCTTGTGGGAGAAAAGCCAAGAGCTAAAAGGCTGAAGATGTAAAGCCGTGAAATGATGGAAGGAGCAAGTACCTCTGACTTTTTCTTGTATCATCCAAAGCGGCTGACTCTTAAGTGGATATTAAGTGGATTGAAGGGATAATGCTCCAGCAGAAATTATTTTGTGTGCTAGGCTGATTTCAGGAAAGAGGAAAAACTTTGCATTTCCCTGTTTTGCTTTCACCAAATAACAGAACTTCAAAGTAGAGATACTAGGAAAATAAGATCTTCTCCAGGTGATTTCTTTTTTAGTGGAGTTCTGTTATAATAAATGACTGCCATTTTTTCTTTAGCTTGGTTACCTAAATGCAAACATACCATTTAAATTTTCTATTCAAGCAAATAAAGTGTGCTTGAATTATTTGTTTACCACTTCTGCATTAAAACCTGGCAATTTAATATTTTAAATACCATTTTAAAGTTTTAAAAGTGACATTATCATACATTTTACGGTTACATCCCACTGTTTTCATGACAACCCTAATCAAAGATGGATTATTGGTAACCGCTTTTCCTGTGCAGACTGGGAACTGGTTCAACATATTTCCTCTTTGTATCATCTAAGTACCATGAATGATACATTACCTGTGTTATTGACACCCCTACACTTCTAACATAATTTCTTCCCCTATTGGACTCATGTATGAGAAATCATTTCCTAAATTGGCTGGACTGGGGAGGATACAACATCTGGAGAATATCAGGATTCCTGCCACTGGTTCACTTAAAATATGTTTCACAACATTGTATAACTTTTCAATTCTCTCAAGGGTTTTGGAGATGCCAGTTACAGAATTCATCCATTTGCTGAAACTGAACACCACTCAAAGGAAAAAAGAAACCTGGCCTGCAAGAGTTTTTTAAAACATTGTTGGGCCATAGAAGATCATATAATTAATCTTGTTTTTATTAAAGCAACCAAGTTGAGAATGTTCTTTGTTATGAAAAGTTAAGGAACTTTGCATTATTTTAGCTACTAACAGTTCACTTTGCTTGAGCTACATCAGATCTTATTTCTACCATGATGCATAGAATAAACCAGATGGGACAGTATTCTCATCAATTCTTATACTTGGTTTTAGGTAAGGTAAGTGATCAAATGGTAAGCCATCTAGTGGGATGTGCTGAAAACTACTAAAATACTCAATGCCATTATTTATATAATTTTATTGTTGAGATTTCCCATTTAAAAACAGTGAGATTCACTTGAATGTAGGAGCTGCTGATCCAGTTCTACAGAGGAATTATTGAGTCTCAAAAATTCCTGCCCTCCCCCCTCATTCCCAGCTGAGCTGCGCACTTTATTTTTAATTTTTAAAAGCATTTTTTCTACAACCTCTTTGGCCGAAAAAATGCTTTTAAAAGTAAAAAAAAAAGCTGATGATCGCGTGGCTCAGCTGGGATCATCAAAGGCTTTTAAAAGCATTTTCTCTACAACATCTTCAGACATTGTAAAAAAAATGCTTTCAAAAGGCTCTGATGATCCCAGCTGAGTTGCCTGATCGGCAGAGGCTTTTAAAAGAAAAAAAGCCTCTGCCAATCAGGCAACTCAGCTGGGAATGTCAGAGCCCTTTGAAAGCATTTTTTTAACAACCTCTTCGCCGAAGAGGTTGTAGAAAAAATGGTTTTAAAGTAAAAAAAAAAATGGCCACGCCCACCCAGACACATTACCCACCACCACCACCAAGTCATGCCCGCAGAACCGGTAGTAACAAATCTTATATTTCACTACTGATGTAGATGCGGTTCCATTGAGTACTACATGTTGAGTGTGGTCAGCCAGTTACAAATCTATCTGGTGGTGATGCTGTCTAATCCACAGGTTTAGCATTTAAGCCATAGGTTTAATACTATAATTTGTATCATCTATTGAAAAAGGAGAAACAAAGAACATAAAGAATAATGAAGTATTATTCTTAAAATAAGCTTAGAGGGAAAAAAATCTTCCTAATTCTAACTTTTTATTGGTTCTATCCATGCTAATATAAGAAGACATGCTACAGTATATGAAATTAATGAACAAAACCAGTTTTGCCCTTCATACATAAATTCTAGTGGAATACTATTTAATTATATTACTTAACTTAATTCATCTTTGCTTAACCTTAATGGAAGTTTCTATGTTTCAAAAAAATAGTCTATGCATTTGGATGAATAGTGAGTTTTAGTCAGATAAATGTTCAAGTTCGGGATCTGCATTTGTGAAGACATCCTTTCAAGCATCAAAATCTTGATCCTGCTTGAAATAGAGTTCTTCTAGGTGATGGGGGATAAATGCCCAAAAGTGTTAATTGAAAGATAGAAAGATAGAATCAGGAAATATATTTAAGCAAATGGTTATTCATATATAACCCTCCAACTGGGTTGTTACTTCTTATTCCTGAACTTTCCACCTTTCTTTATCAAGACTACAATCCATATTTATAAACTTTATCTAATGCAAGTCTAAAATGACAAAGCAATTCATGGTTGCCTGTTATAATAGTGACGGCCCACTATATTATTTAAAAGAATTAAAACAGTGGCTGAACCTAGCTAGATGGGGAACCTTCAATTCAAACTGAGTTTAGAATTCTATTTGAAAAGCAGCACTAATGTACCAAAACTCCGAGATACAATTTCTACATTATGGAATACTATATAATAAGGATATTAAGTAGACCTATCATCCTGTTGTTTTCAGCTGAATGAGGAGATTGTGTGAAATTAATAATCAGTATTTATCCTTGTCTTGACCCTAAGGAGGTGATTTTGGGAAGGGCGCATTGCAGAGTGTAGCAAAGGAAAAGTTCATCTCAATCCAATCTCATAAACCTGCGTTTCAGTCTAATTTTTCTAAATATTGTAGCTACATATTTTAATTTGAAACATAGAAATGTTTTATAATAATTAGACATCTGCTGTGTAATTTGGGCTTGATTCTTTTGATTAATAAAAATTGCATTTTTTTTTAAACCTCAGCATCGATAACTCTGAGTGGAATAATATGTGAAACCTGAAAAACTATTGCAGATTAGATTTAGGTAGATCTACACAGGTGTATTAAACATGTGAGTAAAACAAATTCCACATAAAAGCTTGAAAATATTACATCTTTTTCTCAGTTCTGATTTTTGTTACAGAAGTGAAAATGTAATGTCTCATTAGTTGGTGGAGTGTATATGACTTAATGGATTCACACTTTTACTCAAGCAACCAGAAGCAACTGGCCCCGTAATGCAGTTATACTATTCATAATTAATTTAAAGGTAAGCTAGTTTCCCTCATTTGAAATGCCTGCTTTATAGTGGCTTTCTTTTAAGTCTTTGAAGATTAACATTTGCAATATCTTGTGGAAGAGCATACCTGCGGCCACATCTATCTTTTTTTGATTCATTTTGTTTTAACCAGGAAGTTTATTTATTAAGCCCAAACATTCAGGTTTCTCTTTTGAGAGCAATATTATTTCTGTTGAGATTACTGGCTACAGTTTTTTTTTACGAGCTTTTTTTTTTAAAATGATGTCAATGCAGTTTCCATTTATTCTTGCTGATACAAAATAAGCACACAGTGTATGTTCCTGAAAGGAGAACTAAATGTTCCCTAAATAATATACCTTTAAACGGAGCACCCATTTAAATGGGGGGGGGGGGGGCTTTGCCTGTCTAATCTTTCTTTGTGGAAAAAAGATTCATCTTAAATGCAAAGTCCCAAAGGTGCTTTTTCAAGAGGCAACTGGGCTTCCTAGTTTTTCCTTTGAAGAAGTTTCACTTCTCATCCAAGAAGTTTCTTCAGCTTCTTCTGAAGAAGATTTTTGGATGAGAAGCAAAATGTCTTCAAAGGAAAAACCAGAAAGTCCTGTTGCCTCTTGAAAAAGCACCTTTGGGACAACCATGACCTGGATGATTGAGAATCTCCACAGACACTTAAATACAGAGCCATTTTTCTTTGGGATTCATAATTTTGGTACAGATGTTTCCCACTATCATGAATCAAAAGGAAGAATCCATCCAGAATATATTTACTGAATATACTTTTTTATTAAGGAAAAGATGTAGATTGAAAATACAACATGCCATTTTTTGACTATGTTTTAATTTCCTGTTTCATCCTTTTCCATTGGGAAAAGGATGAAACAGGATTGCAAACAGAAACAGAAACAGAAACAGCAAACATTCCTGATTGTTGGATTCTCATAGCCCAGAAAAGAAATATACAGTAGCTGAAAAGAACAGATTTTTTTTTTCTATTTGCTATTTGACTACACAAATCCATCTGCATAAGTGTAACATGGTTTGTCCTATAATGAAATACGCAGGTATGTTGTCTGGCAGTGCTTTATGCTAAGAACATTCAAAATATTCCCAGAGTCATACATTAGCAGAGCAGACAACAACTAAGACAACATCTAGTCTGGAAAGGAACATCCATGTATTCACAGAGCTACATCGTTGATTTAATGTCACAAAACATGTGCAAACCATATTGGACTTTCAGCACAGCTCAATACTTCTTAGCTTATAACCAGAAAAAAAATGTATGTTCTTTTAAATCATTATTACATTTTTCTCCAAGGAACTAGTTTTCGTCCTGTGTTTTATTGTTAAAGAAACATCCTCGGAGTGCACCATTTCTCAATTTTTCCAGTCACCTCAGGGAGAAAAGATATGCACTTTAGTGGTGCACAGCAAGTGCTGGCTCAGTTGAAGTAGCCAGTAAATTGCTGAGGTCAGTGTGAAACCAGCTAAAATGCTCTTTCCAAAATGGACTGCGACACTGGGCACGTCATAACAGAGAAAGCAGCAGGAGAAAAGTGTCCTTGGGTTTGCTTAAAGGGATTAATAGAGCAGTGGTCACCAATTGGTGGTCCGTGGACCACTGATGGTCCATTAGAAAATTTTGGTAGTCTGCAGAAAAATTATTTGCATTTTTTTTTATATTGCACTAAATCAGGGGGTCGTCAAACTATGACCCCTGGGTAGGATACATGCAATGAATGTTTGTGTTGCTGCAGAGAAGGGGAAAAAATTCTGACTTCGGGTCTGCTTCAGCTTCCTGGTGGGAGGCTTTGGGCAAAGGCTGGAGGAAAGTGCCGCTGGTGGTGAAGAGCCGGAGGCCCTTGTTCCAGTGGGACTGCCTCACGGCCTGGAACTGGCTCAGCCTGCTGAGCCTCCAGACACCAGTCCCTGGCCTTGCACTCCTGCAGGTCTTCCCTCTGCTTGGAAAGCCAATGCTCATAGTCCTCAGTCCTCCTTCTTGGTCAGATCCAATTGAACTGAGCCAGCTGTTTTGCCAACTCTTTCTCATGGTGGCTGCTTAGCTCCAACAACTGCTTCCTGTTGGGCCCTAAGGAGCCTGGGTGGGGAGGCGAGAAGTGGCTGGCAGGAGTGGGGCAAGTAGAGGTTGGTGAGGCACCTGATGTGAATGACACCGAGTTGGCCATCGAGTTGGCTATGTCCACCCAGTCATAAGGCTACCTAGCCACGCCCGGTCAGCCAGTCATTAGGCAGATCATATTAGTGGTCCATGGGATTTAAAATTATGAATTTAGTGGTCCCTGAAGTCTGAAAGTTTGGGGACCCCTGTAATAGAGGGGAAATCATCCAGCTCTAGCCTCCTGTTCTGGTGACAGGGCAGTCCACATAAGCTCCTAGACTTACTGTCATTCAAAACACAACATCTATTTATATTTTAAAAATGTAGAGAAATTGGATTACCTTCAGACAGGGTTCCCCCCTCCCCCATTATTCAAGGTTGTCCTGTCTCTCTTTTTAATTAGTTAAAATGATTCACTAGTTTTTCCACTAAGCATTAGTTAAGGTAATGGAAACACTAGCAATTCACTTTCTGACCAATGTTTAAATGTGATTTATGACTTATGTGCAGTTCTAGCAGATTTTACGGGGGAGGGGGGGAGGGAGGGAAGGAGAGAGAGAAAGAGATGTGATACAAGTAGTAAACATCTTAGACTGTAGCTTTCCGCTTCTAAAATTCCTGCAGCCGATGAAAAGAAATCTCTCTTCCCTCCTCACCTCATAAACACACACAGAAACACTGAAATAGACACATTTTAGCTTATAGCTAAGCCTTAGGTCCAGGCTCAGCATTAGATTACACCACTATCTGGTAGCTGACAAGGCCTTAGAGCTATTTTTCTCCATCCTATCATACATTTGTTTGTTTTATCTTTCTTTAAAATATACCTATGACCTTCATTATAAAAGCCTGAAAATGGTTGCTCCTGATGTAACCGATATGCTCTCGTATGCCAGTTTTAGGTTGGCCAATTATTCTGATTTGCATAATTTCAGACCAATTTATCATCCAAATGTAATTCAATGTCAAACAAACTCACATAAAACAAACCCTCCCTTTGCACCGGGTTAATCTCCTTTGCTGCCAAACTCCTCCAGGCTGTGATAGAAGAGCTTCTCCCTCCCATGAGCGATGCTCTTCCATCATTTGGACACTGTGTTGTAGCCATTTATACAGGATTAATTCTATTTGTTTTTGGAGATTTATCACTGGAGATTCTATTTCTGTGGAAGTAGCCGCTTTGCCCCCTGCCCTACCGAGGCAGTTTATCATGACTTTCCTATACTGCTCTGATTCTGCTTATCCTTTAATGATCTGTGTGACTGAGTAGAAAAGCCACAAAAGGAAGTTAATAAAGTAAGCTTTGCTTCCTGGGTTGCTTCCTTTTTAAAGTAAGAGCCTTTTGATCTGTGAGCCAATTCTTTTAAAATTCTGGTTGCAGTTCCATGCAACCCTTACATTTCCCCATTACTGCCAAAGAAAATATTTCATTCCCTTTATCTTTCAAAGTAAGCTGAAATCCCATCATTTTCTTTTTTCTAGATGTGTTTACTATTAACATGGATTTAAATGGAATTTGCTAGATAGATGGTCACTCTTCTTTTCATTGATTCAACTCTTTCTCCCTCACCAACATAAAGTCATTTGGGATCAATTCAACAATTGAGAAATCTAATACCATTGCAGAGGTGTACAAGCTGTAGATAAAAGATGCATAAAAGACTGATTATAATAATATAAAGAACACAAAATAAACATGACATCTTGTAAGATCATTCAGCCCTACCGGTTTTAGTTCTTCCCACTATGTCCAAATAAATGTTCTAAAGCTGTAGACTGAAGTGTTCTGTACATCCAACTATTAACCAAGAATCCATAATAATAAATAAATAAATAATAATAATAATAATAATAGACAATGGAAAAAGAAATCATATGTTGTCCTGATTATAATTGGAGCCCTTGGAACAATACCCAAAGGGCTACCCTGTTATTTAGAAATTCTAAATTTACCGGACTTGAACATTTTGACTCTACAAAAAAACACCTTACTCGGAGCAGCTTACATCCTCCGATGATACCTTAACAGTTCCTAGGTCCTTGGTTAGGACTCAAGCTGCTGAGCTATTAACCAGCCTCAAAGACTGTGAATCTCACTACAGATTAAATAATAATAATAATAATAATAATAAAGATTGGTCAGATGCAGAAGGCCCCCTTACTGGGATCTGCTTGCATAATCCATCGATACATCACGCAGTCCTAAATGCTTGGGAAGTGTTCGACTAGTGATTTGGAATACGAAATCCAGCATAGTCATCTTATTTTCTGTGTATTTATTTATTTTTTTATTTATTTGTTTAGATTTGTATACCGCCCTTCTCCTTGCGGACTCAGGGCGGTGAACAGCCAAATAAAAATAGTACACAAAAGTTAAACAATTTCTTTTAAAAAAAGCATATAACTTTGGCTAAAAATTAAAACCATTAACCATTAAATATTTAAAATATCCAACCCTATAATACAGATCTTAAAAATTCAGCGGGGTCAGGCTAGACCAGCAAGCTGAAAGAGATGAGTTTTCAGGGCCCGACGAAAAGTCCGGAGGTCAGCAATTGTTCTCAGTTTTGGAGGAAGATCGTTCCAGAGGGTAGGGGCTGCCACAGAGAAGGCCCTCCCCCTGGGGGTCGCCAGCCGGCATTGTCTGGCTGACGGCACCCTGAGGAGACCCTCTCCATGGGAACGCACCGGCCGGTGGGAGGCTATTGGCGGCAGAAGGCGGTCCCGTAAGTACCCTGGTCCTAAGCCATGGAGCGCTTTAAAGGTGGTCACCAACACGTTGAAACGCACCCGGAAGTCCACCGGTAGCCAATGCAGCTCGCGCAGGAAAGGTGTCACATGGGAGCGTCCCGTCGCTCCCATAATCCCCCGCGCAGCCGCATTCTGCACTAGTTGGAGCCTCCGGGTGCACCCCAAGGGGAGCCCCATGTAGAGAGCATTGCAGTAGTCCAGGCGAGAGGTGACGAGTGCCTGAGTGACTGTGCGTAGGGAGTCCCGATCTAGAAAGGGCCGCAACTGGCGTATCAGGCGAACCTGATAAAAAGCTCCCCTGGCCACAGCTGTCGTGTGATCCTCCAAAGACAGCCATGGGTCCAGGAGGACGCCCAAGTTGCGCACCCTTTCCTTGGGGGCCAATGATTCGCCCCCAATAACCAGCGATGGTGTCAGCTGGCTATATCGGGACGCCGGCAGCCACAGCCACTCGGTCTTGGAGGGTTTGAGTTGAAGCCTGTTTCTCCCCGTCCAGGCCCGCACGGCTTCAAGGCACTGGGACATCACTTCCACGGCATCGTTGGGGTGGTCTGGGGTGGAAATGTACAGCTGCGTATCATCAGCGTACTGATGGAACTCCACCCCAAAACCACGGATGATCTCACCCAGCGGCTTTACATAAATGTTGAACAGGAGGGGCGAGAGGACCGATCCCTGCGGCACCCCACACACTAGGCGCCTCGGGGTCGACCGCTGCCCCCCTGTCAACACAGATTGCGACCGGTCGGAGAGGTAGGAGGAGAACCACCATAAAACGGTGCCTCCCACCCCCAGTCCCTCCAACCGGCGCAACATGATACCATGGTCGATGGTATCAAAAGCCGCTGAGAGGTCTAATAACACCAGGATAGAGGAATAACCCCTACCCCGGGCCCGCCAGAGATCATCCACCAACGCGACCAATGCCGTTTCAGTGCTGTATCCAGGCCTGAAGCCGGACTGGAGCGGGTCTAAATAGACAGCTTCATCCAGGTACCGAGGGAGCTGCCATGCAACCACACTCTCAACAACCTTCGCTAAAAAGGGAAGGTTGGAGACTGGACGGTAATTAGCCAAAATAGCCGGGTCCAGGGAGGGCTTCTTGAGGAGGGGCCTCACCACCGCCTCCTTCAAGGCGGCCGGTAGGGCACCCTCACGCAAAGAAGCATTTATGATCTCCTGGAGCCAGCCTCGTGTAACCTCCCGGGAGGCCAGCACCAACCAGGAGGGACACAGGTCCAATAAACATGTGGTTGCATTCAGTCTCCCCAAGGTCCTGTCCATGTCCTCGGGAGCCACAGGATCGAACTCAGCCCAGATAACACTCTCAAGACCTGCCTCAGTCACCTCGCCCGAACTAACCCAGTCGGCGGCCAAGTCATCCCGAATCTGAGTTATTTTGTCATCCAGATATTGAACAAAATCCTCAGCACGACCCTGCAAGGGATCCTCCCGCGCTCCCGAATGAAGGAGTGAGCGGGTCACCCTAAACAGGGCAGCTGGGCGATTATCTGATGATGCGATAAGGGCGGCAAAATAGTTAGATTTTGCCGCTTTTATCGCCACTAAGTAAGTCTTAATGTGAGCTCTTACTAGTGTCAAGTCAGATTCAGAGCGACTGGCCCTCCAACCGCTCTCTAGGCGTCTTCTCCGGCGTTTCATCTCCCTCAGCTCCTCGGTAAACCAAGGAGATAAGTGAGTTCGGCGCCGGGTCAGAGGCTGCGAAGGCACGACATGGTCCAAGGCCCCACCGGCTGCCCTATTCCAGGCAGCCACCAGATCCTCAGTCGAGTCGTGTGTCAGTGTCTCAGGAAATGGCCCAAGCTCCGTCTGGAACCTATCAGGATCCATCAGGCATATATCAGTATACTGTCATAATAAAGATAATAATAATAAACATCTGAAGCACTACTTGAATATTATTTACTTTTACTTTTTTTTTACTTTATGTAAAAAATACAACTTACTTGTATCCAAAAAATCATGGGAACATAAAGTGGAAAAAGTTATAGAAAATGAGAAGGTGAAGATCTTGTGGGACTTTTGAATAAAAATGGATCATGATTTGGAACACAACATGCCAGATATCACTGTTGTCGAAAACCAAAACGTACAATTTATTGACATAGCGGTACCAGGAGATGCCAGAGTTGAAGAAAACGAACTGGAAAAAAAAATCACAAAATATTGTGACCCGACCATTGAAACTACGCGATTATAGATGAAACATGTAACAGTGATACCCATTGTTATCGGGCACTTGATACCAAGAATTTTATAACATATATCAACAGATTACAGCTTCCTGCAATAACACCAGCGGAACTGCAAAAAACTGTGCTACTTGGGACATCGTACATCTTAAGAAGGTACTTGGTTGATACCTAGGACGCTGGCAGCAACCTATATCAACCATTAGCACCAGTCAATGGTATTTGTAATGCATTTTTGAATGTTCAGTTGACTGAGTTTCATGTTTAATGAATAAAATATATAATAATAATAAACATCTGAAGCACTTCTTGAATATTATTTACTTAACAAAAGTCATCATTAGCAATAGCAAAAAAAACCCAAAACCCAGCTTTACTTGGAACAGTTTACATGCTGCAGGAACAGTTTCTTTAACACCATAAAGCAACATCAACAGCCTATCAGCCAGATCCTTTGGAAGGACTGGATAGGTGACAAAAAATGTGAAATCTAGTCCAAACATCTGGTTTATTGTGCAAAAAGCCATAATAATCACCATCACTACATTACAAAAGGCAGCTTTACTTGGATCAGCTTACATCCTGCAAAGATACTTTTTAACACCATCAAATAACATCTGCCTATGCCAGATCTCTGGAAGGATGATAGGTGGATTTTTTAAAAAAGCCAAATCCATTCTAAATATGTGGCTGACTGTGTGATGAATCATATTAATAGTAATGCCAGGAAAAAGGACCCCATTCAGATATTAGGTGATTACATAATAGCAAATATATTGGGTTCTTTTTATCTCATTGTCTCTTACGGTCACAGTTTTAGAACCAGACTCATAGAGTTGTGGAAGGCAAGTTGGAGGTCATCTAGTTCACCCCTCTGTCCAATGCAGGAATCCTCAGACTACTCCAGGAAAATGGATGTCCAATCTTTCTTGAAAACTTCCAGTGATGGGGGCATTTATGACTTTTGGCATTAAGGAGAATAAATTCACACCCCTTCCCTGACAGCCTTTTAAGTATTGGAATGTCTTTAAGTCAGAAATGCTCGTTTACCTTCTTCATAGCATTTAGCTTCCAAGCCCTACACCTTTTTGTATTAGTCCCCAATTAGCTCCAATTTCAACCAGGGGTCTGAGAAAGATGCCACTTCAGAAGACTTCAGAGAAAGTGCTGAGTGAAGGACAGAACAGAGGAGGTATAAACGGCTCTTCGTGGAGCAAAGGCAGTCCCATTTTTGAGTGTTTGCAATTCAAAGGCTTTATTTTAGAGTCACCACAAATAAGCAGTCCCTTGTAAGGAACAACTACTCTACATGCCAGAAACTCTGTCCATTTATTCCCTGAATGTTTGATTGAAATTAAATAATAAAATTGAATAAACTATATTTTGGAAGAAAGACATTGTGTCTGGCGCAGTGGTTAGAATGCAGAATTGCAGGTTAATTCTGCTGACTGCCAGCAGTTTGATCCTCACAGGCTCAAGGTTGACTCAGCCTTCCATCCTTCTGAGATCGGGAAAATGAGGACCCAGATTGTTGGGGGAAATACACTGATTTTGTGAACCATTTAGAGTGGACTATAAAACATTATGAAGTGGTATATAAATCCAAGTGCTACTGCTACTTAGGATGGATTCCAAACCAAAGCAATATTCAGAGATATTAGTGGCTACAATTATTTAATCAATTATTTTGTATTAGATGATTCCTTTTTTTTTCTTTTGTGTCCCCATGAATGTGTGCTACACAAATGCAATATATATATCAATGCAATACAGGCTTTGTTAGAAGAATGAAAACTTGTAACTATAAGCAACACAGCTACTTGATCAAAATGAAAACTTTGCCAAGAGTAACAGTCTTGCATTTCATAAACAAAATTCTTGGAATAAAAAGGAAAGATGGAATGTGGTAAGTAGCGTGCATTTTCACTGCTCCATAGCTATGTATGGTGACATTTAAAGTATTCATATCAATAACTCCCTCTGAAAGTGACGCTAAATAGAACTTGCAAAGACTTTTGACATCATATGAGCGTACATTTTTATAAAATTAGATGATATTTCCATATGAAGTTATACACATTATGGAAGACTTCTGATAATTCTCCTCTTCTTTCTCCCTTTCCCTCTTTCTGTATACCTATCTTATAATTAAGACTATCAAGTATTTTTATTTATTTGTATGCTGCTTTTATTACTTTTTTATACATAACTCAAAGTAATAAACATACCTAATACTCCTTCCTCCTCCTACTTTCCCACAGAATTAGGTTAAAGTGTAAGGTTTATTTATTTCTTTGGAAAGTTTATATAGCTGTCTACTCACTCACGGCAATTCTAGGTGGCTTGCAGAAAGTAAAAACACAATGTAGAAGAAATAAAAATACTAAAATAATAATAAAATAATAACTCCCCCCTCACCCTAAAACAGTTTAAAATGCAAGACTAAAAATATAATTTCAGGTGCCAAGAAAATACAATAATTTAGCAATGCAATGTTTGTTTGTTTATATCCTGTCTTTATTATTTTTACAAAAAATAACTCAAGGTAGCTAATGTATCCAGCACATCTTCCACCTCCAAGGTCACCCAGCTGGCTTTCATGGTTATGGTAGGACTAGAATTCATGGCTTCCCAGTTTCTAACTTGATGCCATAATCACTAGACCAAACTCACCTCCACTGTGCTTTTCCTTTGCCCATTAGCAGTTAAACTTAAAGCACTGTTATTACACTAGTTATCTATACTGCTTTCTATTTTTTTTGTCTTATTTACATCCACAAAAATGTATTATTGTCAATAACCCCATAGCAATAGAATTTAGACTTATATGCTGCTTCACAATGCTTTACAGTCCTCTCTAAGTGGTTTACAGATTCAGCATCTTGCCACCAACAATCTGGGTCCTCATTTTACCGACCTCGGAAGGATGGAAGGCTGAATTAACTTTGAGCTGGTAAAAATCGAACTGCTGGCAGTCGGCAGAATTAGCCCGCAATATTGCATTCTAACTACTGTGCCATCATGACTCATAATATATCTTTCCCTAACTCTGCCTTCTTCTCCTGCACAAAGGGTGTATCTATGCCTTAACACTCCAAACATTTCTTGCCAAGTTTCAAGGTTCTTTTTTTCAAACTGCAGACTGATCTTTTTTTCTCTTTCTTTTTTTGTCTCTAAAGCTTGTTAAACTTTTTCTTTTATTGTTATTCTCATGAAAACTAAAATAGAGAAGTCACTGCTAGCTTGTAGGCTCCTACAAATCTCCCTCTGATCCTTTCCACTTAAATACAAGAAAATACGGGGATGACACATATGCTGTTGTGAGGAGATCTTGAAAGATTACACTTATCCTTCAGAAAGAAATGAATATCCTTGCTGCAAGCAAGCACAGCTGTGCCTGCCCTAGATTTTGTTTTTCTGTAATTTATATATTTCATATGAAAGACGGCAGGAGAGAGTAGGGCAGACAGACCCACTTTCTAAAGTTGCTCAAAAAAGCTCTCGCTAAACCAGGTTAAAGAGGAAATGCATCTATCTTTCAATATTGTGGAGATGGGCAGGCAGTAAAGAAAAAGGCAAAGGTTAACCAGAGAATAGAGGCAAGCAACAATAAACTCAAGTACAGGTAGTCCTTAATTTATGACCACAATTGAGCCCCACATTTCTGGTTGCCATTTGAGAAATTTGTGAAATGACTTTTGCCCCCCATTTTATGACTTTTCTTGCCACATTTGTTAAGTGAATCACTGCAGTTGCTGAGTTAGCAACACGGTTGGTAAGTGAATCTGGCTTCCCCATTGACTGCTTGACAAAAGGTTGTAAAAGGTGATCACATGACCCCAAAACACTGCAATCATCATTAATATGACCCAATTGTCAAGCATCCAAATGTAAATCACATGACCATGTGGATGCTGCAACAATCATAAGTGTGAAAAATGATCATAAGTCACTTCTTTCAGTGCTCATGTAACTTCAAATGGTCACTAAACAAACTCTTGTAAGTCAAGGACTACCTGTAGTTCCTTTTCCTGGAGATGTGGAAGACCAGCTTGAGAAAGAGGCTTAATGAAAAGCAATGTATGTAACATTTCAATGGCCTTCAAGAACTTTTCCATCGGAAGTTGCCTCTGGCTTGGCTTTTATCTGGATCCTCCCACTAATATCCTACTCAATATTCCAAAAATGGATATTCTGATGATACCATTTAGAGAACAAAGATTAGGAATAAGGATTAGCAAATCAGTTCCAAAGAAATGTCAACCAGTTTTCTTTTCCAGTCAATTTTTAAATACCAATCAATTTTAAACATTGACAAGTTGAAGCTGGGGGGGGGGGTGGGGAAGCTGTATTTTAAAAGTGTTTGAAGGGGCTAAAGAATCCCTTCCTTTAACATTTAAGAAATATTGCATTTTCATAGTATTGGTGGGATCTTTGTAGTGCCAAACCTTCTTCTCTGGCCTTTCTTAAAATGTTTCACCTGGCTGTTCCAAGAAACCCCCAGGGATCCAAAAAGAAGAAAAAAAGAACTCACAAGAAACCTGAGATGCCTTTTGAATAAAACACCTTTGGGACAACCATGACCTGGATGATTGAGAATCTTCATAGACATTCCCCCCTGAAGCACAATTTGATGCTTTTTACTCTGCTACCTTTTATTTGTCTCATTCTTTAGCCAATACATTTGGACAGTAGTCTGAGAAAAAAATTGCACATCAACCCAGAGGTGAAATCCAGCAGGTTCTGACAGGTTCTGGAGAACCAGTAGTGGAAATTTTGAGTAGTTCAGAGAACCGGCAAATACCACCTCTGGTTGACCCCAGAATGGGGTGGGAATGGAGCAGTGTTGGGTTGCCCCTGGTTTGGACCGGTCCTATAGAACTGGTAGTAAAACCGGCAGGAAGCTCCGCCCACTGACCCTGATGTCATTAGAATGCTTCTGCGCAAGCAAAGTGAGCACGCATGTGTAGTAAAGGTAGGTAGAATAGAGATTTTGCAATATCCTTCCCGCAGGACTGGGGAGGGAATGGAGATTTTGCAGTATCCTTCCCTTCCCATGCCCACCAAGTCACCCCCACCAAGCCACACTACGCCCACAGAACCGGTACTAAAAAAAAATTGGATTTCACCACTGCACAAACCTCTGATCTTTAGGCACTGTCCAGTCATTTAGAACATATTTTCTAAATATCCAACATGTGCCTGATGATATCTAATCATGTTAATTGGACCCAAGGTACCTTCCCTTTTCCTTGAGCTGGGCAGGTTAACCTAACAATTGGAAACCAGATGGTTTTAGTTCTTGCCAAGTCTTCCTACCGGAGTGGAATGTGAGCATTTTGCACACAATGGCTTATGGCAAATATTTGCACTTAATTATCTGCAGCACACGCCTCCATTCCCAACTGAAGCCAAGATAAACAAGAGTTTTTGTCTTAGGGAGGGACACAGACTACCCTGCTAATAAAAGGCCGACATGTGCATTTGAAGATATTATGCAATTTTAATCAAATTAGAATGATTAAAATGGAGAATGAGAACTGAACATTTTTAATAAATAGTTATGTTGTGCAGTATCCATTCATAAAAGAGATGTAATGATGCATTATAAACTCTGGGAAAATGTGATCAGCATAGGAAAGAAATGTAATGAAATGGTTGTTTAAACAGTGTAAAGCTAATGTTGTAATAATTATTTCCCATTGAGCTAGGCATGGAACTCATTATACAGACTGTGCTTTATCAGTGATCTTGCCAACAACAGCTGGCCATTGGCTCAATTTTCTTTTAATGTGATTAATTTAATATAATTGTCAAACAATGTGGCTCACAAAATAAATGAAGTCAAAGGTGAATGGAGGCAAACTATTGAAGCAAGCTACTGTTCTCGTGTTGGTCTGTTGAGCTTTCCAGATTTGTTGAATTGAAGGTAGGACTTCAGTGTGATATAGCAGGGTTTATCTTTCACTCTTACAGATTAAAAAAGAAGCCCATAGTAGACATAGCACCAGGGCATGTCAAAACATACATTTCTATAAATAATGAACTTCAGCAGATTCTTGCTGCAGGCTGCTCAAAATTTCTTTTATATGTAAGATTATGGAGAGCAACCTCTATGAAAGTTGGTAGGAAAGATCCTAACTTCTCTTTATGTAAGCGTCTAGGAGTATGGTAATAATGTTTAAACTGCTTTTCTGGTTGAAAAGTTGTTAAGATTTAGTATCAAAATCTTACCTGTACTTTGGTTTTATGTAAACACATACATGAAAGCTGAGCTGTAATTTCTCAGAAGAATTTGGAGGTGGTTGGGTTGCTGCTGTTTAAAGAAAATTGCATTTCAAGGTTCTTTCCTTGGGTGGCAGGAATGCAGGGAGGACAGAGGAAATGACTTTTAAAAGATTTTGCATACATCTAGGAAAAACCACCCATCCTTATGTATGAAAGCAACTGGTACTTGCCTTCCCAGTTCAGATGAGAGGAGAGCATAGCCAGGAGATTCTAATAATAGGACCCGATCTCTGGACAGAATTCCTGATGGGCATCATCACTGTAGTATAAGAATGGAGTGAAATCTCAATTTTCTTAAGTTGGCTAATTGCAGCATGCGGCACATGAACCCGCATGACGCTTCAGATGGTCATGCAGAGCATCTTCACTTGACTTTACTGCCCTGGGTCATTGATGTTTACATAACAGTATATATTTGTGTGAATGAAACAAGAAGTAAACTAAGTTTGGACAGATTTTCATGAATTGACATTAATTCCAGAGGGCACTAAGATTGCTTCAAGTAAAACAAAACTGAACAAAGCTAGCAATGGTGCTAGGTTGTGACTAGAGTCATCCTTTAATGAGGAAGGCAAAAATAGTGTATTTTTCAGGCTATAAGATGCTCCAAAGCATAAGACGCACCTAGCTTTTGGGGAGGAAAACAAGGGGGGAAAATTCTGCCTCTGCCTCCCAGCAATTTACGTCCTTGTAGCAAACAGCAAATAGCCTGGTCAGCTTCAGCACAGCCTGATTTAGCACAAGCAGCTGATTGGCGGTTGGATCGGCTTCCTGGAATACCACCTATCAGGCTGTGGGGATCGCCACCACCCATCACTGCCATTATCGCCCATCCCTGCCGCCTATCCCTGCTGCCTGGAATGGGCCAAAAACGGAATGCACAAAGGCAAAAAATGGGGCACGTAGAAGTGCCAATAGGCTGCAGCAGTGATGGGCAGTGACACCAGTGACTGGTAGTGGGGATCCCTGCAGCCTGAAACAGCTGATAAGTGGTATTCCGGGAGGCTGATCCAACTGCCAATCAACTGCTTGTGCTAAATCAGGCTGACCAAGCTGTTTGCTGTTTGCTGTAAGGAGGTAAATTGCTGGGAGGCAGAGGCTGAAGGGTGGGGGCCAGTGGGTGGGCAGGACTTTGGCAACATTTGCTGTATAAGACGCATGGACATTTCCACCCACTTTTTTTTGGGGGGGGGGAAGTGTGATTTATACACCAAAAAATATGGTATGTGTTTTTGACCTATTTCCATCATGTAAGCTTGCTCTTCTATTGTCATTAAATGCATTTTAATGATCTCTGATGCTTTTTTGAGGAAAACCTATCAACTAAAAGTTCCCTAAAATTCTTAAAACATTAATGTTATTTTCTACTTTGAATGTGATCGCTTACCATTAGGTTCCTTTTAATTCAATCCTAAAGAGTAAAATCCACCTCCCCAGATTAAGGTTGATCTTTATCTGATAGATATCTTTGGCCAGTGTGGTCTAGAAAAATGTTAGCTGCCACAGTCCAATTTCTTGAAATTGCACAGGACAACTATTCAGAGACAAATTATTGGTACAATCAGTGAGACTCATGAAATTCTTGCCATTTTTTGAAAAAAAAAAAAGATTGATTTAGTTCAGAACTTTTAAAGGCCAATCCATCTCCAACCCATTATTATTCCAAAAAGATCTCTAAACTCTGATAAGAATTGGGTTCAAATCAAAGCTATAGTAAAAAGGTAAAGGTAAAGGTTCCCCTCCCACATATGTGCTAGTTGTTCCTGACTCTAGGGGGTGGTGCTCATCTCCATTTCAAAGCCAAGAGCCAGCGCTGTCTGAAGATGTCTCTGTGGTCATATGGACAGCATGACTAAATGCCAAAGGTGCACAGAATGCTGTTACCTTCCCACCAAAGGTGGTTCCTATTTTTCTACTTGCATTTTTAATGTGCTTTCGAACTGCTAGGTTGGCAAAAGCTGGGACAAGTAACGAGAGCTCACCCCGATACACGGCACTAAGGATTCGAACTGCTGAACTGCCAACCTTTCGATCGACAAGCTCAACTTCTTAACCACTGAGCCACCGTGTCTTTAAAACTAAAGTAATTTTAGCCTATTGCTGTCTTAAGCTTTGGCTGAAAATTATCATTTGGGGGTTTGCTATTTGGTTCACTTCTCCTACTGGATAGGTTCACCTCATCACTGAGGAAGCAAATTGATTTTCATCTAGTACCTTGTGACATCTCATAGGCAATTTTGTCTTTTAAGGCCAGACAAAGCCTTAATTGAGTCGAACCAAGGATTAGGGATTTAGTTTCACAAAATGACAGAGTGAAAATCATCAATCTTTAATTATGGTGCAGTTGCAGATTTTCATGAATGATTTCTAGCTATTTTTATACCTCCCTGAATATTTCACACACGAAATATTTTATTTTGGCCTAGATTGGTGCATTAACTTTTATGAAGATTATGAACAAATACCTCCTGAAGAACAATCATATGTTTCTACACAGACACAGAAAGAGAATCAATCACCCATATATCGCTATACTTACCTTAACCTATTATCAGAAGATTTAGTTGTCTTTATGATCAAGAAATTACAATCTTCCTTTTGCAAGACTTAACTTGGATAACCACTGTAAAGATCGCCACATTTCTTGCACTATCTACAGGCTGCAAAAGATGGGTGATATCTTCTTATTATCGCCTCAGGTTTAGTTTTCCCCCATGTATTTTAAATTTTATATTTGAATTTTATTGATGTTTCTTTATTTTGTATTCTGTATGTGTATGTTATTGGCCTGCGACTATAAGTATAAATGAATGTAACATAAAATTTAGAAGCTATATTTTGTCTTATTAAAAAATAAATTCATTTTCTTTAGAATGAAATTTAGTAATGTTGCCAGGTAAATTGGGACTGTCAAAAACAGCTTAGAAAACTCCCAAATCAATTAAATCACTAATTACTGGGATGGAAAAACAATATTCTGTTACTGTATTTTTCTGCTTCCAGTAAAACCATGCCTTTTTAAAAAATAGCTCAATAGATGTTTATAATATACTTTGTTAGCATCTGAGATACCAAGGCATTCTTCCATTAGTATGTTTTTAAGTGAAAAGTGTGCATGATGATGATGATGATCTTGATGCTGATGGAAGTGAAATGTTACTTAAAGATAGCATCTTAGGAATGCTAATTAAGCAGGAAAAACAAATAAGCAATTCTTAGTTCATGTAAAAATCTCTGGGATTTTTGGTCAGCAATAGCATGACATCTGTTCAATCATGAATGACATACTGAAGGCTTCTAAGACTTTTGACTGACTTTAAGAACAGTTGCTACCAGATGGGCCTCTGTGTGAAAAAGAAGGACAATTTCATGCTATTTTAAAACTGGGACAGGTGAAGTTCAAATAGTTTCAAGAAGAAAAGTAACAACTGACATCAGCTTCAAGAAATAGTCAGTATGCCAACAGATTTGTAGTTGTCCTGTTTGACAACTACATATCATCTCCTTTCATATAATAGAACTTTGTTCTATTTCATTAATAAATACAACTTGGATTTCTACCAAAAAACTCCTAGGTAGACATAAAACTCCTAGGTAAACATAAAAGATCACAATATAAAAAACATGATTCTTTAACTGATAACTAAAATGGATTTAGGTTCTGTAATGTATAATTCTCATAAAAATGAATAGTACTTTATTTTAAGTTTTACTTCATATTTAATGTATATTTCATAATTATTCTTCATACATTTGTAGCATAGTGTAGGTTTTTAATTTATGAAACATTAACAAGAACCTGTGAAACATATTAAATAGCTTTCAGTTTCTTTAATTATATTGCAGCTTTTCTGGATTGTCATACAGGTAGTCTTTATTTACTGCCTCTTTAAGTAATTGTTCAAGTTACGATGGTGATGAAAAAGTAATCTTATGACCAATCTTCAAATATACTACCTTTTCAAGGGTGTAAACAAGAAAAGACCAAATAAGATCATAAGCACAGTTTCAATTTCACTTAGCGATTGCTTTGCTTAACAACCAAATTGTGATTCCCAATTACAGTGACTAAATAAGGATTGTCTATATTAAATGAATGTGCACCTTTCTTAAAATTAAGATGGATTTTATTATTCACTACATTAATGGTTCAATCTGATATACAGTTATAGTGATATATTGCATTGAATTCAACTTAGATTTTCTTCTAAGTAGACATTTGTGGCCAGATCGTAGACCTAGATAAAGAAATAGGTGTATTTCAGAACAGAACATATATGGGGTAATTTAACACTTCTTATTTGAAACTAATATCTTTTTTTTTTTTACTTTAGTCTTAAATCTTCTTAGAGTGATTGTATTGTCTTCAAAGCAATCCCTCAATAATGCTCCTTCAAGACCACTGTCCTGTAGTAATAATTAAAGGGCTGCACCAGGAGCAGGGAGAACTCAGGTTCTAGCCTTCCCTTTAGGTCTATAAACCACCAAAAAAGCACAACAAAGAAATTTCACAACAAATTTCTGCGCTAATTCAGAAAGCTCAAACTGCCCAAGGAGCTGCTGATCCAATTCTACAGAGGAATTATTGAGTCTGTCATCTGCACCTCTATAACTGTCTGGTTTGGCTCTCCAACCCAACAAGACAGATACAGACTTCAGAGGATAATTAGCACTGCAGAAAAAACAATTGCTACCAACCTGCCTTCCATTGAGGACTTGTATACTGCACAAGTCAAAAAGAGGGCTGTGAAAATATTTACAGACCCCTCGCATCCAGGACATAAACTGTTTCAACTCCTACCCTCAAAATGACGCTATAGAGCACTGCACACCAGAACAACTAGATACAAGAACAGTTTTTTCCCGAATGCCATCATTCTGGTAAACAAATAATTCCCTCAATGCTGTCAAACTATTTACTAAGTCTGCACTACTATTAATCTTCTCATTGTTCCCACCACCCATCTGCTTTCACTTATGACTGTATGACTGTCACTTTGTTACTTGTGTCCTTACGATTTATATTGATATTATTTTCTGATTGCTTATTGTACCCTATGACTATCATTACGTGTTGTACCTTATGATTCTTGATGAATGTATATTTTCTTTTATGTACACTGAGAGCATATGCACCAAGACAAATTCCTTGTGTGTCCAATCATGCTTGGCCAATAAAAAATTCTATTCTATTCTGTTCTGTTCTGTTCTGTTCTGTCCTGTCCTGTCCTGTCCTGTCCTGTCCTGTCCGGTCCGGTCCGGTCCTATCCTATCCTATCCTATCCTATCCTATCCTATCCTATCCTATCCTATCCTATCCTATCCTATTCTTTTGGTGACTTTGGGGCAGTCATTGTCTCTGAGGCCTAGACTGTGAAATTAAAAAAAAAAAACACTCCAGAACAAAATGACAAATCACTTCCAAAATGTTGCCAAGAAAACGGCATGGATTTATCCATGAAACACCAGACTGACTTAAAGATAAAAGAGAGTCAGGGGGAGAGAAGAGATGGAAGTATTTGACCAAATAGAGACAAAAGAGCATGGCAAAAGAGCATGGATCTGAACTGTGTTAAGCAGAAGACCACACTGGTCCTCATTGCATATATTCTAGGTATTTGAACACACAGAAGCAGATCCCAGAAAGAGGATGTATAATTAAATCAGTCTGCTTGACGTAACCTTCTGGATTGATCTGTATGGTATGTATGAATAATGTATGAATAATATTTTGAAAAATTATTTTGCATAAATATTTTCCTTCACTTACATACGTGCGCCTACAAACATACCATACATACATACACTTTTTTTTTCCATAATGGCTTTTAAATTAGTTAGGCCATAAATAAGCAAGATGACAATAGTTTATACAATCTGGACATTACATGTTAAGTATAATTGTCTCCAAAATAAACACAACTTAAATCTCATGCCCTTGAGATTTCAGGTCACATCTGTAACTGCAGACAGGATATGGAGACACTAAGCAGGCCCTCCAATTCAATTTATCTTTGTCAGAGTAGTAACTATGCTTAGCCTTAAAATATAAAAGGTATACGTGTTTCTAAGGAGAGTAATTTATCAAGGGTTTAATTTGACTCAAACCACTTTTCAGACTCCAGAGGTCACTTTGCAATAGGAAATAAAGTATCTAATGTATATGTAATAAGAAGACCCATGTGGTTGAAATAGTATGAAACAAAAATGCAGCAAGTTACATATATGAATTACAAGGGAAGTGCTATTTCTATGAAATGGTATTTCCTGTTTGGCATCCCATCAGTCTTTTCAACTTGATGGCAAATATTCAATCACAAACCATTGATCAGCCACTTGAAAATTTTTCCTTTCTCATAATGGGGGTTCCCTGTAGACCAGTTGACTACAATTCCAAGAATTCCCAGGCATTAGGTAATGACATTATGAAGCAGTAAGATTTAAAAAATGTCTTTGCATAAGCTTTATTGTTAGAAGGTTATATTGCTGGAAGGGTATGACCAGCCCTTAAAAATTGCACGTCTGTATCATAAAGGACATGTCTCCTCTCTCAGGGCAATTCTCCATTGCAGCCTAAGCTGCATCTGTCCCATGCTACCCTTAGCTGTTTCCTAAACTGATTCCAGAAGTGACAATGCAAATTGTGATGAGAAATTATTAGGGCTAGGCTGATGCTTAGCCTAGATTATGACCACTGAAAGGCCTACAGTAATTGGTCATTCTCCTGCTTCTTGTCCTTTTATCTGTGCAAAGAAGCAAGATTAACTGGTTAGCTTCTGTGTACTTATTCTGTGGCTAGTAGCCTACTGTCCTTTTATGTTCATTGTATGCCTGTCCTTTTGTTTCAGTAATTGCTTCCTTCTCACTAGTCCCTGTGCCTTTCATTTCCCTTCTCAGATATGTTCTGACCTAGGTTTCCTTAGAAAGTATAAAGCACAATCTTAGTCCAGGTAAAATCTCTTTTATTTACATGGCTGTGATTTATTGTCATTCACAGTCCGCAAGGCGTCACGAACAGTCTTTCAGGAGAATATTTATAAACACCCACCTTATCTCCCTTGGAATGTTGCCAGGGAACTGATTGCCAAATACAGGGCAAGGCCAAACTTGGCACAGAGTCAAAGACAACTTTTCAAAGCTTGAACTGACCAGCTGAACTAATTGCTTCCTGCAAAAGCTCACATCCCGTTCGCTCCTCTTTTATGTCTTATGGGTGGGGCTTTTATGTCTTATGGGTGGGGCTAATCAACGCCAAGCCTTACTCCCAAATTGACCCTGTTTTCTTAATTGTTATTGTCTTCTGGCAGCTCTATGAATGTGCAGAGGTTCCTGCTGTTCTTCTGCCTCACTGATGTCAGACCCCGGAGGCTCCGGAGACTCTGGAGGCAGCACATAACTATGAGATGGCCTTGGCCCTCTCTCTGCCTCTGATGCAGAGCCCTCATCTGAGCTTTCCCCAGCCCCCAGGACTGGCCAAGTTCCTCCCCAACCTCCTCACTGTCTGACTCTGCTGCCAGCTCTGCTGGCCGTTGGTGGTCCACAACAAGATGTTTGCACACATGGATATTTTCAAATACCTATACACTCTCTAATTCTTTTCTTTGTCACTAACACAGGCCCTTTCTTTTTTCCCTCTCTCTTATGGTTCCATGTTGCTACGATGCTAACAACAATCAAAACAACATGGAATCAGTTGTTCATTTGCTTACATATTCCTCTATATATTCACAAAAGCTTTGTAGCAAAGAAAAAATGTTAATTCAGCTTCAGAGAAATGAAATAACAATGAGGAAAGGAGAGGAGAGGAAATCTTTGCTATAAAGATAGTCATCATATTATAACCACAATAGGGACAGAATTTCCATTACTAAGCAAGCCAGTTGCTAAATGACTTAGGCCCAATTTTATAATTTCTTTTGCCATGGGGCTAAGTAGATCATTGTCGTCATTAAGCACATCTGGGTTTCCCCACATTGCTTGTTTCAACCTGGCTGGAAATGTGGCAGAGACAATCATGTGACTGGGAAGTTGCAACAGTTATAATTACATGCCAGTTGCCAAGCACTCAAATTTTGATTAAGTGACTGCAGGGCGACATCCAGCAAAGATCACAATCAATTGGATACCACCAGATGGTTGGAGAAAAAGAGGAAGGCCAGGGAAAACCTGGCACCAAACATTTTAGGAAGATCTGAAAAACATCAACCTTAAATGGAAGGATACCAAGACTGTAGCTGTGGACTGAGCATGCTTTGGAGTATGCTTGTAGCCAATGAGCATAGCACAGAATGTGAAGACTGTGGGGATACCATGTCGATCATAAGTGTGTAGAGCAGTTGTAAGTCACTCTTTTCATTGCCATTGTAATTTTGAACAGTCGCTAAATGAATGATTGTAAATCGAGAACCTACCTGTATAGTGGGTCAGGGATAGGAAAGGATTTTTCACTCACCTGGAGAGCAGCCCAAGGGTACCAGCTGGAGTTGTCAGTGTTCAAAAGAGCAGGAACTTTTCGGGTTGAGGTTAGTCTTTTGACTTAATGAGTTTAATGGATCAACCACAAGATTATAAATAAATAGCAACTGCCAAAACAGAGGTGAACATGGCAGCCCAGCAGCCTAGCATTAAATGGTTGCCCAGGGCAGTCATGATCAGTACTAGAGAGGAAGGGTTGTGCCAGGCACTGCAGTACAATTAATGCTGGGACAGCTAGAAGAACAGCAAAAGACCTGCAGGTTATTTGCTTTGCCGGGATTAAAATGATTTGTGTTAGAAAACAGCAGTTCTGAATTGATGCTGGAAAACACAGATATGGGCTGTATCTGCAACAGTCTATGAGTGAGAGAAAGATGTCATTTGTGCCCCACTCAAGAAATGTTGAGTCCTAGTAATGAGCCAAGTAGAAAGTCCCCAGAGTTACCGCAGAGTTTTGAAAAATTTCCAAGGGCTTGATGTCAGTGTTCCAATACTGACATAGAAGCAATGAGGAAAAAAGTTTGACATTTCACCTAGCAAAACTTTCGGTGAATTCAGTCTCCTGGGAGATGTATGGGAGGGGTGACATTCCTGTGTGCTGAAGAGACAGATAAGAGAGAGTGATCTGGAAGACAGCCAATGGAGAGCAGTGAATGGGGAAGGAATAGGAGGGGTTTTGGATGGAGGGGCCAGTACTGTCTGCATGGTTGTCGGGCACGGCTGCATCACTCAATAAAGAGAATATTTCCTAAAGTTTGATGCTTGGAAATTAACTTTACTTTGAGGATGAAACCGAAACTTTGACACTTATATAATAGGACATACATGCATGAAATCAGATGGATTGGACCTGGCACCTGAGTGGGGTTCCTGAAATCCTCCATACACATACCTACTGCATGTTTTCTAAAATTGCTAGGAAGCATTGACTTGATAATTTTGCCACCAAATTCTTCTCTATCTTAATTTACTCCAAAGAAGGTGACTGATGGATTCGACCGGAAGTGTCACAGCAAGACAGTCAGAGATTAGCGGGTTCTGGTGAGCCCCATGAAATCCCAGGCTGATGAACCACTGCAGAGGGGTCTTCGGACCAGATCTGTCCTTTAGAGACAGATAAGAAAGACAGGCATCTTAAAAGACCAAGAGGAACAGGCAAGTTCCTCAGAGGTTAGAGGAAATTCTCCCAGACTCTGCAGCGGGGGGGGGGGGGAGGGCATTACGACCACCAGTAAACTGGGGCAACTGGATTAAGTGATGTGCAGGAGTGGAGAATTGAACAGAATATTGCTGCCAGAATTCATAGGCAGAAAGGAAAAGGAAAAAGGAAGGATTTTTAAAACAATTGCAAATGTCCTGGCATCATAATAATGGCTAATAAGCATGGGAAAGGATGAAAGAAGAAGAGTAAGGTGTAAGTTAAAAAGTAACAGAACCTGACTAGAAATTTGTTTGTTTTGGATTTAAAATACTTGGAGTACTTTAAAAAAAATTAGAAAAACTAAGAATCCGAAAAGATTGTTTTTCAATCTGGAAATTTTAAAGGGAGTTAAAAAACAACAACAATGAAGAAAAGTGTGTAATAGAAAGGACTGGTTAATGACTCTAAATTGGAACCTAATTGGAGTGTAACATGGAATTTGGATTATATAAATCTGGAATGAATTTTAAATTGACTTGGTGTAAGTAAAAACTGTTAAAACGGACTGCAACCAAAATGGATGCCTTTTAAGTTCATCAATTGTAAACATGGATTGTAGAGAGCCATCTTCAGGAGGGGAAAAAATCATTATAGCACTGAACATTTTAGAAAGAACAAAATGGCGCAGGAAATGAAGGAAATGATAACGATGTACTTATAACTGAAAATGGATATAAGGGAAATGACTACAATGTTGCATGGAAAATTGAAACTTGATGACCAAAAAATTGATTTAGGATACATTCAAGCTGAAAAAGAAACAACTAACGAGAAGCAAGGAAAAGAGACTGAAAATAAAGACTAAGACAAGGAGATTGATTATGGAAAATTACATGATTATTACATTGGATTTAACAATGGAAAAAATGGAAAAAGGGGAAAGAAAAAAAGAAAAGAGGATGAAATAGAATATAAAAAACTTAAATGATTACACTGGGGTTGTCAGTGTGAAAATAAGAAAAAGGGAAAAGGGATGGAAAATAATGGAAAAAATACAGCAAAATGGAAGAGTTAATGATCTTAAAAAACAAAATGATTACATTGGGATTAAGGAAAAGAGAGATCAGGATTTTAAAATACAAAAAAGAAGGGCTAAGAAAAAGAAAAGGAAAATAAAATATAAAGATAGAAAAGGAGAAAGAAATCGAAGGAGAAAATGAATACTAGGGAAAAGATTAAATTGTATTTTAATGAAGTGATTTTAAAACTATATGGGTGTATGAATAATTGGAATATTTTTAATTAATGAAGGGGATTATAATAAATGAAATATCCTTAATTATATATGTGATATTTAAATAAATAAGAACAGAAAGCCAAAATAATATTGGATTATGACTTAATTAGATATATTTAACTGCTCTTTATAAAAATGTTATAAAAATGTTGAAGCCTATTAGTTGGAACAGTTGACAAAGAAAAAACTATTTGAGATTGGAACTAAAGAATTTAAGAAAATAATTGGGAAAGGACTTATATTATAAATTTAAGAAAATAATTGATAATTGTATTATGATATATGAATGTAAATATAGAGGTATTGGAGTAAGATTGATACTTAATTGATTTTTTATTGAATATGTTTAACTGTTGAAATCTATTATTTGGAATAGTTGATAAAAGAATCACTGGTGATTGGAATAAGAGACTTTGAGGTAATAATTGGGGATGATATTATGTTACATGAATTTAAATTTAGGAGTTCAAATTTTAAGGAGGAAAAAGAAAAAATATATTAGGATGAGAACTATATTAGGATGAGAAGTTAAGATGAAGGGTAATATTGGTTTCTTAGAATCAGAGAGAATAAATGATATGAGAAAAATTATATATAAAATTGTGCTAAAGATGAACAAAAATCTGTATAAATCTAAAACTGGGCCAATATTTTGTTCAAAAAAGATGCATTTTATGTTTGTCTGTTTAAAAAATAAAAAAAAACTTTATTAAAAAAAAGAAGACAGCTGATGATCCTTCCTCTTCATAATCTCATGAAAATGTAACTCTTTATTATACATCACAGTTAAACACTAAAAACAAAAACAAATTAAAAGGCAAGAAGGAAAAATGAAAAATGGAAAGACATGAACAATTGTTTCTAAAGAGACTGATCTCGGCCTAGAACTGCTATCTCTCTCACACAAATAGTTCAGATCACAATCCACAAAATAAAACCACATTTACAGTGCGTTAACTCTGTTGTTCCTTGTATCCTACATAATTTCTGATTTCTAACTCAAAGATTCGCAGATTGGGGTTCTTTTCTAACTGGGCTTGAACCAATTCTAGCAAAGAGCTCTAAAAGTAAAAAGACAAAAGCAACTGAGACTCTCCCCTTTTTAAAAACCTACTTGAAAGGTGAAGAACCACTTGGTTCTTCAGGATTTGATGCTTCAAGACTTGGTGTTTCCACTTCATTCCATTCTGACAACTCTTTTTTCACTTTTGTTTCTAGCTAAATCACTTCAAATATTGGGGCACTGTAGCAAAGCTGAGTGGATTCTCTGTAACTATTAGTTAGAGATAGGTTATGACTGATAACAAAATATTGATCAGCTAGATCTTGCAGGAATTATTATTTCTGTCCTATTTTTTGAAAATAAAACAAGAGTGTCTTCCAACTTAAACAAAAACAAGAAAAAATGCGATGCATTTTAATATTTTGTGGAAATGGGATAGAAAGCATCTATATGAATGAGAATATATTTGGATTTTTAATTGAACTCCAGTATGCTATCAGCATAAGACAACAGTTGGTAAAAAATATAAAAGTTCTAAGCCCTTTGACATCAAAAAGGAATACAGATGTATTCCAGTTAAAGAAATGAATGCAAACAACCCCCAATTGGCACAAATAATGAAAGGATTTTACTAAGAAGGAGGGAAAAGTAGCATTTCAGCCTTTGTTATTAAAGACAAAGCTGATGGGCTATTTTTAATAAATTAGATTTAAGATACTATTGCAATTGAAAAGTTCTTATATAGTTAAAAGGAGGACTAATATTTATGTACTGCTGTAGCTGAATCATTTCATCCTACTAATACTAATACCACTAAGGAATAATGGGTTATTTTGAGTTACTAGGAGTTAAATTTCATTAGTAATGTGTGCTCTGCAAATCTCATAGAATCTTCCCAGCTTCTAGGAAGGGACTTGCCATATTTTCGAATTTCCCAAAACCTGAAGATTCAAGGAAGTCAAGGAGCACAATCAAGAGGACTTAGTAATATAATGATATTCTTATGACCTGACAAACTGGTACTTTGCAGATTAAAAAAAAATGTGCCAGACAGTGATATAACATTGGTTAAGACATGAAGATCCAATAGTATTTTGTGAACATTCTAAGGAAAGTGTTTTCATTCTGCAGTGGGGCTTACCGCATGTGTTTCTGTGGGTCTCTTCCTGGAAAACTAGTAAATATGAGAAAACACTGAAAAGGAGAAAAGAAAGAGATTTCCTTTTCCTCCCTCCTTCCTTTTTTTGTTCTTTCAGAATTAGTGTTTTTGTTTATTTTATTTATACTGTATTTATAATAAGAGTTCTATGTCATTCCAGTCAAAATTACTTGGAATGGCATAGATTTCTCCCTACAGTATTAGAGTTGAAATAAAAAGTATAAACCAAATCAAGCCACTTATTCACATCTTCCCACATGGTTCCTCAGAAGCAATCTACCTCAGAAACAACAAATATCCCATCTCCATAGTTCCCTTGAAATCTCCACAGCTTTCCAGATCAGCACCAGGGACAGAGACATTCCATTCTTGGATAGTAGACTATTTCACAGCAGCTACTACCGAGAAAGACTGTCCTTGGGTCCCTGATGACAACAATTCCATGGCCTATAAAACCCATAACAAACTCTTCCTCCAAGATTTCACTGGATAGGCATGTTCTATGAGGCCACTAATATAAAGTATATAATATAAATATAAATATAATGTAATGTAATGACACAAATAATATAAATGATGTAAAGGGACACAAATAATATATTTTGATTCAATTGACCTTTGGATTTACTTGTGTGTATGTACTTATACATATAGTACTCAAGCCATATTGTATGAATATATAACACTGGAAATAATATGGCAACAGCTTAAGATAATTTTTCCAGGAATCTTCCTATTTCATATTCCCAATCCAAAATTGTGTTTTAGCATCAAGTTTTGGAATCAGCCAACATATTATACTAACACACCAAATCAGATGAACAATGTTTTTGCCAGTTTGGGTCTTTGTATTCCACATTTGCCAAATAAAGAATTAGAGCTGTTTTCTGGGGAGAAAATAAAATATGGAAAGTTACTCTAGAAGTACCCACAGATCCCACTTGCATTCAGTCATTATACATTCATGAAATTTCCCTTGAAGCTCTGGATTTATCACTGACTTAAGGTAGCATAATATATTAAATTTTGTGTGAAATAGCAAGACACAAAGTCATTTATTTTTACTTATTTGTTCCTGCTCTGTCCTATTCCAGCTGTGCTCAGTGTTTAATTTCAAGTATTAGGTGAGTTTTGAAGTGGCAATATATTCCTCAACTGGGGAGACAGTTTTGGAGGGCATGTGAAATGAAACACATAGCTCTGAGGAATCTGATTCAACAGACACCACATCAGGAGCTCTAAATTAAACTTCCTCCTTGTGAAACAATTTCTTTTCTCTACCCCAAATGCTGTTAAACAACAGACATTCTGCTTTTGGATACACTAAAAATTCATGTCATATCAAACAAAAATCAAAAAGTCCAGAAATAAAAATGAAGTTGAAACAATTATAGCAAATAAAATATGACTGGATTTGT
Organism: Masticophis lateralis; assembly: GCA_030761175.1. NCBI lineage: Eukaryota > Metazoa > Chordata > Lepidosauria > Squamata > Colubridae > Masticophis > Masticophis lateralis. The sequence continues at coordinate 231,752,832 of JAUDYJ010000002.1, forward strand.
TGAAGTTTCTTTAAAAGACTGAGGTGCTAAAAGTACAGTGCTGGAAGCAACTTACCTAAACTCCCTTGTTCATTTTTCTAAGAATTAATATACTGTGGATTATATACAACGGACTGGCCAACGTAACTTAATAGCAGTAATTGACAACAATATCCATTATTTGCTCTTGAAAAATACATTATTATACCAAATATACAGTAAAGAACTTTGTGGCACCTCCAAGGCCAGTAAACATTTAGCTCCATATAGCCACCTGACTCCAATAAAAAGGAATTACAGGGTCGTAAAAAAACAACAAAAAAAAAACGGCTACTCATATCCATGATTGACTCTTAAAAAGCTATATTTTACATGTATACACAGAAACATCATCATGTTCAAATAGTTCTTATCTAAGGAAATTACATGCACATACTTTTGGGAAACATACCCCAACAACAGCAAGAAATACAACTTTCTTGCATATAGAAAGAAGAGAAATAACGTATAGAAAGAAAAAACCTTCAATAATTAATATATTTGAGGGCAGGATCCTACATTTATTTATAACAGAACAAAAGAAAAAAAACCATCTGCCAGTTAGGATAAGAAAGGTGGTACTAGTGAAATATTATGGAATTGGTGATTATTTCAAGGGAATCTTGGTGAGAACAAGAAGGACGTGGTGGGAATAGGTAGAAGATATGATACCACTCATTGAAAAGAAAGCTTTTCACCATACTTGCACTAGAAAAAGAATATGTAGAAAGTATTGGCTATAACTTGTAAACATAAACTCTGACTGGATTTCAAAAGCATAATTCATCTTTCTTTCTTTCTTTCTTTCTTTCTTTCTTTCTTTCTTTCTTTCTTTCTTTCTTTCTTTCTTTCTTTCTTTCTTATTAAATGTATATGCTATCCATCTCACCAGTGGTGACTCTAGGCAGCTTACAATTATTCAGTTAAAATGCAGTACAAAACAATAAATATGGACATTAAATTTAAAATTAAAATTCAGTTAAATTGACCAGGATTAAGAGAGAGAGAGGATGCACATGTGGAGGAGGTGGAATGTTATGCCACACTCCCATTGGTATCTCAGGGCAGTTAGCATAGGTATGATTTCAAGCCATTTTGGAAAGCCAAAAGGGTGGATGGGGATCTCACCATAGGGTGAGATATTCCAGAGGGTGGGAGCCATGGCAGAAAAGGCTCTTTATGGACTGTACTAGCTGGAATTTCTTCACTGATAGGGTCTGAAGCATTTTCCTTCAATTGGCACAGGTGTGGTGGGCTAGTCCCATTGAGGTGAGCTGGTTCCTCTGGTAGCCTGGACCATGCAATGAAAGGCTTTAAAAGTGATAACCAACATCTTGAATTGGACCCAGAAGCAATCTGGCAATTAATGTGGCTTGCAGAACAGAAGTGTAACATGGGCCATTCTAGGGGCCTTTGGAACTGTCAACACAGCTGTGTTCTGTGCCAGGTGACACTTTAGTATAATCTTCAAGGGTAGGCTATGTAGAGCACATTGCAGTAGTCCAAGCATGAGATGACCAGGGCTTGAGTGACTGAGTGCAGGGACTCCCAATGCAGGAAAAGATGCAACTGGTGCACAACACAAAGTTGTGCAAAGCCTGTACTAGCCATGACTACCACCTGATGATTGAACAGGAGTTACCAGTCCAAGAGAATCCCCAGATTGCTTAATATAGTATGTTGGTCATATCCTGTTTGGATTCCAAATTGTAATACAGGAAAAGTGCTGTCCTTAGTTAATCTTGTCTAACTGTAGTGTCATGTGCTATTTGAACCTCATATTATGGTGAATCAGTGATTGGGTTAACAGGAAAATAAGGTGAAGCTCAAAAATTGCTCCTGGAGAAGTGCATTCGCTGACTTCACTTTCATGAAATGTGTGGAAATGAAATAGGGCCGATTGAGAATGATGCCACTGAAGGAAAAAATAAAACTTTCCCCATTCCTCTTAGGCCCATAGTGTACTTCTACAGTTGAATATAGACATTTTGTAATTAAGTCACTTCACACTTTAGGTCATAAATATGTCAATCTCAGTGATGAGTGAGGGTTTTCCTTTGGGATATATGATCCAATGAGGTATTAGGACTCTTAATTAGATTGACAAGCTGTGACTTCAAGTCTGCAACTTCCTGAATACTTAATCAGGAAGAAATGAAAAAAATATTTCTTTCTAATTCAGTTAAGAGTCAAGGTTCCTAGAACAATTTACCTTGAAATTCTTTTTTGAAAGGACTAGATAATACAGCAACTCTCAAGTGAGACACAAACAGTGTCTCACTTGAGAGTTGTGGGAGTTTCAAAACAGTTCAGTTTTGTGTGTTGCTGCCATCTTGACATTTTTAACCTCCTTTCATGACTCTGACAACTGCTATCTAAAAATTGCTAAATAGATCATTACAAAAATTCAAGATACTGGTGGTAACAGTCAAGTTCAAACTGATCTAGATGAGATATCAATTTCTATTACATTTAGTAAATGAGGTCTTTTCTCATTCCTCATTAAAATTGATCTGGCAATAATTCTTTGGAACCAAAAATCAACAGTGCTCAGCTGCTCCAATTACTTCCTCTCATTTGTTTTAATAACATGTTTCATTTTTACATTGACCTCTTTTTTCTGAAATGAGGTATTCTAGGAAACAAAACTATGAATATGTTTCTTATGAGGATTATATGCTTATTTTAACATATAGCTGTCTTGGAAATACTAACTTCTTATGAATGCTGCTGAATTATTAAGATGTGATCATTTTTGGGAGAAAGATATCTGGAGAAGCTTGATAATAAAAGGTAATCTTCTGCTTTTCTCCCTTCCCTTTCTAATTTTTAACATTATTTAACATTACTGAATCTGTGAAGAACAATGAAGTACTGTTTATAAGCCTTTGGCAGCTTCAAATAAATCAGGGGTGTCAAACTGGTGGCCCACAGGCCAGATATGTCATGTGCAGGCTACACCCACCCCAGCTCTGCAAAGGCAAAAAACATTGTGATATGTCACAATACATCACATGATGCAATCGAGTTTGACACCAGTGAAATAAACTATACTATACTACTTTTAGCATAGTATAGTTTATTTGAAATAAACTATACTACTTTTGCTCAACAACACAGATGACTTCAAAAAGAAAAGGAAAAAAATAATATTTGATAGTCTTGGAAAGAGGGATACATCCAGAAACAATCACAATATATATTTTAGGTAAGCTATTTTAATTGACTTTTTAAAAGAAAACAAAAGATACATGTCACAGCAAACTTATTTCCAAATGGGTTCCTTTGCTCCTTTTCTTTCTTTTCATTCTTTGAAAAGAGGTATGTGATTCTGTGTAGTCATCTCAATATTTGCTGAGGATAGGTATTTGCTGAGGATGGACCTATCTTTTCCTATAGAACTGTTATGTGGAACTGAGATTTCAGCACTAGTAACACAGTAATTGTTATTGTTCTCAGATAATATGTTAGATATCTCATAAATGCATGAAATCTGAGCTGGCTGGAGCACACAAGTGCCTACTGTACAAAGACTTCCATTGAGGTATTGGGTATAAGCACGGGGATGTCAACATTTGTTGGTTGACAGCTGTTACAGCTAAATCAGAGATAAGACACTGACAGATTTAGCACACCTCACCCTGATTGCAAATGTAGACTAGAAATTGCACACAGAGGGTTGCTTGGTGAAAATGTTCATGTAAAAACCTGCAAAGTATTCTGTGCTATGGAGCAACAACTATGTTGCCAAATAAAGAGTGCCTTGCCAGAAGTTTTTTTTTTTTCTGTAAAAGGCTATGGAGATTCTCAGTCATCCAGGTCATAGTTGTTCCAAAGGTGCTTTTTCAAGAGGCAGCCAGACTTTCTGGTTTTTCTTTGAAGATGTTTTGCTTCTCATCCAAGAAAGCTCTCTGCAAAAGTATTCTGCAAGGAGGATACTCTAGGTTATATCTATCTATCTATCTATCTATCTATCTATCTATCTATCTATCTATCTATCTATCTATCTATCATCTATCTATCTATCTATCCTATCTGCCTATCTCCATCCATCCATCCATCCGTTATATAGTGCTACATTACTGATACAGGAGGACTTTTTCCTCTCTTTATGAGAGCAATTAGGCAGCTCACAGAAAGCTGGTGCCTAGGGGCACTTTTAGATTTAATAGTCTCAGCAGTAAATAAAAGTAATGGGACCAGAAAAGAAATCACCCTTGCATTGATTACTGAGGTGGGATGTTTATTGATTCAAGTTTTAGGTCAGAAGTGCTGCATAATTGTTTTGCTCTCTGACTTGCTTTGAATCACCCCAAAAGGATTGACAAGACTCAGAAGTGGCTCCATGCATTTGTTTTGATGCACAGCTATGAAGTAGATTTAATTTCAAGTAATTTGCTTAGTGAAGTGATGAGTGCTTAGGAATGCAATATGTATAATTGTCCTTCAGCTTGGAAAAGCAGATGAAATGATGGTGCTTTCACACATGCCAATGACAACTTTAAAAATTTTATAGAAATTCAAAGATTTATAGAAATCTTCAAGGGTACAACAGAAAGTGCCATAATTTTCCCCATAAGGTACATATACAAGGGGCCTATATCAGTGGTGGGATTCAAGTAATTTAACAACTGGTTCTCTGCCCCAATGATTTCTTCCAATAATCAGTTTGCCAAACTGCTCAGAACGTTAACAACCAGTTCTCCTGAAGTGGTGTGAACTGGCTGAATCCCATCACTGGCCTATATTCTCTAAAGCTGAATGCATGTATGGAACTATAGATGTTCTATTTCTTCTTGTTCACCAGAATGTCTGTATTATCTAAGCATCTTTGAATCTTATTTGCTTCTTGTAAAATGATGCTCATGAAAATTGTGAGAATTATTCAGTGTTCATTGAAGTGTGTGCATTTGCCAGAATAATCCAGGAAAAAGAAGGGTTATATAAAGCTGCTGTATGTTGAGTCAGAACACTGGCTCTAATAGATTGTTCCACTGCTGATTAGTTTCAAAGTCAATCTTTCTTTTTCCAGTTTCTCTCTATTGGCCAGTTTTGATTCTGTTATATTTTTGGAGACTTAACTGGATGGGAAGATCAAAAATTCTTTCTAAAATTTCACTGTATTGAAAAGAATAATGAAGTAGAAACCGGCGGCAGAATATAATTTCTAGAAGTCTCCTGTCCTGTTTCCAGTGGTAGCCAAACAACATGTCTGCATTTTATTCTATATAATAAATTGATGGCATCTGTTTCTGTGTGCATTTTGGCTCTCTCCCCTCAAGTTGCCCCTGAGTATGTATTTCTGTGTACTGAGAACACAGGTTGCGTACACTCTGCTGTGGGTCACATGATACTTAGTTGCACTTTGTATTGCACTGAAAAATTACATTGCTAGGAAAAAAGTTAAAATATGTTCAAAGATAATTTCTGTAGCTGTATTAACTTTTTAGAAAGTTGACAAGCTATTTTATTCAATTAATGACACTGGTAAAGAGGTTCTCCTAATACTGAGAAATAAATATGTCAGATTATGATATTTTGGAGATACTCAGGATATATATATATGTTTTCTGAGGTTTTCGCGGAAGTTTGTATGTAGGTCTTTGGTTATTCAGGTTTTCTCCCACGTTTTCTTTTCTTTTACGCGGAAGAAAACCCGAATAACCAAAGACCTACACACACACACACACACACACACACACATATGTTAAAAGGAAGAAACAGCTGTGATCACACATTGCTCCTAGAAGCACGAAGCCGAGAACACCAGCCTGAAGATGACGAATGAGACTTCATCGAAATATTGCAAAGACACTTCCAATTTTACACGGGAGAAAACCCGAATAACTACACACACACACACACACACACACACACACACACACAATTGCCAGTTAGCTGTTCTGTAAAACAATTCTAGCAATTGTTTTCTTGTGAACACATACTTCAGTTACACAGAAGTTAGGCAGCACGTACATATAAAAAATATTCAAATTAAGGTAATATTGAAAAGTGTGAAATATTTTAAGCATATTGTGAAGCTACTTTAAATGTAATTGCATCTATAAATATACATCTTCCCGAGTCACAGAGAATTAGGCTTGGAATCCCAAACTTTCTTCAGTCAGCAGGCATCTTTGGAAAGTATGCTGTGGGACACTCCTATAAAAGGGCTGCCCTGTGGCAGAAACGATCATTTCAAAAGCCTCAAATTTCTTCCTAAGACTAAAAAGCTAGCATTGGAGAAATGGAGAAAAGCTCAAATCAATTTTGATCCTCAACTTTTGTTGTTTCTTACTGTGTTAAGGTAGAACTCTAATCATACACACTTGGCCTCACTTTCAAAAGTTTTCTCTTCCTTCTCCACACCATGGGTGTCAAACCTACATCATCACGTCATGTGATTATATCATGACTTTTTTGCCCTTCACTAAACTGGGTGTGGGAGTGGCCAGTGTGTGACATATCTGGCCCATGGGCCGTGAGTTTGACACCCTGCTCTACACAATCAGAAGGAAGAATTAATGGAAAGAGAGGGCCATGTCAAAGGAAGAAGCATTAATTTAAACGTAAAGCTGAGTTTTGGTCTTTTATTTCCATATTTAATAGGAGTATAGTTATTACAACTATAACGATTAGATATAAGCCGGAATGAATAAGATGAAATAAATTCAGGTATTGCCTTTCTGTTGTTTTAAAGCAGTGTTTTTCAAGCTTGGCAACTTTAAATGTGTGGACTTCAATTCCCAGCATTCACCAGCCAGCAAATTGAAGTCCACTCATCTTAAAGTTGCCAAGGTTGAGAAACAATGTTTTAAAGCATAATTCAAAGATAAATGGCAGTGAATTAAAGAAGAAAAATGCTTAATGATCTATGTTTAACTATGATGCATGGATATTTAATATGTTTCTTTGGTGGCTTGCACGAAAAAGGATTTATGCCAAGGATGAAACATTTGGTGTTTTTACAAGATCAATGATGTAGAATCCCACATAGCATCATTATATGCAGAATCAGGCAGCAAGATGCTCATTCCAATAAGATACGCTATACAGGTTTGGATTTCTTTCTTTCTTTCTTTCTTTCTTTCTTTCTTTCTTTCTTTCTTTCTTTCTTTCTTTCTTTCTTTCTTATTGAAAAAGTTTTACAATACAAATTTTATCATTTCTCCCCCCCACTTCCCCCTACCCCCCTTCCCCCCAAATCCCGCTCACCCCCTCACCCCCCAATCCCACACCCGCCCCCCTTAACTTCTGCTATAAATTTTAAAAAAGTAACCTTGCTTATATTAAACTAAAAAAAATACAGTGAAACTTTTAATATTATAGTAAAAAGACTAATAATAAAAATATTTACCTCATTTATCAACCATTAATACTCAATTATCCATCAGTACTACTCTTTTAATCTTTAAACCCCACTACAAAATGTTAACATTTCTCTAATCTAATATTAATTACCTAAATCAATCCCCCTAAATATAATATATAACATCCATATCAAATAACTTTCTGTATCAAGCAATCAATTTTTGATCTTTTTCTTCATCTTGATTAAAATTAAGTACATTCCGAGTACCTCCCTCAACAACAACAAAAAAACACCAGTCATTTCTCTAATCTAATATTAATAATTATTTACGTAAATCAGACCCCCTTAATATATACTAATAAAAAATATAACAATTATATCTAGTAATTTTCTATCTTAATAATCCAAATTTTAATCTTCTCTTCATAAATATAGTATCCAACATATTTTTATAAACTTCATATTCTTCAAAATATATAACAATTATATCAAATAATTTTCTATCTCAGTAACCAAATTTTTGTCTTCTCTTCATCTTCATCTTGATTGAAGTTGAAAAAAATGTCTTCTAGCATAATTTTATAAACTACTTCTTATTCCAGCTGCCCCCATCAGCAACAAACATCTCTTCATATATAAATCCCCCCGAGTGACTTTATGTTTATAAAATCCAACCACAAAGGTATCTTGTAATCCTCTAGGTAGATCATTCAACCTGGGTCCTGCTATATCAGTTAAAAGAAAAACAAATGCAGCTCATACTAGCTGTACTCCCAGATGTTCCTTTAAAACTCTTTCAAATCCTGCCAACCTTTCCACCTCCTTCCTTCGGGTTTCCGAGATGTTTTCATTTTCATTTTCTTCATCTAGACAATTAATTCCAAAAAAATTATAATAGGGTAACCACAGATCCTCTGCATATGTTGCAGTGATCTGTTAACCTTTCTGAAAATGTCAAATCCAACTCAGGATGAGTTTTATAAAAAAAAATTAATCCATTTTCATGTATAAATCAGGTATAGCAATGATTATCTTTTAAACTATTTCAAATAATAAAATATCTGTCATCCTTTCTGTAATGAATTCCATCTATTCATAAATATCCATTAGGTTTCACGAATCGATTCAATCATCAGATGCAGTATCCGTTGCACATCAGTTTCAGTGGTTTTCAGGTTGTTTCCTCCCTTAACTTCTGTTTTCTGTTGCTTATCATCCTCATGCTTTTCCACTTGTGGAATACTGGGCCTCTGCTGTTTCTCATCTCGAATTATATGTTTATCTTTCAATTCTTGCTTCAACAGTTCAAGGTCCAGCTCGTCATCTCTTGAATCTCTGAGATGCTTTACTTTCAAATCTGGAGAGTCCATAATAAAATCATCTGAAAAACCACCTAATACTCCTTTTTCTTCTGACACACTTTGGTTATTTTGATTTTCTAATTCCATCTGCATACATTGTTCCTCAGTCTCACTTTCAGACTCTTTGTCCTTAATATCTTCTTCCATAGTTGATAACATAGAAGAGGATGAAAGTATGGGGGCTCCCTTAAGAATATTATTATAAAAATGTTCTGCTTTTTCAATTGTATTTAAGCAATATCTCACATCTTGATATCTCAAAATTACACCAACTGGTACATCCCATCTGAATGGAATCTTGCTTCTCTTCAATTCCTTCACCAGAAATCCAAAATCTTTTCTGTATCTTAAAATCCTGGATGGTAACTCTTTATAAACACTAATTTGTATACCTTCTACCTTCAAAGTAGCAGAATAAGACTTTTGCAGAATATCATTTCTTAATCTTCTATCAGTAAAATATACAACAACATCTCTGGGCAGATTCCTTTGTCTAGCCACACGTGAGTTAACCCTATAGACTTTTTCAATACAACCAAGAATTTGATCATCTTCCAAGTTTAATAATGCCGCTAATGCCTTAGCACAAAGTGTTCTTAAATTTTCTCTAATATTCTCTCTTATATCACTTAATCTTAAAGCAGATTCCATAGCTTTAAACTGAAGCAACATAACATCATTTTCAATTTTCTGATTTTTGGCATCAGCTTCAGAAAATTTTTCCTCTATGTCTTTCATGTTGGAATCAAGCTTGATACTAATTTCAACCACTTTCTTCCCCATTTCCATCACCGCATTTGAAAGATCAGAAACTACTTTAGTAATAATTTGATTCAGTTTATCATATTTTCCCTGTACCAGTTCCTCAAGATACTTCTGTGAGCTTTCTATCTTGTCAACAACACTTCCCAAAGACCTAGTTATAAAATATTTTTAGTCCTCATTTACAGTTCCCTGCAACTGCATTTGAATCTTTTCAGCTTTTTCCTTTGTCTGGCTTGTAACGGAGCCCCCCCTTGATTTTTGTTTAGGAGTCATACTTCACAAAGTTTTAACTTTTCTCAAAAAAAACAAACGTTCTATTTAAATCAGTTTTGCTTCTTTTTAGAATCCAGCTAGAATGTTTCTTTTAAATACTTCAGCACCAGCTTAGCTCTCACTTTCACTTTCCACTCTCCATTTTCTCAAACATTTTCCGAGCACAGCCAGTTGCCATTTTCCAGGACATTTTCTCAAATCTCTTTTTTCCCTAAAAATTAGTAAAAAAACAATACTTGCATTTTTTCCTTTTTAGTTAGTCCAAGTTTCACCAGCTTACTGCTTGCTGTAAGTTTCGATCATTTTAGTGGTGTTGCTCACGACGTCTGGCTCTGCTGCTACGAGCAGAGATCCCTCGTTGAACAGAGCTTCTCTGGGGTGAATAGGAAGCCATCACCCTGAGCCTTCCCCAGGACAAAAAAAGTCCTGGGGGCATCTCAGGGGGCCATTCAACACGGTTGAATATAGCTTTCTATTCATGCTTGGATTTCTTTCTTCACTAGTCCCCCTTTAAGAACAGCATGGAAATCCAGATAAAATACACACCTATCAAAAAGAAAATGGCAAAGTTTGTCATGTTTCTCTTGAATTGTCCAAAGGTATAGTTTCAATATCAATATTCAATATCTAAATCTGCTTGTAGTAACATTAAGAGAAAATTTAATAAACAAAGAAAAAAATCTGATATAACATCAGCCATTTCTTTTTTAAAATATGTTTTCAAGGCTTATTAGACCATAATTTCTTATATATCTGTTTAAAACATTTGAGACAAGAACAACTGGAGGGAACACAGGCAAGGTAATCCTAGATGGCATTTTCCACTGCTTGTTTTCTTTGATTTACTTTTTGTTGGTTTACTATTGGTTTTCCTGTCAGATTACTGATGGCGGGACAAATTATTTAGAAATGATAAAGAATAAAGTCACAATCTATGAATCCAGTTCAAACCAGCGGGGACTGCAAGGAATATTCCACTAAATATTCTTGTTAAGTAGGGAGTTTGTTTTTGTATTGGAAAGACTGAATTATATTTATTTTTGTAAGCATTTGTTTTAAGTGCTGAGTGCAAAGGAGACCTGAGGGGGGAAAGAAGAAAGTGACAGCCTGAAGCAAAATGGTTGAATCCTGTCCTAATCTTCTTATCTACCCTGCACATTGGTTGGTGAATTGTGTTACTAGTAGGAACCACTTAACTGACTCCTAATCCACTTTACAGATTAGCAAGGATGCTCAGCAGAAACCCCCAAACAGCTGGCCCATTAACAAAAGGCTGGATGAAGGCCTATTTGTAATTTCCTTATGGGTAAATGAGATCTTAACATGCATTAGGAACTACATATTTTTTTAAAGGAATAGATTGGAAAAACACAGTAACTCTGCTGAACTGAAATCATTTCTTAGGTGGCTTCAAAAGGCATGTGGAGGAAGAGCTAATGGCTAATAGGAATCCAATTACATTCACTATTGGGCTTCACACTGAAGAAGGAATTTCAAAAAGGATGTTTGATAGAACCACGATCACAATAGTAATCTTGCTGCCATAATTAAAAAAAGGATTTGGCAAGCATTATTGTACAGTCAGCAAAGCCAGGAGACGTTTGAACTCTTATCCTGCTCAGAGTAAGAAGGTGCTAACAAGATCAGTGATCTTGTTAACTGCAAGAATGCAAAGCAGGTAGGAGTTTATTCCTGGATGGAGAATGTTAGTGGCTAATGCTGGGAATTGAGGCATTTTAGGTAACAGTCAAAGGAATAAAACAATTTAGGGATGTAGTTAGGGGATCATTGTTCTAAACGAAAAGCCTTATTGTTTAATAACAGTATCCTTTTCTAATTTGTACTTTACATGATATATCAGTATGTACAATCAGAACTCATCAGTGATAGTAGTTGGTGACTTGCTAAAGGGAATACATCTATTAATTTGCTGATTCAATGTAATGATGTAACCAATCAAATGAGAAACTTAATTTGCATATACCAATAAAGAGTTCTTAGAACTCCTTCTCTCTTATTAATAATATTTCCTTTCTCTCATTAAATATAATTGTCAATAAATGAATATATGTGTACCCTGGTCTCCAGGTGTAAATGAAGTCCTTAAGGGAGGAAAATTTTCTATTACAACACTGACTGATTGGCCACAATGAAATGGGTAGGACTAGAAAGCAGCAATGGATGGATTCTGGAGATAAAAAATTATGGAGACTTAAAAGATAGGTACAAAAGAGGAAAAGTGTATGGTATTGGTCAAATGAAACAAGTAACAAACTTCAGTCCTATCTTAAAACATTTTTGCTTTCCCACAAATCTTGAATGGCTTAGTCTTTGTCTACCTCTAAATGCTGAAATAAATAAATAAATGCTAAATGCTTTATTATTATTTTTTTAAAATGTCTGCACTGTCAAATCTTATGCCTTATGGCAATTTACAGTAATAAAACACAATCGTTGTATGGTAAAATCAAATAGATAAAATGTAACAATTCCTAAATAGAAGCGATTTAGTATAAACAATATCCTATCCAATCACATCAACTGTAACCATCATAAAAATGGATGGTTCTTAAAGCCCTACAACAGGAGTGTCAAACTCCTATAGGCTAGATGCGTCATGCACAGGCCACACACACCCCCAGCTCCGCGAAAGGGAAAAATGTTGTGATATGTCACATGTTGGTAATGTGACGCTGTGCATTTGACACCCGTGCCCTACAAAATAACTTAGTTTTCACTGCTTTGTCAAGGGTTACCATTCCAACCTTGTGTATACTGGTAATAGATAGCCTGTATTAGGGATGGGTATACCAGATGGAAGAGCTTTATCTGAAGAAGGTAGGCTATACCTGAATGTGGTACACAACTTAGAGTGCTAGTGGACTGAAGCGGTAAATAAATCCCATGAGTAAGTAAATAAATGAAAGTTGTAAAAGTATCTGTCAAATGCTTAGTAGCCTGCTTTCAAAACTAGTTTCCTCAAAGTTCCATTTACCAAGATATACTGGAGGAAAAGTTATCAGCCTCTCAGCCTCTGAAATGCTTTTACTTTAAAATCTTATTTATTAATTAGCTATTCTTAGTTAAGACAGATAAGTTTTCAGTCTTTCACTAATGGGCTTGGCATAAATTGGTAAGAAGGCCGTTCTCTTCACAGATAAATGAAGAAGGTTTAAGAGGCCAGGTTGTGAATTCTCTGAAATTCAGAACATTCCATGCTCTATGGTTATTTTTGTTGTATATGATTCACTGCCCTAATGTCTTTTGAGTAAAGTTATAATTGTCTTAGAAGATAGGAAACTACAGGCAGATCTGGGACCCATACCACAGATGCCTGGTCCATAGTGACTTTTGCCATAAAGAAATGTGCAGCATGGCAGGCTTTCAGAAGAAGTGAGACATCTGACTGAAAATCCACTAACAAGAGAACTGTATTTGGTTTCTGGGCTTCTCAATTAGAATAGTTGACTAAATACTACAAAATCTATTTTTCTGCAAGGCAGTTAATTGGAAGTTCAAAGCCACAAGGGACACCATAGGAAAAAAATACTCAAACATCCCAACCTACATTAAGGGGAATACATGTCAACACTGGATTATGTTTCCTATGATGGCTTTGAATAAAGCAGTTCAAAGATATTGCAGATTGTCTGGGCCAGGGCTGAACAACAAATTAGCCTAATTAGCTTGAAATTTAAATTGACTTAACATGAATTAACTATGGTTGCTATAAATATCCCTCATGTATCCCACATTTCTGTCTCCTTTCAGGATAAAAGTTGTACATAAAAGATTCTGGGGTCTTGGTGAGGGAACTAAATTCTCAGCTAGTGTCCCCTATGTTCTGGTATAAATTTAAAAAGTATACCAGCTCTGTGCTATGTCATTACTGAAATTTGTCTCTAGTTGTTTCAAACTTTCTTAGAGATGCACAAGAACTCCTTTGGGGTCTCAGGTGGTGGTGGAGAGGATAAAAAGTCAAGATATGTCTGCAACCAAGCAGTTGAAGGGCCACTAATGAATGCATGCGTTTGACATTGGCTCATGTACAAAAGGGGCAGGGTTTCAATCATGACACTGCAATTAGCATTTTAGGAAGGTCTTTTTAACCTTCCCTGTATATGTCTCTAGAATTGTCATTGATACTCTAAAGCTGTGATGGCAAACCTATGACATGCATGCCACAGGTAGCGCACAGAGCCCTCTCTGTGGACATGCCAACCATTGCCCCAGCTCAGCTCCACCGTGCATGTGCATGGGCCTCCTGCTGGCCAGCTGATCTGCTGGTCTCTGCCACACATGGGGGGGTGGAGTGGGGTACATTGCATTTTGGGGGTTGAACATGAGTACTCCCCATGCCCTGTTTTGGGCCCGGAAGGCCTCCTGCACCAACCTGGAAGCGGGGCACATGTGCAGGAGGGCCTGGGGTGCATGCATGGGGGGCATTCACATTGCATTTTGGGGTTCTAGCAAACATGCGTGCATTCGCGTGTGCATGTGTGTTTTGGGCACTCGGCACCAAAAAGATTAACCATCATTGTTCTAAAGTCATATTCTACAATATAAAGTTCCACAAAAATAATCAAGCTCTTATTTCCAAGCAGCAAATAAGTGAAGTATGCTAACTATGTTAATGTATTATCAGTTGAAAATAACTTTTTCTGTCTCCTGATTCCTCTTTGTTAGCTATAGAACTAGTTAATGCTTTAGAGTAAATTGCCTGGAGACAGCTGATGAATTATAGATCACTGAACCCCTCTATTCAAGTTACTAAGTGTTAAAAAGCAATAGTTCATTCAGTCCCTTCTCTATGCAAACATTGATGGCAAACCTATCACAAAATATGGCTTTCAAAGACACTGGAAGATCTATAAAGCACTGTTTGCAATGGTGTTTTCCATCCCAGACAATTATATCACCAACAAATTTGTCTCTTGATAATTAGTTAAAATGATTTTTATTCCTTTTGCCTGACATGAGGCTGCCCATTATATTTGGGGAAGTTTTAATCATTGTCCAGTGCTATGAGACATTAGCTGTTTTCACAGCAATTACTCTAACTCTTAATTTCTTAGATTTGAATTAGTGACATATTTAATGGCCAGCAGGTAAATGTAATTCAGTGAGGTCCTATTCCAGTGACAGGTATAGATTATGTGTCCAAATATTCAAGTAAAATTACTGTATGTTTGTAATCTTTGTGCTAATGTGGATTTTTGATTCCCTTAAAACTGCCTAACAATGCTAGAACGTTTTTCCATATAATGTCTTTTATTATGCTATCTAGATAACATAAAATATTATCTAGATAAAATGACCCTGTACTTGCTTTGTGAATTTTCAGTACAAGTAGAAAGAATCTTGCATTCATGACTGAAGAAGAGGTTTAACTCAGTTTGGCTGGGACTAACTGAGGTTTATGTCTTCACTCTGCATGGAGTCACTAGGTAACACAAGGGCAGTCTCAGCCCAAGGTAATTCACAGGGCTGTTGTGAGAAGATAACATGAAGGGAAACAAAATACTATCTGGACTTTCTCAGCATGACTTCTTCAAAATGACATCCAGACAATTAACTGATAAGCCTCCTGTGATACCGCCAAAGAGAAAGACAACAGCACTGAAAATAGAACTTGCTGCTAGATTGATGACTGGGAATTCATGATGATTGGGCTTGGATGATCCAGGAGGTGTAGTTTGGGTCATGATCAAAGGACAATATCTACTTGAAGTGAGTGAAAAAATGGAAAGCAAAAAATGACATTGTGTCAGACAGCAACAATCAGTTAGGAAAAGAAGCCTTGTGCTGGGCAAGTTAATGGAAGGAAAAATGTACTACAGGAGTAACCAAACTAAAGGACAAGAGAGTTAGGATTTCCTTTCCTTTCCTTTCCTTTCCTTTCCTTTCCTTTCCTTTCCTTTCCTTTCCTTTCCTTTCCTTTCCTTTCCTTTCCTTTCCTTTCCTTTCCTTTCCTTTCCTTTCCTTTCCAACTATTTAATACTTTATTAAATAGTTTGGGAAGTTGGGATGTCTGTTCCTCCTAACAGCATGGTTGTGGAATGGCAAAGACAACAAGTACAGCAGTTGCAGCCCAACAGCTGGATGATTAGCAGACAAGACAGAAAATTCTGCAGTAATTAACAAGAGTCTCAATATGATTAGAGAAAGCAAATGGATCCTCTTGAGTTCAGCATATGGCTTAGAGGAAAGGGACAACCGGCTGGCTGGTTCTATAAGATGAAACCTGAAGATGACCCTGAAGCTTTTATTAATAACTTTTGAAGGAGTGGCATTGGCAGCTGGTTGGAAATTGTCAAAAAAGCCCTGATGTTAACCTCATGTTTGTCTAGGCTTGTCTAGGAAGCAGTTATTATCATTCCAAGAGGATAGGCAATACCAGAAGATAAAATATAGTAATTTTAAATATACTAAATATTACAGAGGAATAAAGAGAAGAATGGTGTAGTGTATTCAAAGAGTCAATCGGGTAGAATGTGTGTTTCAACTTTCTGTTCTCTGATATAGAAATTTCTATATCAGAGCAACTGGCCAAATTAGTTTTGCTAGATAATTGTTTAACATTTTACTCTCTGACACTCATAACTGGGTGCAGAGCAATAAGCCAGAGAAGTTGATACAATCTGAATAAAGGAAGTTCATATCCCAACACATAAATCTACATATCTACAATTATGAGTCTGAGTTAAATGAATTTGAAGAGGGCAAGAAACATTTGAGAGGACAATTTTTCAGAAATGTCCCAGGTTTGGGATAGGGTTAGGGTTAGGGAAAAGACTATTTAAAGAGAAATCTTGAAAATCTTTCTTGGAAGGAGGAAGATCAACTTATCCTTTAGTCTTCAGACTTTGTTCCTCAGACCCAAACCACGGAATACAGTAATTATCTAAATACAGAGCATCCAATTCTTGAAAGGGGCAGACAATAAGATAAGGAATCCAAGATTTTTATGAAATAGTTGCCCGTGTTTATGTTCTAGTGGATACTACTGGTAGACTGCCCATAATCTCCTAAGGCACAAAAAGGAGCCAATGAAAGAAACATTTCTAGTCAGATGCAATCCATAGACATAAGAAAACAAACAGAGCTGAAATCAGGATCAAAGGGAAGGCTCATCTCCAAAAAAATTACCCAAGGATTAACACTAGGGAGGGATTGCTGGGAATTTAGGTGCTGGAACCCTCTTTTCTGGGTGGATTAGCAGCTGAAGATGAACATTAACAAAGAAAAGGCAACAAAAGCCACAGGACTCAAAATTTCTATTGACCAATTATGAGAAAAGAGGTTAAGTGGTTTCATGTGTTTTCCCCTGAGTGATGGTTGATTCAGATATTAAGGGTTCTTGGAAAACTGAAGTATATCTACAGTTGGTCAATACTGAAATGCAATAGTAAGGGGTCCAATAATGAGTCCTTTGCCCAAGTCATAGTATGATATATATTGAATTTCTGAGTATTAATTATTCTCACTTCAAAGCAACTTTCCTGGACAATTTGTGATTGTGCTTCAGTGAGGCAATTTGACTGAAATTTGTCACTCGGAAGCATCCTCTGAATTTTTTCACAATTCTGTTTGATATGAGTGATCTTGGCAAGAGCCCCAGACTATGCAGATACTTATCAGCCTTCTTCATTGCCAAACAGCCCTACTTTAGGGTTGTTGGAATCAGGAAGGATGGCTACAAACCAGACTGATTTATGGGCCTGTCTGTTGGCATTTCTCCCTCCTCATGAATATACCAGCTGTTAAAGTTCCAACTTTCCTTTGAATTGTTTGTAAAGTACTCCAAAAGACTGCCAATAGCTACCTAAGTAATTGTAAATTCATAAATGCCAGCTTTGCGGTGCCTGCTTGACAGCAGTCTCTGCTTAACTAAGAATTGGAATATGAAGAAAATGGAGGGCAATAAATCCATCCCTCTACTTTCCCCTCCAACACTGTAATCTTATTTCTTGTAAAATTTCTAAATGTGTTTCCTTGTACAAGAAGATGTCCAGCATGAGCAGGCAGCCATTATTGAAACCAATGAGTTAGTGTTTCCTCCATTCCTGAAACACTTCATAAAAAAGAGTCTTTTTAGCCTTTCTCCATAGTTGAATGGGGGAAAAAAGTATCATGATTCCTTTAGTTTAACCCTAATTTATTGGCCTTCAGTGAAGATAATAAAACCTCTTCTCCATGGCTCAGTTTCTGTTCACTTTGTTAACTTGTTATATTTCTGTACAATTTTTACATAGTTGTTATAATGCTGCACAAATCTCATCTGTCCTCACATATACTGAATACATGTAAGAGTTGGATCATGTCTGTTGGTCCTGCTTGGATTATATTAACGTTGGCCTTTATTCAAATAGTGAAGTAGGTCAATACAATCAGATAACTAGCAGGCCAAGATCCAAAACAAGACAATTTTGAAGGAACTAACAGTAGTTTAAGAAATACCTGGTTTAAGCACAGATCAAAAGTGTAACAGAGTAACAGACCAAAGTTATGTCACTGATACGATCTGTAGGAAATTCCAAAAGCAGCACAGGAGGAAAGTTAAGAAAGCCATCATTATGAGCTGGATTATACATTTGAAAATATTTTATTAGCTACCAAACTTCAAGTAAGATCTTCATGATTTCAAACCCCACCCATATTTAGATACAAGCAGATCCATTATTTCCATACAATCTATCATGGCCATGTACATAATAGTCATAATTAGTTCTGTTGTTTTCAGGTAGTAATATCTAGAGCGGGGAGAGCACTTTCAATTGTTATGAAAATAATTTGTTCTGACAATTAAACAAGTCACTTATCCCAAGAACTCTTCTAGGACGTTACATAGAATAACCGTGATGTGGTCTGTCCTTGAACACTGGTGACTGGAATTAATAGTCTCAATATTTATTTTATTTTTATTTATTTATTGGTTTGATTTATATGCCACCCTTCTCCGGAGACTCAGGGCGGCTTACAATGCATTAAGCAATAGCCTTCATACTTTTGTATATACCTGCTTAGTAGGGCTTTTGTTCCCCCCACAAGCGGTGTTCTTTTTTATACAAAGTCAGTTTATTGCCCCCACAATCCAGGTCCTCATTTTATCTACCTCAGAAGGATGGAAGGCTGAGTCAACCTTGAGCCTGGTGAGATTCGAACTTGCAGTAATTGGAGGCAATTGGCAGCTAAGTGCTATTTAACAGCACTTTAGTCTGCTGCTTCACCAAGGCTCCTTGGGCGTATATGTTCTTGGATCTCCCAATTTAGGGATCTTAGGATCTTTGTCATAGGTACCATCTCCATGGATTAATTACTCATGAGGTATGATAGCATTAGATTAAAAGGAGCTTCGCTTCATAGATCCAGTGAAACTACAGCTTATTATATCTTACTGGACAGGAATTGGCATAACAGTTTTACAATAGCCACTTTTGTGAAGATGGCATATTGGAAAAGATCTGTTGTGATCATAGACGTGGCTGCTGTGAATAAGGTCATTGTACAACACATTTAAACTAAGGTTGCTTTAGTATAATAGTAATCGAACACCATTGTCATAATCAGCATCATTCAATTGCAAAAGACAGCTTTACTTGGAACAGCTTACATCCTGTAATGATACCATCTGTCCATTCCAGGTTCTTGGGAAGTACTCAATAGGTGGATAAAGATGCTAAATCCAATCTAAACATCTGGCTGACTGTGAGACCAACCTTAATTTACTAGTTTTATATGCCACTTGAATCCCAGAAACTCTGGATATTTTATACGGCTTTTTGTATGTGCTAATTGGATGGATGTAAGCAAAGTATATGAACCAGGCCTATAGGTAGTAGCATCTGTCTTTGAAACTCAGTTTATGAGTTAACAAAATGCTTGCAAGCCAACTAGGGAGTTCTCCATAAATACAGGATTTAAAGATGAGATCTGCCCATATAAAAACAGACAATCTCAATGGCCATTTTTTCATCCTGTGAAGACCTATTCTTCTGTCATCAACGCCAATGCTTGCTTGCACTGTAGACTATTTTTCTGTTCTTTTGATTCCCAGGAATGACAGGCAATCTACATTTTGTCTGTCATTTGTAACCTTGCTTTTGTGTGAGGACAAGCTTATGCATTTGCTAATTAACAACCGTGGTTCTAACTGTCAGAGAACAACAAGAAAATCCATTATGCCCATGATTAAAGCTCAGTGAGATTACAGATTGTTTCATAGATCAAAGATGAACTGCCAAAATTCATTATAGAAAAAGAAAGACACCTTGACTTCAAATATTATCAAATCATTCAGGTTTTCTTCTTGGTAAATCAATTTTCAATAAGATGAAAAATCACCATAGAGTCTTAAAAATGCATATACATATTCTAAGTCTTCTTCCTACTTTTAGCTGGAATGTGATCTTTCTTTGTACTTGCCTTTAATATTTTTATTATCTATTTCATGAACTAAATTATGATTAAATGCTTACTTTTCATAGTTTCCTCCCAGATGAGATAAAATCATAATTAAAGTCACCTTGATATTTCTGAAAGGGATTATGGTATACATTATTTTTTAAAAATATATTGCTGAATGAATGGCTGGCTCAGAATCACATAGTGAGCTTAATAATTATGTTGAAATTTGAAGACTGGATTTTCTGTATTCAGTAGATCAGGGATGAAATCCAGCAGGTTCTGACAGGTTCTGGAGAACTGGTAGTGGAAATTTTGAGCAGTTTGGAGAACCTGTAGTGAAAATTTTGAGTAGTTTGGAGAACCGGCAAATACCACCTCTGGCTGGTCCCAGAGTGGGGTGGGAATGGGGATTTTGCAGTATCCTTTCCCTGGAGTGGGGTGGAATGGAGGGGAATGGAGATTTTCCCCTGCCACGCCCACCAAGCCACGCCCACAGAACTGGTAGTTTAAAAAAATTGAATTTCACCACTGCAGTTATTCGAACATTCTAACCACTCAAAATTCACTTTTATTTATTTATATACTCTGTTCTCCTCCCAACAAACCTAGGGTTAAGTAATCTCACTTTATTTGTTTTAACACAAACAAACCCTCCAAAGCCCATGTTTATCAATTTCAGAGGCTTTAAGATATGTGGACTTCAACTCTCAGAATTTCCCAGACAGCCAAACATCTTAAAGGCTCTGAAATTAAGAAACACTGATCTAAAGTAAATTAAACTGGAAGATTGTCCATTCAGTGCTAGGCAAGTAAGAGCATATGTTCCACTCTTCCCAGTCTTTGACAGGCCCAACAGTGGATCCCTAGTAATAGATAGATAGATAGGTAGGTAGGTAGGTAGATAGATAGCTAGCTAGCTAGCTAGCTAGATAACCTTTATTATAATTTTTTTTTTATTGTGGGCACATTGGCACATATTAAAAATAAAATTTTTAATGAAATCTGTTTTCAAAAGTGTACACATACATAACATACATGTACACATGCTACACACACACACACACACACATACACACACACTTCACTGTCAATCTTGAATATATATTGTCATATTCATATGGCCACCAGTAACCTCTAACTGACCAGTACACTCCCATAGAGAAGGGCTTCTCAGGTGCCGTCAGTCAAACAGTGTCGACTGGCAACCCCCAGGGGGAGAGCCTTCTCTGTGGGGGCACCTGCCATCTGGAACGAGCTCCCCCCAGTGATACGGAGGATCCCGGATCTGCGCTCTTTCCACCGTGTCCTCAAAACATTCCTATTCCAGCAGGCTGACCTGGCCTAACTTCTCTTTTATGTTGCTTTTAAATTTTAAATTTGTCTAAATTGGGGTGTTTTAATCTGTTTTTTGGCCAAAGTATTTAATATATTTTAAACGGTTTTTTAAACGTTTGTATTATATGTATTTTTATCTTTTGGCTGTTCACTGCCCTGAGTCCTTCGGGAGTAGGGCAGTATATAAATTTAATTAATAATAATAATAATAATAATAATAATAATAATAATAATAATAATAATAATATTGGAAAGAGGAATCTTGAGAGTTCCCAAGGTTGATAGTATATGAAACAAATCTGTGACCGAATCTGTTCTGCTTTGGATACCATGGAGCTTCTCCCAGAAGGTAACAAGGAAAACAGGTCATGAAGAGGATGTATCCCAGATAATATTGTGGACCCTAGAAGAAGGGAGTGAACGGCCAATAATTTTTTCTGTCATGCTCACCACTTGTAAAGTTTGCAATTGCCAGAGTTGCTGTTATATTTAAAGGGGTGCAAGCAGTGGTGAAATCCAAACTTTTTTACTACCAGTTCTGTGGGTGTGGCTTAGTGGGCATGTTGTGGCTTAGTGGGTGTGGCTTGTGGTCATGACAGGGGAAGGATACTGCAAAATCCCCATTCTCTCCCCACTCTGGGGCCAGCCAGAGGTGGCATTTGCCAAACTACTCAAAATTTCTGCCATGGTTCTCCGAACTACTCAAAATTTCGGCTACTGGTTCTTCAGAACCTGTCAGAACCCGCTGGATTTAAACCCTGGGTGCAAGGCAGGGAGGTTAATGGCTCTTCCTTTCTTCTTTTATTCTATACTGCCCAGCCTCTACAGGGCAGTGAGCCCATACCACTAGAGTTCCAGCTAAAGTTTACTTTTCCTTCGAATTTGGACACACACCTTTTGAGAAAGGTGATGGAACTTCAGTAGGGATTTTCAGCAACTTTGATGTTCCATCTTCTTTGCTTCGTGTTCAGTGCTGTTGTGCAAACAGTGCTGTAGACTAGCAGATTTATCTTCCCCAACTGGAAACTATAGATAGCATTCAGGAACATTCTAGACCCACAGATATTAATTATAAGCAGTGCTGCTGACACAGAACATAAAGGTTGTTTTTAGCTGGGGTTCATTTGCTTAATTCAGCCTTCCTGATATGATTGGCTGGATTTTGGATACTGGCAGTTCCAATACATCTGTGGAAAGCTAGTACAGTTCATGGCCTTAAAGAGCTATTGAAAGAATCAGGGAATCCTCGGACTGTATAGAGCCAGCAAAAGAGTATGAGTTAACATTGTTTCTCCGATGGCCTCATCTTTATTGTTGCAAAGCATGCTTATAGACCAGGGGTGTCATATTTGTGGCCCTTGGGCCGGATGCATCATGCGTTGGCCACACCCATCCACTGGTTTAGCGAAGGGGAAAAACGTTGCAATATGTCACATGACAACAATGTGATGCCATGAGTTTGATACCCCTGTTATAGCCCAATCTCACTATTGTAGTGCATTAGAAAATGATTGCATATCATGTGATCATTCTTCCATCTTTATGGCAAGAGGAAAAAAAAAGATGACAGCTAGAAGGCAGATGGAGTTTCGAGAGATTTTTCTAAGTGACATCTTAAAAAGCCAGTGAAGTTCTACAAAAAGTGATGTAAGGGCAAGTACTTAATACAGTTGCTGAAAAGAATTCTTTTTTTTGTATGCCACTGCTTTCAAAGAATGTCTACTATGAAAATTTCCGTGGTGACCATCACATTAAAAAGCAGTGTGACCGGCTGCTTTCTTCCAGATGGTCACAAGGTGGTGCTGTTTCAGAGCATAAAAATATGCAGGAGGCTGGTTTTCTTGTGCTGGCTTTGCTCATTAAAGACAGAATGAGTCTGATTCTTTAAAGGGTAGCTAATAAGGGCAAAGAATTAAGAGATCCATGAAACGTACTGCATGACACCATCCAGCAGTCCAAATGAGTAATAGTAAATTGTCGTGGCTACTTTGTGTTTTAATTTTGACATGAATCATCTAAATGCAAGATATAAATAGCTACGCTCTTAGTATGCTGAAGTTTACAATCACTCTTATATTTTCTCTTTGTCTTCATTATTTTACAGATTTCTTTGACCCTCTTTCTTTTGAGGCTGATTCTTTTTTTTTTATTATTATTATAAGCAGCCTTTAAAAGATTCTCTCCTAACCTCTTGCCTTTATGAACTTTGGGACAGCAGGCACAATTAGAGGTGGAAAATATAGCAGAATAAGGAGAACAGGAGCTTATTATTTAAAAATGATGTTTCACTACTTCCAAGCACTGTTGCTCAATTATTTATTAAAAGTTGGAGGCTTTGTTTGTAGTTTGCGTCTGCAAATCCTCTGACAGCTCTCATGGGCATACATAACAAGCTATTACGCCGCTTCAACTTTAATCCAGTGAGAAAAGTTTCATGTTGTAATGATTTCTGCAAATCAGCCTCAAAGGCTAGTTTACTAGTCCACCTTGCAGATTGTAAACATTAATAACAGTGCCAGACCAACACTTTTGGGAAAGTGTTTTGGGAAAGCTGTTGACCATGGCAAAAATAAAACCTCTTTGGAGGAACATCTCTGCTAGTTTTTCAACAATGTGGCTGTGGAACACATTCGGCATGGCTGTTGAAATAAACAGATTTATAAAAAGTGGTACTTGTACTTGTTGATCCTAACCTGACCTGTGTCTCTTTGTTCTTGCAGCTGTCCCCTGATCTCTCTTTAAGCAATTCCACATGGTTACACAGTGGGAGATGACTTCTGCCTAGGTCCAATTAACAGCCATCTAAAAATGCACCAGATGTTTGATTATCTGGGCCATAACATCTTTGGTTTCCTCATTTTCTATCTGGGGGATACATAGAGGGTATTTTCAACTTCTTTCCAAAACTCAACTTACATATAACATCATGTTTTTTTTAAAAAAAATAAGGAAACTATAGGAACATTCAGATATGGCATTAAAGTACACGATTACCTCCTTTTTCTTTAAGTGATTTCTTAGCTGCTTTTCATACTTTAAGGTAATTTACAACTAAATATTAAAACAGATCTCAGCTGATTAAGAACGTTTTAGGAAAATGAAGACTAAACCAGATGTCCATATGTTGTTTAAATACAACATTGCTAGTCTGGGTATAAAGTGTGGGTGTGCATTTATGTTTAATAGTGGGTGGAGAGCCGGAAAGAAAATTACCCTCCTTGGACCATAATTCCTCATGCATTGCTGTTTTAAGACATTTTTCATCAGCCAGATTTTTATAGAAAAGTTGAGCCAATTAAGACCCCAAAATCCCCCCTCCCCAAAACAACCATTCCAATATTTACCAGTAGTTAACATATATCCTTGCCTTATGACTAACAAAGAGAATGTGCTACCTTTTTTTTAAAAAAAAAATGCTCATCTGGTTTGGTCATCAAGTCAACAGACTAAAAATGGAACTAATTAATGCTGCCTTATGACCATTCTTAAAAATAAAAAAAATCCTATATAAAGCAAAGCCTTTTTTTGTATTTTGCTTTTGTGCTTTTGAATCATTTGTTTTAGCCCCAGTAACACATATGGAAAGTTCATGTAGTTTTCTTGACAGCATTTTTGGAAGTGGCTTGCCATTGCCTTCTTCCTAGGCCTGCTTCTTGAAAACTATGCTTCTTGAACTAATAGAAGAGAATATTTGTAACTCAGAGTTGAACAGTGGGGCCCTTGGGGTTCTTTGATCTTGGCTAGAGAGCTCAAAGACCACCAAGGACCTCATCATCATTGACATGGAAGAAGAAGGGCAAGTCCTGTCTACAAACTGGCTATCCTTGCGGACATGGGTAATCATGAGAGCTGCATTTATCAAAAGACAAATAGAGAGAGTAATTTTTCACTAGCTCTCTGGCTATATCCATAGGGTATTCTCCAATATCTAAGCTTTTTGAGGTGTTTTGTCCTTTTTCCTGAAAGGAGAATAATTTGTCCGTTTGTCTTTTTCCAGGATATTCCAAGATATTCCAGTCATGGCCTGAACTCAAGACTACCCTCAGATGGAAGTCACTGATTTAAAGTGAGCAGAAACTTTTTTTTAAAAAAAAATACAGGTAGTCCTTGACTTATGACTTTTAGCTTAGAAATTGGGTTCGTTTCATAACTGTGGCATTTGCTTAATGACTGCCACCAAAGAGGTCATAAAATTGGGTTGGACATGCGACCAATCCAATTTACAACTGTCATGGACTGCGTGTATTATATTTTTTCCCATAAGCACTTTAACTAAGTAGTTAAAAACAATCTACTGGTGCATAATTTCATATTTATTGCTATCACTTGAGGTAGGAAGGCTTCATCCTAGTTCCCAAATAGGTTAAATGAATAATAGTGGCAAAGGATTTATGACTACATTTACCTGGACTGGGATGGGACGGAGGAAGGAAGGAAGGAAGGATGTGAGTTTCAGTTAGTTTCAACAGATCAACAGATAATTTGTTTATTTAAAGTGAGAAAGTGAGCAGCTCAAGGAAAAAAAAAAGAAAATTAGTCAGTGCTTAGGACCTGGTTCCAGAACAAAGGTGGCACAAATATGGCACTTATCCAAAATTCCTTAAAGCAGATATGCTTCGAGGGTCCAATTATATTCAATAAATATCTTTATCTTGATATTTGCTTTGGTATTTTACCAATGATGGTGGGGAAGTTTGCCAAAAATGTTATTGATATGGTGATAGACACTAGATTTGGTTCCAGACAATGAAATTATTGTAAGATAAAAATCAAAATTTAATACTTTTCCCAAAAGAGATATATGCTTGTAAAAAAAGAATAAAAAACTATTGTTTATCAGTTTAAATATTTTTCTTTAATAAGCTTGGCATGTGGCCAAAATACATTTTTTTTGCATAAAATGTTTTGCCCTTTGAATTATGCACATATATAATATGTTTATGTATGCATGAACTGTGTATGCTTTTTTTTCCAGAGTTGGATTTTACAGCTGAATGGTAATACTATTGCTAGTAAAAAGATGGCAGTGTACCATGGTCTTGACAAATGAACTATGGCTTGTGGGAAAAATGAATATTAAAACTATTCTAGCAGAAGTACATGGAACGTAGGCATTCAAGAAATTAACATGAGATTTAAAATAGAAACATGGTTTTTTTTAAAAAAATCTAAAATTGCAGACATAATACTGTAGTGTGGTAATAAAGAATTATCACATATCTATAGTATGCATCGAAGAACATGCCAAGAAAAAATAATCTATTATAATTATTTTTGTTCAGATATGCTGGAATTGAAATACTCAGAAAAGACATGCTGGGTAGTTATGTGGGGCCCAGCTTTGAAGATCCTGCTTTGTAAGGTTGCTTCAGAATGCCCTAGAAAAATAATTATAGTCTGGCCATAGAGTAGCCAGAAACCTAGTCATATGTGAGGCAGTTAAATAAATAATTATTAAATAAAAAGGACAGTGTTTGTAGACTTTGGGGAATTTTTTTGCTCGGAGTCTTACTTCAAGCTATGCTAGTGATGCAAAAAAGCTTTTCTGCTTGTGAAAGACAGCTATTTCAAGCTGAAGGAATGAATTAAAATGTGCTTAAAACCATGTTATAATATCCTTAGGACCACCAGTCATATATTTTTAATACTCACCACTCAAGATCTTGTAGACATTGTCAAAATAGGTAAAGGTTTTGTTTTAATATTATTATAAACATTTCACTTTCGTCCTCTCTGCCTAGCAATCAGGTATTATTTTTCAAAGAAGTATTCTTCAAATTCTCAGCTATTGAGTGTTGATCAGAATAAAGACAATCTGGCCTATCAAACAGTAATACAGACATTTCAGGGATATCCTCATGTATTCACAATCTTTAAGAGAACCCCCAAATTAGTGGGTTTCAAATTTTTTTTACTACCGGTTCTGTGGGTGTGGCTTGGTGGACATGACATCGCTTGGTGGGTGTGGCTTGGTGGGCATGGCAGGGGAAGGATACTGTAAAATCACCATTTCCACCCCACTCCAGGGATAGGATACTGCAAAATCCCCATTTTCTCCTGATTAGCTGGGACTTGGAAGGCAGAGAATAGATGGGGGCACGGCCAGTCAGAATTTTTACTACTGGTTCTCCAAAGTACTCAACATTTCTGCTACCAGTTGTCCAGAACGGGTCAGAACCTGCTGTAACCCATCTCTGCCCCAAATACAACCAATTGAGATCTGAGCATTTTAAGGAATGCCAGATGGTGTAAAAAAGGAAGACAACAAAGGGAGAATATACAGGAGTCATTCAGAGCTTTTTACAGAATCAGATGATTACAGGTAGTCCTTGACTTATGACCGCGACTGAGCCCAACATTGTTGTTGAACAGTGAGACATTGTGTTGCCACAATTGTTACATGAATCACTGCAATTGTTAAGTTAGTAACGTGGTTGTAAAGTGAAACTGGTTTCCCCATTGACTTTGCTTGTCAGAAGGTTGCAAAAGTTTGATCACATGACCCTGCAACCATCATAAACATGAGTCAGTCTCTGAATTTTGATCACGTGACATGTGGATGCTGCAACAATCATGTGAAAAATAGTAATAAGTTACTTTTTTCCACTTTGGTCGCTATATGAACTGCTGTTCATGAGGACTACCTGTACTGTTCAAGGTAATGACAGATGTGATTGGAGGATATCTGTTACTAAAAGATTATTTGGTGTTGAATGAGTTTGTGCTATTTCCCATCTACTTCTTTAATAAATTAATAAAGCATTGATTTATTGAGTATGAACCTCCAAATGTGATTTCTTTTCTGCGTTGTTTTTCAAAGGCCAATTGAAAAATAAAACTATAGCAGCTTTGTAGACATCCATTTTGGCCCACAAACAAAATGACTCATTCCTATTGGCAGTATTCATGACACAAGCCATTCCATGTGATACACTGAACATGACTTTGTTCCCCATTATTTCCCTAATAATAATTTCCCTAATAAGAAAAAGCTGCTTTTACTTTTAAAATCCCCAATGGGACCCCAACTGATATTTAGCCAAGCTTTCCCAGCTAATGTGAACACTCTGTGGTCCATTGGAGGCTATTCCAATAAAATTAAGTATTCTGACTTTCTTTTAAAGTGGATCATAAAGACTTAGAAGTGGAAAAGCTGTTGTCTGGAAAATCCCATGGTATCAGGATGTAATTCATATTACTTTAATAAAAACGTGTGTGTGTGTGTGTGTGTGTGTACATATAACATAATACACATATAATATGAAAAATATAAACAACTGTGTTTCAGTCTACAAGTTTTAAACTCCAACTTAAAATAATATTTTGCTTACATCCGTAAAGCATTTAAGCTGTGAAATATGTGTTGAAGAATATGAACAGATATATGCAGTTCTAGCTATACCTGGATGATAGAGACCCATTTCAATAAGTCTTTTAGCTGACATATGGATTAAAACTTCTCTGGTTATTTGGTGGATAATTTATGATAGAAACTTGCAGGCAGGGAGTGTGACTATTTTAATTTGTTTTAATTTGTTTTACTGTGATTTGCCTCATGGAGGCAGCAATGGCGGTGGCGATCCTCACAGCCTGGAACATCTGATGAGCAATATTCCGGGAGGCTGATCCAACCGCCAATCAGCTGCTCATGCTAATTCAGGCTGTGCTGAAGCTGACCAGGCTGTTTGTTATTTGCTGCAAAGGGGCAAATTGATGGCAGAGACAGATTTTTTTTCTTGATTTCGTCCTCTAAAGCTAATGTATGTCTTATAGTCTGAAGCATCTTATAGTCTGGTGGTATGCATGAAACAACTGCAGGAGATCATTTGGAACTAGCGAGTATATTAGTAACATCTAGCTCTGCTATGCTGTATTGTCCATTTCGATGGAAGCATCCAGAACCTTTGAAAGTAGCCCAAACCTATTAAAAGACTACATGAGGGAGAATAAGCTAAAATAAGCTAAAATTAAATCTAGACAGCTGCTTTATGTAAATAACTTGATTTAGGAACTTGAGATTTTAAATAGGTATATTAAGAGTGCAGAAAATATGAAAAAGAGAGAATAGATGATAAGAGATAGAATTAATCTTGGCATTATGTGGTACTGAGTCAAGGGAGGATAAAATAGTGTGATGCAGAAATGTCCTTGGATTCATGTTGCACACATATGAAGAGATAAATAACAGAAAAAGGGGGCTCGGCGTCTTAGCAGTTAAGTTTCTGGGCTTGTTAAACAGAAGATTGGCAGTTCGAGACCAAGTAGTGTGCAATGGGCGAGCACCCGTTTTTGCCCCAGTTTCTGCCCATCTACTAGTTTGAAAGCATGCAAATGCAACTAGATAAATAAGTACCACTTTGGTGGGAAGGTAACACATATGCACCTCTGGCATGTAGTCATGTTGACCACATGACTAAGGAAACATGTTTCGACAATGCAGGTTCCCTCAGCTAAGAAACAGACATGAGCACCATCTCCTACAGTTGGAATTGACTGGACAGGGAAATCTTTACCTTTTTTATTTTTAAATAACAGATGCAAGTAATTACATAGAGGTAAAAACATACTACTATATAAAGGCTGTAGGATGACAGCCTGTTTCAGAGGCTGTCCACCATCATCCTTTTTTCTATTTTTAAATTATTTTCCCTGAAGATGAAATACAAAATACAGAATGAAAAAAACAAGAATTAGAAAGAAGACATAAAGAAGCAAATAAGTATACAACAAATTTAAAATTAACAGCAATCATATAACCTCCACCCTAGTTGAATGCTCATACCTATATTTCATACAAATCTAATAGGTCCTCCCCACTTTGTATTTCAGGTCTACAAATAGTTACACATTTTCCATCTACACTTCTAAATTACTATTTTACATCACCTACTCTTAACAAATATCCCAAATGTATGAATCTATTATAAATCAATCAAGTTGACCCAACTGTTTGTTGTAAGAAAGCTGTTAACTATAAAAACCCATCCAAAAAATTAAACTTCATGGTTAATTCACAGAAACTCCATAATCAGCTTCCAAATTCTTATAAACTTGTCCAAACCATCCTCCGTAATCAATGCAGTTAATTTTTCCATCTCTATCAATTCAGTCAACTTCAAAATCCATTCTTCCACTGTATTCCTTTTTCCTGCATTCTTTTTTCTTTCCAATTTTTGACATACACAATTCCTGCAGCTGTCACCATATAGTGAAATAAGGTTCCAAATTATTTTTCTGTCAATTCATCCATAATATCTAAGAGAAAAGCCATCCTTGAGGGTATGAGGGGAACAGAAACCCAGATGTAAGGTGACATTTGCTTTGTATATGGTTGCTATTCTCTCTCATTTTAATAAAATCCACTACCTTTTCCTTACAGTCATGCTTATTGCCTTTAAATCTGAACTGAACGCATTGTCCTCAACACTTTGAAAGAGCAGGCCTCACTTTAGGAGTTCTTTGTCCTTAATTACCACTGGATTCACAGCTGGAAAATATAGCAAAGAGTGTTTTCAGATAATTATTTTTTCCAACTGCAGTCTTTCTGAAAAGTCAGATTTGGTTATAGTTCATTATGTTGATTGTAATGTGCACTACATGGATCTACTTTGAAATGCTGAACCTGATAAAAAATATTGTAGCTGGACTGCTGACCAATGCAAGGTACAGGATCACATGATACCTCTACTTAAAGGTCACTAGCTATTAATTGCTTACCAGGCACAATTATACTGCTATTAACATTTAAAGTTCTAAATAGCTTAAGGACTGTACATTAGAGAGACTGCTTTTAGATTTTTGCATTTTATTCTTAAATGTTGCTAGCCTCCTTGAACACGCCTTTAAATAAAAATAAGTAAATAAATGTGCTGATATAGTCTAGAGATTCTAAACAGTCACATGATAGATGACATTTGTCTAAAATAGAAACTGAGGGTAGTAAGTGCAAAGTCAGAGAATGTGCATTTAAAGTGGTAATAGAGAAACTACAAGCAACAGGGAATTGCTTTCCTTGATAACTTGCAGGGAAAAAAATACTGTATCAATGATGAATTGTCTCTTATCTTTCAGTCCTAAACATATTGGTAGAGCAATGATTTCTTACTAATTTCAGTGGGAAGTTCAAGCAGGTAGGTATTTATCAGGATATTTATCTTTCACTTGTTTGATAAATACATTTTCAAGCTATCTATCTTGTCTTATTTTCCAGGTTTTGTGGCTTCTCTAGCCAAAAGGAAAAGCAAACATATTAGAACAAATGGTGTCTTCCTTCAAGCTTTTCTATGGTTTATAAAACATGATGGTACTCTACCTCTTGAGGGGAAGAAATAATTAAGCTCTGTCTTCCTTTATTGTAATGGCTATTTTTCCCCCATTTACCTACAGACAACTGTGGGTATGATAAGTAGGTATCATTAAATTTAGAGACTTGACTAAAGAGCTACATCTTATTTTCTCTACATCAAACAAAAGCATTGAGATGAAATGCAACTTCCTAAGGAAAAACTTTTCGAGTTTGGGAGCGATGCAAGGTAAAGTTTTTTCCTAATGTTCTTTTTAAGGCCCCTTTGAAGATTTTATTTGTCAAATTATTTGAATCTCTTTTCTCTGTGGGTTAAGAGAGGCAATACCTCAGGTGTTTAATTGAAAACATTTAACATATTCATGAAAATATTCCATATAAAATGGAATATTTATGTGTCTGAACATACATGCAGATTTAAACCTTCTATTTCATATTGGCACTACCATGTAATTATTAGAATATGCTCAGTAGTTGATATTGGACAGATGACTAATGAATACAGTCCTACAGCCTTTCTATATCAAGTTTGTGTGTGTATACAAGAAGTTTCTCAGATGCAAAAATTATGAAAATTTGGCTTCATGAACAGATCAGAAAAAAGAGAATCACCTGATGTTGTGTTACTATTTTGCAAATGGTTATGATTAGCAATTTTGCATGACAACAATAGTGAGAGCTTTTCTTAAACAATCTTATGGATATTTTCTAGGACTGGTTCCTACATACCAAGTCCTGCAAAGAATGAAGCATTTATAGAATGGTCCATACATACATACCTAAACAATTCTGGGAAGCAGGTCAAGTTATTGACCAAATGATGAAATAATTAAATAAAAAAATATATCTTATATTTAGGTAGCACATGAATTCAAACAACACTTTCTTGTCATTCATGGTTGGCCTTATGAATCAGACTTGTACCATTTCATTCCCTATAGGATTTCATTGTAAGATTACTTTCTAAATTTGCTGTTCTCTATTAAAGATGAGCCTAAATGGCTTTACCAGATCTTGCTGAACTCCAATGCTGTTTAACTCCAGCCAACAAGTCACCGATGACGAATGATGGAAAGTATGGTCCAGCAATATCTATAGGGCAAAATGTTGTTGTATATATCAAAATATATATGCACTTTCAGAATTTGTGCTTAAATTGTGAGATCGATATAATTGATACTAGCTCTCTAGACAGCCTGTCTTTTTATTCAGATCCTCAAATGCATCTGAAATGTTTCTGCTAGCATTTTTCACAGTCATCTATTTATTATTTATGCCTTAATGCCCCCCAACCTGTTATCTAAACAGAGATTTACTGATCTTATGATTCTGCCTCCTTCTTTTCTCATAAATATTTAATTTAATTCAAAATAGTTAAAAATAGAGAGGTAATAGCAACAACAACAGAAGAAAGAAAGAAAGAAAGAAAGAAAGAAAGAAAAAAAGAAAGAAAGA
Source organism: Masticophis lateralis (assembly GCA_030761175.1). Classification (NCBI taxonomy): domain Eukaryota; kingdom Metazoa; phylum Chordata; class Lepidosauria; order Squamata; family Colubridae; genus Masticophis; species Masticophis lateralis. The sequence continues at coordinate 231,786,061 of JAUDYJ010000002.1, forward strand.
AAGAAAGAAAGAGAAAGAAAATATACAAGTACTAAAAGATTAGCAAGTAGACAGATAAAGATAGATAGATAATAATGAGTAGCATATCTTACAGTTGATTGCCAGACAGCTTAAAGAGACACTATTTCATTTTTTTAAAGCTGTCTTTTTTTTTTTTTATCATTGATCAGAGATCAGGGATTATTCTTTGATTAAACAAATGTCTCTGGGTGTTTATTCTCTCTCCTTAGACTCCTGGGGCTACTTCTTTATAGTTTTGTGTCTCCATTTTTTAGTTCATAAAAGGACTAAAAGCATTTCTTCACATTTCTCCTCACTTTCTCAGATTACCATTTGGGGCAGATAAATGCTATCCATGTATTTAGACTCTGAATAGACTTCTTTCTATGAATAAGCAGCTGCTGGAATATATATGCCACTAAACTGAATATGAATCTACTTTTTTGAGAGAATTCTTCCCAACTTTGCTATTGTTTATTAAATTGCGATACAAAGTATCCATACTTCCATAAACATATACATAAAAACCATAACTAAATAAACATAATATATCCATACATTTAAAATTCAATGTGAATTTATTTTAGATTTTAAACTGAAAGATGAAGATATATATGTATTACAACACAATCCTCCCAGACATGGGTTTCAGCAGGTTCTGACCAGTTCTGGAGAACCGGTAGCAGAAATTTTGGGTAGTTCGGCGAACCGGTAGTACCCCCTCTGAATGGCCCCACCCCCATCTATTCTTTGCCTCCCGAGTCCCAGCTGATTGGGAGGAAATGGGGATTCTACAGTAATCTTCACCTGGATTGGGGAGGGAATGGATTTTTTACAGTATCCTTCCCCTGCCACACCCACCAAGCCACGCTCACCAAGCCATGCCACGCCCACCAAGCATACCCACAGAACCAGTAGTAAAAAATTTTGAAACCCATCACTGAATTCCCCTGAGAACAGCCATTCTCAACAATATACATGAAAACAAGGGTTTAAATGTTCTTGATTGCTCTATGCAAATATTTTTTTTAAAAAAAGTCAAATTAGACATATGGATTGTTCATAACTCACCTTTGATGCTGAGTATTCAAACAAAGGGATCAAAAGGAAATTATAAAATGATGTACCTCCTCATAATAGAAATGTAAAATAACAATTTTAAAAGTTACTCTTTCGCGAAACCTAAATACTTTCTATACAATTTCATCTCCACTGGCCTATGAGAAACCAATAAAGCCAAGCCTGAAAAATTCATTTGATGATTTTTTTTTATTATTCTGAAGTATTATAATATTTGAGATAAGACAAAACATATAAAAAATATCTGTGGAAGATAGAATGACTGGGCTCTTGAAAACTATTTCACTTTATGCTTAGTTTAATAATCAACCTACAGCCAACCACTTACAAAGAGAGGTTGTTCCTGTGTAGCAGGAGTGCGAAACTGTGGCAACTTTATGACCTGTGGACTTCAATTCCCACAGGTATTAGGAAATTAAATAATGTTTAAGAGTACCAACTAAATTGATAATTAATTCCCTATCAGGATAGGGAAAGTAAGAAATTCATAACTACTGTCTCAAATCCATATTAAAATTTTATGTCCAATGTTTGAAAAAAGATGAAAACAGATTTTGGCTTCTTATGTAGGCATACCTCAGAGATATTGCAGGTTCGGTTCCAGACCACCGCAATAAAGTGAATGTTGCAATAAAGCGATTCACATGAATTGTTTGATTTTTCCGTGCAGATAAAAGAGTTATTTTTACACATATTGTAAAGTGTGCAGTTATGTCTAAAAAACATACATGCCTGAATTTAAAAAAAATATTTCATTGCTAATCGTCTTCTGAGCTCCTGAGCTAATCGACTTTGGCAAGTCATAATCTTTTTGCTGCTGGAAGGTCTTATAAAAACAAGAAAGCCACAATATCTGCAAAGTGCAATAAGAGCTGAACGGCAATAAAATGAGGTACGCCTGTGATCCCCTTCATTTTCCCTTCATCTTCCAATATCTATTCATTTTAAATTTATTCTGAGGATAAATTAGTTTAATAGAGTCCTTCCATAAAATATATCATACAATAAATGAGTGAATTATATCTGAAATTTTGCTATAGCATACTTTCCAAAAGGAATCTTTCAGAAAGATACATGTAGTCCACTTTGCCTTAAGATCTCAAATATGAGATATGGATGGTATGCTATGCCCCAATATATAGGGTTTATACCAGATGTAGGTTTCAGCAGGTTCTGACCAGTTCTGGAGAACCAGTAGCGGAAATTTTGAGTAGTTTGGAAAACCGATAGTAAAAATTCTGACTGGTCCCGCCCCCTCTATTCTCTGCCTCCCAAGTCCAAGCTGATTGGGAGGAAATGGGGATTTTGCAGTAACCTTCCCCTGGATTGGGGAGAGAATGGAAATTTTACAGTATCCTTCTCCTGAAGTGGGAAGGGAATGGAGATTTTACAGTATCTTTCTCCTGCCATGCCCACCAAGCCACACCCACCAAGCCACCAAGCCACAGCCACAGAACTGGTAATAAAAAAAATTGAAATCCACCACTTGTTTATACATTTTTATACAAACCTTCCTTTGAGATTGTGAGAATTTTTTTTTATTGTATACAAGGTGAATATCCTATGTTTTATTTTCAGTTATATTAAACTACCAGGAAATTTGAATTTGATGAATATTACTAGAAATTTTAATGGTATGGAATTGGTTTGAACTGTATTGCATCAAACTATTAGAACTGCCTACAAAAGGTATGTATGGATAGGAATATATACCCCTAAATTTCAGTATTTAATATTAAAATAAAACATTAAACATTTACTGTTCTACTTTATACAGATAAGAATACAAACAAATTGAAACATTTAACTATCACTGAATAGTCCTTCTGGCTGAAAACTTTTCAAAAAATTGTGAAATAGCCAGTCTTATATAATAAATACTATAGCTGTTTTGTTATCAATTTTTCTAATATATATAACTTGGTAAAACATTTGAAATTGATTCAGTTTTTATTATGGACTATAAAGTTTTTGAAAACAACAGAAAAGTAAAATACTTTATTTTTATTTTTATTTTTTTATTAGATTTATATGCCACCCTTCTCCGGAGACTCAGGGCGGCTTACAATGTGTTAAGCCATAGCCTTCATACTTTTGTATATTTTATACAAAGTCAGCTTATTGCCCCCACAAACTGGATGCTCAATTTACCTACCTTAGAAAGGATGGAAGGCTGAGTCAACCTTGAACCTGGTGAGACCCGAACTGGTGCAATTGCAGACAGCTGGATGTTAATAACAGGCTTTAGTCTGCTTATTAGCCTGTTGAGCTATCCAAGGCTCTTTTATAGAATTATAAAATTCTAAATTTTATAAAATGAAATGTATTGCCACAGGGGTATTTTAAAAAGTTTCCTGAAAACTTAATACAGCAATAAAGTTTTAAAATGATGTAGATAAATTATTTTAGATCTTGACAATATTTTAACACAATTTTTCCTAAAATATTATCTCCACTGTACAAGTGTCGTTTAGCACAGAATTCCTGAAAAGGATGTTTAAAATGACCTTTTAAAGATTTATAGACACAAAAAAGATACTCTAAGAGTACTCTGAAGATTCCTTTTCTTGTTTCCCTGGGATTTTTTTTCTTTTTAATTCTGCATTTTTACATTTGTCTATTTCTTTTGTGAATATTTCTGAAAGAAGTAAGGGGCTGCTATTCTTTCAAGCAATGCTGTACCTTCAGACAGGAAAGTCAATAAAAGCAGCACAAAAACCCCTCCTCTCTATTACGAAAGCTAGAAGTCATAGAAAGAAATAAGCAAAATATAAAAACTATTGTTTTGAGTGTATATCAGCAGTAGATGGGATCAGGTTCAGGGGTGAAATGCTCCCAGTTCGGACCGGCTCAGGCGAGTAGGTAGCGATGGTGGCAGGCAGTTCGGAGAACCGGTAGCAAAAATTCCTGCCCCCACCCCCGATGCCCAGCTGAGTCGCACAATCATCAGAGCCTTTTTTTTCTTTTAAATGGTTCTGACGATCCAAGCTCTGACGATCCCAGCTAAATTGCCTGCTAATCAGCAACTCAGCTTGGATCGCCAGAGCCATTTAAAAGAAAAAAAGTAACTCCACCCTGTACCGGTCAAATATTTATTTTATTTTATTTTTGTACGTGGATCATTCATTATGCCAAGCTTTTCCTACATAAATCAATCATGAAAAATCATGAAAAGTCATGAAAAAGGGGCGTGGCTGACTGATGAAGGCAAATAAGCCAGAAATAGATCTATCTATATATATATGAAATCCAGCAGGTTCTGACGGGTTCTGGAGAACTGATAGCAGAAATTTTGAGTAGTTTGGAGAACTGGCAAATACCACCTCAGCTGGCCCCAGACTGGGGTGGGAATGGAGATTTTGCAATATCCTTCCGCCAGGAGTGGGGAGGGAATGGGGATTTTCCAGTATCCTTCTCCTGCCATGCCCACCAAGCCATATCACACCACACCACGCCCACAAAGCTGATAGTAAAAATATTTGAATTTTACCACTGGGTCATAACCTGTAATGGTCATAAAACAGGCCAGTCATGTGACCCACCCAATTTCATGATTTATTATTTGTTAAGTGAACCCATTGTTCACTATTATTTGTTAAATTTATTTGCTGACTCTCTCACTGTGGGGCTACTGTAGGAAGCTTACAATAACAAGAAGGAAGAAAAATGAAAAGGTGTGTAAGCAGAACAGAGGTAAAACAATGGGTTCCTTTGTGACAAAGGAACACAACGAGAATAAATACATCAACATCATAACTAAAAAGATCGATGGGTAGAGAGCAGAGAACAAGGAGTGGGAACTGCTTTGGTGCAAACTGCTATTTGCTGAAAACCCTAAACTAAGTGCTGGATTTTGGCAGAACCATCGTAAAACATCACATAACCCGAGGATATTGCAAATGGGTGTAAATGTGGCCCTGTTGCAGAATACCTGAAGTGCAGTCAATGGCCCTGAGTGAAAGCAACTGTTGGAACTGGGTTGGATTTGGGTTGTAACTCTTCTTTTTCAGGTTGTTGTTTCCTGTGACTTCAACTGTTCACTAAGGGGCTGGTCATAAAGTTGAGGACTACTTGTAAAATAACTTTTGGACATACTATTTCTATGATCTTATGCTCCTTTTCTCACTGAATTTCAACTCTGCTTTGTTATAACTTTTTTCTGTATGAAGTTGAACACATCATTCACATCACACTGATGTTCCTCATGGTTTGCTTTAAGCATATTGTTGACATGAATTTAGCTGTCATCAAGAAGGATAGGAAAAATACATCAGGAAACAATAAATGGGGTGAAATGCTCCCAGTTCGGACCGGATCACCCAATCCAGTAGCGATGGAGGGTGGTGGTTCAGAGAACCACCACCCGCCATCAAAACCAGTAGTGGTTCAGAGAACCACCACCCGCCATCAAAACCAGTAGCAAAAATTCCTGCGCCACCCCACCATGCCCAGCTGAGCCGCACGATGATCAGAGGCTTTTTTTTTAAACTTTTAAAAGCATTTTTTCTACAACCTTCTGCCACCAATAGCCTCCCACCGACCAACACACTCCAACAGAGTGGGGCTCCTCAGGGTGCCATCAGCAAAACAATGTAGGCTGGCGACCCCCAGGGGGAGAGCCTTCTCTGTGGGGGCATCCGCCCTCTGGAATGAACTACCCCCTGGGATATCTCTGTACCTTTCACTGGGCTCTTAAGACCCTGCTATTTCAACAGGCTGGCCTAGCTGAATAAGAATCTGGATGGGATATTTTAAATTATGGGATTTTAATTGACAGGGCTAAATTTATTTAATTTTGTTTTAAATTGGTTTTTAAATTTTGTATGGTTCATTGTTTTATCATGGCTATACATTGCCCTGAGTCCTTCAGAAGAAAATCTAATAAATACAAAATATTAAAAATATTAAAAATCTAATAAATACAAATACAAATACAAACCTTTTCTGACCAAAAAATGCTTTTAAAAGTAAAAAAAAAAAAGCCTCTGATGATAAACGCAACTCAGCTGGGATCGTCAGAAGCTTTTCAAAGCATTTTTTCCTGCAACCTCTTGGCTGAATAGGTGGTTTAAAAAATGCTTTGAAAAGTCTCTGACGATCCCAGTTGAGTTGCCTGATCGGCAGAGGTTTTTCAAAGCTTTGGAAAAAAAAAAAAAAGGTGGCCACATCCACCCAGTCACATTACCCCCATCCCCACCAAGCCACGCCCACAGAACCGGTAGTAACAAATTTTACATTTCACCCCTGAATAAATAATGCATATGCTAATAACACTGAGGATTTAATTTACAGTTGCTGAATGAAATACATAAATTATTTGTATTTTTTGTTTTTATATTATTGTTTTCTTTTCCTGGACTGAATGTAACATCACATACTTCTCCATGCAATGATTAACTATGCTCAATGACATCTGAATGTTATTTTGGATGTTCTATAAACTTAGACAATGGCCTTAGTAAACAGTCTTTCTCTCAGACTTAACCTTCATTTTAGAATGGCCGAATCACTGTTTCTTTCTTTGTTGACTTGAAAGCTAATCCTTTATCTTAAGCCAATTGTGTTTCCTTTTGCTTAATGGATAAAGAACTTGAAAAAAAATGGAACTTTGATGTTACATATGCTGACAGCAGCAAGTATACTTTATGCACAAAAATGGAAGGATACTTTGATTTCCACAGTGGACGGATGGCTGCAAATTTGATGGAGTTAGCACAGATGGCTAAATGGACTGCTTTGATTTTTTTTAAAGAATATAATTAATTTTTATAAAATTAATCTACCTGGAAACCACTTTTGAACTTTGTTCTTGAAGAGGAAAAGAAACTTTGATTTGAGGTTTGCTGATTAGATAGGTTTGTTGTTATAGAAATGGCTAGTATATATTATTATGTAAAAGTAAAAAGTCGAAATTGTATGTTATTATCTTATTGTACCGCAATAAGCAAAACAATAACTGTAGCATCAATCTATCTTGGCTGGGTAAGTAGACTTGGTGACACTAAACTTTGAAACTTTGTCAGTTCCATTCAGGTTAGACAAAGTAGCAGTCCAGCAGATTCCTGAGGGAGATATCCAGATATCTCTAGAAAATTAATAAGCAGAACACAAGACATTTGGGTTGCTGTTATTTTTTCTCCCGCTGTGTTCTCCCACCAATAATATTCTGATGAGTGGTTTCTCTCATTCTTGCAGTAGCATTTAGCTATTTTAATAGACATTTATAACTTTTCCCTCCATGGATTCATCTAATTTCCCATAAAGTTACCTAAGCTGATGATCTTAAGCTAGGATAAGATTTCATTTCTTTTTAATGTGTGCCAGTGTGTTCATTGAAAAAAGTGATAATAAAGATTAGTTTACCTTTTCTTGTCTTAAACTGATGATCTTATGTATCTTACTCATTCCGTAGTAGCATCCCTTACTATTTAGGCATGTGTTCACCATCATATTTTATGCTGCATAGCATGCAGTTTGGTGGACTGTTGTGATTTTCATCAAAAATTTATTTAGACATAAACCAGAGATATGCCTCAATCTTACAAAAACAACCCATGATTTCAATGTGCTTTCCTTTTTTAACCTTTTTCCTGTTTTATTGTTTCCTTCATTATCTGTAGCTAATGCACTTCTGAAAAAAATGCCATAGTCCCTTAAACTCAGTGAATTATTGCTGGGGAAACTGAAGAAAGCCATAAACCACCACTTGAAACCCAGCACATGAAAGTTCAAGGAACTCCAAGAGAAAAATATCACTTGTGAAATCAAGAGACCATGATTTACATTAATATAAGTTAACCTAATAACTGCTTTGTACCACCTTTGGTTAGAATACAACCATGTATTTCTCCTAGATATCAAATGAACTTGAAATATATTGAATGGTTGCACCTGCGCTTAAGTCCAGTTTTCCCATTCAGGAACATGTACTTGTCCGTCATGTCAGTATTTCTCAATCTTGGCAACTTGAAAATGTGTGGACTTCAATTCCCCAAATTCTCCAGCTAGCCGTATTGACAAGGTGATTTATCAAAAGTACATAATTAATAGGCCACTCACATTTCAAATCTATAAACAGAATACAAAATTGCTTAGTGATTTGGGCTTCATAATGTTGGAATGAATAAACATTTTCACATTTATCTTCCCCATATTGAACTATTATACTCTGTTACTTCTGGAACATCATAACCAGAATGCCAGAATGAGCTCTGCTGTTGCAATGATCATTCTTTTTATCACCTGATGCTGCAGAAGCCTTATTTCCATGGGGAATCAAAGATAGGCAAGTCTCTTGTGCCATTCCAATACAACAACATTCTGCTTCAATAAAATGCCCATTGCTTCTAAATTGCTACACAAATTAACAATCTGTCCTGGGATCTCTATTGTACATTTTGTATTATTGAAATCCTTTTCTGCTGGCTCCAAATGTTTTATAATTCAGCCGTGTTAGTTTATTATAGCACACTGTAAGTTTGTGGAAAACTGTTTTCTGTTTGTTTCTTATTTGGGATATGCATCCTTATGGTTATATTAGTGTAATTGATAAATTTACTCTAACATTAATATCTGAGTACAGTTTTAATCTGGGTAAAGAATAGGGAAAAGTTATAACTGAAAAAGATGTGTATGTGTGTGTGTGCGCATAATACAAACACAATTTAAATACAGATATGTTATGCGCGTATACATATACCATACTTCTCCAAAAAGAAGGCCAGGTCTTATTTTCTTTTGATTCCCGAAAAAATGGCTAGGCCTTCTTTTTGGAGGTTCTAATTATTGACTCACCTTGCAGCAGTGGTACCGACAGCCCCAGCCAGCAGGATTTCACTGCTGGTCCACTTCTTCTGTTGCTGCTTGCCACCACTTGCACACATCGCCCTGGCCTCCATTTAACCTTTAGATGCCTGCAGGAAGGCATCTACAGCCAATAACAGAGCTCTGGATTGATCCGGCATGCATCTGAAGGTGAAACGGAAGCCAGGGCGATATGTGCAAATGGCGGCAAGCAGCTGCAGAAGAAGCAGCCGCAGAAGAAGCAGCTGCAGAAGAAGGTGAGGTAGGTGTCAGGGTGTGCAAGGCCTGGCAAGTAGGGCAGCTCCACCCCTCATCCCCACCCTAGCTTACTTTTTACCTTTGTGCCTTGCCCCACCCCCTGCACCCTGGGGTGGGTGGGGTCTTAATTGGGGCTAATTTTGTGGGTGGGGCTTAATTTGATTGCATGCGCTCAAAAACGTGATAGGGCTTCTTTTCAAGGTGGGTTGGCAATTTGGAGAAACATGATATTATATAAATATATAATCAACAGTGCTTTTATTTATCAGCAATTCTGAACCTTTTGTGCAGGGTTTCAGAAACAGAAATAAACTAAGTCAAAATAAAACAAAGTGAAAATAAATCAGGAAAGGCTGGTAACTAAACAATTTAATTTGTCCATTTTTCCATTAGGTGAAAAGATGAAAATTACAATTTTTAATAAAATTTACAAGATGAAAATTACAGTCCATAAGGAAGGAGAACCTCAACCTCCATGGTTGAGTATTCTCTCCAGTAAAAGATGTTTATTATATGCTGTAACCAACTGAGAAGAATTTCCCTACCTGGAGACTTCTGATCCCTTCTAACCTAGACTTCTCATTTCAGCCTATCTGGAGCAAAATCAACCAGCCAATCTATCAATCAATCATTTTAATTATCTACAAACTACAACGCTTAATGAAACATTGTGTTGAACTTGAAACACAAAGAAGTATTTACTATTTTATTTAGAAAATGCTGTGCTATTTCAATTAATTGACTTTGGGTGCTTAACAAAAAAAGAAAAAGAATAAACAATCCATAAATGTAAACTGCACACCCTTGAACAAGAATAATGTAACTAAAATTGTTGATTCAGTAACTCAAATCAAAATCCCACTTGACAAAGAGAGTGTTTAGAGCCTCCTGGGAGCAATGCAAAAAGGGCTTCCAGACTTCCACCAAGAATGGGTTCCACAGTATCAGGGTAATCACAGAAAAAGGTCTGTTTTCTAGTTCATGTTTGTTTCACACTTTTTTTTAATGATGGGACCTTGACGAAGCCTTCCCTTAATGCTCTTACAGGTTGGCAGAATCATTTGGGATATGGCAGTCTCTGATGTAATATAGCACTCCATCATAGAGGGCTCTATAGGGGATAATTAGCTCTTTGGTTTGGGTCCAGAAGCTTAATGGTAACCAGCACAACAACTGCAAAACAATGGTGTGTTCTACCTACCTTTGGACAATAGATGGTACAAACTTCCTGTTGATGGGTATGATAGGACCCAATGCTAGAACTTAGTATAGATAGTATATAAAGTCTTTTGAGATGCCTTAGCAAGATCCATAAAAGGTAAAAAGCAGTGCTTCAAATTATCCATGAGAGGAAAGTCCCTGTAACAAAGCAATTGACCAGTTTCTTGAGTAGGTTGAAAACATATTAGACAATGATCTTAAACTGGATTGTTGGGACTTCAACATTTTGCTTTCAGTGTTGAAGATTATGAAAAAAATGTTTTGATTAATGCTGTAGGTTTCAGATTTGCACAAATCTGCAGAAAGATCAGCATTTCTGTTCATTTGTCACAAATGAAAGTGATGTGTAGGTTTTCATATGTACTATTATACATTATCCCAAATTGTTTTTGTGCCATCCTTCCTCTTTGTTAAACAATTAGTTCATGCCAAATCATGTGATTAGGGCTTTTTGAATCACAAAACATAATTAATGATAAAGACAATCTCATGTACTTAAACATTATTCATAGATTTGGGATAATACATTTATAAAAAATCTTGTGTTGCTGTGATGACCCAGGATCTAAAATTAGAAATTTCTTGATTAAAAACTGAAACACCAAAGATCCTGAGACCTCCCAGGATGAAGATGGGGAAAAATTAAAAGGTTTCCTTTTCTTCTCTTTCTTGGACTCAAGGCTGTCTTTGCCAACATCTGCAGAATTGGATGGCTAACCTTTCAAACTGTGTTGTGCAATTAAAAACCATGTGAGGTCACAGATCAAAAGAGCTAAAAAAAATTGGGGCAGCCATTTCTTTTTAATATATTCTGGTGGTTTCCTTTTCGATTAGTATTCTGTGGTTTTGGTTCAAATGTTCTCTTGAATTAAAAAAGAAAAGTAAAGTAAAATACTCTCTTATACTGTATTCTTAGAATAAAGTGAAGTTTTGATTAACTCTTTTTCTGTAGTAATGTCATCAGTGGTGGGTTGCTCCTGGTTTGGGCTGGTTCTATAGAACCGGTAGTAAAACCAGTGGGAGGCTCCGCCCACTGTCATGACATCATCATGGGTGATCTGCGCATGCGCAGAAGTTGCTGTGTGGTCCCATTGCGAACTGGTAGTAAAGGTAAGTAGAACCCACCCTGAATGTCACCATAATTAATGCTAATGCTAGAGAACAATCTTCAGTGCATTTCAACTCATGGAATCTCAGTCATTTCAAAGAAACTTCTGTTAACTGAATGTTGATTTTTTTTCTTTCAGTGTCTCATTTCATGATGACATCAGGATGGACGCTTTGGTGTTTTTCTAAAGAGAGTGACATTGATGTGTTTAATATTGCATTTCCTGAGTTTGCATTTCTAGAAAGATTTATTTAGCAGTTTGCTAGTTTATTCTATAATAAATTCTTTTTAAAAGTTTGTTAATAGACATAATTCATCCATAAATATAATCCATAATCTGACCTGTCGCTAATATTGTATGAACAGATAGAAGTGACTATGAATGGAGATATGAAAGGCTGTTTCTGATACATTCCCATATCTCTTGATTTCATCTCATTAATATTCTGCTAGCAGCTCAAGGATACTTTAAAATATTGGCTGATCCAGTTGAGGGCATTCAGTATAGCAGCACTAATGGTTGTACAAGCTTAAAGAATAAACCACTGAAATGAACCTGAGCAACTTGAAAGCTTAAATTGCTTTTTGGAGTAAAAATAAGGGCTTGATTCTAAGATTGGCTTGACTGGCAAATATGGCTTTGGGGTGAGTACTTTGTGCTGGGACAAATAGTGAAATGAAAAAATGCTATTTTTTGTGAGTAGGTTAACATACCACTAAAATTGTTTAAATCTGGAGCAAGAAACAAAGAAAAGAGGAAAGTGAATGGGACAGCCATGCAAGAGAGTTGGATTACATTAAAAAGAAATGGCCACTCCAAATGGCTCCAGGGCAGAAATATATGGCATATGGACCACTGGTTGACAAATATATTTTTGCATGCACTTCACATAATACTTAAGAATGATGAAAAATGCTGTGAAAATGATGAAGGAAGGTAAATATTTTGGTTATTGGAGACAGATGTTTCCAAGAATCACCAATGCCAAGATTAAGGAAGGCATTCTTGTTGGTCCTCACATCTGACACATCATCAATGACAAGCGGTTCAAATATCAGTTAACAGGACCAGAGAATCATTCAAGAATCAAAGAAGAGAGGGTCAATTTATTCTCCAAAGCACCAGAGTGCAGGACAACAAACAACGATTGGAAACTAATCAAGGAGAGAAGCAACCTGGAATTAAGGAAAAATTCCTAACAGTGAGAACAATTAATCAGTGGAACAACTTGCCTTCCGAAATTGTGAGTGCTTCATCACTAGAGGTTTTAAGAAGAGACTGGACAACCACTTGCCTGAAATGGCATAGTGTCTCCTGCTTGAGGAGGGGGCTTGACTAGAAGACCTCCAAGGTCCCTTCCAGATTCTATTCTATTCTATTCTATTCTATTCTATTCTATTCTATTCTATTCTATTCTATTCTATTCTATTCTATTCTATTCTATTCTATTCTATTCTATTCTACCCTGTTGTGGCCCTGTCCTCTGAGCCTATCCCATTGGAGGAAGGAAGCTCTGAGCATGAGGAAGAGGAGCCAGCCAGATCTCCCAGCCCCCCCCTCTGGCACCGTCTCAGGTGCCAGCTGAAAGAGAGCAAAGTAGTGGGGAAACAGGTGTCTCAGATGAGAGTGAGGGAGAGACGTCATTCCTGGACGCACGGCAAAGAAGGCGAGATAAGCGCTTACAGCAGCTGAGAAGACGTATGAGGGAATAGACCTGAGTCATTGGACTTGAGTCACAGGACCAATGAGTCACTGGACCACACCCAGAGACTATATAAAACAGGGTGGTGGTAAATGATCTCTGTGACGAACAAATACTCAATCGGGTAGTCATTGGAGCTAAAAGCTGAAGCTGATCAGAGACTTTGCTGAATATTTGTTGTGATTTTCTTTCTGTGTACTATTAAAGCACTTGGCAGACGGTGTGCATATCGCTGCCAAGTTAGAGATAAGAACTGGGGTGTGTGCCAAGTGCTTCTTTAACCCTCGACTGGCTGTGTTTTTGTGGGTATCTGTAGAGGGGGACAGATCATACCCTACCCTACTTATCAAAAGCGTTCAAGATGCTTTGAAAATCCATTGAGAATTTTCTTGGCAACTACATAATACCAAGTTACATCCAGCTAATTGACAAACTTCTTACAGCATACAAGACTATGAAGTGCAACATGTCACTGATGATTCATTTTCTGCATTCACATTACACTGGACAACAATTTTTTTCAGTGTCCTGAAAAACTTTTGGGAATTAGGATAGACCCCTTCAAACTGAAGTCTATTATAATCATCAAACATTATCCCAGTGTAATGTAAATGCAGAGAATGAATCATTGACACTATTGCAAAATAAATAAATAAATAGATAGATAGATAAATAGATAAATAAATAAATATTGTCCAGTGTGATGATAATAACTTGAGTTTTCAAACTACTTTCAAACCAGAACAGTACAATGAAACTGGAAGAAGACTTGATAGATTGGGTTAAGCTGGTGACAGTAATGTGTCAAGAGATTGGCAGGCACAGAAGAAACAGTAAATTGTGCAAAACCCACCAGGTGTAAACAGACTCACTCTCCATTTATCAATGCAACATGGAAGCACAATAAATTTCTTCAGACCAAGTAAGGAGTAAATGTGCAAATGCTTTAAATACTATTTATGCTACTATTTACACCGAAATTTGCTCAAATAAATTTATCTGTAAATTGTGTAATTTACAGCCACTACTTACTGTTTACAAAAGATATGTCATACTGCAATTTCCTTTATTTTGTCCAAGTTATATCACTTGATTTTTTCAACTCTTCCCTTACCACATGCAGTTTCCTTAATTGGCTGTCATTTATTGATTTAATCTATTAAAAATGCTGATAATCAAATGATATCTGACTGATGCTTAGATTCTATTTCTTTTCATCATCACAGATGAAGTAATGTTTCTGTATTTTCTGTCACTTATTTTTCTGCTTGTGGACAGTTAACATTTTATGGTAATGTTCTTGCTATTAGCTTAACACTGAATACATTGTTGGTCTAAGTAGAAACTCAAATTATAAAGTGTATTGCTTTTAAAAGGTTATCAATAAAGACTTTCCAAACTGTAATAATAGTTACTGCATTATTTGAAGGAAGTTAGCACAGTTATGTATTTAATTCTTGCTGCAATTGTTTGAGAAATGAGATACTGTATATTGTACTGCATATGATGAAATGTGTTATATTTTTTCTATTTGTTTTTAAACAATTGGCAAAATGCTCAATGGAAGTTTATATTATATTTTTTACTTTACAGGTTTTATAACATTTTCTTATGTAGAGAAAGGCTGGTTTCTTATTAGTGCCATGGAGAAAAAAATTATTCACTTTGCCCAAACATTTTTGCTCAGTTTGATTAAAGAAAAATTTATTTCCATTTTTTTTTCAAATGGAATTTTGGTGATATTCTCATGGGTGGAAAATAATGTTCTTGAAGACTTTTTTGTTGTTATTAGATTGTTGAGGTTTTGTGTTTTGTGTTGTGTGTGTGTGTTTAAATTTCTTCTTTTGCAATGCACAGTTCTACACTTAGGAACATTTCTACACTTAGGAACATTTCTAAGTCAGTTAGGAAAATTTTAAGCCAAATGCTCAAAGTTTGGTTACATGATCACAAAAAGAACCCAACTGTTGGATCTTCAAATCTGGATTATAAATTTCCTTTTTTGGATTAATCATAACTTTGATCAGTCTCTAAGCAGATGTTCTTAAGTTGAGGACTACCTGTAATGAAGAGCTGCTTTGCTCTGTATGTATTATTGAGGTTGAGATTTAGAGATGGAATCCAAATAAGGCTATTGCTTAACGCATTGTAAGCCGCCCTGAGTCTCCGGAGAAGGGCGGCATATAAATCAAATAAAAATAATAAATAAATAAATAAATAAAATGAGGAGTAGGAGCAAATAAGTACAGTACATATGACAGAAGGCACAAAGCAGGTCTCTGAGACTTTTAACATTATTCAGTGGCAATCATAGGGTTTTTTTTACCCTTGTTAAGAAAGCAAATAAACAATGACAGCAGATAACAAGATGCACTGAGTCTGCCTTTCTAGCATACTCAGACTGAAAATGTAGATAACCACTCTGCATATTTCTCTGTATGTGTACTAAAGCAAAGGAACTGAACCTCAGAGTTTTAGCCAATGCTGTATTGTCAATAGAAGGCATCACTTCTATTATTAGCTTTAAATGAACCTGAAAGGAGGAAGTCTCAGAGAAAGTACCCTAGTCCTGCAGCCAGTTTAAATTCATTAAGCCCACAAAAAGCCCCTGAGACAATTATAGATGAAAATCATTACTTACAAATCATCTAAGGCAGATGATTTCATTCTCAACTATGATCATATAAAAAGATCTGTCTGCTTTTCTTTTCATAGCAAATCTCCAGGCAGATAAAGGTTCCCCCACCCTTTTCAAAATTCAGTGAACATGATGGGGAATGGGGCTTTATTAGATTTGGTTGCTGTAAGCTACTATATCTGTTGATATATTCAAAGATTACAGGCCCTCAATCAGTTTATCATAGTAAACAAATCTGTAGGATCCATTTAAGCATATTTCACACACACTGGTCCTATAAAAACAGCAATCATTTGCTTGGTATTATTTCTTTTAAAAATGAGACCGTGGGAAGGAATGCATTTTCTGGAGTGTCAAGGTGGCCCATAAGATTTCACCTCCTAACTGGTACTGCCAGACCTAACAACCAAAAGCTTATATATCATAGTCATGCTGATCAGATCAGTTTCCAGTGAAGTGTACATTACTGCATTTCTGACTTCTGCAAGAATGGAGAGACATCTGGAGAAAATTTGGGGATTTTCCCAGTGATCTTTTGGGTGTTTTCACCATGTATCTGATAATCTTCTGGACTGAGAAGTTGGTAGAATGTTGGATGTATACTTCTGAGCAGCTTATTTTTCCAGTTGTCATTCCTGGGGCACCTCTTGTCTTCTGAGAAGCTTTTGGAAATGAAATTAGTAAAGAAGTATATAATCTATTACATGTTATCAACCCATATTCTTTAATACTAAGAGTGGTGAAACTTTCAGATTGCTTTGCTCTTATTACAGCTACAGGCTTTTGTGCAGTTGCTTTGCCCAAATTAATCCACTCACTCTTGGTAGAGTAGTTGAGACAAGAATTCCCCTAATTTTTTTTTACATGTTTGTAAGATTATTTGCAAGTAGAATTGCTCATATGTACCTGGTTTTAGACATTGCTTGTATGGAATCTAGTGTGATAATTAGGGCAATGGTTTACAATGTCAGCTGGGGTTAATTTGAGCTTGTAGAGGTTGAGGAAGTGGATATGGTTGTATTTTGTGTGAATCCTGCTATATGTCAACTAGATGCTCTTGGCTTCTTCAGGTTACCAGGCAAGTGGGGGTTAATGGCAGATTTGAAAGATAATGAATGCCTCTTTCAGATAGTCTTAAAAGAAGAGATGCACACCATTTCTTAAGAAACCATTTCTTGATCTGACCAAACTTGGTAATTTCACCATTATCTAGCTTTTCCTATTGGGTGAGTGGATTGAAATGAATGGTGAGGAATGAGCTATAGAGACATCTAGGTAAAACTGATGATCTGGATCCTTTCCAGTCTGGATTAAAATTCAGATTGGTGTAGGAACAGCTTTGGTCACTCTGGTAGGTTCTTGGTCCTATTTGATTCCTCTGTAAATTTGATACCATCAACATATGAGTGAATGGGAGTTAGATATTGTGTTGCTGCAGACAGATTAAATCAGCTGTAACAAGATGAAAAATTGAGCCCGTGGCAACTCCAGTGTGGTGTACATCTGCATCTGTACAAGATAGTTTCTTATTTTGTATTATACATTTGTATGAACTCTTTCAGAGAGATTGTCCATTGGTTCAGGTTGAAATATCATCACTATATCAATGACTTTCTGCTAAACCAATATTCACCCTAGACTATCTACCTCAGGCTTGACAAGACTGTGAAAAATTTGGATTGGCCAAACATGCTTTGGCTGAATCCCAACAAGCCAATACTTCTGCTTAACAGAAACACCCTGGTTTACTGATGATCTTTGTGACTCCCTGGATAAGATTAACCAAGAAACAGATCTGCAATTTGAGGACTTCCTGAACTCATGGTTCTCTTGAAACAAAAGGTGGAAGCTGTTGGTATGAGAGCTTTCAACCAGTTTCATTTGATAAACCAGTTTCAGCCCTATGTGGACCATGAAAATATAACAAGAGTGAATCACACCTTTATTGCCAAAGTTCTTGGGCTCGTATAGCATACTGCTTTTTTTTTTTTTGAAAATTATCTAGAAACTGTAGTTATTTTCAAATGCAGGGTCTACAATGTTAGTGCATGACAGAAGTAACTATAATATAATACTAATTCACTGGTTGCTGCAGTGGCAACCAATTCAATGTGTGTATTTTGACTTATAAAGCCTTGTCTAGTCTCCAGCTTCCTTAGAAACTATGTCCTCCAGGTAGAAACTCCCCAGCCTGGGCATGCAAGCAACAAAATATTATTTAGGGTCCTACTTCCATGAGCTATCAAAGGGGAATGGATACAAAGGCATCTTCTTTAGAACTGTTCCTTTGCTTTGGAATACTTTATACCAAAAGGTGAAAACAAGTCCCCTTCTTATTTTTCAAAAGGTGTTGCAGTCTGATTGTTTTCCTTTTTAATCGTTTAGCATTGGTTTCATGGGTTTTTATTTTGTTGATGTGTATATATATTAAACATAGTGACAGCCAGTGTGGATATCCTGACTCCTAAAGTAATTAAATGAGCAAAGCAAAGCAGAGGATATATCTATGAAGATGCCAAAGATCAGGAATAATCTTTTTTTTTTTGCAGAAGATACAATGCACAGGTTATTTGGAATAAGTAACCAATTCACTGTGCTTATGATGCCAAAATAAGGCAATGAAAGCAACAGTGATGTCTTTTCCTCTAGGAAGATTTTGGATGGCTATTAGCAGTTATAATTTACATATCAATTCAAAATTCTGTTCCAAAAATGGGTACAAATTATGGAAAAAACATCATATATCTTGATCATTGAAAGGCAACTTTTAAGAAGCAGGTTTATTTATTTATTTATTTATTGGTTTGATTTATATGCCGTCCTTCTCCAGAGACCCAGGGCGGCTTACAATGTGTTAAGCAATAGCCTTCATACTTTGGTATATACCTGCTTAGTAGGGCTTTCGGGCCCTCCTAAGCAGTGTTCTTTTTTATACAAAGTCAACTTATTGCCCCCACAATCTGGGTCCTCATTTTACATACCTCGGAAGGATGAAAGGCTGAGTCAACCTTGAGCCTGGTGAGATTTGAACTCGCAGTAATTGCAGGCAGCTGGCAGCTAAGTGCTATTTAACAGCTCTTTAGTCTGCTGCTCCACCAAGGCTCCTTCAATCCATTCTACTTTTCTTTCCCAGTTCTTACCTCATTTCCTTTTTCTTCCTGTTCTTGCTTCTTTTTCATTAGGGCCTCCAGGCTTCATCTGCCCCATTGTATTTTTTTTTTCCAGCTGGGATACCTCCATTTACTGAGTCTCAGTAGTGTGCAATGGAGAAGAGGAGCCTGGCCTGAGACTCAATGGGCTGGATGAGTTAGACTGTGGTCCATCATGCAGTATGCCATTTTCATAACAATTGCCCTAAAGCCAGGGGTGAAATGCTCCCGGTTCGGACTGGATCACCCAATCCGATAGCGATGGCAACGGGTGGTTCGGAGAACTGGTAGCAATAATCCCTGCTTCCCCCCCATCCATACCCAGCTGAGTCATGCAATCATCAGAGGCTTTTTTAAAAAAAATTTTAAAGCATTTTTTCTACAACCTCTTCGGCCAAAAAAATGCTTTCAAAAGTAAAAAAAAAAGCTTCTGATGATCGCGCACCTCTAATGGGATCATCAGAGGCTTTTAAAAGCATTTTTTTTTACAACCTCTTTGGCCGAAGAGGTTGTAGAAAAAATGTTTTTAAAAGGAAAAAAAAAGCCTCTGCAGATCAGGCAACTCAGCTAACTCGGCTGAAGAGGTTGTAGAAAAAATGGTTTTAAAAGTTAAAAAAAAAAGTTGGCCATGCCCACCCAGTCACATTACATCCCCCCCCCCCAACCAAGCCACACCCACAGAACTGGTAGTAACAAATTTTACATTTCACCAATGCCTAAAGCTATATAAGTAAGTCTAAAAGGAAGGAATGGTTGTTGACCACAATGCTATACTTTCTCATCTCCTAAAGATTTAATTATTTCCAACTCTGGGAAATACTAACAAACAGTAAGAAGTATTGATAGAATCTGATGGTATATTACTTCAGTATTATAATTTGAGAGTCTTGGAAACATTACCTACTGTGATTAGAATGATCATCCACTCACTTCTGTTACCATTGAATGTCTTTATATAGAAAATGTTGGAGAGAAAAGTATCATTTTTTGCAAGCACTGTGTTATTGTTTCCTGCTGAATTCTGATTCACTAGCACATCTATCTGTGGGCTCAGAATTAAAGTTAATTTGTTTCTATTGGAATCTCCTGAAGCTTTCTAAATCAGCCCAATTCACTCTGACATTAAAGTCAATTTCCAGCGTAGCCCTAATCATCAAGCGTATCCAAACTTTTAGAAGTTCATGGTTTTTCCCCATTCTCAGTTGCTGCTCTTAAATGTGGAACAAAAACAGGAGTTCATATTTTTTTTGATGACGGATCCTTTTAAATATTTAATGGGATTTGTAGTCTTCTATTACTTACACACTTATTGCCATTTCCTGCCCTATCAGTATACAGTAAGACAAGACTCAGAATATGACAGTGAATACTAATGTAATGACTGATAGATACTTGACAACAGAGAGTTGTGTAGAGAGGGGGGGTCTTCTTTCTTGTGGAGCTTTCAAGTGTTATGAGCCAAAACTCAGAGAGTGAGATCACCCTAAATGAAACCTTAGAATATTTTTGAAATTCTCTTAAATGAAATAATTTCTAAAATAAATCCTCTTTCATGAAATAAAATAAAAACTAGTAGAAGAAAAATGCAGGAGAATTTCTACACCTTGTAATACTTTTAAGAAACTGAAATGTAAGATTTGGCATGCATGTGGTTTATTAATAACTATTATTTATTTTACTGAATTGTTTTTATGTTAACTCCGCTATAACTACATTCCTGTTATGCTGTCTTGCCCTTGATCAATTGTCTATTTTTCTATATCAATAATTCATTTTATACTGTTTTTTACATACCTCTATTTTTCCATTAATATGTTGTTCTTATTGCTGAGTTTGCAGATTTATATTTATATTTTATTTTTTATTATTTGTCCTTGAATATATTTTTTCTTCCAAAAAAAAATAAAAATAAAAATTCTGACTGGCTCAAAATAGTTAAAATGAAACCAATTTCCACTAATCAGTCTAAATATATTTAAAAACTGTGAATACATTTATATCTCAATTTCCTTCCAAGGAGTTCAAGATGGATGTTTTTCATTCCTGCCATTTTACGTTCAAAACAGACCTGACAACCAGTGGTGGTGTAGCGGTTGAAATATTGGACTGGAATATAGAGAAAAGCAAATCACTCTACATCATGATTAGGCAGGTCAAAACATTTGTTCTTCTCCACCTGGGGCTTGGAAAAATTAAGGTGTGAAATGGTGCATTAAGCCCTAAAAACAGAAAAAATAAACTCATTTTCAAAGTTTTAAGAGGTGAAATGGATCCCTTCAAGCTTGACAAGCTTTAAGAGATTCACTTTGTCCCATGTTTTTCTCCTTCTGGATCTCCTCAGCTAATGTCTTCTAATGGGACGCAAGAAATGAGCCTTTTCACCACAGTACCTGGATTCTCCACATTCCTTTCACATTAGATGGGTCCTGCCCAGTCCTCAACTATCCCAAATGAAAATCAATGGGCTAATATTTTTGATCTTTTGTGTGGGGAATATGGGGACCCACGATGGCTATGTTATTGTCTTGCATTTCGATACTAAAATACTTAATGAAAAGTGATGTCAGAAAAACGGATCTGCTCTGTTGCTCTAAGAGCTCCATCAAACCAGCCAGCTGTGAAGATCAATACAGCTATTAATGATGAGCTATAGCCTTTCACTCTAACGTTGGAGAAATCTTAATATTTCCTAGCTGTTCCTTGTCCTAAATTAATTAATGGCCTAGACTCACCAGAGCTACAGGCATCTATTTCTGTTTGTTAAAAATATCTGTCCCAATGACCTTGCTGACACAGTCCTTTAGACCATGAAAGTATCAGACTCCAAAAAGAAGCATCTGCTAGTTTCATAACACTGACAAAGATGAAATGAGGCTTAGATTGCAGAGACATTCAAATCCCTCATGTTTATTTATTTATTGTCCCTGAGCAGACATAGCCTTCTTGCAGTAGTATATTTTAACATAAAAATAACATTCCTTCAACCATTATTTTTGATGATAGAGATAATATATTCAGTAGTTAACTGCTAATAATCTCCTTCACCAATCAATATTAATATGGCACCTCTCTAGACTTTGACTCTCTTAATATCTTTACTATCACCTGTACCTTTCCTCCATTACTGATATAGATCTATATTAACTTTCTCATTGCTCTTATTTGCATGCTGCCTTAGCCTCTTTGTTCATTCATCCAATATGGCCCTTTCCCCTCATGTACATAACCAAAACATCAACATGTCTTGGTAACATGCTTTTTCCTATCTCCTCATGATCTTCTCTTCATCTCATGAGTAAAATAGAACTAAACAGTTTAAGTTGTACTGTTCTCTTATTTCAACACTAAGGACAGTATCAGAGTGTAGAGAATTTATTAGGTTTTAACACCATAACTTGCAGAAACTTGCAACATGAGACATTAGAGGCAAGATGGGGATTGATCACAAGAGTGGCAAATTACATGCTGGTTTTAGACAATTCAAGAAAGGATGTGAGGTATTTCAGTTTGGAAGTGGTGAAAAGCCAGCAATCATAAAAAGTGTATCTTCTAACAAATTCAAAGTGGTACAATGTTGCCTTCTTCCAATTTCATCTCACTGCTCGGCTTTCTGTTTCTGTTACTGCCTTAGATTTATTGTTAACAGAAATTTTCAAATGCTATTATTGATGTTTTGAAATGGTACAAGTGCAGTCCACTTGGTTGCAATACAGATGAGCAATAACCAATAAGATTAAAGTTTACTGGAAACTGTTAAAAAAGTTTTCTAGGAGAAATGCAGAAGTTAATATGGATGTGAGGATCCAGTTGCTAAAATCTGTAAAATAACCAGAACAAATAGAATCCTTGAAGATACTAAGGTAAATAGAGATGGAGATTAAGAGAGATTTCCAGAAGCTTACGTTACTGTGGAAAGCCAACCCTCAGCCTAGAAGAATGAAATATTTTGAGGAATATTAAAAAAGGCAGAATATTATATTTCCCTAAATGAAAAATGGAGAAACATGTTTTTTAGAGGCAGGAAGCAGCCCCAGTCTCCCTGCCCCCAAGCAGGAACTGAGGAAGCAGCTTTTAGAAATGCAGAGTTCCATGCAAGACAGGATATTTTGAAACAAGGGCAGAATGGTAGGATTAGAAGCAGCCCCTCACCCAAGATCCAACATAGGGCAAAAGCCATTAGACACAATAGGAATTGCTTGTATTCTGAACTCCCTTTCAGAACACAAGCCCCTTCATTGCATCACCCCAGAGCAGTCAAAACCTCAACCGAATTAGTTCAGACAAGCACCTAGGATTTGCATTTCCTCTTTTGCCTATAGACCAAGCTATGACCCCTACATAACCCCTACATGACCTCCATAGGAATCTGACAACAGCCAATAGAATATTAAAGGACATGTTGCACAAAAATAGGAAGCTCAAATACAAAGCCCAAAGAAGGTATAACCCCCCACCACCACTCTCAACTCCATTTTGTCAGCTGCCCTGAACCATAAAATCTTGTGGTTCTGCTTCATCAATAAATGGACCCTCTTTCCAATCAGCCTTCAGCCTCCATTTTATTTCCAGTGCCTTCTTCCTGACTTGGAACTGAACCAGATAATATTTATTCCAACATTACCTTTTAGCCAGTAGGAAAAATCAGAATTATAGGCCTCTGGGAAAAGAGGAGTGCTGACCCAAGCAGCAGGGATCTATTGAATTAGTATTCTACTCCCTGAACCTAACAAGGGGAGAAGGACAGCTGGTGGAGAGAGAGTGTGTGTATGGGTAAAGGATAAGGAATGTTGACACTTCTTGGTGAACGTGGACAGTGAGCGAGGACAGCAAATTCACCACAGAGATTATTCAAAGAATGGGCTTAGTGGGAGGCTTAAGGTTTGAAGACCTAAAGAAGGGCAGAAAGACAGGTCAGAAAGACGAATTGGGCAACCAGAAAGAGAATTCTACACAAGACTTTTGTGGGGATGGCTGTGGGCAATTTGCAAGGGAAAAGGGCAAGTTTGGCTCAGGGGTGGGTTTCACTTACCTTTGCTATTGATTCACTTGCATGCGCAGATCGTATTTGAAGATGTCTGAATGGGTAGGCGAGCCTCCTGCTGCCGTTGCTACCAGGGTGAACCAGTAGCAACCCACCACTGGTTTGGCTTGTGTATGGGCTGTACTTTTAAGGAGGTTTCTCAATCTACTGCAAACTGTTTGCTCTGTGCAAGCCTCTCCGCAGGATGTAAAGTCTTTCCATTGAGTTTAATAGTTTCCTGTCATTTAAAGTTATTCTTGTACCTATGTGATGCTGCCAGTAAAACTGTATGGTGGTTGCTTTTCTAATGCAAGTAGTGTAATAAAATTGTTCTTGTCTGCTCATAATTAGAGTTTTAACATTTTTTTCATATTAAGCCTCTGCTCTGCTGGTGGATATTTAGGAACAAGCTTGTTTAAACTGACCTACATAGAAAGCATTTTGTTTGGGAAATAGCTCAGGGAGCTAAGTCCTCAGGTCAAAGAGCAGTGTGTATGTATGTATGTATGTATGTATGTATGTATGTATGTATGTATAAAAAATCTAGCAACTATACATTGGTATAAGGTAGTGTAATACAAATCTAAGACCAGTTTTATTCCACCTCATGACTTCCTGTTAGATTGCAACTTCCAGAATTCCAGAGATGGCTAGGGAATTCTGAATGATAAATCTAAGGACACTATGCTGAGAAAAGTTAAGTCTAATGAATAGATAGGAGCCACTAACTCATTCTAGACTGTAGTAAAAAAAAAAAAAGTACAGATAATCCTTGATTTATGACCATAATTGAACTCAAAATTTCTATTGCTAAGTGGGACATTTATTAAAGTGAGTTTTGCTCCATTTTACTTTTCTTGCCACAGTTGTTAAGTGAATCATTGCACTTGTTAAATTAGTAACACTGTTGTTAAGTGAATTTGACTTCCTTATTGACTTTGAGGGATGCAGTGGCTCAGTGGCTAAGACGTTGAGCTTGTCGATCAGAAAGTTGGCAATTCAGAGGTTTGAATCCCTAGCGCCGTGTAACAGAGTGAGCTCCTATTACTTGTCCCAGCTTCTGCCAACCTAGCAGTTCGAAAGCATGTAAAAAATGCAAATAGAAAAATAGGGACCACTTTGGGGAGGTAACAGAGCTCCGTGATGCCTTCGGCATTTAGTCATGCCGGCCACATGACCATGGAGATGTCTTCGGACAGCCATGGCTCTTCGGCTTAGAAAAGTAGATGAGGACCACCCCTAGAGCCAGAAACGACTAGCACGCATGTGTGGGGGAACCCTTATCTTATTGATTTTGATTTTCAGAAGGTTACAATACGTGATTGATTACATGACCCTGGGTCATTTCAACAGTCATAAACACGAGTCAGTTGCGATACAGCTGAGTTTTGATCACGTGACCATGGGGATGCTGTAATGGTTGTAAGTGTGAAAAATGGTCATCAGTCACTTTTTCAGTGGTGCTGTAACTTTGAATGAACTGTTGTAACTTGAGGACTATCTATATAGGAGCTGTGATAGTGTGACAGAAGTTCCTCCTAATTTTTTGTATATTAAAATAGGTAGAGTTTTGATTATACCATCATAGCCATCAGGCTGAATTTTTAAAATCACACTCTAGGGATACCCCTGCTGTTGTATATCTACCTGTACAGTATTCAATAAATATTTATATGAGCTGCACACCCACACCCACACAAAAGGAAAGTTCCTGTTGTGGATCTGCTTCTTCCAATTGAAACCAAACATATTGGTGTCTATATGGTGCACCTTTGTGATTTCTCGGTTAGGTCCCTGAGCTTCTGTTCTAAGTGGTCACAATATATTTAAAAAGTTAGATCAGCATCTGATTGCAAATTTATTCTGGTGTGCAATCACCAAATATAGTTGCCTAGGTTTTCTATGAATATAAATTACTGTTTAAAACAGCCACGCCTGAACTAGAAACTCATTGATTAGCCCCAAAATCTCCTTTGCAATTCTTCATAAAATGGTTGCAAAGCAGAAGTAAAGTTTGAGTAATAAAACAAAGAGCTGACTCATCTCTAATTAAGCAGGCAATTTGCGAAAGGAATTAAGGTTTACAAGTAAAAGGGGATTTAGAGAGGGAGAAGGAACTATAAGTTTTTTTAAATAGCCCATTATTAACAATGTGCAATAAATTGATCTGTACCTGCAGCTTAGACAACCCCTTAACTAGCTGGACAATACCTGGCTAATTATTTGAGGAAATATTGTCATTATAAAAGGCAATCAATGCCATATTGTTCAAAAGTGAATTTTTTTTACATATTGTGCTTCCACTTCCTATAACCAAGCTAATGTTACATATAAAATGGCTGTGCACAATGCAAGGCAATATAGATGCTCGGCGCAAATTGCAAAGCAGGAGTGACAGTAAGAATTAAAATAAAATAATTGGCTCTGCATTTTACCTATAAACTATTATAAGGTTTTTATTACTGAACTGCAGTAAAACCCATATGCATGGTTTAAGTTTATCTTAACAGCCCCAAACCGTGTGCATTAAATACAACCACCCTTTAAAGTTATAGGGCATCCAAGAATTGTTCTGGGTTAATACCAAATCATTGTTTTTTATAAAAATAAAAGGAATCAAACTGAACATTGCTCACTTTTGCCATGATAGAACAGCCGAATATAATGAACAGCACCTTTGAAAGATGAGGGTAATATGAAGTTAGGGACTAGATTCATCCAGTTGCTTATCCTTCTCTCCCAGTGGTGGGTTCTAACCAGTGTTACCACTGGTTCACTTCACGCATACGCTTTGTATATAATCATTTCAATACAGCTGAGGTAGGGCAATCCGCTGTGCCCAGGGGTAGGTTCTGAAATTTTTTACTACCGGTTCTGTGGGCATGGATTATTTTGTGGGTGTGGCTTGGAGGTCATGTGACTGGGTGGGCATGGCTAGCTGGTCATGTGACCAGGTGGCCATGGCTATGTGTATAGGGACTACTCAGAGGGCTGAAAAAGTTATTTCTGACAGGTCCTCGCACTTTTGGCTGGTCCTCACACTTATGACCATTCTCACATTTATGCCCGTGCAGCATTCTTAACAACCATGTCACTCATTTCACAACTGCTTCTCTTCACCATGGTGAAAAGATAGGGCGAAAAACATAAAATGTGAGGACAGTCGTAAATTCGAGGACTGGCCAAAAGTGCGAGGACCAGTCAAAAATAACCTTTTTGGCCCTCTGTGTAGTCCATATGCACAAAAGGACTACCCAGAGAGCTGCAAAAAGTGATTTCTGACAGGTCTTCGCACTTTTGACCTGTCTTCGCACTTATGACTGGTCATCATTTATGCCCATTGTAGCATTTTTAACAACCATGTCACTCATTTCACAACTGCTTCTCTTCATTACGGTGACAAGATAGGGCAAAAAGTGAGGACAGTTGTAAGTTCGAGGACTGGTCAAAAGTGCTAAGACTAGTCAAAAATAACTTTTTCAGCCCTCTGAGTAGTCCATATGCAAAGAAGGATACAGCAATACAGAGGGATGAAGGAAGGGAAGGGAAATTAGAGTAGGAGTGAGGGTAAGAGAGGGAGGAAGAGAGGAGGAGAAGGCGAAAGGAAGAGGAAGTAAGGAGGAGAAGAATGGGGGGGGAGAGAAAATAAGAAGGAAAGAAAAGAGAGAGGTGATAGGTTTGAGGAGAAAGATTGCTGTACAATAAAAAAGATGAAAGGGAAATAAGCCAACCCCAAACAAATATAAAGAATATAAAGATATTCAAAGAATGAATTGTTAAACTTTAAATAATAAAAGAGAACAAATATGAATAAATAGCAATAATTAGAAACACACATACAAACATACAAAAAACCAATGTATTTTCTTTGAACAGAGTATTTGGCCGATTCACAAATTTAAACAGTGTTTAGTCATTTCAATTAAATTTACAATTTCTATATTTCCTTTTTGCCATATTTATTCTTCATCTATCATCTATTTTTTTTAAAAAAACAATATTCATCCTCATCTCTAATCTTAATCAAATTCAATTTTTCCCTTCTATTCTATATTATACCCCTTCCCATTGTCATCTATTTTTATATCCATCCTCACATTGGTTAATTATGTAATTATGTAATAGAGTTGTTTAACACAAATTCAACATTTTATTATAAATCAGTTGGTTATATAACTATCTCTTTTGTATATTAATTAATATTCCAAATATTTCCATACAATCCAATTTCTTACAAATAAATTAATTATAGTTACCAATAATAATAAACCAAATAATTTCTCCCATATATTCCTCCAAACCACAACTTAACCATTTCTGCTTTCAACACAACATACAATTAATAGTATCTCAATTATTACAATTCCCTAGTTAAATAGAGTTTTTTTTCTTTTGTGTTTTAAAATCTTGAACTCTCCTCTTTTCCCCTAAATTTCCCATTGTTTGCAGTTTTGCACCTACCTTTTTTGGTGAGGAAAAAGAAATCTCTCTCTGCCTCATTTTGTCACATTGCAGCAAAGACCCTGCTTTACTTTCAGTTTCATTTTTTCAGCATAGCTAAGGAAAAAAAAGTCTGCTCCAGCACTCTGCAGCTAGCAACAGAGCCCTGTGCAAAACAGCTGAAAGCAAATCAGCTGAGAGTTGGGAGCCTTCTAATCAACTTGTGCTAATTAACCTATGCGGAAGCTGAAAGGGTCAGTTTTTTCTATTTTTGCAGGCACCAGTCTACTCATTTGTTTTCTTTTAACACTGATCAGCTGTAGGGTGGCCCTTTGAAGCCCCGGCAAGACTTTAAAGAGTTTTTTCCCCTCTAGCCATCAGCTGGGACTCAGGAGGCAGCAATAGATTGGGAGTGGGCGGAGTAAGAGAATGGCGACAGGTGACAGGGCCGGGAACCGGTTCGAGGCCATGGCCAGCCAATCTTATTACCAGTTCTCTGAACTATAGTAAAAAAAATTTTTACTACCGATTATTGCAAATCGGTGTGAACCGGGAACAACCCACCACCACTGCCGCGCCTTACAGCTGGGCTACAAATGAAGGAATAAAGGTAGGTATAGTGGGGGTGGTGATGGCGGGAAGGCCCAGCTGATGGTCGGAGCGAACCGATTCACTCTCACATCAAGATTTTCGCTACCACTAACCGGGGAGAACCGGTAACAACCCACCACTGCCTCCCCTCATAGGTCTGTTTCAATCCAGGTATCTGCTTCAATAGAACATTTTTAAAAAATCATCTCCATAAATGTACTTAGCCGCTCCTGTGCAAAGTAAATATTTATACCGTACTGGATTGATTCAGCCACTGGGCAATATTTATTTATTTATGGCAATAACATGAGTAATATATAAGGGTTTAATAAGGGTCCCAAATGAATGATAATGGTGCCTTATTGGTATCAGGTTAAGATTAGAACAATCTAGAGAATAGGTGTTCATCACCAACTTTACTGATTTGTCAAGATTTGTAGCACAGAACAATCTGCCAGGTATCTTAGTGCCAAGTTCTTTACATCATTAACAATGATGGCCCCAAATCTGCTTGTTTTTCTCCAGCCATTGGAAGCCAATTGAGTGGAGTCCTCTTTTGGTTGTTTGTGGATGGGTTTTTTTTAACATTGTGTCCTAGAATAACATGTTTTGAGTTGGGCAGCCTTATCAACCTAGATAATAAATAATTAATACCTAGATTATATTCCCAAAGTAAAACAATTGAGAGGAAGTTGTGGATGGGCAGAAAGGCAGAACATACTGAGCATGCAGAGACTGAAGGTTGTGTCATTCATCATCATCCAACAAAATCTTAAGACCTTCAACCGGCTGCAATTGGACCTTTAAAGAGACATAGAGGAAAGTCAGAACAGTGGCTCCTGACAGTCTCCAAGGTCATATTTATGTTGGAAATGCTAAAGTTCCACATCACCTTGGGCAGGCAAGGGAGCATTCTGCAGGATGGAGAAAAGAGAAAAAGGCTCAGGAAAAGGCAAGAGCTTCTGATTCTAGAAGAATCAGATACTTGTGGATGGAGATGCCCTTTATGCAGCTTTATAAGATGTCTCTCCTGCTTCTAGCATTCAGACTAAGTCAAGGGTCATGGCATTATTTTATAATCAACCCAAGCTGCTTTATTATCCATCATCTTTTTGTAAGAAGATGGCTTATTTCTCATTAAAATATTTTCTGATGCTAGTAATTATAATTTGTGGATTTTTTTTCATGTTGTGGTCAATAACTTGATTATAATTTTACTTCAGTTGCCTTTCACATGTCCATGATTTACACTGGATGCATGTACTGCATTTATAAGGTATATGCTGAATACTAAATTACATAAATCCAACATTTCAAGGAAATATATTCTGCATAACAAAATCCAACAACTTTCTATTTCTTTCCCAAACATAAATAAGAACTTTTCTTTTTTATTAACTTTCCCAACCATTCAGGCTGGATTCATGCTCTATTTCTTTGCTAATCGTGACCATGCATGTACAATTAGTTGTGGAGACAGCTCTCTTCCTCTCTCGGATGGATGGCAAAGTTGCTTGATTTCAGGGGAAGCAGGATGAGTCTGCTATATTAACTGGGAGGAAAATAGGTCTCCTAATAAGAAGCAAGGGTGCTGCTTAATAGAGCTAATTGGGAGGTAAAGCCACTGGTAAATAAAATGAAATTTCAGCACACTTCATAAATAAATACCTTTTTTGAAGCAATGTTGAGGATAGAAAGGGTACTATTAAAACTGCTCTATGGTTAAGGGACATGGTGGCTTAGCAGCTAAAACACTTTAAAAAAAAAAAATTATATGCCGCCCTTCTCCGGAGACTCAGGGCAGCTTACAATACGTTAAGCAATAGCCTTCATACTTTTGTATATTTATATAAAGTCAGCTTATTGCCCCCACAAACTGGGTCCTCAATTTACCTACCTTAGAAAGGATGGAAGGCTGAGTCAACCTTGAGCCTGGTGAGATTCAAACGTCCAGTAATTGCAGACAGCTGGAGTTAATCACAATGCTTTTAGTCTGCTGAGCTATCCAGGCTGTTGTTGATCAAAAGGTTAGCAGTTTAGTGATTTGAATCCCTAGTGCTGTGTAACAGGATGGGCTACTGCTACTTGTCCCAGCCCGAAAGATACCAGAGTTACTCACTCTCCTTCTTGAATGAGCCGCTCTGGTTCACGTGCTGGCTGTATAAGCGCACACCATTTATTTAATTCAGCAGCAGGTTGGGTGTGTGCTTGCACAGCCAGTGCATGGACCAGTGAGGCTCATTCAAGAAGGAGAGTGAGCAACTCCGGTATCTTTCGGGCACTTGCCTTCCCTGAAAGCCAGCTGCGGGAGAAAGGTGAGCAGTAGGAGTTGGGGAATCGTGCATTTCCCGACTCCGGGGAATGGGGCGGGTGGGCAGAAACACGGGAGAAAGGTAAGTACACTTTCCCTACCAGTTCTGTGGGCGTGGCTTGATGGGAGGGGGTCTTGTGATTGAATGGGCATGGCTGTGAGTGACATTGAGTTGGTCACGCCCACTCAATCACAGGACCCCCCCCACCAAGCGACACCCATAGAACCAGTAGGGAAAAACTTTAGATTTCACCCCTGGTTCTAGATTTGGGGGTAGACTGTATGACTTGGTGATGCCTTGAAAAAAATAACTGAATGCTATCTTTATGATTTGGAGACTAAATAAGAGGTAAAAGGTCTCTAATACCTATTCATTTTGCAACACGTGTTAATTATGTCAGCTTTCACTTACGGTTGGCAGCTCTTGGGAGTTAACTGCTGTCCTAGATAACTGTTAGTTGATTGAGTTACAGTAATTCAGACAAGAAGCACGATCAGGAGCATAAGCACTATGTTTATAGAATATTGCAAGACTGAAAGTATTTCTACCTTCTCTCTCTCTCTTTTTTTGTCTCATGAAAACTAGAAAGGATGCTTCTTAACAGCTTCCAATGCTTTTCTCCCACTTGCAGGCTAAGCTGCCTCCTATTAAACCATTGCCCAGACTGTGGGTCTTCTTCCTGTTTCCCAAGGTCATTCTCAAATACCATCACAGGGACATATAAAAAGATGCAGTCTCAACTTTGTAAATCTCTCATTGAACTGCAGTGGTAGTTTATTGGCAGGCCTCCAAAGGCTGCAAAATAGATCCATGGGGGCCATGTAATTTATGGACCAAGATATCCACCAGTGATTTATAATACTATGTCTACATGACAATTAACTTTAAGAGGGTGGAATGGAAGTTTAAGGATCAAGTTGGAATTTCTTTATCAATTCACTGATTTCCATTTTTCCTCGCCTTTTCCACCGAGGAACAAAAAGAACAACTATAAAAAGAGGGGCAAATGACTAAAATAAAAGGTCAACAAATAGCACAAACCTGCAAGGATGGAGTCAGGAAAGCTAAGGCTCAGAACAAACTCAGACTTTCAACAAATACAAAAAAAAAAAAAAGAGAGAGAGAGAAGAAGTTTCTTTCAATATGAAAGAAATAAGACGAAAGTCAAGAAATGATTGGTCCACCAATGGAAAAAGATAGCAATATAATGATGGGCAGCAGGGAGAAAGTGGAATTCCTTAATTCCTTTTTGCATCTGTCTGGGATGCAAACGGAAAAATGTCTGGGATTGTATAAAGTCTCCTATATTGGGCAGGGGGATGAGCTAGGTTTCTATGTGAGGAAGGAAACAAGGAAAAAAGGGAGGGAGGGAGGGAGGGAGGGAGGGAGGGAGGGAGGGAAGGAAAGAAGGAAGGAAGGAAGGAAGGAAGGAAGGATGGATGGATGGATCTGGTAATCTTAATGTCATTCTCATCTGTGTTACTCTTTTTTTGTTCATATAAAGAGATCTTTCTATTGAACTCAAGAAACTCCAAGTAACCAAGCAATGTTGCCAGGAGAAAATCAGCCTACCCCTTAAATTTTTAGATTTGGGAGATGTGCTGATGCACTCTTTCTTTCAGAACTATGTAACTGCTAACCTTTGTCATAGCTGAAGAAAGTACCAATTTTGGATTTCTCATGATTTCAAAAATCTTCTGTCTCCCATATGGTTCCCATTAGGACAAGCTGGGGTAAGTGGCAAGAGAGCTGTTTGGCCTGGGCCTCCAGCCAAATCGTATCTTATATTTAGACACCTGCTTTGTTTTAAAATTTAAAATAATCTCTCTATCATATGTCTATCATTCTCATGCCTTGCTTTGCTTCTATGGGTGATTTTTTTAAAAATTTATTTTGGAACCTACAAAAACTGGCATGTGGGAATTCTCAAATATAATTTCATTCTCTCTCTCTCTTGCCAGATTCAATTGCTTCAGCTCCATTTCTTTCTTTCCAATATTGAAACTTTCTCGAAAATCTGTTTTGGATTAATAGGTCTGGCAGTATATAGCCTGAAGAACTTCAGAATAAAAATATTATTTTATTCTAGAATGATCTCCCTGCTGTCATTTGGGTTTATTCCCAAATAGGATCTATTCCCTAAAGATGGAAAGGCAAGCTTTATATTATTTTTTTAAGGGGGGGTGCAAAAGCGCACCAACGGGCCTACCGTCCCTGTCCTACTGTCCCCATTTATATGTTTGAAGAGGGATCGGTGATTTGTGAACCACCCACCAACATGTGAAAAGTCAGGATTAGGTTTACTCTGATTGGCACAACCAAATCAACATTATGAAGTAAGTACAGTATATGATATCAAATGATGGTGACCAGAATGTCAGGGCCAAACGAAAACAGTTCCATGGATATTTTTATGCTATTAATGTTATGTGATTCAAGTCTCATCTGATACATACTTTACAGGTGTGTTCAGCACCCAGGATTCCTTCTTCTAGCAGCCAACTTTTCCAGCTAGGTTATGTTGAACTCTAACTTCCAAAACCATACCTATAGGAGCCAGTCTGGGGGAATAAATGGGACGTTTTTGTAGATTCAGAATCTAATTATGTATGTATCTTTCTTTCCTCTGAGACAGTTTGTATATTAGTTAATCAGAATCCAGTTCAAAATAGATTTTGTATCTTTTTGTATACTAACTATAATAGGCATGTTGCAGACAGCAGAGTTTGCAGCTCTGATATGGTATCCTTAGGCAACATATCAAAATAAATATTCTTCCATCAACAAATATTTGTTAGCTAGACTTTTCTGCATTTGTCTAGAGTTGTGGCTAAAATCAGAAACGATTATTGCATTTCATTCAGTTTAGACAGTTTTCATCAATTTGGTACCCTATACATTTGCATGCTAACTAGATTTTTTTTTCAGAGATGTGACACATCTGGAGGGTACCAGATAGGGAAAGGCTGTGCTTTGTATCGGGTGTTTAACCTTAATGCCCTTGAAACTGGCACAAAGGCTTATACTCAGGTTATTTCAGTAAATCTCTGCTGACAGCTATAAATTGAAGCTAATAAACGTATTACACAAGTCGAGAAAACTAGATCCTGCTCCTTAGGGGCAGCATATAAACCATACTACTAAGATTACTAAACAAGAACGGGTCAAACTCTAGCTGATTGCCAAAATTCCCCTCTGGTTATAAATAGCAAGTTATATAGCAGATGAACTGATGGATGTTTTTCAATTCGTTTTCTGTAAAATTTCCTTGCTGAAATGGATTTAATGTTGCCTTCAAGTCCTGTTGTGCTGCCTGACTGTAGTGGGTGAACGTTTCTAGGAGGAATGTTGAAGTATGCCAGGATTGTATGCCAAGAATATGTGCTCCCAGCAGGATTATCCAAGCTGTGAAGGTCATCCCTACTGTGTGGCTTAAATTAAAAAGCACCTATATTAGGTAGCAGCAACATAAAAAGATACTGGAGGAAGAAGATAATTTTAGTTACAGTAGCAAAGGGATCATTTCATACAGATAAGATGGTATGAATTTTACCTGAATTTTACCAAGAAAACCACATTATAAAGGACTTAATAATATAGTGCTGAATAATTTATGGGGCCCTCAGGACACATTGCACTCAGCATTGCTAATAATGAAGATCTTTTGGAGTATTCATGTTGTATAAGAGCCA
Organism: Masticophis lateralis; assembly: GCA_030761175.1. Classification (NCBI taxonomy): domain Eukaryota; kingdom Metazoa; phylum Chordata; class Lepidosauria; order Squamata; family Colubridae; genus Masticophis; species Masticophis lateralis. Next base: position 231,821,076 of record JAUDYJ010000002.1, read on the forward strand.
TTTAGAATAAAGTTACTGGGATGCCCAATTGCTCACGTTGCCATGCAGAAAAAGAAAATCCAAAGCTGTAAAGACAGAATTACAGTGGAAATATGGAAAATAACAAGCATGGACATGACAAACCTCAACAAAATAAAAGTTGAAATGAATTGACTACACCTTCACAATACCATTGAATTGCGTTGACTGGTATTGGATGCTTCCAGTCAGAAGGTTATAATGTTTACTACTCAGGACATGAAACACACACACACACAATCATTGCTTTCATAGTTGGGAAGGATGTAGCAATGAAATCAATAACCAAATAATTAAACTTTGTGATCAACTCTTCCAGGCTTATGCTCCAACCATTAAGGAAGAAGAGGAGATTTTATGAATTTTATGATTGAATTCAATCTGAAGTTGCTAAACCATGCAAGGAAGATGTACTAGTTGAGCTTCAATATTGAAATATCAAAATTGGAAATAGTAGGAAAGATATTGTAGCTGGAAGGTATGGCCTAGGAAACTAAAATGAATCAGGTGTCAATCTAATAATTTCTTCATTATTAACAGTCTTCAAACAAACAAAATAATTCCTTAATGTATGGACAACAAATGGAATACTCAGAAATGAAATTAACTATGTTGTTACAAGTAAATAAAATATCTAGTTATAACAGCAAAGAGATGACCTGGGTTGACTACAGAATTGGGAATGCCAAAGACCGAGAAACAGAAGAAAGCAAACTGGATTTCAGAACAAATGCTGGACATTTTCCAGAAAGGGAAGTCAAAGCTGAGAAAGAGAATGATCTCAGGAAGAAAGTTAACAAAAAAATTCAGAATGTTATTAGAAATTGCAATCAACAGGAATACAGCAGTAACTTTAGGCATATTAAAGGTAGAAAGAAATCTTGAAAAAAAGAAAAGAAAATTCTTCCAAAAAACTCTGTACTCAGGAGTTTCCAACCTGGAATTGATATAAGCTAAATTATGTCAGTGGAGATATATTAAATTATTAAAATAAGATTATTAAAAGAAGATTATTAAAATTATCAAACTAAGATGGAAATAATATACTGAAATAATATATAATAGATATTTCAATATGCAATATATTTTTATTTAAAAGAATCTTTAACACTAGAACATAAAGTTTGATCAGTACTCTGGTCTTCACCAAGTTGAAAGTTTTCAGGAACTTCTACAGAAATATTATGAGTAGTATATGAAAAATCTGGGAAGTTTCCAACCAAATAACTTCAGGAAATCAGAAGAATGATACCATTGACACAGACTGGAAGATTCTACCCTCTAGTCTGATAACTTTTAAAAGAATAGAGACTTAACAGAATGTGTGAACTGTTGTACATATGCTTAATTTCATCTGCTAATAAAATAATGGTTTTGGTTAACCAAAGTAGAGTACAATGCTACATGGAAAGAGAGATGCCAGTGTTGAAGCTGGTTTTAAAAAGCCCAAGAAATAAGAGTAATTATTGTTGGTAATTAAGAAAATATATATGCACATGTGCTCACATACATTACAAACACAGACAGATATCAGAAGTATGTATTTCTGTAATTATAGAAAGGCTTTTGATCTTGCCTAGCCATGGAATGTTTTTTGGAAAATGGGAATCCCAGAGCCTTTCATTATCTTCATGTGAAACATGCACACAGGACCGGAAGCTAAGGTCTGGATGGAATATGATAAAGCAAACTGGACCTTGATTAGCAAAGGAGTGAGATAGATTTTCTTATTCATTCAACCTCTATGCAGAATATATATTAGGGGAAGCTGGATTGGAAAAAGATGAGTGTAGTTTTAATCTTGGAGGAAGTAACATCCACAATTTACAATGTGCTAACAGAATATTCTGATAGCTGAAAATGCAAATGATTTGCAAGTTCTACTAATGAAAGTCAAGAAGCATGATGAAAGAAAGGAGACTTGAATTAACATTAAGAAGATCACACTAATGACAAAAGATGCAACAACCAGCCCTAGAATTTACAATGAAGATATTGAAGCAGTGGATAATTACTGTTTTAGGATTGAGTCTCAACAATAATGGAACCAGTGATCAAGCAATAGCACTTAGATTTATTTAATTCATAGTGCTTTATAGCCCTCTCTAAGATGTTTACCGAGTCATTGCCCCCAACAATCTCATTTTACCGACCTTGCTAGGATGGAAGGCTACGTCAACCTTGAGCCGGTGAGAAACTGCTGGCAGTCAGCAGAATTAGCCTGCAATACTACATTCTAACCATTGCTCTTTTATGCTGCAGAACAGAAAATTTTAAGGTAACACCGAAAACTTATGGGAAACTATACATCCTTTTGCATGTATCTTGCCTTCTTTGTATTTGTGCCAGAAGATAGGAAAGACCAGTGTTGCACATATATAAAGGGATTACTTTTATACTGCAATACTACTTTTGATATTTGTCATCACCCCACTCCTCCTCCTTGTCCTCCCCTCCCTTCCCCCTCTCCTCTCCCTTTCCCTTTCCCTCTCCCTCTCCATCATCTCTCTCTCTTTCTCTCTCCCTCCCTCTCTCTCTCTCTCATCTTTGTATCTCTGTCTCTACCTCTACCTGTATCATCTGTCATTTGATTAAGAGATTGTTGACTCCAGACCAACTCCAAGTCACTAAATTGAATACTATCTGTGTCATCCTTTTTCCTCATCTGTTTGTATACAAATGTATTGCCTCTCGTTGAAATGGTTCCTGACTATGTTTGCCATGTGCAGGATCTCTCTTCAGAAGAGGGATGGCATTTCTTAAAACAGACTGTTGTGTGAACATTGTGTGAAGAGGATAAAACATGTTGGATCTAGACTACCACTGAGATTAAAGATAAATGCTAGTCTGTAACAATTGATTGACTTTTGTTTTCACAGCTAGCTTTTGACATAATTCAAGCAAATCCATAAAAGTGATTCTCTCGTAAGAGACTTCTCATATATATTTATGTTTACATCTGTAAGCTTTTGACAGATAAAACTCTGAAGATTGTTTGCCTCATGCTATCATTGAGGGAGAAGTGTAGGATATGCATGTATTCTCTTTCTTCTCTTCCAAACCCTATCATTTGCAAATCTTCAGAAATATTTTCAGAATATATGGTTTTTACATTTTTTCCTCTAATTAAATTTCAATGGCCATTATTTTTTCACTCTGCTTCAAGGTCCTTCATTTTTATTTCTTTCATTCCTTTTACCTCAGAGATCCCATTTTACTTTAGATTTTTCAGTGTGAGTCTCATATTTTCAGCTTTGTTTTGATACCTATGGTTATTCTCTTTCTGTAAGAAGGTCTTTTCCCCATGAACAGCCCTCATTGCTGGCACATAAATATGCCTCCCACCACAACATTGGTTTACTGTGCTACCATCGATAGAATTTATCTTGAGGCCCTGATTCTTATCTTTCCTTGTTTTCCTTGTGCTGCTGTTTTCCGCTGTACTACATTATGCTTTAGGAATTTTTGGTGCGCTTTTCAGAGCAACAGTTTCATTGAAAGGAAATCTGAAAATTGCAAAATCAGAATCAATCCTAATTGAATCAGTCAACTTGCTTCCTTTCAATACTGTATTTGCCATGTCGTAATTAAAAATCAACAAAGCATCTTCCAAAACTATAAAAAATATATCAATTTCACATAACAATGACGTACAATCATGCACAGAAGAGTGTTTTTATTTTTACTTCTATGGAGAACCTGTGATAGGAAAGTTCAGAGTGTGTGTGTGTGCATTTGTGTTGTGTTAAACATTGTTAAACATTCTTCCAAAGACCCTGATTGAAAGGGCTATTTTTCTGCTGCTAATAGCTACAGAAAATGATTAATTTCTCTGTTTAAGTCAATAATGTAATAATTGACTGTTTAAGTCAATAATTCTAGATTAGGCTTTAATTTCTCCTCTCCTCCAGCAATTCTAATGGAATTTCATCTAGAAAAAAAGAATGGGTAAGATAATAATTTCTGGTGCAAGTATATGCACTTTGAAGTAAGCCCCATTGAATTCAATTGGGCTTATTCCTAAGTAAGATATCTTTGCAGTGCTTGAGGCAAAAAGGAGAGGTGAACATGGCACTTATCTTTTTAAAAGGAATTGTATTTTTCTCAGGATCATGGGGCTGATGGGTTGCACAACCCTTAAGTAAAAATGTTTAGCCATCTTCTTGAACCTGGTGACTTCCAGTGCTGTTGGCTCTCTAGTTTTGGAATATCTCTGTTTTCCAGGTGAGATCTGCACCCATCTGTTGACCTTCTTCTTCTTTCTTTTTTTAAATCAAGTTTTTTATTTATATATAAATATTTTGAAGACAGTGTATTGCATTTCGTTTTACAAAAGAAGGAAAAAATAACAGATATTGATAGCAATAATGATACTACATGTAATAATTACAACCATATTTGTAGTTATATTAGCTTACTTATGATCATATTAATTGTACTAGCACGCTTATAGTTATAAACAACATTTACTTACACATAACAATAATCTTTCTTCATCTAATTTCTACCTCTTATCATTAACCATTGATAAAATCTCTTCCATGTTGAATAATACTCTGTATCTCTTTATATTTTATTTCAATGTTAATCTATCCATCTCTGTACAGTCTAATATTTTCCGAATTATGTTTTCATCTGGTGGGGTGTTCTCATTTTTCCAATGTTGTGCAAATACAATTCTCACTGCTGTTAATTCACATAGCATTAAATATATAGTACCTTTATCATAACTTTCTGGTATTATACCTAACAAAAATATTTCTGGCTTTAAATCTATATTCTGCTTAATCACCTTTTCCAGCCACGTATGTATTTTTGTCCAATATTTTCTTGCTTTCATACATGTCCACCACATATAATAATAAGTACCTGGAGTCTGATTACATTTCCAACATCTTTTGTAAGGGCCTGAAGACCTGGCTCTGCCAATTGGCCTAGGTCTCCAATGGTGATGCATCACTATGCAGGTGGCTATCAGATTAAGAGAAGACACCATCACTCTCCATATACTTTGTGCTCTCATCTGTCCCAATGTTTAACTGTAAATTATTATTGTTGTTGTTATTTATTGACATACTATTTTAATGTTTACCATTTTTTAATGTTTGTAAGCCACCCCAGTCACCTGTAGATGAGAACACACAAATAAATAAATAAAACAATTTTCAAATTATCAGTGCCACATTTTAATCTTGGAGGCGTTGTATGGGAGAAAGTTACTGTACAGCATCCCAGACTATTAGCTCTATCAAAGTATGAATAGTTAGGTTTTTTTAAAAAATCCTGAACTCTGTCACATTGTTGAACAACTGAAGTTAATATTCACTAAAGTTTAGTATTCTTTATTTAGGTGATAAGAGACCCCCTCCCCAATAATTTATAAACTGTAGTGAATATAAACATTTAGTCTGCCATATTTAAACAATATGATGGATATAAAAGGAGACTTAGCTCCATACTTCTATCATAATATTAATTGTAGTTTCTTTCTTCTCAATGCACAATTCCTATTTGCTCTTCCTACCCACTACTATTTCCAGACAGCTCCCTACTGATTTTCCTTCTAATTGTCTGCTTTTTTAGGTTTAGGAGGTCTCAGAGGAAGAAATAGCTCCTGTTATTCTTTCTTCTTCTTCTTTTCCTGTATGTCCTTACAATCCTTTTTTCCTCTCTTCCCTTTACTCTATTCTGCATCCCATTTTCTTGCCTTTTCTTATCCAGCTTGTGAGTTCATCTTTCACTGTGAAGAATGTTCTGGCTTTCTTTAGACTTCTTTCATCCTTTATGAAGAGTCCCTGTCTTGATTCCCCTGTGTTCTAATTATTGTTCAATTTCTCTTTGTACTTTTTTTTTTTACCAAAGGTTTTTAAGAGACTTGTTGTCTTGCACTTTGGTTCTTTCTTATATCAACTTAGTTGTTTTGAACAATTCAGAGACCTATTTACAACAGGGTTTAAAGGCATCATTATCTTAGTTTTGAACGAAGTTTTGTGACCAAATACAGTTCTGTCGTCCTGCTCTGCTAGATATTTCAAAGCTCCCTTGACTACCAGATCATTCTATCTCACTTGGAATCCCTGGATGATTATGCTTTGATGGTTTTGGTTTTCTTACTTTTCTGATATTCTTTAATAAGTTTGGTTGCTTATTCCCAGCATTTGCTACTTCTTCTCATTGTGTATTCCATGGGCACATTAATTAGGTTTTTTTTTCATTCTTCCATTAGATATGTTTAACTTGGAATTTGAATACCATTATCATGTTTGTTCAGTCACCATTTGAACTTCAGTATGGAAAAGATTGATCTTTTGTTTGAATCAATATTTACAGCTTTTGTCATTCATGGCTCCAGTATTTCCTGCCTTGCTAATTAGGATCTGGGGATATCAATATTCATCATGTGTTGAGGTGATTTAGATCAGTTAATGACCAAAATATAATGTCTTCATGTGGTGGAGATTCACTGGTTTTTAAATTCTTGATATCTGAGATATCTAAGTGATTTGTTTATGAACAGACAATATGCCTAGGTTATTGTAGAAGCTTCTTTCCCCATTTGGTTCCTTTTTTTTTTTTTGCTTGTTGGAGGATGATGAGATATTTTGGTTTCTTTTCCTTTCTTTTTAATTTGATGGTTAAATTCCTCCCTCCCTTTAGTTGTCATTTTATTTCCTCTAACTTTCTGGCAATCTTTTATTAGGATTTTGGTTAATCAGTTATATCAGGGGTGTCAACCTCAAGGCCCGGGAGCTAGATCCTGCCCATGGGGTGCTTAGATCTGATCCATGGGGCTGCCCTGGAAACAGCAAAGGACCGGCACGTGGTGCCTCTGCCAGCAAGGATTGCAGGAGGCCATTGGAGCCAAAAACAGAGTTTGCAAGGGCCGTGCGCGGCCCTCCCAAGTTCTGTTTTTGCTGACAGAGTTGCAGGAAGCCATCACAGCCAAAAATGGAGCTCAGGAGCCTATTTTCTTGGCAAAGTGCTCGGGTCACCACAGCCCCCCCCAACATGATTGACTCCCAGAGAAAGAAATGTTATTATTACTATATATCTCCCTTGCTCCATACAATCCCCCCTCCCAGTTTCCCACAGCACTAAATGTGGCAGGCCTGAAGGTCCAATGCAAAAGATGGCTTCCAGGTCTGACACTAAGATCCCTTCTGCAAAGTTCTATTGCCCTATAAAGGACTGGCATCTTTCAGGACTCTGGCAAAATTAGTATCTTGCCTTGTATTGTTGGCAGTAGCTTTCTCATCAAATCCCCTCTGACAGCTCTAGAGAAACAATACATAAATCTTGCTTGGGAGGATAGGCTTAGGCCTGAGAGCTCATTCATTTAAGCCAATAGTTCCTTGTGGTGCAAACCAGTAATAAGCTGTATATTAGCTTCACTATTGGCACCTCAGTTAACTTACTATTTATAAACTGGAGATTCCTCACCAGTTGTTGCCGATAATATTCTTGGTACAGGAATAGTGATTGTCAGAGTCCTTTTCAGGGATGGATGAAGAATATTTGGCATTGTTTCTCCTTCCCATTTCCAATTGGGTAAATTGCTAAACCATGAGTAAATATTCCATTTTGCTTGCCATGTGGCAAGCATATGATGCAGATAGGTGATTCATTTAAAAGAGTTTTTAAAACATAAACGTTTTTAAAAAACTAGTTTTCAAAAACTAGTTTTCATACATTTTTCTTTTCTTTGGGCAAGGATAAAGGATGGCAGCAAAATCTTGAGATTTAAAATAAACAGGATAGACAAGGAAACTTCTATTGTTTGAAAGTAATCATCTACCTGGAAATATATTTTCAAAGCCAGTATTTTCTTATCTGGAAAAATCCTTTCTTTTTCTGTACAACTTCATTTGTGTTTCTGCAATGTCTTTTTCAGTTGATTTCTATTTATTTTGTTTCATTTTCTATACGGTTCCTCCTCCATCAATTCCATTGTGGCAGAAAGTTTTTCAAATCTAACTAGGCTTTTACAATATCTTAATTCTTTGTGTAAATGCCAGGATTCTTTGACAAGTTGGGGCTGGGGTGGAGAACATGAGATAGAGAGACAATATTCTTCTATGTTGTAAACCATTTCTCCATCTTATTAAAGAAGCTCTCAAGTAAGACATTGTGTGAGCTTGGCACCAGCTGCAGATTGATGCCTTCCTGTGAATGCATCGTTACAATTTTTTTTAAAGTTAAAGGTATCTCTTTCTATAGTAGCTCTGTTTGTTTGCAAGTCAGCTGAGTTTGAGATATTGCATCAGTCACGATCTTCTTATTCAGAATGAATAAAGTTGAATGAAACTTTGGTTTCTATGATTCTGTAGTTTGAATCAGCTTAACAGAGATGCATATGGATAGGGAGAATGGGAGTTATTTCCTGAAAGGAATTTGTAGCCATTATATCTCTGGAGGGAACCAGGCTGGGAAAAGCAGATATAAACAGATTTGGGAGTGGATCACACTAGGGGTGTGTTCTACTTACCTTTACTACTGGTTTGCAAAAGGATGCATGCACAGAAGCTCCCTGATGACATCGGGGTCGGTGGGTGGAGCCTCCCGCTGGTTCTACTAACGGTTCTATAGAACCGGTCTGAACCGGGGTCAACCCAGCACTGGATCACACATTTTATCAAGTTTTCTCTACTTTAGCTTTCAATATCCTGTAATGGGCAACCAAATGACTATAATAAAATTACAAATATACAACTTGAAATGAAAGTGATGTCATCCAATAAAATAAGCTATTTTAGTTACTAATATTTGAAGGTTTTTATTTATGGTAAAGATTAATAGTCACTTAAAGAGCAAGGAATTTCCATGGTTGAATAGCCTTTTTAGTTAGAGATCATGACTACATATGATATAATGATTGCCTGAAACATGTGAGCTCATCTCTGCCATTCTGAGGTCGGTAAAATGAGGACCCAGATTGTTGAGGGCAATATGATGATTCTGAACACTGCTTAGAAAGGGCTGTAAAGCACTGTGCAGTGGTATATAAGTCTAAGTGCTATTGCTATTTTGTGATGTGTTGGATGTAGTAACATCTTCAGCAGCTTTGTACCTATGGGCATTAAAAATGTGAAATGTCTCTTGTAAACTCCTGGCTCATTATGCTACTATGATCCATTCCTTAACCAAGGCCAGGAAATCAGAATTCCTTAGGCTTTTAGCATAAATAGATAATCTCAGATTGGCAAAGCAAGGGCAATTGCACATGAATGTTTAAAAGGAAAGGACTGATAATAAGCAGGGATTTTTCGAAGCTTGACATGGGCACAGAAAGTCTTTGGTTTCTGAACATAGCATGCTTTGGTGAAAACTGCCCTCTGAAAGTAGACCTCTTGCAGGCTGAAATGGCTCACACAATACCTGACAGTACCTGGCCTGACAGAATCGTGACAGTAACTCTATTGTCATTTTCAGAAAAGATTCCTGGCAATCCCTGTTCCTGATAGTTGTTCCCATAACTAGACTTTTTAAAGTCACTTCTATCTGCAATTGTAGTTCTTGTTGCACAGAGCAGTGAATATTAAGAAAGAATGATTGCACTTAGAAAAAATTGTATACCTTTGAGATTTCTTCAAGAAGAAATGGCAAGTACAAAATCACAGAATCTTACGATACCTTAAAGACTAACACATTTCCTATCACTTAAGCTTTCTGGAATCACAGTCAATTTGTAAGCAATAATAATTGTGTTAGTATGCAAGATACTGCCCTGCTTGATTGCAGGCAGGGATTGCAACTCCCTGCCTGCAATCAAGCAGGCAGGGAGTTGTGGACTTCAACTCCCAGAATTACTCATCCAGCAAAGCAAAGCTGGCTGAGGAATTCTGGGAGTTGAAGTCTACAAGTCTTAAAGTTGCCAAGGTTGGAGACCCCTGTTCTATTGGGTAAGTTTTTTTCCCTTTTGGGAGCTTTAAAAAAAATAGTTAATTGGGTTTTTTTTTTAGTTGTTCTTTTTTAGACCTAGCCATTTAAAGGCTAGGTCTAAGTTTTAGGCTAGGCAGTTTTAAATTTAGCTTTCATATAAAAATAAAAATAAAATAATATTTGTGCAGCTTTCTGCACAGTGTGAAAGTTGGGTTTTTGGGCTTTTTGTGGTTGTGTGAGGTTCCTGCTAGTTGCAGGGGCCATTCTGGGTCTAGCACAGCTGCTTTTACATTGTGGGTGAGCCAGCTGGTGTTTTTTAATTTTTATTTGGTGTGCGTTGCAAGACAGGTCATCTTATACAGCAAGTATAGCCCAAACCCTATATTTTTACAGGAAAAGTCAGGGATCGTCTTATACGCTCAGTCATCTTATACGCCGGAAAATACGGTATCTCAAAACTCCTGGTTTTGCTTTTCTGATAAACACCAACTTGATTCCCCTCTGCTAGAAGGCATGAGGGACCTGATTTACTGTAGATTAAGCCTGCAATGTTGGGACAAACGGGAGAAAGTTTGTGCTCATCTTAATTCCATTCCAGATATGAGGAAGAAATATGTGTTGTTAATTTTTAAGAAGCCATATATAAACTAGTCTAGTCTTTCATCCCAAGAAATTCAATTTCACATCAGTTTGTATTCCTTCTGTGCTTTACCCAGATTCTATGTAAATGAAATACAGGAGAATTATAATACAAATTCTATAGGATAATTCTCCTGTATCTCATTTAAGTAAAATAGTAGTCTTCTGTCAGTGATTGCCAAACTTATTGAATATCTATCAATACTCTGTAAAATAGTGATTCACAGATGTAATTAGTTTTATGTCCACTTATATTAAAACAATAAATCAGAAAAGAAAAATAAACTTAATTATGCTTACCCAACTCAGTTTTACTGTGAAACAATATTTCATGATGGTGAACAGAAGGCAGGGTACACAACTGAAAAATAAAGATGATTGAATCTTAATTTATAAAAAATACAGCTTTAGTGAGGATGATATTTGGTAAATATACTCAATGCCTCTCATGTTCTCCCTTGGTATTAATAGAAACTTTAGTTGTTTCTTTTTTCCTGCCTCTGTCCTAATATTATTATACGTAGGAGGAATATTTGTATAGCACAACAGACTTCAGGATTGTTGGTCATGGGGCTACTTAATATAACAAGAATATATATATATTTAGAAAGATGGTGCTGGAATATGTTTTGCATAGATGTATTGGAACAGTATATTAACCCTTATATTTTTTGCCCTTAATTTAGTCACATAGCAACATGTCTTTTATTGCTCATGTGTTATGGGCATCTGTGGTTGCAGAACAAATGTGTTGCTATAAATTATCAGCAGAACTGCTAAAGGAAACCTAATCCTTTAAAAGTATAATAGTTTGCATGAATAACTTCAAAGCAATATATCCTCCTTTAGTGCAGTTGCAATAAAATTCAGATGCCCTGAATTAATCCAGACTTGGAACTCTGTGCCTGTGTTCTGCATTTTGAAAAAAAAAATGTGGAATTTAGGGTTACTAGGTTTCTCTTTTGATATTTATATTTCATGCTAACAGAAGGTTTGGTCTCTATCTCCTATATCCAAATTATATGGAAGATAAATGCAGCTTGACTTCCAATGTAAAAAGCTATTTTGGCATTTTAGGTATTTGCAGTAAAGATGCAGAATATCTCTGTATGGTATTATAAAAATCTTCACATCTGCTCACAGAGATTTGAAACCGAAGCTAATTTACTTCCCCCATCTTCTGTGGAATGTCTTTGCATCTGTGTAGATAAATTGTTTAGGCTATTTTATTTTAGCAGACTACTGAGATTTCTAATTGGAGTTGCGAGGAGGTGAAGCGGGCCAAAAACTGTCTCTATTTTAGGATAAAAGGATTAAGAGAGGGGATTCTGAAAAAAATAAGCAAAAACATTATTTTTGCTTTTTAAGAATGAAGAATGACAATGGTCCTAATATCATAATCATCAGAATTATGATACAGAGAGGAAAATATAAGAAGTGAAAAGTATCTTCTTTGTACCTGAAAGAAAGTGTAGTTAGTATACATGTTTCAACATTACAGACATTCATCTTGGACCTGTATGGTTACTGCAGCAACCATGACTAAATTATTTGGAATCATGATAGCTGCAGTATGCATAAGAGTCCAATCTATACAATGGCAGATGTGGGATCATGATCCAAACCAGGCGTGAGCAGCTATGGCCCCTTTATGACTTGTGGACTTTAACTCTCAGATTTCCAATCAGCAGCCACAGGTCCACAATCATAAAAGGGCCATAGTTGCCCACCCCTAATACTAACTGTACGCCTTTTATCGGCGCATCAACATTCCATGCACCTGAAAGTGCTTTTTTTCCCATTGCACATTCCTATTGCTGCGCAGCTCTGCAATGTGCAATGGGAAGAAAAGCACTTTCAGGCGGCAGTGCTGCAATCTCCTCCCCAAATCCAAAACGGTTCCCAGTTCCCCGCTGCACATTGCAGGGGAACTGGCTGCCCGCCACCTGAAATGCAGCTCTGAAAATTGCATTGGGGAATCCGGGTAGTGGTGGCTGGAAAGGAGGGATGTTTTACTTTAGGAGCTCCTGTTTGGCTCAGCGTGGCTCCTAGGCGTGGAGAGGGCTTAGGCGGAGGGCGTGGGAATAATGTTACATAAAAGGAAAACAGATCAGGGTATCACACCCACTCACCATCTTGCAGATTTTGACTTTCTCCTCCAAGTGTCCTTGCATGGTTATGCCCAAGACTATCAAGGTGAATCAGTGGTGGCTTGCCCCTGGTTCGCACCGATTCTATAGAACAGGTAGTAAAAGTGGCGGGAGGCTCCGCCCACTGACCCCAACATCATCAAAATGCAGTTGCACAAAAGAGTGCACGTGCACACGTGTGAAGCATGTACTTACACACGGCCCAGCTGCCGTGTGTTTGCACCAGCTGCGAACTGGTAGTAAAGATAAGTAGAACTCACCCCTGAGGTAAATGATGTAATTATTTTGTAAAACTTGAGGATATTTTTGGGGTGTGTATGTGCCATCAAGACAATGTTGACTCCTGATGACTGCCTGGACTAGTTTTTGCAGCTTTCTTGTCAAAATATTGGAAGTGGTTTATTATTGGCTACTTTCTGCAGCTGAGAGAAAATGACTGTCCAAAAGTCATTCAAATGTTTTTATGTTTAAGGCAGAACTAGAACTGTCAATCTCCTGGTTTCTAGCCTTGTGCTTAACCAATACACTAAATGACTCTCAAAACTTGAGTAAATTTGAAAAAGAAACAAATATTTTAATGCAAAATTAATTTCTCAGAGAAGGAAAGCTGAAAAAGAGATAGAGTTCTAGTCTATCATGATAAGAATAAGGGAGGAGCACATTACATAAAATGACTAATAGAAATAAAGAGTTCATGTCTTGGAACAATATTTAATTACCCATTGTTCTGTTCTGTTCTGTTCTGTTCTGTTCTGTTCTGTTCTGTTCTGTTCTGTTGTTCCGTTCCATTCTGTTCCTGTTCCTATTTTATTCTGTACTGTTCTATACTACTCTACTCTACTCTACTCTACTCTACTCTACTCTACTCTACTCTACTCTACTCTACTCTACTCTACTCTACCCTACCTTACCCTACCCTACCCTACCCTACCCTACCCTACTCTACTCTTAAAGTAATTAAAAATAGAGATTAAAGTATACCAAGAGATACAGGAAATCATGAGATACCTGCTTGTTATTTCTATAACACCCACATATTCTTCAATAGAGACCACACAGTTTAAAGGATAAAGAAATGTACATAATTGGCAGGTCTTTTTCTTCAAAATGTCTGCAGCACATGAAGTGCATGTGTACGCCCAGATGGATATACAAACACAGCTAGAAATGCAATGAATATCCCTCTCCCATTTTAGCTTGTTTCATAAGAAGCATCACATCCGAAACTTACCTGATTGCTTGGTTTTGTTTTATTTTAAGATTAAATTCCAAGGATTTAAGAATTTAAATTCAAAGAAATTAACTGAAAATATGCTATATATCATTCTTTGAGAAACTGAAGGAATTAATACCAAAAATCCTAAGCATCAAGACAATGCTACAACTGTCCTTTTTTACATGCTGAGAAGTCCATAATGCTAGAAAATAAAATAAAAGAAATAAAAGAAGAGGCCACTTACTAGCAAGGAAAGTGGACACCGATAACAGTGAAATGGGTGAACCATTAAAAGACTTGAAGGGTCAGGCTGGGGATAAATCATTATAGAAAATGTCTCTGTGTCTGGTTGCTAAGAGTCCACCAAATTTGATGGCATATAATTAATGAAGAATTTTTAAATCACAACCAAAATATATGGCAGAATCAAAAGCCTTCTGAAGGGATGTCTACATTTCCACTTTTCTTTGGTTTTGTCGTATGAGGTCATAGAGATACATTATGTAGCAGTCCACATAGATGTGAAATAGTGTCTATGAGTCCTGGATTTGAAATAGTATATCTGAGTTCTGAAATTAGTTTTAAGTATATATTCTTTTGTGTTGCTAATTATTTATTTATTTATTTATTTTATTTATTTATTAATTAGATTTCTATACCGCCCTTCTCCTAGCGGACTCAGGGCGGTGAACAGCCAATTAAAAAACCAATACACAAACATTAAAAACATACTAAAACCAATATAAATTAGGCTGAGAGTATAAAACCAAATAAAACTCTAAAAAATTTAAAATTTAAAAATATTTAAAAAATAGAAGGGATCAGGCAAGTCCGGCAAGTTGAAAGAGATGAGTCTTCAGAGCCCGACGAAAAGTCCGGAGGTCAGCAATTGTTCTGTTCTGGAGGAAGATCGTTCCAGAGGGTGGGGGCTACCACAGAGAACGCTCTCCCCCTGGGGGTCGCCAGCCGGCATTGTCTGGCTGACGGCACCCTGAGGAGGCCCTCTCTGTGGGAGCGAACCAGCCGGTGGGACGCAATTGGTGGCAGAAGGCGGTCCCGTAAGTACCCTGGTCCTAAGCCATGGAGCGCTTTAAAGGTGATTACCAACTCCTTGAAACGCACCCGGAACTCAACCGGCAACCAATGCAGCTCACGCAGGAGAGGTGTCACGTGGGAGCGCCCCATCGCTCCCATAATCCCCCGCGCGGCCGCATTCTGCACCAGCTGAAGCCTCCGGGTGCATTACAGTAGTCCAAGCGAGACGTGACGAGCGCCTGAGTGACTGTGCGTAGGGAGTCCCGATCTAGAAAGGGCCGCAACTGGCGTATCAGGCGAACCTGATAAAAAGCTCCCCTGGCCACGGCTGTCGTGTGATCCTCTAAAGACAGCCGTGGGTCCAGGAGGACGCCCAAGTTGCGCACCCTTTCCGTGGGGGTCAATGATTCGCCCCCAATAACCAACGATGGAGTCAGTTGGCTATATCGGGATGCCGGCAGCCACAGCCACTCGGTTTTGGAGGGGTTGAGTCGAAGCCTGTTTCTCCCCATCCAGACCCGCACAGCTTCAAGGCACTGGGACATCACTTCCACGGCATCGTTGGGGTGGTCTGGGGTGGAAATGTACAGCTGAGTGTCATCAGCGTACTGATGGAATTCCACCCCAAAACCACGGATGATCTCACCCAGCAGCTTTACATAAATGTTGAACAGAAGGGGCGAGAGGACCGACCCTTGTGGCACCCCACACACTAGGCGCCTCGGGGTCGACCGCTGCCCCCCTGTCAACACAGATTGCGACTGGTCGGAGAGGTAGGAGGAGAACCACCGTAAAACGGTGCCCCCCACCCCCAATCCCTCCAACCAGCGCAACATGATACCATGGTCGATGGTATCAAAAGCCGCTGAGAGATCTAACAGCACCAGGATAGAGGAGTACCCCCTACCCCGGGCCCTCCAGAGATCATCCACCAACGTGACCAATGCCGTTTCAGTGCTGTAACCAGACCCGAAGCCGGACTGGAGCGGGTCTAAATAGACCGCTTCATCCAGGTACCGGGGGAGCTGCCACGCCACCACACTCTCAACAACCTTCGCTAAAAAGGGAAGGTTGGAGACTGGACGGTAATTTGCCAAAACAGCTGGGTCCAGGGAGGGCTTCTTGAGGAGGGGCCTCACCACCGCCTCCTTCAAAGCGGTTGGTAGGGCACCCTCACTCAGAGAAGCGTTTATGATCTCCTGGAGCCAGCCTCGTGTAACCTCCCGGGAGGCCAGCACCAACCAGGAGGGACACGGGTCCAATAAACATGTGGTAGCATTCAGTCTTCCCAGGATCCTGTCCACGTCCTCGGGAGCCACAGGATTGAACTCAGCCCAGATAACATTCTCAAGGCCGGGCTCAGTCACCTCGCCTGAACCAACCCTGTCGGCGGCCAAATCATCCCGAATCTGAGTTATTTTATCATTCAGATATTGAACAAAGTCCTCAGCACGTCCCTGCAAGGGATCCTCCTGCGCTCCCAGATGAAGGAGGGAGCGGGTCACCCTAAACAGGGCGGCTGGGCGATTATCTGATGACGCGATAAGAGCGGCGAAATAATTAGATTTCGCCGCTTTTATTGCCACTAAGTAAGTCTTAATATGAGCTCTTACTAGTGTCAAGTCAGATTCAGAGCGACTGGCCCTCCAACCACTCTCTAGGCGTCTTTTCTGGCGCTTCATCTCCCTCAGCTCCTCGGTAAACCAAGGAGATAAGTGAGTTCGGCGCCGGGTCAGAGGCCGCAAAGGCACGACACGGTCCAAGGCCCCACCAGGTCCTCAGCCGAGTCGCGTGTCAGTGTCTCAGGAAACGGCCCAAGCTCCATCTGGAACCTATCAGGATCCATCAGGCACCTGGGGCGGAACCACCTAATTGGTTCTGCCTCCCTGCGGTGGGGTGCAGCGGTCAGAAAGTCGAGTCAGAGGAGCGAGTGGTCAGTCCATGACAAGGGTTCCACACCTATGTCCCCAGTATCAAGACCACTCAACCACTGACCAGAGACAAAAACTAGATCCAGGGTGCGTCCACCAACGTGAGTCGGGCCCTGAATTACCTGGGTCAGGTCCATGGCCGTCATGGAAGCCATGAACTCCCGAGCCATCTCAGATGTTTCACCGATAGATGGCAGGTTAAAATCCCCCATGATTATAAGCCTGGGAGTATCAACCACCACCTCGGCTATAACATTGAGAAGCTCGGGCAGGGTCCTTGCCACGTGGCAGGGAGCCAGGTACGTGACTAACAGACCCATCTGCCCACCAGGACCCCACCTCACATAGATGGACTCACACCCGGCTATCTGAGGTACAGTGGCCTCCCTCGGACCCAGACCTTCCTTAATAATGACCGCTACTCCCCCACCCCTGCCCTGGGCTCTCGGCTGGTGGAATGCAAGGACACCTGGTGGGCACATCTCCACGAGGGGAACCCCCCCCCCTCGTGGCCCAACCAGGTCTCAGTAATACCAGCCAGGTCCTCACCCCCCTCTTGAAGAAGATCACATATGAGGGGGGGCCTTATTTACAACGGACCTCGCATTGCACAACAACAGCCGGAGCCTCAGGTCCTGAGACTCTAGACAACCCGGGGAACGGGAATAGCTCAGGGGACCGGGGCAAGCAATCGCTCGAAGACAGCGAGTGCGTGCCCCCACCACATGATATGGTCCCCTGCTCTCGCCATATCTGCCCCTCCCACATAACATAGATATCACACCACCCTCAACAGAGGGCTCAATCGGAGCCCTCTTACCTCCAGAAACTAAACCCCCTGTGGCATCACAGACTACCGGGCCTGTCCCTTTCCCCCCCGGGTTTCCCCCCAAACCCGCACCCTCCCCCACCCCAGAACCCCCTAAAACACCCCTTAAAAAGCATTTAAAAAACCCCTCAATCCCCGTTTCGCGACATGCCACCTCTCGGGGTCCCAAAACCCATCATTAAGGTAGGCCCTTGATAACGTGGAGGGCCAAACCCGCGAGAGGGGGGAATCTCGCAGGGCAAGAAGCGTAGACTTAGAAAGCATCCAGACAGATATGAGCAAGAAAATGGGAGCATGGCATAGGTCCATAGTCATAGTTCAAGATGTCCTGATGCAGGACCAGGTCAATCAGGAGAAAACGCCACTACCCTCTCACGGTAGCGACCAGGAGTCTCTGCATTCTGTCCCTGAGGGGGATGTCCAGGCCACCCTCTCACGGTGGTCCAACCAGAAACAGGCGCGTTAGAAAGTCCAAGGCCACTCTCTCACCGTGGCCCGGCAGATTCGTCCTGTAGGTGTGGCACCCCCTCAGGGTAGGTGATAACAGAACCGGCTCCACAAGTCCTCCCGTGAACTGGCCTGTCTTCCAATGGCCAGCCAGCGGAGTGATGGAATACTGATGGAAAAGCCAAATACTGGTGGAAAAGCCAAAAGTCCGAAGCACCGCTCCGGAAGTAGCGGCCAAATAATAAAGGAGTGGGCAAAGTTTGAGGGCCAGCGGAGGACAAGCGGGATGGGGGGGGGAACCCTCACCAGCCTCCAATGGGTCCATAAGCCCGCTGGCCGCTGGGGCCCCGCTGGAATCATCGGCCCCCAGTCTCACCGCTGCCACCACTCACTGGCCGATCCTCGCTGCTCCCGACCGTGCCGCCATCTTTCGCAGCGCCGCCCAGCTGTTTATGGGCGGCGGGAGCCTCCGGAGACATACCGAGGGCTTCGCAACGGCTGCCCTCTCACTGCCGCCGCCGCTCGCCACTCGCCGCTCGTCTTCGCCGCCCCCCCACCGCGCCGCCATCTTCCGCAGCGCCTCTCAGCTGTTCTAGGCGGCGAAGGCAGCGGAAGCGGCGGGGGTCTTCAGAAACACGCTGGCAGGCCCACCAGCGTGATGGCAATATATTCCGCTGGCTGGGCGGGGGGTTGCCGATGGTCTGCAATCCCCACGGACCCTCTAAAAGCCAGCCAAGAAGCCCATCTTCCTAAGGAGCCCTAGATGCGATCGCCATCTTGGGCATGCGCGTTAAGTTGACAACTTGCTTTTCAAGTCCCCTAATAATTGGTCATGCTGACTTGGGCTTTTGGGAGCTGCAGTGTTTGAAGATGTTTGAAGAAGTGAAATTATAATCTTTTTACTGAGGAGAAATGACACAAGAAAGGGTTAAACAGATGGTAATCATGAGAACAAAAATGGAAAGGGCAGCATTAGACAAATGCCTTAAAGAGGCTCTTGAATTTCCTTTAACAGAAAGCTGAATGTGCATTTCCAGATACCTGAGGAGATATTTTGAGTAGAAGTACTTAACAATTGATGTATTCTGCATGTTGAGAGAATCTATATCAGTATCTATGTGACAGTAATGTAGTTTCAAAAGGAGAATGCTGGGAAATTTGTGAAAACTTGGTGGCTCTAGTCAGGAGAAATAATATAGCAGTCCATTCATCTCCATTACTTGGTGGATGAATGATTGATAAAATCACTTCTATTTATGTATAAAATATACTCTTGTTTGTTTAACACTCAGAAATCTTTTCTGAAATATTTCAATTTTAAAAAATAACAGATATGAAATGAGAGATTAAGCATATAAACCAGCAGGAAAATGTAAAACTATGTCTGTGGAAAAATACTTTTACTTTTTAAATGTAAAAGTCAGATATAATATAATAATTTTTTCTTTCTCCGGTTCAATGATTGTTGTTCATTGTGTAAATGCTGTGTAAATGTCTAAGCTGTAACCTCATTGCAGCTCATAAATCAAGGCCTTAATGCTTAACAGTCTTGTTTATTTATTTATTGTACTTTCATGTTTTTGATCTAAAAGAAGATTAAGCCAATATTTTGTCAGAATATGTCTTCAAGAAGTTAGATTAGACATAATAGTTGTGAGCAAGAATTAATTTTTTTAAAAAAACTATTCTGCCATCAATGCCATCTCCCATTTATACTCTAAAATCCATATCACTCTGATTCTTCAGTTTGGTTCATATATATCTGGAATGAAAAAAAAATCTAGTTTATACTTGTTTGAGTATACACGCTTTTATCTTTACAACTCGACTGTAGGTATTCTCTTGCTATTTAGCACCACTTCTGTATAACATTTCTGAAATGGTTTTTTGAAGTTGAGGGAAGTTCTTAAATTCTTAAAATGGAATAACTTTCTTAGGAAAGGTTCTGTTGTGCAAATTATTCTGTTTTCCTGTCCCTACCTGACAATAATTTTATGACAAACAGTTAGGTTGTACTGTTTCATAATCTCCATAAATACTTTTTGCTCTCTTGGAGACTTGGGATATAATCCAATGTACACTTACCAATAAGACAAACTGAATGAACATAAGGGGCTTGATTATTAAATGAGCATGCTTTTTTATTAAGAAGAGTAAAATTTAGGTTATGAGTTATGATATATTGATATTATTTCTTTATGGGAAGCAGACCTTGGTTTGTTCAGAATGTTGTTTAACATTTGAGGAACAACCAAGAAGGAATAGAAGAGTGGACAAAGTTTTGGTCTATTTTGGATGAAGAAATGCAATTTTTTGTTCCACCTTTTTTTCCTTTTTCCCAGAGGAATTAATATATTGGCTAAGGGTACTTGCAGTTTTGTTAATAAGCACTCTGCCTCCCACAGTAATCCAGTGGTGTAGATAAATTGTTTTAAAATGCTCACAAATCAAACTCTTATGTACACATCATCCAAGGGGGATAAATATCTGTGGAATAAAATTAGTACTTTCCTCCCACAATATGCCTCCAGTTTGTATTAAAATCCGATTTAGATCATATCAAATATTTTATCTGTTTTTTTGTTTGATTCTGCTATTTCCCTCTGGATTTGTTTCATTTTAAGCCTAATGGCAGGGGATATTCTTTTTGGGATAAAAGGAAGTACTTCCTTTCCATATTCAGCATTCCATACACAAGGCAGCTCTTCCCACCCTTTCAAGAATGTAAATTATTGTAGTAGTATGGTCTGGGTTTGCTGCAAAGGCCATTATCATAAGTGAAACCCTTAACAAACTAACAAAGGCACGCATAGTAGAAATGCTTAATAAAACTTTGTTGAAGAGTTGGATCTTTCAAATCCAGCTGCCTTTGAGAACCACGTAACTCATCGATTATCTAAGAATTTATGTTCATTAAAAGTTACTTTCCTTTATGATAAAGAATCATAAAGTGAAAATAGTACTGTTTAAAGATAAAAAGGTGAATATGGAAGAACTGCAACAAGTGGGGAAAAATAAGTACAAACTGGAAAAATAATATTATACATATTTATACATAAAAGAATATATTATAATTATAATGAGCATATTAAGGTTAGAAGCGGGAAGATAAAAACTATGTATATTTTAATCGTATTATTACTGTTAGCACTGGGTAAAAAATATATTGACTCGGGCATTAGACTGTCCACAAAATATGTTGGTTGTTAAAGGAAAACTGCAAATAAAACATATACAAAAAAAAATTACTTTCTTTGGGCTTATGTCTCCGGCCATATCTCATCTCATGATAAAGTGAAGAATAACAGTGTGGATTTCTTGCTTGGATGATTTCATTTTGATTTCCATGTTGACAAGATAAAATTTATACTCCATATACTCTTATTATATTTTGCTCATTTTTGTAATTTAAAATTTATTTTTAAATAAAAAAATATTTTTATTTAAAATCTTTATTTTTCATACCAAATCAATCTTTAATCTTAAAATATTAACTTTACTTCTATAAGCCACCCAGTCACTGTAAGTGAGTTGGGCAGCCATATAAATTTTCCTAATTTATGTACATACATATGCATATGTACATACATATACATATGTACATTACAAACTATTCTAAAAATACGAGTACCAGGTATATTAGTAAAAAAGAAGCAGACATACTGCGAACTCTGGAACTTAAGATTTTAAAATTTTAAAAGAATTAAAATTGTATTTTACTAAGCTTTCAACGGCCATCTGCTGACATTGTCAGAGTATTAAACTACCATTACAGAGATCTCTGCCTTTATATGCCATTAATCAATTTAGCCCTTGCATGTGTAATAGGCTCTTCCAGCCATCTCCCACTTGTAATCACTGATAAGCAAGCTAGGAGGGAGGAAACAGTAGGAATCAAGCCTCCATCATCCAGCATGACTACAGCAAAAACAACACATCTGATTACAAGTGGGAGATGGCTGGAAGGGCCTATTACATGCGCAAAGGCTAAATTGATTAATGGCATATAAAGGCAGAGATCTCTGTAATGGTAGTTTAATTCTCTGATGATGTCAGCAGATGGCTGATGAAAGCTTACTAAAACACTATTTTAATTCTTTTAAAATTTTAAAATCTTAAATTCTGGAGTTCACAGTATGTGTATTTCTTTTTTTTACATATGTACATACATATACATATGTATATACATACATATGTATGTTTATGTATATACATACATACATATCTGCAGATTTTGATTAGAAAATATTGCCTTTACCTTTTCAATTTACCTTTTTGCCACCACCCTCATGCTTGATACAAACCACAGTTCCTGATAAATAATCAAATTTTAAAGCTTTGGTGTATAATTCAACATTACATTAACATCTTTAACATTTAATTTTTTTTGCTTTAAACCTACTTAAATCCCTTTAATTTATATACATCTCAAAAGACTATCTAACACTCCTAAACAATCACATGACTATATCATGTGGCTTAAGCTTAAAACTCTGCCATCATTAACAAATACATTGTTCTTCCAAATACATTCATTGGGGAGTCCGACCTATCCATATCTGATAAACAATTTTTTGATTAATCAACCTTAATCTCAAATCAGTAAATACCACATTAATATTTTTGGGGACCTGAAGCCAATGATAAGGCTTAATTGAATTCTAATTCTTTAGTCCACATTTGAAGTATCCCACAGTAATAAAACCTATTATTGAAGTTTTAATAGAAACATTTTATAGGTTTTATTTCTTTGATGGATTCCATTAAAAAAATATTTGCTGTCATCCTTTTATAACCCATTTAAATCTGCATTTGCAAGAAAGCATTCAATCTATGTATTCTTCGTCTAGGAAATTATTGTCAACTGAAATCATAAAGAAGCTATGCAAGAAAATATTTTCAGTTGACAAATATAGGCAGTAGGTATATCTGAGACACTTGAAAGAATTTTACAACGAAGCTAAATAATGAGTGGAATGAAACTTGTTATAGTAGGACCTATCTTTTATTCTTTACAGTCTGGAGATTAATTTCTGTGACAGAAAGGGATATATTTCAGAGTTGAAGAAAAAGTGAGGGCATGTCAAATCATCCTGAACTATGTTAACATTGAAAAATATTAAGCAAAATGCTATGCTGAGGTATTCATTTTATTACTGATCTCTTCATGTTGTTGTGTTAAATTGTCATCTGGGAGTCTCTGTTGGCCTTTTGAATCCTGCTCTACAATATGCCATTTAGGAGATCCCGATTATGAAGATCATTTGGGACTATTGCTATTGTACCAGACTCCCAGCTGCCTGGCAAACTTCTTGCCTGAACCGCTTGAATGGCTGTGGAGTTCCCCAGACTTATGGAGGGAATTCATTTTGTTTTCTCTTGGCTAACCTCAAAAACTGCTTAGGCGTTCATGGCCAGTACAGTGACCATGGACCTATCCCAGGTCATCATGAACTATAGACCATGGTTCAAAATGAAAAAGTGGTTACTTATTGGATATGGTTTTCTTGTCAGAGCAGTGGCAAAGCAGTGGCAATGTGAGCTGTGAGGTACTGTAACTGTACTTTTTCCTTGTGTCTGATCTTGACTTGTGTCATGATCAGATCATGCCCTGTTGACTTTGAGAATCTCTTATGGTACTTCCCTCCACAGGAAGGCAGGATCTATCTGATCAGTTTATCCACAATGATTGTTGTACCCAGTGGTGTGTGTGTGTGTGTATGCGTGTGTGTAAAACAGTTTATCCCTGAATATACCATAGTAGTCAGTGATGCAGTGTGAAGTTAGTACAAATGGGTTGAAGAAATGCTTTACTTGAAAAAAGATGAAAAGATTAAAAAGGTATTTTCTGTTGCTTGTTTGTTTTTTTTTGAGGAAAAATAGAAATTAATAATTCAGTACTACACAAGGGTCTTTAGAAATTAAAGAGATATGAAAGTTATTTCATCAAATAATAACCCTAACCCTTTTTACCCCATTTATAAATATTTATTACAATCAACAATTTCTGACTGAATTTGTTTGCTAAAGAATGATTATCTGTTTGTTCACAATTGAAATTCTAGATGCACTTTGATGATACTCCTGATCTGGGACAGCTTAAGTTTAGTGCCTAGCTACCAATCATCCATTGTGATAGAGAAGGAGATTGAACACAAATTTTAAGTAGTAAGAAATATGCCAAACTATGCCTTGGAATGAAACAGTCTTATTTACCATATTTACAAGGAGGTATAAAATGTCCTTATAAAAGACTAACATGCACATGTACATACCAGTATGAGTACCACAACTACCATACATTTGCTTTAAAGAATGTTAACTTTTTAGTTGAATATCCATTTTTATGTGAAGAGTTCAACTGTGAGAAAGTGTACCACAATGTTGAACATGTAAGAATTTTTTTTAAAAAAAATACTTTTAATGAAGCACCAATTAAATGCAAAGGAAAGCTGCATCTTCACAAATTTGAGGTTTGATGTACTTATGCATGAAAATAAATAGAAGCAAATAATTATACAGTGCTAATAATATTTTTCAGTACCCATTTCAATTTACTTTTCTGAAACACAATGTGAAGTTAAATAAATGTTTCGGCACTTTGTAGACAACACAATTTCAATCAAAAATGAAAAAAAGGTGGAAAAAAAGGTGATTCTTCATGTAACAATAGAGTCATTGTGTATCAAAATTCAAAATGGTTCTGTTCCCCAAGCTCCTATATTCCAAATCCTGAAAAACAAATACAACCCATACCGTTTCTTGAGAATAATTTCTAATGGTCCTTTCAGCTTACCTATAGGCTAAACCGAAATGCTTCCATTTGTATAGATAAGTTGAGGAGGAACAAAAACTCTTACAGGCCCATTTCTTTCAGGTATTTTGATAGCTGCCTTGTGCGTCTGTCTCCTGCAAAAATAGTTCAGTATATATCTGCACTTGTAATAGATTTTTAACCTTGGGTTTGGTAATGTCATCTTTTCCCAGAGAATGCTACATAGACTAGAATTACTTGCATTGCCTTCAGGGAAATAGAAAGCAGGTAAGTCAGAAGTTATTATCTTTGGAGGGGGGGAGAAACTATATCTATTAGAATTTCAGTAGCAGTATGATGAATTCTCCATTCACTCAAGGGGACAGATGGGTTATATTCTATATCTGTCTTACTTTTTCACTTTTTCAAAGGTGGGCATTCCTTCTTTTCTTACATATCAAACTATTTTTGCACTGTTATTTTGAAAACTTTACTTTCTTTGTGCTTCTATAGTAATCTCATTATCTACATACATATACTGAAAGTAGCCTCTTTAAATATATTTGTGTTCATATGAAGTTTTCTTAGCTCACATTGTCCAAAATTTCATAATGTTTTGGAATTAAGATGATGCATTGCAAAAGAACATTACAGCTAAATTCTGTTTATTATTTTTTAAAAGGAACCCCATTTTTAAATAAAGGAATGTTGAAATATGTACCTGTCACCAGATCTATATTAAGTTACATGCAAATTTAGTTCCAAAAAGATGGCCCTGCTTTCTTATGCAAATAGGGCAATATCTTATTACTGGCTGATATAAATGGACTGCTGCCAGTTTCCAGATGTGCCTAATCACATCCAGTGAGTAACAGTAGGCAATGAGGTTCAGCCATAATAAGAATTTCATGTTATCAAAGCTTGTAAAAATAGATCCAAGCACTTATTCTTTCAACTTACATACATTCTACTCATTATGACTGAGCACGAACCTGGTTTGTTGGAGAAGACAACTATGTATTATAGTAGAAAAGTCTGTACAACAGACTCCAAACAGAGCTTGTGCTTTTATTCTTTACAGGAGCGTCCATCACACATTCCTTTCTATGACATTCCAACTTCTTTTTGATTTGTTAGGCTGTTGATTCAAACATGGCTTATTGCTTGCCTATGTTCCTGTCCCCATTCTTCTATTCCAGGGAAGTGATAAAATTGTCTTCTTTTCACACTCCCTCACTCACATTCCATTATCACTGGTGCCAGATTGCTCGCTGTCACCTTAAGTTCAGGGAAGAATAAAAGTTGCTTCAGCCAAACTTACACCACAGAGTTTTCCTTTGCTTTCCCTTGCAAAATATTGAAAGATGGCTGATATTCTCCTCAATCTGCCATTTCCCCTCAGGGCAAATGTCATTTGCATATATGTAGAACATCATTGACAGGTAAGATAAGCAGCTATAGTGAAGTGGCATGGTGTTCCAACCCAGTGAGTAAAGCATTGCTTTGTTTTATGGATCTCCTTGGATGTGCTGATTTGATCAAAGCCCCTTCAAACCAAATGATCTCAATGAAGCTTGGCACAGCACAAAATAAAGAACTTTGAATTTGTTTGCTAGTTAAAAGCTTTTTGTATTCTTCAGGCATTACATGTCAATTATAATTTGGAAGCAGAACTAAAATTCCAAGCATGCTAATGGAGCTTTTCATTATCCAGGAATGTTTCTCCCGATGGCTGAGATCCAATATTTTCTCACCACATTAGATCCATCTAGCTAAGATTTTCAGTTCTATTAATTAAAAGTTTCCTTCTTGCTAATTCAGCTTGCTGCTTTATTTCTTCCTGTAAATGAGGTTGGGAGATGAATGATGAATAGCCTATTAATGGTTTATTGACTAGTCCCTCTTAATTGCCACAATGTCTGCTTCTATTCTCACAACACTAACATACTGCTTTCTTTGCGTTACTTTTTTACTTTTTCTTGTTATTTCTTCCAGCTCAATAGAATATTGGAAAAAATAGATATCTGTAACAAGGCCGATGCATCTGTGTGTCAGCCAGGTAATTCTATAAAAAAAAAACTGAGCAAAAACGAGAGCCAATTTGATCTAGTGGTTAAGGCACTAGACTAGAAATCTGGAAACGGTGAGTTCTAGTCCTACCTTATGGCATGAAAGCTGATTTGGTGACTTTGGGCCAGTCATTCTCTCTCAGCCCAGTCTACATTATGAGGTTGTTGTTATGAGAAAAATAGGAGGAAGGAGAAGTATATACCATATTTTTTGGAGTATAAGACACACCTTTTTCCCCCCAAAAGAGGGTGAAAATCTGGGTGCGTTTTACATTCTGAATATAGCTCGCGCAGCTTCTCAAATGGAGGTTTCAGAGGCTGAAAATAGCATCAGAAATGAAGCTTCAGAAAAGAAGCCCCAGAAAGAAGGCCCCCAACAGAGCTTCGGAAAAAAAGCCCCCAAACAGAGCTTCAGACGCTTTTTTTCTGAAGCTCTGTTTCAGAGGCTTTCAGAGGCAGAAAAAAAAGTTTTTTCTGAAACAGAGTTTCAGAAGTTTCAGAGGCAGAAAACAACAACAACAAAAAGCAAGGCACAGAGCTCACAACTAAGGAACCTGTTGCTAAAATTCATCTCTGGGAACAGCTGATTGGGGGTATTCTGGGAGTCCTCCACCTGCCAATCAGCTTTTTTCTTATTTTCCTCCCCAAAAACTAAAGTGCGTCTTATACTCCGGTGCATCTTATACTCCAAAAAATATGGCATGTTTGTCGCCTTGAATTATTTATAAGGGTAATAAAGGTGAGGTTTTTCTTAAAAAAATCTAATAAATAAAAATTTAAAAAATAGGACTAAATTTTATATGGTGGGGGACACTAATAAAAGCTTAAGTTCAAATTGGGTAGGATATTGATACATTTCTTCTATGGAGAAATGTGTCCCTCTAGGAGAGGAAGATGGGCAGTGTTTTGGAATGCTGCCAACTTGTCCTCAAAGTCCTTCTCTTTCCTTCCAAATACATAGAGCCAATTTAAGGGAAGAAGGCAAAAATACACACATTTGAAGCTACCCTGATTAGATGCCCCCCCACATATACAAACAACCACCTCCCTCTTTCTGTCTGTTTCTCCCCCCCCCACTTACTCACACATATTACAGACACATAAAAAGAGGCATAAATTGTTAGGTAGAAGAAAATATTGAAACATCTATGGCAGGGGTGCCATACATCTATGGCAGGGATCCGGCCTGTGGAGTGCTTAGATCAGTCTGTGAGGCTAACTTGGAAACAGCAAAAGACCAGCCCACAGTGCCTCTGCCAGTAAAAATGGACCTCGGACCCTCCCGAGCTCTGGTTTTCATGGCAGAGGGTTTCAGGACTACCAGAGTCACCCCTGACATAAGTGATGTTGAGCTGGCTGTACCCACCCTGCCCATGCCCACCCTGGCCCCCCAAGGTCAAACATAACCCTGATGCAGCCCTCAATGAAATTGAATTTGATACCCCTGCTCTATGGTGACTTTTGGAAAAGGGTTTAGGAAGTCCTGCTCTACATGTTTGTCCTACCTTATTCTTTTCAACTATGAAAAGTATAAAGGCACACAAGTCTTTATTAAATTGGTTTGTCCACACTAGATAAGCTGGAGTTACTTTTTGTTGGAGATCAGGCCAGGAAACAGAATGTCTATACTGCATTAAATAGTCTAAATGTCAGGGTTCCAAGTAACACCCCAAATGAAAGAAGACTCCGTGGCTTGATGTTCCTCAAAGTTCCATTTTATTAGAGATGTCATATTGGCACATCTGGGAAAACCCGAATCTGAACGCTTCCAGGCTTTCCCCACCCAAAAGAAAGTTCAAGTCCCTGCCCAGCACCCACATGTCCATCATATGGTCCAATTAAAGCACCATGTCAACTGGAAATCCCTCCCAGTTGCACCCCTCCAGGTGCAGGGCAAGATATCCTTGACTCTCTGAGAAAGGAATGTTATTATGACTACATATTACCCATGCTTCATACAATCCTCCCACCCAGTTTCCCACAACAGTAAATGTGGCAGGCCTGAAGGCCCAATGCAAAAGATGGCTTCCAGGCTTGACAGTATAATAACCAAATATTGTACGTTTCTCCTCTTCCTTCTTAAATATACATTAGGAAATTAAGATTTTTAGCTTTTTTTCTAATTTTTCTTCTTTTCTTGGGTTCAAAATATATTTTTATAACTATTGCCATATAGTTTTTTCCAAGGTCATCTCTGTGGTTCTCCACAATCTTGTCAGAAATTATTGGGGTTGGAATAACACACAAATAGGTAACAGATGGAAGAACAAAATATTGTGAGAAACTTTTGAGAAATAACTAAATGTGAGAATATGAACTTGCTAACACTACATGAAATGACAATTATTATGTTTTATGGTTGGCAATTCAGTTCTTTTCCTCAATAAAAAGGAATGCCATGGCAGAAGGAGCTGTCATTTGTTACCGGATATTATACTACAACTTTCAGAATCATACAATTGTACTACAGTTTCAATATTATTGTGCTCTTACACTGCATTACACGGCATTTAATTAGCAATATATTTTTATTCTTACTTAGAGAAAAAAGCCATCCCCAAATCAAATGTATGGGATTATAAAAATATTATTGCCTGGGAACTGGCAGTGTGTTTTAGAAGTAAATCTTAGTGGCAATATCAGAATAGTTCATACATCAGCAGTGAGATTTGTCATATGTAATCAGAGAGAAATTGAAAATTCAAAGGATTATCATGCTGTTGTTTGAGGATTTGCTAAAAAAAATGTGTTTGAATGCACATAGCTTTCTGGCAAATTTCATTAGGGTTCTAAGAAATTTTTCCCATTATTTAAAAGTGAGTTTTATTCTATATTTATATTCTTTATTTGAACACTTGACTACATGGAAAAGAAATATATTTCAGGATTCTGTTCAGTCTGCATTTTTAAAGAGGCTGACCTAATTCATGTTTTCCAAACTAATTCACAGACCAGACCAGAATAATTATTTTGAATTATGCATTTTCTCAGTTATTTTTCAATGCAGTTGATAGCTAAATATGCACTCAGTACTACATATCGTATGAAAAAAGATTAAGAACGATGGTATTGTTTATATGCATTTTATTCTGTGAGTTCTATTTTGTCTCCCAGAATTGAGGCAGAATTAACTTATCAGAAAGTTTGTTCTCTGGAAAAAATAGTGAAATAAAATAGGAAAGAAGGGAATTATGATAGTCAAGAGAATTACTACTTAAATATTAATACTTTTAATACTTAAGTATTAAGTACTGCAGGCTAACTCATTTCTTACTCCAGGAGTTCAATCCTGAATGGCTCAAGGTTGACTCAGCCTTCCATCCTCCAAGGTTGGTAAAATGGGGACTCAGATTTTGTGGACAATATGATGTCTCTGTAAACTGCTTAGAGAAGTGTGTAAAGTTTGAAGCAGTATATAAGATGAAGTACTATTGTTATTGCTAATAGCTGCTTTGACTTTGTTAAGGACTCATTTGATATGCTGTCCTGACATTAAATATTGTCCAGAAATCTTCAGACATTGCAGAGTGACTATAGTAGGGAAGATCTAGAATAATCCTCCCTTTTGAGCTGTCATTTGTATAATAGTTCAGAAATGTTGTTAAAAGCAAAAAAAAAAAAAAAAAAAAAAAAAAAAAAAAAAAGTACATCAAGCTATTAATCTTCTTCTTCTTCTTCTTCTTCTTCTTCTTCTTCTTCTTCTTCTTCTTCTTCTTCTTCTTCTTCTTCTTCTTCTTCTTCTTCTTCTTCTTCTTCTTCTTCTTCTTCTTCTTCTTCTTCTTCTTGTGCCATATCCGTCATCATGTTTTTAAAGACATTTTTATTTGAAGAAAATGTAGCTATGGACATGCCTATAATCTTGAGGAAATGTAGCTATGGACATGTCTATAATCTACTAAGAGAATCCTTACACATGCTTTCTTCAAAGTAAAAATGAATAGGGGTATGTGCATGCTTGCACATGTATGTATGTGTATATAAATGTATGTCTTTCATCTGACAAAAGTTAATAAATAAATTAAATAAAAATAATATTAAAATTAATAATTAAAATAATAAAGAAATAAAAATAAAAACAAAGATTGCTTTTTTCCCCCTGCCATCCATTTTCTATGTTTGTATATTTCTGTATGTATACATTGGTGTCTGCAGACAGCTATTGCTGTTGATTTTGTTAAAAAGATAAAAGCAACAATGTGTTGTCATGCCACAAATTGCACCAAAATGTTTTTTTTTTCCTGACAGGTGAGCCACGGGAAGTATTCCTCTATTAGAGCACCATTAGGTATGTGATGTGAAACATATTGTCTTTAAAGATAAAATGTTCTGGGTTCTGGACTTTCTGTACAAGAAGATTTACTTCTAGAAAACTGACAAACCACCATTAGACTAGCTTGATACTGATATGGTCTGAAAGAGGAATGAAATGTTATGGCGTTTTCTAGAAAGTTCCATCTGTGCACATAGGTAATTTTGTAATACTTATGTGACTCTAGAGAGAAGAATTTATAACGAGTTCCAGAAGTTGGATTTAATGTATCAATGTTATCATTAAAAAAAACATATCCAGAAGATTTCAAATCACAGGCAGGATAGTAGACCAATTATTTGTCTAAACAAGTGATTTAGGACACTTTGTTTCAAATTTAAACTTCAAACTAGGTTCCTTTAAACATAAACAGTATCAACAGCCTTTAAGGAACTCTGTTTTTTAGGTAGAGTGTTGAAGATTGAAGCATTCTTTTTGTAGATATGTTATTTACGAAAGCATTTTTAAGGGGAGGAAATGGTGAAATGTAAAATTTGTTACTACCGGTTCTATGGTTGTGGCTTGGTGGTGGAGTAATGTGACTGGGTGGACGTGGCCAACTTCTTTTTTTTTTTTTTACTTTTAAAACCTTTACTTTTACTTTTACTTTCGGCCAAAGAGGATGTAAAAAAAAATGCTTTTAAAAGCCTCTGATGATTCCAACTGAGTTGCCTGATCGGCAGAGGCTTTTTCTTTTACTTTTAAAAGCATTTTTTTGGCCGAAGAGGTTGTAGAAAAAATGCTTTTAAAAGTAAAAAAAAAGCCTCTGATGATTGTGCAGCTCAGCTGGGCATGGGGTGGTGGTGGTAGTGGTGCAGGGATGTTTGCTACTGGTTCTCTGAACCACCCCCAACCATCACTACCAGATCGGGTGATCCGGTATGAACTGGGAGCATTTCATCCCTGGAGGAATTCTAATGTCAGCAATTATTTGTGAAGCACATTTTATAGTGTGTGTGTGTGTGTGTGTATGTAGCTACATCCCACTAGGAGTTTGTCCAAGGACAAATGTTCTCTCTGTGTGTCAGGGATATTGAATTTTTATCTCCAAGAATCCCAATCCAAAGAAGCCTGTTTCCTAGATCAGGAATCACTCCTGTAAACACTTTCATTTGGATGGAAGTCAGTTTCAACCGACTCAATATTATCTTCCAGCACTTCCATAGTATTACTCATTATTCATACAAAGCTACATTACTAGCAGGTTGGTATCACCTTACTCCTAATATTATCCAATTCAGCATTCCAGAGATCAGAGAAAGTAGAAACCAGATATCAGAGAAAGAGGAGGCTTTTACAATACCTTTTGATTGAAGCAAAACTTCAACTTAATGGATTAAATGAAGAGAGAAGTGTTATTTCCAAATATCAATTAAATTTTTACATCATTTGTGCTGATTTACATTAGTTACGTAAGATGCAAATCACCCCAAATGATGTAATTTGTGTAATGATGCTTTTATGCAAATGGAATAAATGGCTGCAAATGCAATAAAATTAATGTAAAATTAATGTAAATTTAATTGCCTCATTTAGACTACCATGGATGAAATGGATGTATATTGTTTCAGGAAGATGTCCAGGCAGAAATGTTATCCATTGCTCCTGAGGTCCACTAAATAGAAGTGGGCTAAATTATGTTTTCATAACATTGTAGTATAGAAACCAAATGTTTCTGAATGAGATTTACTCTCCAGCAGGGCTAGTTTTTGAGATGTCATGCCCAAAGGTGAGATCCAGATTTTCCAGTTCTGGGGAAACTTTTTTGAGCTGAACTCATTTGAAACTTGCTTATCACTAATAGGATTATAAATGACATTAAAGCTCGACATTCAGATTAATCCAGCACATTTCCAGACTTCAGGGTAGAGAAACCGATAGAAGCTGAGGAAGCAATTATGATTATGCTCCATTTTGGTCTTTTCAAAGACATTTGGTTAGCTACTGTGAAAATCTGTAAAAATGGATAAGATATTTTTCTCCTAAAAGTTTGTTTTCATAAAAGTACATGGACTGCTTATACAGAAGTTGTACTGAAAAATGGAGAAAAGGTCAAGTTCTAGCATACAAAGAAAAATTTTCAAAAAAAAAATGTTTAAAAAGCCCTAACTGCTTAAATTTGGGGGGGGGGGGGGGAAATGGAGGGCGCTGGCAGACTTATTGCCTTGGTTCATTACCAAAATTACCTCTATTGGAAATATGCAATTTTGGTTACTTGTGAAACATTGTTTTAAAAAGATGAAATAGCAGAAATGTTTGTTGATTATGTTCTCCCTATGATGAATGTAATATGGATGTTGGCAAGTGATATCCCACATGTTGTAATAGGAACTTATTCAGTATGATATGAATACATGGTATTATTACAACACAATCTATTAATTACATGCAGTAGCCATACAGCATATAAAATTAATAAACCCATGTTTCTTTTTTTCTCACTTTCCCTGCAATGAACCTGCCTAAAGAAATTCCATCAGAAGAGTAAGAGATACAACAATAAATTATCGTATTTTTCAGAGTGTAAGATGCACCTTCCCCCCCAAAAGAGGGTGAAAATATGTGTGTGTCTTATACTCCTAATGTAACCCCACCCAGCCTCGCAAATGGATATTTCAGAGGCTGAAAGAAGCTCTAAAAGAAGGTTCAGGAAAAAAAAAGCCTCTGAAAGGCTTTTATCTAAAATAATATGGCAAGCAAGAGAAGAAGAATCAGTAAAGGTTCTAACCTAACTATGTTAACAAATCTGGAGAATGACACAATAACCCACAGATTGGAAGAGGTTAATTTACATACCGATATCCAAAAAAGGAGATTGAACAGAGTACAGATAGTCCTTCAGAATAAAAGCTCTGAAAGAAGCTTCAGAAAAAAGAGCCTCTGAAAGAAGCTTCAGAAAAAAAGTCTTTTTTTTTTCTGAAGCTCTGTTTCGGAGGCTTTCAGAAGCAGAAAAAAAAGCAAGGCACAGAGCTCAAAACCAACAAACCTGTTGCTAAAATTCACCTTTGGAAAAAGCTGATTGGGGGTATTCCGGGAGGCTAATCCACTCACCAATCAGCTTTTTTCTTATTTTCCTCCCCAAAAACTAAGGTTATACTCCAGTGTGTCTTATACTTTGAAAAATATAGTAAGTTGGACAAGTGGAATTTACAAAGATAATAAATCTAAATGGCCAGATACCAGTGGTGAGATTCAAATAATTTAACAACTGATTCTCTGCATTAATGACCGGCAGAGTGGGGGTGACTGGGTGCTCATGTGATTGGGTGGGCATGGTCAACTTAATTGGTCTCACCCTTACGAAATTTCTTCTTACTCCATGTCACAATCAAATAACACAATAAATAGCACTGTTCCAATATTTAGAATAGAATAGAATAACAGAGTTGGAAAGGACCTTGCCGGTTTTCTAGTCCAATCCCCTGCTTAGGCAGGAAACCCTACACCACTTCAGACAAATGATTATGCAATCTCTTCTTAAAAACTTCCAGTGTTGGAGCATTTACAACTTGTTGCTTCAGTTGATTAATTATTCTAACTGTCAGGAAATTTAAGGGACTCCTACAAAAATGAGGGAGTCAATCTATTTTCCAAAGCAACAAAAAGTATAACAAGAAACAATGGATGGAAACTAACCAAAGATAGAAGCAATCTAGTTCTAAGGAGAAATTTCATAAGGATGAGACCAGGGGTGGGGTGCTGGGGGTTTGCAGGGGTTTAGGAGAATCTCTAGCTAAGATTCTGTGCAATTCGGAGAACCCCCAAATCCCACTCCGGGCTGGGCCTGCCTATCCCTCCTAGGAGACCCTACACAGCCCCTTTTGGATGCAGGTAAATGCAGGGCACATGTGAAGGCTTGGGGGGGATAAAAAATGGGCCTACTAGAAGTTCAGGAGGCCAGAAATGGGCCCGTTTCTGGCCTCCAAAAGCCCTCTGGAGCCTCCAGAGGCCGTTTTTGCTCTCCTGGAGGCTCAAAGAAAGCATCTGGAGGCCGGGGAGGGCAAAAAGCCCCCCCCTGCCATGGTGCAGAAGCCAACTAGGCCATGCCCACTGTGGCCACCGCCACCCAGCAACCGGGCAGAGAACCCCTTGCTAAAATTTTTGAAGCCTGTTTTTGAAGCCTGATGACACCAATCAACCAATGGAATAGCTTGCCTTCAGAAGCTGTGGGTGCTCCATCACTAGAGGCTTTCAAAAAGAGTGAGGAAAGTACACCCCAAAAGGACAGTGCAAAGAATCACTAACAATGGAGAAAACTTAAAACAGCCATTCCCGTTTAAAAAAAGTTAAAACCCTGCTAAGCACCTGCTAAGATGGAAATTAAAAGCAGCCGCTGAGGCTAATTGAAAGTCCGGATGTCGTGCCAAAAGGCATTAACCCTTCCAACTCTATTATTCTTTGTTCTCTATGTTCTAAATTGGGTGCTTTACATCAGGAGCAATACGTCTGGCTGAACCACATATGTATTAAATTGATGGCCTGTATGATCAAGCTTGCATTATTTTCCTCCTTTTCCCCCCAGGAAGAAACAAGAAGTAGCCAACACTGCAGCAGCTATAAAAAGTCTTGGGGAGTATCAGCTGATCACAGAAGTGTTACTTAATACTCTTTATAATGAAAATGTAATCTTGTCCTTCTTCCTGAAGGGAAGAGGTTAAACTCATCCCTAGATAGGTGATTGATGTGTTTCCTGGGTGTTTCCCTGCCCTAATCCTGTCAGTTTCTGTTGTTTATTGACTTTATTCAAAGTGTGTGTCAGCTTCATTCCAGCTGCTACTAGGTAGCCTGTTAAGTGGTTCTTTGATGTCTGCTTAGAGCTATTAACTGAAGGGAGAGAGAAGAAAAAACCCTCTCTTGCACTTCATTTTCAGCTGGTTCTCTGAACTACAGAAGCAATTAGTTAACGGTTTGGTACAAACTGGCTGAATCCCACCACTGCCAGCTATTCTTTTCAATATCGGTGAATTCCTCATACAGTCAACCCAGGCTTAGTTTGGCCTATACATGGAAGGAAAGCTGCAATAATGTTTGAAACTGAAAAGTCAGAAAATCCAGAAAATCTCTGAATTGCTTTAGAATCTCTTAAAGTGACTCAAAAGCATTTGAGTGGTCTTAAAAAGATTTGATTCAAAGGGTAGATTAGATTGAATCTCCTTAAGATCAATTTGAAACTTCTCATCGTCCTCCTAGTGAACTTTTTAAAGTTAGCTAAGTTTTAGAAGTTAAATGTCATTTGACTCTCATAAAAAAGCAAATTTTCCGTTCAAAGGTAATTGATTACAACCATTTTCTCTTTTATTATTTGAAGTGAAATCTTTCAGTGCTACAGGAAATATCTCAAGTAATCACCTTATTTAATGAGTGCATTCTTATTATTTCATTGTTGTTACATAAAGGCACAATCAGATATTTCTTCTCCCACATGGAGATCACATCAAAGTTGAGTACCCAATTTAAATTCAGCATTTTTAAAGCCTCATTTACACAACACGGGTGCTAATGTTCATTTATATTACCGCAAAAGTATTTACTTGGATTTTGGTGATTAATTTCTAGTCTCCTCTTTCACTGCTATGTTTAAGCATAAACTATGTCACATATTTAATCCAGCTTCAGTGTGCTGGCCTTAATTTCAAAGCCATTAATGTCATGGGAATCAGCTATCTGAAAGATTTCTTTCACCCCTACGATCTATCTTAATAGTGTCTACTATTAGTAAAATTTAGGGCTTTTCTATGCTGCAGTTTTAAACTGTTAATTCCCATGAGTAAAACATCTAGAAATGGTGTTACTTTAGGAAATCTATAGATCAGTGTTGGCGAACATTTTTGGCACTGAGTGCTGAATGGGAGTGTGTGTGTGTGTGTGTGTGCCAGAAACCAGAAGAGCAATGGGCAATAGCTCGCATGTCTGGAGAGATAGCTCTGTGTGCTATTTCTGGCATGCATGCAATCACAACTATAGATCTATAGATTTTAACATTCTAATAGGAGAATATTCATACTATGAAATTAAATACAGAAGGTGAAATAGATGCTTTGCTTTAGCTGGAATAAATCAAAATAACTATTTTGATGAATAGCAGGAAAAGATAGGTAGAAGGGCCTTACCCTGTGAGTTGTAGAGATAATGTCAAGAAGTGTTTCATTGGCCAGAGTTTGGCAGAACAGACTTTCATGTATAATCACTGCTAACTTATTTCTCTCTTTTTTTTTTTTGTGGAGGGGTATTTTTATTCTAGTCTGCCCAATAAAGTCTTCCACCAAAACTGCAAAATTATTTTAAACATTAATTTGAAGTTACCTAATGATTATTCTCATTAAATGGAACAATAGTTCAGATTAAGATGAGAGTCAAAAGAAATTTCTCCCCAACGTCATAACATAAAATTGAGCTATTTTCTATTAATTAATTTTATAAGCCATCCAACCCCATCATTTGGGGATGGGAATAAAATCATATATTCATAGTTGACTCCACATATGAATTTGTTTCCATTCTCTACCCGTTATAGGATTTACATAAATTAGCATATGTATTTGTAAAAAGGTATTTTAGCCCTAGCCCGATATAGTTTTAAAAATGTACTTGAATTGTGTCATACTACAAAGGGCATTAATGACCCCATCTAGGATTTCATATAGGCATTTTTTTGTTCTGAAATAAATCAAGGAGAAAAGATCCCAAAAGTGCTTTTTCAACAGGCAATTGGACTTTCTTTGTTTTTCCTTGAAGACATTTCGCTTCTCATCCAGGAAACTTTTTCAGTTCAGCTTCTTGGATAAAAAGTGAAACATCTTCAAGGAAAAACAAGGAAAGCCCAGTTGCCTTTTTTTAAAAAAAACACCTTTGGGACAACCATGATCTGGATGATTGAGATTCTCCATAGACAAGGAGAAAAGATAATTTTAATTGATCTATGGTTTACTTAAAATGCCAAAGATGAAATATGTAGTACTTAAGAACAATTACATTGTTAATTATTTGAACCTCCAGCTTTAAAATGAAGTAAAGTAAAAGTAAATTGATGCATAGAAGTAAACCTCAGTCCTAATTTGAATGTAAACTATAAACCCTGTGTTAAAGTTTGTCCTCCAATTTCCCAAAAGTGATTAATAAGGTCAAAGAAGAAAAAAAAATGGGAATAGTTTTTCCATGCTTTATATTTCCGTAATCTGCTAATATACTATAGCCTGCAGTTTCTGCTATGATAGTTCATTCAGAAGAGCAATCATTTTCGAACAAGTCTTTAGGTTTAATAACCAGTGGTGAATGAGAAAAGGATTTTTTTGCTATTACTTTTCTTTGCACACATTATTTGTAATAATAGCTGCAGCATGAATTCTCTCTTTACTTCCTGATGACATATTACATTTATAATTTTAAATTAAATTTGCATTGCACTCTGTAGTATAGAAAAATGCTACAACATGCTAAGTTTGTAGAATGAAAGGAAGATTGTTAGCTGAAACTTTGCTGAAGGAATTATGAATCCCAAGAGAGAAATAACTATTTCAAATAAATATTTCTAGAAGAATTGCTTTGGCGCTCAGCACAGTGTTTATTTAACTAGATCTTTGGAAGGAAGAAGGAGCCTCTAAAAGGTTCATTGACTAAGTAACTACCTTGTTTAATAAGTTCACAACTCTGTTCACCTTATCCCTCTGTGTCCTATATTTGCAGCACTCCTGGGAAACAAAGAAGGCATTTTGTAGTTTAAAGAAGTGCTCCTTGTCTTAAATTATTACACATACTTTCTTTACAAAGACACGTCTCCATAAATGAATGCAGATGGAAGCACTAGAGCAGCTCTGCAAGACAAGGTTTGTTACCAGACAGAAAAATTAGGAGAATAATTCATTTTGATTAGAAGCTATGTTTGAAATAATATGCTTTTTTAAAATTCATTTAAGGGTGTGTAGGAGGGAGATTTCTTTTGACTTGCCTGTCTTGGGTTGCTCTTAATGTTACCCATCCTTGATTTAACCAATACTGAATATTTTATAAGTGGAAAAAAAAAAGATTGGCAACAATTCCTAAAGGAGTGTATGATTTTTTTTTTAAAAAAAACCCAGTCTATTTCTACAGCAATTTCAATATACTGTCAGTAAAATTGACAGTTAAAAAATACAGTAGAAGGAAAAAAAATGCCTTTCTAGAACTGAGCCATCCTTGGTGACTGCCATATTGTTTCTTACTGAATACATAAAAATATGCCACCATCTTCTCCCAGTGGCAAATTTCTTCTTTCAGTTTTCAGTTTAGTTTATGATGACATAAGTTGGTTAACTCACATTCAAATACTAACCAAGTTCAACACTACTTAATGTTATTCTAGATCAATCAAGGTTGCCCACATGATGTGAGCTGCTAGATCATTAACCACTACATTAGAAGCATAATAAAAACCTTGTTTCTTTATCAGGATTTGTATTCATCATAAATCCAATTTTATTCTCTCCGTTTTGGACAACAGTAAAATTAGATTGTCTTTTTCAGCATCATCTAACCAAAATAGTTCATTTAATTTCATCCTTTGGATTGAAAAACAATATTTCTCTCTTGTAGAATAACATAATATATTTGTTTGACAAACATAAAAAGGATTTTTTTTTTGCATTTCGGAAACATTGTGAATTATATTCTGAGTTGGTATCTGATTTAATGATAGTTACATGAAAATTACAATGCAAAGAGCATAGGCACAGCAAAGTTAAGTGTTGAAAGATAAATTGTTTTTAAGAGCAATGTTTTTTAAATGCCTTTATATTTTTCTAATTAAATTCAAAAGAACTTTAATAAGTTTTATTGGATTATGTCAGTATTATTTTATTAGTATAGTTATAAGAATAAAATGGAAAACAATCTTAACATTTATCAGTTCAGATGACATAAAATAGAAAATGACCCTTAACCAGTTTTTCTTTGTTTTATGGATTTGGAATTGGGCCATAACTATTTTTTAATCCTTGGAATCAGGTAGTATTTTATCTTATTATCTGGGAGGGGAATAACAAATAAACCATTTCCTGTTAGGAATATATTTTTAATTCTTAATTTTGTTACATATATTTATTTATCACATTTAGGTACCACTCATCTCATTCTTAGGGATGCGGTGGCTCAGTGGCTAAGACGCTGAGCTGGTCGATCAAAAGGTCGGCAGTTCAGCGGTCCGAATTCTTAATGCCGCGTAACAGATGAGCTCCCATTACTTGTCTCAGCTTCTGCCAACCTAGCAGTTTGAAAGCAAGTAAAAAATGCAAGTAGAAAAATAGAGACCACCTTTGCATTCCGTGCACCTTTGGCATTTAGTCATGCTGCCCACATGATCACAGAGACGTCTTTGGACAACGCTGACTCTTTGTCTTTGAAATGGAGATGAGCACTGCTCCTTAGAGTCGGAAACAACTAGCACATATGTGCGAGGGAACCTTTACCTTTACCTTTACATCTCATTCTCAGTCTTTCCAGTTTTTCTTTTTGTGTGGGTTAGAAATGGAAAATTTCATAAAAATAGCAAAATGAGCTTTATAGCATTATCTTACAAGTTATGCCTTTGCTTAGCTCAACTACCTTAGCAATCTCTCAGATGGCCAAGTTAAAAGAATATTCACTTGTCCTTGAATTTGGTAAAAATTGTGTTGTCCCCATTGGTGATCCCTATGCTACCACAATAATAAGAAGGTGAATTGTGCTCTATGTCGTATTTATTACAGGTTCAATTAAGAAAAGGGACTGATAAATGGTCTAAGTGTTATCTGCAATGTGGACCCCATCCCCCAATCGTTCTCCTTATTGTAGTTTGGGATATGCATGGATGAATTAAAGCAATTCATACAATAATTTTGTTTGGATTAAAAATACAAAGGATTAAAAACCTGAAGATATGGGATGCTGAGGGAGGAAACTGTTCTGATATTCCCACAATTCCTCTTCTGTGTTTGGGACTTGTTGCTCAGGTTTATTTCTAAACATGGATCTAGTGCTCTTTTGAACAAATGTTGAAACCATTTAAACGACAATCACAACCCTGCATAATTTACTGGTTAAGAGCATAGAAAAGGGTGAGGGGCTAAAGCAAGGGGAAATTGATAATGGACCAGTTTTCTCATTCTGTGCTTTTTGATATATAGATAATTTTTTATTGCTCATATCTTTTCTTGATTTTCCCCCCTGCATTTTAATCCCATATTTGCAAGTTAATGCTTTGATGTTAGCTGTTATTTAATAAATAAACATCAAGCTATATATTTTCAAGTTGTACTGAGTGACATCAATGCCTGTTCTACCTTTAATATAAGAATTGACTGGGAGGATGCTGAGTGCAAACTAAATTGGAAATCATTCACATTAATTTTCCAATATATCTTATATGTCCTATGCACATTTATCATGGACATAAATCTTTGGCACATTCAAATACATGAACATACCCAGAATGGAACTTTATGCCACCATGTCACATACGTGATTCTTCTAAGGTTTCTAGATTTAAAAGCAAATGATAGTTTTTCTAAAGAAGAAGAAAGTCACTTTATACTGATCATACTGTAGGACTTCCACTATTTTTACAAAAATGTCTTGGAAAGAATCCCAATCAAATATTGCTACTAGTCTTGTCAAATGTAGTTAAAGTCAATCTTGTTTTCTGAGCAATTAAAAAAAATTCTCTTCAAAACACAGTGTTTTTATTTACAAGGTTATTACAATAAAACCCATCAGTAGAAAATCCTGTTTCATTTCATACTAAGTTCCTGTGCAGATAAATAAATAAAAAAAGTTAAAATATTATTTGATACTGAATAACTTCTCAGTAAATACTAAAGCTTGTTACATTTTGCACATTGTTATAAACATAAAAAAGAGACAAACACAATAATTAAACAATATTTCAGTTATGCTCAATTTTATGCACATGCACATACCCACATATATATCTCCAATTGATACAAGATTCTCATTAATATTTTCCATTCCATTATATATGCTGCTTGATTTCTAATTTAGAAAATTAATCCTCACTGGTTATGTGCTGTCTTCCTTTTTAATGTGTTAATACCGTAAAAAAAAAAAAGTGGTGGAAAATTAGAAATGAAAGATTCATGTTTTAAAGAGATGTGTGCAACACTAATTAATAAATGCCAGAAGGATGAGGTAATATCAGCAAACAGGCCTGGTTTGCTCATTTGCATCAAGTATATTGGAAATACCATACTTTCCCCCATACTTTGCATAGTTTATAAATATTAGATGTAGATGCCATTGCTGTCCTCTCAAGTCCTCCTATTCTGTTGCTTTCTGGTAGGGAGAGCGATGACTGAATAATACTGGGAGGGTATGCTAAGAACAAGGGTGGGTTCTACTTACCTTTACTACCAGTTCACATGTGCCCACACACATGCTCTTCTGCACATGCACAGATCACTTCTGATGACATCCAGGTCAGTGGGCAGAGGTTACTGCCAGTTTTACTACTGGTTCTATAGAACCGGTCCAAACTGTGGGCAACCCACCACTTGCTAAAAACCTTCATTCCTAGCAGATTCATCCAAGATAAGGAGGTGGTTCCACCTATCCAGCTGAATCACAGTCACCTACATCAGGCAATTCGGGACTTGTTTAATGATAATGACAAAAGCATCATTTCATATTTCATGAGGAAAATGCAGTGATTAGCCACTCCTTTATCTTCCCTAGAAAACCACATGGATTGACAATCAGTTGATGATAAAGTGCCTGAAGGATCCTTTGGAATACAAACAGTGATTGTGACATGGCTACATTAAAGACTTTGAGGCTACTTGTTAATCCAGGAAAAGAAAATCTGAAACTGTAAAGAGGTAATTACAGTGGAAGTGTTGAAGTTTCCTTGTTACGTTGGACTTTTTTCAAGGAGAGGATCAGCCCTTGTTCTGGAGTCCTGAACCTTAGTGCTAGGGTGATAAAGGAATCTGGAATG
Source organism: Masticophis lateralis (assembly GCA_030761175.1). Classification (NCBI taxonomy): domain Eukaryota; kingdom Metazoa; phylum Chordata; class Lepidosauria; order Squamata; family Colubridae; genus Masticophis; species Masticophis lateralis. The sequence goes on from JAUDYJ010000002.1 coordinate 231,864,314, forward strand.
AAAACAAATACATTGTGAAAGGTTAAAAGAGAGTGCCAAAGACCACGATAAAGCAAACTAGGTGTCAGAACCTGTGGATGTGGAAACAGAAAAGAAGAGAAAACAAAGGCAAAGAAGATCTTAACAATGAATTTCAGAGAGCTGTTGGAAGAAAAAAGAAGCAGTATAATAATAAAAGCTGTAAAAATATCAAAGAAAGAAATAGATGCAAAAAAAAGGGGGTGCAATTTATATGCTAAAGGACATCCGCATTATTTGCAGCCTTGGCATGTGATATAACTCAGGTTTCACAATGGGTACATTATCTATATTTTATGATTCTAGATCTTTATCTGAGAAACAGATAGTAAAGATGTCCATCTGTTGTAAGCATAGAAAAAAGGACATAAAAATTATGCATAATGAAGGACATGGACACATATATTTAAATTGTACTAAGGCTTACCATCCTATTCCAAAAGTTAAAATCTGCATGATGACCATAAGTCCATTTTAGATTTTAACAAACATTATATTCCTCATCTTGCTTCCGCAAGGTCCATAAACCAACTTTTCCAGAAACAAAAATTATGGTCATTACCAGATTTACGAACAGTTTAATGTTTTTAATCTGATTCTGAGTTCCTGAAGGATGAAGGAGCAGCTTTTAAAACTTGGGTAGGAACGCATATATTAAATTCCCTAATAGCAGCATAAATACTGAATCGTTAAGAAAAATTAATTTCTCCAGGTGAAAGTAAATGCCACTGAAACTGATTAAACCTCCCCACATCAAATCATCACACATGAGCTATTTTAAATAGCCCAGTGAAGTGCTTTGATGGTTTTTCCATATAGTGAGTATAATGATAGAAAAGAGACTCTGTTGCTCATTTCTCCTTGTTTTGACCACATTTTTCTCAGGAAATGAAAATGGGCCCTCAACATGAAGACAGTCATAGTGCTCATCCAGACAGATTTCCAATTTTATTACTCTCAGTTTAGGGATAAGCTCAGATCTATGAAAATGCAGGCCTTTCAGTGCAATCTACCCTTAGTGTTTCAGGTGATTGAATACTATTCTGTTTTATTTGCTATCTCATGGGTAATTAAAAAAAATCCTAAAAGTTGTCATAATTACAATGAGTACTGATATGTTTTTTTTCTACATAACTTTTCCTACTTTCCAATTAACAGAAAAGCAATTTAATCTTGATATGTATACATTTTTTTTACAAAAAACCTAGGATTTTAGTTGCTCCTCAAGTAATTTTTTATACAATGTTTTACAGTTTGTTAAATTGAATGAACTTTTTGTCTCTAACAATGATGACTGATAAGAGATTGATCTCTGTAGTATATGCCATCATAGTGTCTCATTTGGTAGAACATATATAATTTTAAGATTAAAAAGAAAAAAAGCCTAATGTGGATATATTTTATATTTTGGTCCTAGATGTACATGAATAATCTCTAAATATTAAACATTTCATATATATTTGATTGCAGTAAGGACTCTACTCTACTCCTGAAAGCTGGTTGCCTTTTGTATATTTGATTCTTGTTGTTTGTGCTATTTTGTCAATGGACACCAATGGCTAGGATATGTTTCTTCAGCTGTCCACCAGCTAGTTCAGAGGGAATAACTCTAATTTCTGAGATCAGTGTTTTGCAGTGTTTCTGTGTGTCTATATTTTCCACACACACAGACCCAACCAATATGATCACTTCTATATTTAGTATATACTGCCATTTCCAGCCCCACATGTCACTGCAGAAATCCAAATGGAATGTTGATTTAACTATTTTAAAATCAAAGTATGTAAAAGTCAAGTTTACTGGGAACCTCTGCAGGGTATGGTTAAAATGTCAAAATGGAGACCATGACAATGTACCATATTTTTCGGAGTATAAGACGCACCTCCCCCCCCAAAGAGGCTGAAAATTTGGGTGCGTCTTATACTCTGAATGTAGCTTTTTAAAAGCTTTTTTTCAGCCCTAACGAGGCACTAACTAGGTGCTAGTAAGTGAAGCAATCTCCATGCTTTGCTCCAACTCTCAGCTGTTCTTTAGAAGCTTTTTTTCAGCTCTAACTAGGTGTTAGCCGAGTGAAGCGATCTCCCTCATGCTTTGCCTGCTTTTCCTCCTTGCTGCTTCCTCTCAGCTATGCCTTAGAAGCTGTTTTTTATCCCCAAGCAGGGGATAAAAAACCAACAAACTAATGTGCTAAAGCTGACCAGACTAAGGACACTAGCCAGATGAATACCTGGTAGGCAGATTTTTCCCCCTATTTTCCTCCCTAAAAACAAAGCTGCATCTTATACTCCAGTGCGTCTTATACTCTGAAAAATATGTAATCAAAGCTCCTCTTGTTTTTTATGTATACCATGTGAGCAGAGCTTTGACTGAACTATCATGGCCACCATCTTGATTTTTTAAAAATTATACATTACTGTTCTATAGTAAAAGAGCAGTAAAAAAAAAAGTTTGATGCGTATAGTGATATTATAGAAACGATAGGGGTAACCATAAAAGGAAAAAGGTATATTTTGCAAAGTACCCCGTTCCCTTGATTGGGAGAGATCTACAAAACATGTCAAATACATTTGCCTATTCAGAGCTTTACGTAGCATTGTAGCATCATTAAAACAAACTATTCAGAGCAACAGCAATGATTTGTAAAATTCTAATAGTATCTTAAGATTGACTATGAAAATACTAAAGCTTTGATTTGATCTACTACTATCTATGTTATTTATAGTTATCTAGAACTGCCTTCAAAAATAAATCCTTGCGGTTAAGTTATTATGACTTTACTTTGCAAAATAAGTTGCCATAGACAGTTGTAAAACACATAGTGTTTTACTAAACAAGAATCTATTGCAATTATTGATAAGCAGTGGCATTATAAATTATGTAAAAAAGTTATATTCCATTATCCCTCCTGATATTTGTATATTGCAGAATAGAGGTGGCCTTCTGGCAAATTATATGTATACATAAAACAAACAAACAAACAAACACACAAACAAACAATCCAGTGTAACTAAAACAATAATATCCTCCTCTTAATGTCCCAGCAATAATCATTATTGTACAATACACACTTCAATATGAGTGCACTGTTTTAGCTATCTTCCTTAAGGTTATCTGAGGGAGTACCATCCAAATCTCCAGAGACAGAGAGTTTTAAAGAGATGGAACACAAACAGAAAAACATTATTTTACATTTCCCCTCTGAAAAACTCACACAGGGCACTTCTCAACATCCCCATTTGGGATTTGTACATTGGAAAGATTCTACTTGAAGCAGATGGTCCTGGAGATATCTAAGTATTAAGCCAAGTAGAACTTTACAAGTAATACCAACATTTTTAATGTATTTGGAAACCTGCTATTAATAAATGAAGTATCTTCTACATTGTGTTATGCTATTCTAGTGACTGTTGAATTTTTACTGATTACAGCTTTTAAGTAGTCTTCAATGGCAGCCATATAGATCACCCTGCAGGTAATACAGGATTTTACTGGTGATAAAAGATGAGTGCCACCAGTTTCTTTTTCTTCACGGAAGGATGCAAGTGATGTCAGTAAAAGCTGGGTAAAGCTTCCTAATAGCCAGAGTGCTAGTTGAAGTTCTGTCCATATTGCAAGTTGTGTAGGTAACAAATAAAAAATAAAAATAAACGAGTTCCTTTGGCCAAAGACCTTATACACTGTGCAAAGGTTAGAGGATACACTAAATCTCATTTAAATGCACAATGAACAATTATGTAGAGTGCAAGAATATTCTATACTCTATGGACTTTTATTATAGGAAGAAGGCATATTTTCAAACTCGGACACTGAGGAAGTTTAAGTAGGAGCTCACATTTTCCACGTAATCTGGCATCAGTTATTACAAATGCCTCTTTCTAAATCTCCCAGATCTTCAGAACTCAGAAATACATTCCAGACTTGTTAAAAATATGAATTATTTATTTTATTTGTTGACCTTATAACCAGCCTTTTCTCCAGAACTTACAACAGCATCTATAACAATCCCTGCTCCCATCAGCAGAGAAAAATAAATAAATAGTGTTTGAAAATGGTAAGTCCTTCCAGGACTCAGTAAATTTCAGGAAATGGACTGAATGGCATTACATCTGCATTCAATGAACAATAACAAAGTTTAAACATTGATCAAAGACTGCTAGAAACAGCTGTTCTTAGTTGTCACTTTTACCACAAAAAACAAAAAACAAAAAAACATGAGAATAGTTAGCTAGACAGATAAATCTCTTTTTGCTTTCTTAGTTTATTTGATTGTTCCTTAAATATCAATTTTCTTCCCTCAAGAACTTTGCAATAGTGGGAATAATTTTTTCCCAATATTATACTAATAATGATTTCCAGGGGTTTTTTTCTTTAAAGTTTTATTAAGGTTTATTATAGGATGAAATACAATGAAGATAAGGAGTTAAAAGAAGGGTAAGACTGAAGGATTAAAAAAAAGGGGAAATAAAAGATGTTGATTTTTGACTCTTTCCAACACACTAAAATACTACTACTACTACTACTACAACTACTACTACTACTACTAACCAGTTTTATAACTACATCAATATTAGATATTTAAACTAAATTCTAAATTTTATTTATTTTTTTCTATTTCAGGCATAAAAACCAGAAGTAATATCCCAGGAGAAGCAAGACCAAAGAAAACGATCTGTATTTAAAACAGTTTACATTGCCATCTTAATCAAATCCTTTTCTTCCTTGTTGAGGGAAATGATACATATTTCTATCTCTACTAAAATTTCAGGTTTTGCTATTAGTAATTTTAGTACATACAATTTAAGCTTAATATCCCAATTTAAAAAAAAATCCTGAATTTAAACATGTTAAAACAATTGTATAAACTATGGTGCACTGGAATATTTACAACATTTTAAAACTGTAAATGGTTGTGATAGCTTGGATGTTTGTTGGTATAAACATATCTTTAGTGAAGTTAGATATGTCTAACCCAACAAATCAAAAGTTCTGTATTATATAACAACTGAAAAGACTGCCTTTCTTGCTAATTATCCATGTAAGATTAATTTGAAAACAGTGAAATATTAATAATTGACCCCATTATCTTCTGTGATTCTGAAAAGGCTATAATTTTCCTGCACATGAATTCTTCACTATTAACATACATTATTTCCCCATAACTTCAAACTCAAATATAAATTTCCTATCTGTGAGTTGCCATATACAGGTAGTCTTCGACTTATGACCACAATTGAGCCCAAATTTTCTGTTGCTAACTGAGAAATTTGTTAGTTTTGCCCCATTGTACAACTTTTCTTGCCACATTTGTTAAGTGAATCACTGCAGTTGTTCAACTATTAATATGGTTATTAGGTGAATCCAGTTTCCCCATTGACTTTGCTTGTCAGAAGGCGCCCAAAACAATCACATGACTCCGGGACACTGCAACCGTCATAAATGTGAATCAGTTGTCAAGCATCTGAATGTAAATCACATGATCATGGGAATGGTGCAAGGGTCATAAGTTTGAAAAATGGTCATAAATCACTTCATTCAGTGCCGTTGTAACTTTGAATGGTCATTAAGTGAACTGTAGTAAGTTGAGGACTACCTGTACCCTTGACTTACAACCATTTATTTAGTGACTGTTCAAAGTTAAAATGGCACTGAAAAAAGTGACTTATAACTATTTTTCATACTTACGATCATTGCAGCATCCTCATGGTCATATGATCAAAATCCAAACACTTGGCAACTGGTATGTATTTATGGCACTGTTCTTGAAAAAAAAAATGAATTAAAGACATGCATTTATATACTACCTTTCTTTTTAAACAAGAACTCATAATTAAGAAAATTTAAATATCTCGGATACAGAAATTTTATCTTCAACAATTATAAAAGCAGGAAGGAGATATAAAAGTAATAATGTTGTTAGATTCAAGTCTTTTCTTTCTAATTTTTTGTTCCCATCACTTGCTGGTGGAAAAAATTGCTAGAACTGTAACTATTGAGAGATAATTGGCATCAGTTAAAGAGAAGTGGTTAAAGGTCAGCAGATCTTAACCGGCATAAAAGCTAGCAAGACAGATTTCTTGTAATAAATACATCAATAAAAAGATGAGGGTTGATTGGGTTGTTTGATTGGGAAGGACTGTCTCAAGAAGATAAATCATAGAAGGTCAGATAAAGAAATAGGAAGAACTCATGACACATGGAAATCATTCTGTCTTTAAGACTATTCTATGCTGAGTATTGAAGCTGACTTAGTATGCATGGTGAACTAGTTGATTTCTCGTTATTATGTATGAGACCAGTACATTAATGGATTATTTTCAAGTTCAGACATAAAAGCAATACATGAGAGAATAAACTCCGAGAAGATACCCTGTCCATCTTTTAGATATTTGGCTAACATAATTGGATGAATGCATACCCCCCCCCCCCATATATTTAAATAAGGCCATACATGTCATGAACATGTACATTGTCATGAACAAATTTCCACTGGAATAGACACAGCAAAGATGTTTTCTAATTACTGATACTTACCTGGATCCCTTTTTCCTTAAACACCTGTTGATGTTGGCAAAATCATCTATTAAATGTTTTGGATAGGGCAATGAATTTAGAGCAGTATGCAGATGATAGCTATCAAAGAATTAATTGATATTCACATCTCATCTCACTCAATTTTACATCAGTTGGTTTGACTACTAATAAAATAGAAAAGCATATCTTGAGATCAAACATTCAAACTAGAGTTTTTATTTGGTATACTGTATTTGCATTTGAGGATTAAAGAGAAAGATTTGCAAAAGGTCAAGTAGACTTCAAATCTATTGTTCCCCAACATACTATGGATGTTTCAGCCCACCATTTCCCCATCGCTTTGCAGTTGATGTTCTAAAAAGCTCCCCCCTCCACCTTGAGTTTTAATTGAAAAAGATAGTAATTCAAGGTCCTAGAAAAATTAGCAGTTAAAGAAAACTCACATACTTTCCTTGCCTACTCCATATTAGAAAAGTATCAAAATCGCTCTCCCTCCCTCTCTCCCTCTCCTATCACCTGTCTCTCAAAAAATTGAGAAAGAAATGGTGGCATTGTTTAGTTGATTCTTAGGAGTCTCTTGATACATTCCTATTGGAATTATATATAAGAGACTTTATTTTTATTTATTTTCTTTATTTACATCCCACCTTTATTGTTTTTACAAATAACTCAAGGCAGTGAACATATCCAACAAAACTTCCCCTTATTTTCCCCGCGATAACAACCCTTTGAGCAGTAGTAAAATCCAATTTTTTTTTTACTCCTGTTCTGTGGGTGTGGCTTGATGGGCATGGCATGGCTTGGTGGGCGTGGCAGGGGAAGGATACTGCAAAATCTCCATTCCCACCCCACCCCACCCCAGGGGAAGGATACTACAAAATCTCCATTCTCTCACCACTCTGGGGCCAGTCAGAGATTGTATTTGCTGGTTCTCCAAACTACTCAAAATTTCCACTACCGATTCTCCGAACTGCTCAAAATTTCTGCTACGGTTCTTCAGAACCTGTCAAAACCTGCTGGATTTCACCCCTGCCTTTGAGGTTGGTTGGGTTGAGAGACAAAGAGACCAGCCCAAGGTCACCGCTGCCTTTCATGGCTAAGACAAGACTTAAACTCATGGTGTCCTGCTTTCTACCCTAGGGCCTTAACCACTAGACCAAACTGGCTAATTGTATCAATAAAGGAGACAAAGGCAAACCTTTATGATTTTAATTCTGTATAAGGAAGTTTCTGACCCAAACTCCATTGTGAGACAGAAGCAAAGACCAAGCAGTTTTGAAGAACACCAAAAAAGTATTTTCTATCCTTACAGCACTCATTTGCTGTAAATTTCTCAGGATAATAAATTACATTTATTTCAGCATAATTGGTTTCTGGGCTAAGCTGCAAATATCACATAATAAAATTAATTCAACCCATTTGGTAATTCAATACAGAAATTCTGAATATTGTTGCAGGAAGCTGTAGTTCTCTTTCTGTTGGAAGAAAGAGATGGAGTGCATTTAATAGTTCTGGTAGATTTTAAATATCCTTCCCCCAAAATCATATTCTCAAGTCACGTCTTTTTATTTCTATGACCAACCCAAAATAAACCGTCTGTTATTCCCTTTAGATAGCCTTTCCTTTTATTATTAAAGAAACAAATAAAGTAATAGTGACATATTAAAAATAACAGGAAGAAGAAATATTTCTAGCAATGAAATTTGTAGGAGTTTGAATGGAGGATATATGAATATTCTTGAATTTCCAAAGTGCTTTCATTGTATCAATTTGTGTTCATTGTCAAGTAGAACAAATGCTCTTGCTGAAGTGGATATTCACCTCAGAAAGAAGAATACATTTTGACAGATTAGTCACCCTGGTGAAAACAAATAACAGACAAAATAATATTTATATTTACAATAAACTGAGATTAAGCAAGCATTATAATAATATGCTAGGAGTTTGTTTGTGTTGCTGTGAGTGTCACCCTCCCAACATGAGGCAAAATTTACTTACAGTTGGTTTTGTTTATTAAATTAAGTTTTTGGTCATCTATTTTGGAATTGAGTCAGTTTATTCCATTAGTATATGTCATACCAGCATCACTACAGTGGCATTTAATTCAAAGAAATAGCTTTTTGAAAATAGCTCTTTTATTTTGCATTGGAAAAAAATTAAATTCAAGATGAAAAAAAAAACTAAAAGTAGTAACTTAAAAACTGATTTAAGACTTCCGGTTGGCATTCTCTCCGTCGCAGGGCAGCTTGTTCGTTCGGCCGCCGCCCCCGCCGCCTGTAGAGCCGCTTTATCGATCGAAAAGCGGCTCGGAAAGCTCCCCTTTGGAAATAAGGGGGGGCTAGAGTGGGCAGCTCTAGGTTGAGCCCCAGAAGCGCTACCAGGGTGGTCTTTTGTGCCCTGGCAAGCACTCTGTGTCTGGGCTCCCTCTTCAAGCTGCTGAATCTCCAAGCAGCGTGGGACCTCTGCAAGACAGAGCGAGACGGAGAGGGCAACTCCAACGGTTACAACATATCTCTAAACGTACTATAACGAATTTGGTGAGACCTGGAATCTTTTATGAGAATTATAAACGGACTTTTTTTAACTTTGGAAAGCAAGCTGTCTCTGTGTGAAAGTGTTTGAAAATGGCGGCTGATCAAAGTTGAGCTAGTGAAAGCAGAAAGCGCAGCAAGAAAGCGAAAGTGTACCTGCCTGTAATTGTATTGAGTCTATTTACAAGTTTTATAAGCTCTTTCTAACTGCAAAAGACAACGGATTTTACTCCTTTTCTGTAAAACTGGGGAGGACAGGAAAAGGAGGAAGATTTCTCTCTTTTTTTCAAAGATTTAAATCCTGCTCAGGCATGGCTTCAAAGAAAACGGGGGGGGGGGATTCCCCCACACATCAGACAAAGGAAAAGTCAGTGTCAGCTTCAAAACAGTCACAGGACAGCGAGACAGAGGATTTGAAAGCATTTATATTAAACATACACAAATCCTTGGGAAAGCTTTCTGGAAAAATGAGTAAAATGGATGAAAGGATGGGGAAAAATCAAAAGGAAATGAAGGTGATTGTGGGGGAAGTGAAGGAGCTGGTGGAGGAAAAAACTGAAGGATTACATCAGAGCGTAACTAAAGTAGCTACAGTTCTTACTGATGCCCTACTGGCTGTTGAGAAAAAAGTGGAAGACTTAAATTCTGAAGTGGAAGCTAACAAGAAGGAAGCAAAGGAACAGATGTTTAAGGTGGTGGTGCAGAGCCAGAGGCTTGAAGAGGAGATCACGATATTGCAATTTCGGAATATGGAGTATGCCATAAGACTGAGAGGTTTAAGGGAGAATAATAGAGAGGACTTGAGGGCAACTTGTGTGGAGGTTTTGGCTAAGATTTTAAAAGCTGAACCAGATGTGATTGCCAATAGAATTGACAAGCTGTACAGAGCTAACTCACGTATAGCGAGACAGAGGAATTTGCCAAGAGACGTGGTGATCTATTTCACTGAGAGAAAATTGAGAAATGACATTTTGCAAAGTTCTTTCCATACCACTGTTCAACATGAAGGTAACCAAATTGGTGTTTACAAAGAGCTGCCACCAAAAATGTTAAGAGATCGGAAAGATTTTGGCTTTCTTGTAAATGAGTTGAAAAAGCGTCAGATCCCATTTAGATGGGATGCTCCTGTTGGTATCATTTTGCGACATGAGGATGTAAGATATCGTATTAATTCTGTGGAAAAGGCAGAACAGTTTTACAACAATGTCCTAAAAAAAATTTCAATATCACCTCGCTCATCTACACTTTTACCTATTGAAGATATCTCAGTTGAGAAGGCTCCTGAAGAGGGGATTCAAGAAGTAATTTTGCCAAAAGAAGGACAGGCAAATCAAGAAGTAGCAAGGGAGGAAACTCTAGGTGCTGTAGGAGGTCTTTCAGAGGATTCGCTAATAGAACTTCTTGAGGTTAAACCAAAGCAATCCAGAGCTACAAGAGAGGTGGAGCCTGATTTGGACTTACTGATGCAAGAACCTAAAGATCAACGTATAACTCGAGCCGCAGGAAAGCAAAGATTAGAGACACATCAGGGGAGGATACCACAGGAAGAGAATGGTACAAAAGGGAAAAAATTATACTCTGAAGCTGTGGGAGGGGCGAGACCGAAGACATCGGCTGTTGGAGAGAGTCTTCGTCAAATGCTCAAAGGGCTTCATTCATTTTCAGAATGACACTCAGATTTTTATCATGGAACGTGAACGGTTTGAACTCACCACAGAAAAGAAGAAAAATATTTCATTACTTGAAGCAATATAAAAATGATGTCGTTTGTTTGCAAGAAACTCATATTAGAACCCAGGACCAAAAATTCTTAACTTCAAAACTTGGATCACATTTTATATCTTCTAGTTCGGTGAAAAGGAATGGACTTGTTTTTTATATTTCTAAAAGAATACCAGCTAAACTTATAGAAGCGGATGATGAGGGGAGATACATTGCAGTCGAAATAAATATACAGAATGCTTTGATACTTCTAATTGGCATTTATGCCCCGAACCAGCAGCAGGAAATTTTCTACAAAGTGCTGAACAATAAAATATTGCAGTGGAATTATAAGTCTTTTTTGATTATGGGTGATTGGAACCGGGCGATTGATGCAACGCTTGATAAAAAGACGTCGGCCAAGAAAGGGAATAAGTTACCACCGACTTTCTTTTCATTGAAAGAAGAATTGGAGTTGAAGGATGTTTGGAGAATTCATCATCCCAAGGAATTGGATTTTACCTTTTTTTCTGATAGACATAAATCTTTTTCGAGAATTGACTTTATGCTGGCTACTACTGATTTACTTACTATAGTGACTAAGACAAAAATATTTCCCAGAACTTTAACGGATCATAGTCCGGTGTGGATGGAGATAAATTTGGGTAAAAGAGAAAGGAGATCTTGGCGTATGAATGAAAATCTATTTAGATATGAAAAGAATATTATGGACCTTAAGAAATATGTTAAAGAATTTTTTGATATTAATTTGAACAAAGGTACACCTATTGAGATTGTATGGGACGCATGCAAGGCTTATATGAGGGGTGTACTGATTTACATGAATTCTAAATACAGATTAATACGTCAGAAGTCAAGAATAGAATTGGAGACAGAGATAAAGGAGAAAGAGCAATTGCTTATTAAGAATCCGACTGATGAAAAGGTACAATTAACGATAAAACTCCTGAAAGATCAATTTCAAATATTGATGGCGGATCAAACAGCAACTAATCTGCAATACGCTAAACATAATACTTTTTGTAACGCTAATAAACCTGGCAGATAGTTGGCTTATACTTTGAGGAAACAACAAAGTTCTCGTATAATAAACACTATTGAGTATAAAGGGAAACAAGTGCATCAGCAAGATTTAATACATCAAGCCTTTCTAGCTTATTATTCTAAATTGTACCAAGCTGATAAAATTAAAGAGGACTTTATCGATGAATATCTGCAGAAGAAGAGAGTTACAAAAATCTTAAGTACACAAAGTGATAGATTGAATCGACCTATAACATCTGAAGAGATTTTATATGCAATAAAACAATTGAAATTATCTAAAGCTCCTGGGACAGATGGTTTGACGGCAGTATATTCTAAGACTTTACAAGAGGAATTGGTTGAGCATCTTAAGGATTTGTTTTGTAATATTCAGCAGGGGGGTAAAATACCCCCCTCGTGGAAGACGGCTTTTATTTCACTTCACTAAAGAAGAAGAATCTGTAAAACCTGAAAATTTTAGACCAATATCTCTCCTGAATACGGATTATAAAATTTATGCTAAAGTATTAGCCAACAGATTGATGCCAGTTATTCAAGATGTGATTCATGAAGACCAAGCAGGTTTTATAGAAGGTAGACATATGAAGGACAATGTCAGGCAACTCATAGATTTGTTGGAATATCTTGAGAAAAATAAACAGACCTCTGCGGTGCTGGTGTTTTTGGATGCGGAGAAGCCCTTTGATCGAGTCAACTGGGATTTTCTAAAAAAGACTTTGCACAAAATGGATTTTGGGGAACAGTTTATACAAGCGATTTCGGCAATTTATCAAGAACAGACGGCACAAATTATCATTAATGGCAGTTTAACTACCAATTTTAACATACAGAAAGGAACAAGACAAGGCTGTCCATTATCCCCATTACTGTTTATTTTGACTTTGGAAGTGCTGTTGAATGCTCTACGGGACTCGGACAATTTGAAGGGAATAGTTGTAAGGCAAAGAGATTACAGAACAAAGGCATTCGCAGATGATCTGGTTGTTACCCTAACACGACCTTTGGAATCAATCATCCAGATGAAAAACATTATAGAGGAATATGGTCTGGTTTCAGGTTTTAGCCTGAACCAGAAAAAGACTAAGATGATAGTCAAAAACATGTTGAAACCACAAAGGAATGAACTTGAAAGGTTGGCAGGCTTTGAAATAGTTACAAAGGTGAAATATCTAGGGGTCCAAGTTGCAGCATCCAATATAAAACTCTTTCAAAATAATTATGAGGAACTTTGATTCCTCATATAAGGATTCAAAAGGATCTTGAAACATGGAAGAAGCTGCAACTATCTTTGCTTGGTAGAATAGCAGCTGTTAAGATGAACGTTCTACCTAGATTTCTGTTTTTGTTTCAAATGATTCCAGTGCTTAAAAATGACAAGTTTTTGATGGAATGGCAAGGAGGTTTAAATAAATTTATCTGGAATGGGAAAAAACCAAGAGTTAAACTTAAAATTATGCAAGATGCTCGTGAAAGAGGTGGCCTTAAAGTTCCAAATCTACGTCTATATTATGAAGCTGCAGTGTTGACACAAGTTGGAGATTGGATTGGAACAACAAAAATAGAAATTTTGAATATAGAAGGCCATGACTTGCAATTTGGATGGCATGCATATTTACTTTATGAAGATAAGAGAGACAGTGTATTTAATAGTCATATTTTAAGACATGCTTTGATGAGAGTTTGGAAGAAGCACCAGCTTCAATTGGATTACAAAATACCTTTGTGGTTGGATCTTGGGCAGATTATGCCAAATATAAAGTCACTCGGGGGGTTGTTGTACAAAGAGATACTTCTTAATGATGGGGGCAGATGGCGTTTGAAATCTTTGAATACCCTGTTGGAAGAAGGAGTGAACTTAACCTGGTTGCAGTATTTTCAACTTCAAGCAAGATGGAGAGAAGATCAGAAAATTGGACTAATGTTACATGAAGAAGATTTGGTGACTCAGATAAAATGTAAAGGGCCGATGCATATTAAACGAGTGTATAATTTACTGTTAGAAAGAGATTCAGAGGGGGAACTAGTTAAAGATTGTATGATTAAATGGGCGCAAAACTTTGAAGAACCTGTAATGTTGGAAACATGGGAAAAGATTTGGGTCCAGAATGTTAAATTTACACAGGCACAGAATTTGAGGGAAAATTTTTATAAGATGTTTTATAGATGGCATTTAGACCCCAAGAAGTTATCATGTATGTATCCAAATGTTCAACCTAAATGTTGGAGGTGTGACTGTTTGGATGCAACATATTTTCATATTTGGTGGACGTGCAGAAAACTGAAAGCATTTTGGATTAAACTCTGGTGGGTAATGCAGAACATTTTGAAGAAGAAGCTTGAGTTTTCTCCTCAGTTTTTTTTGTTGGGAATAGTTAAGGGTTGTTCAGCAACTGACACTAGATTAATTTTACACATGATTACTGCAGCTAGATTACTGATTGGTCAATATTGGAAGAAAGATAACGTACCTACTATAGAGGAATGGATACTGAAGATGTCTAATTTTGTAGAGATGGCTAAAATTTCTGCATACCTAAAAGAAAGGACCCATGAAGTTTTTGCTAAGGAGTGGAAGAAATGGTAGAATACATGAAGAATAAATATCAAAGTAAGAAGTTTCAATTAGCACTTAACTGAATTTATATTTTTCATATTTAGAATTAATCTAAAAGAGAAATGTATTGAATTTGATAATTTTTAATTCTTATTATATTTTATGTAATTGAATTTATATTTTTAATATTTAGACTTAATTTTAAAGAGAAATGTACTATGTACTGTTCGACTTTGACTTTGATATATGGAATATTGGGAATTATAGTTAATGTTATATATTTACATTATTTATATGATAATTCAATTTAAATCTTATGATGCTCAAAATTATTTTACTAGATTTTTTTAAATAGATTGTTAAGAGTTTTTTATATTTGATTTATGTTGTCATATATTGGTTTAAAAGAAAATTTTTTTATTACTTAAGGTTAAAATTGGTTATAAAATAAGGTTATAGCTTTTTCTTAGTTGGATCTCACCTTAAAAAATTGTTAAATATTGAATGTTAATGTTTGTTTAATAGCGGAAGTCAAGGGGGGGATTGGGGAGGGATAGGGGGGATAGGGTGGGGGTGGTAGGGGGGTGGGACGGGGAAGGGGTTTTAAAAATAAACTGTAATGTAAAACTTTTTCAATAAAAAAAACTGATTTAAAATACCAGCTGACAAGTACAAAATAACTTCATGCTATAAAATTTATTAGAGTGACCAATGGATTATTTAAAGTGAAGCACGATTACGTATCTTTTTCTTATTAAGGGAGTTGGGGTCTGGTCTATTACTCCATTAAGGAAAAGAAGTCTATCTCAGCAAGTAGATTGACATTTTTATCTTGATACAATTGCTACTTATGAGTATGAAAAGGGCATTTTAAGATTCAAAGCTTATTTTTATCCATTATTTTATCCAGTATTTAGTCCTGAGTGGTTAAAAAGCAGTATTTCTAATGTATGATATAAGATGTTTTATAACAATTTGTACCCGTATGCAGGTGTGGGTTCTACTTACCTTTACTACCGGTTCGCAATGGGATCGCTCACACATGCGCTTTGCTTCTGCGCATGCACAGAAGCTTCTGCACATGTGCAGATAGCTTCTGATGATGTCACGGTCAGTGGGCCCTTCAGTTTTACTACTGGTTCTATAAAACTGGTCCGAACGGGGGCAACCCATCACTGCCTGTGCCCCAGTACAGGCACGTTCCATTAAACCTACAAAATTTTATTTTCACCCCTATTATAAAAACCACTTGGCTGTATGTTAAAATCTCAAAATAAACTATAATAAGTGTACAGGTTTTTTTAAAAAAAGAAAGTAACAAAAGAAATTAATTTACCTTCCATCACAATCTTATTTCAATAGAACATAAGAAAATGCACTGAATACACACTAATAATATAGCTAATAATTTTATTCAAAAATTGAAGGATCAGAGAAAAATCTATACCCTCAGACTGAAGGAGTTAGCATTTCTGTAGTAAATAAAGCAAACCCTACATTTTAATGACTGTGATACAAATGTTAAAACTGAATTATGGATTGTTTGGAAGAATAGTTCATATAATCTGCATTAGAGATACATTTTAGATACATGCCCAATGGTGGGATTCAACCATTTCGCACTGATTCGGGACAACCATTTGTGCAGTTCCGCGAACTATCTGAATAGTCAAGGCTGCCTGCCTGCAGATTTCAGTAGCTCACACACACATCAGATGTTCCTGCTTGTTTGTAATTAACCAAAGAAAGGAAAAAGAAAAAGAAGAAATAGCTACATAGCCATTTCCTCAGCAGAAAAATTCTAGTCCCTTTAAAACTCAGGCTTAAAGTGTAAGAGAGGGTTCCCCCCCCTCCCCACTTCTTTCTCTCTTCGATTATTAGGTCCAGCCTGGGCAGACAGCCAAGAACCACTTACCAGGGAAGTACTTAGTTTCAATACAAAACTACAAGAATGCACAGAAACAATAGAAATTTACAGATCATACAGATTAACAGGGTTGGAAGGGACCTTGTAGGTCATCTAGTCCAACTCACCACCCAAGAAGGAGACCCTACACCATTTCTGACAAATGGCAGGCCAATCTCTTCTTGAAAGCCTCCAGTGATGAAGCTCCCACAACTTGCAAAAGCAAGCTGTTCCATTGGTTGATTGTTATCACAGTCAGAAAAATTCTCCTTATTTCTAGGTTGAATCTTTCCTTGTTCTTGACAGGATTAGGCCAGGGAAGGAGTTTTAAAAATGTTAATACAGAGCAAGAGTTTCTTGTGTCTTTTTAAATACACTTTCTAATTAGCAGAATTGATTTTATTAATTTGGACCAGGGTTGCAATGCTGTTTCTCTGTTTATGTATTTTGATTCTGCATTTTAAGCATTTAAGAGTTAGCTTACAGTATTAGACTGTAAAGATTTCAAATTACCTTGTAATTGTGTTGCTTGTGTGTGATGGAGCACCCATAACTTCTGAAGGCAAGCTATTCTATTGGTTGATTGGTTTCACCCTTAGGAAATTTCTTCTTAGTCCTAGGTTGCTTCTCTCTTTGGTTAGTTTCCATCCATTGTTTCTTGTTGTGCTTTTTGGCACTTTGGAAAATAGTTTGACCCCTTCATTTTTGTAGGAGCCCTCAAATTTCCTCACAGAAAAATTAATCAGTGGAACAACTTGTCTCCAGAAGTTATAAATGTTCCAACACTGGAAGTTTTAAAGAAGAGATTGGATAACCATTTGTCTGAAGTGGTGTACGGTTTCCTGCCTAAGCAGGAGGTTGGACTAGAAGACCTCCAAGGTCCCTTCTAAATCTGTTATTCTATTCTATTCTGTTCTGTTCTGTTCTGTTCTGTTCTGTTCTGTTCTGTTCTGTTCTATTCTATTCTATTCTATTCTATTCTATTCTATTCTATTCTATTCTATTCTATTCTATTCTATTCTATTCTAAATATTGGAATAGTGCTATTTTATTATGCTATTTGATTGTGAGCTGGCTCAAGGAGAAATTTCCTAAGAGTGAGATCAATTAAGTTGGCCAGGCCCACCTAGTCACATGACAAACCAGTTGGTCATTAGGGCAGAGAACCAGTTGTTAAATTATTTGATTCCCACCATTGTACATGCCTCAACATTATCTATCATCTCTCTCTCTTTCAGCAAGATTTAAAGCTATGTTTCTCTGCCTTACCAACTATAAGATATGTGGAATTTAATTCCCAGAATTCTCCAGCATGATTTAGAGACTCACCCATTTCTTCTCCCAAACTGTCAAAGCACAGTAATGGAGTACATTACATGAACAGTTTGTAGGATGCAGGAGAAACATTAAGAAGAGGAAGCGTGGAGTTTTTGAGAGTTTAAAGGAAAACTTTAGAAAGATGCAGTGACTCCTTGGTACACTTAGGAAGACAGAGCACTATTCCATTTCCAGTAAATGGGAACACAGGTAATCTTCACTCAATGACCACTGCAGACACCATTAAAACTTGCAAGAGTCATGAACAAGTGGTATTTACTACTGGTCCTCCAGGTTCTGGTTATTGCAGTGTCTCCATGATTATAATCAAGGCAATTGATGCCTGGTTTGCAATTATGACATCATAGTATGTCCACATGGTCAAGATCACATGGTCACCATTTGGTGATTTTCTTTGCTTATTTCCAACAAGCAAAGTCATTGGGGAAGCCAATAGGAGATCACAAATTATTTTTTCTACTTTGCTAGTGGAATCTCTATTTTTTCAAACATGGTACTCTATTTTTGTAATATATTTTGTATTATTTTTATAATAAAACATTAAATAAAATATTCCAAGAATGCATTATTTTTATATAGTTGTTTTAAATTACAAGGGAACATTTGATTTGTTGGCATAAAAATAATATGAATAGCTATTTTCATTGAAGAAAATGGCTGGCTTTTCCATATTTGTCTCATGTAAATTTCATTCTTTTTCAACTCCTATTAACATTATAGCTAGCAAATAAAAAACAATATTGATAATATTGTTATTATACAATAATATATGTCCGAGATTACTGGTAAATAAAAGAAGGCTTTATAATTAATTCTGCATTTTTAAAAATTCTATCAAGGAATACATTATTAACTAGATTTATATCAAATATTATGCCAGGTGTTGCTGTAATGAGAGGAGTAACCTTTTAAAAACAATCTGTGAATATCAATGCGAATATGAGGAGAATGAAAGATAGACTATAAGAAAATATATAACTGAGTGAAAATATAGATGTCTATCTTTATCATATCTCTTGTGAAATAAAAAGTGTAGTAAATAGGTCTATGGAAAGATGTGGAGTAACAATATATTTCAATTGCATCTCATTTTGATTCAGTTTTATTTTATGAATTAAGTTATTAATTAATATTAAATGTTCAATTTGAATAGGTGCATTTAAGATGATCCAGTAATATGAAGGATTTTGTAGATGCTCAGGATACATTTGGATATTCAAATTATTTTGAACAACTGAATCAATGATATGAACTGACTCAATCTGACACTCCCATTCAGCTACTAGAATGAAATCTTATTCAGACCATTAACTCACAAATTCATAGATTAAGTAAGTGACAAAATTGTTTTCTTTGTAACATTTCCATATGTTCTTTCAACAACAAATTTATCTTGTAGCTAACTATCTTGCTTCTAATGAATTAAATAACATTCCATGACTAGTAAGGAAAAAAATGACTAGTATAATTCTAAAAATCAGGGTTTACTGTTGTGTACTGTTTAACGTGTGTGTTTATAGAACAAAGACACTATGCATATATGTTAAGATAGCAGGATTGTGTCATGTTAAAAACCATCCTTCCATATTTTCCTCATATTGTCCTGTCAACCATCTGTCTTGTGGCCTTTCTGCAATAGACCATCTGTTCTGAAACTAAAAAATCTTTACCCTTTGATCATTTTGTCTGTTCTTATTACTTCTGAACTGGAGAAGTATAGCAAGTCAAAGACACAGACTTCCTTAGGCAGCCATGTTTCAGCTCAGCAGGTGGCTGGCTGTATCTCGGGCTCAGGTGCAGAAATAACAACAATGAGAAAAATCTGTAGAAATAAAGCATTTGCAAATGAAATCTCAGATCCACAATCTAGCCACCTGGTCATATATGACATTTATCATGGAAGGAACACTGATTTTTTGGTATTAAATCTCTCTGCTTTTTATTTTAATTTTTCCAAAAATATCTAAGAACACCATATTGTTCTTGTAATGTTATTTAGTAAAGCAGATCTTACTTCTTTCCATTCTGCAGGAATAGCAGCATATATATTATTTTTAAAAAAAATATCTGGATCATGTAACAATAAGCAGCCAGTTTCTGTAATTTGCAATGAAGTAGAGGATTCTCCAAGTTCTCACAGTACGTTTAAAAGGCAGAGATCATCTACCTACAGAAAAAAATATAAACAAGAAAGTATTAAAATTGTTTTTTGGGGAAGGGATGAAGCTTCTGAAGTAACAAACACTTAAGGTCATCCAGCATTCTCTTTTTTTAAATAAAAAGCTGGAAATTCCTATATTTTTCTAAAAAAATTCTAGGTGTATTTTCTTAGTAGGTTTATTCCAAAACATTGATGCAGTTTATTAGCTATATCTCCAAACTTGGCAACTTTAAGACTTGTGGACTTATGGACTTCAATTCTCAGAATTCTCCAGCCAGCAAGCTGCCAAGTTTGGAGACTCCTGAGATATATTATTAAGAAACAATCTGACTAAAGTTATTAGGTAATAGATATACCGTATTTTCTGGAGTATAAGACACACTTTAGTTTTTGGGGAGGAAAATAAGAAAAAAGCTGGTTGGTAGGTGGATCGGCCTCCCAGAATACCCCCAATCAGCTGTTCTCAGAGGTGAATTTTAGCAACAGGTTCCTTGGTTGTGAACTCTGTGCCTTGTTTTTTTTTCTGCCTCTGAAAGCTTCTGAAACAGAGCTTCTGAAAAGAAGGCTTTTTTCTAAAGCTTCTTTCAGAGGCTTTTATTCTGAAGGACTATCTGTACTCTGTTCAATGTTCTTTCTTTGGTATTGGTATATAGATTAACCTCTTCCAATATGTTGGTTATTGTGTCATTCTCCAGATTTGTTGGCATAGTTTGGTTAGAACCTTTATCAATTCTTCTTTTGTTGCCATATTATTTCTTTCAGCTTCTGAATACTTCTTTCAGCTTCTGAAATCTTTGTTTGCTAGGCTGGGCAGGGCTACATTTGGAGTATAAGACACATCCAGATATTCACCCTCTTTTTTTAATGAAAAAGGTGTGTCTTATACTCCAAAAAATATGGTACATGAAAAGAGTTGATGGATGTATCCTTTCAGAGTAGTTCATTCCATGGGAGGGCCATTGTATCAATTTACCTTGATGCAATGGCCTTTGTATGGAATAGGCAACTCTTTTACGCAGTTAATGTCATTTGCAAAATGATGTCATTATGCAAATTGCATAAATGATATGGCTTACATCATTGTAACAGCATAAGTGTGCAAATGACACAAATTATTATGAGTGGCATACTCCCTGATTTAATAGACACATGTGAATAACCAAAAGCCTTTCCCTAAATTAGTCAATTAAAATGAGGCTTTGCTATACATTCTAATTTCTTGAGTACAGTAGTTCTTGATAAGAGATCTTACCATGCCATAAATTGTATACATTTTCCACTTAATTGCAATTACTTCTTATTACTTTATTTAGAGACTATATGCACCTTAGATCTTTAGAAATAGTATCACTCAAATCTAGACTCCTTGCTTGCTGCCTAGAACTATTGAACTAGGCTGAAAAGTTATATGATGAATGTCAGCCAATCTGACAGCCAATTTTTGTAAAAAGTCAGCCAAAACACCCACTTTCAGCTCATTGGATGGTGTCTCTAAAAGTGAATGTTATGGGTAGTAAAGAGACTAAGCAACTGATGGAAAGAAGGGTTAAATGTCAATCTACTGCCAGTAATTTTGGAGAGGGACAAAACAAACTATGGGTCATATCAATGTGTCATGAATTTTGGCAAGTAAAAACGAAACAACTGAAATGAAGTACGAGCAAAGAAAACAACAATTACTACCTGAACCCAAGGATAGCTTGATGTTACCAGAAAAAGACTGGTGAGGCTTAACTATTTTGCTAGGAACAGTACGGTCCATAGCAAAGAAAACAATGTCTTAATTAAGAAACTTGATTGCTTGCAGATCTGCCTAAAAAAAGATAAAGGATAGAAGCAAAAGAGGCTCATTATGGCTACTCTGGAGGCTCAAGGCATTGTTTTGCAGGTCCAAAAGGAGTGGCTGAATTGGTTTTTCTAAATTGGCCGGTCCAAAGGTTACATTTTGTTTACCTCCACTGAATCTAATCAATGGAGGTATACAGCACAAGCCCTTGTGCTTAATTCAGTTATACAGAGAAAAGCAATCCCGGTGCACTTTCTTCCAGCTCTTTCTGGTTGAACTGCGTCTGTACAGCATAAAAAGCAAGCAAACGTAAACTTAGAGTCAATGCCTCTGAATAATCCCAATCAAAGTTGTTCAAAGTGCCAGGGTGTCTGAGCAATTAGGTAACAGTAAGCAGATGGCAATTTACACGCGTGTATTATAGATTGTATCATAATGTGTACTGTATTACCATCTATGTCTACAGTAAAAATAGGAATAAAACTTAAGTTTTTATAATGAGTTCTGCCTATCTATCTATCTATCTATCTATCTATCTATCTATCTATCTATCTATCTATCTATCTATCTATCATCTATCTATCTGTGGGATTCAAGTAATTTAACAACCGTTTCTCTGCCCTAATGATTTCTTCCAACAACTGGTCAGAAAGTTAACAACTGGTTCTCCTGAAGTGGTGCGAACTGGCTGAATCCCATCTCTCTCTCTCTCTCTCTCTCTCCTTCATTTATATGTCCATCTGTCAGGTAGCCTGTATTGAATCACATGATTTTATTCTCACATCAGTATAGTCATCTTGTGAGACTCCAATTAAAGGAAATGATTGGGCAAATATATGAGGCATGCTGTTTAGGCAAATAGCATGCATCACAGCTAAGCAGATATGCTACCTTAATCAATGTACAACAATCTACGCTTCCTTGCTAGAATTACCTTTCCACTCCTTTGCTACCTTATCTAGGGTTTATCACAATATGTGATATTATATGTTGAATCATTAACAAAAGAAAAGAAAGGAGATACAAGTGTGAAAGAAAAAAACCTTATCATGTTTCACTTTCCTCTTCTGATTTAATATACTGATTTCCCTTAAAGAAAAATTATAAGGTAAATATAATCTTCTTTAATTAGCCACATTCTATGTCCGTGATGGGAACCTGTGGCACGTGTGCCATAGGTGGCATGCGGAGTCATATCTGTGGGCATGTAAGTGTTGCCTTAGCTCAGCTGCAGTGTGCATGCGCACGCCAACCATCTGATTTTTGGGCCTTCTGGGCCCACCAGAAGTCAGGAAACAGGCTATTTCTGGCCTCCGGAGGGCCTCTGAGAGGGTGGGGAAGGCCGTTTTCACCCTCCCCATGCTCCTAGAAAGCCTCTGGAGCCTGGGGAGGGTGAAAAACATGCCTACTGTGCCCACCATGCCCATCGTGCCATTGCATGACAAAAGTGGGGGGAGCGCATGCACATGTGGGGGGGATATTGAATTATGGGTGTGACCCCCCCATGCTCCCCCCGTTTTTGGCAGGTGGCAGCAAAAAGGTTAGCCATCACTGTTGTATGTTGTAAATTGTGGCCATCATTTTGAGTCTCCCCTGAGAGTGTTTGAATATCTGCAAAATATATTTGGTGTTTTTGAACTTGTCAACAGTTTAAATTTTCCTCTAAAGTTTACTCTTTCAGAAGAGCAAACAGTAACTATGCCCACAAAATTAAATCCTATAAGAAAGGTAAATTTGAATTTTCAGAATGAAGTATTCCATACTATCGTTCCCTTGGATTTACATGCACAAAATTGCAACTGACATTGAAAATGTATTAAATTTGCCTTTTAATTCTTTTATTGTAACAGATATATGTTAAAAAACATAATTTAGAGAGATCATTTACTATCTCAGGTAGCTTTGCTAAATAATGCAAGTATTTTTTTAGAGAATATAGGCATCCTGTTGTTCTATTAGCCAATAGTTTATGAAACCTAAAAATTATAGCTAATTTTAGCATAAATGTAATCCTTTTAAAATTAGCATAATTAGATTCACAGTTGACTTGGTTTATTGAAATATTCTTGAAACTGTTCAAAATATAGGTGAAGGACATAAAATTGCTTTTGTGTAGATTATGTAGCTATTTTTGAAATTGTCTCTCCAGCTATGTATGGACTATAGCTAAATAATGTTTTAAAAATAAAAAGAGTTTGTAACATCTGATTCAACATCTGCTGAATGGAAAAAATACGTTGATTCTCAAGAAATGAACTTGTTTGTTCCTGTTAAATACTTAGAATTGCGATAGATAACTGGGGAATTATATTATAAACAAAAATAGAAGAAAGTACACCTTTCTGTGTGATCAAAGTACAATCTACTATTAAAAACTGAACCAAGTATATACTTTGCTTTTCTCTCTTCTTTTAGTTTATGCTTACTTTTTTTCTTTTATTAGAAGCAATAAAACATTTATAAAGGAACTGAGATATATCAATCTAAGTTAAATTAGTTCTTTTGAAAACATAGCAAACCTGGTGTATAAGCATGATATATAGATTGAAAGAAGATTATAAGGTCATTTGCTTTTGAAATGCCTACCATATGGGAACCCAGTCTGTTGCCACTTGGCTTTATAAATTTCACATGGTAATAGAAAGGAGGAATATTAGCATCCAAATGTATTTGCTTGTAGTTAAAATTCTAGCAAGTAATACTTGGCTATCCAAGTATTAGGCAGGAATTGTATAATGAAACTATGGAGGAAACCTCCAAAAGCTCCTCTTTGAATAACACAAATTTAATATTCCCTTTAAAAGGGGTGTGGTGGCTCAGTGGCTAAGACAGATTGGCAGTTCAACGGTTCAAATCCCTAGTGCCACATGACGGGCTGAGCTCCTGTTACTTGTTCCAGCTTCTGCCAACCTAGCAGTTCGAAAGCGCGTAAAAAATGCATGTAGAAAAATAGGGACCACCTTTGGGGGGAAGGTAACAGCGTTCCGTGTGTCTTTGGCATTTAGTCATGCCGGCCACATGACCACAGAGATGTCTTTGGACAGTGCTGGCTCTTCAGCTTTGAAATGGAGATGAGCACCACCCCCTAGAGTTGGGAACGACTAACACATGTGTGCGAGGGGAACCTTTACCTTTAATATTCCCTTTAGTTATATTGGTAATGGTTATGAAACATAAACTCTACCAATATATTTATATTTATGTTACCTATTTTATTGTGGTTTCAATTTTAATTAGTAGCTACTGGGAATTTTGTAACATACATCTCAAATGGTATGTGTCAACTTAGCCCCTTGAAGCATTCTGACATGCAAATTCATTCTGACATGCAAAGAGCTGAATGTTCATTGGTCTTCTAGTCTTGTATTTTAATGTAGGATTTTGATTTTTTAAAATAAAAATATGATTCTCCTGTAGCCTTTCCAAATTCTAAACATTGTAAATCAATACATATTTTCTGAAAGATTTTGAAGCCTCAAAAAACACATAAGATCAAGTTTGAAACTATAGGGACAGATGTCTCTTGTGGGATCTGCAGCATAGAGATCAGGATTTTAATATTATGAAAGCTTTGGATTTTGCTCATGGACCTGAATATCAGAAGAGAGACTTCTGTATGGTCTTTAGAGTGATAGTTTGAACATAGAAAAGCTCATGTAAGCCCAGGGAAGCCAGCAGGCAGATTTACAACTGTACCTTTCCCTCTCATTTTAAAACATCAAAGGTAGCTTTTCGGTATATTCTGATCTGAAGTACAGAATTAGTACAGATAGAGAGGAAACATTTGCTTGATCTTTTACCTCTAGCGATTTTTAAAAATTAAAATACTCTCCTCATCCCCCAATGGTCCATTCCCTTCTTGAGAAAAATATGTGAATACCTGTAGGGAAGAGGAAAAAGCTGCTTAGAAGGGAAGAACTTTGAGTAAAAACATGAAGTCAAATATCAGAGTATATGGGAAAATAGCCACTGGGAAAGAATGCTTTTCCTTTCCTTTCTTTAGTGCCAGTTACCAAGGAAGCCCAATAAGTCAGGTTTGGACAAAAATAAAAATAAAAAGAAGTAAACTATTTGTTCCAGTAGGGCCTGCTTGCTTTAAGCTGGCTGGGCAATTCTGGTACTTAAAAGCCCACACATCTCAAAGCTGCTGAGTTTGAGAAACACTGATTTAGATTATGCAGTATAATTTTAGGTGTTTTGCACATTGGGGTTAATTGACTCCCTTTAAGTTTAGGAAAGTTCTTTGGTCACATTTGTAGCATGCTATCCTGTGCTTTCTTAAAAAAGAAATATAAATCAGGCAGAGGCCAAACTCACAAATAAAAGGTGGATCCAGAAATAGTGGGATATCAATTTACAGTTAGCATTTTCTTGGGACTAAAGGTAAAAGGTAAAGGTTCCCTCGCACATATGTGCTAGTCATTCCTGACTCTACGGGGCAGTGCTCATCACTGTTTCAAAGCCAAAGAGCCAGCGCTGTCTGAAGATGTTTCCATGGTCATGTGGCCGGCATGACTAAATGCCAAAGGTGCACAGAATGCTGTTATCTTCCCACCAAAGGTGGTTCCTATTTTTCTACTTGCATTTTTACGGCTTTTGAGTGGCTAGGTTGGCAGAAGCTGGGACAAGTAATGGGACTTCACGCATTACGCGGCACTAGGAATTCGAACCATTGAACTGCCAACCTTTTGATCAACAAGCTCAGCATCTTAGCCACTGAGTCACCGCATCCCTTTTATTTTTGGGACTACAGGATCATAAAGATGATGGAGATGATGCTGAAAAGTCCATTTAAAACTAAGGCTTTATCCTATTAAAGAAAAAAAAACAGAGAAGGTGAAAACTTTGCAAAGGAGAAAGCCTCTGTTGTGGCTTTGTAGAATTATAAACAGTGTTCCACAGGAGATTCTTGAATTTGACATTATTAAGTTTTTTTAAAAATCAAGGACTCTGTCTTTGCACATTGCCCAGTGCTTATACCTGAAGCTTCTTGACTGAACACTTTCTGTGAATGAGTAGCAAAGTATTAAAAGAAACAAAAATGAGCAAGTTCCCTGTTTGATCTTGTGTGATTACTGGTGATTGTTATGTGTTATAAGTAGCCTTTTCTTAATATTCTTTGTTCTTCAGCATTAAAACAAAATCTATTAATCTGAGAGAACTTTAAAATATTAAACTCTGTTCTTGTTAAAAAATTATTGTTATTGTGCTTTTTCCTTTATTTATTTATGTCTCTGAGGTAATGCGATGTGGAACATGGAGAAAATGGAAGAGAGCAATGTTTATTTTGTTACAGTTAAATGAAGAAAATGTTTAACTTTTATACATTTTATACATAAATAATGAAACATTTAAATAAACAAATCAAAATGAGTTATCAGCAGGTTAATTTAATGCTACACAATATCTATGACCTGTTAATATTTGCCTTCCTAGCATTACATACATAGCACTAAGGACAAATTCATCTCTTTGTCTCTGATGAATGCAAGTCTTCCTAGGTTAGTCACTGTCATATCTGGCCTTTCACTCAAGCGATGGAATGTTTCTCAGTTTTTTCTTCCTTCTGGGATCTAAACTTGGGCATTAATAGTAGTGATTTAAATTATTATGTCATCCAACTCCCATCAGCTTTGCCACGCTTTAATTAGCAGTACTATCACCCAATCACCACAAGCTTTAAAGAAGATTGCAAATGAATAAATTGAAGGAAAAGGAAAAGGAAGAGGCTACTCAGGGAAACCACATCAGGGGAACGTGTTCCACTTTACAGAAAGTAGTACTGTTTTAAAGTCTGTTTTAAAAAGAACAAAACTGTTCCTTTCTCTTAAATGTTGCTATCTTTACAGGATCTAGGAAGTATGCCTTTTCCATTGCAGCCTCTGCCCTATGGGACACCCTTCCCCTTGATATCTGGCAGGCCCCTATGTTTTTAACTTTTGGGAAAGCATGTCAGAATTGGCTTTTTAATCCCCCAAAGTGTTGGGATAGAGTGAGGTTGAGGTTAAAGTCATGTCCTCCAATTTTAATATCTTATATTTAATACCTTATTATTAAACAATAATAGTATTATTAATAATAATGTATTAAATATAGCTTAAATTATGCTGCTGCTGCTGCTGCTGCTACAACTACTACTACTACTACTACTACTACTACTACTACTACTAATGTATATTCAATATCTTATGCCACCAGGCTTGAAATTTTGGGCTTGGACAACCTAGAACTATGCTGCCTACAGCATAGTACACAAAATTGTCTGCTAAAACATCCTAATTGTCAATGACTTCTTCAGCTTCAACTGCAATAATACATAGGCAATAATAAAAGGAAGTCAAGTAAACTGCTCCAAACTTGATTCCAAACTATGACTTCAGCAATAGAGTGGTCAATGGCTGGAATGCACTACCTGACTCTGTGGTTACATCCCCAAACCCCCAAAACTTTAACCTTAAACTGTCTACCGTGGACCTCACCCTATCCCTAAAAGGTCTGTAAGGGGCGTGCATAAGCGCACCAGTGCACCTACCTACCCTGTCCTACTGCCCCCATTTATTTGTACTCATTTCATGTGCTCATGTCCATTTTTATACAATATTTATACCTTTTATCTTATACATGTTTGACAAACGAAAGGAAGAAAAAAAGAAAGAAAGAAAGAAAGAAAGAAAGAAAGAAAGAAAGAAAGAAAGAAAGAAAGAAAGAAAGTAAGTGTGGGCTGCATCAGGAGTTAGGTTGTGGCATCAAGGTTTTTCTGTTGGGGGTGGCCATATAAATAAAACAGCAGGATGAGAGAGGAGACTATATGTTGGTGCCACATTGGATAAAATCCACTGATTAAGGTCCCTAAAGGACCATCTAATAAATGGAAGAGGAATCAATTGTCATTGATTATGACATTGGCAAAAAGACTCAGAATCAATATCTGAACTGACGTAGGCATAAAAGAGCCAAAGGGAGCTACTATGTTTGCCATAATATAATACACCAAAGATATAAACACTATCTAATTTTATAGTCGATTGATTTTTTTTCTAAAATAATTCATTTCCCTCTTGTTTAATTCTCAAATGAGCTTGCCTTTTTTTAATGAATCATCCCAAATTCAAAACAAGGCACTCCTGAAATGTAACCCTTTTCCTTAGCCAATTGTTAGGCTATTAGCAGAAGAAAATTGTTTACATAATGAGAAAATCCATGTAAAACCAATCAGTGCAATCTCCCACATGCACAGCTCTTTTTTTTGTGAAAAACCAATGGCATAATCTACATTATAAAATGGTATAATTTATGCAGCTCTTGGTATAAACAAACAGATGGCAAAAAACAAGATTCTATACATATCTTCATTTAAGTATGTTGATCCCTTATTTTGCCTGCCAGCAAAAGCCAACAGTAGCACAAATATGCCATTGATAATTTGTCAGTTTGCCCTGCTAATGACAGAAACTGTGAGTATCAAAAACAATTAGAATGATTTCATAAATGATCTGTCTTCTAAACAGTCCTTGAAAGCAATATTTGACATTGACTAATGTTGGCAAATATTCTGTGATGTCTGTGCATGTTTATGTGTAAATCGATGCATCAAAATATACTTGTGTGAAATAACCCGACTGAGAAAGTCTCTTAGGTTGAGATTTCCTTCTGGATTTTTCATCTTTTTTAATCATCAGAGTGAGGTTTATGTTTTTGAAATAGCTGAAAACATAGTAGTTGCTGGCTTTAATTTCATATTTTCCCCTGTAATCTAAAGGACTAAATCAAACGCTTGGGAGAAGAGAAATTCTGCTGAATGTAACCTTTTTATTTTTCTTTGAAAATTCAATCCAGGTGCTTGGTGACCATGTAAAAACAAATATTCCAGACTTTCTGATTTGGTTTTTCTCTGTCAAATGAAGTGAAATATCATGGATGGGCAAAGAATGAGGTACTATAGAACTCAAGCCCATCTGGTTTAACTCACTTTTGATTCATTGTGGCTTGTGCTCTGAAAAATGTTTGAAAGTTGCAAAGGCTGTCACTAGTGCATACTGTCAACCTAAACATTCTCAAAACATTGTTTTAATGGAGAAACAAAACACTTATTTGTAAAGACCCTCTGTGAATGTAACTTCTTGGGTAAGCTATACTGACCTATTAAGTCATGTGACTTAATGTGCTTCATATTTATTGTGCTTATTGTGCTCAATCTGTAGTGAATGCTGTAGCCTGTCAATATAGGTTTTCTTCATTCTCTACCTGTGAAAAGAAGGTCTGTACATGGAAACCGAAAATAGCAATAGCAATAGCACTTAGACTTATATACCACTTCACAGTGCTTTATAGCCCGCTCTAAGTGGTTTACAGAATCAGCATAGTCCCCTCAATAATCTGGATCCTCAGTTTACCGACCTCACAAGAATGGAAGGCTGAACCAACCCTGAGACTGTGGGACTCGAACTGCCGAACTATTGGCAGCTGGCAGTTAGCAGTAGCCGCCTGCAGTGCTGCATTCTAACCACTGCGCCACCACAGCTCATGAAAACATACGTTTAGAATAGCTGGCGGTATTGAAAAAAACAGGGTAGCTTAGGCAGCGATGGCAGTTGTGTATGCATCAGAACTCCCAATAATGCTGCACGTTACAGGTAGTCCTCGATTTACAACAGTTCATTTAGTGATCCTTCAAAGTTACAACAGCACTGAAAAAAGTGACTTGTGACTGTTTTTCAGACTTACGATTGTTGCAGCATTCCCATGATCAGATTTATGACAGTTACAGTGTCCGGGGGTTGTGTAATCCCTTTTTGCAACTTTTTGACAAGCAAAGTCAATGGGAAAGCCAGATTCACTTAACAAATGTGGCAAAAAAGTTGTAAAATGGGACAAAACTCATTTAATACATTTCTCACTTAGCAATATAAATTTTGGGCTCAATTCTGGTCATAAGTAAAGGATTACCTTTATTTGGATGGAATCAGAAATGCCAGGATTCAAGTTAAGCCGTAGCATCTTTGGCTTTTAAAATGGACAGGAAGAAAATGTCTGGAAGGGTGACGAACCATGCGGAATAATTTGGGAGATGGTATAACATGAAATGAAGAATTCCCACTCTGATTCTTACAAACAGTGGAGTCCTCAATAAATCACAGGTCCTTTTACAAATTGAAAATGTCCTTCAATTTGTAGAAGGTTACTGTCAATTCAAAGCACTGAATTGGGGGCATATATAAGATCAAAGATGTTTGATTGAATTGTGACTCAGATGATTTTTGCAATATTTCTCCCCTACAAACAGTGGTTTCGTTCAATGATACTATACCACATTAGTATTATTGAATGATTATTAGATAAACTATATTACTTCTATTAACTGGTAAGTATATTAACAAAGGTGAAAAATATCTTGGCAAGAGGTTTCTTATCAGGATCTTATTGAAATATTACTATATGCCACTTTGGAAGGGAGATTTTTAAATTTTATTTCTAAATTATTTATTTATTGATATTAGATTCTGACATATTCTGTGGATAAAATGTTATTCCAAAAGCTGTGTTGCCTATGCCTCATATCACAGAATAAAATGATGTTTTTTTTAAAAGTTAAATTATCTTCAGAGATGTTATTGATTATTGGTTTATGTTACTAGAAGTTGTTGATTTTCAGATATTAACAAATTAGAACATAATGAATTCATATAAAATGGTCATAATTTATTATGCCAACAAAGAGAAAATGACTTAATCATCAGTTAATGTCCAGAGTTACAAGTATGAAACATGAAAGAAGGCATGTGGTCAAGGATTGTGTTGTACAATATCCCTTCACCCTGGCAATGATTTCCAGCAGACGTACAATCAAATACACCAGAAAGTAGCATGGGACCTATTTTGCCTTTTCTTGCTTTTGGCTGTGTTTGAAGGACACTGAAACCCTATGTTGTTTAGGGTTGAGACAGTGAGCCCTGGTGTCCTCTAAGCTTGGTTGTTTTCTTTCAATCATTTCATTACTAGGTTAGATAACATCATCAATGCATGAGAGGGTGGAGTTCTGATTATTTATATATGCATTGCTGAGGTTTCCTAGTGTGACAATGAACTCTCGACTTGAAAATACAGAACTCTGACAGAGTACCATTTTTTAATGTTACTCTGCCAGGTGTTTTGATCTGCCAGGTGAGAGTGGAGAATCAGAGGATGAGAGGCTTATAGTAAGATGGAAGATGACAAATTCCTGAATTGTCCAGGTGCTGAATGCTGGGTAGAATGAACTATGTGATGAGAGTCCACTAGTCTATAGTTGAACTTGTATCATCATATCATCGTCACATGATGTAGCATGACTTTTCTCCCTTTCACTAACCCAGGGGTGGGCATGGCCAACACGTGACGCATCTGGCCCCCTGGATTAGTGTCAGACTCCCTCTTCATTTTAACATTTCAACATTTTAATACCATTTTCAACTCTTTGAGATTAAAATTTAAAGTTTGACAAACTTAAAGCTGATTGTTGCTTAATGCTAGGTCTATTACCTAGTAGACAGGTAAACATCTACTGTGGACTATTGTCCTTTTTTATTGCAGGTCCAAGACAAAGGCTACTATTTCCAAGATGTTTACTTCCACTTCTTCATTTAAACCATTTGCTATTTCCATCTCTCTCTCTCTTGTCCTCTGCACATACAGTTGGATCCTCAGCATAACAGCGAATGTATACATGCCTTCCATTTTTATGTCTTATATATAAACTTGGATCAAGATTTTCCTGTTCAAAGACTCTGCTTTGCAACATTTGGTTTAATTTATCAGACCATGCTTTGTCTGCTTGCTTTACCCCACGTATGGATTTTTGCAATTTAAACACTAATTATTGGCTGTTAAAAATCTGGTGGTTGGCACATGTAAATCTCTTTTTTCAGCTCACAATGCAAAAAGACTCTCTAAATAACTCTCCACATGCAGTTTTTAAAATTCTGCTATGCTTAGTTGAATTCCAATACATATCTTACTGGTGCAAAAACTTTGGTGAACTTGTATTTTTGTCTGTAGCTGTTGGCTACTGAACTCACTTTGTGCCATTATATACTTTCCCTGGCAATGTTCTTTGTTTTGAAAACTCATTTATTGCTTATAGTGTCTTGCTTTCTGTAAGAATCTACTGTATGTTCTATTTGTGCAAAGATTTCATTTTTTTCCAATGCAGTTTTCTTCCATTTCTGTGCTTCAGCTGTCAACAGCTTCTCTATTTCTTCCCATGAATTAGGATCATGACCATCTTTTGCTTTTACTGTGCAGCACATTCTCCTAGTAGGTTTCCTTTATCAGTTCTCCATTAGTTTTTTCTTATAGCCCATCAGCTGGGACTCAGGAGGCAGCAATAGATTGGGGATGGGGCCAAACAAAAGTTAAGAATAACACGGAGGGGTGGGGTAGAGGGGTGGGGGATGGGGGATGGGGGATGGGGGAGGGCAGAACCAGTTCGGTGACATCATATCGTCACTGCTACCAGCTTGGCGGAACCGGGCCAAACAGGAAGGAACCCACCACTGAATGGAGGGGACCTTGACAGAAATATACAAAAGCTGTTGCCTAGGTAAAGGGAGCTGAAGCCCATCCAAATGCAGTATAATTCTGGGATTGATTTTTCTGGTCTATCTATTGGGACTAACATATTGTGGCTGAGGCCTACAAAGAAGCTCAGTGAAGGACTATTGTGGGGAATCTATGACTTACTGAAGAAGCCATATGACTTCCCATTTAACTCATGATGGGGAAACACTGCTCAACAAAGATGTCTAGCATCAGAGATTAGTTAGGGCTCCCTGCAGGAAGACACTCTGAGTTTATAAGTTATGATGGGAAAATATCCTGAAAAGAGGTTCTGTTTTGGTTTCATTATGCAGAACTGCTGTTTTTCAGGAGAAACTATACAGAATGAAATGCATTGTGTAATATAACAGCAGTCTAATATAATGTATAACTGTCTGTTACTATATAACTTTATCCATAAATTTAACAATCACCAAGAATACCATTTAAAACTTATTAAACCACCTTATCATAACAAAAAAAAATCAATATAGTTTTGTCTCATTGTTTTAGAATAAACAAGAATCTTGTTACACTTTTGCAGATCAAAGCATAGTTTGAGGGTATATAGATTTTAAAAATAATTATCTTAGGACAGGAATAGATGTTTATAACCCAGCATAAACAAAAGCTGAACACTCCCCTTGGCATGCTCTATGTTTTGACATATGTCAAATAAACCTCATTCATTTATTTCCTCTAGTTTTCTTTTAAGTTTCACCATTTCACTTATTTTCACAGGCTAAAATAAAATATAGGTTTGTACCTATGTTAAAAGTTATTTGACACCAAAAAATGGCATGAAATCTCATGGCCATCCCCCTTATCTTTTTTGGCCACTTGCTACTAAAATTTAACATTACTTGTGAAGCCTAGGAGATTATGTTGCTGCCTCTAATTGATTTTGACTGCTGTCAAAACATTTAAGCAGATTTAGACCTAGTGAATTCTTGGCTGGATAGCAGACCATACCAGGAAATAACCAGGACCATAACCTAGTATGGGAAACCACAGAAATTTCCTGGAAGAAGGGAACAGCAAACCACTCCTGTATGATTGCCAATAAACCCACATGAATGTGGCCATGTAGTCACCAGGAGTTTTTCTCAACTTCAGTGATTTTCATTTTATGGTATTACAAGAAATGGGTTGGGGCAAGAACTGCCCATCTCTGAAGAAAAATATCATTTTTTAAAAAGTTTTTTTTATTTTTTAGACAAACAAACATTTAATAATCATTCCTTCCATGTGACATCTCGGTGTTGTCTCCAAAACTACTTCTTTTTGTTGTTTCTTCTATCTTCAATCTCGCCATTACAACAATTCTTCACTAACACAATATTCTAATTGTAGCATTTTTATACATAACTATTAATTTACTTATTTGTATCTCTTTTCTAACCAATGGTAAAATTAATTCTGTATCTTAAAGTATTCTGAGTCCTCTCTTTCTTTAATCATCAAAATTAATCTATTCATTTCTGCACAATCTAAAACTTATTTATTTATTTATTTATTTATTTATTTTATTGTATCTTTATACTGTCCTTCTCCCGAAGGACTCAGGGTGGTGTACAGCCATGATAAAATAGGGACAACACAAAAGTTAAGAAAATCATTAAAATAATTAAATCATTTGGCCGAAATTAAAACCCCAACTAAAAATCATTATTAAAAAACCGTTTAAAAAGCCCATTTAAAATCCTTGTTCTGTCAGAACGGCCTGATGAAATAATAAGGTGTTCAGAGCATGATGGAAGGCATGGAGGTTGGGGATCCTTCGTATATCCGGGGGCAAGGGCAGGGGCCCCCACAGAGAAGGGTCTCCCCTGGAGGTCACCAGTCGACATTGTTTGGCTGATGGCACCCTGAGGAGGCCCTCTCTGTGAGAGCGTATCGGTCAGTGGAAGGCAAATTACTTCTCCTTCCAAAGGTATTTTCTCTGCTTTCCAATTTTGTGCATAAACAATCCTTGCAGCTGTTATTACATGTATAATCAGATATTAAGAAAAATATCATTTCTTGACAGGTCCATGGGCAGCTGGACTTGATCTGAGCCAAATGACAATAATTATTTCAGGTTTTATACAGGGAAAAGTGTGGATTAGTGGTGCAAATCTTGACAATCTTGAAGGCAGATTAGTATTTTACCAAACGATGGACTATATCTTGTGTGGATTTATTTTATTATTTTAGTGTGTTACAGTATTTCTAGTTTGACAGTAGAAGAGAAGAAAAGGAAGAAAGATTTTGTGATTTAATGACCCACTGTTTCAGAATAATCCATTCAGAATATAGTCTGAAAATAAAATGGCTGAAAGTTTCAGACTAAGATAAGCTTCTAAACAGGCTATCAACATTTACAAATTAGACAGTTGTTAGCAATTTCTTTCTCCATAAGAAAAAAATTAAAAGGGGAAGAATAGCAGACAGAAGGAAGGGAAATAAAGTAGTATTAATAGTACTGTGTTAATAGTAGTAATGGTACGTAAGAAGTAAACAGGATGAAGTATATTGTTTATTGTAAAATGGATCAGCAGATGTAATATGAAATGTAATCTGGTTTAAGAAGTGTGTTGTATACCATATAAGGAAGTAAGGAAGTAAGCTGCAGGCTTCACTCAGGTCCTCCAAATAGGTGGGATAATACTTGAGTCTCATTGGCTAAGCCGTCTGGCAGCCCTCTATAAAAGAGGACACCGCCAGACAAGCAGATTGTTGGGTTGTACTGGTCTACTATTAAAGAGCTGTTTTTACTGAAGAACTGTGTCTTCTATCATCAAATCTAACAAAGTGGAATTTAGATGAAAAGAAAAAGTTAATATTAATTATTGTATGTAAGAAGTAAATATGATATATATTGTTTATTGTAAAATGGATTAGCAGATGAAATATGAAGTGGTAAATTGGCTTAACTATGAATAAATGAAATCAAGAGATAAAATTGAAATATTAAAAAGTGTGATGGGGATTTAGAAAAAAACATGTTGTAAATGATGAAATAAAATAACTAATTGATGTTAGAAAAGAAATTAGGAATTAAGGAAAATAAGAGGTGGAAGGTTAGTTAAGTTAAAGGGTTTCAAGGTAAGAATGGAATAAGATGATATACATTGTTTATAACCAAAAAATGTGATCGGGATTTTGAGAAACATATTCAAAAAATGGAG
Source organism: Masticophis lateralis (assembly GCA_030761175.1). Lineage (NCBI taxonomy): Eukaryota > Metazoa > Chordata > Lepidosauria > Squamata > Colubridae > Masticophis > Masticophis lateralis. The sequence goes on from JAUDYJ010000002.1 coordinate 231,900,649, forward strand.
AAAAAATTGGGGTTGTTCAGATACCATTTTGCAAAATATTGAATTGAAAATGAATACAACAATGGAGAGAGAATGGAAAGAGGAATAGAGAGATAGATAGGAGGGGAGAAGAAGGAGAGAGAGGAACAGAAGAAAGAGAAAAGGAGAGGAAGAAAGGGAGGGGAAATAAGAGTAGGAGAGAAAGTTAGAAGGAAGGAAGAAGGTAGGAGTGGGGGAAGAAGGTAGGAGTGGGGGAAAGGAAGGGGAAGGAGAGAAGGAGAAGGAGAGGAAGAAAGAAGAAAGAGGATAGATGAAGGGAGGGAAGGGAAAGAGAGGAGAAGGAGAAGAAGGATTATTGTAAAATAAGGGAGATGGAATGGTAGAAGAGCAATACCGAGTATACTCAAACTTTTTAGGATGAAGAATGAATTAATATGAAGGTTAAAAGAATATGTATGATCAACAATGGATAAGACAAGATGATTAATTGAAATAATGTTAAGAAATTAAGATTTGAAGGGTGGTTGGTGATATTGTTTATAAAATAAGTATAGAAGGTATTAAGACAAGATAAAAAAGTAGGGAAAAAGAATATTTTGGCAGAAATTGAAATATGTAAATTGTATTTGGATGTGACAAGTTGTATAAGTTATGATCCAGTAAATACTCTGTTCATAAAATATGTATGTGAAAGAAAAAAATCAATAAAACTTGTTTTTTTTTAAAAAAAGAGATGGAGATTATAATCACCCACTCAGTTGTTATCCTCCAAACCAACAGTCTAAAGCAGGGGTCTCCAACCTTGGCAACTTTAAGACTTGTGGACTTCAACTCCTAGAATTCCTCTTTGCTGGCTGAGGAATTCTGAGAGTTGAAGTCTACAAGTCTTAAAGCTGCCAAGGTTGGACACCCCTGGTCTAAAGGACATGGTAAACACACGTATATTCTCTCTCCTCACAAAAATAATAATAGTAAAAAAAAACCAACCCATATATTGGTGGGGTTTCTTCTTGCTTTAGTACTCATTTAGTGGTGTATCTCCAACAATGGTGATGAGCTGACATCCCACATTTGAATTTTTTTATCTAATCATACAAAGAACTGTTGGGATGGGACCTCATGAGCAAAGCATGAGCTGTGATAAGAGCCTATACAATTTCTTAAAACACAGAGCAATAATATGTTGCTGATTTTGAGCAGATAAAGATGCTGTGTCGCTGGGGCTAGGATGTACAGAAATTGCTTGCCATTGTAAGACATTCATTTACAATCTCATGTGAACAACAGGAGTCTCATCTCATTATAGTTCATCTGGAAAACTTCACTATCTCTTACTTCAATTCAATTCATTGCTTACCATTATTATATATATATTTGGAAAGTGAGTGATTGATAGATTACTTGAAGATTCCACTAGTATTCATCTTGATGTCTCTGGTTTCTATTAGTCCACAAACCATTTAACCTTGAGAATACTTCAGGCCAAGCCTAGAAAACTGTGATGTGTAGAGGACACTTGTCATGGTTATTTCACGCAAAGTACAAAACTACGGAACTATGGAAGGCTGTAAAAAACACTGTATGCTTTTGCTTGACCTTCTATCTGTGGTTTAGGATCCTTTCACTAATATCCTAATTATGGAGCAGTAACTCATTCAGAATGGAGTAAATGCTATCTAGCTTAAACTTTTAAATAAGAATAATAATGAGATTTTGTTATTTCACCATGCTTTATTAGAATGTGAGAGGGCCCATCATATAAAGGAACCCAGTTCATCACGAGTATTTCAGGCTTAGAGTGTGGTAGGTCTTGAGTTCAATCTGTGAAAAAAAACAAAAAACCCTCCATTAAAAGAAATATTACTCTGCAAACCAGGCTTCACTTTCTTGAAAAAATAAAAATCCTATGCTAGTGGAGGTAAATTGTTCCAAAAATTGTTTATTTTTCACATAAAATATTTCAGATTTATATTCCATTATATTGTGGGCATAGCAACACATCTACTGATTTTTATTTATTGAACACCATGAAATCTCAAGCATTTCAATCTGGGCAGATGTTTCTTAAACCACTTTAAAGTTCAGCCTCTGTCATCATGGGAAGGAACAGCTTAAAGGTGCAGTGTGGATATGCCTGGAATGTGATTTTCCTAATGGTGTGGAAGGATGGTAATTATATCTCATTAGCAAAGAGTAACATGGTTTGGAGCAGAAATGTAATGAAACCTGATTATATTTTATAGTAAGCACATATGTTCCTCACTAAAAATTGCTTTCCTGGTTTATAAAAAAACCTAAATAATTATTTGGAACTTTCAATGCAGTGCCTATTGTGCTAAACAATACTTCATGGTTATACTTAAGCTTGTAATTTCTTTCAAAAGAATTGTCCAGTTCTGTTTTATTGCCTTAATTTAATTTTTTTCTCCATAGTTTATGTCGTGTCTTTTTGAAATAGTATGAGGTAAATGGCCTGTGCAAGTTGAAATATAAGTATTATAAGATGGCTTGGATAAATCAGAATACATTTCTGTTCTTTAATTATACACAACAGTGGCATGTCTTTTAAATACAGAGATACTTTTCATTTTTATAGCCTTTTGTACAAGAATCTAATAGAGAGAGGTTTGCTATGTATCATAGATTAAATTATTTCAAATCATTGTTTTACTATAAATAGTAATTTCAGTAATTTAGAGACTTCCCCTGCTGGAAACTGGCAATGCAATAGTATATAAGTAATTTTATACTGTAGATGTGCCAAATAACAATAAATGGAATGGAAACAAACTTGTTCAGCAAGCACATATAGACATCAAAATTGTCCATATGTACAGTATAAAGAGTTGAGCTTCCATTAAAAATGCATCTGATGGAGCTTGTTTTGAACACATGGGGAATGTCAATTTGGAAAAAAAGATCAGAATGTAAGAAAACTGCATCCAGACGAGTGAAGCTTTTAAGCTGTCCAGTCATATGGTGATAATTTAGTCAGTATCCCAGATATGCCAAGAAAACTGTCTGAGTTGTCAATCTAAAAGTTAGATGTGGATGTTAGATGTAAGTCCTGAGAGAATATTTCTGGACTTTGAATGCTGGCATGATATGTGCCTGTGAAAATAAGAGATGGTAGATGAATGAGTTAAGAATTGAGATACAAGCTTTATTCATTAATCTTAGATTAGTGGACTGGAAATGCACCATAGAGACTGTTTAGTGCTCCAGATACAGACACTACCAAGGTGGCAATACTGAAATATTCACTATTCCTCTTTTTCCTTCCTTTTTGTATCAACTCTGTGAATTCAACATTCTTTGATGTGCTATGATTGCTGAATGTTCCTAGGCTCCATGTGAACCAGAGGCAAAAGTGGGAATCACCGAAAAAGTACATTTTTTAAAAGAAATATGGGAAATTGTTAATTCCTACCTTAAAAAATTACATACTTTGTACTATTGTGGATTTATTGGCTATTTCTTTCTCAATTTTTCTGTTTGTTTCTTTTCCATAATAGAGTCATGTTCTCTATTTCTTCCTTGTCTGTATGGATAATATAAGTGGAGAACCAGTTTGGCTAGAAACCAGGAAACTGAGTTCTAGTCCTATCTCAGGCATGAAGCCATTTGGGTGACCTTGGGCTAGTCACTCTCTCTTAACCTTAGGATGGAGACAATAGTAGACCTCTTCCAAACAAAGTAGCCAGAAAAGCTCTAGGGCAAGGGTGTCAAACTCGATTTCATTGAGGGGTGCATCAGGGTTGTGTTTGACCTTGGTGGACTGGGGTGGCTATGGCCAGGATCAGTGTGGCCAGCTCAACATCACTCATGTCGGGGACACCTGTGATTGCCTGAATGCTCTGCCAGCTAAAACAGGCTCCCAAGCTTCGTTTTCAGCTGCCACAGCCTCCTGAAACCCTCTGCCAGTGAACTCAGGAGGACCACATGCAGCCCTCTCAAGCTCCATTTTTACTGGCAGAAGCACTGCGGGCTGGTCCTTCGCCGTTGCCAGGGCGATCCCGTAGGCCAGAACTAAGTAACCTGTGGGCTGGATCTGGCCCCCAGGTCTTGAGTTTGACACCCTTGCTCTAGGAACTACTCCAGGCAGTCTCCAGAAATAAAACAAACAAACAAAACAAATAAACAAAAAGAACTGACTTGAAGGCACATATTTTTTCTTCCTCCCCAAATCCATAAAGGTGTTTCAGTAATCACCAGTCAATTAATTTGCTTTTTGAACCATCAGATCATGGTGCTATCATTTCAATCTTATGTCAGCTCTATAAGAAACCAGTTATTAAAAAACCAATGCCATAAAGATGAGCCATACAGCAGTTTTAATTATATACAGTTATTATAGTTATATTATAGTTTAATTTTAGTTTTATATTATAGTTATATTATAGCTATATTATATTATAGTTACAGTTACGGAATCTTGCAAGTCTGAGTATGTTTTCCCCATCCCACCCCTGTCACTTTATTGATATGTGAATTAGTGATTTGTCTGAGATATGTTTTCAAGTTTTTTTCTTGGCCTGGCCTTGTCTGTTGCCTTGGTAGCAGCTCTTCATCCTGTCTTCAAGGCCATTCTCTATTCCCTCTACAGTTCTTTGGAATATAGCAAAAATACATGGCAATGCCCAAGGAACTGTTAAAGAAGGGAAAAAAATCAATCCACAATACATAGAAATATTTAGCACCTATGTTCATATGAGACACTGAACTAGAAATTCTCCAGCTGCACTTTTAGCATTTGTGGTGAACTGATCATGTGTGATTAGCTTTAAGTGCCACATTAAGCTAGAATACTAGGATAAGGACAATTAAAAGTAACACAATCATGACTCTTATATTACATAGTGACAAGTATGTTGTCTTGAATTTCAAGCAGAGGGAGGAAATACATAATGTGTATAAAGTCTTATGAAGAGGAAGCTCTGAAAATCAGGTGCATTAAGTCTGACTTTTGGTTGGTGTGTAAATTGTGATCGACAATTGTAATTCTGTGCACTCATAACTGGAACTACCAGGGGCACAGTATCTATTATACATGGTATACTGTAAAAGCACATCCTTGTTCATATACTCATCCTAATGGCCACACCCAGCATTCTGACACAAGTGATTCTGTATTTGAATTGTACGTTATTCTACAATAAAAGCAAATTTATTTAGAATATTTTCAAAGATAAAGTACTACATTCATATGGAAAGAAGCACAATCTTTTTATAATCCTTTAGTGTACATCTTTCTCTTGCTATCTGGTTTCCTTAACAATTGGATGATTTTTTGAAATCTACCTTCTTTGTATTGATTTGATTTATATTTAGTGATACTAATCTAAGATGAAAAGGCTTTGGAATTATTTTGAAGCAGAAAATATTTTTAAGAACACCACTAGGCATGTCAATAGAAAATGAACTGCTATTAATTTAAAAATCAAAGCTTTAATTAATTATTCTCAAAAGAAAATGCAGAAACAGAATTAAATGACTAATTCATATAAGAGATAATGTGTTACCCATTCATAGGATTAAAACTTCAGACTCACAAAAACTGCATAACAATAATAAGAAAAAGATGGAAGAGACAAAGAATGAATCACAGTAAAGTGCATTAAAATCTTACTGTTGAAGGGAGACATGGCAAACTATTATAAATGGCCAGGATATAGTGATATTGATACCATTTACCTATATAGGCAGAGACTATCAATAACATTTCATGTGAAGGGAAGCACTACTACTATTCAGCAGTTTCTGTACTTTGAAAACTTCTTGGGTAGCTTTTGAAAGGAAAAGCATCATAAAACTTAATGTTTCCTTCCTTTATTCATCCTTTCTTCATTACCAATTTAAACTGCTTGTAAGTTGTCACAAACATCCCCTCCCTTCCCTTCCCAGGTAGAATACCCAGGGTAATTACATTCACATAGAAAATGAATCCAATATTTCTAGCTCTTAAAAATTACTATTATAGTTGTACTATTGTACCTTATGTAGACATGTCCAGATGACTGAAATTTAATATTCTTTTATTTTAACAGCCAAATGCACATGCGTTTTTGCTTTTTGCTTTAACTGCAATAACTGTTCTTGATAAATTTGAATTTTGCATTTCTAGTCATATTGTACATTAACCAGAACATTTTTGAATTTACTAGGCATGTGTGCATTCGGCTTCTGGCATGAGATGAGCCTCCCGGTGATCCAAAAACAGTGTGAGCAGGGACTTGCAGTTGCATGAAATTTGAATATATCCCCCTTGCTTCCATCATTGATCACTTCTAGTTTAATGCTGTTGCTTTCTTCCAAAGTGACAAGGCATTAAAAAAAGAAAAAAATAAACCCTGAAGCAACTTTTCACTCTGCAGACCACTCTGTCCTTTGCCAAAGAGAAAGGGGACTTTAACTGCCTTGGAACAATCTACCTAAGCAATAATGCAAAAAAGCTACACCATGGAGGAGATAAAGGGAAGAACAAACTGATATTTTAAACAACAGGGATTTCTCTCTCTCTCTCTGGGCTTGCTGGCTGGAGAAGTCTGGGAGAGGATTCTTCACACATCTTACAGTTGGCAAGGTTGAGGAAACACTAGCTGACTCAGGAAAAAAATGCAAAGGTTCTTCTAAGTTTTGTTGCCAGCTAATTTTTGTCACTCCTGTTCTTTTCTTCTGGAGTACCCTGGAATTCCAAAACCTAACAGTAGACCCCCCAAAACTATTAAAACAGCCCAGATCAATCTGAAAGGCATTTTATACTATATATATAGCTATAATAGCTATACTATATACTATGTACTATATTATAGCTGTATAGAGTGGTGGGATTCAGCCAGTTCGCACCACTTTGGGAGAACCGGTTGTTAACTTTCTGAGCAATTTGGCAAACTGGTTGTTGGAAGAAATCATTAGGGCAGAGAACTGGTTGTTAAATTACTTTAATCCCACCACTGGCTATATATACTATATTGTAGCTATTTATACTATACTATAGCTATAATTGCACTCAACAATGAACTAAAGGGTCACCATCAGTGAGCTGTTGGACAGCATTACTTGGTTTGTTGTGTGGATGTTTGGGTGGTTTAAGAGTGGAAGATTGTGTTGGGTGGGAATCTGTTTGGGGATTGTCAGGTTTCTTTGGGTGTTAAGTGAATTTTGTTGTATGGGTATACTGTGTATACATGTACAGTGACAATAAAGTTATTTATTTATTTATTATACTGGAAACAGAATAGGATCTAGAAATAGGATCGCAAACATGATCGCCAGCATCTGATGATGGATATGGCAGAAGAAGAAGAAAAAGAAGAAGAAGAAGAAGAGGAGGAGGGGGGGGGAGGAGGAGGAGCCTATAATTTGATTCTTTTAAATGGGAACTCAGCTTTTCAAAGCAGAAGCTTCTTCTGAAGCACCAAGAGAGGGTCTTCCCTCCTGCCCCTTCATTTGACCCTGTTCGTTCAAAGTTCAGAAATCAAATGAGACTTGAAAAAACAGAAAAATTACATTTGTTCCTGCTCCAGTCTATAAATAAAAAGAGGAACAGAAAGACAGAGGCTTGAGATCTATAACATTAAAAAGATTTTTTAAAAGATTAAAAAGAAGCCCCTATCTGGCAGTGCAGTGGTCTAGTGACTAAGATACTGGGCTTGTCAGCTGGAAAGTTAATGCCCAGTTCAAGACCTGAGCACCACATGTTGGGATGAAATCCCATCAGTGGTGGGTTTCAAAAACTTTTGCTACCAGTTTGGTGGACATGGCTAGCTTGATGTCACTCATGCCCATGCCCACTCAGTCAAATGACCTCCCGCCCCCAGCCACATCCACAGGAACAGGTAGGAAAATTTTTGGAATTTCCACTTATCTACCCCCACCCATTTCTCCTCCTTTAGTGGCCTCGGTCTTAGTCCTGCTTCCTCCCCCACCACCGCCTCTTTGTTTGGGCTGATTACCTTCCAAAGAGTCCAGAAAGCAAGCTAACCGGAGTTTTTGGTGGCCCCCAGCCATCCGCCGCTGCTGGAAAGCAGCTGGCAAAGAAGCCTCTTCGAGAGCTTGCAGCCATAGTAGCTGGCCACAGGCCACCAAAAAGTACTGGAGGTCACGGAAAAAGCTGCTGCTTGCAAGTCAATGGGATACGTGTCCGCAAATAACATGGCAGCGATGAACATGGTGGGTAGGGTGAGCAAGTGGTAATCAGGGGACCAGTTTGGGGGCGTGGCCAGTCAGTCATCACTACTAGTTCGGTAACCTTGGCCAAATTTCTGCCAACTGTTTATGCGAACCCGTGCTAACCGGCTGAATACCACCTCTGGTTCCCATCCCGGCTGCAGCTCCTGCCAACCTATAGTTCAACAGCATACAAATGCAAGTAGATAAGATTTTTCTAGAGCTTAGGTTTCGAAGTGTTCCATGTAGAGGTTAGCAATGACAGGTGAGAGGAGTGATCCCATGGGTGCTCCTTCTATTTGTTTGTATTTTTGTCTGTTATAGATGAAGTATGTGTTGGATAGGTCAGATCTAGGATGTGCTTGGGAGGGTTATATTTGTTTTGGATAGCTGACAAGGCTTCTTTGATTGGCACTCGAGTGAATCACTTGGAAATGACATTGAAGCTGACAAGTAGGTCTCTGGGCTGTAAGTTTTGTTTCTTTATGATCTCTATGAACTGGAATGAATTTGTTATGTGTGAGGTGATGGATTATGCATAGGGCTGTAGTTGTTTGGTGAGAAATTTGGCTAGGTTTTGTAGAGGTGAGCCTATGGAGCTGACTATGGGTCTAAGTAGAGTTCCTTCTTTGTGTATCTTGGGGAGACCATAGAGCTCAGGGTATCTGGATGATTTCTCTCTGGGAATGATTCTTTGCTGGATCTCTTTGCTGACGGGGGAGGCTTTTATTTTGGATCTAGTTTTTTTCTAGTTTTTTTCCAGGTAGGTGTTGGGGTCTGTGTTTAGGCGTTTGTATGTGGAGTCTTGAAGTAGGTTGGTTAATTTGGTTTGGTAGTCAGATGTGTTCATATCCACCGTGGCATTGCCCTTGTCTGCTGGTAGGATTATTATGCTGGCGTCTTCTTTCAGGTTAAGTAGTGCTGTCTGTTGCTCTTTAGGTAAGATTGCTCCTAGAAGCACGAAGCCGAGAACACCATCCTGAAGATGACAATGAGACTTTGTCGAAACGTCACCAAGACACTTCCAATTTTATGTGGGAGAAAACCCAAATAACCAAAGATCTACATACAAACACCCATGAAAGCCTCATAAAACACACACACACACACACACACACACACACACTTTTTGGTAGTTTAAATAACCTTTTAAATTAACATTTTAATGTCTTTAATGGCTCTTACAACTATTTCAGGGATATATAAGTTTTCTTGTTAACTTAAATCATACAGATTTAGATCAATCAATCTATCTAGTTACTTAAATAGAAAGATTCCTGTGTGCATTTTGATCTTCTCTGTTTAAATATTTTGCTACTCTGGTGATTTATAAGCAAAGCAAGTTCCTTGCAAATGTATTTTATATTCCGGATGTATTGGTTTCATTATTTCCAATCAGCTCAACAATTCAATATGCTGCTTAATGTTATTCAGATATAACACAGTCAGCATCAAGGATGATGGGAATTTTATGACTATCTTGCACATTAAATAGCTTCTGCAGCAATTCTTGTCTATGACCTTTGCTAGAAATATTGGGAAAAAGGCTGATTACTTGCTCCATTTCAGGTTTTTTTGTCTACTAAGAAGCATGAGAGAACTCCATAGAGGAAAAAGGTGAAATGAGTTAGTCATTTCAACTCAGATTCTCAGTAGAGCTAGTGAACTATATGTACATATATTGAATAATACAGGTTCCTAATATAGAGTGCAATCTTATGCACATTCTGTTGGAAATATAGACCAGGCTAAGTGTGATGCTTGTTGTATAGGTTTGTCCTTGTGAGGAATAGTTCATCCTATGTAAGATTGTATCAGGAGCCTGATGTAGTCAAAGCAAGGAGATACCATATTTTCAGTATTATCTTTTCTAGATTTGGATAGGAATAAAATATTGGGAAAGAACTGGAGAATTGCTACTATTGAAAGACGCAGATCAAATTTGGTTGTTCTAGATCACAGGTGTCAAACTTGATCACATCACATGGCATCATGTAATAATATATCACAATGGGGGTTTTTTTGCCTTTGTGGAGCCAGGGTGGGCGTGGCCTGCTCGTGATGCATCCAGTCCACGGGCCACCAGTTTGATACCCCGTTCTAGATCATAGGTATATTTTCTTGATTGTTTCAGATATTTGTAAATAAACTAGTGTTTTAAAAGAAAAATAGAGAAGGAAAGCTTCTATTACAGAATGGATGTTTTCCTCAAATGAGAACAAGGAGAAGTGTAAACCAAATATGTTAACAGAAGCAAAGAAACCTCAAATTGGAATATTCTTTTGCTGAATACACAAAAATGTGTTTCTATTTAGAAGCAGGAAAAGAATTAAGAAAGTGATTAAGTTGGAAGATGACCAGAAACAGGGCCTAGAGAAAATAAATAAATTTCTTCAGCATCTGTCTTCCTCTCTGAAAATATTGGGCCCATTTATTATGCCTAGACTGAAATGAGACAAATTGAAACATGAATACTTCATATTTAGACTTCTTGACAAATTACAAATACAGTATCTACTGAATATATTTTTATAGAACAGTGGCAAAATTCTAAAGGGGTAACTGGTGGTAAAGGGATAAAGCAATGGTGAAATGTAAAATTTGTTACTACCGGTTCTGTGGGCGTGGCTTGGTGGGGCAGACGTAATGTGACTGGGTGGCCAAGTTTTTTTTTTTAACTTTTGAAAGCATTTGTTCTACAACCTCTTCGGCCAAAGAGGTTGCCTGATCGTCAGAGGCTTTTTTTTTCTTTTAAAAGCCTCTGACAATCCCAACTGAGTTGCCTGATCATCAGAGGGGTTTTTTTCTTTTAAAAGCCTCTGACAATCCCAGCTGAGTTGCCTGATCGTCAGAGGCTTTTTTTACTTTTAAAAGCATTTTTTTCCACAACCTCCTCAGCAGAAAAAGTTGCAGAAAAAAATGCTTTTAAAAGCCTCTGAAGATCAGGCAACACAGCTGGGATGGTCAGGTTTTTAAAAGCATTTTTTTTCAACCTCTTTGGCTGAAGAGGGTGTAGAAAAATGCTTTAAAAATTAAAAAAAAGTCTCTGATGATCATGCAGCTCAGCTGGGCATGGGGGGATGGTGCACAGGGATTTTGGCTACCAGTTCTCCGACCCACCCGCCGGTTCAGACTGGATCGGGCGATCCAGTCTGAACCGGGAGCATTTCATCCCTGGGATAAAGGGTAAGGAGTTGTGGAGAAAAGTTCCATGGTGGATTACAACTACACTCTAATACTGTTGGTCTGTAAAGGCCAAGTTGAGACATGGGAGAAATGTATTGCTAGTAGCATCTTTGCTATAACCACTTGATATATTTTTAAATATTACTTCCTATTTAGGGTGGTATGTTAAGTGAAACTAGGTTTTACCTTCTTTATATTAGCAGCCTTTTCTAAAATGCATGCAGAAATATTTATATTTAAGAAAGCAACTGTAACTGAAATATAAAATTGGATTTAATTTAAAAACTCCATAAATTAGCCAATATGATTGTCTTTTTTTTAAAAAAAAAGAGGAAATATTGGATTTTTCTGGAAGATGCAATCCTAATTTGTTTAACATCTGTTAGATAACAGAGTTAAAGATAAAAATATTACATATACAGACCAAGCAATCTGACTGAGAAAATATCAAGGTCATCACCAAGGAAATGCTGATCTCATTACATTCTTTGATGGTAGATCTGAAGTTATCTCTTATTGTATCTTCTGAAGTGGTTGACAACAATTCCTGGAAGGCAGAAGCAGAAGCAGATTTCACATGGCAGTCTAAGCTGCTTGTTTCTTGTATCGGTCTCAGCTATTTTTAGAATGAACTTCAGACATTCCAGTTCAAAGGAAGTTGGTTGGTTAACAACAGAATTGGCCAGGTGCTGATACTATGATCACTTCAAGATGGTGGTTTCTTGCTTCTTGCCTTTTCCCTCTGGGAAAAAAAGGAAGCAAACATCGCTGGCTAGCTCCTCCTATTTGGGCCATTCTACCGATGCCTTCCTTTTCCTGATTCTTCTTACTGACTTTCTACCCTATGCCTTTTCTTTTCTTACATGCCTGTACATGCCTGTACATGGATGCAGGGGTGGGCTTCTGGAGGTTCGGCAGGGTTTGGGTGAGCCTCTAGCCAAGGATCGGCAGGGTTCAGTGAATCCCCAAATGCCATCCCTGGCTGGCCACATTTACTCAGCCCCTCCCACCACACCCCTCCCAGGAGTCTCCAAACAGCCCATTCATCATTCAAGGTAAGTAAGTGCAGGGCAAAAAATGGTCCTACTGGAGGTTCCGGAATTTCAGAAATGGGCCTGTTTCCAGCCTCCAGAGGACCTCCGGGCCCTGGGGAAACTTGTTTTCATCCTCCTGGAGGCTTAAGGAAAGCCTCTGGAGCCTGGGGAGGGAGAAAAATGGGGTCCTGGAATTTCTGGAAGTCTGGAAATGGGCCTGTTTCCGGCCTCTGGAGGGCCTCCGGCCTCTGGAGGGCCTCCGGCCTCTGGAGGGCCTCCGAGGGAAGCAGTTTTTGCCCTCCCAGAAGCTCAAAGAAAGCCTCCAGAGGCTGGAGGGTGAAACCGTCCCCTGTGCTTTGGTGCAGGTGGCTGACTAGGTCACACCCACATGGCCATGCTCACCCAGCAATGGGGCAGCAAACCCATTGCTAAAGGATCTGAAGCCCACCCCTGCATGGATGTCTTTATTCCCCCCTCCCTCATGAAACGGCATTGGTCGCGTTGGTGGATGATCTCTGGAAGGTTCGGGATAGGGCTTGTTCCTCTATCCTGGTCCTGTTAGATCTCTCAGTGGCTTTTGATACCATCGGCCATGGTATCCTCCTGTGCCGGTTGGAGGGGTTGGGAGTGGGGGGCACTGTTTTTCAGTGGTTCTCCTCCTCTCTCTCCAACCGGTCACAGCCGGTGTTGGCAGGGGGGCAGAGGTTGACCCCAAGGTGCCTTGTTTGTGGGGTGCTGCAGGGGTCGGTCCTCTCGCCCCTTCTGTTCAACATTTATGTGAAGCTTCTGGGTGAGATCATCTATGGCTTTGGGGTGGAGTTCCATCAGTACGTTGATGATATTCAGCTGTACATCTCCACCCCAGGCCATCCCAATGATGCCCTTGAAGTGATGTTCCGGTGCCTGGAGGCCGTGCAGATCTGGATGGGGAGTAACAGGCTTCGACTCAACCCTTCCAAGACCAAGTGGCTGTGGCTTCTGGCATCCCGATATAGCCAGCTGGTGCCATCGCTGGCTATTGGGGGTGAGTTATTGGCCCCCAGGGAGAGGGCTCACAACTTGGCCATCCTCCTGGATGCACGGCTGTCTTCAGAAGAGCATATGATGGCCGTGGCCAGGGGAGCGTTTCATCAGGTTCGCCTGATTTGCCAATTGCGTCCCTTTCTGGATTGGAACTCCTTACGCACAGTCACTCAGGCACTCGTCATTTCCCAGCTGGACTACTGTAATGCTCTCTACATGAGGCTCTCCTTGAGGAGCATCCGGAGGTTCCAACTGGTACAGTATGCAGCCGCGCGGGGGATTATGGGAGCGAGGGGGCGCTTCCATGTGACGCCTCTCCTGCGTGAGCTGCATTGGTTTCCAGTGGTCTTCCGGGTGCGCTTCAAGGTGTTGGTTACCACCTTTAAAGTGCTCCATGGCATAGGACCTGGGTATTTGCGGGACCGCCTTCTGCCGCCCATAGCCTCCCACTGACCAGTACGCTCCCACAGAGAGGGACTCCTCAGGGTGCCATCAGCCAGGCAATGTCAGCTGGAGACCTCCAGGGGGAGGGCTTTCTCTGTGGCAGCTCCTGCCCTCTGGAACGATTTGTCCCTGGAGATACGAAGGATATCAGATCTCTGGGCCTTTCGCCGTGCCCTAAAAACTTTTCTTTTCCATCAAGCAGGGCTGGCGTAACCATCCCCCCCCCATTTTAGCTTTTTAAATTGTTAATGGGTTTTAGTTCAAATGTTTTAAATTTAGGGCCAAAGTTATGTAATTCTTTTAAAATGTAAAATTTTGTATTGGTATGTGTTGTAGTCTTGGCTGTGCACCGCCCTGAATCCACTAGGAGAAGGGCGGTATACAAATTGAATCAAATCAAATCAAATCAAAATCAAATCAAATCATTTTCTTTTTACATTAACCCAGAGACATTATTTTCCTTTTCCCACTAGTTATAGCACTGGGAAACATTGATTTTGGTTTCTATCTTTTTTTTCCCACAGGAAGAAAGGTGATTGGCCACTGCTTTCCTGCAACAGAAGGATGCGAAAGGATATTTGATTTTAAAGATATCTTTTGATGGCAAGGATGAAAAATCTGCAGGGGGAAAAAGAACAGTAAGAGGTGATAGTATGAAGACCATCGACTGGACATGGTTCAGCAATAACCAAATGACTCATTTAAAACATTGCAATATTTAGACCTGATTTCTAAATAAACATAAACTGGGCTATTGAGAGATCGGTACAGAAGAGGATTAGGGAAATATTTAGTTATAATGGCTTATATCTTCTATAGCTATTTTTAGTTATAAGAGTTTATATCTTCTCAGTGGAATTTCATCTTGTAAATGGAGGATCCTTGAGCAGAACAGTGAGGCCACTTACGTCTCTGAGTGATCAGTGAGCTAGCTTTAAAATGGTATGATTGACTGTCTTTCTTCCAGCTACTGAGCTAAAGAAAAAAAAAATGATATATTCTACTTGCAGAAGCAACTCATTCTTGCCTTAATCTGTCTGGGATGGTCTTATGTTCCTTGTCCAGCTTTTTGAGAATGCATTTTTATGGTTACCGGTGGAAGAGTTTCTGTGTTAGAATCTCATGCTTATATAACATCTACAGTATAATTGCAGCCTCTAGTGACTTGCATTGTTCTGCCAGAGTTAATCTTATCAAATTCTGTATATACATGCACACAAACTCCATTGGTGTTTTCTCATTTCCCATTAACTTCAAATAATAAAAAGGAAAGCAGTAACCATTGCATCTAGAAGCAAGTCCGATGTCATACTGTTAATTATGTTTACCGGCCATCAGCCAACCTTTCCTAATTTGATGCTCTTTAGATAGCTGGGTTGCATCTCATGAAATCTCCAGATAGCTAGTCCATGTATTGTGGTTAATAATAATTATTAAATATCACTACGGATCACTGAATAGTAATAAGGTAGGAGACCACAAATGGAATGATAATTATAATCTGGCACCTAGACTATGTCATACATGGTGTAAATGCAGCCCAATGAGGAATTTGAAAGGGGATCTTTTGGCTGTGACTATTGATATGCAACAGATGGATTGGAAGCTTTGAACCATTTTTTAAAAAAGTTTCTTCTAATTTTCCCCAATGTAACTGTCTACTACTCTTTTCTCCATTGCCTCTTGTGGGTATATTTTATTCTGATTGGACTTCATAGGGTTAACTTCAACCTTCCAGCTACAATTAGCTGGTTTGGCAGAGTAACTGAGTCTTTGGGATTGGCTTATTTGACCTTTCCTTTTCAGAAGTTAATGTAGGGCCCAGTCCTTGACTTAAACCAGGCTTACCCAGTGGTGAAATTCAGCCGATTCTTTATCCGGCTCAGGCAAACCGGTACCACTGGTGGCAGGACGCTCCGTCCACCCACCATATGTCATCACACCCCATTTTTTACCCTTTGTGCATACGCAGAAGGCTCTGCGCATGTGTGGAGGAGGTACGCGTGCTCACTTGTGAACCAGTAGTGAAGGTAAGTGGATTTCATCCCTGGGCTTACCTGTCAATTTTTGGTTTAGATGCAGCTTAGGTGTGGATGACTCTTTCCCCCCCAGTTTGCTGCCTACAGGGTTCCTGATAAGCTCCACTGCTTATTCCTTCCTATGTCAAGCTCCAAGAATGCTATAAGGAGAATGACTGCTGCATATCATACAAGGCTCCATGCAGAGTTATAAGCGGTGTTGCTGCTCCCATAGCTGTTTTTTTAAAAAAAATGATTGATTGATTGATTGATTGATTTTAATTTGATTTATATGCTGCCCTTCTCCAGAGACTCAGGGCGGCTTACAATGCGTTAAGCAATAGCCTTCATACTTTTGTATATTTATACAAAGTCAGCTTATTGCCCCCACAAACTGGGTCCTCAATTTACCTACCTTAGAAAGGATGGAAGGCTGAGTCAACCTTGAGCCTGGTGAGATTCAAATTTACAGTAATTGCAGACAGCTGGTGGTAATCACAGTGCTTTTAGTCTGCTGAGCTACCAGGCTCCTAGATTTTGCCCTGGCAGATGGATATTTAAGTCTTGCTGTCTTGCAGCAGTCATAGCTTCCATATATTCTGAAAGTTTCCCCTGCTTCCTTGTAATTTTGCAGTCTTTCCCCATTCTCTTATATTTTCTCCTGTTTGCCCACATTTCTCCCTCAATTCAGCATTTTTATGAGGAAAGCTTGGCTGAGGTGAGGTGTGATGGGCAGATCAGGAATGCTATGGATACACTCATATCCTTGAAAAAGCCATGGTCCAGCTAAATTAGCCAGGCTACAGATGTATTTGCATCCTTTTAAAAGTCAGGCATGACCAATTGGTTGTCTAGAAACACTGGCATGGAAGTAAGAAGGTGGATCTAATCTGGTCTGATTCTGGTCTGCCTTCTCTTCTGCAGCTTTTTCAGTAGGCTAGGAGTGCTGGGCTGCCCTCCAGTGCAGTCAAGAGAGTTGTGTGGTGCAGGACCCCTGTGGTGAGGTGTAGTCATGTGGAATGGTGGACATCTGAGCTGGTTGCTTTACTCTAGCACAGAACTAGACTTTCAGAAAGGCAGACAGGAAATTTCAACACAATCCCTTTCAAGCGCAGAAGGACAATTTGAGCCCAGCTCATCTTTTCCTCACATGCTGGTTTTGGAAGTTTGAAGGGTTTAAGAGTCTAAGATAAAAAAGGGGGAAAACCTAATGTTATAAAGTACATATATAAATATACCTCCAATGTGAGTAAAAAAAATTGATGAGCCTGAGGTTGGTCTAGTATATTTTTATTTATTCATCTATTAAGTCAAAAATTAACCAATCAGGTTATGTTAGTGTTAGGTAAGAACATGTTCTAGAGGTATATGCTACTAGAAAAGGGAGATCAGACCTGTACTGAAACAGGAATGAATAATACCTTCTTTGTCTTTGGTGAGCAAAAGAAGAAAAGGCGCAAAGACATTCTCCACATTAATTTTCAGTTTTAGATATTAAAGTTTGACTTAAATTTTTGGTTTGGTTAGCTAATCCAGGATTCAGCAACACATGTATATTAAGCAAATTACTAATACTACAGTATTAGTATGTGATATCTCTATGTGATTCATTCAAAGTTCTGATTATCATGTTTAAACCTTGCATGCATGTTGTTAGGTTACTACCTAGAACAGCCTGAGATTTGGATACCCCCAAATCCTACTGGATAACTCATTAAAAAGGTGCACTCATAGAAAAGTTCTTTTACTAAGAAATAGATTTTCTGTCTTTGCAACATGCCTTTCATTCATATTGGGTCAAGTTAGAACCCAAGCCATTAGATTCAGTTGAAGAAGATCAATTTGCCCTATTCACTAGCCAAATAAATCTTGTTGCCAACTTACAAAGTTTGGGATAAGCATAACAATAAACAGACACATTATTGCCTTTGTTTTGTATTGCAAAGTTATGTTTTCTTTTGATTAATTTAAAGACCTGTGAGTATGATCATAATGAGTATTGTTCATTTTTTTTTGCTTCAAAATCACTTTAGGTTTAATTTATAGCTCCAAAGCACTTTGCAGTTTGAAGAACAATTCCATCATTTACTTAAACAGCTGTTTCTACTGCTATATTTCAGCATTTGAAACTGATCATTACAAAACTGAGTACCCATATGATTATTAATTAATTCTCTATAAGGGTAGGTGTTTATCATGCAGTTGACTGCCTACTGAATTAAGAATTAAATCTATTCTGTATGGAAACAATGTCTTCCAGTTAGAGAGCATCTTGTAATTGTTTGGATGGTCAAATATGTAATTTTATTTCTTTTTAAAAAAACAACATTTAGAAGCAAATTTAGCATACTTGTGCAACTTTCTACTTCCTTACACACACACACACACACACACACACACACCTCTTAGCATGTTTTACAAATGAACATATATACAAGTAAGTAGTTGCACAAGTATATTAAATTTGCTTCTAAACTTTATTTACATAAATTGTTTATTTCTAAATGTTTTTATCCCTATTCTTAAAAGTATAATCCATACATTACATTACTGAGACAGGGTATAACTCTTTTTTTTGGTAATTTTTTTTGTATTTTTTAATATACATCAATATCAATACATGAACAGAGAGGTATCTGGATATCATTAATTTGGATATAAATAGTAATGGTAGTATTAATAATATATGTTACTTAAATCATACTTATGTAATTGTAATGTTATTATGCATATTTATGTTAAATATAGGCTTTTATTATTTAGTTGTTCAGCATTTTAATCCACTCTTCTAATGACAATATCAATATAATTAAAACATACATAGTGTTACCATCTTTCAACATCTATTTTTTACATCGAGCTATTACTTTTAGTATATTATATAGAAATATGTATAATAATATTACCCTTATTTCTTGTTTCTGCCTCTGTTCTAGCTCCTAGTAAAGCCAATCTTGTGTTACAAAACACTTCTTCTATCCATCATCTCTTGCCCACTTTTAATATTTCAATTCTTATTCATTTTTTGACTTGCCTCCCAAACTCCTCCCTTGGGTCTTTATCTCTACCTACATCTTTCCTGTTTAACCTAAGTATTTCTTCCATCTCTACTATCTTTTGCTGCCAAACCTCCAATCTATTTATGTTTTTAAAGGTTTTGCGGTCTCCTCTTAGAATCTTTTCTTTCAGGTCTGTGATTTTTCTCTCTGTAATTGTTCAAAGCTTAAACAAATTTTTCAAAGGGCCTCCTTTTTAGAATTTATTTTCTTTAGGGTAGGTTTTAGGGGATCACCTCACCCAGTTCCAATCACTGTTCATCCACACTGCTCCAGCACATTATTTGTTTCTTTGCCTGTCTCAGCTTCATGGCAACCATTATGACTGCCTCTCCTCTTCATCATCGGAAGTTAAGCAGGAGAGGTTAAGCAGGAGAGCCATCACTCTCCATCACCAGCAGGGCACCCTTCCATCCTTCGTCACCCCTACAGGGTGACTTTAGCCCTTAAGGGGTCCTCTAACGAAGGGATTCGGCACAAATTCACAGAGCCACACACCAAATGCCTGATAGTGCCTTGACATCAACTGGAAGTCTGACAGGGTATAACTCTTAATAGGTTATTGTTCAAAATATTTTTGATGTTCAGTCTGGATCAATATATGAATTTCCTTGCAATCCTGTGCTTCAGGATTGGTAATTAAAAGAGGAAAAAACTCCTTTATACATACTAGTAAAATATAGCTTCTATTTTGAAAGAAATTGGCAATTGTGGAGAGGCTTAATTATCTTGAACATGTGTTGAATTTTCCTGTTTTGAAATAGGATTTATGTTCTTCTAATGTCTGAAAAGTATTGATGGCCTTGAGTTTATGTTAGAAATGTAAAATGATGCATATTTCATACCCAGTAGTTGGAAAATTGCTAGCCATATCTACATGATTCAGGCTAGTGACATATCACTTTCCCTCTGTTTTCTGCTTCATTTGTCCTAGTATAACCAGACTTGCGAGCTATTAAATGGATTTACACTGGAGAAAAGAATATGGGGCAGAAATCATGTTTGCAGAAGCAAAGAAACTTCAAGGAGTTGCCCCACTAAATATAATTGTCTATTAGGTGCAGCTTGTTTAATAGTATGAATTTAATTTTGGAACACCATTTTAATTTCAGTGCTTTCCTGAAATTTTTAAATGGTGAGCAACTTTTTTCCAAAGGAGCTCTAGTTGTCAAGTAGACCTTTTAGGTACACAATTGAGAAGACTGGAAGAACTTAATAAGAAGTCACCAAATGTTTCTCAATTCATAGGAGTCTCCAGGAGTGATCCTGCAAATGATCAAAACTGTCATCACTTGTGTGTAAGCAGCATCTATGCAAATACAAAACTAATCTTTGATCACAACACCATCCCTACCACTTTGACCTTCCTTCAGACCTTCAGGACACCAGCGGTTCCTGTCTTTAACACTCTAATCAGAAAATTGGATCTACTGGATAATGCCAGTTTTACAATAGATACCATAGATACCATATCTATGTTTTCATTTGTTTCCCAGTCCAGGTGCCCTCCAGATGTTTGGACTTTATCCCGGAATTTCCTAGCCAGAATGAGCATTGCTATGAATTCTGAGACTTGAAGTCCATGGTGCATCTAAAAGGTTGCAAGTTTCCAAAAAGCTGCAGAAAAACACAACAGCAGACTTCTTTCAAATGCCAACCTTCCCTCGGATTATTCCTGTCATCAATTATTGTAGGATGAATAGGAACAGCTTAAGTATTATCATCTATCCTTGTTTCTGCTAAAGGGACAGATGCTAGATTACAAATGGTGTAGCATTGTGTCACTGTGCTTTGTACCTGAATAAAGAAACATGCTAATTAGCTATATGAGGATAAGAAAAATTGGTTAAATCCAGCCATATTAATACAGGAAGGAACATTTATAGACATACTGTCACTAGAAGACATTGATTTTACAGTGGTTCTTTTAATCAGGCATGCCACTCTATATCTTAAGTAATAAAGACAGGATCAAAACTGCATCTGTAATGAAGGGAGAAGAGAGCCCATTATTAATTTCCCAAGGGAAAACTTATTTTTGTGCAGCTCTTTTGCAATTCTAAGTGTTGCTGCTTGTTTTGATCCAAGTATTGTGAATCAATGTGTACTGAAGGAGATAATTCCAAAGTTGCTGGGGTTTTCTGATAGCCAATATCTCTACTTAATCTTAGTGTTGGATTAGAGAAGGAAATTTGGTGATGAATCAATTTGTTGCCAGCAAATAGTGTCTAGGCATATGCATTAACTAGAGCTGAAATGGAACATTAAAACACACATTTCAAATGAAAGTGAATGATTTTATTATGGTCTGTAACCAATACAGCAGTCAGCATTTAATTAACATTACAAATATCAAGCTGGTGTTATAAAGATATATTGATGCAAAACCCAAATAATAGGACTGGGCCATGAAATTGCTTCATTTCTTGACCATATTCTTAATGAAGACAAAATCACACATGTTTTCAGGAACTAGATTTTATTCTTCGTTGCCTCTCCTTCAGAAATCCTGACGAATTACCAACAACATAACTTCATTTTTGCATAAGGTTGAGGAGGAATGTTTATGCCTATACATCTACTGGAGATTGCATTGACCTCATGTGGACATAGGATTTAAATGAGGTGATGGTATTTGTATAAATAATTCTACATCATCTAGTACATTTCAGAATATAATGAAATAGCTGCATCTTAATGGTCTATGACTGCAGCATTCAAGCTTAGCATAAACAAGAGGTATATAGACTCCTTCTGTCAAGCATGTCTGTCTTTATTTCCACAGTATGTAGTATTGATTGTAAAAATGGGGGGGGGGGATATGGTGATAGCGAGAGATTGCATTAGAAGGTTTTAATAAGTAAGTCATTAAAATGAAAAGGTACATTAGCATAATTCACACATGTGGCAGAAACTTCTACAAAAACTCAGTCTTAGCATGTGTGAGGCAGTCATTTAGGATATGAGCCAGAACAGGACTCAGGAGAGAATATTATCCCCAGATTAGCATTAGGAAAATAGTGATCTAATTTGCACAAGTACTGAGTCATAATGTAGAGCAGTTACTTTGATTTTGGCTTTAAATTATGCATCCATCATTTAAAGCCAAAATCACCTGATCACAGGTGTGAAACTCGCAGCATCATGTTGACATCATGTGATGTTTCGCAATGTTTTCTCCATTCGTGGAGCTGAAGTTGGCATGGCTGCATATGACGGATCCGGTCCACAGGCCACCGTTTGACACCGCTGTTCTAGACATTATGGTTTGTAAATTGCAACGCACGGCTTACCATTTTGTATGAATCAAGTTTCTATGGCTTTTTAAAATAAACCATGGTTTAGTGCAATATGTGAGGTCATCTATAAATTATTCAAAATGTGAATTTGGGAAGAAAAAGAAGGAAAGATCTGACATAATACATCCTTCCTATATACAGTAGTTCTGGAGGCTTTCACTTTGGAGTTGCAAACTTTAAAGAAAAATATTTGCTATGGCATGGTGAAAATCTCTAAAAATGCTTAGAGAAGAGCCAAGCTTTTCTGTACATATGTAGAACATCTGACATATGTAGAATTTTAAGAGGTTGCTATGTAGCCAATAGAATCTGTAAACCAAATCTCTAGTCCCACAGAGAGAGACAATTACTATGTATATATTATGTGTTTTAGAAAGTCTCTCTTATTTTTTTAAATGTCTGAATATAATCCATTGTTTTGTTTTCTCTTTCTCTTTGAACTTCAGAAAAGAACTTCAAATGCATGTGCATTCTGCTTTTAGACTGGCACCAAATGGATTAGATTAAAGTATAGTCTTTTAGATTATTTTCTAAACCACTGTTGTTATTGAGTATTTATTTAATGCTTTCAATCTAACACCTCCTAACTTTGGATGTTTAACTGCATATGAAATATGGCAGAAGTGTAACGCAGTAGCAGTATAACTTGGTTTATTGAAATATTACGAATTTGGAGTTGGATGTTTTTTAGATCTTGGTTAATAACTACTAGTGGTTATTATTAAGGTCTGTATCAAAGTTAACTTCCTCTCACTATAAAGAACAGATTGAAGAATCAAAGGTAAGATGTTCAAGGAGAAGAATAAAGAATGATTGAAGAATCAAAGAGAAGATGTTCGAGCATAAAAATGCCTAATTAACACCGGGATCTAAAAGATAGTTAGGGAAAGTGCATAAATATAAAAACATCTGAAATGTATAACTAAATAATTCAAATTTGTACATCAGAGAAAATGGTGCTTCCAGTCTTCTGGGTGTCCACATGACAAACTCTGCTTAACAAGCTGAATTAGTTGCCAGTAAGCTTCTGGGTATGATTCATGGTTATAACCTATAAAGCTCTACCTAGCAGAGGATGTGGTTATTTGAGGGCCTATCTATATCGTAATGTTTATTTCCAATGGATATGAACCAACAATTTAGTTAAACAATGTCTTGTTGTTTTTGGAATCCAGGAAGTGTGCTTTCTTTGTTATAGCACCTTCCATTTGGAATAAGCTACCCCTGAGATCTATAGGGTTCTTGCCATCATGGTATTCCAGAAGACCTGGCAGATCTAGCTGTTCTCATAGATGTTGGAGCAGAGTGGATTGGATTGGATCTCTTTTTGGACATATTCAGCATCAATTGTGTATATTTTGGAGCTAGTTATAGAAATTTCCTTCTTGTTTATTTACTTTAATGTATCTTTCTTTATATCATGAGCCACCCAGTGTAAGTTTGGAGTTGGGTAGTGTTGAAAAAAAATTTCTTCTTGTTCTTGTTATATTGTTTTGTAAAGCACCAAGAGGACTTCTCTTTTTTGACAAAAAGCTGTTGGGATGGCACAAGAAGGATTTTTCAGAAGTTGTACTGAGTAGACATTGCAGCAAGTATCAGGCCAATAGATAGTAGCAGGAGTTAATTAATTACTCTCTTAGGAACTATTTGCATTTATATAGACTTTGTGCAGTTTCTAGCTAGTCTGTATTGATAGAGAATATTTTTATAAGAGATAAATTTATGTTTCAAAAATTCATTTTATTAAGGGAATTCGTACAATTCCTTCTATCTGCAATTCTTGCTCAAACATTTATCTATATTAACACTGGCTCTTTCTGATTTACTTGATCATAGTCCTAAAAATTGGATTATGTATGTTAGGCCTAGTGAAGCTAGGCAAGTTTCATGTTCTTTCCCTTTGTTTCAAATATCCCAGGGAAATGTCATATTTGCTTACTATCGGCAATCAAATACGTGTAGGTAGCCCTTGTCTTACAAACATTCATTTAGCAAATGTTTAAAATTATAATATCACTGAAAAAAGAGACTTATGACAGATCCTTGCATTTATGAACATTATAGCATCCCCATGGTCACACAGTCAAATATTAGGCTGGCAATGAAATAATAATCCAATATATTGCTTTGCTCTTTCAATTAATTTATTGGTCTCCCATGTAACTGTTCAGCTCTTTTGGGTTTGAGATGAGACTTCAAAGTATATAGCTAAGCCAAGTAGCAACTCATCTCACACAACATGGCCATTTAGTACAATATATTGCCCCAATTGACATTCATGGCTATCTTAATATAATTTATTAGAATTAGGATTCATAACACATTGAATCATAAACTGACTGAATTTATTTCATGCAACAGAATTAGATAAAATGTGATTGATTAAGTTAGTTGTTTACTATCTCATGTAAATATAGTTGCTGAGTAACACTGCTATATAGGTGTTACATCTGGAATCTAAAAATATTGTGAAAAGCTTAACCTGAGCTTGCAAAACTAAGCTAAAAAAACCCCCACAAAAGTCGAAAGAGCCAAAAAATAATTATTTTTACCTTCACCATTCTAGAGCCCAGAATTTTGACTGCATCATGGATTTTAGAAGTTCAGCTAGATACATGCATACATACACATGTCATATATATGCATTTGCTTCATGAAACACTTGGGCTGACACAGTTGACATCAGAAAAATAGGTCATATTATGATAATGTCATAATACATATTTCAATCTTGCTAACTTCAAGTGTATTCATAGCAGAATATTTCTGCATGGAATTATATTTCTTATTAATTGAGGGCTTTACCCTGAAAAGCAAGGAAACAATATTTTCCTGTTTGCTTCTTTATTGGTAGAAAAGATATTAGGGCAGAGACAAAAATAAAAACCTCACAACGATCCAAAAATTCAATTACATTTATAGCGGCAGCTGAAGGAGAACAAAATCAATGAAAGGAGCTTACTTATTACAGACCCATAGTTGCCATAAAACTGAAACTAAATCACATTGACAGGATCTGAACTTCAGGTAAATTGCTTTGAATTCAGAATGGGAGCCTGAAGAAATAATGGAAATGATATTGCAGGTTGTTGGGTGAAAAGGACTATCACTTGTATAAATCTATTGCTGCTCTGAATTGTATAGGTAGGTATTATGGGCACACACATACTCTAATACCTTATCTGTATTTTGTAAAGTAGAAACCTCTATTGTTTATTGAACAGCTAAAAATACTGGTGTTAACCAGTATTCTCATGTCAAGAGAATAATACTCTTTTGAAACAGGCTGATTGATAACCAACAATTTTACTCTGTTGAGCAAGAGACTTATGAGGCAATGACAGAAGAAGACCTATTGGTCAAATCAATTATTTTCCCCAAAGAGGTTGTCCAGGCACATTCTTCATCTCCTTGTATAATGTTGATTTTCTTAGTTATGAGATAAAATGTTGTATATTTCTTACATTTCTCTCAACAAAAAGCAGTCAAGATTTATGGATTGCTTTTATTGCCTTCAGCATGCTTTGGTAACATTATGTGTAAAGCTGATATAAAGTTTTGAATCTCCAAGATTTCTGAATCTCCAGAAGGACAGAAAAAAAAATTCTCAGAATCCTGAATTAGGGAAATTAGAAGTATGAATTAACCCGACATAATAGGGTTCTGTTGGAAAGCATCTATAAAGTGAAATGCATTAAAACTAAAACAAAGATGACAGTGGGAGTTACCAGTTACCAGTTCAAGCAGGCCTTCCACTATCATCTTTTTTTTTTAATGTCAATGCATTTCACTTTATAGATGTTTTCCAATAGAAATCTATTATGTCAGTTAATTAATACTTCTAATTTCCCTAATTCAGAATTCTGAAAAAAAATGTCCCCTATCCTTTTAGAAATTCAAAATTCTTGGAGGCTCAAAACTTTCTTTGCTCAATTATAAAAATCTGCTGGCAATTTCCTTTTTGGAAAAATGAAAATTTGGATTCTGAGTACAAAAAATGTCCCTATTTGTCTGAATTTTGCTATAAATCATTCAGGCTGAGATTTGAATTTGGACTTTGAATTGAATGGGAAACAGTTCCAAATTTTTTTGAGACAATTTTTTTTTTACAATAATTGATAGAAGGTCTCAACCCAAAAACAAAATAGTATTTTAATCTCTCTTTTCAAATATTTGGGTTGTTAGTATCCTTCTTACATATGTTCATAATTGATTACAAATATAAATTATTTGATGAAATTATTCTTATTTTATGTGTCTTTTATAATATGACAATTTATTTTATCTAATTCATTTCAAGTTGAAACTTTCACTATAAATTTCATATCATTTTTATTTTCTGAAGGAGAATCTATTTCAGTGATTTTACAAACATAGAATAGAATAAAATAGAATAGAATTCTTTATTGACCAAGTGTGATTAGACACACAAGTAATTTGTCTTGGTGCATACACTCTCAGTGTACATAAAAGAAAAGATACATTCATCAAGAATCACATTAGGAAACAGTCAATATAAATTGTAAAGATACCAGCAACAAGGTTATAGTGGGAGGAGTGGGTGATAGGAACGATGAGAAGATTAATAATAATACAGACTTAGTAACTAGTTTGACAGTGTTGAAGGAATTATTTTGTTTAGCAGAGTGATGGGGTTTGGGAAAAAACTGTTCTTGTGTCTAGTTGTTCTGGTGTGCAGTGCTCTACAGTGTCGTTTTGATAGTAGGAGTTGAAACACTTTATGTCCAGAATGTGAGGGGGCTGTAAATATTTTCACAGCTCTCTTTTTGACTCGTGCAGTATACAGGTCCTCAATGGAAGGCAGATTGGTAGTAATTGTTTTTTCTTCAGTAAAGAATATGAAACAAATGTCTAACCATACAAAGGAAATATCATAATCATAACATTATCTAGAAATGATGGCCTAGATACAGGAAGCTATAGCTTTGGCTTTTTTCTTGAACATTGTACTTCAAATTTTAGGACTGAACTGTTTTTTAAGAACCACATCACTACATTTCATAGAAAAAAAAATCTTTCTTTCTTCTTGTGGGCTGATCTGTCTCTATTAAAAGACTTAAGTTTTCATGAGTCACAGTTCACTTCAGAACATATGCATGGAGAAGCTACAGTAAATTAATATAAGATTTAGATGGTGATTTAGAGGAAAGGGAAGGAGACACAGTATGCAAGTATTGGTTATATATGAAACAGATGACAAATATCAATTAACAATTGTAATGTGTTAAAAAACTTTCTCAAATATCCTCAAAGCTTTTCATGTGAATTAAACTATCTCTTGTTTTATTGTGCTGTTACAGTTCCTTTCTTCCAAAACTGCTACCTCGAGAGTTGTAATGGAGTGTCCTAGAAAGTTGAAATGATCTGATATTACTTTGTCCTTGTTTTGAACCAAGATATCAAAACTGTGTCCATTAATGTTCTTGCAAAACTCTGTGTTTCTCCTATGTAGAATCCAGAAGAGCATTGTTGGCAAATGATGGTGTGTATCACATTTGAAGAAGAGCACATGAAGTCACCTGTGTGTTGTTGGAGCTTGTAATAGTGATCTATGTTTGTTGCAGGTTTGCTTTCCATTTTAATATAATTGACCTATTGTTCCTTGCTGCTTGTAAGACTTTTCTTCACGATGGCAAGTTTCTCTGTATGCAATTACTTGCCACTCATTGCCTGAAAGTGCACTCATAATTATTTTAACTTTGGTGATAATATGTGTGTGTGTGTGTGTGTGTATATACACACACACACACACACACATACACACACACATATATATCTTGGCTACGTAGGAAAAACCTGGCTTAAAGGAAAAACACACATTAAACCTACGAAAAATAAGAAAACAGACATTGGGCCTTTACAGGGAGGAACATGAGATGTGGGTGTGGCCTACTGAGGACGGCTAATGAGCCAGAAATAGCTATATAGGTCTCCCAGAATGCAGCACAAGATTCTGTTTGCTGCCAGAGTGAAAAGATGGAGAAAGAACCCAGAATTTAGTGAATGTGATTTTGCTCAATTGTGGTTCCAGAAAAATCTTGGCTATGTAGAAAAAACCTGGCTTAAAGGAAAAACATATATATATATAATATCAAAGCATTTCAACTCCCAGGATACTCTATTTCAGATTTCAAAAATCCCAATTTTTAAAGGAAAAAAAATGGGATTATAACAGCACAACTGAATGAGAGATTGCTGAATGTATATATATTAGAATGATTCAGCTTATTTCAATCGGTTTCCTCAAAATGTGAATATATTAATTATTAATTGATATGGTACACTTTTATATGCAATCTGTAGCTGTGCAATTATGTCTTCCACCACTTTCTTCACTGACTGATCCCAATTTAAGTCTAAATCAATATAACAAAGCTGCGTTCTTCCAATGAAGTGAATAATATATAATAAAAAGTGATGCCTTTTAATAAAAATGTGTTAGTCTAAAACACTGCTTGAGGACTGCTTCTGATTGTTGACCACTGTAGACTAACCGTGGCTCTCTTCCTATATTACCTTTCTTGTAGCTTAAATACTGTATACAGTTTGAGTGTATTTACATTTCATATATCTTTCTGTGCCATCAGACTGGCCTGCTGTTTTCTACTCATTTATTTATTTAGCACCAACCCACAAGGCAGGTTGGAAACAATTTATTAATCATTTCAATTTTTTAAACAATTTATTAAATATATTATTTAATTTCAGTTTCTGGGTTGGGATTACTAGCAAATCAATCAATAAATAACACAAATAAAACAAATCAATCAATCAATCAATCAATTGAATCAGTATATAGAAATAACACTAATAAAGAATAAAAAGTGTTAAAATAAAAATATGTTAAAATTGTACATGCAGACTTTTGAGATAGCATTAAGGCATTATTCTTTTAGCTTTAGCCTTTAAATTTAGGCAGGTTTATATATTGTTTTGGGGCTCCTGTCAGTTTATATGTAGTGTAATACAATGTTACGGTCTTGGATTGGCACTAAGGAGTTTCAAGACCACCATCAGTCATGGGAGTTCTCTCTGTAATTTTGAGCCAGCCATTTTGTCTCAAATAATCTAGTTGGTGGAATTGTTGTTACAGGGACCAACTGAAAGCAGAGCCCTTTATATGCTATATTGGGGTCCTGAACAAGATGTGGGGTACAGATCTAATAAATAAATGTTACTTTTTCTCTAATGTGAATATTGGCATCAATTTAATCTGGAATAAGCAGAGTAATATTTCTTTTTTTCTTTTTTAGTAAACTATGGTCCTAGTTTAGCTCTTCTAAATACTTAAGATGTTTCAGAGAAAGAGTGCAAAGAAACAGAAGAGGAAGACTGGTATATAAGGAGTTTTTTTTAAAAAGCCAAACACCCCTCCTCCTATAACCCATCAAATAATTAAACTTGGGTTTCAATGAAACTGCCAGAGATCAATGATTTATGGCAGAGATTTGACATCAGTAAAAAGAATATTAGTTCCTAAGCCATAATGAGTATGTAAGTAGCTAACACCTGGAGAGGATAAGTAATTTAATCCTTAACCAAATTCAATTAAAAGTAAGAGATATTGATAGTCTGATCGTATATTATCAAGTACAATTATGATTTATATAAGAGTAGAATTTCAAATAGGATCTTGTATTTATTTGTGTCTAGGAGATTTTTTATAAACACTTCCCAAAATGCTTGAGACAGCTGGTATTTCCTGCATCTTTTGAGAGCATTCTTTCCCTACTGCCAATCATCTCTGCCAGAGTCAATTTATTATTATTTTTTACTTGTATGTCAATACTGCCACTTTTGTCTTTGCTTTTCTTATTAGTTTTAGTTGAAGTATGCTCTTCTCCTTCAACTTGAAAGCTAATACCAAGTGGAAAAAGCAGCAGAATCGTTTTCACAGGAGGAAGCACTATTATTTTTAAATAATTTTTTGACTTCTCCTTTTAGAATGCTCTATTTTTGATATGCCTGGTCTGATTTTATGTTCTGATTATAAACATTTCCAGCACAGCGCAGCTCAATCTAACTCCCTGGGTATAGTTTATCAGGAAGCAATTTTGTTTAAATGGAAAGACAAATGAATTGATGCTCCCATCAGCTATCTGTCCCACTAATGCAATGTTGTACTTGGGATTTATCACAGACTAAAAGAGAATTTATTTTAGGGTGAAGGGAAGCTGGGAATTGTTAAAAGTATTGGCAGTGTATCACTGGTGTGTTAGATTTGCCACTAAACCCTTCTGAAATATGTTTCAGGAAAAGGAGAGAAATGGCCTGTCACTGTGAAGATTGAGGAGTGAACAAGGCAGATGTCTAAACCAGTTCTAAAGGTCAATCAGCTTCATCAGAAACTGCCTGAAGGACTACCAATGCCGCATAATATGCTCCTGGGAGGCACTTAGTCTAGATTTCTAATAGCTATATGTTATAGACTTATCCACAGAAAAATTGCAGAGGATTTCACTTGCAAAAAAAAAAAAAAGTGATGATTTTATGACTCTAAAAGCTCATTTATTTTCCACAAAGGCAGCAGTATAGGACATTTGCTCAGAGGGTTTAATCATTCTGAGTAGGAGTATGGGAACCCAATGAACAATTTAATGTGCATTTAAGGTATGGCTTGGCGGGGAAAAATGGTGAACTCCGGGATTATTTTCCAGTCCAAAGATATGAAAGCCGGCCAGCAGAAAATAACATGAATGAATGGTTTGAGGGATAGGAGCACTTTCCCCTCCTGTAGTCCAAACATAGTCCTTTTTATCTAGGCTGTCTTTGCTACAGTAGAACAGGAGGAGAAATGGACAAGAAAGAAAATGACTGGTTTTATTGTTTGGGATGTTAATGAAAATGAGTGATTTTGACCTGAGAAGTACCGCTTTATAAATCCTTAGAAAGACCACACCTGGAATACTGCCTCCAGTTTTGGTTACCACATTATAAAAAAGATGTTGTGACTTTGGAAAAAGTGAAAAGAAGAGCAAATAATATGATTAAAGGCGTGTAGACTAAAATGTATGAAGAATGGTTGCAGGAACTGGATATGGCTAGTCTAGAGAAAAGTAGAGCTAGGGGATGGCATGATAGCAGTATTCCAGTATTCCACAAAGAAACGGGGGGGGGGGGTGTCAACTTATTTTTGAAAGCACCAGAAGGCAAGGCAAGAAACAACGGATGGAAACTAATCAAGGAGAGAAGTAACCCGGAATTAAGGAGAAACTTCCTAATAGTGAGAACAATTAACCAGTGGAAGAGCTTGCCCTCAGAAGTTGTGGCTGCTTTATCACTGGAGGTTGTTAAGAAGAGACTGGACAGCCACCTTTCTGAAATGGTATAGGGCAGTGATGGCTAACCTTTTTGCTATCGCGTGCCAAAAGTGGGGGGAGTGTGGTGGGGTCACATGCATGCATAACCACATGCCTAATTCTATGCACCCCGCCCCCCTGTGCTCCCCCCACGTGATGGCACAGTGGGCTCGATAGGCCTGTTTTTGCTCTCCCCAGGCTCCAGAGCCTTTCTAGCAGCCTGGGGAGGGCAAAAACGGCCTCCGCCCCGCAGTGTGTTTCCTAACTTCTGGTGGGCCCAGAAGGCCCAAAAATCAATGGCTGGCGCACGGATGCGTGTCGGAGCTGAGCTCACGTGCCCACCGATATGGCTCCGTGTGCCACCTGTGGCACCTGTGCCATAGGTTCGCCATCATGGGTATAGGGTCTCCTGCTTGAGCAGAGGGTTGGACTAAAAGACCTCCCTTCCAGCTCTCTCCTGATTGTTAGCTTCAGTGCTCTTCTATAAAAGCAACACTTCACTCAGCTTAAATTGTATCCTGCTAAAGATCTAATTGCATTTGCCGATTAGATTAAAGGCTTATGATCTTGTGCAGTTTGAGAATAAAATATGAACTATGAGTTAGAGTTACATTCTGTCTGAAACTTGCTGACAGATCATTTTTGTGGTTAGCTCTCCTTACATATCATTGTTTACCAATAAAGGACAATATTTGTAGTTCAGGTTTGAATTTTTTTAAAAAAATTTGATTTATATGCCACTTTTCTCCAGAGACCCAGGGCGGCTTACAATGCGTTAAGCAATAGCCTTCATACTTTTGTATATTTATACAAAATCAGCTTATTGCCCCCATAAAATGGGTCCTCAATTTACCTACCTTAGAAAGGATGGAAGGCTGAGTCAACCTTGAGCCTGGTGAGATTCGAACTTACTAATTGCAGACAGCTGGAGTTAAATTACAATGCATTAGTCTGCTGAGCTATCGAGGCTCTTCATGAAATGAAGGGTTCTTGGTGCTCTCTGAGCTTGCTTGTTTCCTTGCAGATGTTTCATTACCCTAACTAGGTAACATCATCAGTGCTACTAAGGAGTGCTGTTTGCTGATAGTTTATATTATGGTGATTTGCTTGTCAATGTGGGTGGAAGTAGTTTTAAAAATTCTTTGCTTGGACTGTTTGCTGATGGCTCTTCGGCAGTTTCTTGACTGGGGTATTTTTGTACTTGATTGTTGGTCTGAAGTTAACCTTGAAGTTAATATGCTGCTCCGGTTGCTGAATACTGGTGGAAAGGTGTTGGAGTCTTTTTTTTTTTTTGTTCTCTTTAGGGTTGATTGTCCTAAAATATTGTCTCTTTTGCAGAGTTGACATAAGTTGTTAATGTCTATGTGTCTGTTGATGGCTGATTTGTCAGAGTGCCAGACGTCTAGAAATTCCCTGGCATTTTTGGATTTGGCCTACTCTAGGATCCTCACATTTTGCCAATTGAAACTATGGTTAAACCTGTCTATATATTGTGAAATTAAAGAGTTTTTGTCATGTCTTCTGACTGCCAGTTGGTGTTGATGGATGCGTTCTGCTAGTCTTCTTCCCATTTGTCCTACATAGTGGTGGTCACAGTTCTTACACTGTACATTGTAGATGACTTCTGGGTTTTTTTTTCCTGGGATTGCTGGGTCTTTTGGTTTGCTTAAGATATTTTGAAGGCCTTTAGTTGGCTTGTATTCCATTGATTCCATGTGGTAATAGTAGTCTATTTATGGTTTCTGAGATATTCAGAAGCCAACACTCCATTTACTCTCTACTACAGTGTCTTCAAACAATCAGGGATGTGACTATAGATGAGGATGAAATCATTGTCTCATTTGATGTCACAGACCTGTTCATGTCTACAGATTCAGAATTAGCCAAAAAAGCCATGGCCGCATTGCTTCATAGTACGCCTGACTTAACGGAATACACGAAGATGAAAACACCCAGGATTATGGATCTCATAAATGTCTGGTTAACTAGTTAGTTCCAATTAGATGGCCAAATTTTCTAACAAATTAAAGGGACACCTATGGGAGCACCACTTTCAGGACTTATAACAGAGATCGTTATGCAGCCTTAACTCTAACCCTAACCCTAACCCTAACCCTAACCCTAACCCTAACCCTAACCCTAACCCTAACCCTAACCCTAACCCTAACCCTAACCCTAGAACTTTCACAAATACTAGCAAAAATATGGATCAGATATGTAGATGACACCATCTACATATACTAGCAAAAATATGGATCAGATATGTAGATGGCACCATCAATAATTATAGGAATTATATATGTCAAATTTCATAAAGACCAATAAATAGTGTTCAAGCTATACTTCTTTGTACAAAAATGATTATAAGTGCATTGCTTCAGGAGAGAAATGGTGACAGAACACTCATGTCAAATTTTGGTCTGTGTTTAAAATCTTATGAAAAGCATAACGGCTTTTTACAGAAGAACTATCCTCTAATGAGAAGGAGGCATCACAGGCCTTGGATTCTGTTGAGAACTAGGAGAAATATCCTATAAGTGGTGCAAATAGTCTTTATTAATTACATAGATAGTATGATACTTGAAATACATGCCTCAGAACTTAAAACTACCGTAGCTACATTTTGATCCAATTGACCCAGTTTTATAAGCATTTAATTTTAATTGCTTTAGATATTTCCTTCATGTAAATATTATGTTTACTGTGTTAGCCAATAAAAAAACCCCAAAGTCTTATTCTCCTCATTCTCCCTGTTTAATTAAAGCTTAATTAAAGTTCCATTTAATTTTCTCACAACTATAACCACTTTCCTACTTCGAGCTCCTGTAGTACAATAATTGGCATATAAACTTATCTTTACTTCTGATGTAAAAATAAAAAAAAAAAAGTCATGTTTCATTATAGGGCCCAGATACCTATGGGCCTGGATACCTAAGGGATTGCCTTCTGCCACCGATAGCCTCCACCGACCAACATACTCCCACAGAGAGGGGCTCCTCAGGGTGCCGTCAGTAAAACAATGTAGACTGGTGACCCCAAGGGGGAGAGCTTTCTCTGTGGGGGGCACCCGCCCTCTGGAATGAACTGCCCCCTGGGATACGTATGATTCCCAATCTCCGTACCTCTTGCCGGGCTCTTAAGACCCTGCTATTTCAACAGGCTGACCTGGCTGAATAAGAACCTGGATGGGGTATTTTAAATTTGTGGGTTTTTAATTGACAGGACCAAATTTATTTAATTTGTTTGAAATTGGTTTTTTAAATTTTGTATTGTATATTGTTTTAACATGGTTGTGCACTGCCCTGAGTTCTTCGGGAGAAGGGTGGTATAAAAATCAAATGAATGAATGAATGAATGAATGAATAAATAAATAAATAAATAAATAAATAAATAAATAAATAAATAAATAAATAAATAAACAAACAAATAAATAATAAAATGAGTAGGACTAGCTACAATTCCCTGGGAAGTTTTATTCATCACTATCCTTTATTCTGATAATATGTTATTCAGTTGAACCTCCAACTGAATTCGGTTTAAATTTCTGTTTTCCAATTCAAGCTCTCCTAAGCTCTTCAGAGTGGAAGATCTCCAGTGCTTCATTTTTTTCTAGTAGCAGCTCTAGATACTGATCATTGGATGCAATGTTTGCCATACTTTCTCCCTTCCAGGCTGGGCATTAAAGTTCCACTTTCATGCCAAAGGAGCTGGAGTAGTGGTAATGAAGACATTCATGTATGCAAATATTTGAGAAGGCAAAGGGAAGGCATGAAGATAATGAGGAGGAAGTAATCCCTAAAAAAAATTCCAAATCCTAACCTAACCTATACTGGGAGCATATGCACCAAGACAAATTCCTTGTGTTTCCAATCACACTTGGCCAATAAAAAATTCTATTCTATTCTATTCTATTCTATTCTATTCTATTCTATTCTATTCTATTCTATTCTATTCTATTCTATTCTATTCTATTCTATTCTATTCTATTCTATCACCTGTTCCACATAAGACTTACCATCAAGGCTTGCCATTTTTGCACAGATGGAAAGAGCATGAAGCTAAGGAACAAGTCAGATCTTGAGGTGACCATAGCCCAGACTGAGCCACCAGCAAAACACAACAATTTATATTGGTATTTTTAAGATGGCTTCAGAAATAATTGGGAGCATGATGCAAACTGAGTAGATTAGGCGGTAGTTTAAAATTATTCTTATTATCTAGGATTAACTATCTGGACCCTGAATTAATTTTTGACCTTTTACTGTTCTCTTGAGTTCTGTTATGTATGGAAACCTTTTGTAGCACTGATAGATCATGCTTCTGTTTTACTGTGGCTGGTTGGTATTTGCCCAGAAGAGCAAACTTAACAAATCCTATGTACCTGTCAAGTCCAGTAGAGAAATGGGAGAACAGAATTAATAGGAAGTAATATATACTTTTTCTCCTTATAATAAATCTGCTGGATAAGAGATTGGAAACACTGAAACAAAATAGTGTATTGCACTTTCTTCCATCATAATTTCTAGTCCCCTAAAGAAGCTGTTGATAAAATAACCAATCATTGCTTGATTGCAAGGATCATTTTATTTTGAAAACAGACCTTTCACTCTTTGAAATTCATTGCTTTTACCATCACCATGGTGTTTTGGAAGGAAAAAATAAAGACCTTTTATTCCTCCTGTTTGCTATCATGGTGAAATTTTTTGCAAAGCTCCCAACAGCATAGCCTAGGACGATATTTCTCAACTTTCGCAAATTTAAAATGTGTGGACTTCAACTCCTTGAATTCCCCAGCCAGCACACTGAAGATTGAGAAACACTGGCTTAGCACACTGGAACTAGAATTTCAACAAAGTTCTGTTTTGCCCAACCCAAATTGTTTGCGGTTTCAAAACATGGAATTAGAATGAATAAATACTGTTTATTTTACATCAGGAAGTTATACAGTAAAATATATATGTCAGTTCCTCAGAATAATGATCCCTTTGTCTATAATACTGAGTAAGTTAAGCCAGGTCTACCAAACATCAAAAATATTGACCAGGCTATCCCATATCCTTTACATGGATAATCCGAATCTTTATGGAAAAACACCATCTGAAATAGAATCAGTACTAATCACTGTGTCTGTATATATCCAAGATATTGCAATGGAGTTTGAACTGGACAAATGTTACACCCTCACCATCAACAAGGGGAAAATAGTGATAACTGAAGGAATCAGGATAGAAATAACATCAAGAGTCTGGTTGAAGACAATCACTACAAATACCTGGACAAACTGACAATATCAAGCATGCAGAAGCCAAGAAGCAGCTTAGAAGTGTATCCATCATGAGAGTGAAGAAAATATTAAAGTCCAAACTAGATGGAGGAAATATCATTAAGGCAATTAATACTTCAACAATTCCAGACATTAGATACACATTAGACACACATTGGACTCAAGCAGAACTAAAGGCCCTGAATAGAAAGATCAGAAAAATAACGATAATAATCTTCATCCACACAGCAGTTGGGAGACTCTACTTATAAGGGAAAAATATGGTGTGGAAAGTTGCAAGTATATCAGATAGTTGAAGAAGAAAAAATACCATTGAAAGAAGTTATGAAGGACAGTGAAGAAGATTCATCATAGCCACTATATCAGGAAAGCTTACACAGTAGTGGAGAGACTAAACTGGTCTTCAAGAAAGACCGAATGAAGATCAGAAAAGGGACATGGCAAGGCAAAGTATTACATGACCAGTACATTTATTTATTTATTTATTTATTTGTTTAGATTTGTATACCGCCCTTCTCCTTGCGGACTCAGGGCGGTGAACAGCCAAATAAATAATAAATAGAAGGCAAAGCAAGACTTTAGCAATGGCTAAGAGCAGGAAAATTGAAGAAAGAGACAAAGGCATTAATTATGCCTGCACAAGGTCAAGTGCATGTGAGTGAGTGTGTAATTTTTGATAAAAGCAATTATATAGGGATGGGACAATTGAAGTTACGTGTCTATAGCACACACATTTTTCTTAAAAAGTATTGTGTTTATTTCCAAGGATTTTCATTAAAACTGTGGCTTGGCTTGGGGATATTTCTTTAGTTTCATGAAGAAAATTAATACACTGCTAAAGTGAATAGGAATAAATAAATGTTTATTATAAAAGCTAGCCTATTGTTTCTTGGTATAGAAACACCCAGCTAATGGCAGCAATTACAATCAAGGACAAATTTTCCAACAAAGCAAGTTCACATTTATGCCTAAAGAGGAAAGGTCCATAGTCAATATTGTTCTCATTTTTAAAAAGGGGAAATGATTTAGCATTTTTCTTCTGTTTATTTCAAAAGGCAATTTTACATGTCATTAGGTACAACAATAAGCTATCAGTCATCCATATGGTTACAGTCACAAGAAATAGTACCCAGTCTAGCCTTCAAAAGGTTAGCCACAAAATGCAGGTTTTACAAAGGATATGTAAAGAAGAATAAATGTCAAATATTCCTGGAAGTTTATTGAGTTTAGTTGGCCTATTACCTGCTAATATACAATATTAGCAGGTAATACTGTTATCTGCTAATATTACAGAATTAACTGAAATTAACTCAAAAGAGTTTTTCTAGCTAACATGTTCTTGAGAGCAGTTATGGTGATGTAATGGATTGGGAAGGAAATTGAGTAATGGGAAGTACCCTCTCATTTATTTGATCACTGCTTATTGATAACACAACAGGAAAGGAATACATTCTGATCCATGTAATCACTTCATTTGTCCATAAGGTTGTCAGGATCTTACACATCCCAAAGGAGAGGTCAAACAAGAATTGAAAGAACAGATAAAATTGAATAAATGCAATTCAGTACCTGCAGTATCCATCTAGAAATATAGTAGTATAACTTACTGCCTAAAAATAAGTTGCATAGCCTCCTTGTTGCTATATAAAAAGACTCTACTTGCTAAGGTGTTCTGTCAGGAAAGTAATATTTTCTCAGCAGAAATCTTCCCATATGGAAGTAGAACCTGTGGTCTCAATCAGTGAGTTGCCCTGCTCAAATTCGCCAGGTGCATCAGTAGAGTAGAGTAGAATAAGAGTTGGAAGGGACCTTGGAGGTCTTCTAGTCCAACTCCCTCAAGCAGGAAACCATTTCAGACAAATGGTCAGCCAATCTCTTCTTCAAAACTTATAGTATTGGAGCATTTACAACTTCTGGAGACAAGTTGTTCCACTGATTAATTGTTCTAACTGTTAGGAAATTTCTCTTTAGTTCTAGGTTGCTTCTCTCCTTGATTAGTTTCCACCCATTGTTTCTTGTCCTGCCCTCAGGTGTTTTGGAAAATAGCTTGACTTTCTCTTCTTTGTGGCAGCCCCCAAGACACTGGAACACTGCCGTCATGTCACCCTTAGTTCTTCTTTTCATCAAACTGGACATGGGACTATTCCCAGCTGCCTGGTGGCTGTTGTAGCACTTATTCCTCATTCCTGTTTTGCCTGTGCAGTTGCCAAAACATAAGCTTTTGCATCCACTGTCTTTCTTTGTCACCACTTGACCTATGGAATGGTTTCTTTCTTTTTTCTTTTTTAGATTTTTATCCTGCCTTATATGTACACCACACACATATATACAACTCAAGAGTGAAAGTAAAAAGTTCATCACAAGGCAACAGCCTTTCATAAGTGTATGCCTGAAGTCATTAATCAAGCAATCTGCTTTCCTTCTGGCTTAATAGCTAGAAAAGTGGATGTGGCAAAGGTTCATTGCTAACCCATCTCAGTGCCAACAGAAAAGAGAAGAGAAGTGTAGAAAAATGTTTGCAGATATGTATCCTTATAGGCACTTTTGCTTCAGAATTTGCTTAAACTGGAGAAGTTTCATATATAGCAGTATTCTTCCTGATCAGCAACATCCTGCCTCCTCTTGCTAACTTTCTTGCTTATTTGCTCCAGGAAAAACCATGGATGTGGCTGAGATGCGGTCCCAAGAGGAGGAGAATGAAAGAGTTCTGAGGTCTAACCATTCTCTCTTCTGAAACTATAATGAGGGAAGCAAAAGTACCTGCATATTGCTAATGCTCGTGAAAAGTTGGCTGTAGGACCAGTAGGCTTCATAATGGCCTACTTTTTTCTTGGCTCTAAAATGAGAATAAAGGATATTACTGCTGCTACGAGGATGGATTTAAGTACAGGTTTTCAGCTTGAACTGAATAATGAAAAAGTTGTATGCTGAGCAATTCAAGAATAAGGGATTTCTTACAACCTCCATGAGCTCTTTTCAAAATTAGTTTACCCTTTTTCCGGTTACATGGCGGCCATCAATAAAATCAGATGGGCCAGGCTATGTACTTAATCTATCACGACTGCTGCTTCTCAGAAGTTTTGAACTAGGGAGCTGGTCCAGACTCTTATTACCCATGACCCCCTTTATTAATTGACTTCTTGATCCACAAAGAAATTCACCAAGGCTCTCTTCTTCACCTCTCTTGCCCCAATCCTGTTCTCTGATTTTCTCTATTGTTTGACTTTTATTGTGTGCTTTAAAGTACTCTCATTCTTTTTTATTTTGTGGTTGCAATTTGTTTTGTCATCTTATGATGCTTTGAAACATATTTAAGTTGAAAGCAGACTGTCTATAGAGCAAATAAATAGGATATAAACACATTGTTAT
The DNA here is from genome assembly GCA_030761175.1 of Masticophis lateralis. Classification (NCBI taxonomy): domain Eukaryota; kingdom Metazoa; phylum Chordata; class Lepidosauria; order Squamata; family Colubridae; genus Masticophis; species Masticophis lateralis. Next base: position 231,940,830 of record JAUDYJ010000002.1, read on the forward strand.
AACAGATTATAACAATAAATGCATACAATATTTTGCCAGGAGATCATATGCTACATGTTCAAGCAGTCCCATTGATCTTTACTATCTATTCCTGGATTTCCTAGACACCCTTTCAGTCTTCGGCTATTTTAGTTTGATTATTTTATATTGCAGGAAATCTGAAAGAAGACTAGTATACATTCTGACCAAGTAATAGATCCTCTTAATGTGGCCAAATGCTGCTAGTATGAGTTATGCATAGCAGAGATCATTAGTGGGCCATCTTGATTATGATCTCACTTGACCCTACTGTTTAAATATAACACTAATTAAATCTAGCTCTATTCATGGACTATTTATCTTGCATTATACTTTTTAAATGATGCAAGGTTTCCTTCTAGTGATATTGTGAACTGGTTTATAATAATGCTTATAAATGCTTCTGTTTATCACTACAAGAGAGTGAGGGCTGTCTACACTTGTCACAAAATATGGAGGCATTAGTCTTGGTGAAATGACAAAAACATACAGGATTTAGAGTCCTCTTGCAAATTTTCCTGGTGCCACCACCAGATGAGATTCTCACAGTGGTTGATAGTGGATGTAGTGGAAATCAAATGATTGAATATGCCACTTATCCAAAAATAAATAATGAATATCTACCAAAAAATTGTAGAATTAAAAATTTGCAGAAATCAAAAACTGATGCTGGTAAAGTGAGAATCTACCATACTTAAACCAGACAAAACTATTACATACACTGAGAGAATAAGAGAATTATTCCTGTAAAAGTGTAACCTGAGTTACGCCATTTTAAGTGTCTTATTTTACCTCGTATGACCTTATTATTATAACTGGGCGAAAGGGTTATAATGACCTTTTGCTGATTTCATTATTTTAGAGGAAATATGTATTATGGAGTTGTTTTGACGGAAATTGATGTTCTGGGAAAAGTACTGAAATGAGATTGTTTGGGGCCTGTCTGTTCCAGAAGGGGAAATACGCAAGTGATGTTTTTGTGGAATATTTCTGTTGAGAATTGGGGAATTTCCAGGGTGGAACCTGTATTACAATATGTTGTATAAATCTGAATCTGATTCCCAAAGGACATTAGTCATGTGACTTCTGACCGTGTATATAAACCGTGTTCAATGGCTTCCATTTTGCCTTTTCTCATTTGAGGAGGAAAGGACCTTTGCAAAGTTATATAGATATATATATATATTTAATCTGTCTATGTTTTCATGTCTCTGTTTCCTGTTTTTTGTACAATAAAAGTTTTTTTCCTTTTGCAAATTGTAATGCTGTCTTGGATTTTCTCACATACACTGAACAGGTATTCCCCATTCTCAAGGCCTGGAAAGATTTTGCTGGTAGAACTGATTTTACTTGCTAGTGACAAGAAAATGTTGCCCTACTTGTACTAGTTAACTAATGTTTGATTGTTCAATTCTCCCTTTGTACTTATCTGAGTATCTTGTTATGTACTAAATGCAGAGATGGAATTCAGCCGGTTCGGATAAGTTCGAGTGAACTGGTTGTTAAAATTCTGCACAGTTCGGTGAACCGGTTAATCCCATCATTGTCTGGCCCCGCCCCACCCACCCCGACTCTTACAGCCTCTCCTTTTATCAACTTGGTTGCTTTGGCCACTTGCTTGCTTTGCTCATTTTTCAGCCATTTTCCAGGCCTTTTCCGGCCCATTTCCGGGCCTTTTTTGTCCTTCCTTCCTTCCTTCCTTCCTTCCTTCCTTCCTTCCTTCCTTCCTTCCTTCCTTCCCTGCCTTTATCCCAACTGTTCTCCAGCTCCTTCCCCGCTTGCCTGGTAAATTGCTGTCATGTACAGGGATAAAGGGGCTAGGTGGGGCAGTTTTAGAAAGAAAGGTCTGGGAACTAAAAGCCAGGCATGCCCTGAATGTCCTGCCTCACCCACCTCCTCTGGCAGCTTCTGGCTGGGCAGTGGTTTGGCTTTCCTAGCTGGCTGTGCCCCTGATCCCTGCCAGCCCTTCCCTTCCTGCTGCAGCTAGTGGCAGAGAGGAAGATGAGCCAGACTGAAGCACTGCTGTTCTCGCCCCTGCCTGGGTTCGCCTGCTGTGGCTGCCAACAGAGGAGATGGCCAGGGGCTGTGAGGTTGTGCTGCCTGGATCACCCCTCTCCCATTTGCCCGCCCACATGGTCAGATTGTGGGAGTGCCTGGCCTCCCAGCTGCCCCCACCACCTGGAACGGCAGCAGCAGGGAATATAGGATTGCCTAGCAGCGGGGTGGGAGAGAGAGAATAGGGTCACTACTAGCAGCCAGTCATTAGGGCAGAGAACTGATTGTTAAATTATTTTAATCCCACCATTGACTAAATGTATTTTGGTGATTCAGCAAATAGTTCAGTCTTCCTTGGATTATTTTGATTAACCATTGAATGTACCAATGGTTAACATGACAAATCAATGAAAATATATAGAAACACAGGCAACATTTTGATAGAATTGGATAAAATTTATTGGAATATAACTTGACAAACTGTGAACTGTTGGATCATCATTTCAGAGATATTTCCTTACTTAAACATGGAAATAGAATGACCACGGATGGACAAAAAGTCAGTGGGAGCAGGAGTAACTCAACTTCCTGTAGGCTTCTCATCTGAATTTCCTTGAACTAGCAGTGACCATCAAAACCTTCCCTCCCTTCCTTCCCCTTCCCCTTCCCTTCCCTTCCCTTCCCTTCCCTTCCCTTCCCTTCCCTTCAGTTCCCTTCCCTTCTTGCAGATACATGGTTGCCACTGGGTGGGGGAGGGAGGGAGGGATTAGGCAAATGGTTTGGAAGCTATTAGGGAACACTGAAAATAAGTATGATAAGTATGCAGCTGTGCAACAGCAGCTCTAAAGTAGCAGAAGCCTAAGAATGCTAAAGAAGGCAGAACTTTCCCTTGGGGTAATGGTTGAGGTACCTTTGCTGAGAAAGCGTTGCTGTGTTTCATCCAATTGAAAGTTACAAGTCTCAAACAGACATGAGCGTTTTAGTAGTATATGGATTCTATATAAGTAGAATAAATCTACAGAAGTGAATGATTTGCAAAGCACTTTTACATGACTTTCTCCACTTAGCCTTTCATTTTTTTTAAAAAAGGGAACTGGTTATGCTCCTTCCACCCCGCAACTTGGCAGAATAGAACAGAATTTGCTGGCAAAGGGAATTTGCCTCTAATAGGAATAACTTGCCAAATATCAGTTGTATGTGTTAGAAGGAATTACGCATAAGAATGGACTTTATACTTTAGGAGTTTCCAAAGAAACAGATGGGTTTATCCCTCAATGTTTCTCAAATGCAACTATTATAAAATGACATATACCATCACGCTAGAACTATTGTATCTTAAAAACATGTTAAACTTCAAAAGAATAGGTGTGGTAGCTACCCCTCCCCCAAAAGTGGCATCTTTAAACAGAAAAGGCAATGCAGGAGCAATTTCAGAAGGATAGTGGGATATTATTCTGGCTCTAGTATTAAAAACATTCATATTTGAAATAGCTATATAGGCTGATCTTTTCATTCACATAGATGAATTAATCCATTAGAATAAAATCTGTAGAATTTCTTTCAGAGTTTGGAACAGGGATGCTACCTTTCCAAGACAAGACAAGCTTGCCAATAATCTGAGCCAGCCTTCTTGGTATTCCACAAAACTCAGCAAGACCAAAAACATAATGCTCCACAAGGGCTATCCCCAGTCATGCTTCAATGTCGTATTGAAGTTTGACATCCCAGAAAGGCAATTGAAAAAGAAAGTTTATTTTTACATCATTTTTTTTGAGTAAAACACTTCTTGGATTAATATTCTCTTGGATTAATGTCCTGTAAAGCAGCTACTATCCCTGCTATTTTTAATCCATTCTGCTAACAAATGCAGCAGCTGCAGGTTTTTAAATGCCCTCCTCATTACAGTCTATGGACATTTTTTCCCTCTGATTTGAATCCTGAAGATCAGGGATAAGGCCAATTTGTCCTCAAATGTCAACTTCAAAACTGAAATCAAATCAGGTTGATTTGCCCAAGCCTAATAAAGAATTTTATTCTGTTCAACTGATCACAGAAAATCTAATATAATTGAGGTGGAGGATGCAAATGCATACAATTTATAGAAGCAGAGACAATTTTCCAATCAGCATCCTATGACATACCCCTCTACGTCTTATCCAAAACCCTTTTAACATTGCTGCTTCTGGAACAAACAGCTAACAAAAAGCAATAAATTCATATATACATTTGCAATGTATTTCTTTGGTGCCTTCATCTAAAAAACCCCCCTGCAGTTAAAGAATCATGGTAAATATCTTCAACTGCCATTTTCAAAACATTTCTTTTTCTTTTCCTTCTATCTTTATTCTTCTTCTTGATGTTTTCCTTGGGGGGAAAATATCAGCTTCAGAAAAAAGACATGAACTGTTATTTCTTTTTTTTCCCCAGGAACTTTCATATTCAGGTTTGATCTTCTTTGGGAGTTCCTCTTATCAAAACTCCATGAAATTTAAAAAATAAATAGTATTGACTATGTTGTGAGATCTATACTCTGAATATATTTAAGTAATGTTAGTTCTTTAAATGTTGGTTAGCATTAGTTGTTCTGTAAAACTCTGAATGAATACATTTTCCAAACCTTGCTATATAAAAGATGCCATGGCCAGGCTACTGAGGATCACATTACCTGTAAAAACAGGATTGTCTCATGGCTCCCCATTTTTGCTTCCTGGTACTTATTTCAATGGACCAGGAGTGTGCAACTCTAGAACCTTTACAATATGTGGACTTCAACTACCAGCCATGCTGTCTGAGGAATTCTGGAAGTTGAATTCCACAGCTTGTAAAGTTGCCAGAGTTGCACTCCCCTGAGACATATAAAGGTGGCGGTTGATGTTTTCTTAATATTCCATTTTGAATCTTTGCTTCATGATTTTCTAGATAGAAAGAAATAACTAGACTGTTTTTTTTCTATTTAGAAGTGTGTAGAAATTAAATTACTGCCATAACTCTGAGTTTAGAAATATATCCAATAAGGAAGCCTATGCATATGGAATAGCTGAATGTTTTTTCATAAGCCAGTAAAAAAGCTGAAAACAGTCATCTTTTGGAAAGTAGTCGCAAAATAAGTTGGCATAAAAAAAAAATCATCCCTGCTTTTTCTTTCTTCAGTATGCAGTAAATTAGTATTTAAACGAGTGGAAGTAAATTTATGAAATCATATCTTATAATCTAGATTCTAGACATACATTTTAAATGACATTTTTAGCAAGACTGATTAAATTCTAAAAAGAGCTGATGTGCTAAAACAGTTTTTTATACACCAATTTACTTATCAGATACAATCCCTGATTCTATCCCCATCCCCCAATCAGTATTGTATAGTAGGAATTCTGCCCCCGATGTAATTCTCAACCTCAAATTTGAAGGAAACTATTTTCCAAAATTACCATGTGGATGATTTTAAGACCATTGGTATGATTTAATGGTATGGCACAGTAAGAGTAAAATTAACATTAACAATTTTGCACAAGGCTGATTGTCATTGACTTTTGAGAATTGAGAATTGTTATTAATGACTTTCCAATATATTAAAGAGTTTTTCTTTCCAAAAGCATCTGTGTGACATTTAACAGTCATCCTTTTATAATATTAATCTTTGCCTTTGTTAATGATATACTAGAACTATAGGCAATTCCAATTATTTTTCAGTGGGGATCCTTGTCAAGATAATGTAATTAATATATTTAACATGTTTATTAAAATTATCATGTAAAATTGCAAACAACAGAAATGGATTCTCCATGCCCTTCTTATTGCCAAGAGATTAGTTCCTCAGATTAGAAAGACAAATTTATGGCCCCAATTATCCAATGGATTGAAGATCTGATGTTGCATCACATGAATGAGTCAACTGTCATCATAGATTATGCAAGGACAGTTACAATGTCTAGAGTTATATTTTACTGAAATTGCTATGGAAAACATTACACACACACACACACACACACATACACATGCCTGAGAAGCCATTATATTTTCACAACTTATCTTGCTGCAATTGCATTTTTTCTTTTTCTTTTTTTGTCTTTTTCTTTTTATTTCCTGTTCTGCTTATTAAATAAAGCAGCCTCCCCTCAAAACCCAAAAAAGTCTAATCATTACACCTGTAGGATAAAAGAACAATGGCTAGAGAAGAAACAAAGAAGTGATAATGAACAATTGGTGGTGATTTCCACAGGCAGGACAAGAAGATAGAGATGGTGCAAGAGAAACAATAGATGATGCAAGAGAAATGATAAGATGATGAAAAGCATCACATCAGGGTAATGCTATTGTCACTTCCTTTTGACATCCAGTTTGACATGAGAATACAAAAGGCATCACAATGATTTTAATAAAAGTGGTGGATTCTGTAGATGCTTCTAACAATATACTACAGTGTAGAATAACTGGAAGAACAAAAAAAGTATCAGTCACCAGAACAAAAAATATACCATCTAAGTTTGGTTAGCATATTGCTCCCAAATATCGAAGAACAGAGAATTGTGGTTGATTGAGCTGCTATGACTTAGGCAGCCTATACATTTGATTTAAGAATAAATAAACTTTCTCTGAATTTTGCAGAGAGAGACATTATGTAAACAACTGCAAGAGCAAAATCTCCCTTTAGTGATAATAGCATTTTACTAAAAAAGTGAAGTACAAGAAATTTCTTCAGAATGTCTTCTCTTGGGTTTTAAAAAAGGATGGGAAGCCAGGAAGACTGCAGAACATTAGAGACATGATTGACTAATAAAAGAAAGAACATTCTCAAACAATCCTTAGCCATTTAACCTGGGTTAAAATATTGTTCTCAAGATGCCTAATATGAATTTAACTTGGAAAGAGTCATTCAGTTGATGTGATGGCTTTACTATATTACACTTTAGATATTACTGTTGTGACCTAGGCCCAAGTAGGCAATATTAGACGCAAACAGTTCCAAAACAGACTTTATTAGAACAGCTGAGAATTAACTCATTCTCAGCATAGTCCAAACTAAATTAAAACAAATTCTTCATAACACAAATTCTTTAGTGTAATCACCAATCTTGATATAATTAGGCAAACTGCCAAAGGCTTCTCTTGGCAAAAGTTCAGAAGCAGAAGACGCCGACCAGAGATAAGTGCAGCAAGACAAGAACAAGTCTATCAATGTCATTTTCTGACAAAGAGCCCAAGAGCCATTGCTGGTCTTTTAAGTCTTATGGGAGTGGCCAATCATCTCTTGGCCCTACTCCTGAGTCATCCTCTTTGCTATAGCTGCTCTTGCTTTCTGGCAGCTCTTCTCATATGTGCACTAGGAATAGGCTCCTCCTGTTCCTCTGTCTCTCTACTGTCAGCCTCTGGAGGCTCTGGAGTCTGCACATCACTCCCTGTGACCATGGATCCATCTCTGCCTCTGATGCAGAACCCTCATCTGGGCCTTCCCCAGCCTCCAGGACTGGCCCATGTTCTTCCTCAGCCTCATTGCTCTCCGACTCCACTGCCAGCTCTGCAGGCTGCTGGCGGACCACAACACTTACATTGGTAGGATGAATAAAGTTTTTAGTGTACATTTTCATCAGCCCTTGTGTGCAGTAAAAAGATAAAGTTTTCCCTGTCAGTCACGGTGCTCATCTCTGTTGGCCGAGGGAGCCAGCATTGTTTGAAGACAATTTATGTGGTCATGTGGCCAGCACGGCTATATGTCAAAGGCACATGCAAAGCTGTTACCTTCCCACCAAAAAGGTACCTATTAATCTACTCTCATTTGCATGCTTTCGGACTCCTAGGTGGGCAGGAGCTGGGGCAAAATGGGAGCTCACTCCATTGCATGGAGCTTGGGTCTCAAATCTGGGCTGTCAGCTGTCTAGCTGACAAGCTCAGCATCTTTAATTGCTAAGCCATCATGCCCCCACACCTTGTGTCATACAGTGGCATAAAAATAATACAAATGAGTAAAAGCAGTCCATGTTCTACTTGTGAGAATTTATCCAAAAAGCCTGTGTCATAATTTCTACAACATATTTTGTTCTATTTGATTGAAAGAGAAAAAATGTGTGAGAATGTCTACTTCAGACATTAACAGAGGCTATGTGCAACTTCCTTAATTATTACACATCATATTTGCATTTTTCTATCTACTGTAGTATGGAGCCAATCACTGAGATATATTACTTTAATGCCTCAAAAAAGGCATGTGCATGCAGGTAAGTACAATATATTGAAGCAGTGAGAAATTCCAACGATATTCTCCAAATTTCAAAGGAATATTAAAGAAAGGGAATTGGATACTCATGTGCACTTTGGAAAGGTTGTAACAATATTTGGTTTTGCCCTGATCCCTTAAAGGGATCCATGGATCCCCCATTAAAGATTTTTGGTATTCTAGTTATGTGAATGGGTATATTCCCATAGGTTAATTTCCCATTTTTTCCTGCCACAACAACCCAATCCCAGCAGCTTTTCTTCAATCCCATCAAAAGAACAGTAACGGCTTCATCTGAACTACAGGCCCTATGGTAAATGCAGACACATTATAATTTCCATGATTTCTAAAGCCTTTTCAAAATCTTTGCTAGTAATGATAAGCCAAAAATAGTATGAATGGAAAGCAGAAATAATCCATGAATGATCTGACTCGCATAATGCTGTCAGAAACTGTTCACATGGCAAGAGATGAGATGCAGTTCAGAAAAAAAAAATGCTCTGGCAATTACAAACTATCCAGTTGCTTTTCCCAAAGCTTCTCTTGTCATACATTTGACTAAACTGAGGATTGAATTAAGGTTTTTTTAAAAAACAAAAAATAGAGCCCATGGTTGCATATAGCAGAATGTTTTGGTAAGTTGCTTTTGAGCTTGCTGCCAAACTCTCTCAATATGTGAAAAGGGAGGCAGTAGAAATGAGTTCTGGCAGCTTTCACGTCTCTTATAAAAACTTGGAAATCTGTAACAAATGAAAGCACACAAGACAGCTTTTACCATCTGCATTGCTCCCAGACTTCTTCTGATTTGATAGCAACAGGATGCCAATGCCTTCGAAAACCACAAAACTAGATTAAAAACATGCTAAACGTGAGGACATCAAAAAGAATTATTTTAATTTTAGAAAACACACAAAAATGAGAGTTCCAACGAGGATAAATTAAAAAAAAAACAAGCACGTCAAACAACAACAACAACAACAACAAAAGGGTGGTAAAAGAAGACGAGAAAGAGTTAGGAAAGGAAATTTATGCAAATGAACTTAAATGCATATAACAGTGGAAACATTCACAAAGCGGAACTATTCCAGCTTCTGCATAGCATTAAAGAACAGGAGCAGGGAATTGTAATCAAGGCAAATTAATTATGGGATGCTTTTTTCCCTGGATAAAAAATTTGGAGTTGAAAACTGAGCAGCAACACTCAGTGGTTATTTGCCACAAGTTGTTAACATTTAAAATACTGTAGGATCAAATAAGACTTACAGGATCATCTCTTGCCTTCCTCCCATTGTCCGGTGCGGTTCCATAGAGTGGACCTCCTCCGGGTGCCGTCAGCCAAACAATGTCGGCTGGCGGATCCCAGGGGGAGAGCTTTCTCTGTCAGAGCCCCGACCTCTGGAATAGTTTGCCCACCAACCTCAGGACGGCCCCCGACCTCCTCTCCTTTCGCCGTGAACTAAAGACGTCGCTGTTCCAACAATAATCTGATCATGGGGTTTTATAATCTTACAATTTTTAGATTGGTTTTAATGGGGGTTTTAATTTTATTTTGATTGTTTTACTGTGATTTGTATCGATGATTGTTGTATGTAAGCTGTCCTGAGTCCTCAGGAAGAATGGCGGCATATAAATCACAATAATAAATAAATAAATAAATAAATAAATAAATAAATAAATAAATAAATAAATAGTAATAGCTCAAGCTTTTTTTTTTGCACTTTTTAAAAGTATGATAAATTTATTTTGTTTCAAAACAAAAGGTGATGTCAAAAATATACCCAATTATAGCCCAGTCTTTTAAGATTTTGGATCCCCCAATATATCTGGATATATTAAAAAGGATATTTTAGAATTTAACTTTAATCAAAATTGGTTGCCCTAAACAGGAAGATGTTCAAAGTCATATTCATATTTTTCATTTTTTACAACTACAGCACATAAGTAACAGTAATAGAATTGGAAGGGACCTTGGAGATTATCTAGTCCAACCCACTGCTCACACAGGTAGGATTCAAACCACCGACCTTTCTGATCGACAAGCTCAGTATTTTAGCCACTGAGCCACCTAGTCTTAATAATCCATTCTATATTGTGGGTTTTCCTATTTCCATTTTGTATACGTAATTCTGAGGAATGATATCCCAATTCTTTCTTATTTAGGGTAATTTATAAGACAAATATTTTATCAGTCCAGCCAATAAAACCTGGCACATTTTGTAAGGTAGGTCATCTAATTTTGCCCTTGCTGTCAATGGCTTTTCTTTTTGGAAGGTGGCAATAATAGACAAGGCTGTTTATAAATATATAATAGTTTGGGTTCAAAGACTCACAATAAAAGAAACACATTACATAATGATACTCTAATATTTTGAATACAAATAGTAGCTGCGATATGGAAAAGATTTGAAGCCATAGTACAGAACTAAAAATTCAGCCATGCAGAAGAAATGTGACCATAAGGAAAACATGAATTAGGCCTGGAAAGCTTAGAAAGAAGCTTAAACTCTCTAATATTGAGGGAAGACAAAATGCTGGCAGGCATTTCTATTGCTATAGCTTATATTAATAAAGTAGAATTCCAATATTTCTGGCGAAGTCTATCTTGACCTACTTTGAAGGGCTGTCAATAACAAAGAAAGAAAAATACTTATTGAAGTGATCTAAAATGTGTGGTAAAGTTAAAAACTTTCGATACTCATCTAAAGTTTAGAGGGAAATAACCCAGGTGTCAAGGCAAAGTGGATTCCAGATCATTGTTACTGTAATCATGAAGACCCTTATTGCACAAGCATCTAAATTCCTGAAGATATTTCCTATTTCTTTTTATTTGCCACAGGATACACCCTGCCATTCTGAAGGTTCAGGATACTCAAGTGGTGAAGGGAAAAAATTGGTAAAATAGAATGAGGTATATTCTGTCTCCATAAAACCCAAATAAACATATTCAATGGTTAGCTGAAATCTCCAGGCTCGTTAAATTGAATGTATTGCGTGAAGAACAATGTACCTTGTTTTCCCCAAAATAAGACATCCCTGATAATAAGCCTAAACAGGCTTTTGAGCGCATGTGCTAAAATAAGCCTCCTTCTAAAAATAAGCCTCCCTCAAAATATTTAAATGCAGAGGTGGAAATTGGGTAAGATGCAAGAGGAACCACATCTTGTTCCACACACCCCAAAATAATAAGACCTCCCCAAAAATAAGGCCAAGTGCTTATTTCGGGGTTCAAAAAATATAAGACAGGGTCTTATTTTTGGGAAACATGGGTATTATTTAAAAATGGGGGCAAATGGTACTTTTGCCTAATTTTTTGCCTACTATTTTTTTAAAAAAATATTTTTCAGTTCTTCGCAAACTACCTTGATGATGATGAAATTCATTTCTTGGAAATTAAATGTTGCCCAGTACTACTCTAATATATTATAATTATATAATATATATAATCTAAAAAACATGTAGAGATGCTGCACATATCTTCCAACTTTTCTTTTCCATCATGAAAAACCAGACTTTTCATGATGGAGTTCATGGGAGTACTGAAGAAGAACATGGATGCACCTGTGCATTGAGGCATCAACTGTAATTTGATTCAAAATTTAAATATGAATAAAATATCTTTATAAGTTGTTACACTAAAAATATTTTGTTCATTGTAAGGAAGGCTGTCTTATACTGCAATGTTTATATGCATGTGGTGGGGAGGGGTGCAGATAGAATAGAAAGAGAAAAATTATGATGAGTTTATTGATCCAATAGAATGTGATAGGATGAAATATAGGACTGTGAAATTAATATGTAAGCCTCAGCATTATAGAGTGATATGTTGCACTGCCAGCCTTGCATGAACATGAAAGAATCTAGGTCAAAGCTATTGTATTTGAAGAATTTAAAAATTGAAATCTTTTTATTAAGAAGAATGCTGTGAATTTATGAGGAGAATAAATAGGAAAATGCTGTGAAAATAAATAATGCTATTTGTTGTTAAAAGTTATCAGCAATAAAATAAAAACAGTAAATATGGTGACTGGAAACTATATTGTAGAATTAAATGAACAGAATGCATAGAAATTGAGAAAGATTGTGCGGCTCTACTTGTTGCAGTAGTTAATAATTTGAGTGAGGGATTGGTTATTTGAGGGAGGGATTGGTGACTTTTGTTTATATATATATATTTGATCCAGCTTATACTTGCTACCGTTTACCTACTTATGTATAACAAAAGACTTACTGAACCAGAAACAATAATAAAATAACATAATAAGCACACAAAAAAAGAGAGTTGGTGATTTGTGGACAGCTTTGTTAATTTCCACTTTTCAAAGATCTAAACCCAGAAAATCTGATAAAAACTCCAGAGTGTTCAGTATATATATTTTTTCTCAGTTGAAAATGAGTATCTCCATTTACAGTTCCAGTTGCTATAGTGTTTCTTTTCTGCAAAGTTAGCTGACTGACTGAATGCATTCCCTAGGTAAATGATGAAAGACAGTGGCCAAGGATGATATTCAAACAACCCTTGAAACTATTAGTCAAAACAACAGAAGTATCTAGCACATTCCCTGTGAACTACTTAAGTGTGACGAACACATGGTCCTCATTCTATGTTTTGGTCAAGTCCTTATTCAAAGTGATGGTGATGATCAAATCTGAATCCATCTAAGGTATTGATTTATCTCTGTGTGCATCTATTCAAATATTAAAATCTGATAAGGGGACTTTACTTGGCATTCTGCTACTGGGAGTAACCTATCTGAAATATGAGAAAAAGCCTTCTTTGCTTTGGCATCTTGTTATGAAATCTTCCATATCCATAGGCCCTACTTGAGCTAATGGTAGCTTCAGTTAGAGCAGGGATGTCCAATCTTGGCAACTTTAAGACCTGTGGATTTCAACTCCCAGAATTTCCCGGCCAGCCATGGAATTCTGGAAATTGAAGTCCACAAGTCATAATGTTGTCAAATTGTAAAATGAAAATTGGATTGTTCACTAATCAGTTGTGTCTGAGATTTTGTTCAACACAGTTAGGATTAGGGTTAAAGTTATAATGGTTTCAGAACATAAACAAAGATCCTTAACTAACTCTTTCTTGAACTTATTAGAGAAAAAAGCACTATCATAATCTTCCTTTGGGACATTAATTTCCCCCAATTTTTAATATCTAAGAGTAGAGAAACTGCTATCTAGAAGTTATACTGGTAGTATTTGGCTTATGATTGGTCTCATTTATAACAGCCATGGAACAGGTGCTTTCTGTCCATAAAGCACATCCCCAAATAATAAATGGTTGAATCGGTCCTCTTATAGTCATATGACCAGATGTCAGGCATTTGTCAACTGGTCACCTTTATCACTGGTCATGGTGTTTCATGATCTTGTGACCACAATTTATGACTTTTTGGCTGGAAGCCAACAAAAAACAAAACAAAACCCAACCACTCTTCAAATGAAAGGATTCACTTAATTACCATTGTGTTTGCTTAATAACCGTAGTGAAAAATATCAGAAAAACATATCCAGTGACATGGGAACCTCGATTTACAACTGTAATGATTTATGACCAGATTCCAGTCCTAATTGTTGTCATAAATAAAGGATTACCAATATCCCTATACTGCACAAGTAATATTGATTGACTTATTTCTGTACTTTGTGTGCTCCACACTGTAGAGAATCCCCTACTAATTAGATATTAGGAAAGTATGTATATAGGAACTACAGATAAAAAAAAGAATCTGTTTCACTGAGTGGTGTTATTCTATTAGCAAGCAGACTTAATTGATTTTTTTGCCTAATAAGAGGCTGAGTAATATTTGAATAATATTTCACATTTATTTACAACACAAGAAGAGTTTTTGTAACAATTAAGTAATGTAATTAATTATATTAACCAAGAAGAACAATGCTTAGCTCCAGTCATCCCTACTCTTCCTCAAATTAAGGGATTACAGCAAAGGTAGAGAACCAGTAGCTAAAATTTTGAGTAGTTTGGAGAACTGATAAATACCACCTCTGGTCCCGCCCCCATCTATTCTCTGCCTCCTGAGTCCCAGTTGATCGGGAGGAAATGGAGATTTTATAGTATTCTTTCCCTGCCATGCCATGCCCACCAAGCCATGCCATACCATGTCACGCCCACCAAGCCATGCTCACAGAACCAGTAGTAAAAATTTTTGAATCCCACCACTGGATTACAGGGTTGTAAAAAGGGAGGCTTTTTATATTAGAAGAACAAGGATCTTAAAGATACTATGGCAACTGAAGATAAAGTAAACAAACTAAGGATGACAAGCAGTTAATTGAATATTTACTTTGTAATCATTTAAATTTCTGTTAAAGAACTTAACTAAAAGAATAGGTTTACATGGAGAAGAGAAACAATGAAAGGAAGAAGCATGTGAGAGTATTAGGGAATGAAATAAAAACTAGTACCAAAATTGGAAACGGGAGATTAGACTCTGGATAATTCACTGGAAATGGTTGGGAACACTCTCAGTTATTTGATCTTGTTTTAGGTGAACATAAGAAAAAAATGGATATTTTATAGTAAACAGGATGTAATCTGTCTTTCTTCAAACAGGAAGAAAACAGTACAGGTTGGTGATTTGCAAAAATAGGATGTCAGCGATTTAAAGATCTAAAGTTGATAGAGATGCAGAACAAAAATACATTGCAAATACATTGCAATAGACAAATTCTATTGTGAAAAAATGTGGATTTTTAGAAACCTGACTGAATAAGTTTTGCAGTAGAAAGTATTAAAGCACTGCTACTGAAGGAACAAATAATGTAGTATTGGAATCAATATTATTAAGAAAATTGAATAATTCAGACATGATAAGCTACACACAAGAACAATCCTTTGCTGAAAATCAAGTGTAGGCTTATCAGTCCAGTATTGTAGCACAATTTTGGCTATTTCCAATTTTTTATAAAGTACAAACCTTGGGGATAAACAAAATTTTTAAATGCAACAATCCAAATATATTATCTATCCAATCCAGTTTATAGGGAAAAAAAACTATAAGATAGTGGCAGATCACCAGGAAGATTTATGACAGAATCAGAAAAAACTGGGAAGATGGGGTGGGGGGAGGTAGCCAGTGTGAACTATTATTATCTGTATTATAATACACATCTATATTAAGTACTTCCCAATTTAGCTAGCAATCCAGCAATAATAAGTCTAAAATAATATGAAAAATGACAAATCCAAGCTACATCACAACTTTGTGAAGAGCAAAGCAATTAAATCAATTTTTCTTAAACATTCCCTGAGGCTGTAATAAGTACAAATCAAAATTTGCTCTTGTATAAAGTACAGGAGAGACTAATTTCACATTCTTTAATTAAAACTTCTGACAGTTTACAAGACTACAATCCCAAAGTTTCTTATTGCAAAGGTCATATGCATCATGAATATAATTCATTTCTTTATTAAAAAATAAATTAGTGTGTTTGAATGTTCTATTGATTCCTCCTAAACTTTTAACATATGCAGAATTTCTGAAGCAGCATTAATATCAATGCCAAATGGCCCAATAATCAAAACAATAAAATAATTAAAAAACAAATAAAATTCCATTAATAATCATATTCCTAAGAGAGTCAAGACCCACTTTTTGAAACTACCTCACATGCAAAGAAATTATAGTTACCAGATTCACTCTATATTTGAGTGATTAACATCAATCTCAATAAGAGAACTGAACATTATCAGAATTTTGTCAGCTTTCTAATCCAACATGTAATCTAATCCAATGAATAAATATTGGCCAAGATTGCTGTTTTATCTTACTATCCCTCTTAATCATGGGAAAAGTTGTAGAAATGGAGTCGGGAAGAAATGATTGATCCAATTATGGAGGAATTTCAAAAAGATTGCAGTCTTGAAAAAGAAAAAGATGTAGGAAATAAACTCAAAATAACCCTGTGTTGATTTTGTTTGATATAAAATGCAGTAGAGAGAAAGGATTTCTCAATTCTATTATTCTACCATAAAACAATAAAGAATATTCCTGAAACCTTTATTGAAAGGTGGGATAGGAAAGTTTACAAAGTCTTAAGTCTATTTCTACAATAAACTAAAATACAAGAATTTAATATATTTTGCATTAATAGATTTAATACACTTGAAAACCATTGGGACCAGAAGTTTTACAATTTCATAAATTTTAACTGTAATCACAATATCTTGAATAAACAATGTGGCATCAATTCAGTGATTTACTCCTATGAATCCATTTGACTACATGGAAGTATGTGCCACTGCGGTCAATGAATGCCCATCCTTTTCAGTGTGGTCAGAGAATAGCTCCTTAAAGTACTGCAAAAAGAATCAAGTCTGCGGCTTAACTGAGAACGCTCCCCACTATTTGCAAATATGCAAGAATTAGTTGTAACCAGTGTTTAAATGATAGTTTTCATAGCATTGGAGGGGGGGGGAGAATGAATGTTTCTTTTCCTGTTCTGAAATACTGACAATTTTGGCAGAAAGTTAAAATATTAAGTATAGAATACTTAATATTTAAACAGTTTAGGCTTTTTTATCCTAATCCTTGGAAAATGGCATGCCTTCAAATTTGACGGACCAAAACAACAACAACAACTTCAACTCAGAAGGGAGGGATGGAGAGGGAAGCGGAGGAGAAGAAAGAGAGGGGAAATAGAGAGGGGAGAGGAGAAGGAGAGAGGGAAGTAGAGGGAAAAAGAGGAGAAGGAAGGTAGGAAGTAGAGAAAAAGAGAGGGGAGAAGGGAAGAGAAAGAAGAGGAAAGGAAAGGAGATGGATTGTTGTTGTAAAATTGGGTGATATATGATGTGTAGGAAAAAAGAAAACAGACGGGTAATTTCGTATTTTTTTCTATTTGAGGGTTATACTATTGAAATTATAACAAAAGGTGGATGTTAAAGAATATCAGTTTAGATCTAATTGCATACTTGTTAATATTTATATGAAAATAAAAATTTTGTGTAAAAGATAGAGGTAAATAATATGGAATAAGGAAAATCGAATTTAATAATTATGAATATGTTTTTCTGTATTGAAATGTATGATACTCAAACACCACACCATCCATATAATGATATGTATAAATTTTTTTAAAAATAAAAACTTCATGGAAAAAAACCAACAACAACCCTGAAGGGCTACTTTCATTTAACAGAACTGAACTTCAGAAAACCTACAGTTTGGCTGGAAGAGATGTTAACCCACACAAAACCACAATCACTGCCTGCTTTGAAATTTGTGAATAAAATATAGCATATCACTCTAGATGAGTGGGTGGGCAAAGAAGGTAGCCCAGTTCATGGAAAGGAAACACGTTATTAGTATCTATAGATCACCACAATGTCATCAAGCATATATTTGTTATTTCCACCCCTTCTAACACAGTTGTTATGGGAGAAGAAATAGCAGGCTTCTTAATCTTGATGTGGTTAGAATATATGTCTGAAGCCAAATCTGGAGCACTGCCACTGTTCCCTTGGCATCAAAAGAAAATAGTCAGAAAATAAGTATGGTTGGAAATCTGTCAATGCATGCAAAGTTTAAATATAATCTCCATTCTCTTAACCTTTTAAATATTGTATCTGTTGCAAAAAAAAAAAGTGATTCCTAAAATAATGGGATTTTTTTTTTCATACTCAGATAAATTATGGTCTAGCTGTAGTGTGAGGACTGTGTTTGTGGTCTTCTCTGTATCTATTTCCTGCATGGAAATCCTTAAAGCCTTCCTGTATCCCACATCTTACACACATAAAAGCACAGCTAGAAACTTTAGCTTGGCACCACTTTGTTGAACTAATATAAGGTTTACAGAGGAAATACCTCAGAGGAATGTCAAACAATTCTCCTTTGAAAGCAAGAAAGGAAAAGTATCACAATAAATTCTTGTTAACGTGAAGATGAAGAAAGATGAAATTGCCAAGAACTGCTGAATTCCCTTACTGTGTCTACATTGGTGACAAAATCTGATGTGGATGCTTTCCTGGGGTTAAGATTCTGCTTTTCTACTATTATGCAATGCTGCCCAGCCTTGGTTTTCAATATGAATTAAAAACAAGTGGATAGAATCATAAGGATTGATTTCGATATGACCACAAATTAGACCCAGATTAAGTTAATTGCAATTATCTCTCATTAAAACAAATGGGCCTTTTTATTAAATCGGAACCAATTTCTCATAGATTTAGAGTATATCTAACTCAATTCTATTTTGTTTTGAGGCGACATAAATGTAAAGAGTTAAGTTATGTTCAACTTTTTTTTTATACACAAGGATGTCAGTCGGTAGTGAAATCATTTTTTTTCCCTACTGGTTCTGTGGGCATGGCTTGGTGGGAGTAGCAGGGAAAGGATACTGCACAATCTCTATTCTCTCCCCATTCCTGGAGAAAGGATATTGCAAAATCTCCATTCTCACCTCACTCTAAGGCCAGCTAGAGCTGGTATTTGGCGGTTCTCTGAACTACTCAAAATTTCCACTATCGGTTCTCCAGAACCTGTCAGAACCTGCTGAATTTCATCCCTGATGTCTGTGTACTTTCCTTGGCAAAAATGTGGAAGGGCTTTGACATTGTCATCTACCAGGAATTTTCTTCTTTTCTTTTTTACTTCTCAGTCTAATTGAAGGTCTCCTATCCAATTCTGCTCACACTAAAATAGGCTATGCATGGTAAAGAGCAAATGTCTTGTGTTCACTGTTAAGAACCAGGGGTATCAAACTTCATGACTGGATAGCCACTGTTTCCTAAATAAATTGGAAACCTGGTGCAAATTAGCATTCTTAGTGGATCGGCACAAAGTCATTGTAAAACTTCTTCTGATTTAAGGGGGCACATCTGGACTTGTTTTCCCTTGACAAATCTCAGGGATTGCAAAAAGCAAGGGGCACACTGTTTGTTATTCTTATGCTGTTTTCCTGCTGGAAAATGTAACTCCAGCATTATGATTTTGCCTGAGTGTTACTGGCTTATTTGGTTGAATTTTACACTCTAATTGTTGCTCTGTGGTACCCAAGGGAACAAATCTCCCTGTCTTACAAGGTCAAAGAGACACCAGAGTATTATAAATGGCAATGAGCAAATATCAGAAAGTTTGAAGCAGATTTTGATGTGAAAGAACATTCAAAGTTTTACTTATCTATAAAACTGCTTTAGAAAAAAATGAGAACAGGAGGAAGATGCCAATATTGTAGATTTTTATTATATTCTGAGTGTGGGTAGGAAAGAACAAAACAATGTAGTAGCATTGTTTCAGGATAACAGCCAAAAGCACAGCTGCATATTAAAATACTTCTTGGAATTTTATCAAGCAGTACATTTTGGTTTTTAAAAATCCTGGGGCTAATAATTGTATACTAGATGTTTCTAATCCTTTAGCATATTTAAAAATATGCTAAACTGACTGTTAAAGATCAATTCTTTGATGTTAATAAACATACTTACATTATTATGTTTATCCATGGTAGGATAGAATAAGGGACAGTCAATCCGGGGATTAAAGCAATATTTTGAACAGAGTTCCCTTTTATCTGGTAGAGCCAACCTATCTAGGACAACTGTCATATGGTTATGCTATAGGCCACCACATGAGAAGAGAGCCAGTTTGGTGTAATAGTTAGGACATCAGGCTAGAAACCAGGAGATCATGAGTTTCATGGGTCTTGAGAAGTCTCTGGTGCTTTCTGAGCTTGACTATTTTCTTGCAGATGTTTCATTACCCAGACTAGGTAACACCATCATTGCTGGACTTCAATCATTGATTATATGATCACATATTGTACTAAATCACAACAGCAGATTATAGAGATAAATAGACAAACAGACTGACACCAAATCTCTCTCTCTCTCTCTCTCTCTCCCTCCCTCCCTCCCTCCCACCCTCCCTCCCTCCCTCCCTCCCCCCCTACACACACACACACACACACACACACACACACACAGTATACTTATATGCACAAATACAGACACATATTTAAAATTTATAAATGTCAACAGCTATTTTGATGCAGAGAAAATCAGGAGAATAAACTACTCCTTTAAATAGACTTCCTTCCATGAAACTTTGGTTTCATTTATTATTAACTTTTGGTTGATTTCCCTATAATAGTTGCAGATCCTGTTCATATAGCTTAATTTGTATAGCAACCTCCTCTTCCTTAAAAAAATAACCTACCTATACTGTATTTAGAAAAGTAAAAACTTATTTTTTCCCTATTTTTGAACCCATAACATTTTGCATCTGTATATTCTCTTCTCCTTCACAAGAAAGATAAAACTATTGCTTATAACAATTTCTTATAACAATTTTCTGTGATTTCAAGCAATGAATAGTCAATGAGAGGACAGTTAGATTGGGAAAGGAGCCAGAGTGTCTGTTCCCATGCTATCCAACTTAGAACAGGGAGCATGATGTATTATCAATAACATTACTGTCCAAGATGGATGGTGAGATCATTGACTATTTTCTACATGGGTCACTGATATCTCAGTTCTACCATAGCACCCGGAAATGTGCTGATTTACATGGCTGATTTAAAAAAAAAAGTCATCATGGCATAGCCCTAAACCATACCAGATGGAGTTTCTAGACAGTATCAGTGCTATTAGTGTTGATACACTTATTCAATAAAGTACAAAATAAGCAATACCGAAATGATAAATAACAAAACTTGGTTTTCCAATATGCCATTTATTTTTTAGTATAATGAAGAATTTATAAGCTTAAAATACTCTAGGAGTATGTTAATATACTCATAATACTTCAAAATTTTTGTAACAGGAAGGATAAAGGAAAGAAGGAAAGACAGAAAGGGAATGGAGAGGAATGGAAAAGGAGTGTATGGTCCAATCTTGTGGAACTGAGCTGATGAATATATTCAATGTGCTGGTCTATGATCAGTAAAATATTTAATTTGTTACACGCAGGGAAGTGAAGAGGCACATTTAATTGTAATGTGAAAGATTGAAGTGTTAAAAATATAAAGTGCGATTGTCTAGATCAGGGCTGTCAAACTCCCAGCCTACTGGTTGGATGAGTCATGCACTGGCCACACCCACACCCAGTTTAGCAAAGGGGAAAAAAGTTCTGATATGTCACGTGATGCTGCTGTGACGACATGAGTATGACACCCTGGTCTAGATAGTTGTCAATGTATATGAAAGTAGGAATTCATAGATTGGATAGTGGCATGTTATGATCTAGTGAATTATAGAAACTGAAGAATTAGAAATTATTTTTTGGGGAAAAATTGTACCTCTCTGAATTAATTCTGTTGGGAAGGTGAAATGTTCTGCCATTTGACAGGATTAGTAGATATGAGACAGAAAGATAGAAAACTAGAAAGTACAGGAAAGTACAGAAAAATGATCCATTTGAAGATCCAAGAATGAACAAAAATGGTGACTGAAGAATAGCTGCTTACGAAAAATGTCTGTTTAAGGAAAAGGGAAAAATTTAGACTGAAAATAAAACATGCGCAGGAAGGAAAAATATAAGTTCTGAATGAAAATGTATTATAAGGTGTTTAGTATACACTACATATGAGAAAAATATGAAATGTTTATGATATTGTTAAAAAGGTTCAGTATGGTGACATGTTAAGATTCTGTAAGTAGTAAAAAATGAAGAATTATAATGAGAATTATAGTCATGTATGGTTGTCTGCATGTATAGACATAATGGCTGCTCATATGCACAAGCTTCTGACCAATTCTGTCTCTGTTATGGAAATGAGAATTGGATATTTGAGTATGTCAGGAAAAATGAAAAAGTTGAATGCAATGACAATGGGTTACTTAATGGGTTAAGTAATTTATAATTAATGGCTTATTAGTGCTTAAATGATAAGAGTTAGGGTCAACAATGGATGTGAACTGAATGAATAATGACTGCATACAAAACTGAGAGGCCAATATGAAAGAAATAATATATATGGATTAAAACAGCAGAGAAATAAGACATTTTTCTGCAGTGCATTTTATGGTGATAACAACTTTAGTCACATACCACTCTGACATTGAATCTATATTACAGGGTTTAACCACTAGCAAATGAATTTTGAAGAAACAAAAATTAATTAAGCATGAACATTAATTCATTACTTTAAAGTTTTATCTAAAATCTTTAGTAAGCTGTTCTAAATTTTGTAATGTTTCTATGCATTCATTGAACAATGATAGTAAGCTTAATTCCTAATGAATGCTTTAGAAACTTGTACTAGTAGTTCTTTATGAACTGTATGCTGAAATATATGGCATCTTCAGTTAAAATATGCACTTCATAATATTTGAAAAAAAAATCAGATCAAAAGAAAATAAGTTAAATACAATGGCCAGACTAATAGAATTATTTATTTATTTATTTATTTATTTATTTGTTTGTTTGTTTGTTTAGATTTGTATACCGCCCTTCTCCTTGAGGACTCAGGGCGGTGAACAGCCAAATAAAAACAGTATATAAAAGTTAAAATTTTTTTAAAAATCCATATAACTTTGGCTAAAATTAAAACCATTAAATATTTAAAATACACAACCCTACGATACAAGATCTTAAAAATTCAACGGGGGTCAGGCTAGACCAGCGAGCTGAAAGAGATGAATTTTTAGGGCCCAACGAAAAGTCCGGAGGTCAGCAATTGTTCTCAGTTCTGGAGGAAGATCGTTCCAGAGGGTAGGGGCTGCCACAGAGAAGGCCCTCCCCCTGGGGGTCGCCAGCCGACATTGTCTGGCTGACGGCACCCTGAGGAGACCCTCTCTGTGGGAGCGCACCGGCCGGTGGGAGGCTATTGGTGGCAGAAGGCGGTCCCGTAAGTACCCTGGTCCTAAGCCATGGAGCGCTTTAAAGGTGATCACCAACACCTTGAAACCCACCCGGAAGTCCACCGGCAACCAATGCAGCTCGCGCAGGAGAGGTGTCACATGGGAGCATCCTGTCGCTCCCATAATCCCCCGCGCGGCCGCATTCTGCACCCCTCCGGGTGCACCCCAAGGGGAGCCCCATGTAGAGAGCATTGCAGTAGTCCAGGCGAGAGGTGACGAGTGCCTGAATAACTGTGCGTAGGGAGTCCCGATCTAGAAAGGGCCGCAACTGGCGTATCAGGCGAACCTGATAAAAAGCTCCCCTGGCCACAGCTGTCGTGTGATCCTCCAAAGACAGCCATGGGTCCAGGAGGACGCCCAAGTTGCGCACCCTTTCCGTGGGGGCCAATGATTCGCCCCCAATAACCAGCGATGGTGTCAGCTGGCTATATCGGGATGCCGGCAGCCACAGCCACTCGGTCTTGGAGGGGTTGAGTCGAAGCCTGTTTCTCCCCATCCAGGCCCGCACGGCTTCAAGGCACTGGGACATCACTTCCATGGCATCGTTCGGGTGGTCTGGGGTGGAAATGTACAGCTGCGTATCATCAGCTTACTGGTGGAACTCCACCCCAAAACCACGGATGATCTCACCCAGCAGCTTTACATAAATGTTGAACAGGAGGGGCGAGAGGACCGATCCCTGTGACACCCCACACACTAGGCGCCCGCTGGGGTCGACCGCTGCCCCCCTGTCAACACAGATTGTGACCGGTCGGAGAGGTAGGAGGAGAACCACCGTAAAATGGTGCCTCCCACCCCCAGTCCCTCCAACCGGCGCAACATGATACCATGATCGATGGTATCAAAAGCCGCTGAGAGGTCTAATAACACCAGGATAGAGGAATAACCCCTACCCCGGGCCCGCCAGAGATCATCCACCAACGCGACCAATGCCGTTTCGGTGCTGTATCCAGACCTGAAGCCGGACTGGAGCGGGTCTAAATAGACAGCTTCATCCAGGTACCGAGGGAGCTGCCATGCAACCACACTCTCAACAACCTTCGCTAAAAAGGGAAGGTTGGAGACTGGACGGTAATTAGCCAAAGTAGCCGGGTCCAGGGAGGGCTTCTTGAGGAGGGGCCTCACCACCGCCTCCTTCAAGGTGGCCGGTAGGGCACCCTCACTCAAAGAAGCATTTATAATGTCCTGGAGCCAGCCTCGTGTAACCTCCCGGGAGGCCAGCACCAACCAGGAGGGACACGGGTCCAATAATCATGTGGTTGCGTTCAGTCTCCCCAAGGTCCTGTCCACGTCCTCGGGAGCCAGAGGATCGAACTCAGCCCAGATAACACTCTCAAGACCTGCCTCAGTCACCTCGCCCGAACTAACCCAGTCAGCGGCCAAGTCTTCCCGAATCTGAGTTATTTTATCATCCAGATATTGAACAAAATCCTCAGCACGACCCTGCAAGGGATCCTCCCGCGCTCCCGGATGAAGGAGGGAGCGGGTCACCCTAAACAGGGTGGCTGGGCGATTATCTGATGACGCGATAAGGGCGGCAAAATAGTTAGATTTTGCCGCTTTTATCGCCACTAAGTAAGTCTTAATGTGAGCTCTTACTAGTGTCAAGTCAGATTCAGAGCAACTGGCCCTCCAACCGCTCTCTAGGCGTCTTCTCCGGCGTTTCATCTCCCTCAGCTCCTCGGTGAACCAAGGAGATAAGTGAGTTCGGCGCCGGGTCAGAGGCCGCGAAGGCACGACGCGGTCCAAGGCCCCACCGGCTGCCCTATTCCAGGCAGCCACCAGATCCTCAGCCGAGTCGTGTGTCAGTGTCTCAGGAAATGGCCCAAGCTCCGTCTGGAACCTATCAGGATCCATCAGGCGCCTGGGGCAGAACCACCTAATCGGTTCCGCCTCCCTGTGGTGAGGTGCAGCGGTCTGAAAGTCGAGTCGAAGGAGCGAGTGGTCAGTCCATGACAAGGGCTCCACAACTATATCCCCAATATCTAGACCACTCAACCACTGACCAGAGAAAAAACTAGATCCAGGGTGTGTCCACCAATGTAGGTCGGGCCCTGAAATACCTGGGTCAGGTCCATGGCCGTCATGGAAGCCATGAACTCCCGGGCTATCTCAGATGTTTCACCGATAGATGGCAGGTTGAAATCCCCCATGACCATAAGCCTAGGGGCATCAACCGCCACCTGGCTACAACATTGAGAAGCTCGGGCAGGGTCGTTGCCACGTGGCAGGGAGTCAGGTACGTGACTAACAGACCCATCTGCCCACCACGATCCCACCTCACGAAGATGGACTCACACCCGGCTATCTGAGGTACAGTGGTCTCCCTCGGACTCAGACCTTCCTTAATGATGACCGCTACTCCCCCCCCCCTCCCCTGAGCTCTCGGCTGGTGGAATGCAAGGAAACCTGGTGGGCACATCATGAGGGGAACCCCCCCTCGTGGCCCAACCAGGTCTCAGTAATGCCGGCCAGGTCCGCACCCCCCTCTTGAAGAAGGTCACATATGAGGGGGGCCTTATTGACAACGGACCTCGCGTTGCATAACAACAACCGGAGCTTCGGGTCCTGAGACTCTAAACAACCCGGGGAACGGGAATGGCTCGGGGGACCGGGGCACGCAATCGCTCGAAGACAGCGAGTGCGAGCCCCCACCACATGATATGGTCCCCTACCCACGCCATATCTGCCCCTCCCACACAGCATCTTGATTGCACAGCTCTCGACAGAGGGCTTAGTAGAAGCTCTCTTGCCTCCATCTGAAACATGGGTTTCAGATTTTTCTATATATTATCCACAATCACATATTGTCTGGTTGTACAATGCCATAATGAGATATATATTTTCAATGGCATTTCTTTTCACATATTTTCCAAAATCTTCCATTTTGGAACAATTAAAATGCAGCAATGATAATTTTGTATAGCTACAAATCTATTTCAAAACTAAATGAATGAAAAATTAATAATTTATTCGGTAAACCAGTCATCATTATTTAGTAATGGTAGTAATATAGATATGCCATATAGCAAGAATTAACAGGTCTAGTTTAGATTCATCAAAATGATTAGCTGTGACATAGTTCCTCCCTTATATAGTTCTTTATTCAACAATGAATTGTGAAATTTCAACCTTAAGAAAAAAAACTAGAAAGTTTGGGCTGCCTTCTCTTTAATCTTTACCACTTCTGTTTGATTAAGCTAGCCAAGTTGGTTTCATACTCAGAATAACAGGTAACAGAGTTGGAAGGGATCTTGGAGGTCTTCTAGTCCAACCCCTACTCAAGAAGGAAACCCTACACTATTTCAGACAAATGGTTGTCCAACTCAATGGAGGGGAACAATGTCTTTTGTTATGTGGGATATGCTATGGTTGAGAGCATGATGGCTGATCCCTTATTCTGGTGGCACTCACACTTGGGAGACTGCTATTCTGTGACCTCTTCATGAGGAGCAGCTATCCAGAGCATATGTGGGTAATTTTCCATCCTCTGGTTATCTGAAGAATTTCCGAAGAACCAGTCTATGTCCTGGTTCTCCAGCCTTTGCTGTGCTCATTGCCTCCACTCTTTTGGAGCTGTATTTAGTTCACCATACCTCCCCCAGAAGTCTGAAAATACAGATTGTTGTAGAATTAATGAAAGAAAGAAAGAAAAGAAAGAAAGAAAGAAAGAAAGAAAGAAAGAAAGAAAGAATTACACAAAACTTGACTTTTCAGAAGTATGTGGCTGATGATTCAAATATTCAGAAGAATGATATAGGCCTATCAAAAGAATTAATCAACTTTGTCTAATATAGAAATTTTAGATGATGATGCTGAAAACAGGATAAACAGGATAAAAATAAAAAATAAAATAAATGTCACTGTTATAACAGGTCCAATCTATAGACTTTGCTATTGTAACTTTACTAAGCTCATAATCAGTTGCCCCAAGAAATGTAGATTCCATTGCCCAAAGAAATTAAGAAATAGAAATTAAATGAACTTTAATTGTAATGTCAAGGATTATGGTTTTTTTATTGCATGGTATAATATAGTCTCCTAAAATGATATTGTGGTATTGTATCCTAAAATACTAAACAATATAGTACCCTAAATCACAGGGTGGACCCGAGAGGTACTGTTTTATACTTCTTTACCAAATTGTGTTTTCCTCAAAAACACAATTTGTTGGAAATACCATCAAACTCTGATTTTATAAAAAATTATTGAAAATATACATGCCATTGCTGTCCTCCAGTGCATGAAAACTGTTCTCAATGGTGTTTCTACAAAGAAGTAATTGTGCCGAACAGGCTGCAATGAAATCAAACACTTTAGATCATTCTCCTTCAGAATTCCATAAATGAATCATTTAATTCTTGGTGAAACCTCATGACAAAACTAGATAATTGGTACCAAGGGGATTTGGTAATTATATGTAAAGGTCAGTTCTCATATTTTCATTCATCCAGGAGGTCAACCTGAAAACAACCATATTTTGTTTTGTTGAATGGAGATTTATGGAGTCCAATTAGGGACTCTTCTCTAGAGCAAGTTTAGAATTTCAACTGGGAAATATGTACATTAAAAATATCCTCGAATGAAACGTTTCAGCCCATCAGAAATCTTCACTACATCCTCTCTTTTGCTTCAATCACTTAAGGCAATGGTTACATGCCCACACACACAAAATGAAATTTTATCCAGTATGGTTCTCAGCAAAGGGCATGTCCAGTGGGAAAGAAGATTGAAATTGGCTTTTGAATTTCTCTGCAATGATATTCAGACACACACAATGCTGATGCCTGGTAGAACATGTCTCCCACACTGATTTGAGAATAATTGTATTTTACACAACCTGCTGCTCACACATCTTTATATGCAAATTAGAAATGCTTGGTCTCTCATGTTATTAAAAGGATAAAATTGCCTGAATGACATGGCAATATTGATCTCCCCTCCCCCAAATATAAGACTAAACGGTAAAACATACTAAAGCTATTTGGAAATGTTTGATGCATTTTATTATGTAGTTAGGAAAAGCTATAAAATTTTAAGTAAAACCTCATAGGTAGCCATAACTCATTTATAACAGTAGTCATACTTTTTTATGTTTTTTGCGTGAACCACCCAGAGTTACTGGGTAGTGTACAAATTCAATAAATCAATCAATAAAATTCACAACTAAACTTAAGATGAAAATAAAGCTATAACACTATAAGTGTTGCATTTTTTTCTTCATCAGTGCAGCCAACATAGCCAGGCATCAGGAGGATGCAAACTCTAGTCTAAATCTTTTTATAGCTTTCCTATTGTATTACTTGGAATATCATTTTGATTCCTCCATAAAGTTTACATGATTATTTATGACAGGTCCCATTTTAAGCATACAGCGTACCTTGTGTTAGACATATGAAATCTAACAAAATGTTCTCCGTACTAACTGATTTACTTCAGTAGCAGCATATGCCCTCTTTCCATCCTTTTATAGTGCTACCAGGGGCAGAGACAGAAAGGGTTACAACATATGGTTCCAGCTTCTAGCTTTTCAGATGGGAAGGTGCATCTGTTATTGTTAACTTATTTTCTTAACATCCCCATGACATATAATGTTTGCTCTGAATCTTACTCCTTATCACCGAAGCACAGGAAGAAAATCAAATTCATATGGGTATTATTGTGATATTGATTCAAGCTTAAAAGTCAGCTTGCATCCCATGCTTTTAAAAACACACACACACAAAATTGAGAAACACAGACACCTCTTGGCATAAAAAATGGCCACATGGAACTTGCCAAAGATCAGACTGATGCTTAATTCTTTCTTGCTTAATTATTTAATCTCAGCTGATGGAGCTGAATGGTTAAGCATTTTCACCAAGAGGATGTACCTTAAGCTTCTTATAATACTATATATTTTTTTTATTCTTACGTCTTCCTTTGCTTTCCTTTTCCCCCTTCTTTGTTTTTCATAGCGCGCAACATGCTTGGTAAACACACAGTCATACTTCTATAAACACGTATTTTAAAAGCTAAATCTTTAAAAGAAGCCCTTTTTTCCCTCTTTGGAAAATGAAAAATTGAGGTATTTTTTTTATAGCTGCTTGGTGGCCTCCCGTCTGTGCTGACTGCTGTTTCCCCAAATCCATTTCCTGTGATTGGCATCTTGTGAACAAGCTATCAATCTCTACTGGACATACAAGGAAGGTGGGATCATTTTTCCAATATTTTTAACTCTGTCAGAAAAAGAAGAGGAATGATGGAAAGAAAGCTGTTGTGCTGAATTGAAAAGCTTCTATTGTATTATGAATAACCCAGAACAGTAGTTTTTCTGTCAGTTTGCACAGTGCAATCAGTCACGCTGGATTTTTTTAAAAAAGGAGCTTATTATGTTCTGTCTGCCTGTGTGAGAAACCAATTTAGGAAATCAAATCTTAAACTAGGTTTGTGCCCAAATGTTTGTCCTAGAGCTCAACATTTTTGACCAAAAGCACAATTCAGCCAATTAGGCTGGCCCAGCTGGTCTACGGATATCAAGTAAGATCTCATCTATTTCATGGGCATTAACAGTGCAACAAAAAAAAAATGTTTTGTTAAGAATTGAGGAATATACAAAACAAACAATTATTATTATTATTTAAAATATATCTTGCCCTCCAGGAAAAAGGCAGAATTTGGAGAAAATCAGCAGAGAAAATGGAGTGGAATGAAATCCTAACCCGATGGGTGAACCACTTGAGCAATTATTTGTATTGTTCTTAGTTCATATTCAAGGTCCTGTCATGTAATCTAGTATTCATTTTCCTGGATTGTAATGAACCAAAAGCTTTTTTGCCTGCTTGTGAATGGAAAATGAATTATATCAGGGAGGCAACTTAATACAATTGTACTACCTACTGAGGCAGGTAGACTTTTCTCTACAACAGTGATCACAAACCTTGGAGACCCAATTTTTGGGGCAACACACAGCATTCGCTAACACAGGGCAACAATTATTCTTGAAAGCACGCTCTGTTCCTCTGTGATTTTTAGAGGCCGCAGAGGCAGCATGAAAATGGGGTATGCACTTGCATAGTCTATTGGATCCTTCAGAAATCAAGTGTTCTCTGGACTTTCTAAAAGTGAGTTTGTTTTACTTGTATTTCATTGTTTTAATTGACAAAAATTACAATATTCAAAAATCCCTGTCCAGACTGCAGTGTATTGGCAATTTGTATAATATTATTTTGTATTTATTTATATAAGATGCAGCACCATACATGGATGGATTGTACTTTTTTAAAATAACACGCCAGCAGAATAAAGTTAGGCATTTTCTGAATTTTTGATATTTCTAGCCAAAAAGGTTCTCCATCACTGCTCTAGAATAAAAGAAATTCCACTCCATTTTATTTACCTGCAAACATTGTAATCCATAGGAAATGTGTATATGGGAATAAGAACCTATTTAATTCTCTTTTTCAATAGCAGTGCGTTTTCCTCATCAACACTTTTAGTGTATTTTTTTTCTCATCAACAATATACTTTTTCCTAAAACATCATTGTCTATATTCACCAAACAATGTTCCTATTTAAATGAAAAAGTTCACTCTTTAGAATTTGGATGCTTTAATATATAGGTTATGAGAAATACAGAGTAGCAAATGTACTTTGTCTTGTAATCATCATAAATTAAAACCTAGTCAGTAGGGAGACGTTAGGAAGTGAAATGTTTTTCTAAATCATAACAGTTTTGAAGGCATTAAGTTCAATGCATTAAAAAAAGGAATGAAACCTTGCATTGTTCTTTCATAAAGCAATTCTACTCCTGCAGCCAAGTTGATTGTTTTTCAAGTGACTTCTGGCTTGTTAGCCAAATTCAGAAATCCCAGTCTAGACCACAGTGGATTGGCAAGAGGGCTGAGTGAAAACCACTGCAGAGGCTTTGGTTGCTCCCCTGCATTTTGCCCTTCCCATCTGTCCAGCTCCTCATGTCTCTTTTCTTTTTAGGCATTACTTCCTTCTCACTAATCCCATGTCTTCCTTATACTTTCCCAGATGTTTGCACACATGAATGCCTTTACTCTTCCTTTACTCATTATTTCCTCTGATACTAAAGCTGTTTCTTTCCTTCTTCTTTTTTTTAATATTATGATACTTTTGTTGCTCTGATGCTTCAATAATGAAAGCAACAGGGAACACGGTATTCTGTACTTCACAGAAACTTTCTAATGAGGAAGAATTGATAGTTCAGCTTTAGAAGGAAAAAAATAGCATTTTTTTTCATTGTAACTTAAAAATGTATAAACATAAATACATACAGAAGGCAAGGGAAGCTTTGCAGTGGTCAAAATGTAGGGGAAAAAACTGTATGCAACCTGGAGGCCATTTATCTGAATAATACAGCATGAGTCAGAAAATAAATTGCAGCTGGAAAACATGGGTACAGGGTACATGGATAATGGACTGGGAGTGAGAAGAGAATGATATCATCTGATCCTGCCCCAGGAAAGGGTGAGGAGCCCAAACTGATAATGGGATAAGCAGATCTGCTTGTGATTCAGTTATGATTCCTCACTCTGGTTCTTTTTAGACAATGTTAAGACTTCACAGGTGGGGCAAGATCAAGGAACAAATAATTACATAGATTTCAGTATAGCATTTTTTACACTAGTAAGTATAGAACCTTGAAAATTGAACAAGAAAATGTCCATCCTTATTTATTATATGTTAATTCAAATTATTTCAAACACCTCAGGTTTTTGTTTTGTTTTTTTTGTCATCTGAGTTAAGTTGTCATTTATGAAGTTAGCTGCCAATGGACTTGTCTCGTCTTGTTTATGTCTATTCTTTTTGTTCTTTTCCAGGCTCACTACAATCTCTCACACATGTGTTGGGACTGTAATTTGCAGAATTATCAATTCATGTTGCAATTTCAATGCAGCTGGAGCAAGCTAGTTTGGGATGACTTCACTATGGTTCTTAGAAATCCCAATTAGCCTAATTCTGCTTGGATTTGGGCGATACCATCCATTGCCAATTTTGTACTTTACCCTTTTAAAATGCCAGTTCTCTCTTTAAATGTCAATGCTAATTCTTATTATATAAAAAAGATTCTCAACAGTCTGTTTATAGAGAAAAAGCATATTCTATTGTACCTTTTTAAAATGAGCGAAATAGCTATAATGTCCACTTGGCAGTTACACAAAGAGTAATAGGACAATACAACTCACACTTGTTCAGCTGAATGCTCTGGCCTTTGGTGTTTCCTTTCCTAATGTCTCCTATTGGCAACCATTTCATCTAACTCATGCAGAAAGAAAAATGAGACATTTATCTGTATGTATTTTCCCTTCAATTTTGCATTTTTATTTTGTTGTAATGTTGCAACATCCTGAAAAATTGCAAATTAAGACTGTACAAAACATACACACATGTACAGATAGACAAGGGCACATTATATACTTGGGAAGGATGCAAGTGATTTCTTATTGTAAAAATTCTTGCACATTAATTATTCCTAGATGATACCAGTAGAACTATAACCTTGGATGAGATAAACTCTCAGAACTGACTTCAGTGGTGTTTTTACATAAATTCTTTTCTGTCGAAATATAAATAAGAGGGTGACATTTTATGGAATTGTTTTTACATTTAGGAAAGGGTTTTTTTTTTGAAATGCAATTCACATTTATTAAAAGTGTCAAACATTGACTTGCAATATTTTTGAGTTTCAAGGATCCTGGGAGTCAGGAACAATGATGTGATATTTTTAGGAGGCAGGGCCATGTTCTTATGGAGAATGTGGGGTTTTAGGAGCAAAATATATATATTAAAGCTTGCAGAGAGTAATCATACCAACCCTGCTACTTACCTATGGTAAAATATATTTTCCTGCAAAAGAAAACCAGTCCTCTGGCAAGGGCTCAACTTTTATTATACCTAGAGTTTGGGGGAACTGTCAGATATTTAATAACTTCCTTAATTTATGGGATTTGAGGCATGTTTACTCTGCCCCATCCTACCAGATGGGCATAAACAACTAGAAACAGATGGCCTTTGAAATAACAGGCCCTATATCAGGAAGAATTTTGTTGGAGATAAGCCAGCAATTATACCCAGAAACCAACTGATAACATGTGTCACTTTCAGAACAGTCGGATCATATGAGCATACTAATGCATGCCCATCACTTCTCAGACTGCTGCATTCTAGAACAGTGGTAGCTTCTGTTATCTTCAAGAGAAGTCATATATACAGTACATTACAATAATCCATTCATGAGTTGTCTAAGACATGAATGTCCCAGGTCAGGTTTCACCAATGCACCAGTATGGACAAAAACCACCTGAGATTACCACCTGATAATAAATTGAAGTCACCAAAAACAAGCAGATGGAAGATCTCTAACACCAGCCCAGCTATGGAATCTAGCAAGTCAAGGATGGCTATCACTCTGCAGAGGGAAAGCCAGTACAACAGACACAGTCCTAACTGTTACACAAGGCCCAATATCAACCAGAGGTGGCATAACCACCTATCTTCAGGGCAGAAGTTCTAAGAGCCCGTAATAACTCACAGATGACAATACTGCTCCTCCTAGTGTCAACTGATTCCAAACCCCAAACCAAATGGGGAAATCCGCTGGCCTGATCCAAATCTTGTTAATACATTTAGAAAGTTCAACACATGTGGTTTTAGCAAAATGCACATTTGAACAGGCATTCCTTCTACATCTATTCCCCCTCCCAAAGATTCCTTAATAACAGCAGTGGAGCTAAGTGGGTTACATAAGTGCTCTGAGTTGAGGAAAAAAATGAGAGATTTCAGTTAACCATTTCCTCATTTTTGCTTTCACTGGGAAAAAAATAAAAATAATATTAAAAGTTTAATTATTAAACTATTGCAAATTAGACTATTTAAACAATGAAAACCTGAATACAGCAAACTTACAGACCAGGAAAAATACAGTAGAAGGGTTTGCAGGTACCAGATTTGTAATATGTACAGAAACATTTTAGCAAATTTAAGGTACAGATCATGAGCCCAAAGCTTAGGTTCCTATTGCTGACCTAAAGAAAATATTGTTTGACAAGCAACGATCAACCTACTTTCTTTTGAAATTATTTTGCAGATTATAAAGCCAGATGCATTATGATCCAGGTCCAGATTCATGAAGTATGGATGTTTTATTTCATCAATCTTTCATGAATGTCTCAAGACAAACATTAAGAACAAGCGGGGGGTGGGGGTGGGGGGTGGGAGTCTCAAAAGAATATTCATTCTGCACAAATTACTTCATTGTTACTATTTAAATTAAATTGTGTCCTTGTCACTAAGATAAAGACCTTTACCATCCTTTGCAGAAAGTGAAAATTAATGTGATTTTCACAACCTGGAACCATTCTCAACTTTCCATTTCTGAAGTTGACAGATTTAAGACACTTTGAGAAAGGCATGAGATAGAGATGCTTCTTATCAGGGTTGTCATATAGTACAGGACAACTTCATGGGTTATTTTGGTGAGTAGTTCTTAGGCACACAGTACAAGTCCTGAGAAATTCTCTAACAAAGTTCCCACACATAGAATGGAAAGAAGGCTCACTATCAGTGAATGTCTAATTGAAATAAATGTTCTGCCCCTTGAAACTATTGCAGGCATCATAAATATTAAAGCACAAGAAGCACATCCTATGCTCAAATTCAAGCATATAAAACTGGGATGCATCAGATGCTACAAAATAAATTTCAATCACACCATAAATTTTCTTGCCTTTTTTTTATTCTTGGAATTTCTTTGTGTCCTCAGACTAGCTTTTAGAAAGTCTGTTAATATTTCAGAACTGATTTGGAGAATGTGTTTTATTTATTTATTTATTATCCAACCTTTTATAAATAATCCAGTGTGGCCAACATACCTAATAATTCATCCAGAGAATGATGGAATGGATTTTTTCCCCTCTAAATGTTGCTGTTGTTTTGCTTTTTACACATTTTCTATGCTTTCAGTACCTTCTTGACACATTTTCAGTGTGTAATCTTGACATTTGAGGCCAGCTCTTCCATTTGCTTGATTTGTTTTATATTACAATGGCTCAGTTTTCTGTGCCAAGATTCAATGCAAATTCTCCCTTTGTTAGCTTGTGCTAGGTTTAGAACAGATTTTCTCTTATCAGAGAATTCAGAATGTTCTGGGGGAATTCATTCTGAAAAGTCCAGATTTTACCAATGTTCCTTTCAAGATTAACAAAGACATTTTTAGTTTTAAATAGTAGAGTTATGGGCCCACTGCCAGATAAACTGAGTATTTTCTTAGAAATAGTTCCTTCTTTCCATAAGCTGCATTGGCTGCCCTTTAACCTTAGTGACAACTTCTATACTCATATCCTGGCTATATCTTGGCTATTTCTTGGAGAGGAAAAATCTCTGCCTTGACCTTTGTTGCATCTCTAAAACAGTGGCCAGGCTGTTTTTCTCTTTGTAGACTAAGTGTGTTATAGTGTCTGCTGCTTTTGCAGATAAAGTAGGATTTTTCTCTATCTTTCAGACAGAGGTTTTATTTTATTGTCTATTCCTCTGTTTCAGTGGTGGAATTCAATTTTCTTTTAACTAATGGTTCTGTGGGCATGGCTTGGTGAGCGTGGTGTGGCTTGGTGGGCATGGCAGGGGAAGGATATTGCAAAATCTCCATTCCCACCCCACTCCAGAAAAAGTATACTGCAAAATCTCCATTCCCACCCCACTCTGGGGCCAGCCAGAGGTGGTATTTTCCGGTTCTCTGAACTACTCAAAATTTCCGCTACCGGTTCTCCAGAACCTGTCAGAACCTGCTGAATAGCACTCCTCCTCTGTTTCCATTAGGGATTCTTGCTCAAGTAGCTTGGGTATTATCAGATCCAAAGTCAGGTTTCTTGAAATGTTACTGCTTGTTTGAGCACATTAAAACTTTGAGGAAAAGGCATTAGAAGGAAGGCAAAAATAATGCCTGCAATTATTGCAAGTTCAAATCTCACCAGGCTCAAGGTTGACTCAGCCTTCCATCCTTTTGAGGTAGGTAAAATGAGAAGCCAGATTGTGAGAACAATAAGCTGACTTTGTATAAAAAAGAACACCGCTTGGGGCAGCCGAAAGCCCTACTAAGCAGGTATATACAAAAATATGAAGACTATTGCTTAATGCATTGTAAGCCGCCCTGAGTCTCCAGAGAAGGGCGTCATATAAATCTAACAAACAAACAAACAAACAAACAAACAAACAAACAAACAAATATTTAATCTTTGAAAAGAAAAAGATTCTGAGGCACATTGCCCTTTAGAGGTTACATTTATATTCCTTGCAATAGCTACAATTTGCTCAAAAAGAAATATAACACCAAATAAATTGAAATTTTATAAAGTATAACTGTTTATTTTACAGCTTTCTACACTACCACTTCCAGTCATGGAATCACATTTTTTTCACCACCATCATAATTTCAAATGGTCATTAAATGAATGGTCATACATTGAGGACTACCTATAAAAATGTGACTACCATATCTTTGTTAGCAAACCCCTGCCTCCGTGTATTGATACATTTTGCTATATGAAGTCTCATTAAACTATTTTAAAACATTAAAAATTTATCAAAATTTATTTTTAAAAGTTGTCAGATGGTAAGATTACCTTTATGAAGTTCATATTTAAAAACTTGAAAGATCCCCTGAATAAATTTTATTGGCTACAAGTTCTACATTGTTGTCATATGTGTTTTCCTGAAAACATTCCCTAAAAGGGTGTGTTTTGTTTGCATTTTTCTTTGCAAAACAGAAATACAGTCTACAGCAAAATATATTTGTGTGTATACTTATCGCAAAAAAAGATATTTTTTCTATAGTAAAGACTTCTGGTAAAGTCAGAAATGTACCAGATCATTCTGCAATTGCTATGCAAATAATGATTGTCTACAAGTTACCTGTAATAAATAATAATTTAAGTAAATAGTAATTATGAAAAATAACCAATTAACTAAATGTTTTTGTACTACACACTAAGTCTTATCACAGCAGCAAAGAATTATGGGGGAAAATGGAAAAAGCTATATACACCACCTTGACATTTTGAGAGGTAAATCCCAAATCTCACGAAATATTAATAAACCAAATCATTATAGATGTTGCTTTTGCTTCATGGCAGACAAGAAAATATGAACAAGTCAGAAAATACTAACAATTTTACTTTTCCCATGCACACACGTTTTCTGTGCTATCAGTTAGATGCGCCTCCAACCATGTGAAAACTGTTTTTCTGCAATTTACTTTTCCATAATTGAGGACTATGTGTGAATTTTGCAATCACTATGTTGGGATTGGGGTCAAGTACATCAGGAAAAGGCAATTCCTAAGGGATGGATATTACATCAGAAGAGCACTCAGAGGAAAACACAATATACTATAAGTAACGTACCGACAATTATCAAGATTTTTAACAAGTGATTATATCTCTTATTTTGACAGGAAGGCACAGTTCAAAGGATTATGATTGTAGTAAACTAACAACTCCAGCTAAATATCTATGACTAATAAAGAAAAAGCAGGCATAAATGAATACTGACGAATTGTTTCAAACACACATTTTAAAATGCAAATAAGAGGGAAACAAAATTAATATTGGTATCATTTGTATGAGATTTAAGTGTTCTTCATTCTAGGTTATAATGAATATTTTAGATAAGAGGTATCTAAAATAAACTAATACATTAGATCTTTGATTAGTCAAAATAGTTTCATTTCTTGAAAAGTCAAGTGCAAATTATTGGGTGTCACTTTCCCAAGTAGAGTGCAATAAAAAATTACATCTTTTTGCTTACAGCTTTGTATAGTTTTAAGAAATAAATACCAAGGTGAAGAATACCAATGTGAATTTGTTCCACAGCTGTATATATGCACTGAAAGTTTCATCCAATGAGACACTGTTGATTAATCAAGTATTCATTTTATTATTTAAGAAATTATTCTCTTTCAATTCCAAAAACATATGAAAGAAATCCAAAGGTTTTATTCTCTGGTACATTTTTGTTGACAAAAGAGATGGAGATCTGGTGGGTTGGAAAGTAGTGTATGGATGAAATATTGACTCAATCAGTATAATGAACCATGAATGTGCTCAGTGTGTGAATCTTTCATTGTGCTGTACTATGCAAATATTGACTTGTAAAATCTTTTCTGTCCATTTGTGAACAACAACAACAAAAACCCCAAACAAAAATATTAGAAATAGGATCATGAGAAAAAGAAATGAATTTATACAGTATATAGAAAGAAAAACAGAAACAGAGTGAAAAAATTATTTTCTTTCAATGCTTTACACGCAGAGTGGTGACATGTTAGAAATTCAGTGGCACACGACAAACTACTGTTAAAACTAAGCTCTTATGGCATTTCCGGATCACTGCACAAGTGGATAGCCACATTCCTGTCTAACAGACAACAAGTAGTCAAAATAGGGAGCACCCTATCAAAGCCGGGACCAGTTAATAGCGGTGTCCCTCAAGGCAGCGTTTTAGGACCCACACTCTTTATACTTTACATAAATGACCTTTGCGATCATATTACAAGCAGCTGCATCCTCTTTGCTGACAATGTAAAAATATTCAACGCCACTGATAATGCTACTGCCCTACAAAGCAACCTCAACTAATGTCAGAATGGTCACTCAATTGACAACACTAAATCTCAACTAACAATGCCCTATCCTACACATTGGCAACAAAAATCAGAGCTACGTGGATATGACCTTGAAGATGACCCTCACTCTGTCAAGTACCTAGGAGTACTCATCTCAAATGATCTAAGCCCCAGAGTTCACTGTAATAGCATTGCCAAAAAGGCATTAAGAGTTGTTAACCTAATCTTACGAAACTTCTTCTCTGGTAACGTTGTACTGCAAACTAGGGCATACAAAACCTTTGCCAGACCAATTCTTGCAGACAGCTCATCTGCCTGGAATCCACACTGTATATCGGACATTAATACAATTGAGCAGGTCCAGGGGTATTTCACAAGAAGAGTACTCCACTCCTCTGCTCACAATAGAATCCCTTACACCACCAGGCTTGAAATTTTGGGCTTGGACAACCTGAAACTATGCCAGTCTGACCTAAGCATAGTACACAAAATTGTCCTACCTGTCAATGACTACTTCAGCTTCAACCTCAACAATACATGGGCAAACAATAGATACAAACTCAAAGTAAACTGCTCCAAACTCGATTGCAGAAAAGACGACTTCAAGCAACAGAGTGGTCAATGCCTGGAATGCTCTACCTGTCTCCATTGTTACATCCTCTAATCCTCACAGCTTCAACCTTAAACTGTCTACCGTGGACCTCACCCCATTCCTAAGAGGTCTGTAAAGGGGACGTGCATAAGCACACCAATGTCCCTACCATCCCTGTCCTACTGTCCCCATTTATTTATACTCATTCCTTGTTCATGTCCATGTTTATACTTATACCTGTTATCTACATGATTGACAAACTTAATAAATAAATAAAATAAATAAATAAATGTTTATACAAAGCATCACACAGAGCAAAGGAGTATAGTCACTATGTGCTTTAGTGCTCAACTATATTACTATAACAGGAAAAAAGAAACTCTCTTCAGAACATAAAGAAACTATAGACTATAACCATGGATGCACACTAAACCCTGCTGGCTGAATAATTCTGTAGTTGTTGCAATACAAAATACATTCTAACATGTATTTTAGCACCTCAGAAGCAAGTTAAAGGAACCAGCAATTACACTTAATAACTTTTCCATTAAGTAACTTGTAAGGTGACAATAGGTATGTTTGGTCTAGTGAAAAGAAGGACTAGAGGTGACATTATAGCCGTGTCCCAAAATTTGAGTGGCTGCCACTAAGAAGAGACTGTCAACCTATTTTCCAAAGCATCTAAAGGAAGGACAAAAAGCAATGGATGGAAACTAATCAAGGAGAGAACCAATTTAGAATGAAGGGTAAACTTCCTGACAGAACAATTTATCAGTGGAACAACTTTCCTTCAGAGGTTGTGGATGCTCCATCACTGGAGGTTTTTAAGAGGAGATTGGGCAACAATTTGCCTGAAATTCTTTAGGGTTTCCTGCTTCTGCAGGGGTTGAACTAGAAGACCTCCAAGGTCCTTTCTAATTCTGTTATTCTGATTGGCTATCTCAATGAGTAGAGCTTTGAAAGGATGCTTCATGATGCTTCTGAATGTACCCCTAAAATGTACCTATTTTATTTCCATTTATATTACTATATTACTTGTGGCTCCCTTTGACATGTCTATTAAATGAAATAGAATTTTGTGTAGGCTGCTTTCCTGGATTCTGGCCATGCTGTTTATCCTGACTTCATCTTTTGCAAATGACTAGATTTGATGCTTGTCCTCTTGTTGTATAGGAGCTATCAATTTCTCAGGGGAAACGGGTATGGTAGATGACACTAAGTAGGGTAATATCTTAATATCATTGCTGCAGCTATGTGTGAGTAGGACAGGTAAAACTCTAGGGCAGGGGCTGTTTGTTTGTCAGATCAAAATGTCTAATTGAATGTTTAGCAGCTTTCTAAGATTTATATTAAGCCTTTTAGAATGCTTTTCTCTGAGATCCTTTTAATCTCTGACATGTCAGGGGAATCTTATACAGAATTAGATACTGTTCATGAGTTCCCACTGAACTTCCCACTGGCCTAGCCCTTTTGGAGAAGGCAGTTAAATCAGCAGAACCTTTTACTCTTAAAATTTTTGTTCATCCACTAGGACAGTGATGGTGAACCTTTTTAGCACAGAGTGCCCAAACTGTAAGGCGAGTGTGGGCATGACCGCACCAGAGTGCCGGAAACCCAACGACCAGCTAGTTGGCGAATATGTATGCCTTGGAAACCAGACAACCAGCTGGCTGAGCTGGAGCAACAGTGCACGTGCCCACAGAGAGGACTCTGCATGCCACCTCTGGCACTCGTGCCATAGGTTCGCCATCACGGCACTAGAATGTACAAAATGGTGGTTTAGAGTATTGTCTGCCAAATATATCTATTGTAACCTACAGAATTCCAATTGTCCTCAATTTGAACAGCCCCTTCCCAGACTTTTCCAAGTATTGCAGGCAAGTTATCTAAATATGTGCATCCAAACTCAAGATGTCCAAACTCTGGTAAACTGAAATTATGGAATTATATGAGTTTATGTAGTAAATAAAAGAAATTATGCAGAGCATCCATCATAATCGAACAAATGTCAGAGAAATATCATTATTTTGAAAAGTAGATTTAACATTCTAAATGTTAAATAATTTTATTAAAATAATAATAAGTAACTTTTCAAAATAATGATATTTCATTTATTTTTGAAGGTATCGGTATATTTTCAGAAGGAGACATTACATTTAGGTTCCATGCCCTAATTTTAGGGTTTTTTTGCTTTCTCTCCAACTTAATAAAGTGTCAGTCTTTCAAGTTTATTCCTAAGTATTAAGTTCTTTTGTACCTCCTATGTAATTGCATTTGTATGCAACTATGTTCACAATAAAGATTAGTTGAAAGTCTTTGAAATTATTTCTGTGACCAGATTTTTTTCAGCTGCCATTATCACAAAATGGCTCTGATTATATAAGTATAGAAGTCATAAACTGAACTATTATTAAATGATTGTCAGTTACCACTAATAAATTAGGTATTTTGCCATGTTTTCTATGTCTGTCTGATAGAATAGTGTGACCTCTACTTTACTTACCATTCACATAATAATAGTGTATTTTGTCTTGGTTTTTGGTTTTGGGGCTTTTTTTTTTTGGAAGAGAGGATGAGAAATGCATTATTCCTTCTAAAAAAACAAGGTCACATACAAATTATTATATTGTTAGCAGTGTTACATAATAATTTGTGGTTCTTTGGTTAATATCTCTCTTTCTGAATCATTCATAACTAATTACTGCCTCTGTATTTCTGCACATGCATCTATATAAAATTTGAAGTATATGAGGCCTACTTGCTGCAAAGTATAAAATGGGAGAAATAGGAGTTTGTTCAATAGATGCCAAATTATGCAGTATGTGGGTAAATATGTGAAAATAGCTGTAGAAATACTTAACAAGAGATACTCTTTGGGTTATTTTTCTTGAAGATATTTCACTTCCTATCCAAGAAGCTTCTTTTGGGTGGTTTAGGGGTGGAGAATTGTGGTGGGTGGGAGTGTGTTTGGGGATTGTTATGTGTGTTGGACCTGGTCTTTGGGTGTTAAGTGAATTTCGGTCTATGGGTATACTGTGCATACAATGACAATAAAGCTATTTATTATTTTTATTTATTTATTTCAGTTCTTATTGAATGGTGTGGAATCAAAGGATTTATATTCTTTGCAATTATCTGGTTGTTATCACTCTGAAATAGGTTGTTAATTCTCTAAGAGTCACTGTGGCCACGTGGAGGTTTATCTGTACCCTCAGGATACAGGATCATTGAATCAGAATGCAAATGGGTGTGGAACCTTCTTGGCACTGCCAAAGGACTGTGTTCAGAGGTGATATTCAGCCGGTTCATACTGGTTCGGACGAACTGGTAGTGGAGATCATAGATGGGCCCACCCACTCATCTGCCCCGGTGCTATGCTGTACTATTTAGGCACGTTTTTGTGGTGGGCACATGCATGGAGGCACAAAAGTGAACAAAGCACATACGTGGAAGGCCGGGTGCATGTGCAGAAGGCACGCACGGCGAACTGGTAATAAGAATATTGGAAACCCACTGCTGACTATGTTGTAGACAGGAGAGAGGTGGTGTTATATCCTTCCCCCTCTATTGAGAAAGGGCTGTTCAATTTTAATCTATGGCCTTTTTTAGCCCGATGGTCCTCTCTGTCCAGAATCTGGTCTTTGCTGTCTTTAAAAGAATGACCATTGCAGTACATCAGATGCTGATGTACTGCTGAATCTTGTCCTGATGGGTTTTTTTCTCCTATGTTGTGCCATATGTTTGTGAAGCGGTTATTTTGTTTATCCAGTGTACAGATATGTACATACCTCACTGCACTGTACTACATATATCACAGTACAGTACACTGCTCAGTTTATCTCTGGATGTTTTATCCTTGAGATGGACAAGTTTCCGCCTTAATTTATTCTTGGTTTTAAAATGTGCATGTATGTTGTGTTGATTGAAAATCCTCCTGAGCTTTTCAGATATTCCTGCAACTTATGGAATGACAATGTTGCTTCATTTGTTGTTCTCTTCTTTGTCTGTTATGGATCCTTGTGAGCCATTTGTATTTTGTTTCAGGTGACTGTGAGAAACAGATAAACTCCTAAGTGGCCTCAACGACTTTCAGAAAGCTAATGACCAGATGACTGCAAAGAATATAAACCATTCTATTCCCCACCATTTAGTCAGAAATGAAGAAGCTTCTTGGATGA
The DNA here is from genome assembly GCA_030761175.1 of Masticophis lateralis. NCBI lineage: Eukaryota > Metazoa > Chordata > Lepidosauria > Squamata > Colubridae > Masticophis > Masticophis lateralis. The sequence goes on from JAUDYJ010000002.1 coordinate 231,984,270, forward strand.
GAAGTGAAAGTCTTCAAGAAAAAACAAAAAACAAAGAATGTTCAGTTGCCTTTTGAAAAGGACCTTTGGGACCTGGATGACTGAGAATCTCCACAGACAGTTAAAAAGAGATATTTGTCACTCAAATGAAAAACTACTAGGAGATATGAGAAAAATGTGAATCTGGGATTTGATCAGGTTTTATTAGACATGTAAAGGTGAATGGAAATTCAAATATTTTAAGGTCAACAGAATGAGATACTGTTCACAATGAGCTTTGCCTCAATCCTTTTTGTAGTAAACATCTTTCTCTCTCCCACTCTCCCTCTCCCTCCCCCTCTCTCTCCCTCCTCCTCTGTATATACACACCACTTACCTGGTGGTAACTTCCTATATAAGTATTAACCAATATAGGTGCCTGCTTGCTTCGGCTAGGCAGCTTGGGTGACTCTGTTGGGAATATAGACTCTTGGCATAAACTCCGGATATTCTTTGTTCATCTGTCCGAGAACAGCCCCACCCCCACCCCATTCAGCTGGAGTGTGACAGCATGACAGGCCAGGGCGGACAAATGTAATAAAGCATAGAATATCTTTTGATGTGAAGCTATACTATGCAAAATTTCAACCAACATTCTTCTTTAAATAAACACTGTCTTCTTATAAAGCTAATTTTGTATTCCTATAATGCATTTGGATATTCTCAATCAATGTATCTAAAGTAATTCGCAGCTCTCAGTAATAGGCACGAAGCTAGCAGAGCCACAGCAATGGCTGTGACATTCAGTTTTCACCACACAGTGTTCATTCTGCTTGACGTCTCCATGTCGGAAAGGAAGGGAATCATAAAGCCTAAAATTTCTCTCATTATTGAAATTAATGTTCATTCCTTGCATGCGCCAAATATAGCATTCAAACATGCATGGTGCATAAGCAACAAAATGGAAAATTAATGATATCTTTTCTAAAGCATGAATCCCAATTAGGGTGGTTAAAACATATATTAAAAAAGCAAAAATGTGTGCCTTCGTAGATTTATTTTCATGGTGGGAAGGAAAGACTATCTGAGATATTAACACAAGCCTCACTTGCCAGTAGACACTTTTTTTGTTTTAATTCATTCTTCCAATTTCATATTTTAAATACAGAAGAAATCTAGCAGGAACAAATTGACACTTGAGCATGAGGTGTTGAAAAGGATGGAAAAATGAATAGTAAAATGAGTAGCATTAAAATAGAAAAGTAACAAATCATTATAATTCTTGAAAGGCTAAGGCTTTTATCTTGAAAAGATAAAAGATTGCAATGTGTGAATGCATTTGCTTAAGAAGAAATCCCATGAACATCTATTTATTCGTTTGTCTATCTATATACTACTGACGCTTTCCTTGTCATGACCTTTAACTGGATGAAAAGGGGAAAAAACTTTGAACCAAGATTCCTCAAGTGGCTTAATTTACAGCAGGGGTGTCAAACTCAATTTCATTGAGGGCCACATCAGGGTTGTGTTTGACCTTGGGGGGCAAGGGTGGGCATGGCTAGCTCAATGTCACTCATGTTGGGGTTGCCTGTGGTGGCCCAAGTGCTCTGCAAGCAAAAACAAGCTCCCAAGGTCCATTTTTGGCTATGACAGCTTCCTGCAACCCTCTGCCAGCAAAAACAGACTTGGGAGGGCTGAATACAGCCTTCCTGAGCTCCGCTCTTGCTGGCAGAGGCACCACGGGTCAGTCCTTCATTATTTCCAGGATGGCCCCACAGGCCAGATCTAAGCACCCCGCAGGCTGGATCTTAAGTTTGACACCCCTGATTTACAGAATGTATCTAAAATCTGAGACCCATGGCTCCTGGATGAAATTTGGAATAGTTGTGACTGTTTCAGATGCACTGTTGGGTTGTAGCTGTGGTCATGTGCTCTTCATTTTCAATGTTCTCTGCAATTTCCCAGGTAGTCTTGAAATCCCTTATTCACTCCATCACCCAGCAACATTTACTTACCTGTCTACGGGGAAGATAAGGAATGGGGAGGGAGGGAGGGAGGGAAGGAAGAGGGAGGAAGGAAGGAAGGAAGGAAGGAAGGAAGGAAGGAAGGAAGGAAGGAAGGAAGGAAGGAAGGAAGGAAGGAAGGAAGGATTTCTGTGTCTCCTTGCCAGCTTCCCACAAAGAAACTCAATGGAGAAGCCAGTAGGAACTTGGAAGTTGCTCCTGCTCCATCTGCTTTTTTTTTTTTTTTTGCCCAATAGCAGTAATTCTGTTTCTTGATTTAGGTTAGGAAATAACTCTGAAACAAAGGGGCATGGGTTGTCCAGTTTATTGAGAAAATGTTTATTCTTCCTTTTCTTCTATGTGACTTATAACACATGAGATAAAACATGAATAAAATCATAACATCCATTCATAAAACAAACAACTAAAGATTATCCTTGATTGATGACCACAATTGGGACCACAATTTTCATTGCTAAGCAAGATGGTTGTTAAGTGAGTTGCACCTAATTTTACAACATTTTGCCATGGTTTTTAAATGAATCACTGGAGTTTTTAAATGAATTACCTGATTGTTAAGTAAATCTGACCTCCTCCATTGTCAGAAACTGGCTGGGAAGGTCAAACTTGACAAACATGTGACCCTGGGACTCTGCAGCTGTTGTAAATACAAACACCTAACTTTTGATCCTGGACATGTTGTGAAAATCATATATGCAAGGACTGGATGTAAGTCATTTTTTCCAGTGCTGCTGTAACTTAGAATCATTGGTAAATTAATGGTTGCAAGTTGATGTTGATTAATGGTTGCTATCTCTAATAAAGATTGTTAAAATCTGAAAATAAAATTATAATTGCAAAGAGAGAGTAAATCTCTGAGTCCCAGTCATTTCTTTAAGGTGGGTGCTCAGAGCATCCTCTCTACATTAAAATTTTATTTGGGAAGCTCCTACATGATCTTTATTTGGGAAACTCCTACATGAAACAATAGTTCAGAGAGACCAAAGTTATATAAAAATTATATGACTATCACTAACAGCTGGTGATCACTAGCACCTGAATATAGTTGCTGATAGACCGGATCAGAAGTCAATCAGAAACTAGTGCAGGTTCCAGAATGGGTATTCATGTGTAAATGGGGTAACATGGCAAATAGGACACTGCATGCTGTGCCCCCTGCCACACAGTAATCTAACTAAGAGATGTCAATTGCAAGAGATACTGTCTTCATTGCCTTCTGTTCCTCAAAAAGAATTCAACTGGTGGAGTCTTGAAACTGGCCCAAGACTCGACTGACTACAGCATTTAGCTGTTGTTCCAGTAGGATTTATGAATTCAGGGAAAATCTAGATCTGTATATCACTTCCTTCAGGGAAATGCTAGTCTATCCAGAATTACAGATGGAACATCTATGACACCATAAGACTTCTGAACTAACAAGAGCTTCATTTTGCTAGGATTCAAACCAGGGGTGAAATCCAGCAGGTTCTGACAGGTTCTGGAGAACCAGTAGCAGAAATTTTGAGTAGTTTGGCAAATACCACCTCTGGCTGGCCCCAGAGTGGGCTGGGAATGGAGATTTTGCAGTATCCTTCCCCCGTCACGCCCACCAAGCCAGGCCCACAGAACCGGCAGTAAAAAAAAATTGGATTTCACCACTGAAACACAGAACTAGGCTGTGTTTCAAACACAGCCTATTTCACACATCCTGTCCCTCACAGTTTCCAGTAATCAGGATGTTCATCAGGATGTTCACCTAGTCAGACTAGAGCTGAGTTATAAAGATATAAACCATCAGGCAAGCTTTGCAGCCAATTCAAAAGGTTCATCTAAATAAGACTGCTGTCCACATTCTACCCATGCTATTAGCAAGTATTGATGCCTCACTGTCCTTACTGCCATAGTGTAGCCCAAAATGTGGGCTAAAACTCCTATCCAGTAATTATTGCTCCTTGTCTTCCATTAATTTAAGTTGACACAACTCCCTTTATGTTTTATTTTCTGAAGAAGGAAGAGGGTTCAGCATCCAGAGAGAGGCTGTAACCCTATCAGGTATCCTGGTAACCTCAGAATTCCAGAGATTCAAATGCTTGATAAACATGGCCATTAGATTTCAGGAAAACTCTCAAATCCTTGTTAGAGACCTTGAGGATACATAAAATGCCTGGACAGTTTAATAGGTCTCTCACTTATATGAGATTAGTGGTGAACTAAATTTACAAGGAGATCAGATGGTGATAATATAATTTATTTGAAGGTAAAACTGTTTGGGATTGTAGTGTACATCTGTTATAGATTTCCAGTTTGTCCTGTCTCTGGTTACTCTAATCGAACTTCTCTGTTCAATTGTTTTGATTAAACTTATAATTAACAAAAAGGGAGGAAAAGTTAGCATTGACCTAATTCCTTCTTTCCTTCTTTTTCTGATTTGTCTTTTTATATATAGGAAGATTTTTACAGTGGGCATCATTCTGTAGCCAAACGACTCGTATAACTAGTTGAACCATGTGGAACTAGTTCATCTATACAACTGAATAGTGCTAAGATAGGATAGGATAGGATTCATGCTGGAGATATGGCTTGGGGATAAGTGTAGTTGTATATACTCTCATAACACATTCAATCATAAATCATGGTTAGGGTATGTATGTATGTATTTGTATACACACAGATACAGATACACACACAGACATACATACATATATACATCCCATAGTGTATGTGTGTGATGTATACACTAATTAGATTCATATAATATCAAGAAAACGATATCCATTTTACCAAACCATGATTCATCTAACTAGGTTTGTGGAAGTCATAATTGGTTTGTTTCTGATAATAATATCTATAAACATGACTGACAAATCATAATGGCTGATTTCAAATGCGATATATTTAAACTAACTGAACCATATTGTGGCTTGGTGTGCTACATGAAATTTATTATTATGACTTAGTGTGATACAATTTTTTTCTAATTTTCTCTGAATCAGCAGACACTACATGCCAATTATATTTGATAGATTTACAGAATTATAGAATTAACTTGAAGTGACACTTCAATTTATTATGATGAAAATTGCTGTAAAATGATACAGATGATTTTTCAAAAGTTGTCTTATCAAAAAGTAATTCCAAAAACAGTAAGATGAGACATCATCCATTCTTTCCATTATTTTTAAAGCCAGAGTACACTCTTATGTTTTGAAAACACAAAGGCAAAACACCAAAAATATTTAATTCTCTTTTCTCCAGTTCTTGGTTTAAAGTAATGTTAATTAAATAATAGGATTCTCTGATTTGATGCTGATTGCCTTTGAAAAGGGAATCTATTTCTTTGAAGATCCAAAAGGCTGTAGCTCTTTCTCGTTTTCTTGTTTAGCCTAATTTAATAGAAAAAAGTATATGTTACTATAACTACATACTAAGAGAAACATGAAGGTTCATAGCTTTAAATATCTCATTAATTTTCTATATACTTCAAGTCTATAATATTTAAAACAGAGATATGCAGATTCTATTCCACGCTCAAACCTCATTCCAATTTTCTTGCTATTCACATCAAAGCAGTCCTGAAAGGAAGACACCAGAGAATTACATTCTTGTGTTGAAAAATTAATACATTGTTGACACTGCCCCATTTTTCTGACTTATGAATTTTTCAAGCTTTTCTACTTTCAAGACAAATCCACGCTTTAATTTGTTTGGATTATTGTCCCTTGAAAGATTAAAGACGAAAATCTATTGCTTCTGTGGAAGATTGATATGGCACAAAATAAAAGGAGGATATTTTAAAGAAAAATTTCACAATGCCAACATCTAAACTAGTTTAGTTCCAAATGGTTGCTTTAACAGGAAAGCAAGCATGAGTTTGATGGAATTAAAATCTCATTTGCATTATGATAGTTAACAAAGCTAGATCTCTTCACCATTTGAGTAATTCTGAGCTAGATGATACAACAGCCAATCCAGTGCATTTGCATTATTTCTTTTAGCTAGTTTTCTGCTTGACTTCCAGGAAAGCTTTGTTGTTATTGTTGTTTCTTTTTTTGCACTCTGGCACAGTGAATGTTTCTTTGTAGATAAATGGGAAAGTTTTCTTACAGTTCAATAGTGGGAGCAGGTGGTAGTTTTTTATCTTGCCAATATAAAATTATTTTAAAATAGCAATGCTTGGATTGATGCATTTGTATGTTAAAAATTGGCTGGTTTGCAATAAATATTTTGGAATATTTTTTTTTGATTCACCTATTTCTTCCAATGGTAGTCCTTGAACTGCTTGCAAATTACATTTAAAATTAGAAAGGAGGTGTAGGAAGTTAGCACCCCTTTCCTAGAAGAATGAAATATTTTGGGAAATTTTAAAAAGGCAGAATATTATGTTTCCCTGGATGAGAAATGGAGAATCATGTTTTAAAGACAAAGCAGCTCCCACCTTCCTGCCCCCACCCTTTGTTAATGGACCAGAGGCAGAAACCCAATCCTTTGTCAAATGACATCTGCAACACAATAGCAACAGAAACTAACACAATGGGACCGATCTAGACAGAAAATCACCGTATGGTACCTGGGAAGATTACATCAGCCAGCAAGGCTAGCTAAGACAACCAATCAGGATATTCTTTCTGGGCCCCAGGAAGTTCAAAGCCAGAGACAACATAAAACCCGGTGACTCGCTGTATCTCGCCCTTTCTTTCTGTTCAGGAACTCAAGTCACGTGATCCTGTCCACCATTAAACTATCTTTCCAAGCAGTCTCCATGTTTCCAGTGTCTTTTTCCCCACTTGGAGCAGAACCCAGAAGGATGTTTCTCCCTACAGAGGTAAATTGTGTCAGTAGACAGTATTGTGCACCACTGGCTAAATGTGAGCTTGAAATATCTGTGTTATTCCAAATGCACTGGGAATTGTGTGATCCACAACTGACCATCTGTAATAATAGTAATGGCAAAATATCTGGGAAGACAAAAAGACATTGGTGGAAGTTTACCATCTTCACTGCCCACCAACTGTATGAACTGGAAAAATGTCTTCCAGGTTCCATTATTATTATATATGTAGTTCACAGGAGTTAGTTGTGAAAGTCTACCTGTTTGAAATAGATTTCAGGTCTGGTTATTCACTTGGAAAATGAAGCACCAGGAGATGATGTCCTCAAAGTTCCAGGATTTCTCAATTCTTTCCTTTTTTTTTTTAATTTGATTTATCTGCCGCCCTTCTCCAGAGACTCAGGGCGGCTTACAATGCATTAAGCAATAGCCTTCATACTTTTGTATATATTTATACAAAGTCAGCTTATTGCCCCCACAAACTGGGTCCTCAATTTACTCACCTTAGAAAGGATGGAAGGCTGAGTCGACCTTGAGCCTGGCTAGGATTGAACTCACAGAATTACAGGCAGCTAGATGTTAATTGCTGCCTTTAGTGGGAGGCATTAGCCCCCTATGCTACTCAGGCTCCTTTTATCTATCCCCATAGCCCTATGTATATCATTGGCAGAAATCTGCCCTTGGAGATCAACCTATTTATGTCCCCTTAGGCTTTGCTCAGTTTTGTGCTTTTCTTGTGTCTATTTGGCAGCTGTCTTAAACTGAAAGTATCTCTTTCCAAAGTTGATTCTTACAGTGTCTTTTTAGTAAGATTTATTGACAATTGATGGGACTACAAGAATTCCAGCAGCTAAACTAATAGATCCCAATGTACACTAGGGTAAAGCCTTTCTTTTCCTCATCATCAGCCTTCCTTTGATCCAGGAAGAATGAATCCTGTTGTTAGTGGAAAATAGTTCATTTTATTTTCAATAATCTCTTTTCTTGCTTTTTTTGTTTCGGCTGCTAAATATTTGCAAATCTTGTTTTTTATTTATTATTTATTGTTTTATCATTAAAATTAAATTAAAAACAAAAACAAACAAAACAAAAAAAGCATACATTAAACACTAGCAACAGCAAAAACAAGAAAAGAAAAGAAAAAAGAAAAAAAATAGTGTACACAAAAATGAGAAAAAAGTGATCAATAAATTTAACATTTAATATGTGGGATCCAGCCTGAATGGGTGCTGAAAAAAATAAAAAATAAAAATTGAAATACTTCATGCAACCCACAATTCCTTCTCCCCCCCAACCTGCCACTCCTGCCACTTCATTTACCTTGTGAAGATCTAGCAAGCAGTCTCCACTCCAGCCTCCATAGCTGTGTGCGACCCTATGCAGGTCTGTTCGGGCCTCTGCAGGCCTTGCCTGGCTGGTTGCCGGCTGAAATGGTGCTTCTGAGGGCAAATCCAGCCCTCCGACGCTCCGTTTGGCCCTCTGTGGGCCTTCCCAGGCCCATTACAGCCTGAAATGCAGCTTCCAAGGGGAAGATCTGTTAATCATCTGTTACTGAATTTAGCAGATAGAAATTCCACAAACGGTTTCCAATCTCTGATAAAGCCGTCTAGTCCATTATTTCTAATCAACTCAGTTAATTTCACCATCTCTGGTAATTCAGTCAATTTCCCACCCACCCACCCACCCTGCCACCAGGATTAACAACTATTAGTCCTCCCCATCTTGGAACTCTCCATCCTTTATGTTAGATCGGCGCAGGAAAGAAGAAGTGACCAGCAGGGTTCAATTAACAGGTTTAATAACAAGAACTGAACAGCTTGTGCGCTGCCGGAGCTCTCCTTATATACACTCCGGCAGACGCACCGCCCACTGACAGGGATTCAAAACTCCCGCCGAAAGGATCCTCAGCCAATCCCAGGCGGATGTCCTTATAAGGACATAACACTTTAAAATTTTATAACGTTGTTTTACATTTAAAAAAAAATTTACTCTTAAATTATTCAATTTCTATTGTTTTATTGTATTGATTAAATTGTACACTGCCCAGAGCCCCTCTGTTGGGAAGATGGACAGTTAAAAAGTTTGATAAGTAACTAAGTAAGTAAGTAGGTAAACATTAACGTTACAAATTATGGGCTACTGCCAGCCAGCTTTGCTCTACTTCTTGCATAAGGATGATTCCCAGATGTTGATTTTTCTCTGTCTCTTAAAACCTCTGATTTCTTGCCATCCATTTGCATTTTCCTATACTTCAGTGATTTCAGAAACTAAAGTCTTGATGCAGTCGTATTGCAAGTGGGGCATTTTTTTTCCCAACTGGAAGGACTGCATGCTAACACCCTAACTGCCAACTCCTAGCTAATTCTTTCCTCAGCACAGCTAGGCAACAAGCCATTAAAATGCAATTTTACTGGCATGCTATTCTCACAGGATTTGCTACATGCAATGATCTTAGATGTCCTGGGATATTGCACTCCATAGCTATTAGGATAAATGTTTTTCAAACAGGTTTCTTTTAGTACACAAATATATCTAGATAAAAGTATGCTGTATATGTATTATAAGCGTATTAACAGGTTTCTGAAGGAATGCAGACAGCTTTTTTTGTGTGTTAATTTGTGAACTGCTGGAAGCTCTGAGCCAGTAAACTCAGCAGTTGGCCAGTTCAAAACAGAAAGAGTAAACACAAAATGCCTGGCATTCTCTGCATTCACAATTGGCTATCTTGGACTCAACAGTGATTGCAATTTGCAATGCAATTTGCAAAAGCCCCCCCCCCCCCATTTCATACATATAAAATATTATGAAAGTGTTGAGGTTTGCATCTCTCTCTCTCTCCACACCACACAACCACACACAGAAACACCATATGTATAAAATACTATGAAAATGTTCGAGATTTACCCAATCTCGAGTTTTACCTGATTTGCTGGTTAGTTTAGAGAGGCAGCAGATTGGCATTTATTTATTTAGGTGAAAGGCCACTCTCTTTATAAAGATCCCAAGCTTCTTAAAATGAACAACATGAAATTAGAATAGATCAAAAATCAAAAGCATAGCCAAGACAACAAAAAGGATTATGCGTTCCTCAGCAATAAATTGCCTGTTTAAAGAGCCATGCTTTCAGTTCTTTGAAAACATAACTGGAAGGGTGTAGTTCAAAAATCAGGAGATAAGCTATTTCAGAGAAGGGACCATCACTGAGAAGACAGGAGCAGACATTTCTATCATATGACATTCCCCCTGTCATATGTGTGTCTTAAGCTATTTATCTAGCATGACTCTAACTATTGCCTAGCTAGGTTGGAGAAAAAATGTCTATTTTTTTTTTTTACTCTACAGTATTTGCTGTCCACCTGTTTTTTTCTATTTTTAATATAGAAAACACATGTTCCAGTGAAGGGGAAATCTAACTAGGTATATCCATTAATATCTGTTCAAAAGTAAGCAGCACTGAATTTAACGGCTGTTTGCTTCAAATAACTGTGTTTAGGATTTTCTAATTTGCTTTTAAAATGGGCACCAGAAATTTATATTATACAGAGGGGGGGGGGGAGGGAGAGAGAGAGAGGGGGGGGAGTGAGGGTTCCTATGAACCCTAAAGTTATTTTATTATATTTCATTAAGAATATAAGTTTTATAAGAATTACATATACCTACTTCTCACTATCACTATTATAATGATGATAATCATGTTTCAAAACATATCTGCTTTATTTTAAGACTTAGATGAAACAAGCATAAGCACTATGCTTTTTTAATCAGATTCATAGTTAGGAATGTTTAATATTTATCTGCAAAATTTCAGTGCAGTCAGTTTAGGACTGGTGTTTTGGGTATTAAAATTGATTAAATTGCTTTGACAGATTTACTTCTGCTTGGAGATTCTTACTGTTTCTGTTCTGCAGTAATCAATCCCCAGCATGAAAGATTGCTGGCTGGCAAGAAAGTGGAGAGGGAATGAATTTGCATGACGCCAAAAACCATTGAAGCAAAATGAAACACATTGTGGTCTGCTTGGTTCTCATTTTTATTTATTTATTTATGAAGGAAAACAGCCAGCCTTGCTGTTAAAAAAAAAATCAATGGCATTAAATACATTACTTTTGGCTGTTTAGGAAGTCTCAAACCAAATGAGAGATTAAGAGGGGCAAGACATGGAAATTGTCAACATTTGCCCATTTGCCTTTTGAGAAAGTTAGCAGAGTTGTATGAAAATTTCATTAAAATAATGATTATGTCTAGCATCACCAGACACATAGTTATAGAAATGGGAAACATATATAGGTAGCTTTATAACTAAACTACTGCTTGCATGCAGTGGTTTAGTTATAGAGAAGCAACCATATACAATATTTCATGTTTTGTTTTTGTTTTTCCATTGGTTTCCCCATGGATCCAGAAATTATTGTCATATGAACATACACTAAGACTTCAGTGTAGTCCCTGTGTACCAGTTAATCACTGATATAAAATATTAGGAATGGGCTATATAATTAGGCTTAGCAGTATAAGAATCAAGCTGCTAAATTGATTAATATAAACTCTAAGATTGTGATGATCATTATAGTTGTTATTATGTTGAATCCTATAGTCTAGTTCTCCAAATGGAAACACTTAATTGTAGAACCAGAGGAGGAAATATATCCTTTGCCTCCTACGGCTTCACCACACTTTTAACATCTGTTTTGGATTGCCCTCAACTCTTCTAATACATGCCTGTAGCAGGAAGTAGAGTGAGAGAATTTCTTGGTTCCTGTCTTGTAATTTATAATACGTACTGTTTCTGTTCTAATAATTAAATACAAAACCTGGTTTGATTCAGGAAAATCAGGTGAAAGATACAATAAATTCAAGTTGTGGCAGAGGATTACAGCAATTCAGGTTTCACAGGTGCATTTTAAATAAGCTTTTAATGGTTTATTTATATGCCCACATGGGCAATTGTAAATATTGTAGAAATCCTGAACTATAGCAGCAGCAACAAGTTTCAGACCTTTTGGAAAATTTCTATTAGTTTTCTTTCTTGGATTACGGAGTTACAAATGATATTTGAAAGCGCCTACTTTTTGGCAAGCATTCCATCAAAATTGGTTAAAGGCCTGAATCAAATAATAAACTGGCCACCCTTTCTTTTTTTCATATAGAGAAGTTGACTCAAGTCATAGCCTAGTCTTTAGCCTTAAAAATAGAATGATTTCCTTCCCAGAAAGTTAATATGATGGAGACAAGGTGGACTAAGAAACGTCATCAATCTATCTCCTAATATTTTGGTGTTGGCTGCTAGAAGAACCAAAGTTTCTTCCTTTCTTATTTGGGAATTCCCTTTCTTATTTTGGTAACTAAAAAAAACCTTCTTAAATATCATTTCTAAATTATTTTCCTAGCAAGCCAAACTTTCTGGAAACACTTTATCAGGATCCCTGTCTGATACATCATCCCAGAATCTTAGGTATGCTCAGAGGAATAACACAACCTAACCAGGGGTGGGATCCTACTGGTTTAACAACTTTTTTGCTAAGTGCACGCTTAAATAGACAAAACACATTACTGCTCAGTGAGCAACAGTTTTGTTTTGCCTCTTTGCAGGACAAACAAGATATCCCTGAATTTAACATTTGCTGAAATGTTACCTGAATTCCACCTCAGTAGCAGGCATCTAGGTATTATTTCCCATTTCCTTCTTCAGAATAAAATTATAAATATATTTCCATGGATTTAGGTGGATGTGCGGCCAAGCCTGTATTGTAAAAAAAAATGCACCCACAAGCGATCCCGCATCTGTTTGGCCTTCTCCTAAACCTTGTTGCTTAGATGAGCCAGGTGCAATAGACCACAACTTGAACCCTTCTAGTTGTACAGAAGAGATGAGCTGAAGGGTGACTTTGCTCAGAGGATTCAAAGCTGCTAAAATTCAGTGGGTCATGCTAATTACGCTTGTTTTAAAACTGTTAAATCAGCAAGTCCTTTGATTTGATTTGAACTTGGAAGAGAGCTGCCACAGCTGGGTTGAAAAAATCCAGATGACCAATTACTGATAAAATGACACTTAAAACTTTGTGCTGCTTTCACTGAGCTATCCAGAGTTTTGTAGTCAGAAATGATGTAGTAGTCCTAGATTCTTTTTTAAAAAAATATAGTATTATTTAACCAGTACAATTGTTGGATACAATACTTACAATTTTCTTTTCTTTTTTCTTTTTATTATTATTGAAATTTATTATAATACAATCCAATCCAATCAGTCAGACAGTGTTACTTTTTCATGCAGGTTAGATCAATTCTTCCTTTATGTTTCATAGTTCCAGATACATATATATATCTTAAAATTTGTATTAACTTTCATCTCTTTTTTATTTGGTTGTCAATCCACCTGTACCAATCATCCCACACCGTATAGTATTCTGAATCCTCTTTATCATTTAATTCTAATGTTAATTTATTCATTTTGGCACATTCTAAAACTAAAACAACCCTAAAATTTTCAACGTGTACTGTTTAGAACAAACTACAGGTAGTCGTCATTTAATCATCACAATCTGGACTAGCAATTTGGTCATTAAGCAAAGTTATTGGTAGGTAAAACCATGATTGTGCTAATGATTTTACTTCAGTTTTCCTTTGCTTTATAGACCTTATAGACTTTATAGAAAGTGGCAAATATAAGGATTGGTTATAAAAAGACTTTTTCCTCATTGTTGTAATAATCAATGATTGTTAATGAAGCAGTTGATACTGTATGTGAAGTCTAAAGTGAACTTGACACCAACTGATTATGGGAGGAACCTGGCGCTCCCACGTAACACCTCTCCTGCGCAAGCTGCACTGGCTTCCGGTGGTCTTCCGGGTGCACTTCAAGGTGTTGGTTCTCACCTTTAAAGCGCTCCATGGCATAGGGCCAGGGTATTTGCGAGACCACCTGCTGCTACCGATAATCTCCCACTGGCCTATATGCTCACACAGAGAGGGCCTCCTCAGGGTGCCTTCGACGAAACAATGTCGGCTGACGGCCCCCAAGAGGAGAGCCTTCTCTGTGGGGGCACCCACCCTGTGGAATGAGCTGCCTCCTAGTATACGTTTGATCCCGGACCTTCGCACCTTCTGTAAGGCCCTAAAGACTTACCTATTCCATCAAGCCGGCCTAGCCCAAAGGGTTTTTTAATAGGGTTTTTAAATTATATGGATTCAGGGTTTTTAATTGGAATTTTATGGATTTGGGGGTTTTAAATTGAGAAGCCTAGGATTTAAATTTATTCATTTTAGTTCCTTATAACTTTTGTATTTTATGTATTTTAATTTTCTGGCTGTTCACCGCCCTGAGTCCCTTTTTGGGAGAAAGGGCGGTATATCAATAAACTAAACTAAACTAAACTAAACTAAACTAAACTAAACTAAACTAAACTAAACTAAACTAAACTAAACTAAACTAAACTAAACTAAACTAAACTAAACTAAAAACTAAACACCAGGTGTGGATTCACATGGTATTTGGAACCATAACCTATTTGATCACATTTTTGTGTATTGTGTTGTATGCATCCAGTCTTCTTAGTTTGTTTTAGAACATTTCTCAAAATGACAGCAAAATAAATAAATAAATAATAAAAAATCAATTAATCATCAAAATTGTCCAAACCAATCATACCTCTCCATTAAAATATAGCTAGAAATAGATGCCCAGTCAACACTGAAGTGTCAAATACCTGCCAAAAAAGAAGTACCCATGGTCTTTGAAAAGTCAAGAACAAAGTGACCACTTCTGGGAACAGGATATTTCATAGGAGTCTGGTGGAGCAGTGGACTAAAGCGATGTTAAATAGCACTTAGCTGCCAGCTGCTTGCAATTACTGCAAGTTTGAATCTCACCAGGCTCAAGGTTGACTCAGTCTTCCATCCTTCCAAGGTAGAAATGAGGACCCGAATTGTGGGGGCAATAAATTGACTTTGTATAAAAAAGAACACCACTGGGGGGGGGGGCAAAAGCCCTACTAAGCAAGTATATACAAAAGTATGAAGGCTATTGCTTAAACGCATTGTAAGCCACCCTGAGTCTCCGGAGAAGGGCGGCATATAAATCGAACCAATAAATAAATAAATAGAAGAGAAGCAATCACATAGAAAGATTTCTGGACTACAACCTGCCCAGCTTTCTCAGAGTCAGGAGTTTAACTGCTGTCTAGATTACTTCACTTGATAGATGCAATTATTTTGGATAAAGTCGTCTCTAATGATTTATTTAGCTATTTACATTGATTTATTGATTTGATTTGATTTTGATTTTATTGGATTTATATACCGCCCTACTCCCGAAGGACTCAGGGCGGTGTACAGCCAACAATAAAAAATACATAAATACAAAATTTAAAACCAACTAAAAACAGATTAAATAAATTTGGCCCAGACAGAATTAAAACACCCCAAATAATTTAAAACAGATTAAAATTTAACACTAAAAATGGAGAGTGGTTAGGCCAGGCCCACCTGGCGAAATAAAAAAGTCTTAAGAGCGCGGTGGAAGGTGGGAAGATCCGGGATCCTCCGTATCTCCAGGGGGAGCTCGTTCCAGATAGTAGGTGCCCCCACAGAGAAAGCTCTCCCCCTGGGGGCCACCAGTCGACATTGTTTGGCTGACGGGACCCGGAGGAGCCCCTCTCTATGAGAGCGTACTGGCCGGTGGGAGACTATTGGTGGTAGTAGGCGGTCCTGCAAGTACCCAGGTCCTAAGCCATGGAGCGCTTTAAAGGTAGTAACCAAAACCTTGAAGTGCACCCGGAAGACCACCGGGAGCCAGTGCAGCTCGTGCAGGAGAGGTGTCACATGGGAACGCCATGTCGCTCCCATCACCACCCGCGCGGCCGCACTCTGCGCCAGTTGGAGCCGCCGGGTGCTCCTCAGGGGGAGCCCCATGTAGAGAGCATTACAGTAGTCTAGACGGGAAGTGACAAGGGCGTGAGTGACCATGAGCAAGGAGTCCCAATCCAGAAAGGGACGCAACTGGCGGATCAGGCGAACCTGATAGAAAATCCTCCCGGCCACGGCCGTCAGGTGCCCTTCCAAGGACAGCCGTGAATCCAGGAGGATGCCTAAGTTGCAAACCCTCTCCGTGGGGGCCAGTGATTCACCCCCAATAGTCAGTGATGGCGCCAACTGACTATATCGGGACGTCGGAAACCACAGCCACTCGGTCTTGGATGGGTTGAGCCTGAGCCTGTTCCTTCCCATCCAGATCCGCACGGCCTCCAGGCACCGGGACATCACTTCAAGGGCATCGTTGGGGTGGTCTGGGGTAGAGATGTGCAGCTGAGTGTCATCAGCATACTGATGGTACTTCACCCCAAAACCACGGATGATCTCGCCCAGCGGCTTCACATAAATGTTGAACAGAAGGGGTGAGAGGACCGATCCTTGTGGCACCCCACATATAAGGGGCCTTGGGGTCGACCTCTGCCCCCCTGCCAACACAGACTGCGACTGGTTGGAGAGATAGGAGGAGAACCACCGCAACACAGTGTCTTCCACCCCCATCTCTACCAATGGTCGATGGTATCAAAAGCCGCTGAGAGGTCTAACAGGACCAGGACAGAGGAACACCCCCTGTCCCGAGCCCTCCAGAGATCATCAACCAATGCGACCAATGCCGTTTCCGTGCTGTACCCGGGCCTGAAACCCGACTGGAACGGATCTAGATATGTCGCTTCATCCAGGTGTCAGGGAAACTGTTTCGCAACCACGCTCTCAACAACCTTCACCACAAAGTGAAGGTTGGAGACCGGACGATAATTTACCAACATTGCTGGGTCCAGGGAAGGCTTCTTGAGGAGAGGCCTCACTACCGCCTCTTTCAAGGTGGCAGGGAAGACACCCTCCCCCAATGAAGCCTTTATAATCCCCTGGAGCCAGCCTCGTGTCACTTCCCGGGAAGCCAGCACTAACAGGAAGGACACGGGTCCAATAAACACGTGGTCGCATTCAGTCCACCCAGTATCCTGTCCACATCCTCAGGGGTCACAGGATCAAACTCAGCCCAGATAACATTCTCAAGACCTGCCCCGGTCCCTTCCCCCGAGACCACCCAGTCGGAGTCCAAATCTTCTCGAATCGGACTGATTTTGTCATGCAGATATTGAACAAAATCCTCGGCTCTACCCTCCATATATAGCCACCCATCTAACAAATGTGACTGACAAGGTTTAAAAAAATACAATACATATAAAATTATATGTATACACACATACACACAACACAACATAATACAAATTAAATAAGATACTCTCTCTGTGTGTATGCCAGCCAAAATACAATACAAATTAAATAAGATAAGTATTATGCATGCACACTTTTCAGCCAACTAAAAAGGGGGCGTCCAGAATGGCTATATACTAGCAGCATGGGCTCAATTCCTATCTTGGTCTCCATATCTGGAAAAACAGGCAGGTTTAAAGACTTTCCAAAACATGAACTTTCCTACCTGGCCACCCTTCCATAGGTAAGTGTGCTATGTAACTTATGTTTTTTCATGTGGCTCATTATTTAGACCAGCAAGAGAGAATAAGCAGCTTTGTAACCATATACAAATATAGTAACAGGCAGATGAGAGAACCAGATTGTTCTGGTGTTGAGCCAGGGTTCCTGTATGGACAAAGATGTTGATCTTGCAAGAAAACAACACATGGATAATATTTGTAGGATTCAGGCCGTCAGGGAGGAGGTAGTTTTGTTATTTTCAGGAGCAACCTTCCTGCTGAGAATTAAAGTTAAGTTTTCTGACAAGAGATAACTTTCCAAAATGATTTATAGAAGGAGAAAATTAGTTGCCTCCACCATACTTTATTAAGTGGAACATTTTTCAATTTTTGACATTTTGAAGGTTGCATTAACACTACATATTAATTCCAGAAAAGATCCTTGGAGAGAGATTGTAGGTGCTTCCTGCTCTGAGACAAGCCCCACTCCCTTTTTTCCCTTCTTCCTTGTGCTATGAACATTAACCTTCAGGTTTATAGAAAATGGGACAAAAATGGAAACTAACCTCTTTAAGGAGACTGTTGTTTGGCCCAGGCAAGGACAAGGTCAGATTCAGCATTCAGATTTCTTTGTTTAAAGGTACATTAGTCTGCTTAATGGATTCTGATGCTCTGAATGTGTCTATTTTTTGTTTTTGCCAGAAATTGTCTCTTGAGTTTTATATGTAAAGATTAACATCTTCATAAAAATTCCATTTGTATATGTTTTATACCATCTCAAGTTATTTGAGCCACAGATACCATCCATTATGGATCTCTGCCCAGTCTCATTATAACATCTTATGAGGAACTGATGTTTGAGGTCCTGTTCATGATTTTATCAACACTAATTGCTTTATTTCATCCATATGTCCAGTAATTTTTGGGGGGCATTAAACCACCTAAAAACTATGTTTTAATTCCCCTTTTACCCCTTTATTTTAAATAAAATTCCTTTTTAAATTATAGATTGGGTCGGTTGTTGCAATTTCTGTCTCTCTCTCTTTCTCTCATCTATCTATAGTACTATGTGAAGCTAGAGAGTTAAACACTTCCTTTTTCTATTGTTGTTACTATTATTGTTTTGTTGTTACCAATTTATGGGGGAACAAGTATTCAGATTGTAAAATCTCCATCAGATCTCTTACAAACTCAGATTGAACAGTATTTTCTTCTTCATGAAAGATGGTTTTTAGGAGTAGGAAAGTTCTTTCTAATCCATAATCATAACAAGCCAAACTAGAAGGGAGAATTTTCTTGCAGTGCTCAGAACTGGCTTTAGTCTTTGAGATAATAACTAAAGAGCTATGGTGGTACAGTGGTTAGAATCAGTGGTGGCATTTAGCCAGTTCTGTCAGGTTCGGGAGAACTGGTAGTGGCGGCTGCGGAAGGCTCCGCCCCCCCGGCCAGGATGTCATCACATCCCATTTTTGATGCTTTGTGCATGCACAGAAGTTCCTGCGCATGTGCGTAGGTGGTGCGTGCAAACAAAGCGAGTGCACTCTCTCTCACTTTTGCGAATCGGTAGCGAAGGTAAATGAATACCAACCTTGGTTAGAATGCAGTATTGCAGGCTAACTCACTGCTCACTGCCAGTACTTCAATTCTCAACAGATCAAGATTAACTCAGCTTTCTATCTTTCGAGGTCGGTAAAATGACAACCCAGATTGTTGGGGCAATATGCTGACTCTGTAAACTGCTTAGAGAGGGCTGGAAAGCACTGGGAAGCAGTATATAACCAGATGTGGTTGAATGACCCTAGAATACCGACTAATAGTGACTTATCTTCATCTTGATCTAGGCTTCTAGAACAACTGGATCTTTAAAGACTTTTTATTTATGTATCCCATCTTTATTATTTTTATAAATAACTCAGGTCAGTGAATTTACCTAATAGGATAAGAAGAATGGAATGACAGAGAATGAGGTGGCTGGATGGAGTCACCGAAGCAGTAGGCATGAGCTTAAATGGACTCCAGAGGATGGTAGAGGACAGGAAGGCCTGGAGGAATGTTGTCAATGGGGTCATGATTGGTCAGACACGACTTCGAAACTAACAACAAGAAGTCTCTCCCTCCTAATTTTCTTTACAACAACTCTAGGAGGCAGTTTTGGCTGAGAGAGAGTGATTGGCCCCAAATCACTCAGCTGGCTTTCATGCCCAAGGCAGGATTAGAACTCAGGTCTCCTAGTTTCTTGCCTCATATCTTAACTACTGGACAAAACTGGCTCTTTTACAATTTTAGAATCATTTCTTATTTCTTTTTATATGTTGGTATATTTCACTTGTGACTGCATCCATATATAAATTGAATAAATAATAAATAATAATAATAATTTTTCATTTTCTATTCATGTTCCTTTAGCTCTTTTGTCCCCAAATCTCCCTAGCCATCCACAATGCCTATCTAAGCAGTCCCATCAGAATAATGTGCACTAGTACTTCCAGAATTTTGTTCTGAGACATTCTCAACCCTCTTGCATTTCCTTTAACAAACAAAAGGGGTAACCCCCCCTTTTTTTCCACTTTTCAAAATCTTAAATCAAACTTCCAGTTGTTAGCTCTGTTGGGATTCGCACATCCACCTGCTTTTTTGACTTGAAAAATTTTAGGTTTGCAGAATATCTTATCACAGACCACCATTCTAGAAGATGAGGTTTGCCAAGCCTCTCAGAGGGACCATTTATCATGGTGATTGCAAACTCTGACTGGATGGGGAAAGGTAGCCTCTCTCTTCATGCAGAAAAAAATGATTAATTCATGCACATGTTTCATCTCGTTTCAATTTTGCTACTTCTATGATTTCTTAATAGTTTAGGATTTAAAATAATGTTTCTTTTAGTTGCCCATTGTCTGAATTTATAATTATATATATATTGATTACTTGATTGTTGTCTAATAGTTATCAAGGAGTTAGTTAAGCTAGTCACATTTCAGAATGTTGAAAAAAAATCTAATACTTTGCTTAAAATTACAAGACCGATATTTCTGGTATGAATATTTATGCTTAGAAATATACTTGTTTATATTATTCAAAAAGACCTCTGACACATTCTTCATCAGAATTCCTAGCCTCTATATGTGTGAAATGTACTTTAGCTAGTGTACATTATTTTTCTTTGTGCAAGAGGAGATATTATATTACTTATAGCAAGAGTTAGGCATTGGGCACAGTGATGTTCAGAGTTATTATTGTTCTGGCAACATAAGATAAAATGAATCCAAGTCCTAGAATAAAATTTCATTTTTTTTATTGTGCACCTGATCTTATTTGCTTTAGAAGTTAGCTACTGGAACAGCTCCACGCTGAAGTTAAATAGGCCATGGAGACCATGAATTGAGCTTCAGTGGTAGGTACCATAACATTTTTCTTCTATTCATAGTAAACAAACACTTTCTTGTTGATAAAAAGCATCAGTGCTTCTATGTCTTTTGATTTTAAAAAATGGCCACAGTCATTCTTTATGATTTCTTCAGGTTTTCAGCTCAGGAAGTCTTGTGTAGGCATATATATTATTATACTATACACCTTATTTATTTCTCTTGAAATACAGTCAAAGTTCAGTCTTCTATAGGAGTGATACAGGATTAATGTGTCAGTAAATTGTTCATTGCTGCATAAGATGAGAAAGAGCTGGACTGACAGGGGCCTGGCAGATAAGTCTTTAGGCCAGGAAGTTTTCTGCCAAAAGGGATTAAAACTGGAGCTCATGAGTCTTCGACAATACCAGCTTGAAAATGAGAGATCCATGTCCTTTGTGTTTATTCACATGAGATTTTTTCTTCAATTGTGCCTTGCTCTGATGTTTTCAAACTCCTTTGGCTAGAGGAAGTTTAAGCCACTTTTTTTTTAACTTTTTTATTTATATACCGTATCTATTATGTACACGAAATTATTTCTTGGCTTGTTTTTTTTTTACATTTCTTCTCAGTGTTGTTATTGCTACATTAGAGCGTTGATAGAAAAATGTAAACTTTGGAATATGAATTTTGCTCTATGGTTCTGAAGTGTCACTGATCAGGAATTTTCCACTATGTCACTTCATTAACAGTGCTTCTTACATATCTATAAGGACTCCTTAATTGGCTGCTTTTGTGCTGTACCTATTGCCAGACTCAGCATGGATTTGCTCAGCATGAGACAATATTGTTTTTCCCCCCATTGTGAAACCCAGATGGATTTCTAGAGAAGAGTGCCATATATCAAGCTGAGAGGGAGGATAAAGGTAACAAATATGTAATGAAGGAGACCATATATTTTGGTAAATGGGTGTGGTATACATCTGTATCTGTATAATGTAGCTATACCTACATCTGGAATACTACAAATCTTTATATAAAACAATAATATTTCATTTGTATCCCCTTCTTTCCTCCAAATAATGTGATATAGCATGTATTAGGTTTTTTTAAAATTAACGTATAAAACATTGTGGGAGATATTAGACTAAGAGATGGTCATTTGGCCATATTCACTCCATAAATTTAATATCTGAGTAATGAAATTATATATTTTCTTTTCTTTTGTTCTTCAAGACATTGCTAACTGCTGGCAACTACCTGAACTACTTCTTACAGTTTTCTTGGCAAGGTTTCCAGAAATGGTTTGCCTTGTCTATTTCCTAGCTCTGAAAGAGAGTGCCTGAGATAGCTTCTAGTGCTATTATTTCTATTTCTGTTTCTTTCTATTCTATTCTATTTCTTTTTCTTTCAGGCAGGTATAATACTTGATTAAAAAACCAAATAGGCATGGTGCTTGAGAACAGGGAGAAAGCAGAGACCAATTCAAAATAAATAAAAGAAAAAAAAAACTAAGGAAATGATGCTGAATTTTTGAAAGCATGGAAATACTGCTGAGTACATCAAGATGTCATTAATGGAAACCAATAAGAAAAGTGTAACCCAGGGGTCAGCAACCTGTGGCTCTGTAGCCACATGTGGCTCTTTTACTCCTCTGCTGCAGCTCCCTCTCACTCAAAACATGAGTCACAACTGCCAATGTGAGACAGCCACTGGTACGTGATTGACTGAGCTTTTCAACTCCCAGTAGGCTAACCATGGATAAATCCAAGAAAAGAAAAGTTTCAGAAAAAAACAAAATGTTTACTTCAAATACATATGCTAGTTTTGTGGCTGCTTAAGAAATAGTCAGGCATGGGAAGGGTTTTGTGGCTCCCGGTGTTTTCTTTTCTGTGGGAAACAGGTCCAAATGGCTCTTTGAGTGTTGCAGACCCCTGGTGTAACTCAAAGACTCCGATATTATTTAAAACTACCAAGTAGTTCAAACCTGACTGAAGGTTGTATGGATTGTTATGCCTCAGCAGGGTTAAAGAACCAAAGAAAGAAATCTCTACTTATATCTCACTTTCAGTCTGCTCATTTTGTTTAGTAATATTATGGACATAATATAGTCCATGTAAACATATTCCTAGAATAGGAATTTATTTCAGATATTTGGAAATGATAGCTGTTTCTCTGTGTATGTGAACCTTCCACCCAAGCCTTCCAGTTGAAAAGAAAATGTACAATATATTGAAACATAAACAAGTACATGTGCCTGGTTCCCCCATTTGTGCACTCAGGATTTTCACAGATGCAATATGGATGTCTTCTTCTCCGGCCCCACCCTCTCCCCCCCAAAAAAAACAGTTTGCTTGTTTTCTTATTTGGATGCATTTCTTCCACCTTTTCAGTCTAACCAATAGCTCTGGAATTCTTAGCTGCTTCTAATCAAGGTTAATGTGATTTAGCTTCTGGAATGAGCCAATGTTGACTAGGTCCTGAGATATGCTGCATTTCTAGTCAACAGAGAGAGATTCAGCAGTGAATTCTGGCTGGATCTATCCAGCTCACGCGAACCAGTATCATCAGCAGTGGGAGGTTCTGCCCACCCACTGGGATGTCATTATGTCCCATTTTTGACCCTCTGCGCATGCGCAGAAGAGGCGTGGCTGTGCATAGCACATGCTCCCATTCCTGAACCGGTAGCAAAGATAAGTGTATTTCATTGCTGGAGAGATTACATCTTCTTAGCATATATTCCCTTGACTATTAGAAAAATAACAACTTAACCATGGAGGCTTATTTAGATCTGCCAATATGTTGATAGGATGGAGTGGCAAGACTTAGTAGACTGAATAGGGAAATGGGGAAAGTGGACTAAAGCATGAAATTTGAGGGAGGGAATGAGGGAAAGAGGAAGGAGGGAGGGAGGGAGGGAGGGAGGGAAGGAAGGAAGGAAGGAAGGAAGGAAGGAAGGAAGGAAGGAAAAGCTACAAAACATATTTGCAGTATGCTAAAGGCATACACTTCATCTTTTAGATTTCTGTCAGTCTCTGAGTGTGTGACATTAGCCAGGATTTCTTTTGCTGTATCATTCATGCCCCAGCTGGACCTGGCTTGACAGAAGCAAAACTCTGCCAATGATCTCTGGACTCTCTTCCACTCTTGGCTAGTCCCCTCAATGTTTGATTTTGTTACTAACACCTCTTTCTGGGTCAGCAGCCTCATTTCTAAACCAAGAACTAGGATGCAGCCAGAGGCATCAGGAGGCAAATGGATGGAGGGGAAGCAGATAATGAAAGCTGGGTCATATTTGTCACGACGCAGGTTTGACCCTTTTGTATGTATGTCATGACAACTCACACACATACATAGAGGGCAGAGCTTTTGGCATGATGCTGAAAGGGAGTGACATAGTGTGCCAGTGGTAATGCAGCATGAACCAGCAGCCTGTGTTTATGAAAAGGATACTGTCTGATTTAATCACTGCAACACAGGCTCTGTTACTTTTTAATTTGGTTAAAAAGGACAGACTATTTCAGCAGCTTGAATTTTAGCTTCTGCTTGAATGAACCATCTTCATATACAAAGGCTTCAAATCAATATAGGGAAAGAAAACTCACTACATTTTAAGTAAATTTGTGTTATCTATTTTACAATGAATATATTAATGTAATCATTAAAACATATGAAGAATGGTTGCAGGAATTGGGTATTTATTTATTTATTTATTTATTTATTTATTTATTGAATTTATATACCGCCCTTCTCCCAGAAGGGACTCAGGGCGGTGAACAGCCAAAAATTAAAATAACATACAATATAAAAATTAAGATTACTAAAAATAGATTAAATTAATCAGCATCCCAAATTTAAAACCCCAAGCTATACAATTAAAAAACTAACCCATAAAACCTATTCAGGCCAGGCCAGCTTGCTGAAATAAAAACATCTTCAGGGCCTTACGGAAAGTGTAGAGATCCGGGATCAGTCATATTCCGGGAGGGAGCTCATTCCAGAGGGCAGGTGCTCCCACAAAGAAGGCTCTCTCCCTGGGGGCCGCCAGCCGACATTGCTTGACCGACGGCACCCTGAGGCCGCCCTCTCTGTGAAAGCGTATTGGTTGATGGGAGGTTATTGGTAGCAGAAGGCGGTCTGGCTAGTGTAGAAAAAAAAAGAACTATAAGTGATGATAGCTGTCTATCCATCTATACCATAGATAGACAACAGAAACAAAAATAGGTAATATTTATAAGGAAGCTGAGGATGTATATATGTATATAATATAGATTTTATGTGAATTGTCAATCCAAAGTATATAAAAATGACATTGTTTGTTTGAATATGTATTAGAGTTTTGGAAAAGAAAAACTACAATAAAAATCATTTTTTTAAAAAAGAAATGACATGATAGCAGTATTCTAGTATTGAAGGGGCTTATACAAAGAAGAGGGAGTCAACTTGTTTTCCAAATCACAAGACAAGACAAGAAATGATGGATGGAAACTAATCAAGGAAAGAAGCACCCTGGAATTAAGGAGAAACTTCCTAACAGTGTGAACAATTAACCAGTGGAACAGCTTGCCTTCAGAAGTTGTGGTTGTTCAGTCACTGGAGGCTTTTAAGAAGAGATTGGACAGTCACTTCTCTGAAATAGCAGGGTCTCCTGCTTGAACAGGGGATTGGAGTAGAAGACCTCCAAGGTCTATTCCAACTCTATTCTGTCTGAATTGAATTGGTTAATGTAATCAGAACAGGACAAAGAAGCTCTTTCTTCTTCATTTTCCATTTTTTTCTTCTTCTTCTCTTCTTTTAACCAAAAGAACATGTGTCACTGGCATACAAAACCATGTAATTTATCTCGGCAACAATTCAATGTGTGTGTGTGTGAGCTGGCTAGACACAATGAATGGCTATGTGACCTTTCTGCAGACATTTCACAATATATTTTTTATTTCCAGTTTTAAACAAATTCAGTGAGAATTGGGAACTGTTATGCATTCTTCTTTGGTTTGGGTGATGAAAATAGTTGCACATTTTGGATGATCAGCTACTTTTGACTGACATATTCAGTTTGCTACATTTTGCACATCTTGCTTTATTGTTTCCACACATTTTTGTAGGTGGATCAGCTTACAAAAGAGGAGCCAAGCCTCTTGGAATCTATGTATTCTATTCACACATAGCGATTACCATAGAAATGAGAGACATCTCATTTACACATTTTGACAGTGCATCTTCTAAAAGTGTTGGTCACCACATTTGATAGCCACATTTCTGAAAGATTCCTGTTCCCAAGAAAGATAATTAAGCCTATCATTCGGTAATAGGCTTTTATATCATTCGGTGATATAAAAGATCATATAAAGTCTTTATTTTTCTTCATGTTGGTCTTACCATGCCAGAGTCAACTGATGTAGTAAGGCTAAAAGACTTTAAAATATTAAAAATTAACATATGTACAATACATGCAATTGTGCACTATGAATCTTTTAGGATACTACAAAATTCATTAGTAATACAATCATTATTGGACATCTTTGTTCAATTTTTTTTCTGGTGAAATGGAAGATATTTCTTAATACGGAAAGTATCCTTCAGGTACTGTAGTTCAAAGCCATAGAAAGTGAAAGGTCAAAAACAACCCTTCAAAATGGGTCCATAAATTGCCTAGGGAAGATGAAAGTATTGAAATAATATAATTACTTTCCTCAGTTCTACTTAATATTCTAACATTCTTTTCTATTCAGTGCAACATGAACAAAAGATTACCCAAGCAGGAATCCTTGAAGCCAAGATAATCCTATTTTCTTATAGATAGCAAACAAACTGAATCTGGTAAAATGTAAGGCAGAAACTGAGAGAGAGTGAGTTCTAGTCCCACTTTAGACATGAAAGCAGCTGGGAAATCTTGAACCAATCATTCTCTTGCCACCCTAAGAAACCGGCAATGGCAAATCAATTCCAAAATCTTGCCAAGAAAAACTCAGGAACCTATCCAGGCAATCTCCAAATGTCCAGGAGTTAACACTGACTTGAATGCACACACAGAGAGACAGAAAGACAGATGGGGGGGGGGGAGGGGGGAGAGAGAGAGAGAGGGAGGGAGGGAGGGAGGGAGAGAAAGAGAGAGATGGTGTGTGTATGTGTAAGAGAAATAAAGTAAAACAACAGTGAAAGCAGATGCGAGGAACAGGTGTTTGAGCATGGAAACAGATATGACTGCTTTAACAATTAAAGGGCAGGTGTTTCCATGTGTTCCAAGATATTTTTCTCAAAGAACATATCTAGCCTATTTCACAATTTTATCTGTCTTTAGTGTTGCCTTTTAATAAAATCTATCATTTATTTTGTTCTTTGAATGCCTAATTACTGAATCTGCTATTTTACCTTCTCTTAGATATAAACAAAAGAAGCTATATGACTTTGGGCACAACCAAATGGCCATATTAAAAAGCTGTCTATTTTCAGCTGGCAGAAAATATGTAAAAGAAAATGCTGTCCTAATTGTTTATTCTTTCATAATAATGAGACCAGTGACTGGGGCTATCCTTGACATTTTAATGAAGGCAAGGGAGGTGATTAGTATATTTATCTGGCTTTTTCCACTAAGAATTTTCTGCCAGTGGGAAAAAAAACAACATTCATTCTCTTTAATGTGGGTTGGTGAAGAATAGGTGGATGGTGGTTTTCACCATTTATGAAGTTGACTAACAAGTCACAAGTGTGGCAGTGATTCAAATTTGTCACTGATGATTTGGGAGGTTTTTGACCATGGGACTAACACTTGCCTGAAAGATCACTTAACTGGAATTCCAAAATAGTCTGTCAAATAAGCTGAAAACATGGAATAAGTATATGAGGTGAAGTGGGAAGCAACAATTGATAAGATGTGATGTCCATTCTTAAGTAGTGTTAGGGTTAGGGAAGTGCTGGCAATATTTCCAATACTATTCAAATGGTTGGCAATACTTAGAGGAAGCTGACTGGGTGGCTATGGAAGTTGAATGGTATAGGAAAAATGGATACACTTCCCCATCCCAAGTAATAATAATAATGGAAATACTAGGACATGAAACTCCTGGCTCTTCTGGCAGCTGGCAAAACCTGGCTCTTCTCTTATTGTAAATGATCTCTTGTGTAGCAAAGCACTAATGCTTTCCTAAAAAAATGGTTATTTTATTTTAAATACAAGTCTCTCTTTCAAAATGATGATAAACACATTTGAAAACTAAATAGTGTAAATTCAAGAGCCAAATGTTCTTTCCAGTTGTGGGTTTCAATTTTTTTTAGTACCGGTTCTGTGGGTGTGGCTTGGTGGGCATGGCATGACTTGGTGGGTGTGGTCTGGTGGGTGTGGCAGAGGAAGGATACTGTAAAATCTCCATTCCCACCCCACTCCAGAGGAGAATATTGTAAAATCTCCATTCTGTCCCCAATCCAAGGAATGGTTACTGCAAAATCCTCATTTCCTTCAGATCAGCTAGGACTTGGGAGGCAGAGAATAGATGGGGGTGGGGCCAGTCAGAATTTTTACCACTGGTTGTCCGAACTACTCAAATTTCAATTATCGGTTCTCCAGAACTGGTCAGAACCTGCTGAAACCTACCTCCTGTTCTTTCCTAAATTGTATACTTAAAGCAAAAACTGGCCAAGAAGGGCAATTCCCAGTAAATAGGAAGAAAGGATGTGCTGATATAGCCAATAGGAATTGGGAAATCCCAGGCCAGTCACAATACCAAGCACATTGTCAGTGAGGTATCATATTGATGTATTAAAGATGACTTTAAATTACCCCAGCTGCCTCTGGGGAATGAGACAAAGTCAATGACACAAGGATATGACTTAAGAAAAAAATCATGAGCTTATTCATGCTATGGTTAAGGAAATGTAAGAATGAGACTTGAACCTCACTCCTCAGAGTAGAAAAAATATCAAAAACATGCTCATGGACATACACTAATTGAAGATAATATAGTGGAGCATTCTGGATTTATAAACTAGTGCATATTTCCTCAAATTTCAAATGTTGCCTTTCCCATACATTACGTTCCACCCTAAGCTTTTCAAGAACTCTATATGAGATAACGTCATGCAAGACTAGGCAAATCTGTTCCACAAATGAGCAGTCTGCATTTATTTAAGGTAAACATTGCACAATAAATGTCACATTTGCTTTCTCATGTTGTTGGTACAAATTCCCATTTTACACACAGCAATTAGAATCAAATTCAGAAGCTTTCAAATCCAGTCAGCTTTGTTATTTGAGTGATGTCTAGGGGGTCCCAGAGTTCACAGAAGAATGCGGCATTGAGTAATGGCTTTATGAATGGTAGAAGAATGACCTATTCAGAGAAAGAGGCCCACATGAAAGATGGTGCTCAGTGAAATAAATAGTCATTTTCTTCATGCACATTAAATGTAAGCATCTGTTTCCTTTAGCCTATGCTCAAATTCAAGTTTATCCCCATGTGAAATTGAATTAAACTCTTAATTGGCAAGTATTGTTTGATGTTCATTAGCAAGTAAATAAGCAAACATTCTTATGGCTATTTTGTTGTTGATAGTAACTATAACATTTAGACTTCTTTTTCTGTTATTTTGAACACTTAAGGCAGCTAACAAAATTTAAAGATAAAAACAATAAACTATAAATATTGAATTTATAGGAATAGGCAACTACATGATGGTTGCACTAACATTTATTTTTTTCAATTCTGGGATACTGTGCTGGCTGTTTTTAACAATTGCAGTGAAGTTGGTCTCCATAGGACTTCAAAATAAACATTCAGTTGCCACAGATTGCCTTTCCCCATGAAAAATCATCCTAACTGGATTCGGCTATAAAGACGTAGCAATGGCAGAAAATGCATTTAGGGAAGAGTGATACTATATTTTTGTGTTCTCAGTTTTGTTTGTTGCTAAAAATCTGATCCCTGGGGTCACAAATAGGTTAGTTGCACCAAAATTTTACCAGGTTAAAAAAAAAAATTCTAGCTTTGTAAATATGGTCGAAACTAACAGAATAACAGAGTTGGAACGGATCTTGGAGGTCTTCTAGTGATCCAACCTCTGCTCAAACACAAACCCCTCAGGCAAATGGTTGTCCAATCTCTTCTTAAAAATCTCCAGTGGAGGCAAGTCATGCCACTAATTGTTTTAACTGTCAGAGGAGTTCTCCTTAGTTCAAATTCCAGATTGCTTCTCTCTTTGATTAGTTTCCAACCATTTCTTCTTGTCCTGCCTTCAGGTGCTTTGGATAATAGGTTGACCCTCTCTTCTTTGTGGCAGATCCTTAGATATTGGAACACTGCTATCAGGTCATCCCTAGTCCTTCTTTTCATTAATCTAAATATAACTGGGATACCTGAGAGAAAAATAATGAAAATGCATAGCCTATATTAATTATACAGTGTCTCTGTGTGTTTCATTATATACCTTGTCTGCCATCATCTACCTCTGCCATAATATGGAAGCTGAGATAAATTGCTTTCAGCTTTCTTCCTAGTGGTGAAAAGGGGTTTGCTTTTTTATCTAAAGAAGCTTTGCCTTTTCAGAAAAAGCTTGCTTGACAGTGCTAAGGGAATTTTGAAGATGGAATTCCATGTTTCTGATCCTATGAAAAAGCACTGAGCCTTACCTGTGGTCAGCATTTTGAGGATTAAACGGGCAGGCTGGATTAGCCTTCTGAGTGAGAGATTCCCAACCTCTGTTGTGAAAAAAGAAATCGTTAAGTACCACTAATAAAAATAAGAATCAGTCAATCTTCTATAATCTTCTTTTAAGCAAGACGTTTCACGTAAAGGTTTTATAAGATGAACTTGATTGTCTGGATTGTTCATCCTTTCAAGATTCAGATTGAGTTGTGAGTCAGATACAACCTTGACTCATGGCCTTCACTGAAAACAGAGGACAGATTTGATTAAAATGTGTTTATAAATCAATAAGTTGTATTTTGCTTCGAAAAAGTTTATTGTAACAATGCTGGATTCTTCTTGATTTTATGAAAATACAGTTCCTGTAGTATATATTCCAACTGAGCATTCACAGACATGTATTCACTGATGTAATTTAGTCGAGGGAAATACAGTTCCTTTCAATAAGCTGTTATTATTGATTTTATTGGTTTTAAATCCAGGTATATTTATTTTTTTGATGTCAGGTGCCATGATGATTTCTTACTCCATATATCATTTCATTAAAACTGAAAATAGGCATATGCAGAGCTGTACAGGAGAAAAACATCTAAAATCTGTTAACCTTATTTGGCGTTCCTAGCATTCAGCAAGCAACTGCACTTCATCACAATCTGACGCAAAACAAATGTCTAGTGTGGGAATTTCATCATGCTCAACAATGAAGTCGTTTGGGTCAGTGAATTCCTCTTTTCCCTAGCTCAGTCTATAAACTTACATTTTACTACCATCCATCATATCTAGCTGACACATTAAGAACATGGCATTCTGCCGTTAAATTTCATATTTGAAGGGAAAATAATTCCCTCCCACCTCTGTCCTTGGCTCTTACACAAAGGTTTAAGCTTTGCTTATGTGTTAGGTCCACATAGAACATTGGAGGCATGGGTTTGCATTCATCCCCAATTTCTTGCTCTTTTAAGTAGTAAATATATGTAGGTGGGGGTAGTTTTATAAACAAAAATGTATATTGCCCATTTTTTTAAAGATCTGGTTGTTCAAAATGCTTGACATGCACAATATACTGAGAGCAGGGAACTAGCATGCACTGTACTGCAAATCTCTTTGCATAAGATTTCAGTAGTTTTTGAATTTAACAGTGGTACAAGGTTAAGGTTAAACATTTTCATATCTGTTTGTGGTATTTTATTCAGGTATGTATCATGCTGGGAATGAATTAAAGTCACTTTATTTCAAAACTGCCTAAAACAAAGATACTCCAGTAGTAACAATGAACTCCGTGTAGTGCTCTAAAATGCTATGCTGTCTATTAACTTTAACACATTAGTAGAAAAGCTCTTGTTTCAAGGTGACATCTTTTGGTTTCAGTAGGACAATAATTCAGCCCTTCTCCTGTGGTGGAACTCATAACAGCACTGTTTTTTCTGCTATTCTTAAAAGTTTTCAGTCTGCCCAATATTACCATTCCTCCATCCCACCAATAACCAACCACAGCAACAGCCTTTACATTTCATTTTATTATTTATTAGATTGATTTATTCCACAGCCTAGTTCACAAATTTGGGTAGTAAAAACACATTACAAGTAAGTTACTTTGGGTAGTAAAAACACATTACAAATAATTAAAAAAGAAATAAAGCAACACATTTAATGATAATTGAGAACAAACACAATAACACTCAACAATACTAACATTTCACATTTGTAACCCCAATTTGTTGATGCATTTTTCATGCCTCTTGTGAAGAGCCAAGGTTGGACCAATTTAATTTCAGGGGAATAGTATTCTAGAAGGTATGCCCTGTTCCCATCCAATGTTGTTTGTAATTGAGGGGAACCAGAATCTTTTCCTCCTGTTGAACAGATAGAAACAATAGTCTGTCTCCATGCCATAAAGAGCTTTACAGATGATAACTAGCACTCTGATTTTCGATCAGAAGCCTATTGCAAGCCTATTCAGCTCATGGATCAGAAGTGTTACATGGGTGTATCAATATATGCCTATGATTGCCCATGCTTCCTCATTTTAAATGAGATACATAGTTGGTCTTTAAGGGCAGCCCAACGTAGAATAATCAGTTGCAGTAGTCCACTCAGGAAATAACAGAGGTATGAATGACTATGAGCAGTATCTCCCAATACAGGAAAGTATGCAACTGTTGCACAAAATAAAGCAATCCTACTACAGCTATCACCTATTCTTTGAACAGGAACTGTGAGTTCAGAGCTTTGAGTTTAGGAAGATTTCCTTGTGAGTATGCACTGGTTCTGATTGGTGTAGTGCAACCTCATCCAGAACTGAAGCTAGAAAAACACTGTATCCTGAGGGCCCTAAAACTAAAGCTAGTTAGCCTTGCTATATTTGATTTGAAGCCTGTTTTTCCCCATATGGATATTCACAGCTTCCACTATTGTGTTGGAGACACAACTTCTAAGATATCACTTAGTCAGCCTCAAGTAGTAACTTGATGTAGAGCTATGAATCATCAGTCTATTTGTGATATCTTAGCCCATTCCATTGGATGACCTCACCCAGCAAGTGTAGATGTTAAATGGAAGTTGGAGAGGGAGGGTTCATTTTCTTCCTCCACCCCACCTTCCATCAACACTCACTGGAACCAGTTCCAGAAGAAGTAGGACATTCAACAAAGTACTCGTAATATTTCTGAAGCTGGTCTAGAAGAATGTCACAATTGATCAAAGATGCCGAGAGAAGAAGGAAAGTTAGGATGTGCCCACCATTCTCATCCTGTTCCTGCCAGAGGTCATTCACAAGTGTAATGAATGCCATTTCAGTTTCATGCCTATATCTGAATTCTGACTGAAAAATGTTCACATAGTCTGTTTCCATAGGGTTCTATGAAGTTGCAGTATGACCATCTTACCAACAAACTTCCTGAAGGGAAGATTGAGATCAGATGAAAATTATCTAAAACTTGGATCCAGAAATGGTTTCTTAAGGAGGGATACACAATCATTTCTTTAAGTATTGGCAAGACTATCTCTCAAGGATAAATTGCCAGGACGCAGTGCCTTAGTGGCTAAGACACTGAGATTGTTGATCAAAAGGTCAGCAGTTTAGCGGTTTGAATCCCTAATGCCGTGTAACAGGGTGAGCTCCCTTTACTTGTCCCAACTTCTGCCAACCTAGCAGTTTGAAAGCACGTAAAAAATGCAAGTAGAAAAATAGGGACCACCTTTGGTGGGAAGGTAACAGCATTCTGTGTGCCTTTGGCATTTAGTCATGCTGGCCACATGAGCACAGAGAAATCTTTGGACAGCGCTGGCTCTTTGGCTTTGAAACGGAGATGAGCACTGCCCTCTAGAGTCAGGAACGACTAGCACATATGTGCGAAGGGAACCTTTACCTTTATCTTTAACCACACAGTTTCCTAGAAGCCTTAGCTAGCAAGGAGGAACATGAGTCCAATGCATGAGTGACTGAGCTGACAAGTCAGAGAACCTTGTCCACTTTATCAAGATCAATGGAATAAACCTTCTCTCAGATAATTGGACTAGATTTAATATCAGTCACCTTATTTGCTCTTCTTGCTCTCACAAACCTTTTCTCTTTCATATCTATACCTAACCACTCAAGCAAATTTAAAGAAGAGTGGGAGGAGAAGGAGGAGGAGGATGTGGATGGATGGGTCATAAAAAGCTTTGTCTCCTAATCTTTTAAGATTACCTTTTTACTTATTCCTTTTATAAGAACAAGTGGAAGAAGGAACAAGAGTTAAGTTGAAATGGGCTGGATGTCTTGGACCCCTTCCTTAGTAATATGAGCACTGGTGAATATTTTTTTTGAAAATAATTAATCCCAAGTGATTGATAGGAATTGTTTCAATTGTCTAAATAGTCCTAGAGCATTTTGATATGGCAGAATAAAATAATAATTATTATATTTATTTTTTTTAAAAAATTTAAGCTAAATTTTTAAAGGAGGATGAATTTTTCTGGATTGCCCAACAGTGCAAAAGAAAGGCAACATCCATAGGGAAACATTTCAATTTTGAATATTTAATGGACCATTGTAACATAAAATGCTGTGGAGAGAAAAACCATTTTAAAGTAAATTAAAATACCTTGACAATATCAATTGAACTTTGGCAACTCAGCCAAGCGATCCAGTAATAAAGGCTTTCAAAGAAAAATGATGAAAATAAAAGACATGTTTATAAATATGCATGTCATCAATTCATTCGGGTTATGGGATAATTTTGCCTTCTGGGGAATTAAAATATCATGTTCACCAGATTGTGTCATAGATTATCCATTAGTAAACTTCATATGATTTTACATAGGTTCTTTTGTCAGCAACACAATGGAAAATAATGTTCTTTTAACTAGTACATTTAGCAGTAGAGAGCATAACGGATGGGTGGTTTTTTAGAGAATTTTATTCATCTTCACTTCTCAGAATGCTTCTGTATGAATATACAGTATGTTTGCACGTATGCCCCTTCTCACCATAGGGGTGGTATATATCTTCCTCAATATCGGGTTTTCTACCAGAGGCCTAGGACTATGTGGTTTCTGGACACCACAGGTAGACCTCAACGTACAACCACAATTGAACCCAAAATGTATGTGAGAAATTTGTTAAGCGAGTTTTGCCACATTTTAGAACTTTTCTTGCCACGTTTGTCAAGCGAATCACTGCATTTGTTAAATTAGTAACACAGTTGAATCTGGTTTCTGCATTGACTTTGCTGGTCAGAAGGTTGCAAAAGCTGATCACATGACCCCAGGACACTGCAACCATCATAAATATGAGTTATTTGTCAAGCATCCCAATGTAAATCATGGGGATGCTGCAGCAGTCATAAGTGTGACAAATGGTCATAAGTCACTTTTTCAATGCCATTGTAATTTTCAAGGGTCAGAAAGCGAACTGTAATAAGTTGACAACTACCTGTAGCTCAGCATTTCCTAGCACTGCACTGTTCAGCACAGAATATGTGATTCCTGGGATCTGTTGGAGCACTCTCCAGGTTAGGAGTCATAGCCTTGAATATCCCTACCACTACTTTGACTTTACTTTCCATATCTTCCCTAGTTCTTCCTTTAGGTCTTAGTTCCAGCTTTTCATACTCCTTTTTCCTGATGTTGCTGTCAGATGGCACAACTATATCTAAAACCAGCACTGTCTTCAGTCCTTGTCTACTACCATGTTGTCTGATTGATGGGCCATTACTAGCCTGACAGATATACATTATCTTTTTTATGTTAAAAAAAGCCCAGATTTCATTTTCTTGCTACATTTTTATTTAAAGACATACCATCTCTTATTTCTAACCATACATCATTTAATAAACATCAAATTAAAGTAACAGTTCATTACATATTACATTGGATATATCCACAGAACTAAGCCATACATGTATGAGACATCTATTTCATTTCAAGTTACTCTCTTTAATACCATCAACATCTGCCTGCTCCTACTGCTTATGTAATGCTCTTTCAAATACTTCCACTTGATTCTAAATATCAAAACAGTCATTGGTGTCCAAGCATGGTGCCTCATGTTTATGGTACAACTTTGTGTCTACTTAGTGAAAATGTTTCTTACTTGTTTTTTTTCTACTTATGGATTGCCTAGTATCAAAAGAAAAATAAGGGGGGATTGTTGATAATAAAATAAAAAAGAAATTAAAAATAAGGAAGAGGAGAAAGGTTACTCCACTGAGTAGGAACCCTTTCTTCTCTGAAAAACTCTTATACTTTCTGTTAGAAATGTAGAACAAGAAAACAATCCCTCCTCTCAGTTTTTGAGGAAGTCATTAATAGATAGTCAAAAAGGAAAAAAAAACCTTTTTCCATTATGAAGAAAAGACAGGACTATGTCAATGATTAGGCAAAACAAAGAACTTTTCAAAATATTTATAGTAGGATGGGAGCAGTCTGGAATACTGGAATTGCAAATTATTCCAACTCAAGAATAATATATTTCATTTAGATACCACATTGGAAAAAGAAGAAAGATTATGGGCATACATAATCTCCACTTTGACTTGAATAGGAGGGTGCCAGCGCTGAATACTTCTCACTCCTACATAAATGTCTGCAATTTTACAAATGTTAAATGGAGGAGTGGAAGCATGAATGACATTTATCAGCTCTGCTTGCAGGAGCTCAAAATGATGCTTAGGACATCTATTGGATGAGTCTCAATCTTGCAAGACTTCTCTTGAAATGGATTCTTTCCTTATAGCTGCAGGCAGTCTTTACCAAATTGCTGTATTTTTCAGACTATAAGATGCTCCGGACCATAAGATACATCTAGCTTTTGGGGAGGAAAACAAGAAAAAAAAATCTGGAGTTTGGAAGTAGGCTCCAGCTGAGAATCATCTTTGCCAAAAGACATTTAGCAAATATTTTTGTTTTGGTCAATCATATGATTGGCTACTTCAGGTAGTTTTTGCTTAATGACCAGTCAACTTAGTGTTCATTCAAAGTTGTGATGAACCTTTCCAGAGCTACTTATGACCTGTTTTTAAGGACCTATGTCCATACATACACACAGTCACGTGATCATATTTTGGAGGCTTGGCAACTGGTTCTGATTTATGGCCATTTGCAATGTCCCACAGTTAAGTGAAAATGATCTTTGGTGGATTTTTTACTTCCCAATTTTCATGTTTAGTCTGGCTTCTGGCTAAAAAAAATTTCATTGGGTATGAGTCTTTGTTTAATGACCATGACATTCAATTGGCAACTGTGGTGTTCACTTAATAACTGCTATAAAAAAGGTCATGAAATATGATGACCCACTTAGCTACATTCTTAATTCCAGGCTGAATTATGGTCATAAATTGAAGACTACCTGCAATGGATTCTTAATGATTGGTAGTTCTTGCTATAAAGAAGGGCAAGATGAAAATGTTGTTTGAGAGCTGGAACATCTACTACATCTACTATAAAGTTTAAGACCTGTAATGATAAAGGATGTAGCAGTTATTAATATATACAGGCAGAAGGTCTTCAGTCTTTACAAATAGGTAGGCCATCTCTTCCCTGCATCAAAATAGTATGAAAAATGGAGTCTAGCATCTTAGTTTGTATATATACTTTCTTGCTTGAAAGAATATTCTCTTTAATTTTTGTATTGTAATCTTAACAGAATAAAGCATTATATACTAATTTTTAAGAAACATTAAGAACTTTTGGATTCTGTTTCCTATACATATGATAAGGAGAAAAATTTACATAATTTCCTGTATTTCTTTGGCAAATTGGCATTTAGAAAAGATAACAAAATACAATAGTCACTGCATGAGAATAAGGGTTAAGGAAAAGAGAAAGACCAGAAAAGGAGTGCAGAATTGAGAAGTCTTCAATGAAACTAAACCATAAGGGTAAAAGTGATTGTTGAAATGAAAGCCAAGTTCAATAATATAGAAAGATCGTCTCTGTGTTGCATAACTAAACAACCTGTGCCCTGTTGGGTCATTTTTTCAGAGATATTTCTTTAATTAAATAGAGAAAGAGAATGATCACCAATGGGCAAAAAAGTAATAGGAGCAGAAGAAATTTCCAACTTCCTGCCATCTTCTCCATTTAATTTTCTTAATGGCAGGGAGACTTCCTTCCTTCCTTCCTTCCTTCCTTCCTTCCTTCCTTCCTTCCTTCCTTCCTTCCTTCCTTCCTTCCTTCCTTCCTTTTACAAAAGAACTTTTATTTTACAAAAGTAGAAGTTGACAGTTTCTTCATGAAGAAAGCAGGGCTGTCAAACTCACAGCCCCCGGTCCGGATGCATCTTGTGTTGGCCACACCCAACCCAGTTTAGCGAAGGGGGAAAAAGTCATGATACATCATGTGATGACACAACGATACCCCTGGCTTATAGGATCAAGTAAGGAAGGATTGAGTCTTGAAAGGACTAGAGAATAAGAAAAAAACCAGAATCTGATGAGCCAGATAGGAGAAAGTCCAACCAAGAAGAAATTAAATAGTTGCAAAAATGAGAATGGGTTTATAGATGAGCAAGCACAGAGCACACATTTATATTTAGGCACAATGTGATCTTTTTCCTCTTCCGTTTAAAAATTATTTCTATAGATCATGTGAATTGAATAGCTCACCTGCATGCTGAATTTGAATAATTATTATGTATATACAGTATATCTATCTATCTATCTATCTATCTATCTATCTATCTATCTATCTATCATCTATCTATCTATCTATCTATCTATCTATCTATCTATCTATCTATCTATCTATCTATCTATCTATCAAGAGAAAATCAGTTTAGTGCAGTGGTTAGATTAGAAATTTGGAAACTATGAATTCTGCCTTAAGTACAAAGTCCCATGGGTGACCATAGGACCTTAGTCCTATGAAGCAGCCTATGGCAAACCACTTCTGAAGCCTTGCTAAGAAAACTGCAGGAGGGGGGAGTGGAAGGAAGGAAGAACCCTTTGAAAGACCAGCCTCTTTCCTTGTTGCTCATAATTTGGTTTGTAAATTTCATCCAGTTCTGTTAAAAAAGGTAAAAATCTGCAGTTGTTTGTAGTTTTTTCCCATGATAGTCAGTAGAAGATTTGAAGCCTGGAGTTCTTGAAAGTCACTTTGGATTTGGCCCTGAATCAGATGGGGCAGTGTCTAAATCACTCCAAGTTCAATAAAGTTGTTTTCCAACTTGCTAGTTATAATCCAAACCAAATCTTGTAGTTGGTTACACATCACTAGTTTTAATTACAGCATCTCCAGTGACAAATGATAAAGAAATATAGTACTTTAACTGCATTTGCTACTATACAGTAAAATGAGAATTTAATTCATAGTTCCTCAGTTTTTCTTTGTCTTTAAAAGTTTGTTTACCTAATTAGTTTTGCCTTAAGCTTTCTAATTGCTATTATTGGGAAAGTTACAGTTTTTTATGGGTTAAACAAGGATGCAGATGCTTAATTCATTTAGTAAATTACAAAAAAAAATGATTGAGGAATCCTCCTTGAAGTTATGAAATATTTGTGTAACTCATGTCTTTTAAAATAATATTTTCAGAATAGTGCTAAATCTTACCTATTAAAGAGCAAGCAGCAATTGGGTGAAGAAGGGAGAATAATGAAGTGATGGGGTAATAGAAGCCAAGGTGGTAGTTATTGGCTGAAAACTATTCTATAAACAGCAATGCAAACTGGAAAGAATAGTTTGGAAAGCTAAATGTTAAGGGCCAGGTAAAGGTGTGAACTCTCTGAAAATAGTTCAGAAGTGTTTTAGATATTATATGACCAGTATTTACTGTATTTGCCATTCATTAAAGTGATCCCTCTTTTTTCAGTCTTTTTAAAAGTTTATGGCTCTTTTAAGGAATTTACTTTTTAAAATTAATGTAACTTACTTAGTTTCAAAGTGGCTTCATTTTACAATAATGTCTCATGTCATCTCTGACATCCCATGTTTTTATTAAATAGCAAGAGAGAGGGCAATTTCATATATTGCATTTTATCAACAACTATACTACTATTTCAGAGGCGGGTTTCAAAACCCATCGCTACCGGTTCGCTTGTGAGTATGCGTGCACTTGTGCGCTTGTGCGCCACTTCTGAGAATGTGAAGAAGCTTCTGCTCATGCGCAGGAGCATCCGGGGGATGGGTGGAGGCTCCCGCCACCACCACTACTGGTTCACTTGATCCAGGGCGAACCCGTAACAACTCACCACGGTACTATTTCCATTAAAGGGAACTCCTACCATTGAAAAAAAAAGTCCTTTGGAGAATCAGTTCCTTTCAGTTCCTCTATATCAGAGTTTCTTCACCTTGGCAACATTGTCGGACCCCTTCAGCCAGTGACAATTTCCAATCGCCCGGTGCATTCCCACAGACAGGGCCTCCTCAGGGTGCTGTCGGCCAGACAGTGTTGGCTTGCAACCCCCAGGGGGAGAGCTTTCTCTGTGGGTGCACCCACCCTCTGGAACTAACTTCTTTTGGAGCTCCGGATGGCCCCTGACCTTCGCTTGTTTCGCCGTGATTTGAAGACCTGGTTGTTCCACAACTTGGACTGATGGGGGGTTTCTTAATGAATTTTTAATTGTTTTAAATTGGAATTTTAATTTTATATTGTCTTTAATGAGGAACTGTGCATCTTTACCGTTGTAAGCCGCCCTGAGTCCTTGGAGATAGGGCGGCATATAAATTGCATTATAAATAAATAAATAATTAAGCTGTTAAGTATGCTAGCTAGGGAATTATGGAAGTTGACATCCACCCAGCTTGAAGCTGCCAAGGTTGAGAAACACTGTTTATCCATGATTTTGCTGGTGATGAACTGTTGATGGTTGTTGGTAAATGAAGAATCTAATTATAAAGATGGGCTGCAAATCCCCGTTTCAGAGTTTGTATCTTGGTTCAAAGCTGATGAAATTCTATTTCCCATTAAGTTCATCATCTATGCTACATACTATGAAAATAAATCTAGGTAAAGGGGCATTTCTGGCATTGTATTAGTGTGTTCTTTGCTTTTCTAAAAATCTTTTTGAATAGTTGTTTGAATGCAGCTGTGAAGAATTAATTTTCCCATTTGAATGTTGAGAAAATGGAACAGTCAAATGAAGTGGGGTTTTTTTGCTGCTAATTCACATTGATAATGTAGTCTCTCTGAATACTGTAAATGGAGGCTGAGGAAAAGCAAGATTTTCTAAGGAAAGCAGAGCATAAATATAAATGGGGAAAACATGAAAGAAAAAAAGAAAAAAGCCTATAAAA
The DNA here is from genome assembly GCA_030761175.1 of Masticophis lateralis. NCBI lineage: Eukaryota > Metazoa > Chordata > Lepidosauria > Squamata > Colubridae > Masticophis > Masticophis lateralis. The sequence goes on from JAUDYJ010000002.1 coordinate 232,025,214, forward strand.
AGATAATCCATTCGTTCAGTTGAATTTTTTTTATTAATCTGGACACAATAGAAAGACATATTGGTCGTTTTATATGTCTCATTGTAATGCTTATCATTTATTTGTCCATTACAAAATTTTGCTTGCTCAGTATTTTGAAAAGCACAGAGAAGCTTTTTTTTAAATAAGAAAAACTAGGGACATTAAATTCTGAATTGCATTTACAGGGAGCTTTTTTGTCCCAAAACATATATTGTTGAGAATCTTTACATTCACTGAAGGTGCTTGACTAAAGGGTATAATAAAAGCAATTGTATAAAAGGAAATTGACTGTGTCAGTACAGAGAAACATTTGCAGTTTAAAAAACAACATTAGGTTGCGTTGCTTTGGGCAAGATATATTTCAGATACTGGTAGTTTGGGACTGCAACAGCTTGGACCATTTCATGCGAGCATAACTTGATACTGATGCCTTTTATTAGCTGATTTTTTTTCCAAGCCCCAATTCTCATATGAAAAGGAAAGCTATAAGCCCACATAACCAAAAACGATTATTCAGTGAAGATTTGCTTCTTTGTTCTTGCATTCTACTTAGATCTCTGAGACTGTATAAATCTGTTTGGAATACATGTTGTATTTTAGGACACAAATCGAGATCTTATGCAGAAAGGAACACTATGAAGGAAAACTACGGAGTTGCTCCATCCCAGTTGAACTTTATTTTTCAGAAGATAGAAAAAGGAACAAAGGAGTGTACTACCTTGGACCTAATATTTCACCAAAGAAATGATGAAAGAAGTGCAGGTGATTGAAACCTTGGGAGAAAGTGATCATGTTATCTTTGAGTTCATAATACAAAGCACGGATGTCAAGCTCGATCACATTTGGCAAAAATTGTAACTGAGTAAAATGTATTTGAATATGTTAAATTGTATAAGTTATGATATGGCCAATACTCTGTTCATAAAATATGTGGGTGAAAATGGGGGGGGGGGATCAATAAAACTTGATTAAAAAAAAACAACAACCTCACGGGCCAGATCGTGATGTATCATGACATTTTTTGCCTTTGTAGAGCGAGGCTGGGCGTGGCCTGTGTGTGATGTATCCGGCCCGCAGGCCACCAGTTTGATGAGCCTGATATTAAGGAAAGAAATAGAGAAGAGTGGGTTGTGCATGCTGTATTTCAAAAGAGTTGATTTTGAATGTTGTTCAGGTCCAGTGTTAAATCAGAGCAAGTTTCAGAGATCTGCTTCTCAGCATTACTAACATCCATCAATTATCACACACAATAATCTACTTATAAGAGAAGCATTGAGAAGAATATAATTCAAGAACTATGGAATAATGGGTGCTACTGTATTCTGTATGGGTTTTTCTCCAAAGTATAGATATCTACTTAGTAAAAATTAAACAATTTTGTATCACACCACATTAATGGGATACTATGGCATCACACCTATTTTCAGCCATTTTGGTCATACAATATTAATTAATGAGTTGACTCTATGGAATTGCCCAATGACAATACAAAAAGGGTCTTATATAGGTTGCCATATTTGTCATGAAATAGTCAAAAATATGTCTTTTCACATGTTCTTGATTTTGATGACATCAATTTAAATGTACAGTTCAATCTGTTAAAATCAATAGCACTTACTTTTACCTATTAGCTAGATTATTCTCACTGTCTTGTTACTATTTTCTTACAAAATATGAATACTGAAAGAAAATTAAGAATATTGAAAGAAAACATCTCAACTCTGAAGGATCTGAAAGTTTATATGCTCGAACAGCTATTTATCCCTGTACTATTGAGAACCAGCATGTGCCATATTCATTAAAATATGAATAGTCTTTGATTTATGCTTTTTACTGTATTTGTTCAAGTTTGAGAAGTCTTTATAAATACACCTTTGAGATTCATACAGCAACATGCCAAGAACTTTAGCTCTGAATAATTTAATTTCTTCAGGGACAAAGTTGTTTCTCTGCCAACTAGCAAATTTGTTGATTGCTAGAGGTACTTTCTGAGCTTTCTTCTTTGATGACCCCAGCATGTAGAAGATTGAAAATGAATAGCCAGATATGTAAATGATTTTACTTGCTCAATGGGTCTGTTATTAGCTGTCCAGTTTGATGGATTATCAGAGTATCTTCTGGAAGAAAACAAAACTTGATTTTTTTGAGTACTTTATTTCAAAGCATTTTCTAGCACTGTGACTTCAAATTTCTTTGAAACATCTACATAGCCCAGTTTTTGAAACTAAAAGAATAGCTACATCATCTGCATATAAGAAAATTATTGGATTAGAGAGGGAGAGAGGATGAAGGTCGGACCTGGCAAAAGCTACAACAATATTGTTAATGTAATTGTTAAACAATAGGTGGGCTAGTATACATCCTTGCTTAACCGCTTTATTAGTGCCTTTATCCTGTGTAATGATATTATAGTGTAGCTGAATAATCAAATTAAGCAGGAGACAATCAATCAATAGTTAGCTAGGTTCCTTCAATTTTTTTCTCAAGGACAGAGTCAAAAATTCTCTTTAAATCAATAGTGGCAGGAAAAACTGCCTGGTGGTTTATAACATATTTTCTGCCAAATGATATAATATTAGGCAATGATTTATTGTTAAATGTCCATCCCTAAATCCTTCCTTTTCTGGCACTATAATGTTCTCAGAAAACCTCCAGTAATACAGGGTATAGAAATTTAACATAGAATTATAATTAGTAGTTATTAGTAGTTATATAATTTGTGGTATACCACTTAAATGTGGTATAAGTGGCATGCATATAATTATTTATATCACTTGTGGGATCGCATCTGCCTCCTTTTTTATATATTGGGAGAGTAAGTTTTTAGGAATTACCATGGAGGAATTTATAGCAGTGAAGAATGAGGCTAACACTGAAGCATACCTTGATGGATTTATCTTTAAGAATTTCAGAATAATTAGTCTGCACCAGGAGCTTTATATTTTACTGTGCAATTAGTTTTTGTATTGTAAATTTTAATTTTTTGTAACTTGGTCTTAGTAAATGAACAAACAAGCTTTTTATTGAAAATGCATGAAGTCATGAAAATAAATGTCAATCTTTGAATAAACCAAAGAAACAAGTTTATTGTTTGATCCCATCTATCCTAATTCAGAATATTCAGATCTCATCTACCTTAATTTAGAACATAGCAATGGGAGAATGTATTGACCAATGGTATAAAATTCACTTTGAACTACAGTTTGAAAAAAAAAAAAATTAAGATTATGTACCATTGGTATTTGACTCCGGACAGACTTTTCCAACAAATGTTGGAAATGCAACCAAATTCCAGGTACATTGTATGATATGTGGTGGTCTTGTAAGTATGGTATGTCACATTGGATAAATATAATATTGATAATGCAGGAAATATTTAAAATACAAATTTAATGAAATCTGACATTTTTCTTCTAGATACAATGGAGAAACCAATTGAAGAACAGTTTGAGACATTATTTATTTACATGATGATTGTATATGCTAAGCATTGGAAAGAAAAGGGACACTGACTGTTGAACAGTGTATTTTAAAATTGATTGAATTAACAGCAATGGCAAAATTAACTGCTCTGATAAGAGACAATGGATTAGACAAGTTTATAAGAGATTGGGAGCCTTTTTCTACACGTTAGATATAATGACAGAAGATTAAAAGAGGGATTTGAAGATTGGTTTTAATTTTGGGATAACCTGTTGACTCTGTGTGTCTGTGTGTCTGTGTGTCTATCTATCTATCTATCTATCTATCTATCTATCTATCTATCTATCTATCTATCTATCTATCTATCTATCTACAGTATCTATACACAGACATAATACATACATACATACACAGACATTGGGTTGATTTGATTATTAGATTAATAAATTTCAACATCAGGGATATTTGTTTATCTAATATAGCATTTTTGTTAAATACAGATGGGAAAGTTTATAACTATTTGTAAACCCATTTTTAATGTATCTTTCGGCATTCAGCCAAGGTGGATTTTTTCTTATATTTAAGTTTAGGTGTATTTGATACTTGGGGTTTTTTCCCCCCCATTTTTGAGCACATGGTTTTTTTCTTTTTGTTGTTAGTGTTGGATGCTTGTTAGTCTGTTTTCTTTTCTTTTTTTGTATTTTATCTTTGGTGATAATAGAATAAGTAAATATGTTTTAAGAAAGAACATTTTTATTTTCCCTTCTCCTCCTCCTAGTTTTCTATTACTTTTTGAATTTCTCTTTGTGTTTTATATTTTGATAAACTAATAAAAATGTTAAACCAAGAAAGAACATTCATACCATATTTAGAGTACAAATTATTTTAATAATGTCCCTTTCAATGGTTATTGTTCAAGAAATATTAAGCTGTGATGCTAGGGTTGCTGTAGATATATAAAATTAAAATTTATTTTTTTCTAGACTATTTTTTGTATCAGTTTGTTTCCTCTTGTGTTCTAGAAAACTCTCAATACTGTTATGTATTTTTGTCACATATATGGTATTTGATTCATATACCATGTATGGTTTAAGTTTGGTATCAGTTTTTATTGACATGGCTCAGTCAAAATAACAAGCAATACCTAGAATATATTGCCGCAAACACCAGTTAATATTGATATATGTCTGTTTATAGTTACCAGTATGAAGGAAATATTTAGATCACAGTCTAGATATTTCAGTGAAGCTTGAACAAAACAATGCATCAAACTTATTTAAAAAGTTATATTCAGATTGTTGTCTTCCAGATTTATGGCTCTGTTTTTTCAAGTGTAACCTTCTTAAATAATGTTTTGTTTTCAGTTGATAGATTGAACTTGCTGAAACTCATCAGCCAAATGCAGTTCATAATATGATATCTAGGTATCTACCAGGACTTTCAGAAATTGTAGGAACAAAACTACAGTTTTTTCCTCAAACTGTAGGAACAATATAAACAAACATAAAAGGTTATGAGAGGTTAAACAATGGGCAGGCCACTACATATATGATGACATTCATTCAATTTTAACTATAGGATATGCATGATTTACAGGGTAGAAGAATGCTTCCCTAACATTATCTTTTTAATGAGCTGAATGCATCTCATTCAACCATCAGTTATTAAATTCAATAGTAGGTTGCAGTTGAGAAAAATGGAAGTCTGTCACTGGAATTTCCTCTTTCTCCATATGCCATTTTAGATAACATTTTATTGTAAGAAGAGAAGTTAAGTTTGGATAGTGAACTGAAGTAGAAATGACCATCTGGAATAGAATTTTCAGCTCTTCTTCTGTTGGAACTTACAGAATAATAAGATGCTAATAAGAAACGTAGCAACTTGGGTCATTAGGATGGATAATGTCCATAGGCTTTCATATAACTTTTTTGATAATTTGCTGACTGTTTATTATATATAAAATGAGTGCTTGAATTCCAGCTCTAACTTTTAATTGCTTTATAATTTATCCTTATGCATGTTTATAGTTACTCAGTGTTAGATTCTATTGAGCTATAAATAAGGGAATTATGGCACACCATTGAAATAGTGGATACTATAGGCAAGATTTTAATCAAAGCTACCTCTGATTGATGAGCTTCCTTTTGTAATTTGTTCTACAGTCTGACTATTCTCATGATAAGTTAATAGCAGAGCAAGTAACCATGGGAGGAATGGAGTCCCTCCAAGGATGCTTTACAGACTAGGCTACATTAAGATCTGTAAAGTACTTGTACTTTGGTGAGCTATTTGCAATCTTGAGCTTTGAGAATTTATAGCATCTTTTGGTTTGTGGGACACAACTATTAATTGTGTCCTGGAATGTAGCTGTTTCCTGGAATCAGTTGAATGAAGTTGCTGTGCCTGATTTTACTATGTCTCATATGGTTTTTATACTGATTACTGTATTTTTCGGAGTATAAGATGCACCTACTTTTTTTGGTGAGGAAAACAAGAAAAAGAAATCTGCCTCTGCCTCCCAGCAATTTTGCCTCATTGCAGCAAACAGCAAACACCCTGCTTTACTTTCATTTTCATTTTCAGCATAGCTTGAGTAGCACAAGAAAAAAACAATCTGCTCCCAGCAATTTACCTCCTTGAAGCAAGCAGCAGAGGCCCATGCAAAACAGCTGAGAGCAAAACAGCTGAGAATTGGGAGGCCGATCCAATCAATTTGTGCTAATTAGGTGTGCTGAAGCTAAAAGGAGCTGTTTCTTCTTGCTGTTTGCTGCAAGGAGGTGACTGCAGGGAGGCAGAGGTCAAAGGGTGGGGCCAGTGGGTGGATGGGGCTACATTTGGTATATAAGACGCACCTAAATTTTCACCCCCTTTTAGGGGGGAAACAGGTGTGTCTTATACTCCAAAAATACAGTAAGTGATGTTTTTCAGATAATGTAAGGTATTACAGTCTTGTTTCTTTTATTCTTAACTATTAAAGAAGACTATTTTTTTAAAAAAAAATAGTTTAGCGATTAGCTTATTAATTTCACAGTTAGTTTAGAGGAATGGCAATCATAAGTTACCCACTGGATGTACTTTCATTACGTTTGATTTCTATTGTCAGAACAGGAATAACACAATAACTTATACTCTGTTTTCAATTATTTTTAAAAAGTAGTTATGTGAAATTTCAAGGCTAGTAGAGTTTAAGAACTGATTCAAATGCATGACAGGAAGAGGTTTAAACCGATATTTTCCTGACCCATTATAGTACATCACTGTTTACCACTTTTTTGACATTTTCTTATCCTCAAAATCAGATAAGAAGACTCTTGTCAAAGTCTCAAGTATTTGAAAAATGCCAAGTTACTTAATTCAGAAAAATCCCTCAGCACCTTGTTTATGCCCTCCTGACATAAGGATATTGTTCCCGTTGTTACAAACTCAAATGTGAAGTCTTCCATAATTTATGCAGGTCTAGCTATGCAGTAGGCTCAAACATCAGAAAGGACCAGGGAGTTTTTAGTTCAAGGCAAGAAGCAAGTAGCTGTGAAGCTAAGGAATCATCTGGCTCTTCAGTTTTATTAAATCCTCAGCTAAGGATTATACTATATTAGAACATATTGCAGAATACAATATAATAGAACAACAAGTTTATATTGAGAGTTAACTTGGACTAGTTTCCTATACAGAAGTGCTTAAGATCTCATGGTACTTTGTACTGCCAGAGCTGTTTTTCTATTAATTTTGGGTATCTTTAGCTTCCTGACTTTGGAATTCTTCAGAAGTCAGGAGCAGAATTTTGTGGCTGGCTTTATTTATTGATTCTCAGCCTTCTTCCAGGTCAAACCTTTCTTGGTTGAGTTCACGTTCTCTCCATACTAGGGCTAACAGGTGCAGTGGACATGTGTATGCATGTGTTTGTGTGTGTGTGTATGTATGTGTATACACACCCACCTATCCACATGGAGAGTGGGAGGGTAGGAGGGAGAGTAAGAGAGTGCGAGAGAGCAGAAGCCATCTATTTACCAGATTATACAATGGAGAAAGAAGAAAAAGACTAAGAACCCATGGGTTAATAACGCCAAAAACCAACAACTCAACCCAATGACATCTTACTGAATTAATTAGGCATAAATTTATGCTTAATTGGACATAAAGAGTCTCATATGGTTAGGTCAAGGAACTGTAACACTAGTACTTATAAGAATGGATCTAGGCTAATTGCTGAGAACTATTGTCCTTACTTTTAATTTGGATTTCTAAAATCCAAGATAAAATTAATCTTTTAAAAGAAATAATAGTTTTCTATTTTGCAAAGCTTTTTTTCTATTTAATTGCTTATGTGCTTCATAATATTTTATTCTTATATTCTGTCTTTATTTCCAACATATCTATATGCATAGATATGTATTAATATCTTTTTGTTCTTCATAATTTTTATCTGTCCTTTTTTTCAAAAGCTATGCAATCAACTCTATCAAAACATGACTTTCTTTGTTATCCCCATGTTTTAACCTGCACGCTCTTCCTTCATATATTTATTTTGCAACCATATATTTATTTTTTGGATCTATAATCGCTCTCACCATAAACAAACCACCTCAATGTACATAGTTGTCACTCACTTTTGTCTTCATTTGGCACCCATTCATTTTTTTACACTACTTACTTTACCACACACACACACTTCTTAAATACTCAGTTCCCATTCTTTTAAATTAAGTTTTTCCCATTTTTAACTTTTACTTCTTTTAATAAAATGGGCAGAAACAGGCTCTTATGCATATACATTTTAGCCATTTTGACAAACATTCATTGCTCACAGTCATCTACATGTTCAATCAGAATAGCACATCATTAAATTTTTCTATACTTTTTTCAGTTTCAGTAAATATTCTGCAAACGTACAAAATTTATGCATCTGGTCAAGTTTTTTTTTTTAAAAAAAAAGTTTGGATATAACCTGCAATTTTTCCTGTTATACCCAACAATATATTATACCCAACAATTATAGTTTTTGATAAATTAGTTTGCACAGCTATGCTCCTTGTTGAAAAACCAACATTTACTGAGATACTGAGAATCTGTGACATTCTCAGCAAAAAAAAATAGCATTGTCTAAAACCAAAAGTATATGTACATTCCTATTCCTAATCAACCTATGTATAATATCATCACAAGCATTCATTATATATTTATCTATAAACACAATAAATAATCAAGAAAACCTCACACATCTTTATATGCTGAGTGTTGGAGCTTTCTATTTATTCATGAATGTTTACTTTCAACACAGAGACTTATCATATTCAGCAGGCAACATTTGATAATTCAACTCTATTCACTTTGTCTATTGCATTTTCTGATTCAAGTTATTAAGCACACAGAGTGAAAAGGAACCTGACAAAACCCATCCAAGAAGCTTCTTCAACTCTGAATGGATGGTGGGGAATGGAAGGATGTATATTCCTTGCAGAAAGAGTACTCTATTCCCCACCATCCAGTCAGACCTGAAGAAGCTTCTTGGATGAGAAGTGCAACATCTTCCAAGAAAAACCAGAAAGTCCAGTTGCCTCTTGAAAAAGCACCTTTGGGACAATCGTGACCTAGATGACTGAGAATCTCCAAAGACCTGATAAAAGGTAGTTTAGCCAGCAACAGAAATGTGGGTGTGGTAATTGTCTCAGACGGGGCATCCATAGTTTCTTGGGCTATAAAGACAATGAGGAAGAGAAAAGTTCTTGCAAGATTCTATTAATGTAACCTCATAATAAGGTATATTTAGTTCATCTGGGTGTGCTTCCCTTCTGGATTAGCTCGCAAGGCTGAAAACTATTGGGAAATCATAACCAAATTTAATTTAAGAAAAAGTTTCAATTAAGACAATCCGTGCTGCAGCTGTAAATTGACAGACAATAAAAATGTTCAGTGCTGTCAAAAATTAATCTGCAGTATGGATGAAATGTCACTTACATTTTATTTATTCACAAAGAGCAGTGTGTTGCTTGCACTTAGTTTCTCTCTGCATATAAATCCTCATCCCCTTGTCTTCTTGGTGGAAGCCCTTTAACTGTAAACATGAGCTGATTTGCCAGAACAGGATTTTTAAAAAGTCATTCAGAAATCTTGACAGAAAAACAAATATACTAAGTGAAGGCACTCAACACCAGATAAGAAGGAAGGATGAATCTTTTTGTTATGTATTGAATATATATAGTTGTGTTAAGTGCTGCTAAAGTGAAACTAACCTTTAGATGACCCTAACTTTTAACGCCAACTGTTTTGGAGAGAAACCTGATACATTCATACCGTGTTTCCCTGAAAATAAGACAGGGTCTTATTTTCTTTTGACCTCCAAAATATGGCCTTGGCCTTATTATTGGGGGTCTTATCCCTAAACCTTGGCCCCAGAGCACTGACCGGCTGCTTTCCCAGTGCTGCTCAGGCTGCTGCCTCCAGCAGTCGTGGCAGCTTTTTTGTTACTTCCCATGCAAACAGCACAAGGTGAGGAGGCAAAGCAGGGGTGGGGGAGGGCAAAGGAGGGAACATTCCCCACATGTCCCTGCCATCCATGTGGAATGGTCTCATGGAGGCCACTCCCACAAACCCTAGCTTGTGTGCCCCTTTTCTTAGTAGCAAGCTGGATGCACCATTGCCACTTGGGAGAAGAAGAGAAAGAGAGGAGGCACTGCAAGAGAGCCCATTTCTGATGTTCTTTTCTTCCCAGGCATTCAGGAGTGCATTCAGCTTCTCAAATCTGGCTTGCCGATCTTGGCCGGCGAGGGAATATGGCAGGTGGGAAGAGGTGAGGTGGCAGAGAAGCGAGATGCATGGACTCCCCTTGCTGTCCCCTTGCCCAGCATGTCAGGAACTGGAAGTCAGGTAAGATATGGTGGAGGAGACAGGCAGAGAGACAGACAGGGAGAGAAGCAATAGGAGTGAATATCTTCCCATCTACTTTTATTTGATAATGGTGCGCTGACCATTTAGCCAGATCTCAACTCCACATCTTTGGAAATTTGGGAGGCAACTATTTTTTCCCCCTCGCTTTTCTCTCCCTCCGCCAACTTCATTCTTTAATTGGGAGCGAAGACCGTGAGATGAGGCATTTCTTGCTTCAGCTGCACAAGTGGCCTTAAAACTCTGCCCAACCCCCTCAGCTCTAAACCTGACAGCAGAGTGAAGCCTTCCCCCTATCTCTTGGGTTCAGTTTGCACAGCCCAGGCATTGAAGGCTGAGAAGAACATCAGAAATGGGCTCCCTCACAGCGCCTCCTCTCTCTCTTCCTCTCCGGCTCATCACTAAGAGAAGGGACGCACGAACTAGGGTTTGAGGGAGTGGCCTCCACAAGGCTGTTCCGTATGGGTGTCATGGATGTGTGGGGCATGTTCCCCTCCCTTTCCCCCCTCTCACCTCCTCACATCATGTTGTTTGCACAGCAGCTGCACATGCATCTAAGTATTTGGGGGGGTTATTTTGGGGCGGGGTTATTTTAGTGCATGCACTCAAAAGCCCAATTGGACTTATTATCGGGACATGTCTTAGTTTCAGGGAAACACGGTATTTGGGTGGGCATTTACAAGTATTATGATTGTCTAAGGCCCTTTGGGCCTAGAGTATAAATTACAGGCAATTGCCTGCTGTTCCTCAGTTGCAGTTTTGAGTCAATAAATGTTGTTGTAGCTATGCTGGTCTACTTCTTGCCTACTGAAACTCACTACACACTAGTGGTGATGAGGATGGGATGCTGCAGAGGAGAGAGCTGCTGCTAACCAAGAGACTGAAATCACTGAGTGTCAGACCAGGTAAAGAGCCCTGGTGGGACCACACTCCTACCCTGCCTGCCAGTAAAACACACTGGAGGCACCAATGTACCTGAGGTATCTGTTCCCAGGGCTCCTAAGTGCAGCCCAGCTCCAATCCCAGCAATACAGGCATTAACCAGCACCACAGGGGCCTTCTCAAAATGGCTAAACTGGGAAGGCTCAATGAGTTCGATATTACTCACCTGGAACAGTTGGAGTTAACAGTTAGGGTCATCTAAAGGTTAGTTTCACTTTAGCAGGGCTTAACACAACTATATACATAACACTTTTTCTGTTCATATAGTTCAGATTCCTTACTCTTACCTGAGGTGGAATGTTAGCATCTTACAATACCTCTCTAAGGAATAGTTTAATTTGAAGTTGGTAATGATCTCCCTCCCTCCCTCCCTCCCTCTCTCCTTTTTGATTTCTGGTAGTTGCCTGAATAAGTCCCTGCAGTTTTCTTAGCAAGACTGCAGAAGTGGTGTGCCCTTTGCTACTTCCTAGGGCTGACAGTGAGTGATTGGCCCAAGGTCACCAGATGGTTTTATGGAAGACAACTCATTATCTGCCACTTTCTAGCCAAATACCTTAACTACTATACCAAACTGTCTCTCTATTCATTGTTTATCAAATGTATTTTCCTTTTTTTAGCAATATAAGCAAGAAGAATAGAAATGATATCTAAGTCAGCAAAATATTTTTCTGTGAACCTTGCTTTAACTATTGTAAAAATGGAACTGGAAAATACCAAGAAATGGACCTAGGATAATTGACAGATCCATTTTTTTTTAAGTAGACCTATCTATGTGGAACAGGCTTCTGCTCTATATATTAGCACAGGAGAACTGTTTATGTTCAGTTGGCAACATGAAGCTGAATTCTCTTTAATGGGTGAATGCATTTGCTTGCAGCAAAAGAAAAAAAATGATATAACATCTGTCTTTATAGTGTTTCATTGGGGATTGGACACTTTATTAAATGTGTCTGTTTGTGAGATATTGGTTTTCATTCCTTGAAGCTAACACTTCTGGATAGGTTAAATATGTATTTCAGATTTTCTTCCAGGTTTTTTTTTATAGTTTTCATTATAGAAAAACTCAAAAGAAGTAGAAAGCCTATTTTTGACATTTTTAGGACAATTTTACACAGGGACATGATATCTTTCTTTTTCTCTCCCTCCCTCTCTCCTCTTTGGTCCCTCCTTTTCTTTGCCTTTTATCCTGGCTTTGCAAGTTCACTGTTTTTGATGTTGTTGATGGTTAATAAATAACCACTGAACTATAGTGGTCTGTGTGCTTTCTTTTATCTGGATATGCTGACTGGGAGCATGCTGGGTGCAAACTAAATTGGAAATTATCCACAGCAATTTTCCAACATTTCCCTCCGTGCCATTTAAACTGTTCCTGCCCTGGGCTTATGTGGGCCTGATTCTCAACCAGACTTTCACTATGCGACAAGCGAAGAGTTAAAGTAGATCTAAGAAATAGTTTTGATAGTCTATTAGTCCTAAGGGACATATTGAACTGGTACTATACTGTAAGAATGGAAAAGTAACTTGCACACAAATATGCAGTCTGAGTGGAAGCAAGCAAGCAAACACTTCTCTTTCTAGGAGAAGAAAAGGAATTTGTTACCTTTCTAATCTGCGTACAGCACATTTTTCCATGAAGTAGCAGATGATGTGGAATAAAACTCCATAGTTTTAGCATGGAAAAAAAGCTGTTTTCCATGCAAGTCTAATCAGCTTCCTACCAGCTTCCCTTATTCAAATGAACTAAACATCAAATGATATTTGTAGTATAATCCAATTACTATCCTTCAATTTCTCTAACAGCCAGGGGGAAAAAAACTCACCATGGCAATTGTTTGGGTATATAGATCTCTGACTTTGAAAAATTGGCTGCTTGCTCCCAAACAATGATCCTGAATTTACTCTTTTCATACATCTATCAGAATTTATCAGCCATTATTTCCATTAAACTGGGCTTTAAATTTGATATAGTTAAAAATATGATTTGGTCCCTGAAGTTATCCAGTACTTGTATTTAACACAAGTTAAATACAACTTGTACTTAACTCCTTGATGAAAGGGGGAAAAAAATGATAGTACTCGTTTAGATAATATAAATATTCTCCATTCTTCATTCAGCAGTTACTTTCAGAAAATCATTATTTAAAAATCATAATTACATGGATTTTGGATAGTTATTTTCTCAATGAATATAGTTGTATTTAAATGCTAAGACTTATTTTTTTAATATGCATCATTATTAACATAATTTTAATATTAATTTAGTATGCAAATTTCACAATACATATCCCAAGTAAACAACATTTGGCATGGTTTTCTAAATCATAAAGTGTAGCTGATGCTATGAATTCAATTGTATCTTGGCAATGCCTGATTATTTTATGTAAAGATTTCTAAGTCAGGTTTCTTTTACATTCCTATAATTCATAAACAGATTTGTTTACTAGATTCATAATTTAGCTTATCAACAGTAAGTCATATGCCCAATATCTAAAAAAACTAAATACTTTTGATTTTTCTGCAAAAAAAAAAAAAGGCAGGGCATAATAGGGTTCTTTTGTGTAGTATTGTCAAAAATCTGATGTATTGCAAGGGCTGCAGCAATGAAGAATGACAATTGTATGTCCTATGAGTATCACATAATTGGGATAAGAAAGAGGGAGGGAGGGAGAAAGAGAGATGGAAAAAATCTAGTTAGAGTTAGAGTTAAAGTGAGGACTACATAGTTCTCACTTTAGAGATATTCTTAAATATCTCTAGTAAGAGAAATCTAAAATAAATATTGTTGTTCTAAAACATAATATGTATGTTCAAAACAACCTGATTTCTACAACTCTGCTCATGTCACTTATGGTTTATTCTACTTCAGGAGCATTGTATCTAACCAAATATGTTCAGTCTTATACAAATCAACATTTTCATTCCTGTGGATGAGAAAATAGGAAAAGCAGATAATTGGAAGCTTTTGCCTACATCTTCTTAGAATTAACTAAAGAAAGGATATAGATGGTATACATTCTGTCTGCTTCCTCCACAATAACACAAAGGCCCAGTTCACCCAGGCAACTTCCCAGCAGGTCAAAGAATTTTATGATTCAAATAACTCACTTCCCATATTCCAAACCACCTTTTTTCCCCACTACCACCACCACATTTGCAGAAAAAGGAAAGAATATTTTGACAAGGACCAAAAAACCATTGAGTCACAGAGGCAGCCACCTCTAATTTATACTAAGTCTAAAACCTATTGTGGAAATCATACTTTATGTGGCAAAATGAGGTGAGGGGGTCACGTTTACTACGTTGGAATCTTTTTATTTCCCACAGAACTTAATAGCTCTGTGCTCTCTTTCTCTTCTAAGTTCAAGTTCATCCCTTCAAAGGCCAATGTACATCTATGAGGCCTCTATTCAGCAGATGTGCTGTTTTATGAAAGAAAAAAAAAGCCTGGCTGCCTTCAGATGTCCTACCTCAACAGTGCTTACATCTACTGTGTGAATTATTTTCTTGTGTGACTCCTTTTGTGCAACAAACTTTGAGACAGTTTCTCTTCACGCAAAGTGGTTTTCTAGCCTGTTACAATTAATGTTCTGTGTTGAATTTACAGGTGAAAAGTTTTAGAAATTAATGGCTCAAGGACAGAACAGTTTCATAGAAGGCTGAAATTAAAAGCTACTGATGGTATAAATGTCCAGCTCCAAGACTAAGGCTAATCTTTATAGTTAATGTTTTTATAAATCTCATTTACTATTTAAAGTTAAGTATGGGTAAAAGTTAAAGCTATATATAGGAACGTGCAATTAAAAAAAATGGTTAAAAAGAAAAACCTCCAAAATACAATAGCAACCTTAAATTAAACTAAATTCAAAAACAACCAGAAAGCATGAGTATTTGAATTAAAAACCAGATTAAAACAGTTCTGAAAAGCATCAGATTAACCTTTCTAATAATTCAATTATTGAGGCATTTAATGAAAATCAAATATTTTTGATTTGGTGGAGTAACCAAGAGAAATATTTCTCAAAATTGTATTTTTCTTAGGATATGTTTTCTTTTCTAAGTAAGCATATCTGGGATGAGGCAAATGACCCCTCCACTAGTGTTTTACAATATGGGAGCAAGCATGGGAAGTTAAAAAAAAGATCAAGATAGTGTTGCTATTACCAAGCAAATGAAGCCTTGCAGTTACTTTACATCAGCAGGTAGAGACACTTTGGTGAGATGGGCAGCATAGAAGATTAAAGAAACAAACAAGCAAGGAAGCAAGCAAAGGACTAAGTATTCATTTATGCTTTTTCATTGGTCAGATTCACCAACAGAGTAAGCTGGGTCCTGTAAAATGGATTTATTTAATAGGTGGGACCTGGATCATGCCAACGTTGTCTGATCTTGTTGTGTGGATATAATTGGAAATAGGTGGTCCCTTATCTGGGCTTTATAGCAGCAGTTGGCATCTTGAGTTGTATCAGAAAGCCAACAAGCAATAATTTTACCTCATCAAATAGTGATATTGCATGGGTGTACAAGGATGTGACAATGGTTATCTGGATCACTGTGTTCTGGACAAGATATCATTTTCTGTAGTCTTTAAGAACAGCTCTATATAGATGGTATTGCAAAACTCTGGTTGAGAGATAGCCAAGGCTTGAATAGCCATGAACAGGCCCTCCCTATTCAAGAATGGCGCATAAAGAGCACACCATTAGATTTGTGCACAGGCTCTCCAAACTGAAGCTTGCCCTTCTCTTTGAGCAGGAATTATGAATCTGGAATGATTCCCATGAATTCAGTGATATAGTAGCATTTTATTTGATCCCAAGAGTCCAACATCATAAACAGGTAATACAATTACCTGTCTGTGGAGCAGAGCCTCTAAAACCCTAGCGTCATTTGGTAGCCATTCCACCATCCTTATTCCTATGTCACAACTAGTGCCATATTCAAGATTCAGGTGGGCATATCTCTAAGCAGGTCAGACTCCCTCCTCCCCGATTGCCTACCCAGAGTTTGTTAAACATGTTAGATCTGCTTCTTTCTTTCGAGATTATAGGGGAAGACCCTTAGTATAGGCTTAGTATAAAGCTGCAATAGCTGGAAATCAGGGCCACAAAGTGTCCAATTCCAGGCTCTAAAACTGAATTGAGGGCTAGAAGATAGAATTGGTATTAAACATGAATATGTCTTCCTCTTGAAGACATATCCCACTATTTCTTGCTATAATTTTTTTTGCCCATAAAACAGAGATGTTCTGCCTGCCCCATCCCTTCCCTTGAATTTATTTTCCCCATCCTGTGCCATTTCTCACCATACTCAAGGTCTCTTACAACTACATGATATTACAGTCTCATCAGCTAGCTGGCCTACAGACATCCTCCAAGCTGCTCTCACATAATTCAGTAATTCCTCAGTTCCTATCAGACTATCCATTTCCTTCTGTAGGTACCCACCTACTCTTCTTTGAAATCCATCCTTCCCAAGAACATCAAGGCCAGGGATAAAGAATCCACAACTTCTGAATCAATGAACCCCAATGGAATACACTGAGTGTCACTGTTTCCACCAGCTCTTACTTGGAAAGAATTAGGTAGTTTCTGTCTGCCCTATCCAGTCACAAAACACACCCATATCCATCAACTCCAACCATAATTCAAATTCTCCTTGTCTGATCATTCTCTTGCTACAGAAGTTATGCCAAGAGTGCCACAAAAAAAAAAAAAAAAAAAGAAAAAAAAAGAAAGAAAGAAAGAAAGAAAGAAAGAAAGAAAGAAAGAAAGAAAGAAAGAAAGAAAGAAAAAAGAAAGGTGAATAAAGCCAGTGGCTGATGTTCCCCTATTATGATGACCAAAATGAGAGAGAAGAGGATGACCACAAATTTTCAGCTTGTTGGTAACAGAAGAGAGGAAAGGTAGCAAGATTAAGTCAACTTCACTGTTGGTTTAATCCTACTTCCTTTTCTACTCTTTACTGTTACCAGCATTCTCTGGTCTGGGAAGGCCAGGCACATTTGAGCAACTCTCACCATTGCCATATTGCTAGTTGCCACTGCTACCACTTCTTATATACTGCTGTTAATGTCAGTTATGTATGTAGATTGCATTGGGAAAAATGAATTTCAAGCCATTAAGAAACAAGAAAAGGGAAAATGAACTCAGAGAAAGTAATAACTAGAAGCTTTTCTTCCCAAACATTTTAGTCTGCTAAATGATCTAATATCAAGGAAAATATTAAGGCAAGGGGCAGTTTGAACAGTTGTAAAGCTGGTGATTGTTCTTGTTCATAAGGCCCCTTTTCTCCACATAAGTCCTTTCTGAGCTACTATTTCAGTTGTGAATACCAGAAACATAATGGTAATAATGGAGCAGTAATAATATTAATGTTTGGATATATGGAAAATTTGGAACTTGAATCAGTTCCACAATATTATTTTGAAAAATATCCTTCTTGAATAAAAATAATATAAAATAATATAAAATAGGCATTTTCTTGCATTCAACCTCTTCTTCTGCCTCCTTGGTCTTCCCAATTTCTTATTCCTCAGTCATCAAAACTGGACAAATGAACTTTTTCAACTGTCTCTTTCCCACTTTCACTGCATTTTCCTTACCTTTTCTCAGATTTTACCCTTTCATTTCTAAGATCCTCTCTGGTGTATCATGTGAAAGGTGAAAGTAAAGAGAATTGGTTGCTGCTTCCTTTTTTGACTCCTACAAGGTTCACAATCCCAGATGGTAATCAGCAATTCTCCTTTTGTTTCTCAGCAAAGCCCTTGCAATCACACTTTCTTCTAAAGGCCATCCTCTAGAGACCTGTCTAAAATACTTGTGAGCAGTCAAGCCTGCCTGAGAAGGTGATAAGGTGAACAGCTGTGATAATGGATTAGAAAATGGCAGGGCCAGTGATGAAATATTACAGAGCTTTAAGCCGTGCTTGGACTGTACTGTGTTTATTAAATCTAATTATTTTTGTAATTATGGGTGGGCAGCTGCTACTTTTAAGAAATCTTATTCTTTATTGGTTTGCTTATTGAAAAGTCTCTGACCTGAGTTACCCACAGCCAATCAAGATGAAGTTGAAGTACTTAACCTGTGATTTTAGAAAGAATAATGACTCAAAAAAACCCCTAACTTTTTGAAAAAGAATGTCCATTTCTATATTTCTGTTCACTCTTAAACCAAACAAGCAAAAGACAGATTATTGTCAAAATAATATTTTTCAGAGACTTTTCTGCATATTTTAAGCAATGCCTAAATATATAATAAACATTGCTGTTGCTAACTCACGCATACTAGTATACAAGGTGAATGTTATCCAGTTTCATTAGTTTCTTTCATGTTTTAATCAAACTTGATTAAAGGATAAAATAACACAAACGGATATACAGTAGGTGCAATAGAAGCAGCATGCAAAATATCTTAAGGCCTTTGATATGGATCAGCAAGTTGGCTGAGCAATTAAAGCCCTTCAATACTTTATTTGATGAGCCCACCCATCTTAACTATGATGCTTCTTGTGTGGCACTCAAAATTAAAAGCAATGAGCTTTCTACAGTCAGAGCATGATGGACTCAACTAAAACCTGGCACATTAAAGACTTGTTTAAGAGGCAGGGACAGAGACTGGAATCATTGATCTATTGAAGAAGTCACTGGTGTGGATATAGCAAGTACATCTTAATGTCAAAATCCACACAACTGAGCAAGATCAAAGAATCAAGAACTAGAAATATTTCAGTAAAGTATTTTTAATGCTATTAATAGGTAAATACAACAGAATCATGGTATGCTAGAGGAATTTCCCAGCTTCTTTGTTAGTGACTTAATTAAATCTCTTGAGATTTCAAATGCTTCTTCCAAGGTGTTTTTTGACCTTGACTAAGCTGCTGATTTTGAGGTAAGCTAGCAACCAACTCAACAGCTATCTCTTGATTCATGATGTTTATGTTCTCTTTTACTCCTTTCCCTATCTCTACACAATCTCTCACATGTAAGTACAATTCCCAAACCTGCCACTTTTGTTCAGTAGTTTTCCTTAACTTGGTAGACATTGCCAAGATTGCTATCTAATACACTCTGGAGAACTCATGGTTAAAGAACTGTTGCAAGATATATATATATAGCATGTGTCTAGACTCTATCGACTGGTAGTCCTTGACTTACAGCAGCATTTGGAACCAGAATTTCCATCACTGAGTTATGTGGTTGTAAAGTGCAATCAGGTTGCTGTTGTTAAACAAATCCCATGATCATTCAATGAAACAATTTCCTGCTGACTTTGACAACCAAAGCTGGACAAGCTGACAGAAAATTGCAAATCCCAGGCTGGTAGTCTAGCATTTTCACCATTTGATGTCACCATCAAACTGCTTCTAAGAATTATTAATGAAGTACTTAATTTAATTAAATGACACATAATTATTTTGCAATTGATAATTGAATTATTGAAAATAAATTCTTAATTGGAATATATTATAATATTTAATGATGAATACTAATGAATATGATTAATAGATCTGAGTAGAAGAAAGAAAAATTGAGGAATTTCACTGTATTCCAGACCTTAACTTGTGTTTGGAAGTGTGCCCTTGAAAACATTATTCAAAAGTGGGTTCAACCTTTTGCCACCAAATCTTGGCCAGTCTTGTCACATAAATTGTGTGATTTCAAATCTGTCTTGACTCCTGGCAGCTGCCCAGATAAGTCTCTGAAGGGTTTTGTGGGGATTTTTTGAAACATTTTTGGAAGTAGTTTGCTGTTTTTTTTACAAAAATAGAACTTTTCATATTTTATAAATATAACAGTCACAATTTATATTCTGGTATTAAATAAGCATGCTATAGATTTTCAATGTATGTTAGATTTTTAATAAGAATATTATTTCAAGTTAAGGAATTCCTATGTAGGTTTATTTGCCAGATATTTGTAGAGATTTTTATTTCAGACTCTGATCACATTACAGGGATGGTCCTATAAAGTTAATTATTGGGTTAATTTCATTAGGCATATATTTTATTTTTAAAATAATATTAAATAAAATATTGATTAGTATCTGAGTATATCAAATACATATATTCTATACAACCATAGATTTCAATTTCCAGATTCATCAAGTTTCTCTGGAAAAATGCATTATTTCTGTTTGGAACATATTGCTGGGAATTCACACTGGAAAATTTAATACAGATTGACATTTAGATTACTTAAATATATGAATGACTTCTATGCCCTTTGGTTAAAGTTAACTCTTTGATAGGCTCATGAGAGACACATATCACTTAGTTGTCACCTCTGACCCTTAGAATATTTTCTTGGCTGTGATCCTGAATTATTTTCTACGCTTCATTAAAACATGTGCACTAACAGATGTAACAGATGGTAAGGAAATATGTTTCCTTTCCCTGTGGACAGTGGACATTTTTCTTTCCTGTTGTTGTTTGTTTGGGTTTCCACCACCCCTCCTCCTACAAGACTGGAAGTTGAGAAAAGCTGGTATTCAACAGTTCAAGAGAGCAGAAACCAAAAGAGAAGTCAAAATTAAAAACAGCAAAGCATGAGAATAAAAAGGAGCAGTTTGCTAGTACATCAGATTCTACCTTCTGAAGAGGCTAATCCTTATAGGCACTTTGTGACAGTACAAGAAGAAAAACAGTATCTTTTATTTCCAGCACATGTGACCTCTATCCTCTTGACCTTTTCGGTCTACTGCATTTCAGAGTCTTTGCCTCTGGTTTCAGACATTTTGTATTTTGGTTTGGTGTTGGTTTTTTTTTTCCTTCCTCTTTCTCTCTCTCTTTCTTCCCTGTGATGTTTCAGGGAATACGCTTTTGATACATTTTGATCTCCTCTTTTCTTGGTGACCTCAGCTACACCAGTGAGCAGGATACAGGAGATGTACCATCCATTATTTATGAAAAAAACCATATATCATTTTAGAGCTCTCTTACTCTTTTGTGAAATGATTTTGGCTTGTCTTTATTTCTACCTTATTTACTTCAAACAGTTACCTGAGACATTTCTGAAGGCAGAAGTTATTGTAATTGGCTGTAATAAGCAATCTGTTGCAAGTTTGCCCTTCTTGGTCACTTGTTCATCTTGAATTTAATTTGCATTAAAATAATGAGTATATATTCATATCCCATTGCAGTAGTCTACAACACTTATATGCCCAAAATATTTCAAAGTACATATTTAATAAAATAAAATAATGAGGCAAGGCAAATGGTTAGTCCCTTTAAGATCACAAATGTGGTTATACTTCTGTGTTTTTTTCCCCTGAAATCCAGAAAGGTTTTAGATAAAAATATCAAAATATTGTGAGATCTCAGCAATGAAATTGCTTCAATTTCATGATTTCCCCATTTAAAAATTACTTCCTTTTCTTTGCCTGAACTAACATATAAGATTACATTTAGGTCTATCTTACTGCTCCCCTAGTTTTTAATAATAAAACACAAAAGAAACAAGAAAGTTGTCAAAATTGGATCTTGGAAATACTTTCCAATTCACTTCATTAAGAAATTAAGGGACATAGAAGATTCTCTGCTGTTGGTTGTTTTATATATACAATACAGATATTGTATATATAATAGTTGTAGCATATCAGCAAACATTTCCATAATTTTTAGCTGACAAGATGAGACAACAATGTGCGAGATTTTCCCATTCAGACTCTTCCTGTTAAAATACCATATTATTCTACACAAAGGATTAGCTTTATCCAAAGCTAAGTACATACCACAAGACTGAACTTCTCAACATTTTCAGAAATGTGTAATATAATTTCTTACTCTTATAGTTGCTGAAATAACAGATATTGCTTATCATCAGATGTGCTGCAAACTCCTTTTGAAGAAGCAGCAGCTAGCTCAGTTTAAGGGTCTATTTTGCTTTGTTTCTGACAAGGGAACATAATGCACTCCAGAGGATATGATTAGCTTTTGCTTATGGAAGATAGCCAGCACAAACCAATGTCATGCCTACTTAATATTTTCCTTTACTTTGGAAACTGATTCAGTGTCTTCATCTACTTCAAAGAATGGTTTGAGCAAAGCGTTACCTTTAAAAGCAACATGAACTTTTGCCTTTCAAGAAAGAGAATAATAAGGTAGGTCTACAGGAAGAGGACAATAACAATAATTGTAGAAAAACCATTATACACAAAGCTAATGTTCATAGCTAATTTGAAACTTATGCAATTCCTAATATAATGCCTCCCAAATCCACTTTTAATGTTGGAATCTTAAGGTAACCTTTATTATCATTTTTTAGTGTGAGTGCACTGGCCCACATTAAAAATGAATTTGAAATGAAACATGTTATACATATATGTATGTGTGTGTATATGTGTATGGGCATATATATATATATATATATATATATATATATATATATATATATATATATATATATATATATATATACACACACCCATACACATATACACACACATACACATGTATTCAACATGTATGTGTGTGTATCTTTCTCTCCCTCCCTCTCTGTCTCTGCCAGGTTTTTTCCTACCTAAATCAAAATGTTTCTAAAGCCATAGTTCAGTGAAATCTCATTCACTGTAAACAGTGGGTGTGGCTAACTGATGAGGCCACACTAGTCCTCATCAGTTAGCCACAGAGGGTGTGGCTAACTAATGAGGATTTAAAAGTCTGAAATAGATCTATTTTAGTCTCCTTAGTCTCCCAATGGGCAGCAGAGCGTTTGCTGGATGCCAGGAAAAAAAAAGCCTAGAAACTAGTGTATTGTGATTTCATTGAACTAGGGCTGCATAAAAATCTTGTTTATGAGGAAGAACCTGGCTAAAGAGAAATACACATAAAGCCTTTTCTGTCGTTATATTTATAAATTTAAAATTACTAGAAATGCTACTTTGAACAGTAACAAAACAGTGTGTTGTAAGGGGCTTCGTATAGGAATATGCTATACCTTAAATTGTGTTCTCAGATGTTTGGTGTAGTTTTTCAATATATTATAATTTTTCTTTTTTGGGAATTCTGATCAGTGATAACAATAAATTAAGGCTAACAAACTAATATTACAATATTTTATTTGCAGGGACGCTAATAAAATGGCTTTGCAACATGGTCTTCTTTAATTGCAGTAGGTACAAGTGGCATAGCATTGTAGCATTCAAAATTGTGATTGGCTGATTTTGTTAAACAAGTGCAAATGATTATGGAGTTGTACAACATGATGTTAATGCTTATGGTAGTCCTTTCTAGTGCCCTTCATTTGTAAATTCTGCAGTAAATCTTTGGTTAAAAAGGCTACATTATAAGCAGATTATATGACAATCAATGGAAAAAATAATATTGTACTGTCAATGTTCTATTCTGCAAGTATCTTATCTCTCAATATTTTCATACACCAGTATTTGTATTACCATACACTATTAGAGTATCGAACTAAACAAAGAAAATCATAATCTAACTTCAGAGAAGGCTGTGTTAAAGATTGTACCTTAGTGTCTAAGCCAGCATGAAAGACCTTGTTTTTTAAAAGCAATCTGTACAACTTTAGAACAGAATAAACGAACTAAACATATACCAATCTTCAAGATGTTAACCATCTTAAATGAAGACCTACATTTGGAGCTACATACCTATGATAAAGAAAAGTATGGGCAGAACCATTAGATAAACTTTAGGTAAATGACCTTAAAACCAGGAGCAAATGTCTGTGGCTGAAAAAGATGAGAAAAAAAGGTTGAAATTTAAGCCCAGGAGCAAATACACATACATATAGACAAATTGTGTGTGGGTGGAGAGGGGGGGTGTCTGTGTTGGTGAGTAGTCAGGTGGCTAGGTATGAATCAATTCCTATATTTTGCAACAGCTAGATCTTCTGCATATAAAACAACTTTTCTTTTTTTTGTCTGAAATAAATCATTTAATCTAGCTATATCATGTTTGTGAACTTCTGCTTTAAAAAGTTCTTCAGTGCAGGATTAAATGTCTGGAGAATTGAGATTTACTGCTATGTCTGTTTGGTGTAAAGGATGATTACAGTATGACAAAATCTGACATATCTTGGATAATCCTTAAAAAACATAACTTCTTAGATTGGCTCTCCCAATCACAATCCGAGTCCTCAATTTACCTACCTCGGAAGGATGGAAGACTGAGTCAACCTTGAGCCTGGTGAGATTCAAACTTGCAGTAATTGCAGGCAGCTGGCAGCTTAAGTGCTATTTAACAGCACTTTAGTCTGCTGTTCCACCAAGGCTCTTACTAGTATTTTCCATGTTTTCCATGGATTTTTTAAATTGCTTTATTTTAAAATAGTACTGTAAATCACTTTGAGATATGTATTTTGTATAAACGTTTTAATAAATAATAAATGCATTTTAATAAATATATTCACTGGTACCATTTGAGTAGTGCTTGCAAATTAGGGCACAAATCCTCATTATAACAATAAAACTTCATTGAAAAAAATGTTTTTCTAAAATCAATGGGAGTCTTGTCTGAATATGAGTGCTTAGGTTTGAATGGCTCTCTGATATTAACTTAAGTACTGCATGCAACTGCAGCTCTGTATAAACTTATATTTATATAAAAGAATATAGTCACATTTTCTGAGAGCCATCTTAACCATATTTTTCTGCGGTGTAAGTTTTATTGCCTAGGAGTATTTTGCTCCTAGGCAGTGGTGGGATTCAATTTTTCTAACAACCGGTTCTGTGGGCGTGGCTTAGTTGGGGCATGGCTTGGTGGTCATGTGACTGGGTGGGCATGGCTATGTGCATAGGGACTACTCAGAAGGCTGAAAGAAGTCATTTCTGACTAATCCTTGCACTTTTGACCAATCCTCGCACTTATGACCATCCTCATATTTATGCCCATTGCGGCATTCTTAACAACCATGTCAGTCATTTCACCACTACTTCTCTTCACCACGGTGACAAGATAGGGTGCAAAACGTAAAATGTGAGGACAGTCATAAGTTCAAGGACTGGTCAAAAGTGCGAGGATTGGTCAAAAATAACTTTTTCAGCCCTCTGAGTAGTCCGTATGCACATAGGGACTACTCAGAGGGCTGAAAAAAGTCATTTCTGACTAGTCTTCGCACTTTTGACCAGTCATCATTTATGCCATCATTTATCTTCTAGTCCAGAGATCTCCAACCTTGGCAACTTTAAGCCTGGCAGACTTCAACTCCCAGAATTCCCCAGCCAGCTATACTGGCTGGAGAATTCTGGGAGTTCAAGTCCACAAGTCTTAAAGCTGCCAATTTTGAAGACCTCTGAGCTAGGGCTTTGGGGCCAGCCTTTTGGGGAGGGGGTCCCATTCGGAGAAACCCCCTGCCTCTCAGGAAGCATCAGGCCCAGGCAGAGAAAGTTGCCAAGGTTAGAGATCTGTGGACTAAAAGACCTCCAAAGGTCCCTTCCAACTTTGTAATTCTGGTATTGGCAAGCAAGCACAATTAATTTACTTAAATTAAAAGATGGTAAAGCAAAGCCCCCCCCCCCCCGCTGGATCTTTCATCTCCACAGCCTGTCAGGAGAAGGAAGGACAGGTGGGAGAGCACTGGGGGGGGTGTCAGAGCGGCAATCAGCCCCGTTACCTTGCGTGGGGTAATTGCCCTCATTTTGAGTTGGATCGTGGCTTTTATCCTGTTGCATACTTTGATCAATAAGACCGAAGAAACATCTAATTAAACTCATATTTATTGTAAGAAAATAAAAACATCTCACTATCTAAAACAGATTACATGTTGGCAAAGAATCTCCAGCCTGACCTTAGCTGGCTGGAGAACAAAGGAAAGTTTCTAGAAGAAGTACAAAAGAATGCAATGACATGCGTAGTAGGTGCTGTAGGTGCTGATAAGGAGTATGACTACGGTCAGTCTGATAGTCCAGAAATATTAGCTCTGCTGGTAAATATAAAAACGCAGTGACACCCCTTCTTTTGCCAGTTGAGCGAACATCAGGTATATCATCAGATAAGGCACATCTTCTTACGCAGATACTCGTGTTGAGCTGCTGGAAGCGGTTTGTTGAGCATGTCTGCAATCTGATCATGTGTAGATACATACTGCAATTTTACAAAACCTTGTTTCACTAATTGTTTGATATTTCTATAACGGATGTCAATGTGTCTGGACCTAGAACCTGTGAAATGTGATTCAGAAATATAAACCACCGATTCATTGTCTTCCATCACTGTGATTGGTCGGATCGGATGTGTCCAGATATCTGTGACCAAAGCATCAAACCACGTTAAAGAATTACATGCATCTGAAACACAAGCATATTCAGCTTCAGTAGAAGAACAAGAAACAAAATTCTGTTTTCGCACTTGCCAATAAACAGGACATCCATTTAAGAACATTATATAACCTGAAGTACTTTTACGTGATTTCTTATCACTTGCCCAATCAGAATCTGCATAACAACTTAATTCTGCATAATCAGTGTGTGTTGGTTCTAACAATAACTTCATGTGTTTAGTGTGCTTTAGGTATTTCAATAATTTCTTAATACATGACCAATGAAACTGTTTTGCCTTACCTACGTGTCGAGACAAGAGATTAACACTGAGTGCAATGTCTGGTCTTGTCCAACTACTAATGTATAACAGTGATCCAATAACTGAACGATAAAGTGTTTGATCCTCGAACTCAGGACTTGGTTCATGTGTCAAGTTGTGAAAATCTGTTTGCATGGGTGTCTTTGTTGTGTTAGCATCCTTCATGTTGCAATGATGTAAAACTTGTTCAATTTTATCTTCTTGTGAAAGACTAAACCCCTTCTGTGTTTTTTCAATGTGAACACCTAAATAAGTGCTAATATGACCTAAAGTTTTCAATGTGAAGTATTTCTGCAAAGCTTTGGCAAAATTCTCACTCATCTGCTTATTTGGACCAATGTAAACAATGTCATCAACATAAACAAGAACTATCTCATATGCATTGTTAGATCTTTTTGTGAACACGCACTCATCAGTTTCGGACTTAATAAAGCCCATTGAATTTAGTTTGTCAGTAAGACATAAGTACCACATTAAACCAGACTGTTTCAGACCATAAAGACTTTTGTTCAGGAACCAGGTATCCCCTTCTTGCTGTCGGAATCCTGGAGGACCTCTCACGTAGATTTCTTCATCTAGGTCAGCATGTAGATAAGCGGTGTCAACATCAAACTGGAAAACTTCTAAACCAAGGATAGTTGCAGTGGCTAAAGCAATTTTTACACTTTCAGTTCTGACTGTCGGTGAGTAGGTATTTGTGTAGTCCTCAGGATAACGTTGAGCGAAACCCTGAGCTACAAGTCTGGCCTTGTACAATGACTCACCATTTGGCTTCTTTTTGATTCTATAGACCCATCGAGTGCCAATGACCTTTTTCTTTGCTGGAGATTTTGCAGGTGTAAACACCTTAAGTTTCTTTAGACTGTCCATTTCAGCTTGCATTGCATCATACCACTTCTCTTGCTCTGAATCAGGAAGATGTTTGATTTGTGTGAAGTTATCGGGAGGAAGTGTAACATTACAAATCAAAGGCAACGGTGCTTTTGTCAGTTGCCACGAATATCGCTGTGGAGGGATTCCCTTTGTGGCTCTCTTGGAACGCCTCGGAACAGTCGTCCATTCTTCTTCCGTTTCGTCCTCGTCTTCATCATCGTCGCTAGCATCAGCATCCGCGGCTTGCGAAGACGGAACATCATGTTGGGAAGAACTGATGGGTGGAACATTTGCCTGTGAATCTTGATCATCAGGCTGCGTGGCATCAGTAACTTCATCTTTAGGAAAATAAACTCCAGGATCATTGGAATGAATCCTGGACCAGTCAGCATCTTCCTCGAAATTAGCAGATTGGGAAGTCACTAGTCTACAATTAGAGTCAATAAATTTGCTCCATTTTGAATTGTCATCAAAACCCATAAATCTCAGTCTCTTTGCTGCTGGACCTCCTTTCCTTCTTTGATCTAAGGGAATGTTCACCATGGCGTATGAACCAAAAATACGGAGGTTCTTGAGATCTGGCTTGTAGCCATACATCATGAAGAAAGGAGTTTGATTTATCGCACTACTCCAAGTACGGTTGATGATGTAATTTGCATATTTAAGAGCTTCACCCCAGTATGGGTTACTGAGGTTGGCATCTTCTAAAAGACAACGCATCATGGTTTGCAGGACCCCCTGTCTTCTCTCTACAACTCCGTTATGAGGGGGAGTATAAGGAGCCGAAGTCTGATGAAGAATTCCATTCTTACGCATCCAGTCCTGGAAACGCTGAGACATGAACTCGGCACCACGATCACTCTGGATTCTGGCGATGTTTACTCCGTGTTGGGTAGAGACGAGAGCTGCAAAGTCTTTAAAGATCTGAAAGGTCTCAGATTTTTCTCTCATTGGATATACATATCCATATCTAGAATAATTATCAACAATTGTTAAAAAATATTTTCTACCACCAATTGTTGGCGGAAATGGACCAACTATGTCAGTGTGTACCAAATCAAAAATGCGTGTTGACAGGCGTGTAGCGCGTTTTGGAATGGCTGCTGCTTTGGATTTGGCTTTCTTGCAGACAGCACAATCCAGAAACACCTTACACCCCTTTAGATCCAAACCTTTTGCGAACTCCGGCATTTTTCTAAGAACCCGGAAGCTGGCATGTCCCAATCTTCTATGCCACTTATGGATGCACCTGGAATGCAAAGGTTTACCAGTTAGTGAATTTGCAACATTAACAGTTTTATGAGGAACCTCAGGCTTGCTCTGAGCAATCTGTTTCTCAACTTTCTTTTTGTTGGCTTTAGGAGCCTTTGGAGTAGCAACAGGATCTCTCACTGGGACATCTCTCTCTGGGCCTGTGCTGTCCTCTTTTGGAATTTGTATACTTGCCTGTGCTTGCGATTTAGATTTTGGTTTTAAGTAATAAACACCACCAATTAACATGGTTTCAGCAACAATATCTCCATCTTTAACTATGTAACTTGCTTTCTCAAGGTGGTGAACCTGGAACTTTAAAACTCTAGACAAGTGAGCTTGACTAAGCAAACTAAAAGTTGCTGTTGGTATGTAGCAGACATCAGGAATGAATGCATTGAGCTCTTCAACATAAACAGTTCCTTTTCCTTTGACCTGACAAGGATGATTGGAAAAAGAATAAAGTTCACGTAGTTCAGGTTCAGGCTCGTGCATCTCTGTGAAAAGTTCTTTTCTGTAAGTAACATGGAAAGCTGCACCACTGTCCAAAGTCCACAAAAGCCGTCTGTCGTACTCTGGATGAGGTTGTGGATCGTTGGTTAAAGCCAATGTGGCGAGTGGAGCTTGCGAATCACGCCTTGGACCACGACGACCTTGTCTACCGCCTCTGCCTCTGCCTCTGGAGTCTGTTCCTCTGGGCTGGTATGTGACGGGAGCTGGAACTCGTTGGGGACAATCCCGGGTTGCATGTCCCACACGGTTGCAGATGTTGCATCTTGGCATCCTTGGAGCATAGGTCCTTCCTCGGAAGGGACGCCTAGCTGGAGCTCTTGATGCGGGTGGTCCTCTCAAATGTGGTGTGGCTAACATCAGTGCCTCCTCTTCAATTAAGAGTCTGCATATATTGTCCACTGTGCGTTGAGCAATAGGCACTTGGTTAATCTTTGTAATGGCATCTTTCCATTCATAGTTCAAAGAGTTAATGATAATACTAATCATTTGAATATCTTCAATAAGATAGCCCCTTTCTCTCAATTCTTTCCTCATACCTTTCAGTTTGGTCAAATGTCCTCCAATTTGTTCACCAGGTTTCAATTTCGAACCATGGAATTCAGACATGAGCAAACATGAAGACTCAATTGAGACAGGCCTGTAGCAATTTTCTAATTGGACCCAAATTTGTTGGGCTGTTGCATCAGGCGGAAAAGTAACCTGCAGTTCAGTATCCATGGACATCAATAATGTTGTGCAGGCTTTAGTCTCTAAGTCTCTTATTTCAGGTGTCCATGGTTGGGCAGGAGGGTTAAACACCATACGATGTGTGCCTTCTCTGCGTAGCAAAAGTCCAACCTCACTGACCCAGGCCTTGTAATTCTGCCCTGACATCTTTAATTTTGACTCACCAGCCAGTGGAGCAACAGAGTATGCCTGTTGAGGAATAGGCATTTGAGGTGCTGGCTGTGGGGGCAAAGGCACTTGTTGTGCTGGAGGTGGACCAGGGGCTGGCCCTGGTTGCACAGCTGGAGACACGTGTGCATGAGCTTGTACTTGTGGCATCTGAGCTGCAATATTAAAATGACCTGCTGGAGATGCAGTCATTTGCCTTTGCTGCATTAAGCGTTGTGTTCCATCTAAAAAGACCCCAGCACCACCAGGGGGTGTTGAAAATTGAGCCTGTGGAGACACTTGTGGCATTGCAGTTTGCAGGCTTGATTCAGTTAGTTTTACTTCTCTATCTACATCATGTGAAATCTGAGAAGAGACAACTTTACTAGGCACATGTGACGTGTACACAACTCTCTGTTCTGATTTGCCTGACACAGTATCCATCAGGGGGTGTGTCTTTGGCTCTGAGAGAGAAGAAGGCAATATGGCGGCTTTTGATATTTCATGAACGTGGGATTCTCTCTTATCTAGCTCAAGCCTAGATAAAGCCATTTTTGCCTCAGATAGCTCACGTTCAAAAATTTCTATCTGGTCACGATAGTTTCTTATAGCTTGCTCATGAGGAGAGACTTTGAAGGTTTGAGAGGAATAATAAAATGTTTCTCCCTCTGCATGGGAGGAAAAAGGCTTTGCCGTTTGTGGAAATTTTGGCTTGGCCCCAAGCATTTCAAAATCAGAAGTTTGAGAGCATGCATAAGTAGAAGGTTGAGTTACTGACCTCGGTCGTAGTACTTCACCTTCAAAAGCAGCTTTTCTGTTATTTTCCTCCTGAAGCTTTGTTAAGAGCATTTTTTCTGATTCTTCTGCTTCTAGCTGAGTGGCAGATGCAAGAGGCTGAAATCTTGAGGATCTTTCCATATCATCCTCATCTGAAGAAGATAAGAAGGGCTTCATTTTGCCCTTTTCCTTCATTTTTCCTTTTTTCTTCTTTCTCGGCATCTTAGACGTTAATTGTTTAGTGTTCCGCAGTCACTAAATCAACTATCTGTCTAATTAGCCTAGACGGTCATGATCAAAAGTAACAAACCAGGAATAGCCATAAATCAACCATCCTCCTGCTGCCATTGTCAGAGCGGCAATCAGCCCCGTTACCTTGCGTGGGGTAATTGCCCTCATTTTGAGTTGGATCGTGGCTTTTATCCTGTTGCATACTTTGATCAATAAGACCGAAGAAACATCTAATTAAACTCATATTTATTGTAAGAAAATAAAAACATCTCACTATCTAAAACAGATTACATGTTGGCAAAGAATCTCCAGCCTGACCTTAGCTGGCTGGAGAACAAAGGAAAGTTTCTAGAAGAAGTACAAAAGAATGCAATGACATGCGTAGTAGGTGCTGTAGGTGCTGATAAGGAGTATGACTACGGTCAGTCTGATAGTCCAGAAATATTAGCTCTGCTGGTAAATATAAAAACGCAGTGACAGGGGGAGCACTGGGGGGGGGAGCACTGGGGGGGGGGCTGGCCAGGTCACGTGCAGGACCAGATATTAAAGGAGGAACCATCTGTGCTTGGAAGAGGATTTTGAGGGGGGAAACAAATCCAACCCCACCCCGTTTCCCTTTTACCTTTCTTTAACGTGTCCTGCTTCCCTCCCCAAACCTTGGGAGGCAGCGTCCTCCATGCCACAAAGCCCTCAAGGTGGCTGCAGGAGGGGAAAAGAAAAGCATTGGCTTCTGAAGCCTCTCGAAGGCTTTGAAGGTATGTGTGTGTTTGGCTGCGCTGAAGTAAGCCACGCAATCGGCCCCTTGCCTTCCACTGCCACCGCCACTTCTGCTTCTTCCTTCTCTCTGCCAACAGAAGTCGGAGGGGAAAAGGCAGTTGCTTTGCTGAGCATTTCTCCGCATTTCCAGTGAGGGTAGCTGACTTGGAATGAAATGCAGAGAAACGCTCGGTGAAGCAACTGCCTTTTCTTCTCTGATTTCTGTTGGCAGAGAGAAGGAAGAGGCAGAGGTAGAGGCAGCAGTGGAAGGCAAGGGGCCAATCACAGCTGGCATGGTTACCCAGCGGGCTCCCTTCACATGGCTCACTTCAGTGCCGCCAAACACACACACACCTTCAAAGCCTTCGAGAGGCTTCAGAAGTCAAGGGTTTTTTTTTCCCCTCCTGCAGCTGCTTCAAGGGCTTTGTAGCATGGAGGATGCTGCCTCCCAAGGTTTGGGGAGAGAAGCAGGTTGCAGTAAAGAAAGGTAAAAGGGAAGCAGGATGGGGGTGGATGGCAAGTTGGCCATGGGGACGCCAGGAAATCAGCGTGGAAGGCAGGCAAGCATGGCAGGGCTTCAGGGAAGGAAGTAAGCTTCTAGCTCTCTTCCCCACAGCTGGGTGGCCTTGCCATGCTTGCCTGCCTTCCTGGCGGTCCCCATGGTCAGGCCCACTTGCCTGCCTTCGCAAGCTGGTCTTGGGGACACTGGGAAGGCCATGTGGAAGACAGGGAAGCATGGCAGGGCTACGGGCTGTGGGGAAGAGAATAGGGGAAGCAGGCTGGGATGGTGGGGCGGGAGGGGGGCAGGGGCAGCTAGGTAGGCCACGACTTGCAGGCTTACCTGGCAGGCGCAGTACTTCAGGCAGGCAAGCTGCAAACGAGGACCTACACAGTATAAGTGAGGAGTGACTGGGTGGAGGGGGGCAGAGCAAGCGAGTGTTAGGTGGCTGGTGCAAGTGAATGGAACCGGTTCGGGGGCGTGGCCAGCCAGCAGCAAGCCACCACTGCTGAGAGGCCAATAAATTACAAAAAAAACCCCACCAAACCATTTGTTAAATTACTGGCTCGCCCATCCCTCGCGCCGCCCCACCCCCACTATTTATTAGCAAGGGGTGGGGTGAGCCAACAATTTAACAAATGGTTTGGCCGAACCACCTAGAACCGGCAGAATCCCACCACTGCTTCTAGGTAATCAAAACCTCAGATAACCTATCTGTATGTTAGCCAATAGTATTTAGAATAGACAAATCCTCTGACACATACAAATGCAACATTCTGAGCCTGAGAGATAAAACTTTGGTATTGTTGATCAAGGCTTTTAATTGTATGTTTTATTTTATGCTTATTTTTAATGTAGTCTCCCTAGAGTCACTTTACTGTGAAATGGAAAGCTATGCAAATGTGATAAATAAAATAAAAATAAAACAAATGTTTAGACC
The DNA here is from genome assembly GCA_030761175.1 of Masticophis lateralis. Taxonomy (NCBI): domain Eukaryota; kingdom Metazoa; phylum Chordata; class Lepidosauria; order Squamata; family Colubridae; genus Masticophis; species Masticophis lateralis. Next base: position 232,058,732 of record JAUDYJ010000002.1, read on the forward strand.
TGACAACAGAATAGATTCTTCACTTAATCTGACAAGTGTATTGTCAGATAGTATTTGTTCCAATTTTTATGATCTGGTCTTGGACGGTAATAAAATATTTATTCTTTGATATCAACAATTGCCATTTTAAAATGGCTTAACAATTGGAAAATTGTTTTTTTATATATCTTTGAAAAGTTAATAATAAACAAGGGCTAAAGATCAAATTCATTTTAATCTACTTTAGCACCTAAGAAATTAATAGATTTTGGTAACTTAATGTACATGAGTCAAAGGAGCATCAGCATTCTCATTAGTTGTAATTATATGAACATAATATGATCCCTTTTCCCCAACAGCTTGCATTAAGTGAAATACAACTTGTAAAATTATATTCATATTATTTTCTAGCTTTCATTTTCATGTGACTTTTGTATGCATATGTTATATCCATGTGCTTGTAGTTTTGGTGCTAATATTGTTGGTAGGACCAACTTTAATTATGCATTTTTTCTGTTAAATATATTTTCTTAACCCAATGGCCATCTTTAGGAATACAGTGGTCCTGAAATCTGTTCATCCAAGTGGTGGCCCTGGACCCATAAACAAAAATATATGGTGATTGAACATAGACAAACAAGATGGGAGGTGAGCAGAATTGTAAAATCAAATTTTAGTATACAAATTGGCATCAAATTCAGACTTAGCATGACAAAATAACCTAAAATGGGCCATTTGTAACCCCCCCTCTTTTTAAGTTTAAAGTTTTTATGGGTTTTAAATTTTAATTGTCTATGGGTTTTTTAAATTTGTTGGGCCAAAATTATTTAATTCTTTTATTAATATTTTAAATTTTGTATTGGAGTGCTTTTATTCTTGGCTGTACACCGCCCTGAGTCCACTAGGAGAAGGGCGGTATATAAATTTAATAAATAAATAAATAAATAAATAAATAAATATTTTATTTTAAATTCATATAGAATCATTGTAATAAAGATGATTATAATAGGAGTATGTGCATTAGCAGATTAATTTATTTCCTTTCTCTCGAGATTGGTTGTCAAATATCTTCTTGAAAACCTGCACTGTCTAAAATCTTTCTTATTGCTTCATCTTCCAAAGGTATTTTCTCTAATTTCCAATTTTGTGCATAAAAATACTTGCACCTGTTATTACATGTATAATCAAATAAATATATTCATTTTTAATTTTGTCAGATAGGATATATTGCGCTGAAATGAATTGATTAACTTTATTGATTAAAAATAACATGGAATTATTTTTACTGTTGGTTGCAAAAGAGATATAAATGATTAATTGTAAGTCTTTAGTTATTCGGATCTTCTCCCGTGTAAAATTGGAAGTGTCTTGGCGATGTTTCGATGAAGTCTCATTCATCATCTTCAGGCTGGTGTCTTCAGCTTCGTGCTTCCAGGAGCAATGTGAGATCACAGCTGTTTCTTCCTTTTAACTGCTAGTGAGGGTGTGAACTGATTGGGTGGGAGCTTGGCTGTGTTCTGATTGGGTGGAGGTGTGTTCTGATTGGTTGGGGGGTTGGCTGTGCTCTGATTGGTTGGGGGGTTGGCTGTGCTCTGATTGGTTGGGGGGTTGGCTGTGCTCTGATTGGATGGGGGATTGGCTGTGCTCTGATTGGATGGGGGTGTGTTCTGTTTGGGTGGGGGCTTGGTTGTGCTCGGCTTAGTCTGAGTTGCAGGGGATTTGAGCTGGTGAGCTGCGTTGCTGTTGTTTGGCTTCGTGTACATGGCTGCATTACCTCTTCATAGTGGGTGTCAGTCTGCTTCATGTATGGATTGGAGAGGTTCAAAGCGGCTAATGATGCAGCTGCGGTCTGGCTTCTGGTCCGTGGTCGTGCTTCATCATCAATGTGGGTTTGAGTCTGCTTTCTGCGTGGTGTGTGGAGGTGACATCCTGTGTGGCTCTTGTGAGTGTGGGTCTGGTGTCATTCCTCGTGTTAGGGACTCGTTTGTCAATAAGGGCGGGTTTCCAAATGTCTGGTAGGGGGGAGGTATCATCTCATTTATTCATGCTGTGTGGGCATTTTTCTATCTCGATGGCTTCTCTGATTATTCTGTTGTTGAAGTGTTCAGTTTTGGCAATAGTTCTGGTCTTTTTGAAGTCAATTTCATGTCCTGTGGCTTTAAGGTGTTGGACCAGGGAAGAAGTTGGTTCTTCTTTTCTGACTGAGTTCTTGTGTTCTTCAATGCGTGTGCTTATTCTTCTGTTGGTTTGTCCAATGTATGTGGTGGGGCAGGTGGTGCATGAGATTTCATATACTCCTTGATTTTCTAACTCAATTTTGTCTTTGGGGTTCCTTAGGATGGTGGATATTTTTCGGTTTGTGCAGAATGCTGTCTTGAAGTTGTGTTTGTGGAGCATTTTGCTGATTCTGTGTGTGGTGCCTTTTATGTATGGAAGGAGGGCTTTGCCGTTTTCTTGTTTTCTGTCTTGGATTTTAGTGGGGGTTTCTTTCTGGAAACCCCCACTAAAGTTTGGTAATCTTATTTCTTTGGAATCCATTGGATTCCAAATGTACTAATGAACTAACATCCAATGGATTGAACTGTCAAGCATCCCAACTTCTGGAGCACTTATTAATTATTTTAATTGTCAGGAAATATCTCCTTAGTTCTAGATTGGTTGTCTTCTTGATTAGTTTCCACCCATTGCTTCTTGACCTACTTTCAGGTGCTTTGGAGATTAGGTTGAGCCCCTCTTCTTAGTGACAGCCCTTAGATATCCAAACACTGTTATAATGCTACCCTTAGTCCTTCTTTTCGTTAAACTAGTATCAAATTTCTGCAGTCATTTTTTGTGTTTTAGCCTCCAGTCCCCTAATCATTTTGGTTGCTCTTCTCTGCACTCTTTCTATAGCCTTAACATTATATTGTGATGATCAAAACTTGATGCAATATTCCAAATGTGGTCTTTCCAAGGCAATGGAAAGTGATACTAATATTTCACATGATCGCTCTATTAATGTAGCTGACAAATGTGTTGGCTTTTTTTAGCAGCACACTTCTGGCTCTTATTTAAGTGATTGTCCACTAGGACTCCAAGATCTGTCTTGCAGTAACTATTGAACAAGGTACCACCTATTCTAAGTGATAGAAGTATGTCAGTGGAGCAGTGTCCTAAAGAAACTTTATTTTCTGGATTAAAGATTTTTTAATTTTCATTTCTGCACAGACCAGAATGTTTGACTCAATGACCTAAGTGGTATCCTTCCATGTTATCATTCTAGGAAGATAACATAGCATGTGTTTAAGTTCGCGGTTTTACTAAATTTGCTCAACTAAGCAATTTTATATTCAAATTATATTTCAACCCAATTAATTGGCTGTCTTCCATTTTCTTGTAGTAATAATGGTCAGGTAATTTAATATGAAGGAGAACATGAAATTAATGCATGAAGATCTGCCCAAAGTTTTGCACTTCTTCCAAACAAGTTATGCCTATCCTTGGAAATAATTCCAAGCTATTCCATATATCGATATATTCTGGAACTTTGAATAAACTACTATCAATGTTTTATCTAAAAACCATAAAGGTTGCAGTCTTAAAAAATCATACTTAACAACTTTTCCCAAATTAGTCCCTTCAAATTTAATTAATTATATTCCATCACCCCCCCTAAACTTAATGCAGGTGTTTTTGTATGTGTATGTTTTTAGGGGAAATTGTATTTAAAATATCTGGAGGGCAAGCAACACTGTCTAATGATTTTATAAATTTCAGTATAAAATCTGAAGTACTTTTTGGATACTGTCCCCTTTGTGTTTTAGAAGGTTCCTGGAAAAAATTGATAACCTATAAGCTAAATGCTACATGTATAAATAATTACTTCCATCTTAAAAGGCAATATAAGATTTCGAAGAAAGAAAAATCTGTTAAAAGTTTTCATTCATTCATTTCAACACATTTCATTCATGTGTTTACAGGGATTGAATACATAATTGGATTTTAGTGAATACTTTAGTTCTTATGCGAGCTTCTATCCTTTACGTTAAACCCTGATATTTAATTTCAGGCAATAGCTGCTGTTAAAATTTTATTGCTTTGTTGGAGTAGATGTGGGTTGGTTTTTCATTTAATTTTAATTGTACTCTATATCTCAATTTGTTATCATTTTTCCCCAAGAATTTCATGTAAAATAAATTCTAGCAAGGATTTTGGATCCCCTATTCTGTTCTCAGCTGCTATATAATTTGTGTACCTACTGTGTTGTCTTATCTTATTTATTTTTATGGCTTGATCCTTCTTACTACCCAGGAGTCTAAATGCAGCAATAGGAACTAAACAAATCATGCCATCATTTTTCAGAAAAGAAGAGGGAGGCAATCATTTTAGTTGCATGATGCTATAATAAATAATGAGATTCATTCTTTTAAATCTTTCCTTATACCCTGCAGAGTAAAATGGATTATTTTAATGGCATGGTATAAAAAGGGCAATTTTGTTTGCAGAATGATGATTTGATTATCATATATTTCCCATATGATCTATGTGCTGAAACAACTTAGAAACCAATTTCCATGACCATCAACTACTAAAACTGTTTGAACAAAAAGTTTTCATTTGGACTGATGGATACAGAAGACAAAATAATGCATATAGGAATGGTTTTTCCTTACAATGAGAGAAGAATTAAAACAAAATAAAAATAACGTGTAGTCCTTTTAATATCTATCTCTTACCATTAATACATTGATGTGAAAATTATTCAGACAGAACTATTTGCTCTCAAGTTCTATACAACAGACATAACACACACACACACACACACACACACACACACACACACACCATAGAGAATTGGAAACAGAGCAGTAGGAATGATCCCTGCTTTCTGCTTTTTCACTTCTCTGGGTGTGAAAAAACAATGGCTATACTGAACCAGAACTTCAGAATTTTTAATAAACAGCCAGTTGTCTTTCCAATGGGCTTTCCAATGGGATTGTAAATGCCTTGGAGTAGAGAAAGATTATGCATGCTGCTCTGAACATTAAACAAATAAATGAATCCAATCCTCAATATTTGGTCCATTCAGTTAAACAAGTTGGCCATCCTGCACTGTTGTGTGTTTTTAAATAATTAGCTCCGCCCAGAACACACATTGATAACATAATTGATTCAGAAGTATTATTTGAATTCAATAAGATATTGAACTGAATCCACTACGTTCTTGTTTAGAAGAGAATCAAGTCACCAACATATGATGTTTCTTTGATGGTTTTGGAGCTTGGTTCTTTTCTGGAAGACATTTCATTACCCAAACTATGGTAATGCTAGCACTGATGATGTTATCTAGTTCAGGAAATGAAACCTCTGCCAAAAAATAACCAAGCTTTGAAAGCACCAAGAACTCCTCATTTCAACCGTGAGCTACAAATATTTTCCTTTATTGGTACAGAAATATGTTTACAAATATCATTATCAATTAGTGACAATGACAACAGCCAAAAATTGGGCTTGTATATAAAACTTCATATAGTTATCAATAAATATATCCTTTTCATTTTCATTCCTTTACCATTAAGAAATTATTTAAGAATAATAGTGTTAAGAAATGTAAAATTTAATAGCTGGCACAGTGAAGGATTGGACAATGACTAAGAATACACAGTTATAGCTAATTGGTTGAAGATAGCTGGCCACAGCATTAGGAAAACTGAGCTGTGATTTGTTGATTTGAGTGAAAAGGTGCCGTGTGAGCTGTCTGTGATTTATCTCATGATGTTCCTGCTATGTTAATTTAGCTGATAATGGTCCTGTTTGCCTATCTTATTTACTTAAATATATAAATATATTTATTTATATAAAATTGATTTGTGTCAGCATCTCTTATTATGTTTGGACACCAGCTGTCAATTCCCTGACAAATAGTCTTTTTAAAAAAATTATTTATTTCCTGGGGTTCTATCCACTAGGACTGAAGATAAAGAACCAATATCTATTAAAATCTTGTTCAAGTACAGTTCCTAGGATTTTCATAATTACTCAATTGTAATAACAGACTTTTGAATAGACTTACTCTGTATCAGAGGTAATGGGGTCACCTGTCTAATATGGAAATAAATATAGCAGTCATGCTGAACATTAAATATTCCCCTTTATCTGTTCTGGGAATAATATGCTTCTTATTTACACAGTGCCACATCCAGTTGCATAATCATGTACTTGGTTTCTAATATATGCCCTCTAATATTTGGCAGACAGACCACAAGACCTATTGTTGTACTGTGGAATCTGAGATAGCTCTGAGTAATGTCCCAGAAACCCATTTTAAAAGCTCTCTTCATAAAAAGTGACTTTGCATCAATGTAGTGATTCTCAAAGTCATATTGTCATTTGTAGGCCATAACATTGCAAACTTTAAAGTCAGGGATTCCCAATGCAGCACTTCTAATTTAAAAAAAAAAAGATTTTAAACTTGCAATCTGTTTTAAGAAGAAACCCTAAGTGACAAGAAGCCTTTATGGCAAAGGCTGGCAAACTTTATTTATTTATTCATTCAATTTATATCTCATTTTTACGTGACTCTAGGTGGCTTTAAGAGAGGCTCAAAGCTCAGGGAGGAATAATTGGTATCCTTTTTAAACTCTATGATTTAAACCTGCATTTAGTAGCACAAAGCTCCCCCTCCCCCATTTAAAACCAATTCTAACCTTATAGACTCCTGCCTTCCATTTCATACTTAGATTTGGATCCATATAATTTTTACCGTTAAGGAGGAAAGATACGCAATCCAAAGTGCGGTGAACATACTGAAGGAGAGGATAACTTTGAAATTGGTTAAGTTTGTCCAATTTTAATTTTCAGCTTCCCTCCCTTATCTAAATTTGAAAACTTCTATTAAGGAGTAGCAGGCTGCTCTGTGACAGCTTTATCCTCCTTTTCACTGCTGATATATTTAGTGGTAGTGAAGCTATGATTCACAATGAAGAAGTCAACAAAGGTGAAAAATATAAATATGGTGGAATCATGCATTTTAAGTGCATTTGAAAGTTCAGGTTCAGAGGACACAATGCTAGAAGTCTTAGCTATCCTTACTATTTCTTTTCCTTCTTTTTCACTTCCGCAGAGTTCAATCATTCTGTCCACTAATTCAGACACATAGCTCTTTGTAGATAGAGAGTAAATTAGCTAACTCCTAGGGATTCAGAGGATTGTTTTGTCTGCTACTGTGTTGATCATACGTCCACTCCCTCTTTTCCCCAGAAATGAATGCTTTCTTATAAACCTCAAACACACTATTTTTCCAAGGCTAAGTTTTCAAATTGTATTTATTTTTCATTTACAATTCTTTATCTCTTTTCCTCTTCCTTTCTTAATTTTCTTTCACCAAATATAAACAAACATAAACTCACATGTCTTATAACACATGCAATGCAAGAAAAAGGAGATGGAGAAGAAATTGAAATAAAAATTTGTTTTAAACAAATAAACCTTTGTTTATTTATTCCAAGGAGGGAAGTTAAAGAGTGAACCATATCTAGCTGGCTTGTCTTCTCACATCCCCTTGACTCTACCAAAGACCAGGAGTGATTCAACATCCCACTTGACTCCACAATTTTTTCCCCAAGGGATTCCAGTTACCAAGTGTTACCTTTAAAAAAAATGGGGGGAACAGAAAAAAATAATAGTACAAAAGTATATTGCTGGACTCTAAAATTGGTCTTGGAAATATCAACAACATTTTCAATAGGCTCAATAGGCTCTAAATTGGGTCTAATTATTTGGTTGCAACAATTTAAGAATTGAAGTTAGCCTCCTGGCATACTTCAAAATACTAGTAACACCAGTAATGAATAGGCACCAGGATTCTTGAAAAAATAATTTTCCCTTGCAATGTTGCCTGGGTTTTGAGATTTTTATGAGATATCATTTTAAAATGCCCTGGAATTTGTTTGGTGGAAAAAATAAGCAATGTCCTAAGCATTCATAGGTATTGGAATTCCTTGGTGAAACAGAGAAGGCTAAATTCATTTGTTCATACTGACACAAAGAGAAGCAATGATATATTATTCAAACAGACATTGTGTTTAATATGGTTTTCTGTGGCATTGTTCTGTATTTATTTAGTTTTTAATTAACAAAATTATTAATGTATTCTTTGTTAATCACCCAAAGTTAAATATTAAAAATTATTAATAATTTATTAAATGTATATGCTGCATGATTCATTGTGACTCTAAGCTGTTTAACATTGGTAGCAATCTAAATTTTCAAAATTGGTTTTTTTAAAAAAATAATAATAATAATAATTGCTTTGTGGCCACCCATTGCTTCTCTGCCTAATCTATCCCACAGGAATTGTTGGTGGAAGTATGAAAGTAGTAAGCACCATGTATGCTATTTTGGAAGAAGGTTGGAAAATAAATCTAACAAATATTTAAGTAAATACAATATAATTATAGGTTTAATTATCTTTGTGCTAATACTTGCTGTTTTGGACACCATTTTGATACTAAGATAAGATATAAAAACAATTAATGAATACTTTTTTACTTGTAAAAATTCTGAAATAATACAAATAATAAATTTGAAAATCAAATATTACATTTTTACATTATTGGATCAATCTTTTTGTCTGATCAATTATCAGTGTGCAGGATCATATGTGTACATAAATAAAAGATGCAATCATATATTTGAACATATCAAGGTTTTCTTTTTTGAGATGTTGCCTTCAGCGTGCTTTTTTTTTTTTTTTTTTTGCGTTTGAGTCATTCTTGACACCTAGTAATTGCTTCGGCAAGTCCATGCTGTTTTCTAGTCATTTTTGGATTGGTTTGTCATTGCCTTTTTCCTATAGCAGAGAGAAAGTGATTGGCCATATGTTATCCAGCTGGTTTTATACCTAAGGCAAGCCTAGAATTCATGGTTTCTCAGTTTCTATCCCATGACTTTAACCACTATAACAAACTGGAAAAAGATGTTTATGAACTAAACAAATGAAAAGCTGCAACTCTCAGCACTTGCTCCAAGTTAAATTAAATTAGAAGTTTTCTCTATTAAATCAGGAATATAATAAAATTCCAACAGAATAGAATATCTGTAACTCAGGTTTAACTGTGATCAGTGCTCTCTGATCATGGTTGTTGTTGTTGTTTTAATTCAAGGTGAGTTAGGGTGGGGTCTGCTTTTAGTGATGAAGTTAGCTAGTTGGATAATGAAATGTCTGCAAGCAACCAAGCAAGCTCAGAAAGCACAGAGATTTCCACAATGCAATGAAGGTCAGAGTATTCAGGAGTGAAAAGGAATGACATGAGGAAATTTAGTATGTTTTTACTACAATGCACTAAAATGGGTAATTGAAGTTGCTGCCCTCCTAATCTCATTTGGAATGAGACATCTAAAAAGGGTAATTGAAGATGACCTTAGGCAGATACATACAGTATTTGTCAAGTCTCACTGAAAAAATGTTTGATCAGAGTCCACTGATGTGTATGGAGGGCAAATTTATGAATACTTTTTGGCAGTTTTTGGAAATATTGTGAAAGGGCATCATACAGTTCACAAGGAACAATGGGGAGACTATCAAAACTTTCTAATTAGAGAGATGATGGAAACTCTCTTCTCCTATCCAGAAATTCATGGAGCAGCATATGAACCACAACAAGCATCACAAGGAAATGTGGACTGTTAATACAGTAGATGAATTCTGCTGGATGCTGATTCAAATGTAAACATTTTTCAGCACTACATTAAGTTGAATGTACATTTGGATGAGCCTGGGTCGTATATTAAATATTAAATAAATATGACTAATTTTGTACAAATAGCTCTTTTACATTGATATTTTGTCTAAAGGGCCAGTTATAAATTAGAAGTTCCATTTACACAAATATTCCTGAATTTGTTCATATAACACATATATACGAACAAATAAACATTCATATAAATGTTATCTATAACAAATGTTGTAACCACAGTGCTCCAGTTGCAATTGAATTCGTCCATATGCAGCTGTTTTAGTTTAAATAATAAAAAAGCAGAAGAGTTATTTAATAAGTGGCTTTCTTGGTTTAATTCTAGACTTTATATGAGTTTGAGATTGGTTCTAGGCAGCTGTGGCTGTCATTTCAGTGCTTACATTTAAAATTACTACTCAGCTGTTAGAGGGTGCTTGCAGTCATCCTCAGCTGTGTCAAAAGGATTAGAATGCATCCAGATTTCTTAAGTCTATTGTAGTGGAAATACTGCAGGAATGCCAATATGAAGCCCATGAAGCAGGTGGAAAGAATACTCATATCTCAGGACACAGAAGATATCCAACTGGTAAAGGCAGCAAATAGAGGTAATCTGAAAGGAGAAGAGAAGATTTTATTTCTACTTATTGAATAAATAAATTATTGAGAATATTTCTTGGACATAAATGTCATAGAGTCTAATTTTTCGCTTGATGGGTAATAGAGCTCAAAAAGAAGGCTCAAAAATAAAGGAATATTTATTTTAAAGAAAGTTCCATATTAGTTTACCATTAGTTTACCATTAATTTTGTAGCTTGATATTTGTTAAAATTTGTACTGAGTTCTAAATGATCAGTTCTGAAGGGAACATAGTGCTGTGCCCAAGCATTTTAAAGAAGAAATTCAGAACAAAAACCATCAAAGCTTCAGCAGAATGGATGCTAATAAATCAGTGGTAAATTCTAGTCCAACTCTGCCCATTTGTCCCTGAATTCCACCCAGATCAATGAATTAAAATGCATTAATATAATATAATCAACAAACTTTATTTTAAAACCATGCTTTGAAAACATTTGATGTAAAAGATGTTATAAACACTAGATAGAATAATTAAAAATCAGATTAATGTACTTTTTCTCAATGCAGTCTGCACTTACTTTAATTGAATTTGTTCTACTAAGGGACAACATAAGGCATGTGGTTGATGAAAACAGCAGTTTGCCTATACTTTCTTTATCATATTTTCAGGCTGCCCACTTAGAACAACTCTTGCAACAACTCCTTAACATGCAGATTAAAAGCATAAAAGCTTAGTACATTAATGAAAATCTTATAAAAAAAGGGAAAGATGGCCAAATAGGAAAACAGCAGACACACTAACAACAAAATCACTCTTCCATGGATCCACACTGGGCCTTAGCCTGGGGAACGAGTCAGACCTTGGCTTTAAGGCTTGTCTTAAATACATCAGAGGTCAGACTGGCTCTTTGGAAATCTGTCCTTCTAGAAGCCAAGCACTGTTATATAGATGGCATTTTCCTAAGTCCTATCAGATAATGTTGTTTTAGTAAGGTAGATGGAACCTACCAAATGGTAAATTTGTCAGATATTACAGCAGTGATGGCTAACCTTTTTGCCATCACGTGCCAAAAGCAGGGGAAGCGTGGGGGAGTTGCGCACGCATGTGCCCATACCCATAATTCAATGCTGTGCCCCGCTCTCCCCACATGGATGTGCAACCCCCCACTGACCCCACTTTTGGCATGCGATGGCACGGTGGGCCTGGTAGGCCTGTTTTTCACCCTCCCCAGACTCCAGAGGCTTTCTAGGAACCTGGGGAGGGTGAAAACAGCTTTCCTCACCCCTGCGGAGGCCCTCTGGAGACCGGAAACTGCCCATTTCCTGGCTTCCAGTATGCCCAGAAGGCCCAAAATCAGATGACCGGTGCACGCATAAGCGCTGGAGCTGAGCTAGGGCAACACTTGTGTGCCCACAGATATGGCTCCGTGTGCCACCTGTGGCACACGTGCCATAGGTTTGCCATCACAGTATTACAGGATAGGCAGACAGCAAGGCAGTCTCTCAAAAAAAGAAGGTCTAAATATCATGTAGTTGTTTATAGGTGACAACTACCATCTTCCACTGTATCCTGAAGCCCAGCAGTAACCAGCTCAGCTTAAACAGAAGAGATATTAAATGTAGACATCATGGTGTGTCTATAACTATTCATGCCATTGCATTAAGTTGTAGCTGAATGATCCTCAGGACAGTCCCTTGTAGAGCACATTGCAGTGATCCAGATGAAAGATGACTAAGATATAAGTGTCCTTAATTATGAAAAAGTTGCTTGTGTAATATAATTCACACTCAGAGCTGCTGATGTGTTTCAGTATTGTAAAATTTCAAAGTGTCATTTATTTGATATACCTTCTGGTATTTCCTTCAAATAATTTGATCTATTGTGTTGATGTTTTTATATTTAGTTGAGAATAGTTGCTTAAAAGAGATGCTATATTTTGGAGAGTTTACTAGTAAATCAAGCACTTTCCAATGTTTTAGGCAGGATTTGAGGAACAGAAAGCTGGGTTTTATAGCATAGAAAACTCCCCCCCTCCCAATTCTACAGGTATTGGCTTTCACATTAAGACTTTTTTTTTTTAAAAAAAAATCAAGACTCTATTTTTTTATATATAGATGAGGAATTCCCATAACATTATTGAAGTACAGCACTGCCTTTCCCTTTGCATATAATTGCTGTCTGTGATCGTTGGGCTTAAAGTCTGCAGCCAGCTTTCAAGTGGACCACCAAGAACAATTGTGTCTTTGAGTATCATAACGTTAGCTGGTGAGTCACCAAACTGTGTATGTTTTTCTTTCCCTTGACTCTTCTGTAACCTTCCTATCACAAGTTCTGGTTCAGACTGACTGTGGCCTTAGGCAACTACATGTCTGGAATTTCTTCTGCAGTTTGAAGCAACACAGCTTGAATTAATGTACAAGTGGTGTTGCATAGCAGTGCTTTAATCTAGGGATTTATTCAGCTGGATGGCTACACTGGTCATTATTTTTAACTGTGCTATATAGGCTCCCTATATATTTGTATGCACTTTTAATCATTTCTTCAGAAAAGGATGTTAAGTAGTGTTTTACTGGTATGATTTATATTGAATTACTAATGTTACATATTCTTTCAGCTACCATTAAGTCATAAAGGTATAACGTAGAACACCTGCATTTAATTAATGAGTTAAATTTACGTTAGGCTGGAATAGGGAAAAAATGATGTAGAGCCTGCTCCATGTCCTTAGAATTCAGTGTAGCTCATAAAAACAAACAACCTCAATACATTTTTCATTCATCTTGCCTTTTAACTCTAAAGAAGATTACACAACACATAAGCAACTAAAATAAAAGTGGGTTGCCATAGTTCACTTGCAATATTAAGACATATTGTTTTAACTTAATGGTGGCTTGTTCAATGAACTGTGGTTTGAATGATCTATGGTAAGTATTAGGATTGAATTTCTTGAAGCAATCTAATTTCTTAAAACAAATGATTACCAAGTAACCAATATTTCGTAAAAGAAAATAAAGCATTAATAGATGGGAAAGAACACAAGAGAAGACCAGTTATTTGTTAAAATAAAACAAAAGCTTTGATTAATATATAGAGGAGCCGGAAGTCACATTTTAACCTTTACTTGGGTCAGATTAGTCACTTTTTCTCATAAGGTTATTCACAGAAAAGAATAGTATCACCATAAAAGTGACCTTGAGTCTGGAGAAAAAGCAGGATATAAACTTAATAAGCAACCTTTGCATAAGAAGCAATAAGACATTGTATGTGAGTTCCAGTGTAATTTATTACTTAATAGTTTGGTTCACATATATTATGAGTTAATATTCAGCCATGCAGACTAAGAAAAGGTACTTAAAGCCAAACAGAGTTACTGGAAGACTCTGCATTCAGAAAACCAATTGATCAACCCGTGTAAAGGATAAAATATTCCAATTATGGCTCAGATGAAATAAATTTACTACACTCATCATAATATGAAACAAATTTATTTTTTCCACCACATATTTTATGGATTTTGTAGAATTTTTTTACCTCTGATATTTAAAAATAAGAAAAATTAAATGCAGTTCTTTCTTTTCTTTTTTTTTTTTAGTTATAAGTGAGTTATAAATTTTAGTTATAATTGAAAAAACTGAAACAACAATAGCAAATATTCACCAACTAGAGTTAGAATAGAATAGAATAACAGAGTTGGAAGGAACCTTAGAGGTCTTCTAGTCCAAACCCCTGCTTAAGCAGGAAACCCTACACCACTTCAGACAAATGGTTATCCAGCATCTTAAAAAATTTCAGTATTGGAGCATTCACAACTTCTGGAGGCAAGTTGTTCCATTGATTAATTGTTCTAAATGTCAGGAAATTTCTCCTTAGTTTTAAATTGCTTCTCTCCTTGATTAGTTTCCACCCATTGCTTCTTGTTCTACCCTCAGGTGCTTTGGAGAATAGCTTGGCTCCCTCTTCTTTGTGGCAGCCCCTGAAATATTGGAACACATGTCTCCCCTAGGTCTTCTTTTCATTAAACTAGACATACCCAGTTCATGCAACCGTTCTTCATATGTTTTAGACTCCAGTCTCCTAATCATCTTTCTTGCTTTTCTCTGCACTCTTTCTAGAGTCTCAACATCTTTTTTACATCATGGCAACCAAAACTGAATGCAGTATTCCAGGTGTGGCCTTGCCAAGGGATTATAACGTGGTATTAACACTTCACATGATCTTAATTCTATCCCTCTGTTTATGCAGCCTAGAACTGTGGGTCTTGAAACTATTAATCTTGACAAACATTTAAATAATGATAAGATAATGAAATATCTTCAATAGTAAAACAAGCGTCATTCAATCCTAGAAGACTGAAGAAATATAACTCATGATAAACCCATATAAAGAACTTGAAATTAAAGACTAAAACTCACTACTTGAATATTATGTCCTATTCTGGACAGGTTTGATGAGGGATTCAAACAAATTAAAACAGTATTAGAGAAACACTAAGCTTATAAAGAGAAACAAAAAGAATTTAAATTTTGCTTTGAGAAGAAAGATGAGGTGAAATGACACTATTCAAATGCCTGAAAAGATGGTTCACAGAATGAGGTCACATCTTGTTCCTACTAATTCTAGAATGCAGGATATAGAATAATAGATTTAAGTTATAGGAAGACCATTTCTGCTTGAATGTTAACTTTTTGTTTCTTTTCTTTTTTTAAAGAGTAAATGTGTTATATAGAGGAACCAATTAACCAGAGAGATAGTACTCTCTCCTTCACTGCATGTCTTCAATTAAAGGCTAGACATCCATCTGTTAAGAGTACCTTAATTCCTGTCCTGAGCAGGGCATTGGATTCAATCACCTAAATGACTGTTTTATGATTTTATGATATATGATTCTACTGAAATTTAACAAAAAATTATCTTACTACATATGCCCTAATTCTGACTGAGAAATCCAAAATTATTATGGGAACTACAGTGTTGGAGAATTATGATGATCCTTAAAATTCTTCTAGCTCCGTACTATCAGGGAAGAAGTCTAAAGGACAAATATGTTGCTGACTTTCTCATTACTTGTAATAACAAAAATAAGAAAAAAACTATTTAGTTCAACCAAATAGCTGATATGGGCTCTCCTCATGATCAGGAGATTGGAGAAAAGTTGGTTAATGGTATTTTGGGGCTTTCTAATACTCTAAGCAGACATCCTGAAACGCTGGCAGATGGTCGGAATAGTTTCTAAGGG
Source organism: Masticophis lateralis (assembly GCA_030761175.1). Taxonomy (NCBI): domain Eukaryota; kingdom Metazoa; phylum Chordata; class Lepidosauria; order Squamata; family Colubridae; genus Masticophis; species Masticophis lateralis. The sequence goes on from JAUDYJ010000002.1 coordinate 232,074,240, forward strand.
GTGATCTAAATTTGATTGGAGACAATGAATTGCATACATAAAAGTAAAGTATTCTTCAAGTTATGCTCAAATCCTCATAACTTTCATCTAGTTTATTTGGCAACTGCATGGATGTGATTTGTCATGATCATTTTCTAAGATTTTTTTCACGCACACACAGCCACACCCACATTTAACCTATAACCTTGAAATTTTTGTGTCAATTGTCTAACTGTAAAGCATGATCAAGGTAAGAAGATTTGAACAGCCTCATTGCATTTAATGCCATGGGAAAAGAATTGACTTACAAAGTCTTAGAAATTAGATACGATAGCTATACTCCAGTCCTCATTACGTAGTGAGTAGATTAAGGTGGAATTTCTGTTGAGGAGTTTGATATTTTGCATAGATTACCAATTAGACAGACTGACATCTCACTTAAGAAATGTACATTTGCTTCTTCTCTGTCCTGTTTTAAAAACCTCTCTTTAATTATTTAGAGTCAGAATTTATTTGCAGTGTGGTTTCCTATATACTTATTAACTAAATCTGACATAGCATACATTAGGAGAACATATATTACATAGAACTGGACCCTCCCTTACAAAACAAGAAACATATATCTTTGCAGGATCCAATCTGGGTCAGTCACCGGGACCAAAAGTTTAGTCTTCAAAGTTTTCGGACTCATGCTGGAGCCCATCCTCAGGAACCTCTCTCTTACACTTGCTAGACGCACCCAATAAACACTTTGGCATGCTAATTGGGAATTGGTTTCACTTTTCCTTATAAATAAGTGGAATATTTCTCTGAATATATTATTTATTCTTAATAGGTTTACTGAACAGACTGAAACCTGTAGATAAACCTAACCGATGTTCCACCTAGTGAAACCCTGTTGAATGACAGGAAGTATATTTTTGGGCAGTCATTTTTTTATGATCTTTCCTAAAAAATGTTCCTGATTGTCTCTGAGACATGAAGCACAGAAGGCAGCCCCTCTCATAGCATTTCCTGTTGTTTACCATTCTCATGCCTACCTTCTAAGTTCTGAACAGGAGTTTCTATAAGGGGGTGGGGTCAAAAAATCAACCATGCGATTCAAGTCTGATCCAGGTTTTTTTGTGCAATGTAGTGGAAAAGAGGCAGTACTTCAACATTGTGAAGTCACAAGGTTGAGAAGGTTTTTTTTAAACTTCTGGTTCTAATCTAATGTATTAGTATTTAAAAAAATGAAATATAATGTATAATATGTACCCCAATGATGCCCTCGAAGTGATGTCCCAGTGCCTGGAGGCCGTATGGATCTGGATGGGGAGGAACAGACTCAAGCTCAATCTTTCCAAGACCGAGTGGCTGTGGTTTCCGACATCCCGGTGTAGTCAGCTGGCGCCATGTCTGACTATTGGGGGTGAGTCATTGGCCCCCACGGATGGGGTTCGCAACTTGGGCGTCCTCCTGGACTCACAGCTGTCCTTAGAAGGGCATATGACAGCCGTGGCCGGGAGGAGTTTTTATCAGGTTCGCCTGATCCGCCAGTTGCGTCTCTTTCTGGATCGGGATTCGTTACCTCACGCCTGGACTACTGTAATGCTCTCTACATGGGGCTCCCCTTGAGGAGCACCCGGAGGCTCCAACTGGTCCAGAATGAGGCCACATGGGTGGTGATGGGAGCGACGTGGCGCTCCCATGTGACTTCCCTCCTGCGCGAGCTGCATTGGCTCTCGGTGGTCTTCCAGGTGCGCTTCAAGGTTTTGGTTACCATCTTCAAAGCGCTCCATGGCTTAGGACCAGGGTATCTTCAGGACCGCCTTCTGCCATAAACAGCCTCTCACCGACCAGTCTGCTCCCATAGAGAAGGGCTCCTCAGGGTGCCATCAGTCAAACAGTGTCAACTGGCGGCCCCCAGGGGGAGAGCCTTCTCTGTGGGGGCACCTGCCATCTGGAACGAGCTCCCCCCAGAAATAAGGAGGTTACGGGACCTATGTACTTTCCACCGTGCCTTAAAAACATTCTTATTTGAACAAGCTGGTCTGGCTTAACCTCCTTTATATTGGGTTTTACATATTTTATACAATTGGATTTTTAAATTGTTTTCTAGCCTAATTATTTAATCTGTTTTAAATGATTTTTAACTTTTGTATGCTATTGTATCTTATTTTGGCTGTTCACCACCCTGAGTCCCGTCTGGGAGTAGGGCGGTATATAAATTTGAATAAATAAATAAATATTACTATTATTAGCAAGGATAAATATTTTTATATTTTTCTCCTATTCTGTTGCCACCTTTTGCATATATAACCTACACTGTAATAATAATAATAATAATAAAATAATGCACATAATGCAATGTTTTATTTGGCATAATTCTTATATACAGTAAATTAATAATATCTTTCATTAAAATCTTACTAATTGATTTAAGGGAACCTTTTTCATATTGTATAAAGAATACTAAAAAAGACAAGGCATCAATGTGTAAATATGGTTTAGAGAAAGCTATGCAGCCTAGCATTGCCCACTTTCTCTTTCATTAAACAAAGTTCAGTGTAACTAGCTGTCATTAATTAAATGTTAGGGAGGAGACAATATAAGACAACATCTTACCAATGTTCTGATATTTCTCAGTCTACCACTGCCCAGCTGTTTCTCACAAAGACACAAGAGCATTTTGCTGTGCAAATAGGTATGTATTATTTCAACTACTTGCGCTCTTACATTTTTATTCATTTTTGTTCACTTTCTATTTTTATTTTGGTTTGCTGACAATAATTGCCATATGTTATTGTACAGGAGTCTCTGCAGATTTTACTCCATTTGTTGTTACCAACTCATCTCTGTTTCAAGACCATTGAGCCAGCACTGTCTGAAGATATTTCCATGGCCAGCATGACATCACAGAGCACTGTTACCTTCCCGCTAAAATGGTACCTATTTATCTATTTGCATGCTTTTGAGCTGCTAGGTTGGAAGGAGGTGGGGCAAGGACTGGATCTTACCCTGTCTCATAGAGCTCGGGTCTTGAATCCAGCTTCTAGCTTTCCAGCCAACAAGCCTCTCTTAACCACTGAATCACCTTGCTGCCCTTATATTATTGTAAAAGAATTTTAAATGAATATAACATATACAACAAGCTACAAGATGATCTTTCTATTTCTCTGTGCTGTAAAGAAAATCTTAAATCATTCAGCGTTGTAGGCATAGCCTGTGCATCACCATGAACCAGAGTTATTGTTAACAATCCCCCCACTCTTTTTGCTAGGGCTATGGAAAATGAAGGACTTTTTCTTGGCTAAACACATTGTTTAATTCAACCTTTCAAATTACTTAATATATTTGTAAATAAATTGTTGCTCTAAGACTTATATTTCCAATTATTTTATATTAAGTTTCTTTTGAACTCAAACTAGCTTAATTTTAACAAGGCTATAAGTTATTTGTCTTGTAGTTAACTATTTTGAACAGCTTTATTCTTGAATGGAATGAGTTGTACAAATAAACAAATAATGATGATAATCAGGCTATAAAATACATAAAAATGAGAATCTAATGTTTGTTTTTTTTCTGCTTGACTTTTTAAGAAATGTGCATTTGATTTAACATAGTGGGATAGTATTCAAATTCCTTCTTAAACCACAAAGGCTTTAATCAAAAATATATTCACCCAAATAATGGATGGTTACAAAGCAGGTGATGCATACTGCTTTCATTTTCCATAGCATTATTTCTCCATTGGAACATATATAATATCTAAGTTCCATAAATATCTAAGAAGCAGAGATGCTTTTGGCTAATTGAAATAAAGACACCTTCACTCATTTGCTACTTTTTTCAATGAACAAAACCTTTTCACTGGATAAATCTATGTTTCTCCATATGCAGGATGGTTACTCTGCCAGGTTATGTGCTCCGCCCCCAACACCCTGCCCCTCCACACATGCATGTATGGCAAGAATTCTACAGGCCCTCAGTAAACACCCCTGTTGCACAGATCCAGATCCAAGCTCAGTACAGAAAAAGACATTTGATAACCAAGTCCAATGGGCACACACAAAGTCCAGGAAAGCAGTCTATGAGTCAAACAGGCCAGGATACAAGGCACACAATGTCAGAGCGGCAATCAACCCCTTTACCTTGCGTGGGGTAATTGCCCTCATTTTGAGTTGGATCGTGACTTTAATCCTTCTTTATACTTTGATCAATAAAACCGGAATACATTTTCTAATTAAACTCATATTTATTGTAAAGAAAATAAAGACATCTCACTGATCTAAATTAGTTACATTTTTGGCAAAGAATCCCCAGCCAGACCTTAGCTGGCAGGAGAACAAAGGAAGGTTTCTCAGAAAAAAAGAAAAGAATGCAGGACATGCGCAGTAGATACTGATAAGGAACTTGGCAAACTACGGTAAGTCTGACAGTTCAGAAATAATAGCTCTGCTGGTAAATATAAAAACACAGTGACACACAAGGCACAGAACTGTGTATGTTGCTCCAGCAAGTCTTCAGGGTGGGGTTAAGTAGGTAATGCCAGTGCAGCCCTTCATGAGAGGCGAGATTGCCACCTCATGAGTAGCCTAGCTGACTGGCATTGTAACTGTCTTCTCTCTCCTCTCTGTATCTTTGGATCAGGAAGAGATGTGGAGTCCACCTTCTCCTCCTTACTAACTGCTGCTCCCAGTCCTCTCCTGGAGCTTCATCACTTTCATTAGCCTGTGACTTGTCCTATCGACCCAGCTGAGGCTGCTGCATCAGACTAGCACTCTCTGAGCTCTATTCTTGACCAACACTTGGCTCCATGCTTTCCTCTGCAGACTCAAACTCACCCTCATCCTTTGAATTTGTATCTGGATAGGGGTCAGGCGGCAGATCAATGACAGGTTAGCTTGATGGCTTTCCTGAAATAACAAGAATTCTAAATTTGGAACCTGTTTAAACAACAACAACAACAACAAAAATCACACACATTCAAGAAGTGCTTGTTCCATGGTAAGCAAGAAATATCAGTTAAATTTGCATTAAATAAAGATGTTCAGATATAACATCTAGGTCTCTCTTGATTTTAATATACTGCTTCTCTTGAGTGCCTTGCACTCAAATGCAAACATTCTACTACTGGATGTTGCTCTTTATTTTTTATTTTTTATTTTTTTAAATATTTAAGCTTATGAATATCCACTTGATTGGTGTATCCATTTCTGTTTGCAGAGCTGATGTTTTTATCTTCTTATGCTTTTCTACTTGAACTTGACTGCTTATAGTTTGAAAAGTCAAGTTCAAAAAGTCATTGTTCTTTGTGCTACTAAATTACCAGATTCACTTTGAATTCACGTGACAATAAAGGCTTTATGATGAAAAATTAAACAAAGTCTGTCAACTTTACCCTCTGACACACATTGAAAGCATCAAAAGTTGCACTTAAAGATCTTTATGGGATGGGGAATTGGAAACACTACAGTGAATTTCTTTCCACCTCTGTCTATAATGTGTCACATTTGAAGTTACCAATTTCACAGAGGCAGTGGAAACAAAATAATTCACATTTATCTTCTTTGAAATATACATCTTCATCCAATGTGTTATTAATACTCTCAAATAATGGTTGTAAAATCATAAAAGCGTGTCTGATTTTATAGTCAGTTCCCCTACCTCCAACTTATTCACATTATCTTTCTAAGATGTTGTGAAATGTTTATTGATATAAAGTAGCAACTTAGGAAAGGTTTAGCACATTTAATGCCCATAATTGTATCACAGTTAACATTTATTATATTCAAAACTATGGATTAAATAGTTACTCTTTAAAAGTATATAATTAATCTTGGTAGTATATACATACCTACAGACCTCTGGATACTAATTATTTAATTTGAATAGCCACTACTTGCTCTACTACCATAAATTCTAGGTGACTCATATCATAAAAACAAAGAACAAATATGAAATTAAAAGTAGGGCATATGACAGGAAACAAAAGGGTGGATCTGGCTAATAACTAATATCTACATTCAACAAGAGGTTCCATCAATTCTATCAAAGGCTGGGAGAAGACAGGTCTTTAAGGCCCTCTGGAACGCAATCAGACATGGAGCCACCCATATCTCAGGAAGAACCTTATCATTTTCATCAATATTAATCTTCAAGCCCCCAAAATACAGGAAAGAACTAATTAAGTGGTAAGGGGACCTTTTCCTTCTTGGATTCATTTTGCTCAAAGCAAGCTGACATCGCCCAGAGACCCAGCTCATAACTAGAAAAATGCATGAACGCTATCTTGAATACATTTAGAAAGTGTATGTTATAAGTCAGTTATGGAAAAATAGGAAAGGAGCCATAGATTTTCCAGAAAAGATGTTTTATAAAATAATTGGCATTTATAAATTGATATTTATAAAATAAAATATGAGTCATCAAGGAAAAGAGATAGAAAGGAAAGAAGAAAAACTAGGATTATGAACCATGTCTAGTTTCGCTTCAGCATTTTGGAAAAAGGGGCGTTGGAAAGAAGAAGAAATACCAAAAAATTGTTAAATATTTAATCAATTATATAATTGTTGTTCTTCCCTATGATCTATCTAAGTGAGGTATAATGGAAACACTGAGTGTTGCATTAGAACCAAATTCAGTCCTAGTTAAAATCTCCAGTTCTCCATGACGTTTGTTCAGTGATCTTTGGCCAGTCATTATCAATAACACCAGCTGTTATGTTGTGAGGATAAAATAAATAAAGCATTGTATAAAAGAAATACTGGAACTAATAATTTAGAGATGTGTATAGAAATGTTAATGACATATTGAAAAATAGAACTGAAATGAATGCTATGAATATTAATGGTCAGTATAAAAAAATGATGAAAGGAAATTAACCATGCTATCAGAATACCAACAAATATAGTGCCACAGATGTAGATGGTATAACTGAAAAACTGGATGCAATTTGCTCATGGAGTTGCAGTGTGTCTTAGTTAATGTATTTAATAAGAGTGCATCTGGGCTTCATAATTATAATTATAAAATTACAATCAAAATTATAAAAATTATAAAAATGCACTCAGTTGTCTTATAAGAAGAGTGAATGCAAAAATTATAAGAAAATTTGTTGAACATTCCTGGGAAAGAATTCTGTCTGAAAGTGAACACATCTGGGAAATAGAGTACAATTATATGCCAGGCAGTGGTTTGTGTAGACCTGATTTTTATTTTTTACTAGGTTGTTAAGAAATATAATATATGAGTGGGAGAAAGTAAGTTGAGAGTGTGCAGTTCTTTTTAAAAAAAATTCAAGAGAGCATATGAATAATGAGTAGTTTTCAAATTTGGAACTGATTGCACTAATAAGGATTTGAAGGTTGTTTTCTGACTGCTATAAAAGTAGTATATAATGAAAATAACATGTAACATAATTGGAATCCTTAATGAATGGCTCAACATTGAGCAGGGAGTGATATTTTAGTATCTTTATTTTCTGTTCTAAGCTGATTACTGTACCTGTTGTCATTAGTTTGGTCTTCTTCATATTTAATCTTAGAGCCAGTTTTTCATTGTGCTCCTTGACTTTCATTTATTAGCACTTGCAGTTCATTTGCATTTCCAGCTATCAGAGTAGTGTCATCAGCAGAGGGCACGTTATTGATGTCTCTTCGTTGTGCTGTTGCTTACTCCAAAAGAAAATAGCATTCCAACTATTAATATATGGATGAATATGGATTAAAAATAATCTTCTTTCAGTGTTAAACAAATTTAAATATATAAATGACACCCACAACAGTCTATTTAGTTGTTTTGCAGAGAATTTTTTTAAGTACTGATGATTACTGCATTTCTACCTCACTAATATAAATTAAAAGTCTAGTTTCAAAACTATACATTTTTCTTAGTACAGAAGATAATATGCTGAAGTGTTCCATGATTCATTTGAATGTGTAGAGGTGTGCATTGGTTCTTAAAAACTTAAAATACAAAACAAGCAATATTTCTACTCTAAAAAGCATAATGGCAGTTTACCTTATATATTTTCATTCATAATTCATAAAGTAAGATACAAGAGGTGGAGAAGACAGTGGGGTGGTGTGAAGAGAGATTGGAAGGGAATGAGAGGGAGCAGATCTTGGTGAATAGAGCTCTGGCGGAAGAGATTATCTTCCTCGAGATGAAGAAGTCAGCTTTTTATCTAAGGATACAGAATGTCTTAGAGGAAAGGGGGGAATCCTTAAGAGACTTAGTGGCAGACATTCTGGCTGGTATCCTGGATATAGGTAAATAAAATGTCTCAAGAGACATAGATGATGTCTTTTGTGTCCATATGAACTATGCTAGGAGACAGGGGACAGGGACTCAGCACGACAAGGTAGTAATCCATGAAGGGGAGTTAATGCTTACTCTTCCCTATATGATCATGAGCATATATGTAAGTGGCATTTGCAGGATGAAACATAGGACGTAAAGATATTTTAGGGATTATATGAATCAGTTTTTAAACCATTCATGACTGATGCCCAAATCTCCAAAATGGAGGCTCAAAAATACAATTTTTCTGTGACTGAGCATATGCTTTTTATTCACAAAGTTTATATACCCACTTTGATAGATTCTGCTATATTAGACATCAGTGCAAAGTACAATCTATGCCTTAGTCCTTAGAATTCTGTCCTAGGCACAGATTAAATCAAATAGGTCAATCATCTGGCTAGCTCATGTTACATTTCCCCTGACCTATTTTTCATGACATGTATATTGAAATAGAGTTTTCATTTCCAAGATCCTCATAATACAATAAAACTTTCAATATTCCCATGGTCTCCTCCTACTCCTTCAACTCTTCTTTGGGATAGCTATCTTAAAAAAAATTGAGGAGAAGTTGCCCTTATACCTTGATGAAGTTGGAGTCATCCAAGCTACTGGTGAGTGGATGGCTATAGGATCTATACTTCAATTGTTTTTTCAGTTACATCTGCAAATCTGGTTTTATTATCCTTTTGTTTGTATTTCTTGTTCTAGTTACAAAAGACTTATCCTTGGAAAAAAGGATTGTCCTTGCAGCTGCTTTGGGATAGAATATGTGGAGCAGTCTCAGCCAGCTTTACAATTAACTTCCCAGAATACATCTTGTTATTATATTTTCCCGTCTATTTTCTCAGGTTAAATTTATCTCAGTATTTCTATCAGCCACAAAGGCTTGAAGTAGTATATCATCATCCTCCACAATGACACCTTCATATCTGAAACTCATAAACCCGTGAAGAGTTACATGTTTTTTTTTCCTTTGTGGATATTTTTTTCTATATCATTTTGTCTGTATTTTTATTTTTAGTGCTCTTAGCTCCTCAGTACCTAACAGAGGATCCATCAACTGTTTCTATTTCACCTGGATTATAATTTATTTGAAAAACGTTCTGATGTAGTTATTACAATCATCATATTTCCTAACACTCCAAGAACATTATTGAAAGCTATCTCTTGGACTGTCTATTATTTTGCTTTTTTTTAAAAAAAACTTTGTTTTTATGGTTTTTAAGCATTCTTAGCTTTACAGCAATGTTTTTATTTAATACTGTTTTTATTGATCCCTTGAAAACCACTTTCAGCTACTCTGGGAGGAAAAACAGTACGTAGAAAAGTAAAATTAAATCAATCAATAAAAGGTAGGTTGAGAATAAAGCCACAGTGTTGCAGAAATTCCAAGTTGTTGCACAAACCTGATGTCCTGCACATAATTCAATAAACTACAGGATGAGATGAAGTCTTTTCAACTACAGAATTTCCTAAGCCATGATGATAAAGTATTTAAGTTCATATCTGTCACTATTTTGTTTATTAGTAATTTATCTTTGTCTCTGAAGAAACAATGTGGCATTGGTGATTTTCCATCCGAAATTCTGCCTATTTTAAGCAAAGTTGCACATCATGTGTCTTCACATTCTCTTGCAAATATATGACTTATAAGTGGCTAGATTTCTTTTAGGCTACATATGCCAGAAAAACACACTTGTACAATTTGTTAATCAGGCTCTTTCATAATTCACTTTTAGCAATGGGAACAGCTTGATGTGTTTCTGTCTGAGATACGGCATTTAAATGTCACAAGAAAGGTGCTACATATTTATATATGTCAATTCTTGATTCTTCTCCTGCATAACATTTGATTTGGCTATAGCAAACAGAAGGAGCCACAATAGTTTAACCTTTCTTTTCAGTATCATTCAATTGGTGTTTGCTAGTTTTATCGCTGATTTAGAAGACCTGACATAAAACAGACAAAATTAATACATTTCTTCCTGACTCATTAAAACGCACACACACACATGAAATCCTAAATCTACTTCTTGTTATATATGTTTTCCTCCTAATTCCATACATATAGTTTCTCATTATTTCCATGAATTCATTGTATTTAATAAATCTGCCATTTTCTTATAATATTTATGACATGAGCCAGGAAAAATTGAAGAATCTAGGCAATTCAAATAGGTATAAAGATTTATTACAAGCTTAAGTACTCTACAAGAATCTGAACTACTAACAGCTCAACCAAATTAGTAGTAGATAAGAGTTAAAGAAATTCAAGGTGGGTTAGTGCAAATGGACTCATGACTGATGATGTATTTGACCCCTCCCTCAGGATTGTCTCTAACAATTTAAAGACCAATTGTTGGTCATCTCCAACAATTTAAAGCAGTTTCTCAAACTTTACAACTCTTAGAAGTTTGGGCTTCAATCTCAGAATTCCCCATGACTGTCTGGGAAATTCTAACAGTTGAAGTCCAAACCTCTAAAAGTTGTCAATGTTGAGAAACACTACTTTAAAATGTGCAACTACAGCAATCTGCTAAGAAGCATTTAGCTTGTGAATAAATCTGAAGATTGTCTAGATTAATTCCATGAAATGGGATTGTGAATTTAAAGAAAAAGGGCAACATAATGGCTGTACAGCAATATTATACAACAATCCCATCCCTGAACCTGATATTCACTGAACATCATTATCTGAAGTGGTTAATTAAATATATACATGTAATTTTCACCACAAGGATGCTTCTACTGGAGCTCAGCCCTAATCAAGAACATCAAGAAAGTTACTGATACTAGAGGTGGGTTCAGCATTTTTTTCAGAACTGGAGAAGCTTCTAGGATGAGAAGCAAAACATTTTCAAGGTGGGGGGGGGGCAAGAAACTCCAGTTGTCTTTTGGAAAAGCACCTTTGGGGCCATGACCTGGATGATGGAGAATCTCCACAGATGTTCAGTTATGTTATTGCACTTCCTCTACATCAACACATTTCCTAAATTGTATTTACTGGAGGCTTCTTATAAATGAAACAGGAGGATGCTCTCCCCTGTGTGGCAAGAAATTGGTCTCTGAAAATGGGAGAAACATTAAATTCTGTTGTTTCTTAGTGTCAATAAAAATTATTCTGAAATTGGTAAATGATGGTATTACTTTGATAAGCTATTTTTGATTTCAGTCATTAACTGAAATATTCTAACTGGGCCTGGAAAGCTTCAGCACCTCATGCAGGTATTTCAACATGGGTATAAAGCTGTACATAGTTTGATCTTTAAATTATATTTTTATATTATTGAGTTCTGTATCTATTTTAGCAAACTACCTGTAAAAAAACCCTCCCCTGCTTGCTTGCTTATTTCCTACTTAGTGTACACGCATAACTATTATGTTTAAATAGCTTCTGGGAATTTCTCCTTCAGAATTTGTCTTATTAACAGACAGCAAAGAAAACAAGCTTTTCTTAAAGCGTTGTCCTGTGGTTGTAATTGTCTTTGGGATTTAAGGTGAATACATTTAGAGAAAAGGAAGTGAATAATCATTAAGGGACCTGATCCAGCTTCCTAGCTTTTATTCAAACAATGCAATCCTTAGTGTACTATAAAAGTAAAGGTAAAGGTTCCCCTCGCACATATGTGCTAGTCTTTCCCGACTCTAGGGGGCCGTGCTCATCTCTGTTTCAAAGCTGAGGAGCCAGCACTGTCCAAAGATGTCTCTATGGTTATGTGGCAGGCATGACTAAATGCCAAAGATGAATTGTACACTGTTACCTTCCCACCAAAGGTGGTCCCTATTTTTGTACTTGCATTTTTTACGTGCTTTCAAACTGCTAGGTTGACAGAAGCTGGGACAAGTAACTGGAGCTCAAACTGCCGACCTTTTAATTGGGAAGCTAAGTGCCTTAGCCACTGAGTCACCATGTCCTTTAGTGTATTGACTCAGAGGTAAATCTAAATTATTTATAGTAGAAAATTATTCTCAGATAAATATATTTAGAATTGTATCACTAGTGTCATAAGACAACCATCACCACCAGATGAAGACAATCATCATCTACCTAGTAAACTCAGCACCCAGTATTGGCTGCAAATAGCTGATATAAAATTGAAAATAGTAAAAATAGAAAATTCTGCAAAGCCATTGGGACATTCCTGTTCCATGTTACTAGGAATCCAAATAAATTATTAAAATGAATTGAGAAGAAAACCTTTTGTTCTTATGTCCTTTTGCATACCTTGGACAGAAAGAAAATGAATTCTATTTTAAATATAGGATAAAAGGAACATACATTATATAGAGAATATAAATATGAATGTGGAAATTGTGCAGTTGAGAGTTGCAATGCTTTTTCATTCAACACTTTGATCTTTCCTGTAATCTTTCTATACTTTCATAAAGGTTAACACATGAAAAAGCATCACTACCAAAATATTCAAACATCGCTGGCTAAAGGACAACAATGCTTTTGATCTTCATCTATTGTCATTTTGGTGAGTTATCTGAAACAAATCATAAGCTGCTATTCTTTCTTTTAAAAAGCATTGAAAAATGTATCCAATTGCATGGCAAATGATTATCTTTGCAATATTCTTCTCTGGCAGAAACTTGGGAGCATTTATTCTTATTTTTTTCTTCTCTGTAGATGGTTTTTTATTTTTATTTACTTAGATTTTTATCCCATCTTTATTACTTTTTAAGTACTGTAACTCAACATGATACACAGTACTCCTTCTTCTTCCTCTTTTCCCCACAACAACAAACCTATGAAGTTAGTTGGGTTGAGAGGGAGTTACTTGTGCAAAATCACCCAGCTGACTAAGGTTGGACTAAAATTCACAGTCTCTTGGTTTCTAGGCCAGCATCTTAACTACTACACCAACTTAGCTATGTCCTACTCCTCATATTCATAATACAAAGCCTCATTTTATAATATAAAAATCCATTGTCTCTTTTTGCCATTTTTCAATGTTTTGCCCTGTTTTTCCATGTCCTGGAATCCAGGTGGCTGATAAGACAATCATGTGACTTTAGAATTATTGGCTCTACATTTATTTGTCACAGCCCAAACCTAATTGTAATGTTAATATTCTGAAAACCTGGTTCTTCTTTTGAGCAATCAGTATAATGACCAAACATCTAATAGTAAAACAGCTACTCATACATGCTATTCGAAATATGCTTTCAAGGAAGAGTATATCCACAATACCAGGAACAATGACTAAAAATAATATCATGAATAATGGAAGATTGTGTAGCATTTTTTTGAAAAAATGTGCATGTGTTAATTACTGTCACATTAATTGAAGAGACTTTAACCAAAAGGTACAAATATTCTAATTTATGCACATATAATTCCATATATATGGAATTATACGTATGTATGTATGTATGTATGTATGTGCTCTTAGGTCCAAGGAAGACTGAGATCAGTAATGCAGAAAAAGTTGTGAAATAAATCTAAATTTCAAAAGCATTCCATCCTTTTTCCTCAGCCATCTTTCCTTGATACTATAATACTTAAACTTCTATCTTGATGAGATTTTTGAATGATTAAAGGAAATAATAGCAACTATTACAAGGTAACATTTATAGCTGTCCTTTTTTTGTGAAAAGAAATGTGACTCATGTAAGTAAATGTTTGAAAAGAAACCTGAAGTTATTTCAGATTTTGCTTGAATTCAGGCAAAAAAAAGCTAAATAAAAAGTTCAAATTACCAAGATTTTCTAGAACATCTGAATTAAAGGACACGCTTTTTAAAATCTCAAGATCTCTAGTCTACAACTGAATACTGAAGTTCATGGGTCTGAGCAAAGGGCTAAGATGTTGTAGCTGAAAGAAACCAAGTGTCAAGAAACATTTCAAAGGGGGTAAAAAAGAATTGTACATCAAGTAAAAAGAAAAAAAAAAGTACCTCAAGCAAACCAGGATATGTACATCCCAGTGAGGCACTAACTTGAAGAGGTTGTGGGACTTGTGTGTTCTGAGGAAAATGAGAGTAATGCCAGAGGCTCAATAGTGGGCAGATCTCATCAGAAAAGTCAGATGAAGATGAAGAGCATTTCTCCCATAAGCAATAGGTAGCTTTACTTAGAACAGAGCTTACATTCTGCAATAATGCCTTTAGTTTTAAACAACAACATCTATCCCGGCCCCTTGAGAAAGACTCAGTAGATGGATAAAATTCAGTCTAAGCATCTGGTTGACTATTCAATGAACCATAATAACCAATGTACCTTAAAACAGGATAGAAAGTGTAAAAATATTTTTAAAACCAGCAAATTAGCAGCAACAATCAATAAACTGTAATGATTTGTAACTACCTTTTAGATCTATCATAGAATTCTATTTTTTTTAAAAAAGTGCTACTAAAACATTACCTTTAATAATGGAAACTCCTGTAGAACTGAATATTGCAAGACATTATGGCGTTTGAGTCATAGATAAAATGGAAAATAAAAGTTAGGTAAATTCACATTAAAAATTAATGACTTTACTCCTATTCTCTGTTTTTCAAAATGTGACTAATATTGACATATATTAATGTTTTTCATGCTGGCTGGGTAATTCAGTAAATTGAAGTTTGTACATCTTAAAATTATTAAGCTTAGAAAACATTGGCATATATCATTGCAATCCTCTACCTGCATATCTACTTAAGAGTAAGAACACTGAGTTGTTTCTAGTATCTGAGTAGCTGTTAGATATTTGTTGTCTCATTATTCTAGAACAGGAGTGTCAACCTCGAGGTCCATGGTGCCTCTGGCAGCCAAAACGGGGCACAGAGGGTGCCATGTGAGGGCCCCCTGTGCCCTGTTTTCTGCATGCATGGCCTCCTGCAGCACTTTGCCAGCCAAAAAGGGGCGCAGGGGATCTTGTGTGGTTCCCCCATGCCCCGTTTTGGCCAGCAAGGTACTGCAGGAGGCAATCATCCACCCCCACCCCCCTACCCGTGGAGTAGAACTACAGTGTTGATCTGGCCCTTGAAGAAATCTAGTTTAATACCCTTGTTGTAGAATAATCATTTTTTTTATGATCTACATTTCATTGCATTGCTAGGTCTGAAGATTTTATTCTAATCTAGAATATAAATTTACAAGTTATGTTTCCATTGACATTCACATATTTTCACTTCAGCTTTAATATAAACTTGTAACTACGATAGTTACCTTGTTTTAGGTGACTGTAAATTCTAGTCCATCAAGTATCATTATAGTTGCACAGTTTATTAACATGATTATGATAGTTTATGTTACACTTTTAGTATAGAATCTTTCTGTTGGGTTGATATTTTATCTCACCCATTTGATTTTACTTTTGTGTGTATCTATATAATAGTAAAACTCTCCTGCCCATTTGTCTCTATGTATACTGCAATTGACAAAATAGTACAGGTAGTCCTTGACTTATGACCGCAACTGAGCCCAAAGTTTCTGTTGTGAGACATTTGTGAGACATTTGTAAGTGAGTTTTGTCCCAATTTATAACTTTTCTTGTTGTTTAGTGAATCACTGCAGTTGATTAGTTAGTAAGCTGATTGTTCAGTGAACCTGGCTTCCCCATTGACTTTGCTTGTCATAAGGTTGCAAAAGATAATAACATGACCTTGGGACACAGCAATGGTCATAAATATGAATCAGTTGTCAAGCATCTGATTTTTGATCACATGATCATGAGGATGCTGCAAAGGGTGTAATTGTGATAAATGGCTATTTTTTCAGTTGTAACTTTGAACAGTCACTAAATGAACTGTTGTAAATCGAGGACTATATGTACATCATAAGGCATATATCTGTGACTCAAGATACCTCAAACTTGGAAATGTGTAAAGTCTGGCGGCCATTACTTCCTGTGGAACTGAAATTCCAAGTACCTTCCAACTAGTTGTATTTGCAAACGTCTGACCGCTACAATGCGTCCTGAGTCAAGCATGGATCACAATGCAATTGTGATTTCCAATGTTCCCTGCCAGCTCTGCACATTTTAGTCAATGGGAAGCTGGCAGGAAGTCAGAAGTGATTCCTGTTCCCACTGCTTTTTGCTGTTGTTATTGTTGTTGTTGTCTGTAATCATTCAGTTTCTCCATTTAGGTAACGGACTATTTCTGAAGAAATGACCCAGTAGATAATGGGTCATTTAATACTTTAGAAATTTTATACATTTTGCTGGTCACTGACCTAATAAACTCTACTGGTAGTGGTACTGTACTGCTCTGTACATTATTTTGTTATATTTTCTAGAAGAAAGAGTATTTTCCAAAATATGCATTATAGGTGGTCACCTCTGACTCTGATTATTTTTCTGGAAGCAAAAATTGATTTCATCACAACCAAAGCAAGAAGTATAGTTGCAAACATTTCAATCATTGATTTTCATTTTTCTTTTCATCTGGAAGAATACAGAAGGACCAATTTGCCATGTACAGGTCAAGGGTAATTGGCTGAAAACTAATTGGAATGAAGTAAAATTACCCATCTATGGTTTTTCATTGATACTGAATCCATAGTGTCATTAAAAAGATACAACGCTTGCTAAAACCTTTCTTGCCACTATTGTAGTATATGGAACTCTAATACAATGTTTGTTAATAAGATGTGAACATCATATGAAATTGAACTTTCTCATCCAGATAAATAACATCACATTTTAATACCATTTCTGAGGATGTTACAGAAACACATTGCTGTGGATGGCTTTCTTTGTTCACCTTGCTGGACTGTCTCACATACTTTAGAGTGTACATTTCAGAAAACCCAGTGCATGTCTGATTGAGTCAGTATATTATCTGGTATAATAGATTAGAATCAGTTACAGTTCATAGAGCCCAAGTGATGCACTGGAGTTCTGACCAATAGCAGCAAAAAATTACATTTCTGTTCATACACACAGAGAGACGCACACACACAGATAACCCTTCGTGATATAGCAAGATTTTCAGAGGAGTAAAGAAGATAGCTAGTTTAATGTAGCAATGAAATGTAGCAGTCCTGCAGTTCTTGTTTTTATGATCTTATGTTATTTTGTTCAATAAAAGACTTTTCTTTTAGGAGGGACAAGACACGAGGGCCATATCACTGATGCTGGATGGTCATCTTTCAGTATGTATTACAATCTGTGTCTCCTGTGAACAGACTAACCTCTGTAGTCATTACATATTAGATAGTTATTCAATCAATCAATCAATCGGAATAGAGCTGGAAAGGAACTTTGAGGTCTTCTAGTCCAACCTTCTGCTCAAGCAGAAGACCTTATATATTTCAGGGAAGTGACTGTCCAGTCTCTTCTTAAAAACCTCCAGTGATAGAGCACCCATAACTTCTTATGGCAAGCTGTTAAACTGGTTAATTGTTCTTACTGTCAGGATGTTTTTCCTTAATTTCAGGTTACTTCTTTCCTTGATTATTTTCCATCCATTGCTTCTTGTCCTGCCCTCTGATGCTTTGGATGCTTTGCATTAGCACCCAATATTCTTTGTTCTCAAATACTGGAATATTGCGATCATGTCCCCCCAGTCCTTCTTTTCTCTAAACTAACCAAACCCAAATCCTGCAACCAAATCCTGCAACCATTCTTTATATGCTTTTGTTTCCAGGCCTTTAATCATCTTAGTTGGTCTCCTTTGTACTTTTTCCAAAGTCTCAACATCTTTTTTGTAATGTGGTGACCAAAACTAGATGCAGTATTCCAGATATGATTTTACTAAGACTTTATAAAGCGGTACTAATACTTCATGTGATTTTGATTCTAAGCCTCTGTTTCTACAATCAAGGATTGTATTAGCTTTTTTGGCTGCTGTCACACTGCTGGCTCATGTTTAAGTGATCATCCACTAGGACTTCAAAGTCCCTCTCACAGTTACTGCTTTTGAGCCAAGTTTCTGGCTCTGTACTTCTACCTTTGGTTTGTCCTGCCTAAGTGTAAACTCTTGCTTTTCTCCACATTACGGACCCATTGTCCAAGTTTGTAAGATCTTTTTGGACCCTGAGCTTCTTGTCTGGATTCTAAGATTCTAAGCCTATTTGCCACTTTAATGGACTTCTCTGTTTAAACTGTCCATGGATATCCAATGCATTTTCAGTGTGGTAAGCATAGAAGTATGTGTTTGAATGAAAGATTCATTTATATTATCTTCTCGTATAATGTTTCTGTTCCTTGGTGCTTGGGTGTATAGAATTTGGATGAACTATCTCTGAATCTATCAAACCATAGTACTCTTCTCTTCTTTCATTTCTTACCCATGTATTGTATGGTACACCCTCTGCAGCAAGATGCAATTTCCTTTAATTTACTTGCATTTATAAATCACACATTTATAGCAATAAGTTTCCTAAAAACTCTAAAATCTTTGCTCAATTATCCTTATTTAGAACTGTCCATTTGGCAAAGCTTACTCCAGAGGTGAGTGTAAGAAGCCGGCCCCAAACCTGTCTAAGGGGAAGTTGATTAAAAGATGTTGGAAGCTCAACCATGTTGTTGGATAAAACGGAACCTTGACAGACAAAGTATGTGGCCAGGCTGTTCTTCCTGAGGTTCAAGAGTTTTGAAAGAAATCAATTTACTGAGGGCTATCAATACCTAATACAAACATCCTCTAATTCCACTGAACCATTCTCTTATGGCTTGTATTTTTCTTGTTTTGTGTGCTTTGTTACTTCCAGAAACATAATTTTAAATGAGGTTTCTATGATCTACATGGGGGCACTAAACAAATAAAAGGCTAATCCCAAAATATATTTGAGTACGTCCTTTATAACAAAAAATTGGAAGGATTCATGCACACACTGAAAACGATTGCCTGAAGCAATGTTTAAGAAAAGTGCTACTGCTAATCAAAATTTTTCATTCATGAGCTGGTTTCTATAAAGAAAGCCTGGAATAAGCATTTGAAATATTGAATAGAGCTGTAGAATGAGAGGAAGCAGCATGTAAAAATTACAAGGGTGTGAAAAAGCTTCCTTCTTAATGGAAACTTTGATGAGCTCCAAGCTACAGCACAGTGGTACTCCAACCCCAGCTATGACTGTCACTTTTCTTTGACTTAAAAAATGATGCTTGAAATGAATCTTAAAATAAGATTTCTATGCTAATAGCTGAAATAGTGACTGCCTTGGCCAGCCATTATTCATTCTACTATAATCTTTCCTACACTCTAAGTGGCATTCCATTTCAATAAGACTTTATAGCCTGGCATTTCTACTAGGAATTCTAAACCTTCAGTTGGTATTAAATGAATCTACCTCTCGTGGTTCCAGATTCCACTAACCTCTATTTCAGTCTATATAGCACATGTACAAATCATATTTTAGAAACCTGTTTTTACATCCTCTCTTATTGTTTCTTTGGTGCTGCTTCTCTGCAGTTGTTTAATAAATAATGAAATATGCATGTAAGATTTTGCATATATAATCTTCCTATAATCAATACTTAGCAGCAGAATAGAATGAATGTTGTAGAATTAGAAATTGCCATTTTAGTTCCAGTTTATAAAGTATGCTAACTACGTGCAATGCAATCCTTATTCTGTTCAATTTGGAGATTTAAGATTCAAAGAAAACATGGATCAATTAGAGTTTGCAATTTGAAATGTGAGGGCAGATTGATCTGGTTCATGTTCTTTCAAGGCCGAAGCCTGAATGAAAATATATCCTTATAATAGGGAAAGCATCAAAATGCTTGAGATGTTGTCATTTTGGAGCAGACTGGGATGAATTTAGCAATACGTCCTTTAGAGTAGACAATATAAGCAGCTACATTTCAGTGAAATAACTTCAAGGATTCCCTGAAAAAATGTTTGAAACATTTCTCCTATATTTCTCTTGGGGCTCTTGGGGCTCAGTTAGCAAAGATTAGGAGAAAATAAAATAAAACCTCCAGAAAATAGACTTCTGAGAAATTTTGCTGAGCTGTTGCAAAGTTATTATTCTCTAATTTTTGATCAGAAACTGATAGAAAGTAAACTTTTACTTTTCTAATTGCTTTTCTAAGAGGCCAACAGTTCTTACACATTTCTTCAAAATTATGTCCTCTATTCACTACAGTTAAGTTTAGTAGAGCTGATTGCTAATCTTGGCCTCTCAGACTGTTTCATCTATGACAAAGTTAGGTTGTGTCAGGATTGTGGCTTGTGGTCTATGTCATAGAGCTATCAAAAGGAGCAGATGCAAAGTGGCACCTACAGTGAATACAATTTCACAATAAGCAAGCCACAGAAAAAAAGGAAGGAAGGAAGGAAGGAAGGAAGGAAGGAAGGAAGGAAGGAAGGAAGGAAGGAAGGAAGGAAGGAAAGGCTATTATGGCTACCCTCTTTGGTTTAAACCAATAAAATTGACAAAAGCAAATTAGGTAGAATTTAAAAATAGGGCTTATTTTAGTGGACTCTAATGAAGTGAATGAAACTGGTTGGCATGAATCTACATTCAGAGTACTGAAAACTGTGCCAAGATTAATCTAGAAATGTAACAGACAATTTGGATAAGAAAGGGTGATTGGTGAGAAACTAACTGAAGACCAAGCAACTTTAGCTTTATCATTCTAAAACTTCCCTAATAGGCAAAAATGTGAGAAAAATTACTCATTACATTTGAGGGAGCTCCTCACACCACTCAAAACACAGGATTCCAGCACTCATCATGTATAAAAGTGAAGTTGCAACATTGCATATTGTTAGCAATAAGTCAAGAAGTAGCAAAAATCTATAAATCTATAAAATCTGTAAAGCACTTTGAAAGTCTGTGAAATGCTTCAGTACACAAGGCCACTTCAAGAGGGTGATTCAGACACAGCTCCATCAAACTGAAGGATCTCTTTGAAGCTCTGCTTAGACAAAAACTGAGAATTAAAGGCCACAGTAAAGTCATAGTCTGGCAGGATTTGTAGAATTATGATGGAGTCTGCATCAAAAATCATGGATCAGTACTGATTCAGTAATGATAGTAATGATTCAGTTACTGTATAGTTATTGAACACATGTACAGTTTAAGAAGAAAATTTATTTATTTTCATTATTGGTTCTCGTGAGTTATATTGCTTGCTAAATTCTATTTTTTTTACCACATATACAGGCAAGAAAGCATAACCAAAAGCTTTAGGTAGCTGTTCTTTTATTGATATACAATGTGAATGAAAATAGTTTTTTATAATATTTTTATAAACAAGTGTAACATGTACAATGCTTGAAAACTGTTTTTTATAACAACAGCAAATCTAAAGATTTTCCAATCCTTTGCCATTTCATTTCTACAGTGGTACCTGAGTACTTGTGTTTAATTGGACCTGGAAGGTGCAACAAGTACAAAAAGGATAGGTAGTAAACAAACCATGTGATTTACCACATGACCCTTTCTTTTGGCCAGGAAGGACTTCCCATCTATCCCTTCTCCTATATCAGCAACCTTACTAGCAGGGCTGACTTCCTGTCCGCCCTCTGAGGCTGTCCGTCACTTCCTTTTGCAGCACATTGAGTACCAAACAAAGATGAGTACTGGTATAATATTTTTACATCAAAATGTGTCGAGTACCAAATTTGATGAGTTTTGAAGCAATTTAGTACTGAGGTACCACTGTGTCTCATACAATGAATTTTTTTTTTAATCCATGTTAAAAAAAAGTCTAGAAGTAGTATTTAGGAATTGGCCAAATAATAGCAGTCAAAATCTGAAGGACAAAAGTATAAACATTACATATTGTATGCTTTATGAATCACAGTATTCCTAATAATATATTTACTACAAGACATTAATACTATGATATATATCATACATATATACATACATACCTCAACAGCCTACACCCCAAAATACAGTTCACCATGGAAACAGAAGCTAACAACCAACTTCCCTTCCTGGATGTCTTAGTCTACAATGGCATCCTATGGATTCCAAAGAAATAAGATTACCAACCTAATCCAAAAAGAAACCCACACTAACGTCCAAGACAGAGAACAAGAAAAAGGCAAGGCCCTCATCCCATACATAAAAGGCACCACAGATAGAATCAGCAAGATTCTCCACAAACACAACATCAAGACAGCATTCTGCACAAACCGAAAAATATCCACCATCCTAAGAAACCCCAAAGACAAAATTGAGTTAGAAAATCAAGGAGTATATGAAATCCCATGCACCACCTGCCCCATCACATACATCGGACAAACCAACAGAATAATAAGTGCACGCATTGAAGAACACAAGAACTCAGTAAGAAAAGAGGAACCAACTTCTTCCTTGGCCAAAACCTTAAAGCCACAGGACATGAAATTGACTTTAAAAAGACCAGAACTATCTCCAAAACTGAACACTTTGATAACAGAATAATCAGAGAAGCCATCGAGATAGTAAAATGCCCACACAGCATGAATAAATGAGATAATGCCTCCCGCCTACCAGCCATTTGGAAACCCACCCTTATTGACAAATGAGTCCCTAACACAAGGAACGACACCAGACCCACACTCACAAGGGCCACACAGGATGTCACCACCAAACATCCACGTGGAAAGCAGATTCAAACATACACCGATGATGAGGCATGACCATGGACCAGAAGCCAGACCACAGCTGCAATATTAGCCACTTTAAACCCCTCCAATCCATACATGAAGCAGACTGACATCCACCATGAAGATGTGGCACAACCCCGAATGTGAGGCCAAACAACAGCAACGCAGCTCACCAGCTCAAATCCTGCCACAACTCAGACTAACCCGAGCACAACCAAGCCCCCACCCAAACAGAACACACCCCCAGCCAATCAGAGGACAGCCAACCCCCCATCCAATCAGAGCACAGCCAAGCCCCCACCCCAATCAGAACACACCTCCACCTAATCAGAAGATAGCCAAGCTCCCATCCAATCAGTTCACACCCCCATTAGTAGTTAAAAGGAAGAAACAGCAACGATCACACATTGCTCTTAGAAGCACGAAGTTGAAAACACCAGCCTGAAGATGACGAATGGGACTTCGTCGAAATGTCGCCAAGACACTTTCAATTTTTACGCGGGAGAAAACCCGAATAACCAAAACACACACACACACACAAACATACACACATGTTTTTCTTTAAGCCAGGCTTTTCCTATGTAACCAAGATGTTTCTGCAAACCCTGGTGGAGTGAAATCAGAAAGTAGTGAATATTGTACCTTTACAGGGAAGATACATGAGATGTAGGTGTGGCTTACTGATGATGGCTATTGAGCCAGAAATAGCTATATAAGTCTCCAAATCTCCAAATGGGCAAGCACAAATCTGCTGGCTGCCAGAATGAAAAGAAGGAAAAAAAAACCCCCCAGAAATTAGTGAATGTGATTTCACTCAACCAGGGTTTGCAGAAATATCTTGGTTAGGTAGGAAAAACCTGGCTTAAAGAAAAACATACATAAAACCTACGAAAAGTAAGAATATATATATACATACATACACATACATACATACATACATACACACACACACATACTAACTTGCAATAGAAAACTTGTAATAGGAAAATTATCTTACACGTTATCCATTTACAATATTTAAATGTACATTAATTTGTGAAGAAATACTTTGTTAATACAGAAAGCCATTTAACCTTCTTCCTAAGAGTCAACCATATGGTAAACTGCTTTTAAAAAGAGCTAAGATAATTGATTTCATATAAAATGTTTTACCTATAAACATTCCAGATTGGTCTTTGAAGAATTGTTCAGTATTTAGGAAGATTTAACTTGTCATTAGTATAATTAATATATATATGGTAATATATTATTGAAATTACAGCCTTACAGAGACTTAAAACTTATTTCTATATATAATTTAACTTTCATGGGGTAAAGAGTCTTGTTAAGTGACAAAATTATAAATGCCAGTTTTGTACAGGAATAACACAACTATATTAAAGCAAAGTAATTAACATTGCATAATTTGCTTGTAAATGGATAGAAATAGCTCTGATATAGCATGTTGCAGTTTTGTTGTAACAACTGAAAGGTTACCAAAGGTGTTTCTACTTGGAGTGTAATTGCCAAATGTGTGAAATCCAAATCAGATGGAAGATATACATCATATGAAAAAGAAACTAAACTCTTATTTAAAACAAATGAGAACAATAAGACTACCCCTTTCAAACAGGAGGTCAAAAAAATTACATTGATGGCCATGCAATCAAGGTCCCATTCTTTAATATGCTTGTCAATACCACACAATTGTACAAAAAGGCAGGGCTTGGATCATTTGATCCTGGTCCTATCTTAACTTTTGGATCGCCCCCTAACCTTTTCCAGATCTGGTGACTTCATATTCTCCCCTTCTGTATTCTTTTATCAAGATATGTTAAGGCCACCAAATTAGCAGTATTGGGAAAACAGCACGGCTAACAAAGGGATTCTGTTTAGATTTCCTTGATCTACAGAACATTCTTCCACTCCATCATTACAACTCTGAGAGTCAGACTTTAAGCAACTTTTGTTCACAGATTAGCATTTGATTCCATTTTTAAAAATGAATTATCAGCAAAAAAGTTAACTTGTGAAGTTAGCCTGTGACAACTAACAATAACACTTTGATTTCCAAGCGAGTTTAATTGATACAATTCAAGCTTTATTCCCCCATTCCTAGATATCTACAGTTGGCATTTCCTACTTCATATACAGGATATATTCTGAATATGGAATTCTGAAAGGGAAGAATTAGTCATCATTCTTACAAACTTACATTCATACAAACACAAAAACAAACTTGCAAAGTCTGGCTCTGAGAGTTTTAATGATGGAGTGGGAAAATGTTCTGTAGAGTGTTATGCAAGCAGACATAACAGAAGGGTTTGCCACTTTATGTTTTGAAAGCATGATAACCACCTAATTGACCCTATTTCCTCCCTCCCTCCCTCCCTTCTTTCCTTCTTCCCCCCTCCCTTTTGTTGTACACCTTAGGTGAGATGACTGGAAGTTTCTTCAGTATAAAACATATGAGTCATATATTATGAATTCACTTGTTCCTTCAGATTCCTGATTTCCTTGAATTGAACCAAAAGGTCTGAATGGAATTGTATTTACATTCATTTCAACACAAGTACACTATTTCTGTCCCACTGAGGAGTCTGTAATTTTCTAGCTCCTTGTGGAATTATTATCATCATGTTCCCAGGCCTGCAGCTAGGGTTACTGTGGAACCCCTGTTGTGTTTTTATTGTTATGGTTGTTTTTAATTGTCTATGGGGCTGACAAATTTTGTTACATATGCACAATTGTATATTTAGATATTGTAAGCCATCCACAGTCCTTTGGAATAAATGCAAATAATAATACATATTTTATAAGAGACTAAGATGAATATAATTTCATGATAAAAGTTACAGACACAAGAGAAACAAAGGTTAAAATATTGCTAAGAATTTTTTTTATAGAATAAGAGAAAGAGTATAAGGATAATATTAGAATGCAGAAGAAGATCTAAGATACTTTAAAAAGCTAAAATTACAAAATTCCTTATCTATTAAATGAATACAGTTGTGTATTACTGAATGGCAAGCCAAAGAGTTACTGAAACATTGATGTAATAACAATGAAAAGATTAAGACTGTTGAGGCATAACTTTAAAGTGATATAATATAAGGCTCCACATAACAGTGGTTAAGAGTCTCAACTTATTTTACAAAACACCAGAGGGCAGAACAACAAACAATGGAGGGAAACTAATCAAGCAGACAACAAAATGGAATTAAGGAGAAACTTCCTAACAGTCAGAACAATTAACTAGTGGAATAGTTTGCCTTCACCTTGTGGGTGCTTCATAATTGGAGGCCTTTAAGAAGAGACTGGACAGCAACTTGTCTCAAATTGTATAGGATCTTCTATACAGAGTTTGGACTAGATCTCCAAGGTCCCTTCCAGCTCTATTCAGATTGAACTGAAAATACCTAAAATATAGGAACCCAAGCTAACCTGTGACTATATATATATATGTCTGTCTGTCTGTCTGTCTGTGTGTGTGTGTGTGTCTGTGTGTTTTCTGATGTTTTTGCGGGTGTTTATATGTAAGTCTTTGGTTATACGAGTTTTCTCCCGTGTAAAATTGGAATGTCTTGGCGACGTTTCGACGAAGTCTCATTCATCATCTTCAGGCTGGTGTTTTCGGCTTCGTGCTTCTAGGAGCAACGTGTGATCACAGCTGTTTCTTCCTTTTAACTGCTAGTGGGGGTGTGAACTGATTGGATGGGAGCTTGGCTGTGTTCTGATTGGGTGGAGGTGAGTTCTGATTTGTATCAGAATATATATATCTCCTTGGACAAACTGTAAAAGTTTTTTAAAAAATCTGTGATGTTCCTTGTCACTGACTTATTTGCTAAAAAAAGGAGACAACATGGGTAATGAATGAATAGGGGATCATCTAAATCAAACTGAATGAGATTAGTCTAACATATTAGAAACCAAAATTGAATATTGTGTTAGTTACTAGGATTATTTATCAATTTATGCAAATGTTGAGTTTTATTTAAAGTAAAACATCTTGGATTTCCACAAATAATCTATTCAATATTATTGATATGAATGTCTGAATGCTTGAAAGCAATAAGCCCATTTATTAAATGCAGATATGTCCACTCTCATTCACAATATCATTTGTGAGTCACAAAGTCTTTTTCAGGTTATATGGGACCATACTATTCTTCCCATTCCTCTATTTGAAATCTCTTGTACAACTTCATGGTCCATCTATGGAAAAAGAAAATGCTACCAGGACCTAAAGGCTAATTTAGAGAAGCAACTTTCCAAGTATTGAGTTGCTCGAAGAAAAGCAGGAGCGTCCATTGGCAGAGGGACAGAATCAAAATATTAAGATGGTTGCCATGCCCATGTTTGAAGCCCAATGTGATACAAATAAAAAGGGACAGATCTTCGACTTCCTTTTTGTGGTAGCCATCTTGACATTTTTATCCTCGTTCCAGCATTGCCTTGAAAAGAGAATGAAAGAAAGAAAACATGCTGGGACAATTATGTGTCAGAAACTCTAAAATGGTATCAATTTTTTTTTTCTCTTGAGTTAATGATTGGGATGCACTTTCACCTTTAAGGAATAGATTCCAGAATCTAACAAACACTAACATTGATTGGATTGGATTTAAGAAGTGATTGCATCCAAATTAAGTGTTATTAACATGACTTTCTGGCCATCTATTTCATTATTTAAGAATAGGAAACTTGATTACTGTACCTAAACCAAGTCCCTATTCATATGACTGCCATGAAGTGCTGTGGGGTTTTCTTTTGTTCTGTTTCTTCTTTTTTAAAAAAGCTGTCCATTTGGATTTAATGGTCATGAGAGAACTCACCGTGAAATGTTTGCTTTTTCATTTTAAAAAGAAAAGTCCAGCAAGTTCAGTCATATAGCTTATTTCCCCCCAAATAAGACCCTGTCTTATATTTTTTTGAAACTTGAAATAAGTGTTTGGCCTTACTGCTATGCGCTCAAAAGCCCGATTGGGCTTATTATCAGGGCATGTCTTATTTTGGGGAAAACAGGATAGACTAGACAGCTTTTCTAGCTTTACAGATAGTTACCTATCTGTATTTCCTGAGTAGGCCTATTGTAGTGTAGATCTTCAAAAAGTTCCTTTACTATGAGCCAAATGTTATAGATAAAGCATATTATTGTTATTATACCATTCCATAAACAGTTCATTCTACTGTGCTTTTCTTAAGTTGACTGTTTATTATTTTTCTTTATTATTTGGATAGAATTGAGCATGCATTTTTATATCATTTGTTGGCTAAAGTATTATGGAGTAAAATTACAATGGGCTGACTGATACGAAATATGTCTAACTGCAAAATTAAAAACAAATAAGAAACTGCCCAACTACTCACATTCCACCAAGTTTATTACTATAATAAAAAGCCTTATATAGGAAACTTAAATATTACTGGTTTAATTTTACAAATTTTTCTATAGTCAATCAGAAGTCACTTAATTAATTAATTAATTATGCCAAACGCTAACACAGTTGTAATGGTGCTCCAAACAACCTTCATGATAGAAAGGCAGAATGAAAATATTCTTTTGGCTTCCATTTTACATCAATTTCCACATTTAAATACCATAGTACAGGCAAAGTCAACAATCCCCATGATAAATCAATTTTAATAAACCATTCTACCAATGCAATTCATACATATGGTCAATGATTTCATTGAATTAGGGTTGGGAAAGAAATCAATATGCCACTTACCTTTAATAATTTAATTTAAGATACATATAGAAATTATCAAACCATGGCAGTGTATTTTCCACTCTATTTATACAAATCTGATCAATTGTAACCAAAAAAAAAAAAAGATCAATCTCTTGACTAAGGAAAAACTTCATATATTAAGTTTGGCAGTTTAATTGCATGGTTTTTCTTAAAATGGTTTTTCTGGCAATTGCCTAGTTGGGTCTTTATTGTTTTCAGTGGGGAAAAAATAAAGGGCTTCTATTTCAGTCGTAGAACATGTATTTTGCCTCTTCTGTCAGAAGGAGCCAGGCTGACAAATGGGCCCGAAAGAAGCTCCTAATTTTTATTCAGTGGGAAAAATGGGAATATTTGGAATGAAGGGCCTAAATTCAATCTGAACTTTTAGAAATGTTATATATCGTTCAAGATTAGAGCTTAAGATGATGATAAACAGGTGGAAACAATCCTATTTTTTAAAAAAAAATCATTGTTATTCATTAGTGCCATTGCGCAGAATAGTCATTCTTTGGAAAATTGCAAAATTAGACTTGCTTAATCAATTTAATCTGATTGAACGAGGTCAGGTATTTAGTTGTTACACACACAGAGACATACACATTAAAGCCCAATAAACAACTGATACATCTCCATTTGGAATAATCAGACATAATTTTGGCAGACATCAACAAGTGTAATGGTTCTTATTATTATTCCTGCATAACTATCATTAATAAAAAAGAGAGTATATTGTGCTCCACATATCTGTAATATAAATACATACATACATACATACATACATACATATATACATACATACATACATATAATAAAAAACAGTAAGTTGTAATACATATTTTAAAGGATCAAGAAACCTTTCAAGGAGCAATATTTAAACTAGGTTGCTAACTTTATTACCACCTATTTCTGGCTTGCCAATATCTGCTTTCTACAAAACACTTCTCAAATTATCTCTTTATTGGTTTTTAAATCCTTTTGTTACAATATTGTGAAACTGCTTCATTAGCTCTACTTTACCAGATCTAATTTAAATCCCATGTCTTGGTCTTATTTTCAAAGCTGATTTATGATGATTTTCAAATGAAACAACTAGAAATTTATGGGTTAATAGTTAATTTAGTTTTATTTAATTTAAGATTAACATTTGTTCTTTCAATCTTTTCCCCATATGTATTTAAGGAAAGGCATACCGGTTTATGGTAGCCAAACTGAGAAGCAGTCTGGTAGCACCTTTTCAGATTCACACATTTTAATAAAAAGCTCATTTTTAATGACCTAAAGCTCACTTCCTCAGATGTAAGGGAATGACTAGACTGATGTAGGGTTTAAATTTAAATGAGGTGAAAATAGAAGACCAGGTAATAATACATTGTGCTGGTGAATTTTTATTTTTTTAAATGTGGCTACTTTGGAATGTCCTGGAAAATTGAAATAGTCTGGTATTACTTGGTCCTTACTTGGAAACCCAATTATTTTTCTGTACTGAAGGTTTTTTGTGAAAAAAAATATAATAACACAAGTTTTCTTTGCCTGTACAAAGAAATACAATACTTCTTTGCACGAAGAAAACTCCAAGAATACAACTCCAAGCATCCATTCCCCCCACCCCAATGGTGGGTTTCAAATTTTTTTACTACCTGTTCTGTAGGTGTGGCTTGGTGGGCATGGCATGGCTTGGTGGGCGTGGCTTGGTGGGAAAGGATATTGTAAAATCCCCATTTCCTCCTGATCAGCTGGGAGGCAGAGAATAGATGAGGGCGGGACCAGTCAGAGGGAGTGGTATTGAGTAGTTCTCCAAACTACTCAAAATTTCCACTACCAGTTCTCCAGAACTGGTCAGAATCTGCTGAAACCCACCTCTGATCCTCCCCCTCAAAACAACTGTATATAAACAGAAAGAAGCACCACGATCACTCAGAATGATGGTACTTAGCTGAGTAATGAAACATCTGAAAGCAAGAACCAAACTCAGAGAGCATCAAGGAGTGCATGGTTTAAACCTGACCTACATATATTTTTTTCTATTGAAACTCCAAGAATATAGTTAGGATCAAAGAAGAAATATATATGCTTTGTATTTTAAATATATGATGTGTGACAAAATCTTAAATATGATTATATTTAATTTCAGCATTATAAATTGCCAACTCTAATAGTCTTTTCTAATTAACCCTATTACATTATTGTCCCCCAAAACTTCCTCCCCCTCATTTGGCATTCTGAACTGTTTTTCATTAAATCACTAAAATATAAGGATGGTTATTTTAATTGTTTCTGTGTGTGAATATATATATATATATATATATATATATATATATATATATATATATATATATATATATATATATATATATTCACACATATATGTATGTATATATATACATACATATATATATTCATATATATATATATATATATATATGTATGTATGTATGTATGTATGTATGTATATGTGTGTGTGTGTGTGTGTGTGTGTACAGGTAATATCTCGGGTTTCTTTCCGTGTAATTGTAAACATTTCTTTAGAAGGATAGTAGCGATGTTTCGATGAAATCACGTTCATCATCTTCTGGCTGATGTTCTCGGTTTGGTGCTTATGGGCAAACTGTGTGATCTTAACTAACGTTTTTCTATGAAAAGAGGCAAAGGGGTATTCTGATTGCTGGCAGTGTTGTTTTATTCTGATTGGCTGATGATGTAGTTGTATTTTGATTGGGTGGAAGCACTGTTGCTGGGTTGTGGGTTGATGGATAAGTTATGTTGGAAATGGTGGCAATACAGGCTTTTTGATGAATATATATATATATATATATATATAAATATATGTGTGTGTGTGTGTGTGTGTGTGTGTGTGTGTGTATATATATATATATATATATATATATATATATATATATATGTATGTATATATATGTATATATATGTATATGTATATGTATATGTCTTTGGTTATTCAGGTTTTCTCCCGCGTAAAATTGTATATATATATATATGTTTTCGTAGATTTTCACGGGTACAGGTATGCAAATCTTGGTGTATTCGGGTCTTCTCCCATGTAATCTTGTAAGCTCCCTGGTTTTCCAAGGAGCTGAGGGAAATGAAGCGCCGGAAAAAATGCGTAGAGAGCAGTTGGAGGGCCAGCCGATCTGAATCTGACCGAACACAGGTGAGGTCTCATATTAAGACCTATCTAGTGATGATAAAAGCGTCAAAGTCTAATTACTTTTCTGCTCTTATTGCATCTGCAGATAATCGCCCAGCCACCCTGTTTAGGGTGACCCGCTCCCTGTTCCATCAGGGAGGTGGTCTATCTTGATCTGCTCCAGTCGGGTTTCAGGCCTGGGTACAGCATTGAAATGGCATTGGTTGTATTGGTTGATGATCTCTGGAAGGCTCAGGACAGGAGTTCCTCCTCTGTCCCGGTCCTATTGGATCTCTCAGCAGCTTTTGATACCATCGACCATGGTATCTTGCTGCACCAGTTAGAGGAGTTGGGAGTGGGAGGCACCATGTTCCCATTATACATATTTTATGTATGCATAAAATATGTATAAGGCATATTTTATGTATGAGGCATTATACATATTTTATGTATAATGTGGTTCTCCTCCTTCCTCTCTGACCAGTAGCAGTTTGTGTTGACAGGGGGGGCAGAGGTCGACCTCGAGGTATCTCATGTGCGGGGTGCCACAAGGGTCGGTCCTCTTGCCCCTGTTGTTCAACATTTTTGTGAAGCCATTGGGTAAGATCATCCATGATTTCGAGGTGCAGTTCCATCAGTTTGCTGATGATAATCAGCTGTATATCTCCACCCTGGACCACCCCAATGATGCCCTTGCTGTGATGTCCTGGTGTCTGGAGGCTGTGTGGATCTGGATGGGGAAAAACAGGCTCAAACTTAACCCCTCCAAGACTGAGTGGCTGTGGCTTCCGGCGTCCCGATATAGTCAATTGGTGCCATCGCTGACTATTGGGGGCAAGTTGTTGGCCCCCACAGAGAGGGTTCACAACTTGGGTGTCCTTCCAGATGCACAGCAATCCAGGAGGACACCCAAAAAGAGGAACAACTTCTTCCCTGGTCCAACACTTTAAAGCCACAGGACATGAAATTGACTTTAAAAAGACCAGAACTATCGCCAAAACTGAAAACTTTAATAACAGAATAATCAGAGAAGCCATCGAGATAGAAAAACGCCCACACAGCATGAACAAATGAGACGATATCTCCCGCCTACCAGCCATTTGGAAACCTGCCCTTATTGACAAACGAGTCCCTAACACAATGAATGACACCAGACCCACACTCACAAAAGAGCCACACAGGATGTCACCACCACATATCCACGCAGAAAGCAGACTCAAACCCACACTGATAATGAGGCATGACCAAGGACCAGAAGCCAGACTGCAGCTGCATCATTAGCCACTTTTAACCCCTCCAATCCATACATGAATCAGACTGACACCCACCATGAAGAGCTCTCACGGCCACAAACACAAAGCCAAATAACAACAACGCAGCTCACCTGTTCAAATCCCCCTGCAACTCAGACTAAGCCAAGCACAACCAAGCCCCTACCCAAACAGATCACACCCCCATCCAATCAGAGCACAGCCAAGCCCCTAACCAATCAGAACATACCTCCACCCAATCAGAACACAGCCAAGCTCCCACCCAATCAGCTCCCACTCCCACTAGCAGTTAAAAGGAAGAGTCAGCTGCAATCTCACATTGCTCCTGGAAGCACGAAGCTGAGAACACCAGCCTGAAGATGACGAATGAGACTTCATCGAAACGTCGCCAAGATACTTCCAATACTACGCGGGAGAAGACCCGAATAACCAAAGACCTACATACAAACACCCACGAAAACCTCAGAAAACACACACACACACACACACACACACACACACACACACACACACACACACACACACACATATATATATATATATATATATATATATATATATATATATATATATATATATATATATATATAAATTCAAACAGATAGCTAAATAGCTGCTGGAATGTTTAGGAAGGCCTAAAAGCTGGTGAATTGAGATTTCACTGAAAATTAGGCTATGAAACATCTTGATATGCATAGGAAAATCTCTGGCATAAAGAAATATACACATAAAGACCTACGAAAATAAAATAATAAATATTTGACTGTTACAGGGCAGAATTAAGAAAAGTGAATGTGGCTGGCTGACAAACTCTAACAAGATAGAAATAGATCTACTCCAGTCTCCCTCTTAAATTCAAACAGATAGCTAAATAGCTGCTGGAATGTTTAGGAAGGCCTAAAAGCTGGTGAATTGAGATTTCACTGAAAATTAGGCTATGAAACATCTTGATATACGTAGGAAAATCCTGGCATAAAGAAATATACACATAAAGACCCACAAAAATAAAATATTTGGGGGGCAGGTGAGGTGTCTGCTGGTGTTATCCTATTCCTGCTAATACTACTATACTAAGTATCTTATTGTCACTTACCACTTGAGTTTATTATTAAAGTGATTAATAATGAATTTCCCTCTGGAAATGCTAAATAACTACTAGCACGCCACTCCTGGAATCACCTTTTAAGTTTCTAATGATTTAGTTTTTTATCATGCAGGGTAATTACTTCCTATAGAAAGACCCGGCATAAATGTTTGAGTGCTCCTAATTTGTGTTTTAAGGCTTTTTATATGATTGCTGAACTGTGGAAAATGAAATTAATAACAAGTACTTCAGAAAAAGCTGGAATGTTTTTGAAAAAAACATTGTGTAAATGGCAAAAATAATTGAATGCTATAATACTCAGTGACCTGAAGTTCTAATTTTGTCAGTGGTTTTATCTTTAGATGAAGTAATTTTTATTCACCACCTCTGCAATTTATTGTGGAATAAAAATAGATAATAAGACATTTACAAGTTTCTTTAGATTTTCCATATGTAAAGTTTGAATTGAACAAATGGGTTCATTGTGTACGTATGCATTTTGTTGTTTTATTTTTGATGCTGGTTTTATTGTTGGTTGGGAGGCACCCAGAGTTTGACATAAGATAGATGGTTATTTTAATATTCTAATTAAAAAAACAAACAAATAAATAAATAAGCATGCAATCATATTGTAGATTAAATATTGCAGGTATGCAATAATTGACTAGTATGATTATTTGTAGATAATTACATACAAAGATACCTTGCTCATTCTTTTAATTCAAAATGTTTTTCAACATTAATTACGTTACTGATTAATCTCCTAAATGTTGCCACTTTTATGGTAATTAACAAAGGGCAAATTAAATGAAACCAAAATAAAACAGTAATCCACAAAACTGTGATTGCTAAACAGACTACATTATCATGTATAAAATCCAGTTTTAAACTGTTTACTACAGTAAAGCACAGGCAACTCTCCAGGTGTTGTATTCCAGCATCAACTTCCACAGTGGCTTCTGTTGACTCTGGAAACTGAAAATTGTAGTTCACCAAGTTAGTAATTTGTGATTTAAAATAGGGCTGAGCAATCTTAAATGCCACCTATAATGCTTTTTTGGGGCAGGTTTAAAAATGGGCCACTATCATTTCTGGTTACATTACAAACATGGGTACATTTTCTTTTAAATATAGCACCTGTATTTTAGGTATACATTGTAAATCTGAGGTGTTTTCCACCTTATAATAGTTGAAAAAGTTGTATGTTCCCAACAACCCTAGCCTGAGGGTTACAATAAGGGTCTAGGGATGTGCAACCTATAGTTCAAAGACTACAAAGACTATTTCAACCATAGACATATTGTTGCGTGCACTGAAGAACAAGATGCTTTGTCCTTCCAAATGTAGAGTGGCTATAATGGTTCCAACTTCACCCTAAGCGATGGGACACTGCCTTCAGGTAAGCAAGTTATCTTAAAGCTTGCAGTAATAGTACACAGCTCTCTTTCCTATAATACTTCACTACTGTGCACAGATTACCACCTTCTGCTGGCTGGGACAGCTTTTTCCCAAATAGCAAGACTAGATGAAAATGCCATATCAATATAGTAAGTTGATTAAGGGAAAAAATGGATTATTTAAGTTATGAATTAGTATCTCTTCTAAATAATTATTGAAAGGAATTCCCTTTGAATTTTCATTATTCTCTATTCATGACAATGTTTTCTAGGACCAGAATGGGGAATAGCATTGTTTTTTCACCAGTTCATATTCAGTTTGATGAAATAAAATATTTCTTTCAAAGACATTTGTATAAATGGCATATAATGGTTTTTTTTTTTTTAAGCAACAAGCAGGATAAAGAAGCATATGCACAATTGTCTCTCCAATGGCAGATGGACTCCCTGGCTCATGACATAACTTCTCTTATTGGGATTTTCAAATTGGAATATGGGTAATCAAGGAAACATCAGAATGATTGAGTGGTTGGAAGTTAAAAGTCCTCTGATCTGCCCCTCCCTTTGCCACTTCACTCCTGCATTGGGAAGGCAGGAATTCCCTCAGATTAATGGAAGATGCCAGATCTCTTCATAATAATTCACACCTGGGTCAATCATCCTTTTTGGATTTTACACTCTCTCAGGATTAAAATCCAGGGCAGGAGCACCTCAATCTGCACATCTAAGCAGACTTTTGACCAGTGGTGAAATTTAGCTGGTTCTATCCGGCCTGGGAGAACCAGTAGCGCCTGTGGCAGGAGGCTCTGCCCACCCTCCTGAACATCATCACGTCCCATTTTTGACCCTCTGCAGATGTATATACATGAAGGATGTGTGTGCATTCATATTTGTGAACCGGTAGCGAAGGTAAGTGGATTTCACCCCTGCTTTTGACAGAATTACACTCTAATGTATATAAACCATGCCTCCCAAGTCCACACCAGACCCAATATAAAACCAAGTCTCTGGACCCCTTTTCTCTGTAGTCTACCCCATAAAACAAACCTCTTTGCTTTTGGGAATAAAAATATCACGTTTGTCACAGTATGTCTGGATTTCATTTTTTATTTATTCTTGCACAACCCAGGTTTGCAGAACCCCCAAATTATTCTTCTAACAGAGTTATTGATTGTTATTGTTTATAGTTAAAGGGAAGGAGGTAGATTGAAAAACCAAGCATACAATCAAAGACCATGCACTAAACAAAATTAGTTGGGTGTGCTTGGTTGTATAGTTGGTCATCTCTTGCCATACATTTAATAAGTAACATTCAAATATAAGTGAACACCTAGTATTTCATTGAATAATTATATCCTTCTTCATGGATACCTGGCCTCCCTGGTTTCGCATACTTTAATTAAATTCCAACAAAAATTCTCCTAAAGGAATTTCTGCCACTGGAGTTTCTCAGTGGTAATGTTACTTACTGTATGAACACTGTGAGAAAATCCTGTTGATAAATTCTTTGGGAATATCTATTTCCTTTGGAAATAATGTGCCTAGACTCTGGGCTCTCATATGTAATGGAATTTTTATCTTTTATAATTTTAAGATACTCAGAGTTACCTTGAGGCATGATGGGCAGTCTATAAATTTTATAAATAAATAAATATGTCAAAAATGTGTGCCGTGCACTATTTTTTTTCTTGACTTCTTCACCTTCTGTGTTCCTGACTAAACAATACAAATATCAATGATAACCTAAGCAAATTATATTCTTACCCTTACAGTGGATATAATTTGTATATTTGGCTGACAATGGCATTGTAATATCCCTATTAGTGGCATCTTTACTTGCTGCATTATTTGAAATGAGGGAAAAACATTTAAAATTTGTTCATAGAAGGAAAATGCAACTCTTCCTCCCTTTTGGCCATTTTCCAGAGTTATGGGAAAGAAAGCAAACAACACCTAGGTCAGGAAGCTCTTTTTGAGAGGCGTAAGAGACTGCAGGAAACTCTGGGCTTCTTTTTCACTTTGAAGCCAAACAACCTGCTGAGGAAAATGGAGCAATGAGAGAAAAAAGGGAGAGGGAATCAAAGTGGTTTCCTGAGCTTTGATCTCTTACTTTCTCACATGTTTGAATAAAATTTCTGCAGCACAGTAGGGGCTATAGCTGTGTTTTGTATGTACAATATCAAACAAGAGATTCATTCCCAATTTTAGGAGAAGATCACTTCCAAAAACAGGATATAAAGAAGAAAGAAAAATAAATAAAGAATATTTATTTTGCTTTGCCGTTGTTATGTTCGCCCCATCAACATTCAATGTGTTCCCTTGAATTTGCTAAAAGAAGCGAATGGCCTAAATCTGGGCAGGAAATTATATTTCTATTTATTTGGATATCTGACTCAGTGGGTTGCCTAGCCTGAAAGATAAGATTTTCTTCTCTTGGGCCACTCAGCTTTCTGAAGCAATTTTTGAATGTCATAAAGTTTGCCAGAAAAAGGAAGAAATAGTATCCTTTAGCCAATGTATAACAATGTATAATACTATCATATTGGATAGTTAATATTGTGGTACTGTATTTATGAAACAAAACAATTGTGTACAATGGGCATGCATTTAGATCTTATTTTTACTTTTTTATATATAATACTCCATTGCAAATGTAACCTGTGAGTTGCAGTAAAGTTAAGGAATGAATGAAGCTGATGCAGACGGTAGGTGTTTGAAGCTGGTGCAGACTGCAGACAAGAAAATAATGAAGGTGTTGGGGGCAGTATGCTGACTGTAAACTTAGAGAGGGCTGTAAAGCATTGTGAAGCAGTACATAAGTCTAAGTGCTACTGCTATTAATTAGAAATCTTTTTCTCAGCCAAAATAAGTAATATTTTTAAGTGATTAAGGAAAGAAAGAAGCATGCCTTTCCTCTGAAGCTTTCTGGATTCCATGCATTTCAGAGTATTTATTGATTGAGGATCTGTGAATCAGTAAATTGCTCCTTGTCTATATTTCTTATCTGTGTTTATTTATTTATTTATTTATTTATTTATTTATTTATTTATTTATTCATTCATTCATTCATTCATTCATTCATTCATTCATTCATTCATTCATTTATTGTCAGATTTGTATGCCACCCTTCTCCCGTATGACTTGGGGTGGCTGACAACAATAAAAACAACCCGACAATGGAAATCATTTAACTAATATTAAAACCAAATAAAATCCCCCAAATCCCCAAAATTAAAATCAGCAACAGATCAGGGAAGCTGCTGGAAGAGCCATGTCTTTAGGTTGGCGCAGAAGATGCGGAGGTCGGGGGCCGTCCGGAGCTTGACCGGCAACCCATTCCAGAGGGTTGGCATGACCACAGAGAACGCCCTCATCCTGGGGACTGCCAGCTGACACTGTCTGGCTGAGGGAACCCGGAGGAGGGCCATCCTAAATGAGTGCAGTGGGCGGTGGGAGGCCAGTAGGAGGTGTTCCTGCAAATACCCTGGGCCCGTGCCATGAAGGGCTTTATAGGTGAGTACCAGCACCTTGAAGTGGACCCAGAGGACCACTGGCAGCCAGTGCAGCTCGCGCAAAAGTGGTGTCACATGGGAGTAGCGGAAGCACCCATAACTACTCGTACAGCTGCATTCTGGACCAGCTGGAGCCTCCGGGTGCACCCCAAGGGCAGCCCCATTTAGAGGGCATTGCAGTAATCCAACTGAGAGATAATGAGAGCGTCTTATTTGAATAGATTGGAACAGAACCATATATAATGTCATAAGGGCATTATTCTTCTATAAGCAACACATAAATAATGTGGCAATTTACCGTTTATGCTGCATCTTGTTAAGCTTCATAATGCTTTACATGTCTCATTTATTTTTTGAATAATGAATTGTGACACTTGGGTTTTTATCAAGTTTTGACACTGGTAGACAATAGTTTTTCAAACTGTAATTTTTCATACTTACAGAACAATTGAGGACAGAAACAAAGATAACCTCAAGATTTATCAGTAACACTTATATCAGTCTTATTCATTGAGGTGAGCTTTTCTTTGAAAAATGTCTACTGTTCCTAGTTGGTGCTAATTTTATTTCATTTTTTAAATAAAAAATATTAATTGTCCTTCTAAATGAACTCATTCATGTTCATGAAAGAACAAAAAGGCTTTTAAAAATCTCACTCACTAGGGTCAGCTTCCCATCAAAAATTACTTATTACTCCTGGCTGGAGCTAATATTATTTCGTTTTAATTTAAACAGAAAATGTGATATTTCATATAACCATGTATTTCCCAAGATTAATCCATGTATGTACATTAAAGGACAACTAAATATCATAGTGATCCTCTAAATCAAAAAGTTGTTAAGTTAAGTGGAATTGTGGAGTATTTATTCATTTAATTTGATTTACATTTGGTTGTCCATTTCTGGGTACCTAACAGAAGTTTAAATGTCACTATAGTAAAAATAATGAAATAGTAAACAAGCAGTAATTACCCAAAGCATAAAATGGCAGCTGAGGATAACCATACAGCTTAGTCATCTTAGGCTCATGAACCTTCTGACATGGAAAAAGTGGTTGAGTTTAAGATCTTTTTAAAACAGCTAGATTAGTCAAACTAATCTCATGTAATATAGAGTTGAAAAGGGGAGGGACTGTGACAGAACAACATAGTTGGTTATTCTACCTGATTGGACAGTAGAAACAATTAGAGGCAGTTCCTTAAACAATCCAGACCTGTGCCATCACAGGCTTTATCAGTCACAATCAGCATTTTGAATTGCACCGGGAAGCATATTGGGAGCATACAGATAGTTTGCAGGCAAATATGTATTAGGATAGAAGGAGCCGGGCTATATGTATTACCCATATTCATGAATATTTCATATGAGTTTCTATTACTGTTTTCTAAATGATGCTGTGCAAAAGGTATCTGATTTATTTCCCTTCTTTTTTAACTGTGATTATATATCACCAAACATAAATTATTCACAGTAGCTTAAAATGCAATAATCCTATAGCATGAAATAACAATTATAAGACTAGAAGTTGGTCTTATTGAAAACATTTTTAAAAACATTAAAATGGGTAATTTTAAGGTACCCATTTTTGTCTTCAAAGTTCTAAGTGGCTTAGTATTAAGTACTTAAAAGAAAAAGGCATCTTGCTCCAATATCTTCTAAGATATCTTAAGATCAACTGGAACACTCCTTTCCATGGTCTTTTACAAAATGCAATGATCAGGAAATTGGCCTACAGCACAGTCTCCAATATCCCATGGATTATTTAGGGAGTTACCATATACCAAGAGAAAGCATGTATGCACCCGCCCATTGGAATAACACCCTCCCACCCCCAAGGCTAGGACTCTTGGTGCTGAAGACTTAGCTTTGCCATCGGGCCCGGGGATCCCATAGAAAGAGGGAGTCTGCAAAATGGCTGCATTGCGTGTAAGATTTTGATTCCATATTTCGCATTTTTGTAGCTTTAAATTCTTTTAATTTAAATGCTTAGTTGCCTTCACCCATAATGCAATATGTGCGCAATGCCCACAGCACATGCACGTGCAACCCCCTCCCCCACACACCTTGTTTTGGGCCTAGCAAGCTTCCCTGCAGCCTCCTGGGACCAACCCCCTCCTGTGCCACACACCCTTGAACTCCCACCCCCTACCCCCTGTGC
Source organism: Masticophis lateralis (assembly GCA_030761175.1). Classification (NCBI taxonomy): domain Eukaryota; kingdom Metazoa; phylum Chordata; class Lepidosauria; order Squamata; family Colubridae; genus Masticophis; species Masticophis lateralis. The sequence goes on from JAUDYJ010000002.1 coordinate 232,115,269, forward strand.
ATTCACCCATGTCTCCTGCGTGTGCCCTGCCCCTTGCGCATATGCAGCAGAAACCCAAAAATCAGCCAGCCAGCAGGAGGCCTGTGCGTATGCGCAGTACAGCTGAGCTGGGGCAACAGCTCGCATGCCCACAGAGAAGGCTCTGCGTGCCACTTGTGGCACGTGTGCCATAGGTTCGCCATCATGGGCTTAGTCACTTAGGTGAGATAGGACTGATAGAAATTTAATAAATCAATAAATAACATTTAACAGTTTTGTTATAACCAAGAGCCTTGGTGGTGCAGCAGACTAAAGTGCTGTTAAGTAGCACTTAGCTGGCACTTAGCTGCCACCTGCTTGCAATTACTGCGAGTTCAAATCTCACCAGGCTCAAGGTTGACTCAGCCTTCTATCCTTCCTCATTAGGTAAAATGAGGACCTGGATTGTAGGGGCAATAAGCTGACTTTGTATAAAAAAGAACACTGCTTTTTTTTGGGGGGGGGGCTAAAGCCCTACTAAGCAGGTATATACAAAAGTATGACAGCTATTGCTTAACGCATTGTAAGCCGCCCTGAGTCTCCGGAGAAGGGTGGCATATAAATTGAACAAATAAATAAATAATAAATAAATTTAATAGGATTTATTTTTGTTATTTTAATTTAGAGTGCCATTCTGAATAGCACAAATATATATATATATATATATATATATATATATATATATATATATATATATATATATATATATATATATATATATATATATATTCAATAACCAGACCAAAATTAGATTTTGATTTACTTCTGAGCCCTTACCAATTTAATTACACTACAGTTTTTTTCCTTTTACTTACCATAAAATCCATTAAATGTTTCTTGGTTTGCATTTTTTGTTTCATGTTCTTACATTTCATTATATAGAAAAGAATGAATACACACACACACACATGTATTTTTGCATATGTGTGTGTTATTTTTCTTTTTTTCCTCACAAAAATGATTTTTTTTTTCTTGCAGAGCAAAACTTTATCACTAAAAATAATTTCTCTTATATAGGAACTATTAATAAGATCTGCTGCTGTGGATAATATTGGTTAGGACAAGTTTAGAAACAGTTTCTGTTTCTGTGTCACCAGCAAAAATTTAGAACAACCTACTAGGGTCTGGAAACTTCTTCATATCTGTGAAGATTTAAGACCTTGAAAACACTGCACACATTCAGGGATATTTCTTGGTATATAAAATTACAGAAGGTGGAAAAAAGTGATATTCTGGATATTCTGTCAAGCTTTCGTGCACAACATTGTTTCACTCTGCCAAGGGAATACGCTTTGTAGAAATAAAAAGAAATGGAGAGAGAACCTGAAGCTGTGGGAAATAATTATATGGGATCAGAAACGATATAAAGGAATACCTATTATTTCCACTAGGTATAATTCAATGAATGATATCTATTTTGAAAAGAAAGTACCCAACATCTGAAAAATATGGAGTATATGAACTTTCTGCGGAGCAGATAATGGTTGATTTTGCACTGTCACAATGAGAGGCCAGCTTCTGCTTCATTTGAGGCCAAATGAACTCTGTTTATCTGTCAGTACCAAGACTGAGTACAGCTGGGAGAAATAAAAAAAGAATAATAATAAGTGAAATAAGTTTTGTTTCTTTTAAAAGTTTTCCTCAGGTTCCCCAGGTGAGATGGAATTTCAGAAACACTTTACAAAGATGCTACAGTATAATATAATTAACCCTTTTCCATATGGACTTGAGATCCCATGTGGGCAAATAATTGCAATATAGTTTTATCGTCCATAGGAAACATGGAACAAAACAATGAATAGTTAAAGTGTCAAGTTTATTATACAATTATTTTTAAATGGTTCCTTTTCTTTGCTTCCTGTATTCATGTTAAAATCATATTCCTGGGGTGAAGTATGCATTGAACTTCAGATTCTGCAGTCTACTATAGTAGGTATCCTGGAATCTGAGTCTGAACAAGAAGCAATATTTGAAAGACAGAGCTTAGTGCAATTCACTACAGACAAAGGGTAAAGGCCAGCGAAAATCTTCTTTGTGTTATTCATTTAACTTTGCAGAACTGACAAGTTAAGACCTGCTAAAATATTTAAAGAGTAACATTGTTGATAAAGTCAACTTTAAATAAAAATCCATTGTGATATACACAAAGATGTCTGCCAGTTGAATGGACACTGCTGATAGAATAGATTCTTCCTCCCCCCTCCCTTATGTTGTGTTTATGTGTAGAATTCCCTAGATTGCTTCTTTCTTTCTACTCTCTTCTTCCCTTCCTCTGTATCTTGTAAAACCCCAAATATTTACTATGAATTCCTGAAATAACCTCCACATGCAGAATGAAGATGAAAAAGTGAAATTCCATTGCAGGAACAGCAGTTTATCATGTGACATGGGGTGTAGATCTATATGTAATGGAGAAGACAATAGAAGACATGATAGCAATTACAAAATATCTGAAGAGCTGTCATGTAGCATATGATACATAATTGTTCATTGTTCTTCCAAAATCTAAAACAAGAAACAACAGGTTTCAGTTACCAGAAAATAGATTTTAGTGGTCTGGAAGAAAAATGTTCTAACAATAAGAGCTGTTCAACAGTGCACAGAATGCATTGTCTGCAAGTTATTGAACAAACAATTAGATGGCCATCTGTCAGAGACATTGCAAAAGTAGATTCCTAATGGGACAGAAATTGGATTAGATAATTTCCAAACCATACATTGTATCATTCTACATCTGTCTAAAAGAACATGCCAGATCAAGGTCTTCCAAAAGGATTCTCAAGAAGGTCCATTATCAACCCAACCTCAATTGTTAAATGTAGTTAAAACCAAATGTAGTTTGATGGAAATTCTATGAAGCTTTCTTCCATGAAGTCAGCCACTTTCACTGAGTAATAAGGGAAGAGAATATGTAAAAAAAATAAGATTAGTTGGCCGAACTTCCGGTGGCGCCTTCCTCGTTGGCGGCGGGCTTTTCAAGCCCGCCGGTCTCTCGGCGCGTTAGAGCCGCCTCACAGCTGGCAGGCGGCTCGAAAAACCTGTTCCTCGACGGGAGGAGCAGGCAGAGCTTCTGGGGGTGAGGTAGAACCTCTTTGAGCCCCCCAGGAATTTTCCATGTCCTGGGGAGGGCTCAGAGGGATGGTTCCCTCCATACCCCCAGGGTATGCTCCGCGCCGAGAGGATCCTCCGCTAATTATTTAATTAGCGGAGCCAGACGTGGGAGCAACACCACAATTGAAATCACATTTGGAACAGGCTGGAAAAGAGAAAAGAAAATTTCAAGCAAGTATGGATTTTTTCTTTAACGGAGTTTTTCTTTCGGAAGAGGAGGGAGGGGAAGGGGAAAGGAGAGGAAGAAATTTGAAAGTCTTTAAGATGGCGACAGGCTCTGCCTGAAACGAAAGTGACAGCGGAAATGGAGTGCAGAGCTTAATCTTGAAAGGAATATCCTGTTATAGACAAAGAACCTAAAGGAACAGAGGCTGATTTAAACAGATTTTTTCTACCCCTTTTTGTTTTTTTTTCTTTTTTCTATTGAAGCAAGGAAGATTCTTGGGTTTTGTTTTTTTTAAAAAAAAAAAAAGTAAAGATGCCTAAACCTAAAGGAAGGGGGGGCTCCCCTTTGAATCAGATGAATAAAGTTGAAATGTCTCATGTGCAGAGACTTACAGAACTGGAGTTAAAAGAGTTAATTACAAGGTCCTTAGAGAGTGTGGTAGATAAGATAAAAGGTTCACAGAAGGATCTTGAGGAACTGGTTTCTGGGAAATATGACCAATTAAATCAAATCATTGCTCAAGTAGCCTCAGATTTTTCAACAGCGCTGGCTGCAATGGGGAAGAAAATGATTGAGATGAGTAGTAAATTTGAATCTCAAATACAAGAGTTACAAATGAAACTCCTGGAAGCAGAGGCCAATAACCATAATATTCAGAATGATGTTATTATGCTTCAAATTAAGTCTATGGAATCTCAATTAGATTGAGAGGGATAAAAGAAGATAACAGAGAAAACCTAAGGACAACTTGTGCAAAGGCCTTTGCAGAATTATTAAAGTTACAAGATGAACTAATTTTGGGCTCTATTGTGAAAGTTTACAGAGTTAACTCACGTTTGGCTAAACAAAGGAATTTGCCTAGAGATGTTGTTGTCTACTTCACTGATAAAAGATTGAGAGATGATATTCTACAAAAGTCTTATTCTGATAGACTGCAGGTAGCTGGCACACGAATCAGGGTCTTCAAAGAGTTACCTTCGAAGGTTTTAAAAGACAGGAAAGATTTTGATTTTTTGGTCAAGGAATTGAAGAGAAGTAATATCCTATTTAGATGGGACTTTCCAACTGGTATAATTTTTAGATATCAAGGTGTGAGACATTGTTTGAATACTATTGAAAAAGCAGAATATTTTTATCAAAATATTTTTAAGGGAGCACCGAAACATCTCAAGAATAAAAAGTCAAAAACAGAGTTTGCAAAATGTGAAAAGAAAGAAGAAAATCAAAGTGTGTTAAAAGTAAAAGGAGATTTTGGTGGTTGTCCAGAGGATTCTATTATGGATTTTTTGGATGAGAAAACTGAATGCCCCAGTGTTTCTGGGGGATTACAAGACCTTGAACTGCTGGAGGAAGATTCAAAAAACAAAGTTTTATATCGAGATGACCAGCAGCAGAGGTCCAATACTCTTCAAGACATGGGGGTTGATGCTAATCGACAGGAATTAGAATTTAACGAAGAAATCCGACTGGAAACCACAGGTGATAAATTCAAAGAGCATCGTGAATTGTTTGATACTGAATCTGAAAGCATTGAAAGATTTGGAAAAAATGGATTAAGCACAATAACTGGTTAAAAGTTTATTCGAAATTGGATTAATTTTAAACTCACATATTAAAATGGATTATAAAAACTTTTACTATGAAGTTTATCCTGGATTGGACATGATATCCTGAGTTTTGATAGATTGCTGCAAAATTAGCAGCGATCATTGGTTACCCAATTATATATTTTGGTGGAACATATCGTCTAGAAGAAGACTAAGAACTTGAAAACATTTTATAACCCGAAGGGTTGAATTGCAAAGGGTGGCAGGATTTGAACTAATTTCAAAGGAACATCTGGGAATGCAGCTTTTGTTTGAAAGGCTGCAAAAGCCTATTTTTAGGTATAGTATAAGCTAGTTGGAATGATTTTTTCCTAGAGGAGTGAATATCTTCGCGGTTGGATTTTACTTATATAAAGTCACTCGGGGGGTTGTGTGGAGAAATGTTTTACTTTGCTGATGGGGGCAGCGGCAAGATGAAGATTATTGAAGCGGATTTATGAGAGGAAATATATTTGACATCAATCAAGTTGAAGAGAAGATCGAAATTTGGATTATATAGACTGAGAAATGAATTAAATAAAAGATAATCTTTTTTATGATATAACTGTATGATTATAACTACATATGCATATATATTCTTTGTGTTCTATGTTTTTGGGGGGTTTTTTTTCTCTTTAGTTAAGGGTGTAGTTAGGATAGAACTATAATGGTGTTTTTAATTATAACTATTTTTTTTATTATAATATTGTTTAAATATATTAATGTTTGTTCTTGTTAGTTTGTTTTTTACTTTTTTGCCCTCTTTCTTCCTTCTCTTTCTTTTCCTCTTTCGAAATTTGTTTAATTTAGAATTTGAATATTTAATAATCTTTTTCTTTTTCCCTTGTTCTAAATTTTGTTTTTTTTTTTTAAATTGTAGCGGAAGTCAGGGGGGGGATAGGGAGGGAAAGGGTTGGGGAGGGACGATGGGAGGGGTAGGGGAGGGGGATGGGGGGGGAGAAAATGGAAAAAATTTTGTATTGTAAAACTTTTTCAATATAAAAAAAAATAAAAAAATAAGATTAGTTAAAATATTAAAGCATTACAATGCGTTATGGCTTCTGTGTTCGAGAAGGTGCTCAATTTTGATGGAGCAACTTGTATTTTAAAATCTACATTCTGTGCAAGGAAAATCCATCTAATGCCTCTTTTCATGGTGGTGTTCTTTGCCTTGTACACAGATATTGGATAACCTTAGAAAACGTGCTGTCTTGGATTGTCTGCCTGTGCCAAATATTTTTTGTTTTCTGTTTGATGGTAGAATGCAAGCTTCTGAGTCAGCACATTGAGTTGCTTTCCACTTTCAATTCCATAATTGTACAGTAGACATATTTCAGTTTTATTTAAAGTCATGACTGATATAATGATGTTCTTGAATATTCTTCCTGTTATGAAATAACTGGCTTCTGAGCATATTTATTCCCTTCTATGATATTCTATTCTGAAAACTTTGCCAGTGTATTTTTAGCCATTGGCAGAAAATGATACCCATTAAAGTAAATAAAGTATACACCATCCTTTACAATATATACATTCTTTCTGTTGTATATTTCTTATACCTCTTAAATGTCTTTATACTAGGGATATGTGATCCCCATGGAATGACAGCGTCAATAATCTTTTAAAATATCTGCCTACTTTAGATGTTTGCAAACAAAAGTGCCTAAAGGAATGATATGGAACTCACTGGAGTTTTTATTCTCATATAATAAACTTTATCAAATGACAAGAGGCCATAGATAATACTGAGATAATTAAATTTTAGTCAGTCATGAAAATAAAATGTGATGCTATTTGTTTTATTTTAGTTACCAAAAAGTATTTGCTGGTACCTTTACAGTTTTAGATTGCTGTGCTGAGGAGCCTAACTAAATGCCAGAGGAGACGAGGTTACAATAACTGTCAGAAATTAAGATTAATTTATTCTCCCTTAATTTTTGTTGCTTTGGGATGTCATCCAACAAATTTGAAAGATCCAACAAATCTTAAATGTTTGTGATGTACTGTGATGATATCATGAAAGCTCCATATATGAAATGAACTTTGTCATGGATGGCCATAATTCTAATCTTGTTAAGTGTAGTAATTTATTTCTGAAGTACAAATAAAGTGGGAGAAGGGGATAAGAATGTATTAATGTTTTAAGGGACAAGAACATTAATGACACTTGAAGAATGAAATTTGTTTGATGTTGAAGTGAATCCCAATTACAGTGTGGAACGTAATCTTTTTAACAACATGGTTATATGGAAAAGGAATTTATAATAAGTCATTGAACCCTTGATATGCAAACAATTTATTGCTTGTTTTTGAAGTTCTTTTTAAATCCTCCACTGCTTTCCATATCCCAAGTCATAATAAATGGTCTCAAATGTTTAAATATATTTTAATAAAAAGAATATAAAATATAGTCCATAGATCTCAAAGGACTATGCTTTGTTGAAAATTAGTTTCTTTCATTAGGATGAAAATAAAGAAAAGTTATGATTGTTCATAAAAATGATTTTTTAAAAATGATCTCAAACAAAGAGATCAAACACCCAAAAAATGGGTTTTGTTATTAAAAAATATGCTTTATTATGGGAACATATTTTGCAGAGACTCAGCAAAGATGTGTTCATGATTAGTTCAGATTGTCTTTACTTAAAACGTATGTTCAAGTGTATCTTTTCCCTCCTCTTTCTTAAAATGAGCCCAATGAAACAGTGAAACTCTAAGGAGAAATGGCTGGGTTTATTTTAATTATCTCAAGTGAACAAAACAAGTATAAGGGGGCAAAAAAAGACTTTTCAGAATATTTTCCTATCCAATGCATGCATTGTCAATTTTGAATCTTTCTCTATATCATTGGCATCCTTCAGTCTCAAGAGACTATGGTATTGTGCTCTGGAAAGAGGTCCTAAAACAGCATCTACTTTATTTATTTTATTTATTTATTTGTTTAGATTTGTATACCGCCCTTCTCCTTGCGGACTCAGGGCGGTGAACAGCCAAATAAAATAGTACACAAAAGTTAAACAATTTCTTTAAAAAAAGCATATAACTTTGGCTAAAAATTAAAACCATTAACCATTAAATATTTAAAATACCCAACCCTATAATACAGATCTTAAAAATTCAGCGGGGTCAGGCTAGACCAGCAAGCTGAAAGAGATGAGTTTTCAGGGCCCGACGAAAAGTCCGGAGGTCAGCAATTGTTCTCAGTTTTGGAGGAAGATCATTCCAGAGGGTAGGGGCTGCCACAGAGAAGGCCCTCCCCCTGGGGGTCGCCAGCCGGCATTGTCTGGCTGACGGCACCCTGAGGAGACCCTCTCTGTGGGAATGCACCGGCCAGTGGGAGGCTATTGGCGGCAGAAGGCGGTCCCGTAAGTACCCTGGTCCTAAGCCATGGAGCGCTTTAAAGGTGGTCACCAACACCTTGAAACGCACCCGGAAGTCCACCGGTAGCCAATGCAGCTCGCGCAGGAGAGGTGTCACATGGGAGCGTCCCATCGCTCCCATAATCCCCCGCGCGGCCGCATTCTGCACTAGTTGGAGCCTCCGGGTGCACCCCAAGGGGAGCCCCATGTAGAGAGCATTGCAGTAGTCCAGGCGAGAGGTGACGAGTGCCTGAGTGACTGTGCGTAGGGAGTCCCGATCTAGAAAGGGCCGCAACTGGCGTATCAGGCGAACCTGATAGAAAGCTCCCCTGGCCACAGCTGTCATGTGATCTTCCAAAGACAGCCGTGGGTCCAGGAGGACGCCCAAGTTGCGCATCCTTTCCGTGGGGGCCAATGATTCGCCCCCAATAACCAGTGATGGTGTCAGCTGGCTATATTGGGACGCCGGCAGCCACAGCCACTCGGTCTTGGAGGGGTTGAGTCGAAGCCTGTTTCTCCCCATCCAGGCCCGCACGGCTTCAAGGCACTGGGACATCACTTCCACGGCATCGTTGGGGTGGTCTGGGGTGGAAATGTACAGCTGCGTATCATCAGCGTACTGATGGAACTCCACCCCAAAACCACGGATGATCTCACCCAGCGGCTTTACATAAATGTTGAACAGGAGGGGTGAGAGGACCGATCCCTGCGGCACCCACACACTAGGTGCCTCGGGGTCGACCGCTGCCCCCCTATCAACACAGATTGTGACCGGTCGGAGAGGTAGGAGGAGAACCACCGTAAAACGGTGCCTCCCACCCCCAGTCCCTCCAACCGGCGTAACATGATACCATGGTCGATGGTATCAAAAGCCGCTGAGAGGTCTAATAACACCAGGATAGAAGAATAACCCCTACCCCGGGCCCGCCAGAGATCATCCACCAACGCGACCAATGCCGTTTCAGTGCTGTATCCAGGCCTGAAGCCGGACTGGAGCAGGTCTAAATAGACAGCTTCATCCAGGTACCGAGGGAGCTGCCATGCAACCACACTCTCAACAACCTTCGCTAAAAAGGGAAGGTTGGAGACTGGACGGTAATTAGCCAAAATAGCCTGGTCCAGGGAGGGCTTCTTGAGGAGGGGCCTCACCACCGCCTCCTTCAAGGCGGCCGGTAGGGCACCCTCACGCAAAGAAGCATTTATGATCTCCTGGAGCCAGCCTCGTGTAACCTCCCGGGAGGCCAGCACCAACTAGGAGGGACACGGGTCCAATAAACATGTGGTTGCATTCAGTCTCCCCAAGGTCCTGTCCACGTCCTCGGGAGCCACAGGATCGAACTCAGCCCAGATAACACTCTCAAGACCTGCCTCAGTCACCTCGCCCGAACTAACCCAGTCGGCGGCCAAGTCATCCCGAATCTGAGTTATTTTGTCATCCAGATATTGAACAAAATCCTCAGCACGACCCTGCAAGGGATCCTCCCACGCTCCCGAATGAAGGAGTGAGCGGGTCACCCTAAACAGGGCGGCTGGGCGATTATCTGATGATGTGATAAGGGCGGCAAAATAGTTAGATTTTGCCGCTTTTATCGCCACTAAGTAAGTCTTAATGTGAGCTCTTACTAGTGTCAAGTCAGATTTGACTAAAAAGGCCAATTCGAGAGTGGCAATCCCTTCCACATTGAGGGCAGATACATTCTGTCCCCTGCCCAGCCCCCAGATTTTGCTGGCTTTCTGGGACTGCCTCTTTGCCTCAGCCTGCCGAACAAGTGTCTCTTTGAATTGGAGAAGGCCATGCTGAACGATTGGAGGTCAAGGTTTCCCAGTTGTTAATGTCCATTCCCAGGGCCTTTAGGTCCCTTTTGCAGATATCCTTATATCACAGCTGATTCTGAAGTACTACCAAGGATCTTGAAACATATTACTGTAATTGTAAAGTGAGGTTGCTTTTATATATTCATGGATACTGCAGATAATATTTTAAAAGGACTGGTTGTCAGCTTTCCAAAGTTGAACTTGTAGTTTAGTCTTCTCCACAATTTGCCTGTTTCATTTTAGTATCTACGCTAAAAGTTTGTTGATAGGTATTACAAGAATCAGTATTGATAAAAACAGGTATATGTTCTTGAATGGTAGAACCAACATTTGGTACTGTATCAATGATTACAGATCTATTGAGGATGGAGATACAAAAATGTTCCTCTTTTTTTCTTTGGTACAGCACGTCACCCTAAATTTACTATTTTGGATTTTCAATAAGTGTTTGCTTTCTGTGTGTCAGCTATCTCTCTGCCCACATAATGGAAAGAAGTGATCAATATTATTCTGTGTGGTCACGTTTTAACGATGTATTTAAAAATTAGGCTGAATGATTTCCTATCATAATGTGGCATAATATATTTTCTTCTTTCATTTTCTTTTTCTCCTGTTTTTGTTTTTCATTTCTTTCATTTCATTTTCCCCCTATTTACCCTATATAATGATAATTTTTTTAAAAAGACATCAGCAAGCACAGTATAATGCCTGCCATCATATAATACCTAAAATCTCAGTTGCTACATATTGATAATATCTAATTAAATAGAAGGAGAGAAATTCAAACTTGTCTGTTTGAATTGTGGACACCATCCACATTTTTTTTTAAAAAAAATTTGCTTCATTGAAATGTTATCTGATACAATGAGAGTGGTTTTAGCATGTGCTATGTGGTTGCAGATAATCAAAAACCATCTAGCAATGGCATGGATAAACTATTGTACTCATCTTATCCATGAGGAGGAAGTGAAAGACATAATTCTCTTCAGGACAGGTCATATTTTAGTTATTTTTGACGAGTTAACTCATCCAGTTTTGGCCAGGGAGTCCTGGCCAAATCTGACACCAATCTACTTGGTGTCAGCCTGGTTATTATAGGATTCTCAATCAAGAATTTGATATAATTCTCATGGATAGAATGGAGACATTCAGTTATGAATATTGCATCTTTTCTTTTCTTTTCTTTTCTTTTCTTTTCTTTTCTTTTTTTCTTTTCTTTTCTTTTCTTTTCTTTTCTTTTCTTTTCTTTTCTTTTTTCTTTTTTTTTGTAAGATATAGAAATTTGTTGCCTTCCCAAATTCCAATTCTTCCATTAAATTCGAAAGGTTGGAAATAAATTTTTCTCACTGAGCTTTTCAGATTAGGCACTTAAGGCAACCAAGAATGCTACAAAAAGATGTAACATAAAACAAAATCCCTCCACCATTTTTAGCAGTACACTAAATGAAAAATACTAGCTAGAGAAAGGATTCACCAGTCTGAGAATAGAATATAAAAAGGGGGGTTTTTTTCTGCAATTTTGAGAAATGATAAGGCAGATCTTAACACTTTAACCTGATTTATTATTTCAGTTTGGCTCCTGTGCTTATTAGATTTAGACATATAGCTGATACGCAGACAAATACATACATGTTAGCACATATAGATCTATATATAATAGGAAACCACCTATAACTTCTACTAAGAAATTCCCCTGATTCACTTAATAGTGATAAATGATAAGTTGCAGTGATATTATTTATATTATATTATTAATTATATATATAATAATATAGATATTATCTATATTATTTACAGATAAAAAGTGATAACCCTTGCAAATAGCCATTTTTCAAATAAATGTATCCAAAAGCCCTTGTATCCAATGAAATAATTCCATGAATGGAATATTTTTTCACTTGCTTGTTGCGATAATCTTTACTTCATGTACTTGTTGAATTTAAAGAACAAAGCCTTCCTTTTGGATTGAACAGTATTGCTTTGTATATCTCATATATATTTTCAACTCAAGTGAAATCTTAACATGTAAAATATTACTCCAAGTAAACAAGACCTATAATGAAAACATAAATGCTGACAGAAACTTAAAAATAATAACTGACTGAACCTCTTCATGGTGCGGTATATGTTATTCCATCTCTCACTAAGGCATTTATATCCAGTGTTTTTAGAAATATAAATCAAAGGCAGTGCTATCATTACATTCCTATTTGCCTGTAATTTATCCAGGGGCCAAAGCAAATATAACTAACACTGAAGTATTTAACACTAAGTTCACGGAGGCATTAAATGTTATAAAAAGTGACCTTCAATACTGTTGGATATGCAGAATATAAAGCAGATTTCATTTTTCATGCACATATATTGAGAAAATAAACTGTTAACCTGGACTTGCTGGGGTAATCATCCAAACCAATAATTTACGTATGTGCTTTTATTTGATAGTACTTCTCACTGATTTAATTGCTTCTACCTGAAGCAGCAGAACTTTAAGTAGGACACAACAACAACAACAATCAAACCAGTGTTTTGAATGTTTTGCAAATAATCTTAGGATCTCTGGAGTTAACTGCAAAAAAAGCTAAATATTTATGGAGTAGTGCGGGGTTCTGTATCCAGATTCCCTTTACCTTTGATTGGATCAAAATTTCTGCTGAGTTCATTGAATCTTATTAGCAATTCATTGGGTAAACCATTTGCCTTTGCTTCATATATCAAAGTGGAAACCATACACTATGCAGAGACTTGTGAAAATTTTGCTGTTCTGAAACACCAACTAGGTCAACTGTTTGAAATGATTACTTTCCTTGTAAAATGTTATATGTGTATAAATAGATTGAAAAATCAAAATAAAATTAGCTGGGAATTACATATATAAAATGGGATTTCATAGTTTTAGTGGAACTCCAGGGTATAATTGGGCCTTTTGCACCATGAATTATGCATTTCAGTAAAATTTCCCTTTTTATCCCACTGAGTCTATCAAAATGCAAATCTTACCAAATTATAGTGAAAAATCAAGTTATGTACATAAAGTTAGTGGCATGGTCTGATTATTTCCTACAGATTTTGCTCCATAATATCATCAGAGAAGAATAAGATTGGTATGAGATATATAGGAAAATAATAATAATAATAATAAATATCTGCCTATCCCAGGTCCTTGGGATGGACTCAATGCATGGATAAGAATGCTAAATCCAATTTAAATGTCTGACTGACTGTGCGACAAACCATAATAATTCTCACCACACAAAACTAAGTCTTAAGAACAAATGCTTACAAAGCCAGAATTGAGAAGATAGAAAGAGACAGCAAATGCCATCTCTGCAAAGAAGCTGAAGGGGCAGTAGACTTACTTTGCTGTTGCAAGAAGATTGACTACTGTACAAACAAAGGCATGGCAAAGTAGCAACAGTGGTGCCTGCAAGCAAGAACTGGTAGGAACATAAAATAGAGAAAATAATAGAAAATTAAGAAGCTAAATTCTCTGACACTTTAAAATTTTAACAGATGAGCACCCAACACATTACATTCCAGGTTTAACAATTATTGATAAGATAGACAAAAAAGTCTGAATAGTGGATGTGGTAGTACCTGGAGACAGCAGAACAGAAGAGAAAGAACTGGAAAAGGTAAGAAATACAAAGACCTGCAAATAGAAATAGAATGACTGTGGCAAAAGAAAGGAAAGATAGTATCAATAGTAATAAGTGCCTTGGGTGAAATCCCAAAACAATTGCAACACCACTTGAACTCCATCAGCATTGGCAAATTCACTATCAGCCAATTGCAAAAGGCAACTTTACTTAGAACAGCTTATATTTGTATGCCATACCATCAAATGTCCACATCTGCCTAACCTGGGTCCCTGGGAAAGACTCAAGAGCTGTACAAAAATGACAAATCCAAATGTCTGAACATTTGGCTTACTATGCATCAAATAATATATTTCAGACACTCATCTCCATTTGTGAGATCTTGAATCTTGTTAGAGAATGGAGCTGTTTATTGAGCTCCTATTCCTTCTTATATGTCTGCAATTAAATCAATAGTGGTAAATTGAATCTTTAGGAAGTACTGAGATAGAAATTAAAACAAAATGTCCATCGTTTTAATGAAAGTAAGTGGGCAATATTCTTTTACGAGTTAGATTGAAGAGATAATTTTTGAAGAAAAAACAGTTATGTTACACTGTATATTTATTTAATGGATTAAGTTTTGATATTGAAAGAGAAATAACTTATAATTCACTCTGCTAGAAATTTTGTTGAGCTTTCATCTCACTTATGTTCTTCTGACACTTAGATATTTGTAGCAGTCATCCAGAAAGAATGCATTTGGAGAACAGCAAATATTAATAGAGTTATATTTTTGTTGTCCACGGAATACCTGTACTCCCTTTTGAAATTAAAGTCTGCTAGATTTGTCTTTGAAATGAGCAAAATATTTCTCTCAAGAATGTAAGATTCAAAGCATGAATTGAACAAACAGAAAACTGTTTATAGATTTAATATCTTTAGTCTAAATTGACAAATACTATCAAAACAGCTATTGCGTTACCATTCTATTAAACAGCTATTGCATTCCCATTCTATTTACCATTCTATCTGTTATTATCTAATAACAGATAATCTGTCATTCTTATTTCCCCAAGAGGATTTCAAGGAACATATCACCCTGTTTAAAGAAAGTGTGTGTAAGTGTGTACTATATAGTGTCTTTTATATGAGGGAGATAATTAGAGCAAACTAGAATCAGACTTGGATTCCATATCTTTGAGTCTTCATGTGGGCCATCTTCATCTCACTTATGATGGATGGTAAAGGAAAGTGAAATTACTTTTCTGATACATTTTCAATCTCCACCTATTCAACTTTGCTTTTCAGAGGGTCATGGTGTCGGGGAGATTGCATGGTCCCAGGAAACTGAGACCATCATAGGTCAGTTGCCAGCATCCAAATTTTGATCATGTAATCATGGGGAGGCTGCAGTGGTTGTGGGAATGAAGCAGTCATAGGTCATTTTTTTTCTGTGGCATTGTGGCTTCAAATGAACACTAAACAAATGGCTGTAAGTCAAAGACTACTTGTATAACCCTTTCTGAACTTGGTGGTCTTTAGTGACTATCCAGCAGGATGTTGGAGGAATGCCAAAAATCTTGAAAAAAGGAACCCCTAAAATCCTGCAAAAACACAAAGCTTCTAAGCAATATAGTCATGTGGATTCAACCCAAAGCAACACTAATCTGAACAAATAGACAAGTTGCACTCTCAGAATTTTGCTGCCTTATAAATACCATTGACAAATAAGCAAACAAAAAAAGGGCTTGCCTCTAGACATTGTGGAGGTTTTTAAGAGACTGGACAGCCATTTGTCTGAAATGCTATAGGTCTTCTGCTTGAACAGGGGATTGGACTAGACGACCTCTGAAGTCCCTTCCAATTCTATTATTCAATTTCTGTTAAATTTGGCTATCTTAGTCATTAGCCACTTCACTTATCAACTCCTACAAAACCACTCTCAACTCCCTACTTCTGTCAGCTGTCATAACTCTATTGGAATTGCCTGTCTATTATGGTTTAGCTGGATGAGAAGGCCAACTGCAAGACTTAGCTATGGAGCATTTTCCCAAACCATGGTTTGCTTTCAGGGCTTATTCTTAAAGAAACATGGTACAGTGATCACCAATTTTATTCAGTCATATCTGAGATGGGAAAAATAAACAAGGGAGGAAAATGAAGTAATACCATATGTATAGATAAAAAGAATTGATATAGTTTATAGAGTTTATATTGATAAACTCTAAAGTCATTTATTGGAAGGAATGTTCCAAGGAATGAAATGCCATAATGAATCATTTTAGAACAAGAACCATAATTTGGCATATGAGTTTGGTGAACTGAGAGAAGAGCATAAGAGAAGATGAAAAAGACAATGGTCTGTTCCAGTTAGCAAATTACATACCATATTTTTCAGAGTATAAGACGCACCTTTTTCCCCCCTAAAAGGGGTGAAAATTTAGGTGTGTCTTATAAACCAAATGTAGCCCCGCCCACTCACTGGCCCCCACCCTTTGGCCTCTGCCTCGCAGCAGTTACCTCCTTGCAAGCAAACAGCAAGAAAAAACAGCTCCTTTCAGCTTCAGCATACAGCCTAATTAGCACAAGTTGATTGGAACGGCCTCCCGACTGTCAGCTGATTTGCTCTCAGCTGTTTTGCGCAGGGCTCTGCTGCTTGCTGCAAGGAAGAAAATTGCTGGAGCAGTTTTTTTTCCCTTGTGCTAATCAAGCTATGCTGAAAGTGAAAAAGAAAGTAATGCAGGCTGTTTGCTGCAACGAGGCAAAATTGCTCAGAGGCAGAGGGAGATTTCTTTTTCTTCTTTTTCTCACCAAAAAAGGTAGGTGCGTCTTATACTCCAGTGTGTCTTACACTCCGAAAAATATGGTAAATACTGTTAATACAAATATTGAAGAAAATAAATAAACCTTTATTTCCAGAATACATCATAGCAGGAAATGCCCTGAAAATGGCTTAGTGAACTTAAGCAGTGGCATTTTAACAAGCCTAAATGATTTAAAGTTTGCACAGAGCTTGTTATTTGAGTGGACACAATTAGTAGAAAATAAACTATATATATGAGAAAAGCAATTGGTCCATTCGTCCAAATGTTACCTGGCAATAACACTGTTTCTCAAAGATGCAGCATATAACTTCCTGTTCTTCCAAGAGGTATGGATGATTGGACATAAGACATAAAACCTTTCAGATTCAAAGGTACTTGGTCACCTACTCCTCAGATTTTTGAACACAACATATTTAAGTACAGATAGTCCCTGACTAACAATCACAATTGAGCCAAAAATTCCTGTTGCTAAGTAAGAGAGTTTTGCCCTATTTTACAACCTTTCTTGCCACAGTTAAATTACTAACATGGTTGTTAAGTGAATCTGGTTTTCCCATTGACTTTGCTTGCCAGATTCAAAAAAGATGGTCACATGGCCCAGGCATACTGCAACTGTCATAAATATTAATCAGTCACCAAGCGTCTGAATCTTGATCACACGACCACGCTGCAATGGTTGTTAAGTGTGAAAAATGGTCATAAGTCACTTTTTCCAGTGCCGTTGTAACTTTGAACAGTCACTAAATGAACTTTTGCAAGTCAAGAACTACTTGTAGTTGAGCTGATGACAAGAAATTCCATCACTTGGAAAGAATTATGAAAACAGCTATTAGATATCACTATCTAAATCCAAATCTTGGACCAAAGAAGAATGGAATTTCCCTGTGTATAAAATGAGGCTAATGTCTGGAGTAAGAAAGTAATATTCAGTTTATCTTGCATCACAGAATTATTATAATGCCTCATAATGTAACAATTGTGTGAATGATCATGATTCATCTTACCCCCTTATATGTTAATTGTGGGCACATTACTAATTATCTCTTCATTGTCTCTGAGTGCATAACCTTAATAAAATGTTGAACTTAGATAACAATTACAGAGGAAAGGAGGGGAGGAGAACACCATTAACCAAGTGCCTCCCCTCTTGTGGTCTCTCTGCTGATATTACTAAAAATAATGAATGCACTTATCTGCCTGCAATAATGCAGTGTCTGTGCACAGTTCAGCAACTAATGGGTCAGACCAGAAGAATTCAAGCTCAGCGCAGTCAAGCAATGCTCCCTTCGTACTAATTGTGCCCACTCAAATAACAAGCTCTGTGCAAACTTTAAATCATTTAGGCTTGTTAAAATGCCACAGCTAAAGTTCACTGAGCCATTTTCAGGGCATTTCCTGCTGTGATATATTCTGGAAATAAAGAGTGATGGAAGAAGGTATGTTTGAAGAATAATCAACTGTACATAAGTGTGTACAGTTTCTGTGCTGCAGTTATGCTTCTGCTGCAACAACCCGGGATCAGGCATCACTGACCCAGGGTTTAATTTAAAATCACCTGAGGTTCATTTTATTGAAATGTCTAAGTCACGGGTGTCAAACTGTGATGTTTTGTGATGGTTTTTCCATTCATAGAACTGGGGTGGGCGTGGCCTGCATATGACTCATCTAGACTGCAGGCCACCAGTTTGATACTCCTGGTCTAAGTCATCTTCAAAGAGTGACACTTTTCTAGAAATTTAGAAGTAGTGCCTTCTGATTCAGTTCTGCAGAGGAATGATTGAATCTGTCATCTGCACCTCTATAGCTGTCTGGTTTGGTTCTGAAACCCAACAAAACAGACACAGACTTCGGAAGATACTTAGAACTGCAGAAAAAACAATTACTACCATTAGTAATTGTAATTAGTAAAAACAATTACTACTACCTGCCTTCCATTGAGGACCTGTTTACTGCACGAGTCAAAAAGAGGGATGTGAAAATATTTACAGACGCCTGGCATCCAGGACATAAACTGCTTCAACTCCTACCCTCAAAATGATGCTATAGAGAACTGCACACCAGAACAACTAGATACAAGAACAGGTTTTTCCTGAATGCCATCACCATTCCCTCAACACAGTCAAACTATTTACTAAGTCTGCACTACTATTAATCTTCTCATCAGGAGAAGATTAGGAACCCATCTTCTCAGGAGATGGGTTCCTATCACCCATCTCCTCCCACTTATGACTGTATGACTGTAACATTGTTGTTTTTATCCTTACCATTTATATTGATATTGTTTCCTCATTGCTTATTTGTACCTTATGACTATCATTAAGTGTTGTACCTTATGATTTCTTGACGAATGTATGTTTTCTTTTATGTACACTGAGAGCATAGGCACCAAGAGAAATTCCTCGTGTGTCCAATCACACTTGGCCAATAAAAAATTCTATTCTATTCTATTCTGTTCTGTTCTGTTCTGTTCTGTTCTGTTCTGTTCTGTTCTGTTCTGTTCTGTTCTGTTCTTTTCTGTTCTATTCTATTCTATTCTCAGTGAACATCTCTCCATCGGACATTAATGTTTTGCTTGTGCTGTATGGATCTGAAACTCAGGGCCCCAACCTCTTCCCTCTGTAAATACTATGATTCATTTATTTGGGTGAGCTGATTATATATTAGAGATGTGTATATTGGTATTTCTTTATATATATAATGGTTTTATATTTCAATCTCAATAATACAAAAACACTAGATAATAAAAACTAACAGAAGAAACATGAAAATGCTGGGTAAAAACTGGTTATACTGTAACTGTACAGTGGTTGTACTTTTAACAAAAGTGATTGTTAAAAAAAAATCTGTGTCCCTTTGCTATTCTTAACTTTGCCCAAATGAGAAGCCTTTTTTTGTGCAGATTCCATCTAAATTTTAATAGTACCATTCACCTCACCATACCCAAATTTCTACACCATCCTTCTTTTTATTTTATTTTTTTCAGCCGGTGCAAGTTTTTAAAGCAAATATTTTTTTCTGATAGAAACTTCTTTGTAATATACAGGTAGTCCTTGACTTACAATCACAATCACAATCAAGCCAAAAAATGTCTATGCTAAGTGAAACATTTGTTAAGTGAGTTTTGCCCCATTTACAGCTTTTCTTCCCACAGTTATGAAGTGAATCACTGCAGTGGTTAAGTTAGTAACATGGTTGTTAAGTGAATCTGGCTTTCTCACTGACTTGGTCAGAAGGTCACAAGAGGCAATCACAGTCACAAGAGGCATCAGTGTCCCCTGGACGCTGCATCCATCATAAATATGAGTCAGTTGCCAAGTGTATGAATTTTGAACACATGACAATGGGGATGCTGTAAAGATCCTAAGTATGAAAAATGGTCATAGGTCAACTTTTCAATGCCATGGTAACTTTGAATGGCCACTAAATGAACTGCTGTAAGTCCAGGACTACCTAAAAAAAGAAAATTATTTTCACAAAAAATACAAATACAAAATATTGCTAGAGTAGTTTTTCACCTGTGATGGAGTCAGCATGGGCACATCTTTCCAATCTGATTTATTGAAAGGTTTGCCTGATTTCTTTTTACCTTCCTAATGCATAAAACATTATAAAGCTTCTCCACGCTTCTTAATTCTGACTTTAGATGGCCTGCCGACACACAGCTTTTTCTCTTTTAGCCAAGTAATGTAAACTCATCTTCATTTAGATTGAGGCAGTCGTGGAAGTTTTAAGCAGCCCCCTGTTTATGTCAGGTAATGAGAAGGTGACTTTGGACTAAGCAAAGCTGCATTATCTTCACAGTGTGCATTCAATGATCACCGCTGGTTAGGTTCAAGAGCATAGCTGCCTAATGGCAAGACACTTTGAGTGTTTTCAGTCTTTTTTCCTGCTGAGCCCAGATGTCTAAGGGGCAGGCTCTCTCTTTCTCCCCCCCCCTCTCAATTCCATTAAGGTGGCTGGAGTTGATTAAAATGTCACACATGGCATGCACTGTCACTGGACTACTTTAAAATGTGTTATCTGTATAACCTTTGTGAATTACATCTAGGAATCTATGAAACATAATCACTGTCACACATTAACCAGGGTTGTCGGAGGCCTAAAAGGTCATATGCTGAATCCAAAGTCCTGTATACTGTTCACCTTGTAGCAATATAGATGTCTCCATTTTTTGCTACCTGTTCTCTTGGTTAAAAAAATGAGCCTAACTACATTTGGGGGAAACAGATAAAGTTTACACTGTTATAGAAGAATAGCAAGAAAATACACATACAAATACATACACTCACAGACAAACACACTCCTAAAGATACAGACATGTAATACAGGTGAATGAAGGTAATAATATCAGGTGTTTTGTTTCAGCTCCCAAGCATCAATATCTACAAACAAATAGTAAAGAAAATAATACAAATAATATATTAAAATAAAATTGTAGTATAGGAAAGGAATTGCAAAACCAGTGTGGAATACTAAGAGATGTTTAGTATATTTGAAAAACCTATTGTACATAATTCAAATCGTTTAATTGGTGCTGAAGCATTTTTCAGAAACTAAACAAATCAAAAACTGTATGATTAAATGGATGCAGAGCTTTACACAGGGAGCATCAATAAAAGAAAAAAATGTGAAACATACTGTCAATATTATACCTAGATAAAATGTGTGTATTTGTGTGTGTGTGTCTCATTTTTAATGTAGTGTAATAATAATGTTGGATTATTTTTTCATATTTTGTAGCAATGCTGTAAACCTTCACAATTTTGGAAAATTATTAATAATATAATGGAACCAATTTTAAAGGTGGTTATATCTTTTTGAGGTACTATATTTTCAATTAAATATTACTAAACCTTATATCCCTAGAAAGTGTACAGAACTGGAAAAAGCTGCTATAATTTTTTTATGGCTTTCACTGGACATTATCAATATATTTCTATAGAAAAAAAATAGCAAATTAAGTTACAGGAGTAGTGCCAATGTCAAAACTAATATTATATCTAAAAATACATGATATAAAATTTAAATCAATGTGGAAACCAGTTTTGGATTTGGTTATGTTATCAAGGCAGTGTTGACTTTTTCCAATCACATAGACTTTCAGGATGATCAATCTGGCTCTTCAGGCCTTCTAACGTATAGTCATTATTTGCTCTAATTTAATCATTCCATCTTGCAGCTGGTCATTCTTTTTCCTTCCACCTTTTCCAGAATTGTAGACCTATGGGAACTGGATCTTTTCATGTATTCCAAAATATTATGAATTGAGCCTGCTCATTTGTACAATATACAATCCTGTATTATTTTCTTGACTATGAATCTTGTTTTATTAACATAGTGATCAGAGATGGGTTATTTTCCTACCGGTTCTGTGGGCGTGGCTTATTTTGTGGGCATGGCATGATGGTCATGTGACAATTATTTAGGATTTAGCAGAGATACTGGTCTACCAGGCTTTTAACTGCTTGCAGAACTGTACTGATCTACCCATTTATTTTTTGCAGGCACTGGTCTACCCATTTATTTTTTGTAGGCACTGATCTACTTATGTATTTTTGCAGGCACAGGTCTACTCATTTGTTTTAACACTGATAAGCTGTAGGGTGGCCCTTTGAAGCTCCGGGGCATGAGTTTAAACAATTTTTTTTTCCCTCTAGCCATCAGCTGGGACTCAGGAGGCAGCAATAGATTCAGGGAGAGGTCAAATAAAAGGTAAGAATAATATGGGGGGTGGGCGTGGGGGATGTGGGGCATGGGGGGGCGGGGTGCAAGAACCGGTTCAGTGATGTTGTATCGTCATCGCTACCAGCTCAGGAGAACCGGGAGGAACCCATCACTGATAGTGAGTGATTTAAAATGCAATAGAGAGCAGGTAATTTGGAAAACAACTCCTGATCGTATAAAGGTGTTCCTTCATACGTTACCTTGTTATTTAAATTGTCATATGCCAGGTAGCATTCTTTGAATCCCATTCAAGTCTCTTTTAAAAAATTGTATCAGAATGCATATCCTTTCAGAAAGAGAAGGCTATATATAATTCTCTTATACTTTGTCAACACTGACATTTCTACTGCAAAAGAAATTTATGGGTCTGAAAGACACACTTGAAAAGAGAATGTGTGCCCTGCTTGATTCTAATACTTTTTTCCCCCTTTGCTGAACTCATTTGGGTTATGCCCAATCCCGCTTGGTTTAGATTATTATAAAGCCATTGAACTGAATAATGTAAAGCTTTCCTATCATTTCTGTGATGACCTGTTTGAGAACCATTGAAACTGTTACACTTCTGCTCATTGTGTTAAAAATTAAGTGGAAGACATGGTTTTATTTCAGAAAGATTTAACACGATTATGATTAAATAAAAGCAGGAAGTGAAGAAAAAACCAGCGTCACCAACAGAATCTAAAGCAAGCACTCAGCATTTGATTTCATGCTGCAAATGAAGCATTATATAGGTTCTAAGTTCTGGCAAAGCAATAGCAATAAACGATGCCTGCAAAATCATAGGATTACTTATTCTGAACATGCAGAAAATGTCTTCTTGATAGGTTATTCATAATTACTATGATCTTTGATGGCGGCAGAAGAAATTTGGTTGAGAGTAATTTTGTAGAATGAATGTTGATTTTGCTTTGTTTTTATTGGATAGTCTCATTGCTACCTGGACCTGTTACAGCTCCACAGGGGAACATTTGGCAATCAAAAACAGCAATCTGGATTTTCTGCCAAAAATGCATTATTTCTCCATTGGGCAATAATTTCTGCAGGTGATCATGACCACTGATCTATTTCACGCTATTTCTAAAAGGATTTCTGTTTTAAAGAATTTAAATTGCTGTCGTACATAGATACTATCTTTCTCTAATCTTTGGTTAGGTTTGGGTTCAAACTATGTTTCAAATAAAACCAGAAATTGGATAATCTTCCTTCCTTCCTTCCTTCCTTCCTTCCTTCCTTCCTTCCTTCCTTCCTTCCTTCCTTCCTTCCTTCCTTCCTTCCTTCCTTCCCTATTTTAAATTGAATGGAAGACTTCATTATTGACGTACAGGTGGAGATTTGGAACCAACTAAAAGATGTATTTTTTTCACTAAGTAAGTGTTCCCCCCTTACAGTTTCTAATTTGATCATTATGATTTGCAGCTGAGTTCAGTTGTCACTGTTGAAACAAAATCATCATATTGATTTCTGGTGTTGTACCAGTCTCGGAGGGCTTGCTAACCTAATGTTGATCTCTGCCTTTTGCTCTGTCAGGCAGATCCCACCATTTATGCCTGTACTTTTTTTGGTTCTATGGTCCCATCTTTCTACCTTGCTGAAAGTCCATGATGGTCTTTCAATGAAACAGTACTATACTATCCCACAGTTTACAGATGCTCCATAAATCCCCATCCACTGTTATTTGTTTTCTGCTGTCCTGAGATAATAGGAGGCACCATTGTTAAGGATATTCTTGACTCATAACTAATGTTATGGGTTATTGAGCAGAGTACCCTTTGAGTATGAAAGCGGCTGAGTGTGAATAAACAGTTAATATACTGACACACTGAGTTGTGGTAGTCTTACTTTTTAATAAAAATAAAAAGTAAAGCAAAGTTCAATAACAATCCAAGTCATACACAGATAAGGTGATAATTAAAATATCAGTTCAGGGATATTCCAAGTACAAAGTCTTCTTACCAGTTGTTGTCATTACACAATAAAACAGTTCTTCTTGAGTTTAACAGGAACAAGTTCAGTATTAAAACATTCAATAAATAGTAGAAAGCAACAAGTAGCAATGATCAAACAGTGATAAGAGAGAACAGGTAGAGAACAGCAAATAAGCAGATAAAATGGTGTAGTGTCCACAAGCCATGATTCAGGCTTCCCTTAAGTACACTGGCTACAGAGCTTAGCCAATCAGGATACAGGATGATGCAATACAGTCTTAAAGCAATATAATACCTTTTGACAAACATGTATTGATAGTTTATATATTGCCTGACCAATTAGTTAGACAACTAACAACCATGCAAAAGATATTTCTAAGATGCTTTGATAAGCTAATATCATAAACCAGTAGCTTGACTTTGGATTTTTACTTGTTATTTTTTTATTCCTTTTTAAAATGAGAAAGAAGAAAATGGTAAAAAGCAAAACACAAAAATATAAATACATACTTATTGTTAAGGATATTGTTGTGTTAACCAACCAGCAGAGCATAGAGCATAGAAAAACGGTGCTGAGAGCAATGAATAAGATACATACAAACTGATTTATCAAGGTTTTTACTTTACTTTGTAGTGAAAAACAATCGCATAGTCTTTAGTCAATCCAGGTCTTTAGCCATTCAAATCAGCGCAGAGTTACAGAAATCTTCTTACCATACAAAACAGCAGTAGGTAATAAACAGTAAGTTCATGCTGATAACAAGTCAGGATGGTAGCAGATCCACCCACGATGAGAGTACATCCATACACGATGGCAACAGTTCCAACAATGACTATAGTTCAGCTCCCTTCTTATATACAGTTTAAACTAGTGATTATCTAATTAGGATAGGTAGGATTAAGATTAGGACAGCAGCACAATAACTCAACAGTACACTTAGGATAATTGGAGTTAGCAGTCAGTCAGCAGTTATTACAATGACTCAGCAGTACAATTACCCAGCATTACATCTTAAAGACATAGAATACATTTTCATGTGTTCATATATTGTCTGGACAACTTGTTAGGCTTACACCATAACCTAAGACTTATCAAAGAAAAAAAAAAAGACACCGAAATCTGACACACACAAACACACACACACACACACACACACACACACACACACACATTTCTAGAAGTAGTTTTTGCTATTTGGTTGTTTGGATGAATAATGCAGTTAAGAACTTTACCATATCTTGTCTGACCAGACCTAACAATTCTTTCTACAATTAAATGTCTTTTAAAAATTCACATGCTTAATATAGTTGTAAAATAGATTCATAGTAATTGCAGTTAATATATTTACATAAAATCAATTAATGTGCAGATAGCTATTAAAATCAACCAGGACAGGGAAGAATATTAGGAACTGGATCTCAGTAGCTGAGAAGAAGTAACTTTTTCCTGTCTGCCACAGAAAATGAATGAAAATGTCCCTCTCATCAAACACCATATTTAGATCAGCTGGAAAACTCCAACTGGTATCACTGAAATTCATATCAGTGAACATGATGTGAATAATTTTTCCAAGAAACAAAGGCTTAAGTCATTCTTTCCAGATATTCCTACTTGTTCCAATGTGATGTGCACATTTGTTCTTATATAGGTAGTAGTATGTATAATTTTGCCTTGAATGTTCTAGCCATGTAAGCCAGTTTTGGCATCTATAGTTTTACATCTAGTTATTTAAAATGTGATTTAGCCTTGATATAATAGACAGTTTGGACTTTCTGAGCACATTGAAAGAAGTACAAAAAATAGTTTTGAAAGTTACCTAAATCTAAACAGCTGCTAATATAACAATTTCTCCACTTAAAAAAGTTAAATAAAACAGGTATTGAATTCCATCATAAGATAAATGATATTCAGGTGCAGCTCATATCTGTGGCTATTCATATACTCATATATTTGGCATGCTATTGCTGTATTATCAGTTAGCTATAG
Source organism: Masticophis lateralis (assembly GCA_030761175.1). Classification (NCBI taxonomy): domain Eukaryota; kingdom Metazoa; phylum Chordata; class Lepidosauria; order Squamata; family Colubridae; genus Masticophis; species Masticophis lateralis. The sequence goes on from JAUDYJ010000002.1 coordinate 232,141,366, forward strand.
AAAGAGGAAAGAAAGTAAAAAGGGAAGAACATTACTTATTTATAATTCTGCATATGTTATTTTTTTCCATGCCTGAATTATATAAGTGTGATTGGGGGAAAAAACCATATAAATGTAAGATTTGCATTTGTAAGATTTTTCTCTTTACCACTCCTGCCCAGAGCCTTCATTATAATTTCCTTCAAAATACAGTTAATAAAGTTAATAAAGTCATTTATCTTTTTTTCATATTTGTTGCCAAAAAAAGAAAAAAGTGGGAAAAAATGAAGGCATTCCATATATCCAGAAGAGCAGAGCAATACATCTGGAAGTTGGCATCATCGTTCAAGTGTGACTAAGTTAAGAAACATGAAGAGCCTAATATGTATAAATAGGCTTACAAAATTCTTGTGAATAATATGAATTCACATTGCTGCTTTAAAACCTCAGATATTTTATGGCATTGCCATTGGAAAAGGATGGCAGGAGTTGTTGATGACCAGACAGATGGAAAACATTCTTGTTGAGTGCTTTATCAGACACCTGCCATTCTATAAATGGAGGAGGGCAGTTTGGTCCATTTCTCTGTGTGACATCTGTGCCTCTAAATATATTAACACAACAACATGAAGCTCCATATATATTGCAATAACAAGTTTCTATATCCCAAGAATCTTCTGGATTATGATAATTATATCATTGATGGTGCCAAAGTTTCAGAATTTTTTTAAAAGAGGGGAAATGCCATTTTATAACCAGTGCTAACTAATCATGTCACAATAAAGTGCCTTTGAAATGCCTAGATATGGATATTTAAGTGAAAGTGAGGCTAAATGAACAGATTTGGTAAAGCAATTTCAATTAGGCACTTAAAGAGTGATTCAGAGTGAAATACAGCCTGATCAAATACAGTTCACTAAATGTGAAAGCAGTCATAAATCCAGCAGAAGTAGAAACTGTCAACCATATAATTTGAAAATTATTATAGTTCAACTTTCATTTCAGTTTTTAAAGAGCTGGAGCAGCTTAGTTAAACAAGAGATTTAAATTCCTACAATGAGAGCTAAACAAAACCAGTAAAATAACATGTCTCTTAAGCAAATTCTGTAGATATATGGCAAATATGTTGGCCTTCTTCTCAAGTGGATAAAAACAGATATAGATGAAAGAGGGGTTGGTTCATACAGATTTATTAAGGAAAAACATAGTTTGATAAAACATTTATTCCTAAAGATTTTAATTCAATAAATTAACAACTTCTTCCATCCATTTTATATATTGCAAAGGTGATTAATCCAAAAATTTAGAGAAATAGAAAAGAAAGAATTTCATACTGCAAACCCCAACTGGTATATATATTTTACTGATATCATCACATTTTTATAATGAAAAAAGTTCAAAGGTTTTCTAGTGAATTACTGTGAAAATATCCACTTCATTTTTAACTGTGAAGCTTGCTTGATTATTAATTTATTTCTTGTTCTAGAAGTATTGAAATTCAATAGAAGGTGGATATTCAATCAATAATAAAATAGCAGCATTATTATCAAGCTTCTAGATTTTATTTTGTTTATTATTCTGGTCATAACTTGAAAGCTTGTATTTGAATGAATATCTTCTGGAAAACATTCTATTGAGAAATTATTTCTAAGAATTACTTGTTTACCCAGAAATAAGAGCCATTTGCATTCAATAAGGTATTTCCAAATATATTTATAATTGCTTCCTTAGTATTTTCCCCAAGTTATTAGTTACCTTGTTTTGTCTTTTGTTATGATTTAATACCACAGTTAGATTTCTAAAAAGCCCAATTTCTTTCCATAATGTCTATGAATTGTGCAAGCTATTAAAATGAACAAAAATAGATAATTGACCTTCATTGATGGAGAAATTCAGCGGAAGCAATTCTCTCCAACATGAGACACTCATGTGATATATACTTGACATTTATTTATTAAAGACTGACATTCTGTCAAAATGCAGTGATAATTCTAATTTAGTATCAGAATAAAAAAGAATTGAAACCTTAATATTTATGAAGCAGGGATTTTTCCTGACAAAATTAATAAATCCATTTCAGTGGTGGGTTGACCCCGGTTCGGACCGGTTCTGTAGAACCGGTAGTAAAACCGGCGGGATGCTCCACCCAATGACCCTGATGTCATCAGAAGTAAACTGCGCATGTGCATCCACGATCCCATTGCGAACCAGTAGTAAAGGTAAGTAGAACCCACTCCTGATCCATTTGCCTTTCTCCCAGATTCAATATTTTAAACAAATATTAATTTAAAAAAAACTGAAAAGTTTTCTGTCCCATTTCTGAAGGAATATGCTTCTGTGTTTTGACAAGTTCTTATTTTTTAAAAAAATACACATAATAGATATATTTGTATTATTTTTCTTATTGTGATTAAAATTATGATTAGTAGTAATGGTATTTGATAACTTTCATTTATATCCCACCTTTCTATTTGAAGGACAGTTTCTTATGGGACTATTGCCTACATCTTAATTCTTGTAACGTGTTAACATAATATATGTCAATAAAAATAGCACAGGTTACCCTTATTCAAGACAACCAATGAAAGAATACTGGATGTGACTATACTGATCATTTTTACGTGTTTTGATATTTCAGGTACAAGAGATATGTTCTGTGTTGGGATAGACATGCAATAAATAAATAAAAGGGGGATTGACTTTTTAAAAAAATTTGTTAAAGATGTACTAAACAAAATCCTAGTACTGCCAAGGATTAAATCTAAATTTAGATGGGAAGATTTTTTCCATTAGTCATAAATTTTAGATATACTGAACAGTTCCCACTAATGCAAGGATGGTCACAAAATTCATACCAAAAATATTAGTATTGCCAGGTAATAAAAGTATGGTTTTCTAGAACAATTTGTCAATCGATGTGTTAAACTTAAACAGTTATGTTCAGTTATTTAGCCAATTTCCAGATTAAAAGAACATATTGTCTATTCTAAGCCTATGTATACTTTTGCATGAAAGAAATTGGGTGCACATATGAACAAATTTATTCAACATAAAATTCATATATGGCCCAATTTTCTGCTAACATGAGAGAGGTTGCAGAATTTAATTTGGTTCAAGTTTTAATATAAAATTGGGCAAATTGTACTTTAGAAAAATGTAAATACTATAGTAAAGAAATTGGATGTTTACATATTAGCTGAGATAACATAAGCCTGATCCAATCCAAGGAAGTAATTTCCAGAAAAGATTCTCCTGGAAGGCTGGTTCTGAATTTAGTCATATATTTCAGGAAAATCTCATTGTATGTTACACGAACATATATCCTTTCAAACAGTTTGTTCCGACAGACAAGCACAGCTCAACTGTCAGAAGAAAATGGTAAATAGTGCCAGCACCAGGGGAAAAAAATTAATTAGGGTTAGATTGTCATTATCAGTCTTTCTCAAAATGGGGCACTGCTCTAATGGGCTGACTTCAGTTCTTAGAATTCCTTGACTAACATGATTATTGATGAAATTTCTGAAAGGTGAAGCCTATACATATGGAGAGTATCCAGAATGGAAAAGATATGCTTATTATTCTGTTTGGTCATATTTTCTGGTCAAATGAATAAATATATTTGCCTTAAACTCTATTTCTTAAATTTGTTTCCCAGTTAAATAAATCCATTGATTTCTTTTATGGTCATTATATCATTTCAGAAAGTGCATCTGAACAAAGAATAATAAATATTTCATCCTTTTGTTTAGATTTCACTGATTTCTTCAAATGGATTACATAAATAAATAAAAAGGAACAGTTGGATAATTGTATGTTTTACTGGAAATATGAACGTTATCATAAAAATAGTGTCACTGTTTTCAGGGATCTTAAGTTAAAGAATAATATACATTGGGAGCTCATAAAATATGATATATTTCCTGAATCATATCTACCTCTCCTGGGCCTTCACAGGAGACATTATTATTAGACAGCCAAGTAGACTTCACCATCATCCATCTTGTTTTCCAAATGTGCGTCTGGATTATTTGCCAAAAAGATTTCTGGCAATCTCCCGGTATCCCTAAGGTTCCACAATTACAATGTCCCTATTGAAAATGTTAAAGCAATAATAAAAAGTAGCCATCACACAAGCATAATTCATGATGATTGCATGTTACTTCCATTACTCTGAATCTCTTGGTACCTTGATGGATAATGCCTGTTTTTTACCATTATACTATAGTAAAAGAAGCTTGGAAAACACAGTGGACATGAAACCTTCATTTGTCCTATAACAAATAAAAGATAAAATATTATGATGAAGGATATGATTTATAGTTCTTCTAGATTGAGATCATAAATTGTTTATTCATAACTGATACTAAGGCTAATTATATAAAACATTCTCTACTATTACATACTGCATAATATAAATATTCACCATTTACATCTACCCCCTGCTGTTTTGGGGGCCTCTTACTTCAGAACCTGGTCTTCTCAAGGGTCCTGCCAAAGCCCCAGCTCCTTTTGGTTCTTTTAAGTAAGAGTGGCATTATGAATGCCTCCCCCCAGAACCAGTGCTTTGTTGGCGGGGCTTTGTTCATCCCCTCAAATGCTTCTCTGAGAATTTGAATGAATAAAGAAAGTCTATTCATAACTGCGAACAATGGCTTTCCTCCGAGTTTTTCCAAACCACTACTAGAATCAAACACTTTAAATAGCGTTTAAAGTGAGATTCATTCTCAGCTCCCACAAAATCCTGTTACAAGCTGTCTTAAAGCAATGTATGTGGAGTCCTTCTCTCCGTCACAATTATATCATCTGATTTTTCCACAGGAGGTAACAATTCTCCCCACTGTCACCAGTGGAAATGCTGTTATGGCTTATTTCCATGTACATTTTTATTGGCTGGAAATACACTGTCTACTCGCTCCTATTCCAGCTTTTTTCTCTCCTTCAGTGTTAACCCCTTCCTTCTTTAATCTCTTCTTTCTTCCCAACAAAACTCCTCCCTTATTAGGCCCATACCCAACTTCAGGTCTGCTGCTTCTTTATTTTCCCAATAATGTTTATTTATTTGCAAACTTTCTATACTTTATAAAAATAACCTTAAAATTAAATAAATTATGTAGTTTTGTCTTCCAACAAAGATCTAAACAATCAAAAGTTATATGGAACAGATAATTTTCAGTACCTTCCTGAATATCTTTTGTTCCTCAGCAATAAGTTTTGAATCCATGGGAACTGCCTTTAATACTGCAATTTGAAATACTGCAATTAAAAACTGGTTTGGGAAGCCACATGGTAAAAAGGCTGGCTTGGAAAAGCACGTTATGAGGCCTTTTCAGATAGGTTTTAATTTTAAAAACTAAAAAATATGTGTATTTTTTTCCAGGCTTTGTTCATTTCAAAGCTTGGTCTTCATTTTTTGCCATTTAGAGAGCGAAATTGGGAAACAATTAGTTTAATATTTTGTGTGAGTTACCTTTAAAGAATAGGATTTTCTCCAATCATTTTAAATTGAACCATATCACTGCTCAGCACTTAAGGTTTGTTAAAAAAGAAAGGGGTCCACATGGAGCATAATTTCAAAATGTGATATTAATACAGCTTTTGGCATATAAATTAAAAAAAAAATCAATTCTGTGACAGATAATGAGAAACTGTTCCTAAATGGCAGATAAAAACTAATTCTTACTACCCAAATGTAATGTACAGCTTGTCATGTCATTAAGCTGACTGAAAAGATTTGAAATGAGGAAAATAAAATATGCATTTCTCAGAAAGATTGTCAGAGGAAAATCACAAGCCGTACAATGACCATAATGGTGATGGTAATGATTTGTTTCATTCAAAATGGTGCAGCAAAATTCTATGAATTCTATGAATTTACATACAGTAGTTACACTCAGAAGGCCTAATGTCCAGGAAACCCTGATTAACTATTAATTTGAATAATAGTTCTATAAAGATATAATACAATTCTATACTCATCAGTTAAATAGCCAAGGGTCTTCAGGATGATATAAGCTTATTGAAAATGGGGATCTAGATTACCTCCCCAAAAGATTCTAAAATGCAAATTAATTATGTTGTCCATCAGAGTTGAAGTATGGATTTTCATTAACAGGTTTGACAAGGAATAATATAAATTCCTACATTGCTTTTTCATGTCCTTAAATATCTATAATCTTATGAGGTTAGGACATGTACAAGTGGTTTACTTTCTCTGAAGGAAGAAAGCAAGATAAGCTGTAATACACATATTCATTCTGATGCATTTTTTCTGACTTTCATTTCAGGAAGAACATATTAGAAGAAACATTGCAACCACTTCAGAGTTTGACTGAAGGCTGGAGCTGCAAATTGAATGAACTCATTGTTACTATACATCATAGTTATACCTATCAAAGGGCAAAAGAATGTTCCCCCACCACACTCTCTTTTTTGTCTCAGTCTTTAATATGTTTGATTTTTTTTTTTGTATGCAGTATGGAATTGTGTGAGTGTATATGCTAGAGTTCTCAGCAGATTAGGGACTGAATCTGTTCTCAGAGCCTCTTCATAATTGCAATTCCACTTGATATAATGGGTAAATTATAAAATACATGGGGAGTCATTCTATTAACTAAATTTGATTTATTTCAATAACTTTACATTTAAAAGCAAACAAATGCCATATTTGCCATGGTACTACTACTTGGTAGAATGTGGCCTCATGTTTCCCTCAAAGGCCATCAGTAGCATCCATACAGTATGGTAAAAATAATCAAGTTAGCAACCATGAAATTGTGATTGAAACTCCATCTGTTTTTTATTTGTGACATCATCTTGGCTTTTTTATCAGCCATATGGACTTCTCAGCTAGCTGCATAATTGAAAAAAGTTGGAGACCCCATCATCATGCACCTAAAGTACTTAATGGTACTATATAAGTTTAATAGATAATGATATGGAAAAAAATGAGTGTCTGCCTATTTAGAAATTGTACATAAATGGGAAAACAATAGAAAATAGAATTTTGCCACACTAAGCCGCAGACCATGTATTTTATTCTCTAAAATTCAGACGTTCATGGATGGAACTGAATCTAGAATTTTAATTTTAAATTATTTTTTTAATTTTAATTTAATTTTAAAATCAGTATTTTAATTTTATACAAGAGACCAGGATTCAAAGAAAGCATGAAAAAAATGGTTATCTACTTGTTATTAAACAATTCTGACTACTGACATTTTTCTTGATTCCTATATTAAAAACCTTGGTTTTTAATGCTTTCTGTTTCTTTTAACCATGTGCACTAAATTGATCTTTTCTATTAAAAAGATTTACTCATTTTACTTTTTAAAATAGAATTCTTCATTTAAGAATCTATACTTGAATCTTTTATTACTTGAGATCAATGAATGATAGAAAGTCACTTCAATTTCTTCACCTTTAGTGCTCAGTACATTTTAAATAGATTGATTGTTTAAATATTATTAGAGCTCCTAATTACCAGAACTGAATGACATGTAGCAACCTAATCACTAAAATATCTGCACATCTGTGCTGTAGTCAACTATCTGATTAACAATATAGGAGCTCTCTCGGGAACCATTCACTCAATTCCTAGGATTGTGCTTATTCAGGAACTATTTTCATTGTTGTTACAATTATTATTAATAAATATTTTTTTACACGACTATTGAATCAGATGTGTAAATCAGCTTCCATGAGTAATGACAGAAGTATTAATAATTACTAGTGGGATCTGATGTAATATGGCAAGCATCCAAACAGAAGGGCTTCAGTTTAGGAGACTTCTGATATTTCAAGCAATTTCATTAGTTGCCTTCCAGCTTGTTTGTGTTTGGTTTATTTTGAAATGATGAAGTGCATTTTATATACATATTAGGATGGTTGCTTGCTTGATTATCATCATATTATTTGGAAGAATAATAGATTATTCATCTTTGGAATATAGTGTTTCATACTTTTACTTGATAGTTGTGAAAAATGAACAACTGACAGGATGCATGAACTTGGCCCAACAGTTGCTTCTAACAAAGAGGGCAAAGTTTAATGACAAATTTGATTCCTGAAGTTCTTTAAGTTAAGAAATAGATTCAGTGCAGGTGACTAGATATGAGGAGGGCATGAAACTCAAAAGCTAGAACAAACATAGTACAGTCTTTTTAAGTGTCTGTTTTATATTTTACTTGCTCTAGGAGTCTGAAGTGATTAGCAATTTTGATTATTTTACAAATACAGTAAGTCTTATTGCATTGAACATATCTATTTGCTAATCAGAGATGTCATCGTGATGAACCTGCTGATTGCTCCTGGAATATTCTATTAGAATTAGGAAAGAAATTATAGAAACAGAGAAGAAGCCAACAAAAGGCCAATAAGTAGCATAAAACAATTTTAAAAATATTAATAATGCTTAGAAGCATACCCACGAAAGCACAGCTTTTTAAAACATATAACTGGATGTGCTTTTTAACCAATCTATGGCAGTTAATTTTCAGAGCTAGAAGAGTTTTTTCTTTTTTAATCCCTTGGGAATGTTTAAAAGAGTCTCAAACCATTTAAATCAAATGTGTTTAAATCAAATAAATATATTTGTGCTAATTACTAATGAAATTTGAAGTCACAACAAAAAGAAGCTTCTATGGAAAAACCAAATGTGTTTGGAGAAAATGATCTACTACATAATGTTGTTGATAATGATGTTTTAGAATAACACACAATCACATAATAATGTTTCAGAATCTCCAATTCTGAAAGAGAAGTACTTTCTACATTGGATTCAGTGACCTAACAATAGTGAATACATTTACACATGAAAATAATGTTAAAACATAAGTGATAATTTAAGAGCTGATTCAATCTGTAGATGAAAAATATATTTTTTTAATTTACATAATGAGACAGAATAACAATCAATGCCATTGCTATTGGAGTCGAACAAAGCGTCAAAGGGTGCTTTGAAGAAAGCTTTAGCCAAATTAACCTATAGAAGCAAATCAAAGAAGTAACATGCTTCAAAGCAGAGAATCAAAGAGTTTGTGTCAAAGAGCTTCTTGGGCTTTTAAAGCTCTTTTGTAGATTCAAAAGCTTTTCTATTGCTCCAGGGTTGTTACGGAAAACATACAAAGTCCACTTCCATATATAAGATCACTGTGTGGATGGGCATTTTTACCTTAGCAGCCAACCAGTTCATTTTATCAACTGATATCATTTTTGGCCAATAAAGTTCTTGGGTTTTTTTAATATACTATATTAAATTTCAGAATAAAACATTAAAATACAAGTTAATGTAAAGGAGTAAAGACTTAGAATACCTTTATTGTCACATTGAATGTACACTAATTAACATACAAATGAAATGAAATTTCATTGCATGCATACATACATAATTATGCATATATCCACATATATTATATGACACAGAGAAACAACAGTCTAGTTTGGATGTACATGACAAGAAAAACGAATTTTACAAGTTTTCTAGATGGATGGCATAGGGAACAGAGCTGTTACAGAATCTGGTAGTCCATCTAGTAATACTTCAAAATCTCCTCCCAGAGGGGAGAAACAGAAACAGACTGTGAAGTGAAATGGGATAACAAAATTAAAAAGAAAGTCACAAAAATGCAATAAACAAACTTATAATAAGGATGACTTCAATTTTTTTTGTCCACAAATAATTATCTCTCACTAAATGTAAACAAACAATAGCAAGATTCTAATCTTAAAATTCTAATTATCACCATTTTAAAGTACCAATATTCATAAAATATTCCGTAGAATATTTTCTTACAGTGGAAATATTTTAAAATCACATTGTAAATGAAACTCTCAAACATGTCTGGCTGAAATCTGACCCAGTTAGTATCTTTTAAAAGAACTGTGATTCCACCTATCCTGTTGAAAAATAAAGCAGTTGTAAGGCATTTTAATGTTTTCCTATTATGGCCTCGGGACAAATCTGCTTTGGGCCAACAATTTTGGCTTTTTTGTATTGATTCATATGGGGATGAACTGTGGGGGGAGGGGGATAACATTGGCTCAAAAATGTGTATGGTATTTTAATATGGATATGGAATACAGAAAAAGCATAGTAATATGGCCCATTAAGAAGAAATTCTGCCAGAATGTGCTACTTTTTAAAAGCATAAAACTATTTCAGGGAGAGAAAAGTCATTCACCATATCAGTAATGTAATTATTTTATTTTATCCACTAAATTCTTAGAAATGTGTTTCTTAACACATTAATAGCAACTATTTCCCCATTTTCAGGGGGACAAATAAGGTCGGTTAACCATTCACTTAGACTAGTTTTGGAGTATGAACAAGCAGATGGGTGGGATGACAGGAAAACAGACAACCATTTTCAAATCTGCAGGATGCAGAAGGAGAATTTTCTCACAGTAGAAAAAAATGGCTGGACAGATACCAGGTCATCAGAAATAAACTCCAAAGAACAAAGCTGCTAAGAAGAAATGTGCTTTTCCTAAAAGTCTTACAGATTTGTTCCCAAGTCCTTCAGCTGCTCAAAGCAAATCATAATTACAGAAACATCTGGAAGATTTTTTTTTTCGCTTCAGAAAGTTTTATAGTTTGAAGGGATGTTGAAGATCATATAATCAGCCTCCTGCTCAAGTCAGAACTCTTGAAAATACACCATCCCTTGACAGACCTTGAAATAAATATTTCCAATGACAACAGACTATATTTGCCAAGAATTATATTCCACTGTCAAAAAGTGTTTCCTTCCTGTTTATATGTTTCTGCAAGTCAAACATATTTTTCATTGTTTTTTCACCCTATTAATATGCCATGAAGAAATGTTAGGTTTACTCCATTCTTTGTATAGTGGGCCTTCAAAATAATTGAAGACAGCTGTCACAACACATCATTTCTTAATGAGACTAAATTTATAAAATTCTATGAGGACCCATTTGGAAAAAAATATCAAACATTAATAAAGAGGATGTTCTACATTGACTACACAGAGCAATTCTAATGGTTTTTTTGTTTGTTTGTTTGTTTTAAATTAATAATCATTCTCCATTCTGGACATTCTGTGTGGAAATGGGTTCCTGGCTGTGGATTGCCTCTGTATTACAGATATACAATATGCTTTATATCATTTGTATATTTTCATATTTCATTTCTAATGAAAATTTGGAGAATAGAAATGTACACCTTTGGTTTTGGATATACATAGTCCATGTAATCTTTTGTTGTTCAGGAAAAAATTTCATGGTTTTGTTGAGCCATGTTTGCATATATTACTGTGTAATACTACAGCTAAAATATTGGGTTGTTGTGTGTAATATCTTCATTTTTGGATAAGAGATGACACATGATTAAATGTTAAATGTTAAATATTTTGGCATGCTTACTAGATGCTATTTAGTCTGTAATTATAAATTTTGATGAATGTCAGATGCACCTTCATTTGGTTATTTACTCTGTCACTGAATCTTTTGGGACAAACATCAAGGATCTATCATTCTTCAAATCCTTCTCCCATACAACATGATTGCACTGCAAATATGTGATCATTTTCCTCAATATATAAATGAAAAAGTATAATGTTTTTGTTTCATTTGTTTAACTGGATTGTTTTTATTTAGTTTTTGGAATTGTGTTGAGAGCAGATCATTTTTAAGTCAAATTCCTTGTGTGTCTAATCAGACGAATAAACTATTCATTCATCTATGGAGATTCTCCATCATCCAGATTATCAAAGGTGCTTTTTTCAAGAGGCAGCTGGACTTTCTGATTTTCCTCTGAAGACATTTCACTTCTCATCCAAGAAGCTTCTTCAGTTCTCAGCTCAAAGAAAAACCAGAAAGTCCTTCTTGAAATAATCAACATTGGAATATTCATTCATTCATTCATTCATTCATTCATTCATTCATTCATTCATTCACTACTGAATACCAATGCCAGAAGACAAAATGTTAGCTATGTCAATGAACCTGGCTGGTTCTTACTTTCTAGACATCTGAAAGTGGGTAAAATATTTATCTGAGAAAGATGATGGACCAACTGAAAGTTGACCCACACTCTGTCAAGGACCTAGGAGTACTTACTTCAAAAGATCTAAGTCCCAGAGCTCACTGTAACATCATTACAAAAAAGGCATTAAGAGTTGTCAATCTTATTTTATGAAGTTTTCTCTCTCGTAACACTGTACTTCAAATTAGGGCATAAATAACCTTTGCCAGACCTATCCTTGAATACTGCTCACCTGCCTGGAACCCTCACTGTATTTCAGAGATCAATACACTAGAGAGGGTCCAGAGATATTTTACTAGAAGAATACTTCAGCTCAAAATAATCTTCTGCTCGAAATAAAATTCCCTATACCACCAGGCTTGAAATTTTAGGTCTGGATAGCCTTGAACTATGCTGTCTACATTCCGACCTATGCTTAGTTCATAAGATTATTTACCAAAACATCCTATCTGTAAATGAATACTTTAATTTCAACCATAATAACACAAAGGCTATCAATAGATTCAAACTCAATGTAATTAGCTCTAATCTTGATTGTAGGAAATATGACTTTTACAACAGAGTAGTAAATATCTGGAACAGTCTACCTGATCCTGTTGTTAGTCTCACTAATCCTCATACCTTTTACTTTAAACTATCTACCGTGGACCATTCATATTTCTGAAGAGGTCCCTGAGAGGGCATGCATAAGTGCACCAGCGTACCTACCTTACCTATCCCTGTCCTATTGTCCCCTTTTATATGTAATCATTCTATGTGTTTATGGCTATGTTTTGCCTATTTATATGCTTTTATTTGTGCCAATTTTTTTCATGCGTCAATGTCTATGTCTATACTGTTACTTGTTTCCTTGTACTTGTTGATAGATAAATAAATAAATGAACAAATAAGTAAATAAATAAATAAATAAATAACTGATAAGATTTAAGCAAGATTTACTATGTATTGGAAGTGTGACTTCAATTGCAATGGCTTTCAACTAACTGACCACAAGAGTCAGTTTCTTGAGAAGCTGGTCAATTGCTTCTATTTCATCCCTCCAACTTAGTTTCCTTTCTCTCTTCATCCATACTCTATGCCTTCTGTATTTTTTTTTAGCTCTTTGCCCTCAGAAGTCCTCACACAGGTCCTTCACAAGTGTCAGAGTCTCCTTGACAAGTCTCAGACTCTCCTTGAGTCTTTTCATCCATAGAGGGAATAACGATATGTATGTGAGGAAAAAATATATGATATTCATGTTACTAGTTCGTACTTCAAAATTGATGGAAAGCCCTGAGCAGTATTTAACCAGTTCTAGCTCATAAAATCCATTCCAATCCTTGCTTCGCTAATTTTCATGTCCACCCACAACAAATCCTGATGTCTGTAACCACCAGTTTGAGCAGCTGTTTCATTCCACTTTATTAGGGAAAACTTGGGCATGAATTCAATAAAATATATCAGTTTACTTTATTCAATCTTAAGAATTAATAGTACTGTTGTTGTACTCCAAATGTGGAGAAAATATATTACTCAGTCTGACTAGCACACAAGAGCTTATTGTGAAAGAAATCATACGTGGCAGGAAAAAATAAATCTTTCTTTTGGTCAGTTCAAACAGCTGTCATTTTTGGCTTGTCTCTGTGGGCAAACAGATACTTTCCAGAGCAATATAGCTGCTGATTACTTAAACCTGTTGTAATAAAAAAATGGTGGCAAAAGAGTCCCCAAAACATGCCAGTTTATGTGCTAAGACAACAAAAGAACAACAAAAACTTTTACAACAGCAGCAATAATAATGGCAATAAAATCTCAGTGCCCAGTAGAACTACTTAAAAGGTACTAATATGTATTAAGACTATTCTACATTAGTTCTATCAAATTTCTGATCAGTGTTCACTTTCATATAGCAGCTGTTATTTTGTTGTATGTTGAAATGTTCGTAGCAAAATTAATGTCTCATATTTTCAGTGCTGGGATTCAAATAATTTAACAACCAGTTCTCTGCCCTAATGATTTCTTCTAACAACCAGTTCACCAAACTTTTCAGAAAGTTAACAACTGGTTCTCCTGAAGTGGTGTGAACTGGCTGAATCCCACCACTGTATATTTTGAAAATACTAAACAGGGTAAACTTTGCTGTCACTACTTCTACCTGTGTCATTTTAATGTACAATGAGCCAAAATGTATTCCAATTAATTTTAAGAACTGAGTAAAATAGGTATACTGCAGTCTTCTTCATTCTATTAATTGCAATGCTGAATTTGAATGAATCAATATTATTGATGAATTCTTTTAATTTCCTTTAAAAAGGGACAGCAGTGTTATCAAATAAAGCATTTGCTGTGATAGAGTTTTATTAAAATAAAGAAATCTGTTTTGGGACATTTCAAGTTTTTTTTTTTTATCGTAAGATATACTTTAAGAAAAAAATATTGTGGTAATTTCATGGATTGGGACATCAGCCAGGTTCAAACCAGTTTGTAGGACATAAATTAATAATACATAAACAGATTTTATTGGCACTCCTGAGAAGTGTACAGGTGTTTGCATTTGCTTTTTGTTTCTTCCTGCAGTGTCTTCTTTTCTATTAAACAAATCACCCATTTTAGGCATCAAGGTTGGATCCTGCAGCAACAGAGCTGATCTAAATAAAAAACCTAGGCAGAAAAATAAATATTAAAGGAATGGTGCTCTCATGTGTAGAATTTATGCTTTGTTTTAAGGAACAAAGAAATGTTTGACTAAATGTTATTTATTTATTTATTTATTTATTTATTTATTTATTTATTTATTTATTTATTTATTTATTTATTTTCAACTAACACAGGGGTCAGCAACCTGTGGCTCTGGAGCCGCAAGTGGCTCTTTCACCCCTTTGCTGCAGCTCCCTGTCACTCAAAATATGCGTCACAACTGCCAATGTGTGACACCTGCCGGCATGCAATTTATTAAGCTTTTCAACCCCCGGTAGGCCAACCATGGATAAATCCAAGCAAAGTTTCAGAAGAAAACAGAACATTTAATTCAACTACATATGCTAGTTTTGTGGTCGCTCAAGAAATAGTCAGGCACGGGAAGGGTTTTGTGGCTTCTGGTGTTTTCTTTTCTGTGGGAAACAGGTCCAAATGGCTGTTTGAGTGTTTAAGATTGCAAACCCCTAAACAAACATGATGTGCTGAACTCTGTTACCTGAAACAATCTGGTATGACCCTGAATGGGACATGTATGTGGAATGTTTTGTTTTTTTTAAACCTACTATCATATGCTCAAAAGCATTCTGTGATCTTCTCACAGTAACATGGTCACAATAAGCAGAAAAGAACCACTGGTAAAAATGAACTCCTTGTTACTCTTCCTTCGTAAACTTGAGTCAAATAGGGACAGTACACAGGGTATGGCCCAAATTTATTATGTGTACACATAAAACCAGATAGAGCTTTGAGCACATTATCGTGGCTGCCAGCTAGGCTGTTTGGCTCAATCCTGTGAACTTCCTGGAGCCGGGAATTGAGTGCAGTTTGCTGCTTGCAAACCTGTTCTGTGATCACTTTTTCCACTAGTCTTGCCATTACCTACCAGTTTAGCATGTAGCAATGTGGCAAAGAAACAAGAAGAAATGGGATGAGATTGAAAACACATTATGTTTCCCACTATTTTTAGCAGGAAAACTGTTTCCACTATGACAATTCATTTGTGAACTGCTTCAGAGGATTGCATTTGATGTGTCAAATACTGAAAAGCTGAGGTTCTGATTGCCCCAGGATATATTTCCTTATGTGGCTTTGCTCCTGGAGGTACTTCATTTTAACTTCTGATGATTCATCTACTGAAAATCTAGCAGCAATGATAATGGGCTTCACAGTGGCCTTGTCTAATGCATCATTTCCCCCCCCTAAAAGAAATATCAAGCCTCTTTCCTGCTGTAGTTTGAAATAATATTGTCAAGAAATAAAAATGCATAAAACCTATCCAATTCAGTTAAATGTATCTAGTGGAACTCTGCTTTTATAGCAAAATGGATTCCCGAACACATAGCTTTGTGAGAATCAGTTCTCAATGAGTAGGAAATGTAAAATAAGAAAACTTTGAAAAATGTTGGGTTTGGAAGTAGGATCTATTATGGCAAATATAAATAGGTAAGAATAAGGGTTTTTGGGGGGTAATTATTTTTCAGAATTGAATGGCTTACTATTATCTGACTCATTTTATACAAAAATGTGACCCTCACTCTCACCTTTTTGACAAAATTGTCAAAATTTTTGTGGAAAGAAAAAAAAATGCAGATTATCGAAGGAATCTTTCTGGCTAAAATATAGGCTTTAGAAGCACAATTGAAGTCCCTTTATTCTGCTTTTCCGAAAGAGTAGGGGAAAAGCCTCAATTGGAGATTTGTGATATCTCCTCCATTCGTGGTAATCCAGGATGACTTAATACAAAAAACATACAAATAACCTACCTGGAAATGAGCTGGTAATCGGGTAAGAACCTGTGGCTTGAGGGTTAAATCAACTGCCCTGTAGGCAGACGACCCAGGTTCAAATCCCAGTAAGGGTATGACTGTCTGATGAGAGCAAATAACCTCGAAATAGATCTATAACAGCCTCCCTTTATTTATAGTATTATCAGCAAAAATATTAAATATATATATATATATCCTGCTCCCCATCAAATATCTTAACAAACAATAGACAATAAATGTTGCTAGGTAGGAAACTTGTTATTTTCCTGTGAAATGATGGGAGAAAGGAAAAACCAGATTTTTGTACCATCTGCTCACCTACATCCCTCAGATGCTGAAAAAGTTTTTTAATACAAAAGGATAATTTTTAGCCAATAATTAATTTGAGCCACAGCTTATGCTGAAAGAAAATAAATATAATTTTATGTCATAGACAAAGCCATGGAACTGAGGAAGGGGGAGTGCTAAATGCTATAACTACAGGGCATTATTAGATTTAGATAAAAGCAGAAAGGCAAGAAAAGATTAAAGTTGCCAAAGATAGAACAGTTCCTTATCTGGAATAAAATAGAAAGTATTTGAAATGGTACAAGTAGATGCTTATAGTAGAAGATTATGTCTTCAAAGCCAATTTTGAAGGCTTATACTGTAGTATATATAGACATGCAGCCATTAGCAGCAACCTTACTGAAGATAATTAAAATAAATTGGAGCTTTTCATTTAATTGTCAAAGGCGTACAGGTTTTACATACCTTCAGTTAGAGAAAACATGAGCACATTTCCCAATCTGTGTTTTTTTCTTTATCTTGCAGTGCCACAATAATGTTTCTCTTGGATCCAGTCAAAGTCAAAATCTTCAATATATTGTGGTTATAGTCTCATTGTCTCCTCAGCTTCAAGGTGCGCATAATAATCTCCCTTACTGCTAGTTGCTTATCCAATTTTCACTTTTGTAATTCTCTCAAGGTGTGCTGAGTTAATAAAGTGCTATTATTTGACAGCTGCTACAGCTGTACATACTATTGAATCTACCTAGTCTTTGCCTTCATATTTTAGGGAGGAATGGGTACACCTCAAATGTTTAGAAGCAGAATCCACGAACTATTGTTTATGATGATTCAGACTGATGAAACTCTTAGCACATCTTGTGACACTAGGTTGTCAAGTGGGCAAGAGACTGGCCATTCCAAGTCTCAGGTTCAAGTGCATATGACATGCCCATCATGGTTTATTGGGGATAAGAGACTTTCTTTTGGGGATCTTAGCAGCGAGTGAACTTGTGGTTTGCCTAAGCTAGATATTCAAAAGTATCTGAACTATTCTTAACCTCTGAACTTCCAACAGTAACTGCAGCATTTGGTGTACTATTGGTTTCACATCATACATACAGGGAGGCGGAACCGATTAAATGGTTCTGCCCCAGGCGCCTGATGGATCCTGACAGATTCCAGATGGAGCTTGGGCCATTTCCTGAGACTCTAGCTCACAACTCAATTGAAGACCTGGCGGCAACCTGGAATAGGATGGCCTCTAGTGCCTTAGATCGAGTTGTGCCTTTGCGGCCTCTGACCCGGCATCGAAGTCGCCCGGCTCCTTGGTTTTCCGAGGAGTTGAGGATGATGAAACGCCGGAAAAGACGCCTAGAGAGTAGTTGGAGAGCCAGTCGTTCCGAATCTGACCGAACACTAATAAGATCATTTATTAAGACCTACTTAGTGGCGATAGCAGCGGCAAAATATAACTATTTTTCCGCTATTATTGCATCGGCAAATAATCGCCCAGCCACCCTGTTTAAGGTGACCCGCTCCCTTCTCCATCTAAGAGCACGGGAAGATGCCTTACAAGGTCGAGCTGAGGATTTTGTACAATATCTACACGATAAAATCACTCAGATTCGGGAAGGCTTGGACTCTGACTGGATATGTTCAGACGAAGTGATGGAGGCAAGTCTTGAGAATGTTATTTGGGATGAGTTTGACCCTGTGACCCCTGAAGATGTGGACAGGTTACTGGGGAAGTTGAACGCAACCACATGTTTATTGGACCCGTGTCCCTCCTGGTTGGTACTGGCTTCCCGAGAGGTTACACGAGGCTGGCTCCAGAAGATAATAAATGCTTCTCTATGTGAGGGTTTCTTGCCTTCCACCTTGAAAGAGGCGGTGGTGAGGCCTCTCCTCAAGAAGCCCTCTCTGGACCCGGCTGTTCTAACAAACTACCGTCCTGTCTCCAACCTTCGTTTTGTGGCAAAGGTTGTTGAGAGTGTGGTGGCACAGCAACTCATGCAGTATTTGGATGAAACTGTCTATTTAGATCCGTTCCAGTCCAGCTTCAGGCCTGGTTACAGCACTGAAATGGCATTGGTCGCATTGGTTGATGATCTCTGGAGAGCTCGAGATAGCGGTTGTTCCTCTATCCTGGTTTTATTAGATCTCTCAGCGGCTTTTGACACCATTGACCATGGTATCTTGCTGCACCGGCTGGAAGGGCTAGGAGTGGGAGGCACTGTTCTACGGTGGTTCTCTTCCTATCTCTCTGACCGGTCACAGTCTGTGTTGGCAGGAGGACAGAGGTCGACTTCAAGACACCTTATTTGTGGGGTGCCACAGGGGTCGGTTCTCTCACCTCTTTTGTTCAACATTTATGTGAAGCCGCTGGGTGAGCTCATCCGTGGTTTGGGAGTGCAATGCCATCTTTACGCTGATGATACTCAGCTTTACATCTCCACCCCAGACCACCCCAATGATGCCCTTGCAGTGATGTCCCAGTGCCTCGAAGCCGTGCGGATCTGGATGGGGAAGAACAGGCTCCGACTCAACCCTTCCAAGACTGAATGGCTGTGGATGCCGGCGTCCCGATATAGCCAGCTGATACCATCACTGACTATTGGTGGCGAGTCATTAGCCCCCACAGAGAGGGCTCGCAACTTAGGTGTCCTCCTGGACACACGGTTGTCTTTAGAAGAGCATATGACAGCCGTGGCCAGGGGTGCTTTTTATCGGGTTCTCCTGATTCTCCAGTTGCGACCCTTTCTAGATCGGGACTCCTTACGCACAGTCACTCATGCCCTCATCACTTCCCGTCTGGACTATTGTAATGCTCTCTACATGGGGTTCCCCTTGAAGTGCACACGGAGGCTCCAACTGGTCCAGAATGCAGCTGCGCGGATGATATTGGGAGTGACATGGCGCTCACATGTGACACCACTCCTACGCGAGCTGCACTGGCTTCCGGTGGTCTTCCGGGTGCACTTCAAGGTGTTGGTTCTTACCTTCAAACTCCTCCATGGCTTAGGACCTGGGTATCTACGAGACCACCTTCTGCAACCGATAACCTCCCACCAACCAGTACGCTCCCACAGGATAGGCCTTCTCAGGGTGCCATCACTAAAGCAATGCTGACTAGTGGTTCCCAGAGAAAGAGCCTTTTCTGTTGGGGCACCTACCCTTTGGAACAGGTTACCCCCAGGGATATGAATGATCCCAGATCTTCGTACTTTCCATCATGCACTTAAGACCTTTCTTTTTCACCAAGCCAGTCTGGCATAAATCTTTTCTAATTTTTTAAATATTTATGCTGAAGATTCTTAACTGTTGAGCCAAACTGGCTTAATTATTTATATTCACATTCTATATGTATGTCATTTTAACTGTTCACCGCCCTGAGTCCTTCGGGAGAAGGGCGGTATAGAAATTGAATAAATAAATAAATACATAACTAACAAGCAAATTATAAGATAACAATTAAAACAGAATGAAAACAGCAACCAAAATTGTAAATAATAAAAATAGCATAAAATAGTAGCCAAGAACATTCATAACATATCACAATCAGAACAACCAAGATTCATACAGTCTTGATGGCAAAAACAGGTATTTAATGCCTTTGAAAGGCCAACAGGGTTAGGTCAAGTCTGATCCCTGAGGGAATGATATTCCAGTGGGTGGGCGCCACAGCAGAAATTGGTCTAAAGGCTTATTGAAACTTCTAAAGGCAAATTAAGCACTACAAGCAGAATAATAAATCAAAAGGCCATGTTATAATACTGTTAAATAAATACAGACTTGTGAAGTTTACATAATGAACTTTCTAAATACAGCAAATGGCATTTTATTAAGGGAAAGTTTTTAAGTGCTGTTTACTTTAAACATAAATCAATCCTACAAAAATTGACCAACAGATTCATAGTTGCAATGAGAAGAAAGAAAAGAATTTCAGGACAAAAATGTAATGACTTGTCAACCATTAACTCATAATATTCGGGGCCCTTGATTCATTCCATTTTCCATCAATCTTGACCCTGAGCAGAATAGTGATTTTGTTGAAGATCTGGCCCAATGCCCAGAGGTTATTAGGGTCTAGGTGTAAAAATTCAAGGCTCAGGCTCAATGCTAGCAAGATTTAGAGGATGCGGATTCAAAGAACAATGGATTCAGAGAACTATTTTTGGGAAAACCATGTTTCCCCCAAAATAAGACAGGGTCTTGTTTTCTTTTGGACCCCAAAATAAGCATTAGGGCTTATTTTTGGGGTGTCCTATTCTCCCCCCCCCACCCCCATGTATGGGAGGCTCACGTCTGCTTGCTCATGGCTGCAACGGAGCAGGAGGCCAAATGACACACTGGTGCCACAACCACAAGGCAAGGTGGAGGGGTGGAGCTGCCAATGCACCCCATACTGGTTTACTGGTTTACCTTAGGGCCCTCGCAGCAATCCATGCCCTGACACCTGACTCATGGCTGCAGCACCAACACACCACTCAGCTTCCTTCTCTGTTGTGGCCATGAACAAGCAGAAGAAGTGGGGTGATGGCTACATGGGTTCCTGCTGCAAATGGCTGCTGGTGGTGCTGTGTGAGGCAGGGCATTGTTGGCCTGGCTGTGGGGGCCCTAAGGTAAGCTGGTGCAGGTTGTGTGGGGCTGCTCCACCACTACTCCACCTCGCCTTGTGGCTGTTGCATTTCAAACAACCAGAAGGAATGGCTGGCTGGCTGGCTGCGCAAGCTCTTAAGTAGGGCTTATTTTGGAGAGTAGGGTTATATCAGGTACACACGTAAAACATGCTACAGCTTAATTTTGGGATAGCTTTATTTTTGGGGAAATAGGATAGTTTCCAGAGATATTCCAGTTTAATTCTTTATGGGGTTATATTTTTCCAGGTAAAATTTGGGTGTAGTTTGAATGTCTTTTTGGACAGATTGTCTTGTTTAATTGGCAAGAGGTCATTATAGCAGCCATGGCCAGGAAACAGCTTTCTTCTCTAAAGCAATGCCATCTTTCTCTGCAGCTATTCCTTTCCTCTGCAATAGTATCCTGTCCAGATAGCCCTATCTTTTAGAAAGACTTGAATGTTGTTGTGTGGGGCAAATTGTTTTGTATTTCTGCTTTGGATGTTGTCTTACTTCTGATTGATCTATGTAGGCAGGCATTGTAATTACTCAGTTGTGCTTTGACATGAACTTCCATTGTTTTATTAGTATTACTCTTTTGTCTTTGTTATTTTAAAATATACTAATTATAATGTTGTTGAAATACTTGAGGAGGTAATAAAATAAAATAAAGCAAAGCAAAATAGAATAATAACCCTGGTCGATATGCTTGAGATTTCTAATTTGGACATTATTCTTATTAGAAAATAAGGCTATGCATCTCCTCTTTATGTTACACTGATACTCTGTCTTTCCTCTCCTCATCTCCCCAGACTAGTTTTCAGAACCATCTATTTATTTCAAAGATTGTATGTTATTGTTGTTTTTTTTCTGTGAAACAAATCATTGCTAAGCAAATGTGTGGCAATTCTAATTTGGCTTAGAAATGAATAGTATCATTTGTCCTTTCTAAGAAAAGGCTAATCTGTTTTCCAATCCAATCCAATCCGATAAGACTCACGCTTCACAGATAGATACGTTTAAACTATCTTGTGCAATTCATTATGGCCATTAGCTTTTGTGGATTTAAAGGGGGATTGAAAAAGGTTAATGGGGAATAGATCCATTAAGGCAGGGTTATCAAACTCCTGGCCCATTGGCCAGATGTGACATGCACTGGCCATGCCCATGCCCAGTTTAGCAAAGGGGAAAAAAGTTCCGATACGTCATGTGACACCACCATGACAACATGAGTTTGGCACCTTTTCATTAAAGGGTATTAGTTTTGAGAAGTCAATGTGCCTTCTAGATCAAGATCCCCATGCTTTTGATCTAGAAGTCACATTTGGTCTAGAAGTCATACAACTATGCTTTCAAATAGTACCATATTTTTCGGAGTATAAGATGCACTTTTTTCCCTCTTAAAAGAGGCTGAAAATTTTGGTGTGTCTTATACTCCAAATGTAACCCTGTGCACAGTGCCCAAAATGGCTACCCAAAACAGCTGCTGCCTTCTGTTACCCCTTCTGTGCTTTGCTGCTTTAGTCACTGAATCTCCCTCCGAGGATCAGCTGTGCTTTTGAAGTTGTTTTCCAGCCCCAATGGGATCGATCTTCTGTGCTTTGCCTGCTTTTCTAATTGCTGTTCCCTCCGAGGATCAGCTGTGCTTTAGAAGCTGTTTTTTAGCCCCAACTAGCCCCAACCTCAAAACCAGCGAGTGAACTAATGTGCTGAAGCTGACCAGGCTAAGGACTAGCCAGATGAATACCAGGTAGGCAGAATTCCCCCGCCCCATTTTCCTCCCCAAAAACTAAGGTGAATCTTATACTCTGGTGTGTCTTATACTCCAAAAAATGTGGTACTTAGGAAGTGATAATGGAAGACAAAGGGTAGTTATCATTTCCTGCTTGTAAAGTCCATTAGAGATTAGATGGGAACCTAAGAAACGAAACATTGTAAAAGGTGGATTTTCCTTAATGCATCAGGGTGTTCTTATATATTTAAATATAATAATTTTTCACACTCCATTAATAGTGTTAACTAATGGTTCTTTAGATTGTTATGCATGATGTCACTTACATCAACATGTGGCAGACCATGTTTGAGGATCATCCTGCTCATTTTAACTAGGGCCCTCGACTTCTGCTGCTTTGGCAACATTACTTGGGAATGTTATAAAGATCATCTGTCCTTGATCTGCCCTTGATGGGCTACAATGGGTTAATTGACTTACAAAATATTTTGTAGCCTCTTTCCTCAGCTGAACTGGAGAGCCTCACACCAGCAAAATGCAGTGTTTTCTCTGTTGCCCACTTAGCATTCTAGACATCAAGTGATGTTTACATATTATTCTGGTTTGTATTATCGTGATTGATTGAATAGACAGCAATTGTCTGGTTTACATGTCATGCTAAGCCAAAATTGCAGTTTAAAGTCGTCAATGGCTGGATTTAAAAATGGCGTGTGAGCCCAGCCATTAGATATTGTTTGGATCAATAAGAACAGAAAGAATTTGAGCCAAACCATTTTCAAGACCGAATTGCATTTTGTTCCAAAAATCAAACTAGAACATATTTTAAATTGTAGCTCTCAATAGGTCAGTTTGCACTTGTGGAGATTAAAATTGTATTGGGACAAAGATTGTGCTTAACAAATCCCATCTCTAATATCATCGTATCTCTGCTGCACTTCATTTATAAAGTTGGATCCAGGTGTGTAGGGGAATTGTATCAATATTTATGTTTTCTTACATCTACACCCAATTAACTTTCACATGTCCAGTTTGAATAAGAAAGAGGTTTGCAGATGAAAATTATATGGAAGATGACATTTAAAAATTCTTTGTTTTTCAATAGTTGTAGAATTGTCTGCTCATGAATATAGGTCAACTTGTGTTGGAAATCATGTCTTTTTATCTGAGTTAAAGTTTTGTGGTTGGTCTGCACCAATTTGCCTGTTTTAATCTGTTTTTAATACAATCATGTTTTTTTCTTCCATAGCATATGGCTTTGAAAAGATGGCTGTCTAAATATGTATTAAATCACAGGAATTGCTGCTCATGTGGTGACATCAGATTTGAGTGGGTTTGTTCACACATACTTGCAGCTGCCAAGAGGTTCTTTCCTGCCCTCCCTTCACATGAAATTACACTTCATCCCAGCAGTTCAGTGTGGGAAGAGTGTTGATTATGTAAAGAATCAACACAATGCTTCCCACAAGCTTTTCCCACTTAATGTGATTTCAGAATATGCACAGGTATTGTGGGATAGCACTGCAGTCAGTGAGTCAATGCCTGCAAAAGTAGATGGAAGGATTACCTTGCATTATGTAAAATGCAAGGAAGGAATAGAGGAGTATGAATGTATAATCCCCAGAGGAAGGAAAAACAAATGTTAGAAAGACACCTGGTACTAGAAATATGGTCATAGAAAATACAGACCTCCCTATGAGCAATGGGACATATTGAAGAAACTTGATATAATGTGTTAATAACTTGCTTGGCAGGAGGCATTTGATCTAAAGGCCCTTTTAACTGACTATTATGGGAAAATGTCTCTTAAAAACCAGACAACTAAAGAACCACCAGAATACTGAGAGAGTTATAGCTAAAGACCACAGAGAAATCAGACTGTTTCCTCCTTCGGGGAAGTAGGGATATTTTGAATGAAATAGAGCTATCAGTTCTAGGCCACCAAAATCTGGAGAATCATCAAGTAAGAGCAATTAGAGTTTTCTGTATTTTTTTACTGGCATATAATAACTATGTACTTATACACAGCCAATATTGTACTTTAGGGACATCCTTATTTACTTTCCTATGCTCAAATAAAATATCTGGATCTACAGATCAGTCTAGATGATAAATATTTCTGCAGCTACATAAACCTGATCAGTATTCTGCTTCAATAATAGCCAGACATCAAGGCCAGAAATCAAGCCAAAACCAAATACTCATTTCAAACAGAGGCAAGATATCAAGCCATGTAAAAGGCTTATTTTCTGGTATTTGCTGCTATGGTTTAGGAAGCCATATAATCAGAAAAGGTACCCTATTCTATGCTGTCCCACCATGAAGAATGAATTCTCCTTTAAATTGGTATTTAATTCTACAGACTTAAAAAAAAAAACTCATGAAGAGACCCATTTACAGGCAAACATAAGGCCTTTGGGCTTTGTCTCTTCAATTGCCTCGTTTCTTTAGAGCTGGATCAGTTTTGGCTTTTTGAATTCTCCATCTAAACATTAGCAAAAACTTATTGTTGGGGAGATTCATAGACATGTTTTTATTTATTTATTTATTTTGTGCTAAGTGAACTTTGGTACTAGAGAAATTAGGCATATCTTTTTATACTCGTTTGGGATTTCTATAATTTTTCAGTATACCAGATTTGGCTCCCAATGTAATTTTCTGCTCCGGCCTCTATACTTAGTCTCATTTTCAGCTTACAACCATTAGTTCATTGTTAGATCCTCCTAGATACGATGCTTCACGGACAGGGTCTGTTACCAGGCGTCGGGGATTGGCTAGGACGCGAGCAGCCAAAGGAGCAGGAGAATGGCTGCTCACGATTGGCCCAGGTGTTACTCAGCCAACTATTTAAGGAGCTGTCAGGCAATTGTTGACACTTGCTATTTCTTTCGGGTTCTGATGAGTTGCGTTAGTTAATAAAGTTGGATGTTGTATTCAACCTATCATCCTGAATGTTTACCCACCAGATTCAACATTCATAATGACATAAATATTTTTATTTTATTAAAGTAAAAATTAATAGCCCGACCCCCTATTTTCTTAACTGTTGGCTGTTTATGCTTAAATATATATATATCTGTTGTGTAGAATTATAGTTTGGCTTCACAGAAATACAAAATACTAAATATGAAAAAGTATGTGAAATAGTGAATTTGAAGCAATTTGGAAAGGTTAGAAGGAATGCATAGCATTTTTATGAACATCTATTTCTACACAGAATGTAAGTTTTGCCT
The DNA here is from genome assembly GCA_030761175.1 of Masticophis lateralis. Lineage (NCBI taxonomy): Eukaryota > Metazoa > Chordata > Lepidosauria > Squamata > Colubridae > Masticophis > Masticophis lateralis. Next base: position 232,167,636 of record JAUDYJ010000002.1, read on the forward strand.
TTTCTTCGGAAGCCCAAGGTTGCACACCTGGCACTTCCATGTAATTTTATTCCCCTCATAATAATATTCAGAGGGGCAGGGGGAAATCACTGAAGAGAAGTAATTATGGAATGTGGTACAGACTAATAGGAGGGAGGGGTTGTTTCCCAGATGCTAAAGAGACAGAAAAGCTTCAAATATCTGGTGGCCAGAAAAAGGGTGAAAATGTACAGCTCCCTAACCATTCACAAAGTATATCTAATAGTTATGCAGATAGATGCTTTGGTCTGGCAAGATTATGCTAATAGTGAACAAAAATAAATAACTACTAGGAAGTAAGTCCACATGTCATTCGTGGCTTTTTTGGGGGAAGGCCTGATATTTAGAAACATATAAAAACACAGAAAATTGATGGGACAAAATGACCTAGTGGTCCATCAAGTCTGTCCTCTGAGTTTATGTAATTAAATAATTTGAATAACTATGATGTCCAGCAAAATCTTGAATTTAGGACTTCTCAAATCCAACATTTTATGGATTAAAGTCCCTTAAAGGGCCGTTAAATTGTTGCTATAGGTTACAAAAAAGATGCTTTCAGATTAGTAATAAATTTGTTAAACTTGTATGCTGCTCAATTCTCAGCTCTCAACAATTCAAGTCTTTATCTTGTAACAATCCTTACATATGAAGTAGTCTAGCCTGAGAGACATTTGGAGTCCTCCTATGTTTTTTCCATTACTGCCTTTTTTAAAATCTCCAGCAAAACAACTAAAGAGGAAAAGACAAAGTGCCTTTGTATATATCTGTTGTCAAAGCATGTTTAATAAAAGCTTCAGTTTCAAAACCATGTCTGCTACTATTGCCTCTTATAATGCTAGATAATAACCATTTACATCCACTTTAAAAGAAGTGAGTAATTTATTCTTTAACATTTAGCCAAGCAATTTAACCATTTTATTTATTTATTTATTAAATTTTTATACCGCTCTTCTCCCGAAGGACTCAAGGTGGTGTACAGCCACAATAAAACAGTATGAAATACAAAATTTAAAAACAATTTAAAACAGATTAAATATTTTGGCTCCCCAGTTAAAAACCCACAAATTTAAAACACCCCATTCAAATTCTTATTAAGTCAGTCCAGCCTGTTGGAATAGCAGAGTCTTAAGGGCACAGCGAAAGGTACGCAGGTCGGGAATCATAGGTATCCCAGGGGGCAGTTCATTTCAGAGGGCAGGTGCCCCCACAGAGAAGGCTTTCCCCCTGGGGGTCACTAGGATTAACAGGATAGAACTGCATTTAAGGATTATTTTCATGGTTTTTCTTAACAAATATATTTAGTTTTTCTGAACAAGTTCTGCAATTCTTCTGAATCATTATTTTTCACTGCTTCCTTGTCACAGCAGAGAGTGACTTTATGCTGAGAGAAAAAAGAATGTTTAGATCAGATGCTGATCAGCATTTCATGCTAGCACTGCTTAAATGTGATAGCAATTACACAAGGAAATGTGCTTTCCATTCTTCCTTCTTTCATTCTAAAGCAATTTGTTTAGTGTTTGACAAACTACTTCTATTTCTCATTCTTCAGATCAGGCTTTAGTGTGACTTTGTGTATTCTTAATGAGATAACATTTTTTTTACCCTATATCCTTTTTCTGCTAAGAATCAGCCGCATGGGCAAACTAATGTGGTTTTATTTTTTCTATGCATACCTTTTAGGGCATGAATCTACTGCAGTATCTGAAAAGTAATACCTTAAAGAAATGTGATTGTACTTCCCTTGACAATTATACAATAGATAATCTGTCACTCTTCTGAAAATCCTTACTATAAGGTACAATATGCAGAGATTATGTGTTATGAATCAGACTGTGAATACTTCATCAGTATTATCTCACATTCCAGGCCTTAGGCAAATTTATGGGTTTCTTTGTAATCCATCTCCTAACTATCCTTTTAATCTCTGTAGTCTGTATGATCTTTGCTTCAGTCAGTCATTCAGTCCTATCTCTTTATGAAATATTTCCCAACCTTAGTAAAGTGTGAATACACTCCAACCCTCTGTGCATTTATTATATTTAATATATGCATCTCTGTTAATTTTATTCAGTTGTTTTGGTCAGTACTACTTCCTTACATCCCTAGTGCTGTGTAATAGGGTGAGTTCCCGTTACTTGTCCCAGCTTCTGCCACTTTAGCAGTTTGAAAGCACGTAAAAAATGCAAGTAGAAAAATAGGGACCACCTTTGGAGGAAGGTAACAGCATTCCGTGCACCTTTGGCGCTTAGTCATACCGGCCACATGACCACGGAGACGTCTTCCGACAGCGCTGGCTCTTTGGGTTTGAAACAGAGATGAGCACTGCCCCTAGAGTCGGGAACAACTAGCACATATGTGCGAGGAGAACTTTTTACCTCCTTTTAGTAAATAGCAATAGCAATATCACTTGGACTTATATACCATTTCACAGAGCTTTACATCTCTCTCTATCCAGTTTACAGAGTCAGCATATTGCCCCCAAACAATCTGGGTCCTCATTTTACCAACCTCAGAATGATGAAAGGCTAAGTCAAGCTTGAGTTAGTGAAAATCTAACTGCTGAATTGTTGGTTGCCAAGAGTCAGGAGAAGTAGCTTGCAGTACTGCATTCTAACCACTGTGCCACCACAGCTCTTCATCAGAATGAAGATGTAGATTTATAAATGTGCATAATGATGATTTCCACTTGTTACAGTATAAGTATGTATGTGTTTATAAGTATATATATTAGTTGCACCATATATTATAAAGTATATACTAGATATGGTATATTATAATATACTATATCTAGTATATATTGTATACTACTCTAGTTCTTACTACCATATCATAAACCCACACTGCATATCAGACATTAATACAATTGAGAGAGTCCAGAGATATTTCATGAGAAGACTCTTCCACTCCTCTGTTCGCAACAGAATACCTTATGCCACCAGACTTGAAATTTTGGGCTTAGACAACTTAGAACTACGCTGCCTTCAATCTAAACTAAGTGTAGTACATAAAATTATTTGCTAAAATGTCCTACCTGTCAATGATTACTTCAGCTTCAACCACTACACACGAGCACATAATAGATACAAAAGGTAAAGCGCTCCAAACTCGATTGCAGAAAATACAACTTCAGCAAGAGTGGTCAATGCCTGGAATGCACAACCTGACTCTGTGGTTTCTTCCCCAAACCTCCAAAACTTTAACCTTAGACTGTCTACCATTGACCTTACCCCATTTCTAAGAGGTCTGTAAGGGGCATGCATAAGCGCATCAATGTGCCTAACATCCTTGTCCTAATGTCCCCTTTTATTCATAACCATCTCATGTAGTCATAATCATGTTTATACTTTTATCTGTAATCTTATATATGCTTGACAAAATAAATAAATAAATAAAAATAAATCATAAAAGAAAAGGAATAGCTATTATTATTAACCATAAAGCATCAGCCAGTCCCTAGATACAATTGAAACTATGTCCGAATAAAGTGAGTTCACAGCAAGCCAATTAATGTTATGATGATTCAAGTCTATACTCCAACCACAGATGCAGGGGAAGCAATTCTAAGTAATCCCTTGTCAATGCCCCCCCCCCCCCGCCCCAAAGAATATAACACTAAAATTGGAATTATGGACATATGTAAAATAATGGGAAAGAAAATTGACCTTGTTATAAAAATGAAGCAGGAAACAGGCTAGAAGTGTTCTGCAAAGAAAAATCTTTTATGATAAAAAATCTTCTTCCAATAACCTAAAAGACAACTCTGCATAGGAATATAATTGGATGGAGAACAATGAAATCAAATTGACAATATACACGGCAAGCAACATTGGAAAAACTCCATTTAGTCAGCAAAGCAATATCTAGATTGAGGCTAGGAAACACTGTTTTTCTACACGGCATTTATGATTTGGAACAATCTCCCTCTAATGCTTAGGTTGTCTTCCTCTATGATGGCCTTCTAGAAACTAGTGACAGCTGCTCCATTTTGGAGAACTTTGAGGCTGTGATTGGTCATCATTTTTTTTTAAAAAAAGCTATGATTGCCTGGTTGGTTAGTTATTGCACTTCAAGGGATATTTCATTCTCATTACTTTCTTAACATGGATATATTTTTTTCTACTTTATTTTGTTAAAAGTCATAGAACTTAATAATTTAGTGGCATACAAATTCAGTGCAGCACAGCTAACAGTGCAGTACAATAGCTAACTATGGACTGTCCTTAAACATATTGGTGTTCTAGGCCATCTCATTTACCTATTGAAGAACTTGTAAAATGAGCAGGAAGTAATGGTGAAATATGAAGTTACTAAATAGCGCAAAATTGGAAAAGATATCAAGGTTGCATTCTCTCACTATATATAGGTAAAGGTAAAGGTTCCCTTCGCACATCTGTGCTAGTTGTTCCCGACTCTAGGGGGCGATGCTCATCTCTGTTTCAAAGCCGAAGAGCTAGCGCTGTCCAAAGACATCTCCGTGGTCATGTGGCTAAGTTTCAAAGGCACACGGAACGCTGTTACCAAAGGTGGTCCCTATTTTTCTACTTCTATTTTTTATGTGTTTTCAAACTGCTAGGTTGGCAGAAGCTGGGACAAGTAATGGGAACTCACCCCTTTAAGCAGCACCAGGGATTCTACCGTTGAACTGCTGACCTTTCGATCAACAAGCTCAGTGTCTTAGCCACTGAGCCACCATGTCCCAATATCACTATACAGTATATACTTAATCTATATACAGAATGTATTGTGACAAGTCATGGATCAGATGAAACGGATATTGGAATTAAACTTCTGGGAGAAATATAAGCAACTTCAGATCATAACTTGTGGCAAGAAGATGGCACAGTTTATCTCTTTCTCCTTCTGTGAACTGTTCAAATACTTTATAAAAACAATTAGAAAAAGAAACAAAATTATTAATCACTGCTTTGGGCAAGATGTCCCTTAACGAAAGAAACAAGGCTGTCCTCTACTGAGAGACCTGCACCTGTTCCAGATTTTTAAAAAGAAGTTTCTTTAGTGCTAAAGAATAGGATGTTTCATGAAAAAGAAAAAAAAACAATTACTCCTTGTCAGGATTCATGTGCATCAGCTAATAAAGCCATTTGAGTATTAATGAGATCATATTCCAATATCAGTTATGTCAATATCCCTAAATATTGATTCTTCTGATACTGGCAGGGGTGGGTTCTACTTACCTTTACTACCAGTTTGCAATGGAATCAGCAATTTTCGGTCTGCCCCTGGACAGTAAGCTGAACTATAGCAATAGCAATCACATTTAGACTTATACACTGCTTCGTAGTGCTTTACAGCACTAGAACTGGAAATTGCTTTCAACTACCTTAAATAAAAGGTGGATGCTCAAACCGTGGATGAAGTTAGGCATTCTATGGAGACAATTCACGAAGCCATAAATTTTCAATGTATGGATCTCTGTGCACATTTATATGTAAAGATAGGTACTGAGCAGATGAATGGTTCTTAAATGAAATCTGTCTTCCAGAGTTTTTATATCCCAAATCAAGGGATCTAGTTGCATCGTTAACTTTGTAGAATATATTTGACACAATTGAGACAATTAAAACTAGGAAGAATTCCAGGCTAGCTAGATCCCTATTAAGATGCATTTTTTTAGAAAATAATACTGAATCTATAATGTCTTTTGAAAATGATGCTTTATTATTATTGTGAAGCTTATATAACAGAAAGCAGGAAAAGGACTTTACAAATTGTGTGAGTTATGATAGCCTTGTTAAATATGGATGCTATAATTTTGATTGCTATTTTAGCACAAAGAATACAGTAAGTATTAGTATCAATAATTCACTCTGTATAATTTTTATACAATTTTCATAGTTTTATGAAAGATTGTCAGATCTCTGACAATATTACATTACTAGCAGATCTCTTAGAATGACATCCTTACAAAAATAAAACAGCCATATTGGCTTCATTAGATATAAAGAAAGCAAGATTAATATTTTAGAATAAATTATGAAAAATCAATTTTATTTCTGGGATAAAACAATTATCTTAACCCTTCTAGCATAATTAATAATGAAATTACTCTGTAATTAAGATACAACATGGAACTTTTCAAGGATGATCCTTAAATAATTTAAGGATATTAAATATTTGATCTTGGAGCATCTGCAGTACAAGAATCTAGGGATATGTGGGTTATTTAAATGACATGAACTGAACAAAAGTTAATGTTATGTTCTAGGGAACAAGTCTTCTCTATTGTTGTACCTGCCCTATGGAATTATTTTGCTCAAAATTTGGATGGTCCCAACTATTGCTCTTAAAAGGAATATTGGATGGTAAGATGTTGATTTCTGTTTAGGAATTAAAGTACAGTGTAGGGCCAAGAAAGACATTATGAAAACTGAAGTTGGTAGTGGTCAAGATGGAACTTTCATGTAAAACCAAAATTGCAGAAGGTGGCAGGGTTTGAAATCACCAGGAGGGAAATATAGATGGTATATTTTTATTTATCACTGCTTTTAAACCTATAAAATGCCAGACAAATCAGACTTTGTTTGGCATTTTTGCCAGTCAAAGAGAAAATGTGTACAAAAGTGGTAAATGATATTTTAATGGTAAAGGGTAAAAAGAAAAAAGAACTCTATTCCCAAAAGGACATGTTTTATTTTAAACCTTGACTGTAATTGTTCATATTTCCCCTTTTCACCATATAATAGGCATATTTTATCCACTCACTTGTCATATTTAGCTTACTCCTTGGTTTTACAATTGTCTGTAATGATGGATAAAAACTCTGAAAATCTGAAAAGTTTAAGAATAATCAGCAGGCCTTTTGCCATAGTTCCAGAGAAATATTTTTAAAATTGCTCCCACAAAGAGCAATATCTATCCCAATTGTAAGAGAATTTATTTTGTTCATCCTCTCCTTGGTCCAGAAGAGTCAAGGAAGGAATAGCAATCCATAGTTTTTTAGATTGCAGAGAGTTCACCAATCATTTGCAAAGACTCAAGTTCATCCTGCTGATCATTTCTCCTTCAAAGCGAAGGGTGAAAATGGAATCCATTGTCCTCATTTCCACCTGTAAACTGTTCCTGGTCCCATTCATTATTTCATAGCCTACAGGTGTGCCTTTGCTCTGCTAAACCTATGGTTTTTTTTTTCCTAAGAAAGAACACATGGTGTAGCTAAGGCAGAACTGGAATCAAGAGTTTACCCACTTGGAGGGAATAAGAGCCATGGATTTCCCATTGCTCTCATAAGCTTATGTAGTATGGAATTCTGTCTTAGCATGGCCAGTTTCTCTGTGTGTGATCAATATAGTAATTTATAATAATACTTAGGTAGTCTTTGTTTAACCACTGCCTTGTACAGCAACCATTTGCAGTTTAACAGTGATGAAAAAGTAACTTTGTGATCAATCCTCATATTTAAAACCTTCACAGGTCTGTGAATCAAAGGAAAGCTAAAGATTGTAAGCACAGTTTCAGTTTCACTTACCAACAGCTTCACTATATGACCCAATTGCTGGTCCAAATTATGGTCAGAAAACAAGAACCTGTAATGTACAGTGTGGAATTTGAAGTATTTTTGTAGGCTAGACCATTGAATACAATAGGTTGCACCTTGTAAACTCTTCATGCCCCTGTAAATTGGTAAACGGTAACAAAGAAGAAGGAGCTACACCTGTGTTCAGTGCTTGACTTATACCTCTTTCACAATTCCCTGAAACCTTTGTAGCCAATAAGTTGTTATCTCTTTTTATACTTTTATACACATTTCTTTCTTTCTTTCAGTTTCCTCCTGTGATCACCAATTATAATGTTGTTGACTTTAGATTCCAATCTGCTTGGCCAATCAAGCATCAGGCATATATTTGCCACCCCCACTTTTAATGCTACATGTCCTTTTCAAAGCATTGTATTATTCTTTGCTTTAGAAGAGACTTCTGTATAAACTCAATGGCATAGCTCCTTATGCGGATGACCTGCTAAGGTTAGCTAAATGCTTTTGATGCAAGCTGTCATTGGAAACTTTTTTCTGTGCATCATCTTATGGCAGCTGTGACTGAACACTTAAAGCCTCAATGCTTTTTCATAGATGTCATGCTCTAAACAGAGGTGAGCTTTCTGTCTGAAAATAAAAATTGTATTTTTTTTTCAGGATGAGAAAAAAAGGGGGGCAAAAATGAAAGTAGGTTTCATCCCCCGAAGACCTTTCTTACATTTCTCTTCATTGCTGTTTTAATGTCCAACCTTCTTGTTTAGTACATTACTTTTCTTAAAATATTATTACAACATTTTCATCTAAGGAAGAAAGCTATTCTTGAATTCACTTTCTCTCTCTCGTATATGAGACTACTTGGAGCAACACACCGTGAAGAATAGGTGCTCAGTTTTAATACAATGAACGTGTATTATAAGAAGTACATATGAATATATTTCTACTTTTAATCCATGAAATAGAACAGCATTAATACTGATAGTTACTGTAGGGTCAAAATAGAAAACTGAAATATATGTCACCGAGAAAACAACAAAGGCAGAAGTTCAGTATCTGATTTACATAATCTATGATAGACACATACTGAAGCCTAAATAGCTATAATATAACATCATCATTATTTGTTATATCCCACACAACTATAAATAAAAGAAAGTGGGTGGACAGAAACCTTTACAGCTGCATATTTGAAAAATGACCAACATAAATTGTATATTATGCGGTATATATTTCGTCTTTAGAGTTGAAACATTGTTATAGCAAGCAATATGTTTTCCATTAATTAAATAGAAATAAAGTAGGTTATTATTTATTATTATGGTTCATCGGACGGTCAACCAGATGTTTAGACTGGAATTGGCATTTTAATCCACCTATCAAGTCCTTTCCAAGGACCTGGGATAGGCACCTTACACTGCCACAGGATGTAAGCTTTCCAAGTTTATTTATTTATTTATTTATTTATTTATTTATTTGTTTGTTTGTTTGTTTGTTTGTTTGTTTGTTTGTTTGTTTGTTTGCCAAGCATATATAAGATAAGAGGTAAAAGTATAAACATAATTTGAATACATGAAAAGAGTAAGAGTAAAAAGGAATATCAGGACAGGGATCGTAGGCACGCTAGTGCACTTATGCATGCCCCTTACAGATCTCTTAGGAATGGGGTGACGTCAACAGTAGACAGTTTAAGGTTAAAGTTTTGGGTGTTTGGGGAAGAAACCACAGAGTCAGGTGGTGCACTCCAGGCATTCTGATACTGAAGTCATATTTTCTGCAATCGAGTTTGGAGCGGTTTACCTTGATGCCTTTCGCAATTGACTGATGTGTTATTGTCAATGCCAATGGTATTGCAGTTGTACTCTGTTTTTTTGAGGTTGCATCCAAGGCACCTATTACTATTGATGCTAACTTTGCTTTCTTTTACCACAGTCACTGCATTTCTAATTCAGGTTATTTTCTCCAGTCTTTCTGTTCTATTCTTCTGTCTCCAGGTACTGTCATGTCTGCTATCCAGACTTGTTTGTCTTTTTTATTGACAGTTGTTAAGTCTGCGGTGTTATGTAGCAAGTGCTTGTCTGTTTGAAATCTAACATCCCAGAGCACTTTCGCATTTTTATTTGCTTTTACATTGTCTATTTTGAGGTTCCACAAGGTCTTGCTTGCAAGCAAAAGTTGTTTCTTGCAGATCTTCCAATGCATTGTTGTTGTTACTTTGTCATGTTATCATTATTATAGTTATGACTATGGAAAAGATTATCTAATCATGGTTAGCAGATATATATTGATCTGGACTTGCTCCTTTGAAAAAAAATTGTTTGAAAGTAATGTTCTTCCATTGCATCACCGTTGGAAAAAAAAAATCCTTACCAAGATAATAAGGGGAAATTGCTTCTGCTTTCCTTCTATGAAAATCCCATCTTCAAAAGCATGAACTAGGTTTGAGTGAGCTAAACAGTAAGTACTAATCTTGTTTTAAATATTTAACAGTGAATACAAATCTTGTTGAACAAACCAAATTAACATATTTTAATGATCCAATAAGATTAATTGATTTTTGGAAAAATATAAATACAGAAAAAGATAAAGAAAACAAATGAGTACAATACAATAAGTTTAACCTGTTATTGTATTCATTCTCAGGGTCTATTTGCACAACATGTTAAATAACAAAAATACATTTATTAAAGACATATTAGGACCCATGTCCTTTAATGTCAGACATATTAGGACCCATGTCCTTTAATGTCAGAGCCAGTTAAATGTCAATTCCAAGTAGTTTCAAAGACCAGAAGTCACAGACATTTTCTATACATCATTACAAGGCCTTTTTGATTGCTGTACTTGTGCAAATATTTATGATGAATCTGACCCTGCCCCCCCAAAAAATCTTACTGTTACCCATTAACTGGGTCTGAATTAACTTTTTACCCATTATTCTCATATGTGTGTGTGTGTGGGGGGGAAGAGCTAGAGGGAGGGAGGGAGGGAGGGGGAGAGAGAAAGACAAAGAGAAAGACAAAGAGAGAGAGATGCTTTATAGGTGAATATGCAGTGGCAGTTCTCATATTCATGAAAAATATTTTGTACGATATGACATATATAACTATGACTTTTGTTTGGCCATATTTTCTTTTTCCTCCTGCTCCTCTTCTGCCTATCCTTTAGAATGCACTACAAAATATATCAATGAGATATTACAAAGGCTAAATAATGGATTTAGTGGAATTTAGAAATGGAATGAAGGTATTGAAGGTATTCAAAACAAGTATTGACAGCAAACTATATTCAGACTTTACATATTTTCTCATTAATGTTTTCATTCGGCATAATTATTACAGTACTTAGTAACAAAGGAAAAATATTTTAAAAAATAGCACGCCAGAGAAGATTCCCTTTAAAAGCCCACTTTCAGAATCTCAATACCGACCAGCAGAATCTCAGCAGTGCTGAAACAGTAATTTATAGCTATTCATCAGTGATGAATTAAACGCCCACACTTGGCATAGAAAACATGGCATGAAACAACAACAGATGATGGGTTATGATGATGGTAAATAACAAAGATAATAGCTATTGATTTTCTTTCTCTGTCTTGGAAGGATCCTTCATCTTACATTTGCCATAAAAATAGTGACATAAGCAGATGGTATTATCAGGTATTTTGAATGTGAAAAAAAATATGTTTGTTATGAATTTTTCTGTTATTGAATTTTATTCAAAAGCATTGGTATTAAAATTTCATCTAACTTTGAAAATAAGGTGAAAAACACTGTAATTGAAAAGCACTCTAAATTACAAAGTCTTCTGAAGTCCTAAGACTTGGATAGATTTTATAAAACCATGTAAAATTGTCCCAGAGGGCTAGGAATTTTCCCAAAAGGATTAAACCTTTTCAGTTTGGAACTATTCATGGTGGAATATTCCACACATGGTCTATAAAATAATAGGACCATGTCCATGTGTCCCTTTTTTGTCACACTCTAGTCCTTGTTCCTCATGCAACTCATAGAACCCAACAAGTCATTCCATCTGCCATACTGTAGATCACAATAAACATGATAAAGCAACCTTTGCATAGCATCCTGTCTGTAAGCCTAATTACAGCTTTATTATTATTTGAAAATCACATTCTACCTTAAATAGAGGAGGACTGGTCAAAGAGAAAAAGTGGTTAATTTTCCTCACAAAACTGTAAAAAAAAAAAAAAAGTAAATTACTTCTGATGGCTGCTCTAGATCTGGACTTTCCACTTATTTTAACTAAAGTGGATGGAGTAGGGCTACCATGTGTATTTTACTCAAGACCAGTGGTGGGCTGCTGCTGGTTCAGACCGGTTCGGGAAAACCGGTCGTTCCAATGATCAACTGGCCCTGCCCACCCACCCTATCCTGTCCTATATTTCCTTCTTTCTGGCTCAGCTGATTCGCACGGCACAGCTGATTTCCACACCTCCACTGTTCTACTTACCAGGGCTGCCTTAGAAGGTAAGCAGCTGAGCTTCAAATTGTTGTATCTTGAACACTGCAGGCAAGCGTGTTAGGCGTGCACGCACGCACACTCACCAAACCGGTTGTAAAATTGGTTGCAGCCCACCACTTCCAAAGACTCATGTTCACACTACTATAAAACAGTTTTCTTTCTACCAAGAAAACAAGCTGGAAATATAGGCTTATTGGTAAATTCTGCTGGCTCCATGGATGTTGCAACTCCATGTACTAATTGCAGATCAGCGGATTGTCATGCTACACTTGGTAACTTACCTTTTGGAAAAACTCCAGAAAATTTAGCAATTGGTTCTGGAGTCACCAGCTATTTTCATCTACATGTAGCCTTTATGCTTCTTACAAGAAACAGAAATTGAAAGAAAGAGAAGTAAATATTTAGGAACAAAGTAATATCTATCCACAATTCCTAAAATACAGTTATTTTTCAGCCTTTGCTTTAAAAAAAACATATTTTTAAGATTAAGAAAATATGTTTTATTTGGGAATTTATTTATCATTGCCTTCTCTAGGCTCTGGAAATTTCAAAGATAAGTATTTCCAGAAAAAAATAGAAAAACCATAGCTAAAAATGTGGCAAAAAATATAAGCAAAGTGCATGCCAATTGCATACAAATGTTCTTTTTCATATATATATGAAAAGTTCTAGCAGTTCTGCTGCTAGAACTTTGAATTAATTCCTGTACTATACATAGAATAAGAAGCATGCAAAATTGTAGAGATTTTTGTTGCAGAACTCAATTTCAAAGTTCCCATTTGCTCATATATCTACTAACTAGACAATCTTTTTTTTTTTTTTACTTGGATACCATCTCTGGTACACAGAATAAAGAGATAATCTTCACATAAATAGACAAGAACATTTAGTTGGATAAAGAGAGTTGAAACATTCTTTAAATCCTGGCAAACAAGATAAAACTCAGAAATGGAACAGTTAGACGCCTTCCTGATTCACTAAGATATAAAAAGGTATAGCAGAATCAAAAATGCAACATTTTGGTATTAAAGCCAATTTCATAAAGTGAAGTCTGGTTTTCCTGTGGAGTTGATTTTCTGGTTTGGTCTACCTGGTGTTGCTGACACTTGGTAAAGAAAGAGTTGATTAATTACAAACTCTTTCAGATCAGAGGAAATATTTCCTTGTCTCATCCTCTTTTACTTTTCTGCAAGAGGAACCATTTTGTATGAGAATCAAATGAGATTTTTTTTTTTTTTTTGAAATGAATACATTAGCGGCCTATATATGAATAAGTCATCTTAGTGTTCTATAAAAACAAGAGAAAAAAATAGGTGGAATAATAGAACAAAATGGGGGAGATAATAATGTAAAGAGGATAATCCTGGCCTTATCATGGCATATAAGGTCAGGGCAGAATTGTCTCATTATTTAGGGAATGTAAGGAATTTTCCCATTTTTTGATAATTCTTTGATAAAACGGTGTTAAATTTATTTTAGAGCTTGCATTACAATGTTCATGTATTTTTCATCTCAGAATGGCAGTACTCAGTTTTGGTAGCTACAACATAGCCAGATTATAATCCATGAAAAGTAATAGTTCGAGGATCTCAATTTGCTCACATTGGGTGCAATTATATCAACCAATATCTAAATTAGTTTCTTAAATTTTTCTTTATGGAACTGTCTGTCCTTAATGAGTTCCTTATGTTTATGTAATGCTTCTGAGTGTACCAATTGCTTGAGCTATTTTACATTCAAACTGTATTTTATATTTCTACCTATGTCTATTTTGATCTTGCTTCATCATTTCTTTTCTCTATAGTTAGGTGTGTTTATTTTACAAAAAAATAGTTTTTCAAGTTCGACCACTTTATAGTCTTGAAAAATTATGTGTTTTGTCATTTATGAACAATTCCGCATTCTCCTTTGAATTTCTGTCTTGATGAGATATCTATCTGAAATTTTAACAACCTATTATGATTTTTGTTATTTCATATTATTCACATGATTTCTAAGGAGCAGATATATAAGCTTAAAATATTCTTGATTTATTCAAAGAGCAAATCCTGAAAAGAAAATTCTCTGGTAAGATTGAATTCATATCTAGAAGTAATGAAGGGAAGATAGAAAATAAAATTTTCTAGAGTTTATACTTTGTGGAACTTTCATGATTCTAAATTAGAGATCATTAAATAATAAAAGATAATGTGAAATGTGATCTGATTGTAGTCATTTAAGTATCTGGCTAATAGAGTGTAAATAAAGTTCACTGTGCAAGTAAATTTCTAATAAAGGACAACTCAAGATAAGATAGATACAGCCAAACATAGTAATAAGTGGTCAAGAAAATAGATTTCAGAGAAATAGAAGGGAAACACAATTTTAAGAGTCATCAGTCATCAGCTGCAGTGAAGAAATCAAACAAAAACGATGATAGAAGAATGTACATGAGGTGAAAATTTAATATAGAAGACAATCTAAAAAGAATATAGTTCATAGTTTCACACTGTAGCTGTAACTGCTTCATACAAAATCAAATTCCCCAGATTGATCTGGTCAGAAAATATTAAGAAATTTAAAATCTCCTTGTTGGTTATAAATTTCATACTAACCTGATTTGAATTATTTTTAACTGCAAAAGAGAAGAAGAATATTGAGTCTCACAGAATTAATTAGCTAAGGTCATGCATCCAAAATGCTTCCAATCAAGGATCTCTGAAGTATATACCAGTGTAGTCAGTTTGCTCTTTTATCAAATCTTTAATTTGGATAGATGTCTGGATGACCAAAAAATAAAAAAATAAAAATCTCCTGTATATTTAGTGGGACAATGCCTCACCTAAATGTGCATTCCAAATGTGACATGAAACAGGATGACTGGAGATAGTTCAATGCAGGATAGAGGTTTTGAAGTGGCTTGTGGTTTATTCAAAACTCCCAATGGAATTTCACTTCTAAGATGCAGTTCAAGACCAGGAACAGACAGGGTATCACTCTGCCAAGAAATGAAATTATTATTATGGTCAGCTAGATAGTTAAACTGGAGCTGGCATCTTTATTCACCTATCTAACTCTTCCCAAGTATCTGGGATAGGCAAATGGTATTAAAGGTATCATCATAGGTTGTAAGGTTTTCCAAGTAAAGTTGCCTTCTACAATTGACTGATGGTGATTTTTGTCAATGTACAGATAGCACTTATACAGTGCTTTCCAAGTTTTTTATTATGTCCCCAAAATGCTTATAACCACTAGGACCATCACGACCAGCTTATGCTATAATCTTTCAACTTCCATTTTCAGTGAATCATTTTGGTGTCTGTATTATGTCATTGTTTATAATCAGTTTATGTGATCTTCTTGCACAAGCTGAGTATATGATTTACTGTTTCTTCTGCTTCTTTGCATAATCTTCACTTTGAATCATTTGATGATTTCTCAATTTTAGTCTTGACTGCATTGGTTTGAATAGCTTTCTCTTGAGCAGTCAAAATCAAGCCTTCAGTTTCTTTTTTTTTTTTTTGGTAAACCATTGCCCAGTCTTATCATTATCCACTTTTCCCTTGATCTTTGTCATATTAGACCATGTAATACTTTTCTTTGCCATCATTCTGTTTGGGTTTTTATTACATTACTTTTTGTTTTCTATACTTTAAGTAAGTTCCAATTTTTAACTTGTATTAACATTTGTTCTTGGATGTCTTTTACATAATCATCCAATGCATGCTTTGCTTCTTTGACAGTTTGTTTGACCTGAAGTAAACTTTGTTCCATTTTTCCATACAATCTGTCAATATCATTATAGGGATGTAATTCATAATGAATAGTCAGTTTTCTTGTTTGTTTTTGTTTTGGTTTTTTTGATCCAAACTGTCCAATTTGTCTATTTCATAATTCGAGCAAAGTATTGTGTGACAGGTATGGCTATTAATGGTTTGATTTTTTTTTATTTATCAATTTTCAATTTTGCCTTTAGCAATTTTCCCAGTCTTTGGATGCATTCTTTCCTATCACATTTTTAACTTGTCCATGATTCATGTTGTCCATCTGTAAAATGCCCAGATACTTTTAGGCTTCATCCTGATGTCTCCTCATAATTTGGCTATTCAGCATTTCAATTTCATTAGTGTTTGTGATTTTAGTATTATTTATTGCTACTGTAGCGTATTTCCTGTAGGTCACATTTGTTGTAAGCCATTGCTATAAGTATGCTAAATGTTCTTATATTATTTATCAATGACTGGATTTAAATTTCTGATTTTTCCATAAAAAGTCAATGTGAGATTTTATTAATAAAATTTTACTTTTGGGCATCAAAGATTTGTTTTCTTTAGAATCACTGAAATGACAAATAATAAAGATGATCATGAGTGACCCTGAAAGATATCTTTCCTAACATTGACAAGCCCATATTTTTCATTTCCAACCACCAATTCTGTCTTCCTTTCATTTTACTTTCTAATATTACTGATACCAGTTGTTTCAAAAAAATTGATGAACTAACCATGTGGTATTGAATCAAACACCTTTTCATGATCTATCCAGACCAGGTTTAAATTGTTGTTGTTGTTGTTGTTGTTTTGTGGGTTTTTTGGCTTTTGTTACTCTGCAGAATTTTTTTAACAATCAAAGTTTGATCTTTTGCTCCGCTTTTCTTTTCTGTTCTACTAGAAGAATGTTATTTGCTTCTAAATAATCTTGAATGTTGTCTCATGTTATGCCTGTGAGTAATTTAAACATTGTAGGCAAATGTAGAGGAGGGCAGAAAATATTATTGGAATTTTCCTTCCTTTCCTTAGTTTACATTTAATGAAATGTAAGAGAAAAACAATGATTTCAAATATTTCATTTACTCCCAAGAAAAATCACTAAGTTTTATTTAAATTCAAACTGTTACAATTTGTTTTCACTGTAAATCATTAGTAAAGAGAATGAGTGAAATTAAATCTTTAATTTTTAAAAAGTTTGTTCTCATTCTGTATTAACTTTGCCAGCATAATTTTTGCTTGCACTTGGTAAGCATAGGTTTAAAGTAAATTGGAACCACATTAAAATAAGATTTACCCAGAATTTCATTTCTAATACATCTTTTTGAGCCTTTCCTTATGCTGCAAGATCCTATGAAATTGGACGGAATAAGGAACAAGAGAAGGAAGAATATGATTGTAGACAAGCCAACTCTAGCTGAAAAATACTCAAAATCCTTTCAAGGCACTTAGTTGAAAAGTCCTGTATTTTCTTATGAGTTTGCATGCTGTTTAAATAATTGCATGAATAAAAAATATCATATATAAACTAAAAAGCAACCATTACTCACGGTCATATGACAAAAATTACAGATAAGTGGGCTTTTTGTGGTTTGTCTGCAGCCTTTCCTATTTCTTTAAAGGTCAACAGGCTGTTTTTGCTATGTACAGATTGCTCACTGACTCTGAGGCTAGATTTATAAGGGCTGAATCTGGACTTGCAGGTGTCTTAGTCAGAAGCGATAAGAAATATTTCTGCCTTTTGTGAAGGCTGGCAGAATTACTGCTTGTAAATTGCCAGACACATTGTTTAAAATTGCCAGATGGAAGAGTGTCCAGCTGCTGTCACTCAGTATAATTTCATGGAACCCAGTACTATTTCTCTCCCTTTAACATCTTCTATCTCCCCATTTTATTTACCAAAAGAAATACATCCAATATTCATATTCTATTGGTTGATGTTTTGAAGTATGCCAGCTAAAATCAGGTAAAATACAACAGTTCAATGAAGTCAAATTTATAATGAAAGTTTCAAAGGCCAAAGCAGAATTTTATTTTGTTTATTCATCAATGCCATGAAAAATATTAATTTTTTATTCAGAGTATCAAGAATGCAGAGATATTAATATCACTGGCTGCAAGAAGTTTGAAATTATTTTTATTAAAGCCAGTACAGCAAATTAGTTATGAAAACATAACTTTGACAATAATAAATCCATCGATTCTATTGCTTTGACTGCCAGTATCTGTTAATACGTACAAAAAATAAGGCAACTAATTGAAACAATTATTTGAAGAAATTGAAGAGATATTCATATCATTGTGAATGTTTTTTCCTGTTCTCTCTCTGCCTTTCTGTTCAGTTTTATAGCCTTTTAAAGTGTTGATGCAATGCTTCTTTGGCAAGTATAATGATAACTTTTAAAACTGTACTTTACTACTCACTTCCATGGCATGATTGATAGTGGCTGATAAAAGAATCTATTTTTGAACTAAAATATCTTCTTGGTTTTAGGAGATATCTTCAGCATTTGAACATGATGAAAATGTTCCTTCCTACTTCAAGTCATACTGGAGATGCTACTGGAAATGTCTCCGTGGGTTCAGTACAATTATCTGCAGTGGACAACCTTTAGGGTTGTGGTTTCTACAGAAATGTCCATCTGTGTGCAGAATGTCCTGGTACCAGGGGTGAAATGTTACTGGTTTGCACCGGTTTTGGTGAACCGGTAGTGATAAAAACTACCGGTTTGGGTGAACCACAGAGGTGGGTTTCAACAGGTTCTGACCAGTTCTGGAGAACCGGTAGCAGAAATTTTGAGTAGTTTGGAGAACCAGTAGTAAAAATTCTGACTGGCCCCACTCCCATCTATTTTCTGCCTCCCAAGTCCCAACTGATCGGGAGGAAATGGGGATTTTGCAGTATCCTTCCCCTGGAGTGGGGTGGGAATAGAGATTTTACAGTATTATTCCCCTGCCATGACCACCAAGCCACACCCACCAAGCTATGCCATGGCCACCAAGCCACACCCACAGAACCGGTAGTAAAAAATTTTGAAACCCACCATTGGTAAACCAGTAGTTAAAAAGCTACCGGTTTGGGTGAACCGGTAGTTAAAAAAAGCTACCGGTTTTTCTGAACCGGTATTTCGGACAATC
This sequence comes from Masticophis lateralis, assembly GCA_030761175.1. Classification (NCBI taxonomy): domain Eukaryota; kingdom Metazoa; phylum Chordata; class Lepidosauria; order Squamata; family Colubridae; genus Masticophis; species Masticophis lateralis. Next base: position 232,186,506 of record JAUDYJ010000002.1, read on the forward strand.
AGCTGTGCTGCACGATTTATATTCGCTAGAAAGCAGGAAATCCTGTTTTCTAGCAAAGCTAAATCGTGCTGCACAGCTGTCCCCCCCTCCCTGTCCTACTTACCTTGTTAAGCCTCCTTTTTCCACATGAAGCATGTGTTTGGCGTACACTGTGCATGCATGTGGGTACAGCATGCTTTTGGAGCACACTGCGCTTGCATGGGCAGCGAACCTGTGGCAATTCGCGGAGGATTTCACCACTGCCTGGTACCAATAATGTGATGTATTTGTGGAAACCAATTTCTCAGTGTCCTAAAGGTGCTTTTTCAAGAGGCAACTGGACTTCTGGTTTTTCTTTGAATATATTTCACTTCTAATCTAAGAAGCATTGTCACTATCATAGTGAACCATAATTATATTTTGATCTATTTAAAAGTGTCCAGTAGTACGGATATGTTTTGAATTGTTTACATCAATAAAAATTAAAGAATTTAATGGGGAGCATTTTAAATATGAAACTATCTTTAAGTACTTCAAAGATAAGGTGTTGGTTTTATTTTTATGAGGAAATTTACACAATGTAATAATATTATTGCATTTCTCAACTATTGATTACATTTCTACACTAGTAGCTATGAACTATTGATTATGTTTTAAAGACTGTTAAAAATGTATTAAGTTTCCTGAAACAACATATTGTGCTGTATAATCACTGTGCATAATACACTTTAGCTAGCAGTCTGAGCAATTTGTAAATATTTATTTCTTGAGATCAAAAGCCTCCTGGGACAATGGCAATCTTATCAAGAATGTTAGAACTACTGCAATAAGGTTTCCAATAAAATAATGTAATCGAAAGTTATCACTGCCAAAAATGTAATGCAGTTACATCCCCATCGCTCAAGGAATCTTTTCATTTTTATTTCCCATAGGACAGTTAAATACTGCATGCAGAAGTGCATGCTGTATTGTGGGGATGAGAAGATAATTCCAGTCTACCACTGACCATGATCCTGAAATGGAAACATAATCTTGGTTTACATTGTAGTATTATTAATAGAATTAGTTCTAGATTAAATTTAGCATAGTTATGGCAATATTATATCTTTTCTGACTGCCCTCAAAACATGTTTTTTCCCCCTATCAGGACTGGAGATCACTTAATAGCAGAGAGCCAGTACATTGGTTGCACCAAAAATGTCTACAATCTTTGTTTCAGTTGTGTTGATTATTTGTTTTAACTGGTGTTTGTATTCAGTTTTAATGATTGGTTATGTACACCACCGAAACTCACCTTATGTGAGGTGGGTGGACATATAAATTTGATAAAACAAAAAGAAGTTTGAAAACATTTTTATCATTATCATTTTTATCTTACGGCTGGAATGAAGGCCTCCTCAGAAAAAGCCCACACACTATGGAATTATATGGTATACCCTGGCTGTTCTTGGATGTACATTTCACTCAAATCTCTTTGTGTTCCAGAAGTTTCTAAAATGGTTTTATTTCAATGAACCTTTGGCTTATAGGGTATTACAGTTGGCCATTTGAGTGTAGAATAGTTCACTGTATTATTATATAGTGTTTTCATATGATTGATCAGTTATATTGTTTTCTTTTTTATGCATCTTTTGGATCGTGGCAGTCTACAATTATTGTAAAATTAATTAATTAATTAATCTTTATCTAGGACAAAATACTTTCCAATCTGAAAATCTTATCACAAAATCTGGAGATGTATAGTACTGAAAATGGAAGCTGACAAAAAATTATGAAGCCAATATCCTACCATTGATATTATTCCCTAACATCTACTATTCAGAACATTAATATGCTTTGATCTTGGATGCAGCATAATAATGAACCAATCATGGATAGTTTTTTTGCTCTATTAATTTCTTTAAGCCATCTCACTTGGTAGCCATCATCCCATCCTGAACTAGCACATTCTACTTTTTTCTTCCTACTAGTAAAGTGGTGTCCTCTCAACCTTACCACTACATCCCTTAAATGTCCTTCAGCATACAATAAGAGCAGGAATGGTGTGTTGAGTATATAACTATTATTATAATGTTAAATTTAATAGTGTGCTATGGAGATTCTGCCTCATATAGTTTTTACTTCAAGCTCTGGACTTATCCGTATTGGCAGGTCGAAATATGGCCTTAACATATCAGCAACCATTTTTACATGGTGGGAATAAATGACATCCCCTGTTTTCAAGTTTATATACCTCAGAAGAAACTTCAGAAGGAACCTCAGTACTCTGCTTTATTTTCCTGCTTGGGTTACCTTTAGCAGCAGCCTGAAATATGTTACCTTCCTCTAGATCAACTACTTCACTTTAATTAGATATTTCACAAAGGTAGAACATTTGCTCCCCAAATCAATGGCTACTATGTTCTCTAAATTTACCTTTGTTCTCTAGATTTACCTTTGCAGTACTTTTACAATAGCACAGTTGTCTAGCATGTTGAAGATTATTGATTCAAAATCCAGCAGAAACTATTTTCTTCACTTTTATTAATTCCTCTTTCCTGTGATTTGACAAGAGATCCACTGAATTTATTTATTCATTCGTTTGTTTGTTTAACAGGTGAAAAAAAAATAAGCACTCAGGGAAGGAAAAATAATTATAAAATTAAGAGCTTACCAGTGTATGTAGATATGTTCTTTTAAAATTTCATTTGATTCCCAAGGAACTGTAGAATTAAATAATATACTTGTTGAAGAATATAGGTCAATTTATTAACAATTATGGTTTATTGCATAATTGTTTATTCTTGAAACAATTGAAATTTCCCTCAAATTATTGAAAACTATATAAGTTAACAGGCCCTAATTTTGGCATCCATATTTACTCACATTAATAATATTTTTCAAGTTCTCAAAGATCTACAGATTATATAAGAAAAATGACCTGTCCATTAATAACTGTTGTTTTTCAACATAATCAATAAATGTTATATATGTTCTACAATACCAAAACTAAATTTAGAGTGAAAAGATTTACCAGTGACCTATTTTATTCCTCTTAGTAGAATATGTCAATGGTGCTTTCTCTCAGTCCTTAATCTCAAGTATCAAAATCTACAAACCAAAAATAGGCTCTGGTAGAAAGACGTTCACTTCTTCATAGACCAGAGAAGCTACTTTTAATTAAGAAGCAGCATGAAAATACTTCCATGGAAATTAGATTTGGCCATTAAAAACTGTCAAAACCCCAATACAGAAAGGAATCAAATAGGCTTTCTTGTTTTGAATTTTGGCTCACCGCCTCTCAAAATTTATTTTAATTCTACAGTTACAATTTTAACAAAAAAGTATGTTTCATTGTCTCAGAGAGGTGATTACCATGCTTCTCTTTGTGGGTTATGTGATTATTCTTTGTTCTACGCAGACTAGACTCAAGAGAAACATTTTAGCCTTAGCAACCTATTGTTATGAGGAAATGCTAACTATTAGCTATTCTAAAATTAAGGTCATGGTTTTTACCCATAGGAGCTGACACTAAACAAATCCCTGATAAATAAATGAAAACAGAAGAGCAGATTCTGTCTTCTGAAACCTTGGTTTAACTTTCTTTTCCTCTCAATCTTCTCGAAAACAAATTAGGTCAGTTGGTGAAAGGACCGACAGGAGTATAAAGGCAATACTGGATTTCTTCTATTCACAAGGGGCTATCATGTACCAGCAGTCATTAAGATCTTTAAAGTCAAAACAATTTTCCAGATGGTGTGTGGTTCCCAGGTGAACGCCTGCAAAAAGTGAATGGAAACCATCCAATCTAAGCCTTTAATGCATCCATATGCCTTGAATCTGAGGTGATCTCCCTTTTGCTCAGGTCAGTATTTATCAATTTAATAATTGGCTCAAACTAAATTTTCTAGGAACCGTTTAGCTATACTGATGTTTTATAATAAGTTCCAATCAATGAGGAAAATCCAGCTTCAAAAGTTAAATGTCAGAGTGATGGTTGAACTAATTTTTGGCAGCACTGGAGGTAGACAGGATTGAAACTTTAAAAATAATTCTCTAGAGATAGACTATCCTCGAGATAAGGAACCTTTGTTAGATCCACAGTGTTCAAGATTAACAGAAAGTTTTTTCTTCCAGCAAAATACCCATATAATCATATGTGCCTAAGTGCAAAAAAGCTTTTCTCTAGCTGGATTTAATAAGATCTCTTCAGGAATATTAGGAACTATAGCATTCCCACTTTGATATAAAAATGCCCATGAAAACTTCAAGAAATTGCATTTCTCATTCTCATATTTCTGGGCTGCCTTTTCTACAGCATTCTATGGACTGAATTTATAAATTCCTTTGTAATTAATAGACCTTCTTGGAGGATTGTTCCCACTTTTTGTTGCTGAAACAGTGCCCTGGGATCACTGGGAAAATCACAAAATACTCATCTACTGCTTTTTCAAATTCAGTCACTAGTTACAATTACAACAATTGCAAATTAGAGGAAGCTTAATGTATTCTATCATTTAGTGTTGAACAACATACTCCATCTGATTGTTTAAATTCTACCTTTGTATAATCTGTATATCTAATCTTTGATCAAATTAACACTTTTATTTAAGTTCACCGAAGCAGGAAACCTGTTAAGGAGTTGGATGGACTCATCCAGCCAGCAGAGCTGTCAAACTCCTGGCTTGGGGGCCGGATGTGTCACGCGCTGGCCATGCCCACACCCAGTTTAGCGAAGGGGAAAAGTTCTGATATGTCACATGACATTGCTGTGATGATGTGAGTTGACACCCCTGGACTAGAGGATTTGTCAGTGAATTACGTTAATCAAGGAGTAGGCTAGTGTACTTCCTTAATACAAATCCCAAATCTAGGGCTAATAGGGAATTTGATTTTAAAAAAAAAATCACCTGAGGTGAATTGTAAGGTTGCCAGAAAGTTGAGGAACTACAATACCTTATTAACTTAAAGTTACTAAAGTCCTAAAATTATTGTGATTTTTTAATTAAAAAAAATCTCTGTTTCTGACTTGTTGAGCCTGGTTCTTTTGCTTCAGATTGTGATACCATCAAGAAACTGAATCAGGATTTCCATCCCATACAGTTAAGATAGCAAAAAATAACTGGGCATCACCCACATATTAATGCTACCTGATGCTGAAAAGGTGGATGACCTCATTAGCAGCTTCATATAAATATTTAAGCCCTGGGGCAGGCTATATTTTTCCCCTTAACAACTATTAGGACTGTTAGGTAGGACCAAAATATGGCACAACGCAAAAAGATTCCATAGTTAATAAAACTGATGACTACTGAGAAATCCAGTAAGCAAGGCTGATTGTTGTCCCGTCATCGAAGTCCTTTCACAGGTTGTTCATGAGAGCAACTAATGCAATTTACACTCCATGACAGGCCTTAATCAAAACCACCAAGGGTTTCAGATAAATTAGCTTTTGCAGAGCCCCTTGAAACTTAACTTGCCGGATGCATGTCATACTTCTTAAGAAGGAATGAACCAATATCTATCTCAACACAACTAGCCCTTTCATAATGGTGCACTAACCACTGGAAAAATCCAGCATTTTTTTCCCCCTTCTCTAGATATCTGAACCTAGCCAACAGATGGCAGAGAAGTCTCACATATCTATTTCTTTGAGATCTACAGATTCAAAAATATTCCAGATAAATTCTGCTAACCTGTCAATTTTTTGAATTCTGCTTTTGCTATTTCCAGGTCAGGATGAATATGAGTGATTTTATTCATGAAATGTCTAGCTTTAGACTCACAATAAGCACTTGACTTATCTTCCAACCCATTTTTCTCTTACTGCTCTAAATGGTACTTCTGGCTTGATATTCCACAGATGTAATAAGGGCAGAGAATTAATTCCACTTCAGTGCCCTAACACAGAGTGTAGTCTTTAAGCTTAGTTCATATCCATGACTATTCACTGCTGTCCCTTGCCTTCTCAATATGACTTTATTATGTTTTGCTTATTTCTTCTTAACATTCTTCTTGTATTGTGTTTTTAACTGATAAGTAAAATGTAATATTTCAAAGAAATAAATTAGGTAGATATCTAACAAGCTAGGCTCTAATAAGGATTTGATTTTGATTTATTCACACTTATCATAATTAGATCAAGCCACAGTTTTCAATTTTGCTTATAATTGAAAAGTTACTATTTATTCATAGTAAACAGTGGATAATTTCAATCTTTTCCATCACAATCATATGAAAAACAAGAAATAATATGATTGTATCCAAGACTCACAGCTTGTTCTTTTAATACTATCATGTCGTATAATATTATAAGTCAGTAGGATGAATCTATGCAAGTTTCATTCTTAAATTTGCCCTTTTTAATTTGGGTATTTGTATTTCTGTTACAAAACAAAATTAATAACATATTAAAATACCTGTGAAATTTAATTGTGAGTGAGGATAGTATATATGATGCAGATATTCAGAGAGAGAGAGAAAGAGAGAGAGAGAGAGAGAGAGAGAGAGAGAGAGAGGGAGAGAGGGAGAGATGGGGGGAGGAAGGGAGGGAGAGAGGGAGTGTGGTGGGACTTTATTTTGGACACTACAGTACTGATGCTAATAAAATAATGTCCTCTAATAATATATACAAGTAAAAATACTTGCAAATTCAGTATGTACAGAATAACATAAGATGCATAATTTTATATAAAAGAGCCAGTTTGGGCTAGTGGTTAAGGCATCACGTTAAAAAGTAGGAGAATGTGAGTTCATCCTGACTTATTCATTAAAGCCAGTTGGGTGACTTTTGTGCCAATAACACTCTCTCTCTCTCTCTCTCTCTCTCTCTCTCTCTCTCTCTCTCTCTCTCTCTCCCTCCCTCCCTCCCTCCCTCCCTCCCTCTCTCTGTCTATTTATATATATAAATTATATATATAATTTTATTTTCGTAGGTCTTTATCTGTATCATTCTTTAGGCCAGGCTTTTCCTACGTAAATCAAGATGTTTCACAGCCATAGTTCAGTGCAATCTCATTCACTAGTTTCTAGGCTTTGATGTCTGAGAAATCCTAGAAACTAGTGAATGAGATTGCACTGAACTATGGCTGTGAAACATCTTGATTTATGTAGGAAAAGCCTGGCCTAAATATGTGTGTGTGTGTGTGTGTGTGTGTGTGTGTGTGTGTGTGTGTGTGTGTCTGTGTGTGTGTATTTTACGTGGGAGAAAACCCGAATAACCAAAGACCTACATACAAACACCTGCAAAAACCTCAGAACACACACACACACACACGAAATCTAATCTTAACATACTTACTTTTCCTCCTTAAGTCTCTTCTCCCAATTTACACTTATACTTTATTACAACTCCTTTTCTCCTTCCTTATCTCAATAACTGAACCTGGAATATCTTATTTTTTTCCTGGGTCTCTAGTTTAACTCCCAAAGTTCCTCTGTCCAGCATCTGAATCTCCATCTATACTATGCAATCCATCCTCCTGGTCTTCCCACACTTTTACAAGCCACTCCAGGATTTTCTTTTGGAGTGAAGGTCTGGAATCTCTAACTTGGCAGGGTGGATTGTTTCTCCACTCCATGTTAACCAAGTGCATAACTTGCAGCATCTAAAACAATCAAACAAAACCACTCTTTTTCCTTACTCATTCTATATTTAAGGCACGTACCTGCCCTTTACAGGTGCCTTCTAGCATTTTTTCTTTTTCTGTCCATGTGTTCTTGGTCTAGAGCTGAATCAGGTACCTTTCCAAAATAATAATAATAATAATAATAATAATAATAATAATAACAACAACAACAACAACAACAACAACAATAATCTTGGCACAGATCCAACCACTCTCTTTCATTCAGGCATGTCACTCTGTCACTCATTTTGAAATACTTTGCCCTGAATAAACATATTCTAAATTATGTACTGCATGCACTTTTAAAAAACTGAAGTGTTTTCTTGCAGCACTAGCGAGTGCTGTAGTGAGAAATACCAAAGTTAACTATAGTCTGATCCACCCATTAGTCTGGATAATATGAATCAGAATGATTCACTTACTCTTGTGTCAATGCAGTGTGATTAGTTGCTTCATTTAAAGTTTAATCATAAATGACTAATACTATATCTTGCCTTATACCTGCACCAATGTGTGGAATACAGCCTGAGAAATAATCTAATTGACAGCATATCAGAACTAGAAAAAATATTACACACATTTACTTATTAAAATGATTGCATATCATATTTTTGTCCTCATTATGGTCACAAGCTATTATTCATGTGACATGCAGAAGAACAGGCCACTGATAGCAATCATTTAAATTTAATCTCACATCATTATTGTCTTACATTCTGATGTCACACCATTATTATCTTTAAATCATGAGTAGATAATATGAAATTTAGAATTCAGAACATCTGTCATTAGCACACACATAAGATTCATAAGAATTCATAAGAAAATGAATTCTTATAGTATAAAATGTTGCCATAGTGAACATGGTCTTTTGTAAAACATTCATTTGCCAGGATGGTTTTTCTGTTCACAATTTACTTTTAATTTTCTCCACTTCTAAGAATTATTTATCCATCACCCTTATTGTTTAGACATGCTTAAGAGAACTATAGAGGTTTTGGAGAAAATTCTTGGAAATAAAGCTGATGCTAGAAGCTGGGGAATCACTTTACTAAATGCATTTTTCTCATTGCTTGCACTTTTAATTAAGAGAATAATCATTACGTTTTCTATTGCTGAATTGAGAAAAGAAGTTTTCTTTAAGTAAAACAAACTATTAATTTTCTTACTGGCAGGGCATCCTAGCAATCTTTAATTTTTCTCTATTCCCTTGTAGGATTAATAAATCATAGCTGAATTGTATAGAGAGTATCATTTTTCTAATTGCCCAAATGAATACCATTTCCAAAGATACTTTTATAAATAATTATATGCTAATTGTTTTAATTTATTAATATTTAAAAGAAACACATATAACCTATAAGATCAAAGCAATAAAAGACTCTTTTATATAAAACGCCTATTTTTGGTCTGATAAACAACATAAAAAGGATACCTATAGCTATATAAAAAAGTAGTAGCTATAAAAAAAATCTCTATTAGAAAAACAGTATGAGAAGGGATGATGTGGGAATGTCACATGTAAGTTTTATGCTTACATCATGCACTTTAATGCAATGCTATGCATGTCAGGGTCTTTTTTTTCTTTAAATTCTAGCCCTGAAACTTCTGAGAACAAAATTTAGGTAACTGCCCAGAGTTACCTTGAGGCAAGATGGATGGCCTATATATTTTATAAGTAAATAAATAATAAGCATTAAGAGAAACAATGTTTGACTAATATATATTCTTCCCAGGAAAGAAAAAAAATGCATTGACTGTCTAGGACAGGGGTTCAAACTCTATTTTGTTGAGGGCCGTGTGAGGGTTGTATTTGACCTTGGGGGGGCCGAGCTAGGCCAACTTGATGTCACTCATGTCAGGGGTATCTGTGGTGGCCTGAGTGCTCTGCCAGCGAAAACGCATGCGGTCCACCCGAGCTCTTTTCTCTGGCAGAGGATTGCAGGAGGCCATCCCCCCAGCCGAAAACAGAGATTGGGAGTCCATTTTCACTGGCATAGGCACCATGAGCCAGTCCTTCACTGTTACCAGGGTGGCCCTGCGAGCCAGATCTGAGCACCCCCTGAGCCTTGAGTTTGACACCTCTTATCTAGGACATACAACATGATGAGAAGATTCTTCTGTCTAATTGTTCAGAAGACTAAATACTTCTTAGCATTACCTTTAAATACAGTTAAAATAAAATGGAGTCCTGAAACCCTCCTTTTCAAAAGTTACAGGATTCGTAACTATTTTATAAGCATGTAAAGGTTTTAAAAAATTCTTCCCACAAACCAACTTTAATGACACATTTCCACAAATCACCTTGCATCCCTCAGAATTTTCTTTCTAAAATTATAAAAAAAAATCTCTACAATATATCAGTGTTTTATACTCTTTTCATACAAGTTATCATCCCTAACCTCCTTCACCCAATTTCTGTCCTGCAATTTTTATATGAATAAATATCAGTATTATAAACCTTTTCACAATACCAATGCTTACAGATATCATGAAATTCCTTCAAAAATTAAAGTACTACAATCACTTCTAGATATCCAGGTATAGTTAAAAGTAGTTTCTGAAACATAGTGTCCTGCTTCAAAGTCAAAAAGATAACCATAATCAATGCATGCAAACTAAAACAGAATCTCTAATACGCTTGTCTGAATGATTTCTTCTTAAAAGGAGCACATAGAAGAATAGTCCAAAAACAGTCCAAAATTCTGAGAGGAGGGTCATGGTTGTTAGTCAGGTTAGAGATCAAGGTTTCTTACACAAACAGGAACATCACACCAGAGCCAGAGATCAAACATTGCTTCCAGCAAAGGGCACATGTGTCGGGGCTGTTTCTTAAATCAGGCTGTAACCAGCTGTCTCTAATCAAGAAATTGATTCCCTTGCTTTACAAAGAGTTTCAAAGAATATCTCTGCTCTGTTTTCCTCTTAATTTATCACCCCTACATGATTCCTAGGTTGATGTCTCCCGACATTTCACAGGCTGAAGAAGCTTTCTCAAAATCATATTTAGAGTCTAAGTCTTGGCTCTGTGCCATGACACATAATTCTCAGCAATTTCCAAATTAGTTTGAATGGTTTTAAAGTAAATTCTGCTATTTGTTGGAGACAGACTGACCAAGCCGTCCAGGAGGAGGACTCAAGTAGGAAATTAGTTTGGAATTATTATGTAGGTGCAAGAGAGCAAGAGCCAATCCCTCCCACCTTGAATGACATTGAACCTCATCCAGACTGGCCCCAAACTACTAATCTGGGAAGATTCCTATGAAATAGGCATGAGCAATAAAGTGGCTAATTGACTTCTTCACATGTGGAGCGGGTTGTTTGCACCTGACACTATTTGAGAGTTGACACCTGACATATATCTTAGGGTTGATGCAATAGCTCATACTGACTTTTTTTCCCTGAATCTGAGAGTTATATAAATATCAGTTCGTGACAAAAAGTTCTCATTGATTAAAAAGAGAATATAAAAGACACCATTCTGACTAAACTGAGAAGGGAAAAAAGATATTGTTCTAGGTGTCCTCCAAAATGACAGGTAAAAGTAGGTCATGCCCAGTTTTAATTTGTATCATCCAGAATGACACTGCCTTTATGCTTGAGAACTCTCTGAAATAATAATAACTGGTCCAAAACTAATGTGTTTGACAAATATGAATGCTGGAAAACTTTCAAGTGATTAAAATAGTATTTGAATTAAATTAATTAAATTAATTGAATTATAGCAATACATAATTCAAAATAGACCAATTAGAACAAAACAAAGAGTTGATTTTACTTGCTTCAACACAAGAGTCCAAAAATGTATAATGACTCCAATTCAACTAGATATATATAGATTATGGTGGAGTGGGAGCTGCCATGATCAATATATATATATATATATATATATATATATATATATATATATATATGTATGTATGTATGTATGTATGTATGTATGTATGTATGGGTATGGGTATGGGTATGGGTATGGGTATGGGTATGGGTATGGGTATGGGTATGGGTATGGGTATGTATGTATATATATATATATATATATATATATATATATATATATATATATATATATATATATATATGTAGGTCTTTGGTTATTCGGGTCTTCTCCCGCGTAAAATTGGAAGTGTCTTGGCGACGTTTCGACGAAATCTCATTCGTCATCTTCAGGCTGGTGTTCTCAGCTTCGTGCTTCCAGGAGCAATATATATATAGTCAGGAAAAAAAATACATTAGTAAATTAACTATTTTAGTAAATAATTTTATTTAATATATCTTACTTATATTCTGTCTGATTAATCTTATTATTTGATATTGTGTTAAAGTTGGAAATTTTGTATAGAAACCCAGGAATTTTTTTTTTAATGTGCTTATACTTTCTTAATTTGTATGCTATATAAAATCTTTGCCAATTTCTAAGTTGAAGAAAAGGAACAAAGGGTTAGGTCTTCATGTATTTTTTTGAATACATCAACATTTTTCACAAGAATTCTTTCACCACATTTTCTATTGTCATTGCCATTTTTAGCAATATCTGTTAAAATTACTTGGGAAAATCTTAGTGAAATGCACAGTGAAATAAAAGCTTTGAACGATATTCCACAAGATCTTTTTCGTTTTTGTCAAATGTTGCCTTTTGCTTAGAAGTGCTTCTTTTGGGAAGATCAAAACAATATTTTGTTATAATGCCATGGATTACAAAGGCAAGGTAAGTTACAGCCCAAACAATACTGGCACCTGAAAAATAGGGACATTAATCTCAGTCACAAATGCTTTCAGAAATAGCCTTGGTATGTTGCCAGATTCAGGAGCATGTCACAATTCCTTTTCAACATTTTTTTCCTTCTTTGCTCCCAGCTTATGAAGCACATGGAGATATTCTTCTTTAACTTTGATATTGCTGTACATGAATTCGATTAAAGTTTTAGGGATTTTTTCCCCCCATTACTGACATATGACCTCTGGAGAAATAGTTGGACTTTATGATATAGTATAGGGTATTGTGTATAGCAATTAAATTCAAGGCCATAGATCAGTGGCAGAGCTAATGTTTTGCTTGCTAAAGCTCCGTATTTCTTCATAGGAATAAGATGATTTCCACCCTGCAACCTTGCAGAAACTCTACAAGTTAAAATAGATGAAGCTAGGCAAATGGACTGATGGTCTGCTTACTATAAGATATGTTCCTGGGTGGCTACATAATCATCTAATCCATTTTAGTTCCTTCTGAATCTCCTGTGAACATAAGAATGGAAGCAGTGCTGCTATATCTCCTTGTATCTTATTTATTTTCCATAAGAATAAACCAAATGGCTGTAGCATCTGTTAGATCACTTCATTTAACACTGTATTGAATATCTAATCCAATGCAGAACTCTCCTTGATGTCAAGATTTAAAGTTTAATAATATGAAAAATGTCACTGGGATTTGTACATATGTGGGCTAGTATACCTGCTTTTTCCCAACTTGAATCATAGTTGAAAAAAGAGAAGAGTATCTATTTAATGGTCTGCTTTGCCTCGCCTTCCCCCAGTCACTAATATACATTTTTCCCATCTTTATTCCTTCATAAAAGAATAAGACCTTCACTTCCATTCTTCATTAAACAAACAGAAAATGAAAGTTTATCTTTTTATGCTCCCATGTTTGTTGGTTTTGAAGCTTCTTCCTTCCTTATTCCACTTTCAATAGTTTCCATCTCTGGACCTTGTAAATTGGGTATCTGGGGAAGGTAGTAGGATTTTTTAGAAAAGTAGAGATAAAGATAGAGGCGCTGAACTGATTCTTTTGAGGTGGGAAATAAATGTCAATACCATGGACCTTGAGACAGCATAGATCTTTCTAAAGACAGTGAGAATACATATGAAGGAGAGGTTAAGTGGAGGAGGTCATTCTGTATGTCCACTAAATCCTAATTCCCATTGCATACGCTGTACTCCAGCTTGCAGTTATAAAAAAAAAAATGAAATGGGTCTAAGTAAATGATTTGATGATGCTTAAGTTAAGAAGAATATCAAGAGTATATGGAAGAACTTCCAAAGCTCATTTGTCTGCTGTTGTTCTGCTGCTCAGTATGAGTTGGTTTGCTATGAGAAAAGAGTATAGCATCAGCATAATTTAAATAAGCTAATCTTCAATATGAAAAGAAGGAAAAAACCCCCAGAAAGTAGTGAATGTGATTTCATTCAACCAGGGTTGCAGAAAAATCTTGGTTATGTAGAAAACCTGGTTTAAAGAAAAACACACATAAAACCTACGAAAAGTAAGATATATATATCTTATATATATGTTTTCTGAGGTTTTCGCGGGTGTTTGTATGTTGGACTTTGGTTATTCGGGTTTTCTTCCATGTAAAATTGGAAGTGTCTTGACGACGTTTCAATGAAGTCTCATTCGTCATCTTCAGGCTGGTGTTTTCGGCTTCGTGCTTCTAGGAGAGATAGCTAGATGATAGCTAGATAGATGATATGTAGATAGCTGATAGATAATGGAAGATAGATAGATAGATAGATAGATAGATAGATAGATAGATAGATAGATAGATAGATAGATAGATAAACTGTGGGGAGGTTGGGAAAAGAATGAATGGTAGAGCAGACATAATCTAGAGATGGAAGTGAACTATATTGGTATTCTATCTCATAAACAACAACTCCACCCAAGTGGTCAGAAATTGGGAAAGATGTATTTCAAATCATTCCGAGGCTTCATTTTATTTTACTCATTATAAATGGGACTGAGAAATTCCTATTCCTCTCCAAATTTGGCATTTCTTCCTATCTAGTGTTACAGATGCATTATTGAAATCTCAGTTCCTTGACCTTGTCTAGCTATGTGAGTTATGACAGCTGGGTAGAATAACCTCAGTGAGATTGGATTTAGTCTATGCTTCTTCTCCTAGGAGATTTCAATGCTGTAATTCTCATTTTAACATTTCTGACATAAAATATGCATTGAGATGAATGGCAAATTAGCTTCTGCAGTTGAACGGTAGCAATTTAAAGCATGATGATAATGATAATTGGTGATGATTTTTTCCTTTTTTTAGTAAATCCACCAGGGCAATGCACAATAAATCTAAAATAAAATACTAACAGAAAAATAGTTTGTGGAACAGAATTCTGATAAGCTATTAACTATTGTTCCTGGAGGAAACTTTCAATGGCTTCCCTGCAACAACCTCCTTCAATGGGGCATGAGTTTTTGTAAGCAAGGTTTGCATCTCCGAATGTCATCCGATAACAGTATTTTTGGAACTTGGCAACTTTAAAACAGTGTCTGCAGTAGGGTAACACTTATATCTGCTGCTGACACAAAGGCATTCTTTTAGTTCGATGTGTGTTTGGTTGATCAACAAACAAAAATATATGACATCTTTTAGCATTTAAAAAAAAAACATCAGGGAATGGTTCAAAAGTTGATCTGTCTGCAATTGCTGCATGGATATTTCTCTGTTGTTTGCTTTCAGTTCAAAAGAAAGAGCAGAAAGAGCATACATTCACCACCATCACTAGCTTCAACTCTCTCTCGCTCATCTGCTTATTTTTGGGGACGGGATATATTCAGAACATATTCATTAAAAAGCAACACATCATCTTCAGTTAATATTGTCCTCACCAGTTATCCATCAAATGGCTTTGTAAGTGTTATCAATCAGAGCTACTTGTATTTAGATGATCATTAGACAGAAGCAAAATATTGGTGCAGTTTGAAATTGGTCAGATTTTTGCAGTCCAGATTCAAGTCTGAGTTCTATTGACTATTGATGGTGAGAGGAATTTATCCTGTTAAAATCATCTGGAGAAGAATGATGTGACCATCTTCTAAGGGACCTTGGAACCAAGGAGTGCTCAGTGGAAAGGATACTCCCTTCATCTACCCCAGAAAGGTAAAAGTGTAATTCAAATTTTAAATGTATTATAAAAGTGAGAATAACTATTTTTGACATTTTATTTTTTGAAAGTAATTTAAAGTTGAATGGCAATGCACATTTTGTTCACCTGTCTAGGGACGGCAAATATGTAGGCAAAATTGCAGCACCTATATGAAGACATATCTAACTTGTTGCTGCTATTTAGTAATCATCTAGATTTGTGGAACTCAGATCTGGTTACCTAATTTCTTAGAGTTTCAAATAAACTCATTAAGAAACCATAGCTTTTTAGAATTTTAGAGAAATTCAAACTATAAGCCAAAACATTATTTGTCTTTGCACTACAGCCTGTTATTCACTTTGGTGAATAGAGCAGCTTTTTAATACAAATTTAAATATTCTCCTGATGTTAAAGCAAACACAACGAAGAAGCTTAAAGTTATAAGCACTATGAGATACAGATAGTTCTTGACTTACCACCATAATTCAGTCTGGGATTTTGGTCATACATCATTGCAGTCAGTAAGCAAGATGCTATATGACCACCTTATTCAACAGCCACAATCCCAGGTCTCCTGACTGTAGTCATTAAGAAATCATGCAGATCATTAAGTGACTGCATAGGAGTGTTTCAGGAATGGAGGTTTTCTTGGGAGGCCCAACACTCACTAGCATGCAGAAACTAGCAAAGGCAATTTTCAGGTCTAGAGAGTCAAATTTTCTCAAGGCTGGAAAAATCCTCTCTAGTCTTATGGAAAATTGCTTTAGCTAGTTTTCTACTTGTACTTCGCATTGGCTGGATGCAGCTGTCAGAAGCTGCAGTGGAAGGGTGACCCAGGCATGGTGAGAAAGGGAGAAGAGCCAGAGTGTTCAGGCATGGCAGGGCAGGGAGGAGGCCCATGTATCAGTGGGCCTAGCTGGTCAAAGCTTCCCAGCCTGCAGTGTGTGTGGAGGAGTGGGAGAAGTAGTACTCCCACAGTCATAAGGATGGACACTTGAATTTTGATCAAATGACTGTGGGGGCATTGCAATGGTTGGAATTTCAGGCAGAGATTGTAAATCCCATCCAGTCATAATTTAAAACAGTTGCTGAACAAATGGTTATAAATTGAGGACTATCTATAGACTATCTATGCATTCTGTGCATGTAAATTACTCATATATCCACATTAGATACATGCATATATGAAACAGATGAAAACTTAGACTTAAAATTGATTCTCTGTTTTTTCCGTTTGGCAGAGATGTTTCTCTCTTTTTGAGTAGCAGCAGCCCCTATTTTTGAAGAGGCAATAATCATATAAATCATAATAATACATGTAGGTGGGCAAAATTATAAGTAAATATCACCATGAACTTCACTTATGGAGAGGTAAATAATAAGGCTACAGAATGCTTTGAAGGGATTTTCTGTTTGAGGAAATTTCAGTCAAATCACCCCATCAAAATAGGTTTGTAAATCAAAGGAAGGACACTGCTTTGAAGCAGGGAATAAATCAGTCCCTTTAAACCACTTGGCAGTTTTCAAAGTACTTTGCAGATTAGTTGACTTCCCCCCCCCCCCCATTTTGAGGGTTGTGATGAACAATATGTAATATTCTAACTTCACTTCCTTAAATGGAAAATGTGGAGTGGAGTATATGTGGTATGATGGGCTGACATTGAAGTTACTGGCTGGCCAATGATTTTTGCCACCACATTAAAGTTTTAGCATGTCAGAACTCTTTGTGTTACTAAGATGCTGGTTTTCATACACTTTCTTAGTTCCCCGCTTTAAACCTTCTTGTTTTAATAGAACATACTCTAACTCTTCTATGCTGATCCTACCAAGAGAACTTGCCAACAGAACTAAGAGTTCAGAAAATATTTCATCACTCAATTTAAAATAGGTTGACACTTTCTTGGATCAACCTGTTTTAAACATACCATATCTATCTGCAAATATCTGGAATATAACTGGAATGCAGCAAAGAGAAACACAAAATCATAAATGTTTGCTTCCATCTAGTGATCTCTAGAGTTTCACAGCTAAATCTTGAATGCTTAACCAGCATATGCATCCTGGTAAATCTTAAATTTATCCTCAAATCTAAATTCATAAACTCTTGGATCTTGGAAATCTTGGATTTCCAGCAGAATCAAATCAAAGCTGATAGTTATATACCTACTGAAGAACACATACTGACAGTTAACAGTTGGTTTTATTTTCACCTTTTAAAATGTTATAATTAAACTTATTTACAAATCAGATTTAGAAAAAGACATTTACAGGTTTCACAAACATCCTGTAGATCATACACTGAACAGAAGTATAAAGCTTCAAAGCTTTCCTTCCTTGCTTCCTCATCCATTTTCTCTCTCTTTGACCATTCAGTATTTAATATGGGCACTACATAAGCTTCATCAAACATTTTTAACTGCTTCAAATGCCTCAGCCAACAGATGGTGCTATATATAACAATTTTATGAGGCTATATAACATTCCTTATTTTGAGAAAAAGATGACAATCAAATTGCACATTTTAATTATTTCATTATGATTTGTTTGTCTTGAAATCTGTTTGAAATTAAATTCCCTATAATGTATGCTCTGTGTAAAAATGCTATAGCAAGAAGCATCTTGGAATTATTGCTGAGATTATATTCATTTACAGATGGAAAATTAATTGGAATATCCATATACATCTGTGTCTTTCCCTACATTAAATTTCTGTGTGAGAATAAGCTAGTTTGCAGTAATCACGTGTAGCCTTCCACAATGGGTATGTGAATCAAATTTTATGTTCTTTTTACTCTTATACACACATTTTTTTTTACTATAACTTTGTAAAAAATAGCATCATATTTATAAATCTAAATGTATTTCAAAAACTGGAGTCCCTGGTGTCCACTGTGTCCCTCAGTGATTTTTAGGAAGTATGACATCATTTATCATCAAGCATAGGCCAAGAACAACATAGAACAATCCAGCCTAAGTTCAATTCTTTATTTTCTCATACCAGATAGACAAACTCTTTCCAGAGTAAACCTATACTACTCTGGGATTATGGGTATACCTTGGGAGATTCTAGGGAATCTTACTCTTCTTCTGTTCCAGTTCCAAGCTCAGTTATCACTTGTCTCGCCTCCATCCAGGGAATGTGCTCCCTCTTTCCTGGAAACTGCTGCTTCACTTAAGTCCATTACACCTCCTCTCCCTTCTCAGACACATGCTAGCATGATTTTTTTAAAAGATAAAGTGCTTTTCTTTAATTATCCACATATCTTTGAGTTAAAGAACTGTTAATAAAATGAATGTGTCCATCATTATTTATTACTACAACTAAAGAGAAGCTAGCAATATGTCTGAGGAACAGGGATTTTAAAACACTACACTTTGAAGACAAAGCCTAATGAACTAAATTATTTCTGAACATATCTAGGTATACCTTTATGTCTAATCAGTTAAATAGCTACATCTGGAGGGACACAGCAGAGATGCCTTCTCCATTTTGTGCCTATCTTATGGAGTAGCATTGTCAATACGATTCAAATTACTCTAACCCTACTTGCTTATCACAGCCTCTTTAGAATTAGCTTTTCTGTTAAACATTGGGTCAAGCATAGCATAGCATAGCATAGCATAGCATAGCATAGCATAGCATAGCATAGCATAGCATAGCATAGCATATTGACCATGTATTTTGTGTGTGATTGGACCCACAAATTTGTCTCTGGTGCATAAGCTCTCAGTACAAGCAATACAAGCAACAAGTGATAAATCATGATCGTAATCATAAAATATTTTCATCATAAATCATAAGATACAACACTCAGTGATAGTCATAGGATACTAAATGCTAAAGAGCATTTTAGATACTCAAGAGACTTTGCATCCATCTTGACTCAATTTTTTTTTAATTTAAAACATTTTTTGGTGTGGGTGTGTGTATGTAAAGTGCCTAGCACATTATATTTTATTATATTTCAATGTTTTTGGTTATTGCATACTGTTTACATTTGTGTACAGCATTTTGAATCACTGGAGGGCCATATAAGTTTATTTCATAAAATAAGTAAATAAATGTTTTGCACCTCCTTCCACATAAAGTATCTTAATGGTGTGTTTATTTAACAAGCTACTGTTATAAAACTTTTAGCAAGTTACTGTTTATGTTAAATGAGTTTTCAAATGTTGCACATATGGTTTTCATGTAATATTTTTGCCTCATTCAAGCATTTACAAATCGTTAAGTAAGCTTTAACCATCAGGACAATTATTCTGGTTATAAAAACAACGGAAATGTAGAGCTATTTACAGATTCTAATGATTTCCACATGATTACATGGCTTTTTTCACCTGCCAATGCCATTTGTGTTAACAGAACCTTTATACGACTATTGTATATGACAGTGATGGTGAACCTTTTAGACACTGAGTGCCCAAACTGGGAGCAAGCATGCCCAAATTGAAACATGTGCAAATGTGCACATGTATGGACATGTACATGCGCATGCGCAAACATGTGCGAATGTGTGCATTTATGGACATGCACATTCATGGCCATGCATGTGCGCACGCGCAAGCGTGCACACATGTGCACCAGAGACCCGAAGACCAGCTGGCTGGCAGGAGATGAGGCATCCTAACACCAGCAGTGCGGCAAGAGGTAAGATCTTTTTCTTTCATGAGCTTTTTTTCATCGTTTGCAGGGAAACAGAAGCTCACGAAAGAAATGCCACAGAGATCTGACCTGGGGCAACAGTGCACGTGTCAGCAGAGAAGGTTCTGTGTGCCACCTCTGGTACACGTGCCATAGATTCGCCATCACATGTATATGAGATCACAAGAATTTACTTGATTCATGGACACATTTGTCAGAAGAAAAATTATGTGCCCTGGGGAAGCTGTAATTTTGTATCTCGTGTCTGAATGCAAATAGTAATTAATATTACTTTTGGTTTGGTTTGGGGGTTTGGGTTTTTTGTTTTCTGGGAGGAGCAGGAGGTTGAGACTATACCTGTCCATAGCAGCAGACATAAATTGGTCTTTTTTTAGATAAATAGTCTGAAACATTGTGCCTCTCCCAACAAATGAAGTGGTGAGTAATATAGAATTCTACAAATTGGTAGATTCTACAACATCAGAAGATAGGTAATATCTGTGAGGAGGATCTGAATGTGATGGGCCACAGATAAACATGGAGAAACTGTGGGATATTACAGAAAAACAGACAATACAATCTCAGATCAAATACTGACTCTACACTGTTTTGGTCAAACCTCACTTGTAATGCTGTGTCCAGTTTTCGTCATTATCTTACAAGAATGCTGCTGAGAAATGGTTAGCAGAACAGAACTGTTACATTTAGATAAAAGGACAGAAGGTTAAGGCAAAACATAACAATAGACTTCCAATAATGTCATAGGCTGTCACAGGGAAGAGGTGGAAGATTTATTCTCTGAGGATAAAAGTACCAAATGGTGGAAGTTCTAGAAAGAAGAACCAAACTCAGAATAAGAATTATTTGCCAATGATGTTTCCAGTGATACTCCATGTCCCTGCATAAATATACACATTGCTTGTTTATACATGTATAAACTTACACAAATTTACTTTTTTTTTTGTTTCTTAGTTTTACAAATTTTATTTACTGAAATCTGTTTACAGATGTGCACATTCTCTGTTCCTATATAATGTACATCTTCGACTCATATAATCCATAGTAATATCTGTGGGGGTCAAAAATTCAAGAAGATAATTGTAACAGTGCAATTGAAGCCCTCCCCCCCTTAATGAGTCATACTAATACGCTAAGTCAGTTTGTGATTTGTTTGGTTTCAGCTTAGCCAGTTGGATGAAATCAAATACCATGATTTATTATACAGATTACTTTGCAAACATGGTCAATTGTGTGTTGCACAATAATTAATTATAAAGTTAGAAATAGCTTATCACAATGTGTGAACCAAATTATGCATTAAGTTCATAAGTGTGCACTACACAGAGACATATCTTATTTACTTTGGCCGTGTCATGTGGGGAAATTCACTAGAAAAAACAACTATGTTGGGAAGAGTTAGTGATAAAAAGAAACCAGGATATCAAAGAACACAGTGCTGGACACTGTGGCTTTACATCAGCCAAAACATAGAAAAACTCAAAGACATAATTAAGAATTATTTAAACATTATTTATAATTAAGAAGAAGCTTCTTGAATGAGAAGTGACATGTCTTCAAAGAAAAAACAAGAAAGGCCAATTGCCTCCTAAAAAAGCACCTTTGGGAGAACCATGACCTGGATGATGCAAGATTGGAAGATGTGGAGTGACCTGGCCCACGGAATCACCAAGTCCTGAATTCAACTGAATGGATAACATCATCACCATCATCACACAGAGACATAGACTCATATATAGAGACTGCATTTTGGTTTTAACCAGCCTCCATGGTTAACAATAGAGTATGTTTCAAAACCCTACTGCAAGGTAGGAATTACCAATGTACTTAGAGGATAAGCTCATTTGCAGATAAGCCAATCTTTGAAGTTTCAACCAAAATACCATGAAAAAATGTGTCACCTGTAGATAAGCCAACCTTTGAAGTTCTACCATAGCAAAAGGCAAGAAGCTGCAAACTTGTACATCATAATTTATGAAACTGTACAATTTTAAGGCTGTAACTATGTTTTAAAAACTGAGCTATTGTCCACAGATAAGCCAAACACTTTTTGGATGTGTTTTGGAATCTAAAATTTTCAGCGAATATATACAGTACTCTATACTAGGAAGGAGAATTCACTCATATTAGATCATGACAGCTGTATTTAAATCTAACCAATAATAAAATAAATAAAGTTTTTAATCTAGGAAAATGGAACTAATACTGTATATAATATCCACACAAAATGTAGGATTCAGAATTGCAGAATTACTGGTGTTTATAAAAGTGTCAGCAGAAATTGAATAAACATGATTTTAATTAATGACCTGAGGAGACATTTTTTTACTATTTGGGATTCAAAACGTTTTATTAAAAAACTAAAAAAACCCAAAAGATACATGGTAATGCAAAGGGCAAAGAAGCAGATAAAAAAGAAGAAGGAAGATCTAGTGCAAAGAATACAACTCAAGAAGTATTTTAATAGAGAAAGCTTTTATATTGTATGTGTGTTCTTCAGAGAACCAAACAAAATATTCCCTTTTGCCCTAGCAAACAATAAATCATCCTGAAATGTGTGCAGATGAAATTTATTTTACCTTCAAAATCTATCAAACAGTGGAGACCATCCTATTAATCTCTTTTATTAGATTGTTCAATATCTACATGTGGCAGTCACAGCTGTTCTAGCATCATACATTTCAGCTGATGTTGATCAAACCATAAAACAAATATGCTTTTATAGATGAATCATTAGATTTTTGTGTTATAGCTATATCATCCATCTATCTGTCTGTCTGTCTGTCTGTCTGTCCATCGGTAGCTCCGTCCGTCCGTCCACCCATCCACCAATCCACCCATCATCTATCTTTTCTATCTATTTATGTTGATCAAAACATAAAACAAATATGCTTTTATAGGTGAATCATTAGATTTTTGTGTTATAGCTATATCATCCATCCATTATCTATCTATCTATCTATCTATCTATCTATCTATCTATCTATCTATCTATCTATCTATCCATCCATCCACCCACCCACCCACCCACCCATCATCTATCTTTTTTATCTATCCATCTAGCTAGCTATATCTAGCTATATCTGGCTATCTAGCTATTTAATCTATTCATCCATCAATCCATCCAACTCAAGGTAGCATACTTATGTAATTTTTCTACTTGTTATTGTTTTCCTGACAACAAGAACTCAGAGAGAGAATGTGACTGGCCCAAGTCACCCAGCTGGTTTTCATGCCTAAAATAGGACTAGAATTAAATTTTTCTCTGTTTCTAGACCAACAACTGAACCACTAGACTCTTATTTTAAATTTAAACATAAATCATAAAACTGAAAGGCTATGCTTCTGTCTTCTTTGCAGATAGTTTAATTTTCCAGATATTCTATTAATCTAGGTTATGGGGTTTAATTATTGCAATTTTGCCATAATTATCTGGCTTTCAGATCTAACTATGCATTTTGCTGCCATAATTAAGAACATTAGCATACACAGTGCCATGCTGTATCAGACCTCATTGTGCATAATTTCAAACATATTTCTGTAGAAACTATTCATATCAAGTTGATGGGAGTTTACTCTTTTAAAGAGTACAAGATCTAACTCTTAGAAGTACAAGGTCTGACACCTTAGAAGTATTCTTTAAATAAATTTATTTCCACATGAACAATTTTTAAAACAATGCTTTTTAAAATGGTTCTATGTATTTGCTAAATGTACGCATTGTAAGCCGCCCTGAGTCTCCGGAGAAGGGCGGCATATAAATCAAATTAAAAAAAAAAAAAATCCAGCGCCATATTGACTGATCATTCCTATAGTTCTTTATACCAAGGTTCGCCAACCCTCAGTCCATGACCCGGTAATGGTCCATGTCCTGTTGGGAACTGGGCCACACAAGTGTCAAGCAAGTGCGCACAGCTCGATCTGCATGTGAAACCATTCCCTCCCCCCAGTGCTGCTGCTGCCAGTCCATGGAGGTTGAGTACTGTTCCTTTATATTACTCTGGTTCCCGTGGTGGGTTGTCCCAGATCGGGTGAATCGGTAGCAGTGGCGGCAGGAGGCTCTGCCCACAAGTGAACCACTAGCGAATGAAATTGAAACCCACTACTGTCTAGTTCCCTGATTTTTCCATATTGAATACACGAAAGAAGCTTACATGCATGTACCTTAATCGGCTGTACCTTGGAAAGCTGAAATCAGTCTCTTCCACATATTTTTCCCCCCTTAGGATACATGAAAAAAAGTAGTAATTTTGTAAGAAATATTTGTAGAAATAATTATTAGAAAAATATTTGTAATGTTTTTTTAATAATCTGGATTTGCATTATGTGTTTATTAAACTTTAGATAACACTGCTTTGAGCTGGTTCTGTGAATCATTATTTATGGTTATCCATCTCCTTCCAGGATATGCTTGAGTTCTGGTACTGTGGTCATTTTTGGTTCACTGAAGGTCCTGTTTGTAAGGACTTAAAAACAGATTGCCTGCAAATAGCATAACTACAGTCTGGGCTCATGTTGTTTGTTGTATTCACTAACACTACAAGTGGTCTTAATGAGTTTCTCATTTGCCAGCTGCAAAACAACCTGTCTTGTTGGCAGTTAGCAACACCAATCAGGCACTCATTCCCATTTCTTCTCAGATTTATGTTACAGTACATACTTTTTGGCATAATCGTATCAACAGGTGAGAGGACAACTTGAATGACTTTGATTTTAAGCTTGAAAGAAAAGAAAAAAGATCTAAAAAGCTAAGAACATATTGACCACTGTGATCAGGTTGGCCTTTGGAAGCTCTCTTCTCTTTGGCATTGTATGGACAACAGACAATATTTTCCTATTTTCTTCATTTCCTCTGCAGGCAGGTGTGACAGACTGTGAGTTCATATACAGAAGATAAAAAAAATACTGCATATTTATGTTAACATTTTTCTGACTGTTAGTTTTATTTCTGCAACCGTGTAATTCAACTCAACTCAACGAAATGAGATAATTTCCACTTGGCAGCTTGAAGTTTTCCACTTGTGCTGACTGTTTCCTTCGAGTTACCCTTGCATCCAAGGTCTAAACTCCTAGTTATGGCATTGCCAAATGAGTTGGCAGCTAAATTAATCATGCCTGTTATACAGCAGGGCTGTAAAAACATATTAACAAAAAATCCAGGCAATAATTCTCTGAAATAAACACCAAATCCCTAATACTATATGCCTAAGTCAAAAATAAGTTTATACAAGATTTTCAATTCCCTCAGTGTGGGAGTCTACCTAACATTGCTGAGAGGAATTTTTTATTGAATACTTACTTCCAGGAACAGCAAGCATATTATATGTATCTATGCCAGGAGTCTCCAACCTTGGCAACTTTAAGACTTGTGGACTTCAACTCCCATAATTCTGGGAGTTGAAGTCCACAAGTCTTAAAGTTGCCAAGGTTGGAGATCCCTGATCTATGCTGACTTATATATGTGTGGCCTCTAACTGGGATATCTGAGAGAATAAAAAATGCAGCTCAGTGCTCTTAACTTTCAGCAAAGTGTTTAAAACATCTCTTGTCAAGAGCACAGACAAAAAAGAGATTGTTTGGGAATTAGCATGTGGTGAAAACTGCAGGATTTTATTGTTATCTGATAAAGAGAGTTCAGCTTCTTCAAGTTTGTTCAGTTCAAAAGAAAGAAATGAAAAATGAGACAATGAAATCAGTTAAAAAGAACTCAACTTATTTAAAACTATTTCAAATAAAGTTTAGAAAATATTTTTGGAAGAAAATAGCTTTATTTCACTCTGATCTGAGGACTTCCATAAAATATAATTAGAGGCTCCAAACAAATTATAACCTAGTTAGCACTATAGTATGCTGAAATGTATGTTATTTAGCCAGTGTCAAGAACATTTAAAATAATATCTCAGTGCCATCAGATTTCAGCCATCAGATCTTGCAAAATTGTAATGATCCATCACAGTAATATGGAATTTTAAATTGCTTAAAATTATTATTTTTAATTATTATTATTATTTTAATTTCATGCTCCTACAGAAGCTACTGCCCACCAGTTTGATGGGCAGTAAACTAGTTAAGTCATTGATAGGAACCGAAATAATAAATTGATTAAAGTATTAATCAATGTAGATGACCTACATCTCATATATCAAGGGATTTCTTGTTCCTGTTCCTTTTTTCTTGGTTAAACAGTTATATCACACCTCTCCCTGCAATCATGGGATCACCGTTTGGTCATTTGGCAATCAGGCTCACAGTCCATCATGAAGATGTACAACTGTTATCATCAGGACACAACTGGTGTCAGCAGCTCCCCCCCCCCCAAACTGGAAGGGACCAGGTTAACCTAAATGGGCTTACTAGTTGCCTCTCAACAGATATAGTAAGGGTGGAGAAATAACTACAATATATACTATAGTATATTTCACTATTCTTGTCACCATGAAATTCTTCCTTGTGTTTGGCTGAGTACATTCCCCATTTTTTCTCCACCAGCATTTTTCTCTAGGTATCTTTTATGGTGTTTTGTCACCAAATACTCCTCTAAAAAGCAGGAGGTCCTCCAGGATCCATGTGCATAGAGATTCTGCAAAGGTACAATCCACTCTAAGGCCAGCTGCCCTCTTATTCCAAGTGACAATTAAGGCCTTTCTTGAGCCATGTATTTAAATTTAATTTAAATACCTTGTACCCAATTCCTTGCAACCCCTGATTTGCATATACAGTACATGCATAATTTTCCTGGCTTCCTTTAACTTGAAGCAGCACTTAAGTTGGGTTGCAGCCTTCTTTACCCTTCTCAGATGTCTTCTTGGGGGTGGGGAGGAAGGAAAGGAACAGAATAATGAAAGTGGTGTTATGCCATTAAAATGCAAACCTTAACACTTTTGAGATTGTGATGACACAACATAGGAGCTGTGATGGTGCAGTGGTTAGAATGCAGTATTGCAGGCTAACTCTGCCCACTGCCAGGAGTTCGATCCTAACTGGCTCAAGGTTGACTCAGCCTTCCATACTTCTGAAGTCAGTAAAATAAGGGCCCAGATTGTTAGGGTCAATATGCTGACTCTGTAAACTGCTTAGAGAGTGCTGGAAAGCACTTTGAAGAAATATATACATCTAAAGGCTATTGCAATTGCAATTTCTATTGTTATAATTGAAAACAGTAATGCTACTTTCTTCATATTGGAAAAGGCAGGAAGGTGCAGCAGATGTATTCGCGCAAATGTCCATAAAACAAATGCTACAAAAAGACTAAGTAAGACAAAGGAGTTTCTCCACGCAAAAGATTAGAGAAATAGAAATAGGCAGCTTATTTAATATATAGTATATATATTCATGCAGTATACATTCATCTGAATTTTCCTTAGTGCATAAGAAATTGCATTGCTGAGACAATCAGCTTCAATTCCCACACTCTATATTTAGCTCTCCCTGTCCCCAAACCCTAGGACAGTGGATAATAGTACTGGACTATGCTATTCTCTAAAATGTCAGACAATCCAAAATTATGTCTCCTGAGCTCCCATAATTCACAGCCTCTCAGCCATTGCAGGAGAGGGAATGATGGATTTTATTTCCATGCACTGGCAAAATAGTTTTTGAAATGTTTATAAACTCATAAAAAATCATAAATTTTAAAGGACTCAGTCAGAAATATTGTAAACATATTGGTTCATCTTCAAGAAATACTACTCTTGCCCAATCACAACCACACCTAAATCTTGAATTTCTGATAGTGAATCTGTTACATCAATTGTTTTTGATTTCTTCTCTTCATTTCCCAGAAACTTTCTTCTTTGGACATTGAAAATGTCAGTCTTTGCAAGGATTCTATTAATTGGCTAAAAAGTGGGATTTTCTTACAAAACAAAGTGAGCTCTCGTTTTGTCAGTGGTTTCAAAAAAGGACTAAAAACTAGTTTGTTTTTAAAATAATCTTGGAATCTGGGGATTATGGATTACCTGGATTTAACACTAAAGGAATCTAGCTGCATTTATCCACTAGCAATGCATCAATTCAATGTATCCTTCCTGCTATATATCTCATTTCAATTTTACAAACTACTCTGGAGGATAGTGGGACATCAGTTCTTGGGAAAGCTCAAAAAGATGCCTGCAGATGAGATCATGAGAATGTTTCCTTACAGGGGCACAATTTCCTTGTGTGATACTGAAAGTCACCCATATATTTAATGCTGATGATTTAATACTATTAAAATGCAGCATAATGAGAAAGCAAACTATCCCCAGCTTTCTTTCCAAATATTTTCCTGGCAGCTATTAAGCTAGAAGTTCTATATTCAATTCAGTCACTGCAGCAGAGATAGACGAAATGGAGCAGGTAAATCAGCCACTGACATTTGCATTACCCGATAACTAATCTAGAAGCCTGAGCCATATTATGCTTCCAATGTGGAGAAATATGTTTGATTATTAATTATGACATTTAGAGAATGGCTTTCTTTGTCATTTTAAAAGCCAATCTGAATTGCATGCAAAAAAGCTGGCCACCTGAAAAATGTTTTTGATAGAATTCTGCCACATCTAATTTAATCTGTTGATAGAAATCTCTTGGGACGTATTGATTTTGGATGCAATGTTCTTTAAAAAAAGATTGATTTGCAAAGACATAGAGAAAAAGGTAGCATTAATGCAAGCCCATCAAACATAATTTGATAGAAGTTTGATATAAATATTCATAATGCTAATTACAAGATTTGTCCTAGTTAGCTCAAGAATGGTCTAATTAGGAAAACACACTATGAAAAAAAATAGTGGAATAAATTGTAGGCTTTTGATGATAAAGCCTGTATTGTTTGATCTTGTACAGATAGTCCTTGATTAATTACAGTAATTGGGACTGGAACTTCTATTGCTAAACTAAGCGATGCAGTCATAAAAACATGATGCCATGTGATTACATCACTTAACAACAGCAATCCTCAGATTCCCTGTTGCCATTGTTAAGCAAATGATCAGAACTTGCAACTTCCTGCTGGCTTCCAACAACCAAAATCAATAGGGAAGCCAGCACCAAAGTTGCAAGACCCATTCTTAATAAGCATTTTCTCAGGTATATCACAAGTAGGCCAGCAGGCAGATGAGTGCTAGGAGTACAGGAGGAGGGGGTGCTTTAGGCACACAGGCACTACAAGATATGAGACCCAATGGAATCTCAGCAAGGAATCTCAGGATAAAAACCAGCAGATCCAGGAGTGTTTTATGGGAGTGACATCTTCCCTGTCAACTTCCTCATTAACTTTGCTTGTAGAAGCTGATGAAAAGGGTGATTGTGTGACTTTCAAACACTGCCACTATCATAAGTGTGAGACAGTTGTCAAGTTCCCATATTGCAATCACGTGATTGTGGGGGCGCCTTGACACCAGAACTTCAAGGACAGTTATAAATACCACTCATTCAGTATTGCTATAACTTCAAATGGTCACTGAACAAGGAGTCATCAAGGGAAGACTGCCTGTATGGGTATTTTGCAAGCCACAAAATATTTGCAAGTGTTCTAATTTTGAGGAAATGAATGTAACATTCAAAATCTTAATTTATGTGAGGAAAGACGTGTATAACTGAGACTGAAACCTCGCAGCTGTCATAAAGAAGAAAGCAAGCATCGTAATACATTTGATTTTAGATTCAAGGAAATATGGAAATAAATGTTAGCACATGAGTGGATTTTAACATCACAAACATGAAGTCACAGCTTTTAAATATATTTAAGTTTATAGACTATACCTTACTTTCTAGGAGATATTCGTTCGAACTCAATGGAATTAATGTGTACATGCATATGTACAGGATTACATTGGAATTCTGGAGAAGGAGAAGGTGCTATTCTTAAAAATGCTTTCTATACTTACAGTTGAATACTTCATAATCACCACAAGTAGATATTCCGCTAAGAAATACTCATATATTGACTGGATTTGGGTTTGTGTATGGCATGAGGGTGCTGCTGAAATCAGTGGATTTATAACCATAATGTTTTAATAGATATATAAAAAAGAAGCATCAACTCTTATCTTTGATTGACTTTAAACTTAAACCCCTAATTGCACATGTTATTACAGGGCTATTTGAAAATGATTTAACACCTTCACAGCAAGAAAAATAATAATTAATATTACAGCCGGTTAAACTAGTTGCAGAGAAAACAAAGTTGGAAGGAACAAAAAATTCAGGTCCCCTTGGGAAGTGATATTAAAGCTGAGAACTGTCCTACAATATTTGACAGAGCTTCTAGCCTTTCTGTAATGGTTCCCTTGGGTACAAGCTTGGTACAATATTTCAGCATTTCTCATATCTTGTCTAATCCACTCATTTTGTCTATCACATCTTGTCTAACTCACTAATCCAAAGACACACAAGTTATTTCAGAAGAGAGTTTTGAATGGTAGTACCAGTTTATTGCCATTTGGGAAAATATATATAT
Source organism: Masticophis lateralis (assembly GCA_030761175.1). NCBI lineage: Eukaryota > Metazoa > Chordata > Lepidosauria > Squamata > Colubridae > Masticophis > Masticophis lateralis. The sequence goes on from JAUDYJ010000002.1 coordinate 232,217,068, forward strand.
TGCCTTTCTGTAACAAATCTATGACTGCTTAAGGCATCTGAGATTTCTGTATTTTTCCATGGCAACAATGATAGACCAATGTTTTCTCACTGAGACATGCATGAAATAAATTTTAATTTTTTAAATATTAATTAGATATTAATATCTAATATCACATTTCAGTACCTATTAGATATTTGTTGCAATTGCATAATTTTTCAGATTTTGTTTGTCAATATTTTGAATATTGCATCTTTCAAAATAAATATTTATGACTTTAACAAGGCACTCTCACCCCAAACACATTAGCACCTGCTTCTATGTGTTAAGGATACATTTCCACTGGCATCACTACTTGCAGTCAACTTATCTGAAGTGCTTTATTCAAGGGGAACCGTTGAATGAGCAGCTGTTGGGTGACGGGTGGTGGAGGTTTCTTATAAGTGAAGTCAGTTTTAACATTTGTTCATGCTGGTATTTCAAGAATGTTTGTTAATAGGCATGAGTGACTAACCATTCTAACTTTGTGCACTAGGAAAATAGAATGTAAAATGTCTGCCTGCCTTTATGCATTGTGAGTTGAGGTTCTTCTGATTACTGTGTAATTCAATCAGGCCATTCCCAATATAATTAATGTTTCAGTCTGCCAACATATATGTGACAGGCAACATGGCAGAACAATGATCAAGACAGCTGAAGATCAGATGTAGAATACTCTCAGCTGCTTATACTCCCACAAGTGATGTGGGAGATTGCACAGAAAGTCTTGCCTGCTAATAATCTTTTGAAATGTATTCTTGCTAGTACCAGACTGAGAAATTCTCCTTCATTTTTCCTAGTCATTCTCACTCAAATTGGTGAAAGAGTTTGCTTTTGAAATTCTTTTAAAGAAGAGAATTTTGGAAAAAAGTTTTGTAAGAAGAGGGAGGTGTCTTGAATTTATTTGGATAGTTAAATCTAAGGGGAAGATAGAATAGAATAGAATAACAAAATTGGAAGGGACCTTGGAAGTCTTCTAGTTCAACCCCCTGCTTAGGCAGAAGGCCCTACATCACTTCAGACAAATGGTTATCCAACATCTTCTTAAAAACTTCCAGTGTTGGAGCATTCACAACTTCTGCAGGCAACTTGTTAATTGTTCTAACTGTCAGGAAATTTTCCCTTAGTTCTAAATTGCTTCTCTCCTTGATTAGTTTCCACCCATTGCTTCTTGTCCTGCCCTTAGGTGCTTTGGAGAATAGCTTGACTCCCTCTTCTTTGTGGCAGCCCCTGACATATTGGAACATTGCTGTCATGTCTCCTCTAGTCCTTCTTTTCATTAAACTAGATATACCCAGTTCCTGCAGCCGTTCTTCATATTTTTACCCTCCAGTCCCCTAATCATCTTTGTTGCTCTTCTCTGCACTCTTTTTAGAATCTAAGATATCATGAGGGACCTCACCCATTGAGCTTTGTCAGTCTACTCTTTTTGAAATTATTGCAGGTCTTTTCCTTTTCCTGGAAAAATTTAGAGAAAGAATCCAGCAAAAATATATTTTACATTAGTTCTGTATTTTAAATTAGGTCTGTTAAGATTTGAATTAATTGTTAGTTTCTACATACATTCAGGACATCTTAACGTATCAATTCAGGTCAATTGGGCATGCTTTTATATTGATATTAATATTTTCAATATTGCAATGCATCATAAAATTATTGTGAATAAATAAATTGTATGTGTATAGGATATGTGTGTGGGATACTTTCATTGCAGTTCTCATTATTTATAAAATATTGCTTTACTTTTCAGTAATCAAGCATTGCCATATTTTTTCCAACTAGGTTACTGTATGTTTTTAGAACTACTTTGCATTTAAGTTATTTCTATGCCATCCTTCGGATTATAATTATTTCCATCTTTTGATCATTGAAAAATCATTAATACTATTTCTTTTAGTTCCTGTAGGATTGTTTCCAAAAAGCACCATTTGTTGTTGTTAAAGGTGTACAATGAGAGTAAAAGCAATTCTAATGAAGTAAATTTGACCAAAGAAGAAAACAGAAGAGATTAGGAATTTACTTATTTATGCAATACATTTTTTTGAGATCTAAATAAAGCTGTTGAAAAAAATAATTACCTTTTCAGTAATCAAGCATTGCCATATTTTTTCCAACTAGGTTACTGTATGTTTTTAGAACTACTTTGCATTTAAGTTATTTCTATGCCATCCTTCGGATTAGAATTATTTCCATCTTTTGATCATTGAAAAATCATTAATACTATTTCTTTTAGTTCCTGTAGGATTGTTTCCAAAAAGCACCATTTGTTGTTGTTAAAGGTGTACAATGAGAGTAAAAGCAATTCTAATGAAGTAAATTTGACCAAAGAAGAAAACAGAAGAGATTAGGAATTTACTTATTTATGCAATACATTTTTTTGAGATCTAAATAAAGCTGTTGAAAAAAATAATTACCTTTTCACATAACTGAATCTTCTATTAGTGTGATATGATAAATGTGGCACAATATATGTTGAATTGTTTAATCCAGCAATTACCATGGGAAGCAGTTTTGCCCTGCCTAGCTACTGAAGCCAACACTATAGTTGTGTGGATTTTCTCATAGTGTCATAGAGCCAGCTGTTAATCTGTAAGGATTTTAAAAATTTAACATGCAGATATGAAAAATGAGAAATCAATATATTACAGATGAATGCTACTGCTAAAAACTGTTCTTCTATACAAATGTTTCCCAACTATGACAATTTCTGGATGTATGGTATATAGTGCCTAGAAATCTCCAATCAGAATAGTCATTGCTGACAATTAGATGTATTTAGATCTAATGTCGAAGTTGATAATGTTGGCCCAAAGGTGCTTTTTTCAAGAAGCAACTGAACTTTCTGGTATCATTGACAAGTTGAAGCTGCGGTTTCTGGAGGATATTTTCTACCCTGAGTTCCTTCACTGTGGAACACAGGTGCAGGCCAGGGGTAGGTTCTAATTTTTTTTACTACCGGTTCTGTGGGCATGGCTTATTTTGTGGGCAGAGTTTGATGGTCATGTGATAATTCTTTAGGATTTAGCAGAGGTACTTGTCTACCAGGCTTTTAACTGCTTGAAGAGCTGTACCGGTCTACCCAATTTGTTTTTGGAGCATTCCGGTCTACCCATTTGTTTTTGGAGGCACGGTTTACTCATTTGTTCTTGGAGCATTCTGGTCTACCCATTTGTTTTTGGAGGCACCAGTCTACTTATTAGTTTTTGGAGGCACCGGTCTAGCACCCCACTGCTTTTTAACACTGATCAGCTGTAGGTTCTTTGAAGTTTAACAGTTTTTTAAATTGTTTTTTTCCTTCTAGCCGATCAGCTGGAACTCTGGAGGCAGCAAATAGATTGGGGATGGGGCCAAATAAAAGGTAAGAATAACGTGGGGGTGGGGGGGATGGGAGGGCCCAGCTCCCGAACAAAGAGAACCGGTTTGGTGACATCATATTGTGGCTGAACCGGGCCGAACCGGGAGGAACCCACCACTGGTGCAGGCTGTTGGAGATGAGTCTGTGCTATCAAACTGGTGATATACTCCTGTACAGATTTAGTGATATCTATTCATTCTGATTTTTGGTAAATTGGTACTATTCCGTAATTTGAATGGAATGGTTGTCTTGTTTTAATGTGTTTACATTTTTAGAGCTTTGGGTTGTGGGAAAGAAGTTGAATCTTTCCCTGACATTCAAACTTCCCTTGTTCCTCATGTCTAAAACAGACAGCCACTTCCAGGGCGAAAGCTAAGAAATTACTGTAAAACAAAAGGTATCAAACTTGACAAAGAGATTGAAATAGGCCAACAGTGGCAGCCTATTCAGGAAAATTTTTCCAGGATGCCAGAGATTCCATCCATTAATAAACAAAAGATCCTTTCCTCCATGAGACTGCCACTTCTATCTTTAATACTAATTGAGCAGGAAATGAATTGAAAACTACAACTGAACAGTGTCCCCTTTTGGGGAACAGGTCAATTACACTTTCTAAGTATTTCATAAGGGTTGTCTTTTTCTGAGCATCTTCAGAAAACAAAGGCAAGGTTTTCCTATATAAGGGACTTGTAGGGAAGAGATCAGGGTGGCCACCTCCAATAGCTGATTTGGTGCTTTGTCTGTTTTGTACTCTAAGAAATAAACTTCATCTCTGCTTCAAGCAACTACCTATGTTCTGCATTCATTTTCTTGTCTCAGTTTAGAACAAATGGGATTTCTTTCTACAAGATTGATTGTGTTGTTTTTAAAGTAGATGCTTTAAGTATTTTTAATTCCATTGTATCCCCACTTGGGGATTGCCAAAAAAAAAAAAAAATGAAAATATGTATATGCAAAGTCCTAATATTTTTACCCAAAACTTTCAGAGGAACTTTTTTGTAGAACTGTTTGCAGCGTTGATCTTACTAGAATTGATGAATATTACCTGTCCAAATAAAACTTTCAGACAGAGTGAAACCTTTTGCCAAGTGTAAAATTGTGCTATCCCATTTACAGAAGAATACAAAGAGTGGTTTCTAAGCAGCTGAACTTAAGCCAAACTGGAAGAGAAAGCTCTGCTTTACAAAGAAGACAATTGTACTCTCCTCAAGTTGCTAAATTTAAGAAAAATTGGATACAGATGTTTTTAAACAATTATGTGCTGTTCCTATAGTCTGAATGTATAATTATACAGTAGCACACTAGGAAATAAATAACTGCTACGATATTTTTTGTAAATTTCCGTGTTGAATTTGTTATATTAATTTTATTGCTGAACTACTTTTGCTTATAAATCGTGAAATGACTTTGCCTTTCTTTCTTTTCTCCCTTGTTAGCTTTTGTCCACACACACACACACACACACACACACACAAAGAGAGAAGGAGAGGGAGAGAGAGGAGGGAGGGATAAATGTTAGGTTTCTTCTTTAATTTATACTTCATGTTTCCTACAGTCCCTAAGTCTAAAGCTATCTAGATATATATTGGCCATGCTGCCTGAAGGGCGTTGTAGGTTATTATTTATGTATTTAGAAAATATATATGGCTGCCCAATTCACTCTGGATACTTACTGAGGTGGAACTAAAATACAAAACTCAATAAATCTCAATTCCCTTGGAAACAAAAATCAACCAAATCACTTAATAGATTCCATATTACTTGGGATCCCTACACCCAATGGCAAAATCCTGCCTTCAGGACTTTTTGAAAGAGTATCATGGTGGTGGTTGAGGTCAATATTATCTCTGCAGGAATTATGTTCCATTATATGTTTCACTAGAGAACCACGATGGAAAAGTCCCTTCAGCTTGATTCCACTGTATGATTCTCCTTAATAGAGGGGACCCATAATATACCCTGCCTCCCCACTCTGATGAGCAGTAGTGAAATCTGAACCAGTTTACTACCTGTTCGCTGCCTACATATGCGCGCTGCGTGCCAAACATGAAGTGCACATATGCATGCACAGTGCACACCACACACCAAAAGGAGGCATAGTCTAAGTAGAACAGTGCATGGGGGAGTGATCAGCTGTGGCGCATGATCTTCGGAGCTTTTTAAAAACCTTTAAAATTTGATTTATATGCCGCCCTTCTCCGAAGACTCAGGGCGGCTTACAATGCGTTAAGCAATAGCCTTCATACTTTTGTATATTTTATAAAATCAGCTTATTGCTCCCACAAACTGGGTCCTCAATTTACCTACCTTAGAAAGGAGGGAAGGCTGAGTCAACCTTGAACCTGGTGAGATTCGAACTTACTAATCGCAGACAGCTGGAGTTAAATTACAATGCATTAGTCTGCTGAGCTATCCAGGCTCCTTTTTGCCTGAATAGGTTGTAAAAAAATGCTTTTAAAAGTAAAAAGAAGGGTCTGATGATTGCGTGCCACAGCTGTGATCGTTAGAGCCTTTTTTTTACTTTTACTTTTTTTTTTTACATTTTAAAAAGTTTCAGAGAACCGGTAGTAAAAAAAAAAGCCTAAAAAAAAAGTTATGTCGATCAGCTGAGAAATGCACAATATTTGGAACTTTTTTTTTTTACTTTTTAAATGTATTACATTTCTAAGTAATACAAAAATGCTAAAAAAGTAAAAAAAAAGTTCCGACAATTGTGCGTGGCTCACCTGATCGTTGGAATTTTTTAAAAAACATTTTTTACTACCGGTTTGGCGAACCAGTAGCCTTTTTTATTACCGGTTCAGGCAAACTGAACCGAACTGGGAGCATTTCACCCCTGGGTACATGTAACTGGGAAAACACAGTTATTTGGATAATCTGGCCATTAGTGCTTTAGAGGTGACAACTAATATCTTAAATTCAACCCAGAAGCAAAGCAGCAATCAATGTAGAGTACGCAAGAGAGATAACATGCAAATTTAGACCTGCACTAAACCATGTGGGTCACCATATTTTGAACCAATTAAAGTTTCCTGATACTTTTCAATGGCAGCTACATCTAGAGTGTCAGCATTCCAGAAGAACCCAACTCTATTTAAAAACTCCAAGACAGGCATTTTCTCAAAATTCCAATTTATTAGAGTAGGTATACTGGCACATCTGGGAAAACCCAAATCTGAGTGTTCTGGGTTTTCCCTCAGAAAATCAACATCTCAAATCCAGCCCCTCCTTACGCACAGTCACGTAGGCACTCATCATTTCCTCCTGGACTACTGTAATGCTCTCTACATGGGGCTCCCCTTGAGGTGCACCCGGAGAATCCAACTGGTGCAGAATGCGGCCGCGCGGGGGATTACGGGAGCAAGGGGGCGCTCCCATGTGACACTTCTCCTGCGTGAGCTGCATTGGCTTCCGGTGGTCTTCCGGGTGTGCTTCAAGATGTTGGTTACCACTTTTAAAGCACTCCATGGCATAGGGCCTGGGTACTTGCGGGACTGCCTTCTGCCACAATAGTCTCCCACTGGCCAGTACGCTCCCACAGAGAGGGACTCCTCAGGGTGCCGTCAGCCAGGCAATGTCGGCTGGTGACACCCAGGGGGAGAGCATTCTCTGTGGCAGCACCAGCCCTCTGGAACGATTTGCCCCCTGAGATCCATATGATACCTGATCTCCGGGCTTTTCGCCGTGCCCTAAAAACTTTTATTTTGTCAAGCTGGGCTGGTGTAACCCCCCCCCTCTCTTTTAGTTTTTAAATTGTCTATGGGTTTTAAATTTTAAATTGCCTATTGGTTTTTTAAATTTTCTGGGCCAAAATTGTTTAATTCTTTTACAAATTTTAAATTTTGTATTCAAGTGTTTTTATTCTTGGCTGTGCACCGCCCTGAGTCCACTAGGAGAAAGGCGGCATATAAATTTAATAAACTAAACTAAACTAAACTAAACTCTATCACATTGCCCAATCACCATCCGTCCCATCTTGAGCCACAACTTCAACCACTCCTCCTTCAGATGCAGGAACAACTTGACTTTTACTGAAAAGAAGAATGCTATTATGTCTAACTACAACCGTCTACTAAATCCCCCCTCCTACTTTCCCAAGCACAAGAAGATGGCAGCTGGGAAGCTTCCAGTACTAATATGGCTTCCAAAGCTGACATAGAGAGCATTACCTAATCAATAGGGTGTGGGTATGGTGAAAAGAGCTTACCTTGTTGGTTTAGAAAAGGGCATAACCTACATTTGTACAAAGACCCTCCTAGCCACGACTGATACTTTCTCATTGAGCAGGAGTTGTCCAGGAGAATCCCTAGATTATGCCCTGGATCTCTGTGGGGCAGTACAACCCTATTCAAGAAAAAGATGGCAATTTTCCATGGACCAAAAATCCCCAAATCTAGAGTTTTTCATCTTGCTGGGGTTCAGCTTCAGCCCATTGCTCCTCATCAAGCTCTTAACAGTCTCAGGCACTGTAGGAGGGAGGTCACAGCATCACTTAACTCACCATAGACTAAGACATATAACTGGATACCATCAGCATATTAATGATATCTCAGCCCATGGTTACAGATTATCTCCCTTAATGGCTTCATGTAAATGTTAAACAGAAGCAGAGAAACTACCAAATCCTGTGGGACCCACAAAGATGTGGGGAAGGGATGGACCTCTTGATTCCTGCCAATACCAACTGAGAAAGATAGCAGAAGAAGGAAATGTATAAGGACAACACAGTACCACCTCCACTCTCAACCCACAAAACCATTCTAGATACCATAGTCAATTTCATTGAAGGCCACCAGGAGATCAGGTAGAGCAGGGAATATAGGGAGGGAGGGAGGGAGGGAGGAAGGAAGGAAGGAAGGGAGAATGGGAGGGAGGGAAGGAGGGAAGGAGGAGGGGGAGGAAGAGGAGGGGGAAGAATTGGGAAAACCAATAAGCATAGCTGCAAGTGACCAAAGTATATATGTGTCATGTATTTGCGCTGCCTGCAATTATGGCCATCCACCATGAAAGAAAGGAAGTACATTTTGAGATACATTTTCCCATGTATTTTTAATTCCCATGAATTTGAACTTCTGGAATTTAGGGAAAAAAATCTGTCATGAATATACTTCTAAATGTCTTTATTCATATGATGAAGCACCAGCTGCAAATATGTAGACTGTATAAAAATATTGCGTAGGAGGTTATCTAACAAACATTTACCAGAAGCAAATTGCTTTTCAAGGGAACAAATTAAGTGTACTGCAGGGATGTCATCGATTTATATGGCAGGTTCAGAGTATTGGGGAGCTGCCACCCATTAAACATTGAAGGAAATTATATTCTTAGAGAAACATTAGACATTAACCTTCAAACGTTGAAATAAATGTTGTAGAAAACATTTTTAGTCTCTTCATTTTATTTTTTTTTAATTTGTAGACAAGAATATAAAGGTACTTAATGGCTTTGTTCATGAAAAGGTTAGGAGAGTAATAAATATCAGGGCTTGAGTCAATGGTTAATTAATACCACATAAATAGAGGCTGATACCTAAGCAACCTTGTTTAATTCCATTCTTGTGAGAAAATGAGACAAATGCCTTTGAATGCAGGCTGCCATTTGACGAAATTCAAGGATCATTAATGCTCCTGTCTATGAAAAGAAGAGTCATTACATACATAGGTTAGCAAATGATAGTGTCTATTGGAATTATGGATGCCATTACTTTATTACTTAACACTTGTCATATTGTCTTTAGTAAGGTTATATTCTGAATACTCAAAATATAAGTGTCGAGTGATAACATAATTCTATTTATTTAGAATTCCAACCTTTTCAAGTTAGGCTTCAGTCAAGTAAAAATGCTAAAGCAGATCTGTTCACCCACACATGCAGATTTCCTATTTCCGTGTGCACAGATACACTGCAACGATTCTCTACTTGAAGTTTCGTGGGATCATATTCAATTTATGCACTATGCTTCAGTGAATGAGCTAAGACATACAACAAATGCCAAAAATGCAGCACTGAAATCCGGTCGGATCTATCCGGCCTGCGCAAACTGGTAGTGCTGACAGCGGGAGGCTCTGCCCACCCACCGGGATGTCATTAGTTCCCATTTTTGACTCTCTGCGCATGCTACCGAACCGGTAGCAAAAGTAAGTGGATTTCATCGCTGCAAAAATGGGTAAAAAATTCTTTCAATTTTGAAAGAACAAAATCAAGGAAATAGTTGGTCCACTAGTGGGGGAGATGGCAAGAAGGTGACAGGCAGCAGAGAAAAAGCAGAATTGCTAATTCCTTTTCTGCATCTGTCTTTACACAAAAGGAAAATATTGTCAAAAGCAGCTCCATGGGAGACAGAAGGGCAATGCATGACACAACAGGGAGGAATTGGTTAGAGAACATCTAGCTTCTCTGAATGAATTCAAGTTTCCTGGATCATATGGTTTACTGAAGGAGTTGGCAGATGTGATTTTTTTTATTGTACGCCACCCAGAGTCACATACATGACTGCCAAATAAACAAATAAGTGATTTGGGGAAAGAATAGTGTTTTGTAGCACTAAAATCTAAAATCATCCCCATAGATGGGAGTTGAACTACTGGAGTATAGTGCTCCATGAAAATATTGTCCATGAAAATAACCAGGGTTGCTTCTTTGGGTTCATAGCATTGACAGTTACAAATTTTGGCTCCAGCTCCACAATTGTCAGTCTTGTCTTCTTTCTGTGAGTACCAGAGACATCAATTGCTGTGCTATATGAAAAACAGCAATGAAAAATAGCAAATAGAAGCTGGATAATGAAGCTATCACCTTAGCCTACAGGAAAGTGACCTTGACTTTCTAATGTCTTTTTAGTCAGCTCAGGTTCATGATAGGCAGCCCTTCCTTCTATCACTTGCTTGAGATAAAATCATTAATGAAGAAAATTGCTGAACAAGTGGTATAAGAGTGTTTTAGTCTTTTTGGGTCAAGGGTAGGCAATCCACAGCACCCAGAATCCACCAAGTTTATAATAAGGACATTTGGCATAAAATAGTAGCACAATTTCTCACTGTAGAAATAAAGTGTATAAATTAAGCCTTTTGTTTTTTGTGACACAAAAGAAACAAAATCCAAGTAGCAAAATGGGAAAATAGGTTGGAAAATCCTGCCTTCTTCCTCCTGGAAGGTATGCTTGTCATCTTGAGTTATTTCTAAACATAATAAAAGTGAGATAAAAATAAAAATAAATAAAACAAAAATAAATACATCTCAGAAATAGAACTGACTACTTTCATGTATGTATGTGTATATATGTATGTATATAATTGTAGGCATACACCCACATATATACATACACACACATGTACATATACATCTACAGTACATATACATGTGTGTGTGTGTGTGTGTGTGTGTGTGTGTGTGTGTAGGGGGGATCTTTCTACAGTCAACTCTGCCATCTGTTATTTTTGCACAATTCAGATCCCCTTTGATTTTGCTTTGTTGTCCAGCAGCTGGTTCTACTTGTGGATTTAATGTCTGGAAAAGTATTATTTTCCCAGCTTTGAGCCCAGTTATATATGCCAATATAAGAAGGAAAATTATATTCATAGCACACAAGAAAGAAATCAATGCTATTAAAGGTGTTTAGAATTGTTACACTGCAGTGGCAGCACTGAATAGGGATAAATCAGTCTGATTTCAGCCTGAGTCCCAGTGAAAGGAAAGTTTGGGTGGAGTTTGCCTTGAGTAAGTCTAATAGTTTAGTAGTTGTTTTGCATTGGATTATAGGATGCCACCCTTTCCCTTATGGATAGGGTTTATAATCTTTCTGGATATGTTCTTGCATAGAAGGAGCTTCAATGAATAATAAAGCTGTAGTTCTGATTGCATCCCTCATGTCAAGAATACTGCTGATCCTGACATTTTGGATAGTTGTCTTGGAAAGGAAGGAAGGAAGGAAGGAAGGAAGGAAGGAAGGAAGGAAGGAAGGAAGGAAGGAAGGAAGGAAGGAAGGAAGGAAGGAAGGAAGGCTGAATATCGACTCCAATATAGCTTCATAGTATAATGTCAGCATTCCAGAAAGCACCAGAAGCTTCCATGCTGCCATATAATGGATCAACTGAGCTGGATGTCCAAATCATAAAAACTGATATCCAAAGACATGCTCATATATCTGGTTTTCTTGAACAAGAAGACAATACTTGATGCCTTACCGTATTCTTATGGTGATGGATAACATGTAATAGCTCCCAATGAATGCATAATATCAAAATAAAATTGCTGGGAATAAGACATTATTGAATAGGATTAATGTGCATTCATTTGTCTCGGATATGTTTTCCTTTTCAATCCTTAAATCACCACTTTACTAGGTCTTTCAAATATCTAAAAATGTCAGGTAGTCTGCTATTTTTCAAATTAAAATGTTCAGTTCAGGCTGGTTAAAGATAAGATTTAGATGGTAGGAAGAAACATACAGGAATTTAGGAAGGGATATATAACAGAAGAAAAATATATTAGCAATCATATACCATATTTTCCCCAAAATAAGACATCCCCTGATAATAAGCCCAGTCGGGCTTTTGAGCACATGGCAATAAGGCCAAGCACGTAATTCAGGGTTCAGAAAAATATAAGACAGGATCTTATTTTCGGGGAAACACAGTATTAGCAAACATATCTCAGTTCTGCTGCCTTGATTGAGATTACCAGAGCTACCTTTCTGACTGCTATTTTGTGCCTGGTACCAGTGCCACTGTTAGAAAGTTACAATGAGAGTAGCCAGTAGTTTATATTGAAGTTTTAGTCACAGAAAACACTAGAAATCATCTGGAATCTGGAATTTGAGGGAGAGAGGATGTGTTTCTGAAGTAAAAGGTGTTTCCAAAGTAAATGATAGATACTATATCTAACATATTAAAGCAATATGATTTTATAATAACCCTGCCATAAAAGATTTTTTATGTCTATAACAAAGAGCGTATAAATAGGCGTAAAGAAGACATTAGAACTTCTTGAGGTCATATATTTTTTAAAGATGTCTACCTGCTTGGGCTGAATCAGAAGTCATCCATTTTTCTTCTCTAGTCTGGCATGAATTCTGGCATGAATAAATGGATGTTAAAATATCTTCTTTCTAATATAACGGGAAGGAAGGAAGGAAGGAAGGAAATTCTCTCAGTATTTGGCTGCTGTCAGCCATTATCTTCTTCCAGAAGCCACTGATATACAGTACGATGTGCCAAGTCAAAGATTAGTTTCACACATGACAGTAAGTGTGATTATGTATGTAATAATGCATATTAAATAAGTTACAATACCTAGGTTCAATCAGGCTAAACATTACACCAGATTTTACAGACCCTAATTGCAGTGCACACTCAGTGAGGAGGGGATCCTACATTTTGCTTAGAATTCAGCTTCCAAAGTTTTTTCTTTTGTCTCCCCCCTCGCCCCATCCCTTCAAAGAAAAAATGAGCAGCTTTTAACTTGACCAGGAAGAAATCATGGGCAATAACACAGTATCATATTAAATGGGCATGGTTTTATCTACCACAATACTGTATCTATCTATCTACCCCAAATCACTTCCAATTCCAGTGCTTTTTCTTGTCATTTAAACTAATGTTCACCACAAGCCATGTCTAGTAGCTCTTACAGAATCCAGCAAAGGGAGAATCTAAAATAGATATACTATTTCATCCCTGCTAATCTTCCTTACATGAATTTCATCAGCAATTACTGAATTTCAGAACTTATTAAGCATCAGAGCTGAATATTTTCATACTCACATTGTCCTCTTATACAAATATCTCCCCGTCCTGTCACAAAATGAATTAAATTAGAACTGGTGAAGGGGAATCTTCAAATCCTCCTGACTTCTCAAGCAGTAAATCTAAAGATTTACTTTAAATCTAAATTTAAATTTAGATGTAAATTTAAGCCTACGTGAGAATAAGGCCTGTATAGAATTCTATTGTGAATAGTTTTAAAAGAACATTACAATAAGAGAATTGACTTCTTCTGAAGGCTATCTGATGGAAGAGCAATGGAGTTCCTCTTGCTTATGGTTGGCCACTGTGGCAACAGAATCATGGCTAGATAAGCTAAGGAACTGATCCAGCAGGACACTACTTATATTCTTATGATAGTTGTATGATGGATGTAATTTTCTTTACTGTGTAAAGCACGAAATATCCCTCTGCTTAAAAAATAAATAAATACACTAATATCAATTTTAGAAAGTCCTTTAAAATAAAAAACAACCTTCTAAAATTGAACAATCTCTCCCCATTCTCTAAGTTTGCATACTGTATTTCAAAGTAGCCTAATTCGATTAGTTGAGAAGTAAAATATAACTATATAAAAATCTTTGTTTTGTGTGTGTGTGTGTATACACTAGCTGAATACCCTTGTTCTGCTACCAAACTAGGTGATCGGACTTATATATTGACACTTAGAGTTTGAAAATTAATGAGTAGTTACAATCGGCCGTTCCTCTCCCCTTCTCTCCCTCAGGCTTGCCCCACAGAAACCTCTCCTCTCTATCCCCTTCTCTCCCTCAGGCTGGCCCCATAGATCCTCTCAGGCTCGCCCCATAGATCCTTTCCTCTCCCCTTCTTTCCCTCAGGCTAGCCCCACAGAAGCTTCTCCTCTCCCCTTCTTTCCCTCAAGCTGGCCCAGGGGTGAGTTCTACCTTTACTACTTGTTTACAATGGGAGCGTGCACTTCTGTGCATGCGCGGATCATCAATTATGATGTCTGGAAGGGTGGGTGGAGCCTCCTGCCGCTTTTACTACCAGTTCTAATTAAAGAACCTCTCTCCCTCAGGCAGGCCCCATAGATCCTCTCCCATACCCCTTGCATTCTTGAACAAAGTGTTCTGTCCCAGCTACGGATACCAAAGAACACAGCACACACAAAGTCCATACAAACCTTAGTTTACTAATTTAAATCAGTCTTTTCTGAATAAAGGCTGTAAATTTAACTTCATTAACAGCTAACAAAAATCCAAAGAATAATAAATCAATTCTGAAGCACAATATTTCAGATAACTGTAATCTTACTGTGGTTGGCAGAATGCCCAGAAGCAATTTGCAGGAAAACTGATAAGAGCCGAATCAAGACGTGAAAGAATGTGAACGAAGTTGTTTCCTGCAAATTGCATCAGTTGTCATCCTTCCTTAAATAGGCTAGGGGAGTGGCTAATTATCACCAAGCCTTACTCTCGAGGAGACCTCCTCCTGAGGAGCCACTCCTGCCTTTTCACAGCTCTGTGCGCTCGTGCATTGAGAAGAGGCTCCTCCTCTTCTTCCTCTTCTCTTATGGGAGTGTCTGAAGGTTCTGAAGGCCCTGGCTGAATCCCCACCTCTGGCACCACATCTTCTCCAGCCTCCTCATTGTCTGACTCGAGTGCCAACTGCACAGGCTGCTGGCACAGTACCACACCAGTCTCCTTGCTGTCAGAATTAGCTACTAACTGCACAGGCTGCTGATGAGCCACAACACAAAGTGACAAAATTAGTGGACCAGAGGAATGCTGTTGATATAATTTACTTGGACTTCAATAAAGCATTTGATAAAATAGACTATGACCTACTACTAGATAAAGTAGAAAAATGTGAGTTAGACAGCATCACCACCAGATGGATTCGTAACTAGCTGACCAACCGCACTCAATGTGTAATCCTCAATGGAACTGCATCTACATGGAGGAAAGTATGCAGTGGAGTATCCCAAGGCTCTGTTTTAGGTCCAGTACCCTTTAACAACTTCATCAATGATTTGGACAAGGGGATATATGGGGAACTCATCAAATTTGCAGATGACATCAAGCTGGCAGGAATAGCCAACACTCCAGAAGATAGGCTCAAGATACAGAAGGATCTTGACAGACTTGAACATTGGGAGCTATCTAACAAAATGAAATTCAAAAGTGAAAAAAGTAAGGTTCTACATTTAGGGAAGAAAAACAAAATGCACAGGTACCATATATGTGGTACATTGCTCAATAGTAGTAACGGTGAGAGGGATCTTAGAGTCCTAGTGACAATCATTTAGATATGAACCAGCAGTGTGCAGCAGCTGCCAAAAAAGCCAATACAGTTCTGGCTGCATAAACAGAGGGATAGAATCAAGATCATGTGAAGTGTTAATACCACTTTATAATGCCTTGGTAAGGCCACACTTGGAATATTGCATTCAGTTTTGGTCGCCACGATGTAAAAAAGATGTTGAGCCTCTAGAAAGAGTGTAGAAAAGAGTGTTCTGCCCCAGCTATGGATCTCAAAGAATGCAGCACACACAAACTATGAACCAAACTCAATTTACTTCCAAATGTAGTTTTTTACAAATGCAGGCTGTTAACTAAAACATCCTTAACAACCTGCCAGAAATTCCACAGAAAGATAAAGAGGCAAGGTTTGCAAAGAAATTCCAGATTCAATGATCCTCGAGCAAACGTGTTGTTTCCTGCAGCTTTTTAGAAGCTATGTGCAAACTTAAATAGGCTAAGGGAGTGGCCAGTTAGCCCCAAGCCTTAGTCTCAAGGAGACCTCCTCCTGAGTAACCATTCCTTGTTGTTGGGATAGCAACAATCTGTGCAGGCTACTGGCAGGCCATAACAAAGAGCAACAAAGATGATTAAGGGACTGGAGGCTAAAGCATATGAAGAATGGATGCAAGAACTGGGTATGTCTAGTTTAATGACTTGGGGAGACATTATAGCAGTGTTCCAATATCTCAGAATTTGCCACAAAGAAGAGGGAGTCAAGCTATTCTCCAAAGCACCTGAGGGTAGAACAAGAAGCAATGGGTGGAAACTAATCAGGGAGAGAAGCGACTTAGAACTAAGGAGAAATTTCCTGAACAATTAATAAGTGGAACAACTTGCCTGCAGAAGTTGTGAATGCTCCAACACAGGAAATTTTTAAGAAGATGTTGGATAACCATTGTCTGAACTGGTGTAGGGTTTCCTGCCTGGGCAGGGGGGTGAACTAGAAGACCTCCAAGGTCACTTCTAACTCTCTTATTCTATTCTATTCTCCCTCAGGCTGGCCCCACAGAAGCCTCTCCTCTCCCTTTCTCTCCCTCAGCCTTGCCCCCCAGAAACGTCTCCTATCCTATCCCCTTCTCTCCCTCAGGCTTTCTAGCTCCTTCTCTCCATGAAGCTTGCCCCACAGAAGCCTGTCCTATGCTATCCCATTCTCTCCAGAGTTATTTGAGAGGGGGAGTAGAACTTCTAACTAATTAGCATAAGAGTGTGTTATAATAATATAGGAAATACTAATGCTCTGATGGTCATTTCGAAAAATCCTTTCTTAGCAAGCACCTAGAAGCCAAGAGGAATATACGTGGCAAATTTCAAGTATGTAGGCTTTACGGTTCTGGAGATTTTGTGAATAATGCATGAGTGATTTTCGCTTATATATATATAGATTTAAAATAATTCAGAGGGTTAAATGATCAATTCTCAAAATGCCTTTCAGCCTCCTGGCTCACATTCTAGAAAAACCAATGTGGTTTCAATCATTCTACCCAGTGTTTTGCCTAAACAACAGAAAGTTAAACAGTAAAAACTCAACATTTGGCTGTTAAAATATGCAATGAAATCTGTCTACAGCAACTGCTCAGGAGATTAACAAAAATAGCATTTGAAGGGATATTGCCTCCTATTGTGGTTGGAACTGAAATACAGCCAGTAATCTTGGGGATATATAAAACAGGAGATTGTTAAGGTTGGAATAGTATAGGTTTCATTAATTTTAAAATAATCCATTTAAAAGTTTTGTCTACAATTTCCTTCTATCTTCAAAGCGGCATATCTCATTTATGTTCATTCATTCATTCAAAAGTCACATGGAGACTGTGGCCTAAAGCCACTCATTATCTCCCATTATTAAGTTGACACAATAAGGTTAAGAAACTTGCATTTATTGTGTACATAATAAATACATCTTAAAAACAATACAAGCTACAAAAATGAAGGATAGATATAAAGCTGAACATTTGCAGATCCAAGTAAAGTTGGTTGATGGATGTAGGAGAGCAGCACTGGGAAATCTGGATAGGTATATCCAAACAATAGACAGATTGGGAGAAGTGATAAATAGAAGGCAAACTATCTGTTGGGTTTTCTTGAATTTCTGTATGCCTTAAATACAGAATGAGTAAAAATCATGTGGGGTTCCATATAGAAAAGCTACAGGATTATGTCACTCAAGAACTATTCCCATTTGGGATTTGGGGGTTCTCCGAACTGCACAGAATCTTAGCTAGAGGTTCTCCTGAACTCCTGCGAACCCCCAGCATCCCACCACTGTATAGAGCACTCCAAGGAAGGGGATTTTTGCCTGTATTATAGCAGAATCCTAAATGAATAATGAAAATAATTGCATTAACAGTCTGTTCAGAAGCAGGTCAGGCTCTAGAGAAAAATGTGCATAGCATAGCATAGCACTTTACCAGTACTAAATGCAGTTTAATCAATAAGTAAAAAATTGTCACATGTCAGATACACTGGTATCTTGCACTGGCTCAGTATGTTTGAAGGGCAGGAGGTTATATATTCAAAATAACTTTTCTGTCTAAATATTAAAGATCTGAGTTTTGAAAATGCATATTTTATTACAATGAATATGCAATCTGCAGCCAAGTAACTGACATGTCTATGGCAGAGCTGTAGATGACTACAATCTACTTAAAACTTACAGACACTTTCTGGCAGTCCAAGAAGTCAAGCTTTGTAAAAGGAAACTGTTCCCAAATTTCAGACAAAAGCAATGGAGATTGACCATTTGAGATTCACTACCTGATATTTTTCTTACTTCTTCAATATACTGATCTCTGCTCCAGTATGGAATGATATATGTTTATATATTCCAGTTCATTTGTGATGCTGTACATGGAGACACACAGGCGTTTTTGGAGGATAGCCTGTCTGACAGATATGAACATAGAATTACCAATAGAAGAGAATATTTGCAGTCAGGATTGAACTGAGGGATCCTTGGTGTTTTCTGATCTTGGTGGTTTTCTTCCAGATGTTTCATTATTAAATTAAGTAGCATCATCAGTGCTAGAAGGGAATGGAATTTGCTCTTATTTTTATGTACTAGTGATTTGCCCTGACAATGTTGGAGAGAATATCTTTATCTGCATTGGTAGTTTCTTGATTGACAAGTAAAGTAAACAATACCTCACCCTCTCTCTCTCTCTCTCTCTCTCTCTCTCACACACACACACACACACACATGAATATTATAGTATAGTATAGCATAGCATAGCATAGCATAGCATAGCATAGCATAGCATAGCATAGCATAGCATAGCATAGCATAGCATAGTACAACCCAGCACAGCACAGCACAGCACAACACAACATGATCAAAGAGTCCATCACTCCATGTAATTGCATTCCCTTGTTTTGTCTATTTGCAGGCAAAGACTCGCAAAACCAAAAAGTTCATTAAAATCTTTCAATTGTTTTAGAATTCGATTTGACCCTTTGGATTTATTTGAAAACTTGAGTCAACGATTTCATTTGGGAAGCAATTACCCCTTTGAATTAAATCAACATTTTGTAGATTTCCATACTCATAGAAAATATATCAAAAGCAAAGGAGTAATTGAGTCCCATGTCCTCTACCATATTCATCCAATGGTGATAGGTACATATTGTCTTTAAATATATTAAAGAAAAGTAGAGTTTAGGCACATAATATGAGATATAAAAATGCAAGCTGATCTAATTTGCATATCTTGTACTAAACATAAACTCTGTGATTAGTATTATTGGATTTCATAATTCTATAACATTTTAAAACTTCATAGTTAGCTCTTCATTATTTATAATTTGAGTTAAATATATTTGGAAGTATATCTTTAAATCGGTATCTTTACATACCTCCTTTGCTTAAATCACACATTAAAGTGAAAATGGGGAAAATGTCAAGCACTTTAAAAAAAAAGGAAAAAGTCCAAGAAAACATCATAGCCAATCTGTGGAGTGGCAGGATTTTCAATTTTAGCCACTGTATCCCTGACAACTAAGAAGTGATTTTTAAATAAATTATTTTGTGTAAGGCTATAGTTATAAAAAAGGAAAAAAAATATTTTAATGTTCTGAGTAAGAAGCAGAACAAACAAATCAATGTATTAACATTAATAATTTTGATTATGTTTCTCTTTTATTGAACTGTACATTAGCATGAAAGCATATGTGTTTTGATTAACCTTTATAGATATGAGCATAATTATCAGCTGTTCCCATTACTCTGTGAGAAAGCGGAAATGAACTAAAAGCATAAGCAACATTAGCTTAAAGCCCCAAACTTTGGGAAGTTCTACAAGGTCAGAATAAATTCTTATAGTAAACTAGATTTTTAAACTTTTTTATCTTCTCTTCCCCATCTTTATACATTTATTCTGAAAAGGTATTTCTCTTGAAAATTTTATTACTCCCCTTTGGGGTCATGGGAATCTATCTCCAGTCACAGAAATCTTCTAAACCTTAAAAGTCCTACCTTTGGCTTTTAAACTTAAACCTGGAAAATTGCTAAATGATGAACCCATTTTATAACTCCCCTGGAAATGTTCACTGCAGAGAATCCTTTACAAATAATGGTTTTATTATTCATTGCTTACCCAGGATATTTTTCCTCTCTTAGGAATATAGTAAGGAATTGCTGGAAATAAAATGTGGTATTAGCAAAACTGCACTCTCTAATACTTACATAAGATTGCCATTAAATTCCATAATTGCCACATATTCATTTAACATTGGAATTTGATATTCAATCCCTTAAGAAAACATAACAGAAAAAACAGATGCTTTAGAATTCTATTTCTTGGAAATTTCATGCCTAGATATATCATAGATGCTCTTTCACTTTTTAGGAAAGAGATGGTGCTGATCATACACTGGGTAATATTTTTGGATACTATAGAAAATATGTACAGAGTATAATGCTTTCTGCTTATGGTATTTTTATTTTGCTTTGCTTTTTTGTTGGAGAAAGCAGTGGGTTTTCAGCTACAGAGGATCCTAAAGGGAACAGATTTTTTAGCTGCCCTTTGGTTCACAGGTATATGAACCAAAGGGCAGATCCTTTGTTAGGATCTGGGTGAAAGAAGTATACGACGTACAGTGCTACTAGACTTGTAATCAACATTTGATACCATTAACCATGGTATTCTTCTAGGCAATTTATAAGGAAAGAGAACTGGAAATACTGTTTTACAGTGGCCTTTTCTTAAAGGTTTCAGTTGTATGTGAGTGAGAGACATTACGTTAAAAGTTGTCTATGGTATAATTGGGGCATCAGTTCCTTTTCCCATGCTGTTGAACATCTACATGAAATATCTAAGAAAGGTCAAGTATTGGTTTGACTGAGATTCATTTCTTCAGTGTATGATATCACTTAGTTATAATTACACCTCAAAGTGAGCCAGAGATAGTATACAACTCATGACCTGGGATTGTAAACTGAATAGATCAAATAAACCCAGCTAAAAATCCTCTCAAACTACCATCCCTTTGAGATAGTCCAGACAGCCAGGAAAACTATTGTAAAGTCCTTTATTGTAAAGTTACAGTAACAGAATCCTGAAAGTCTGAAAGCACTTTCTCCTTTCTGCTATCCCTTTAAGGCCATTTCTGGATACCCCTTTCTCCTTTGGATTCATATTCATATATCAGACTGTTGTCTAAGCTGCAGCTCTTTCTATTGTTCCCAAGGTAATTCTCAAAGCCCATTACAAGGACATACTGTTGGAGATAAATCTAGCTTGATCCCAGTTCTAGATTTAGCTGTGGATGGGGCCTCAGTCTCTTAGAGGAACTAATCTACGATTTACAGGTCTTCCTTGACTCAAAGGTTCTTTTGTGAAAGTTGTGATCTATTTTGAAGCTACAAAATGACTGATGCCTTCATCACCTCACAATTAAATTCTTGTAGTACACTCTACATGGTTCTGCCAGTTTCAGACGACCCAAAATGCATGGCAGATTCAGAAAAGTAACATCAATTCTGCAATCAGTGATTTTCTGTTAATTTGCTTCCCGGATTAATGCAAAAAGCTGATTCTTTCAATAGATAGGCTCCTGGGTATCTTCAGAACTATATCTCCTAAAATATATGGCCCACCCACTGAGTCTTTGAAAAGTGGGTTTGCTGTGAGTTCCTACTCCAAGGAGTAACTTAATCTCACCCCAAAATAGAGTCAAATATACATTGGTTTATATAGTTTAGCATATGAATACAGCACATATTTGGAAGTTACAGGATTTAAGATTCAGTCTCTTGCATCTCTAGTTTAAAGAAGTCATGGAAACAATTGTATATCAAAACATAGATACTAGATCGTCAAATTATAGGAGGCCAGTGTCAACCCTGAAGCTAGCCTGACTGAGGCCATTTTGAGACTCAGTGCTGGCACACTGGAGAAGAGGGAAAGGAAGGGGGGAATAGAGATAGTTAGGGTGTTGTAGTCAAAACAACATACTTTCTTTTAGGAACCAAGGACATTCCTGTAGGTGCTCAGAAGGAAGGGACTGGAGTCATCTAGCACATGACTGATTGTTTTGAGAAAGTGAAAAAACATTTACTTTTAATTACCATATTTTTCAGAGTATAAGATGCACCAGAATATAAGACGCACCTTAGTTTTTGGGGAGGAAAATAAGAAAAAAACTGATTGGTGAGTGGATCAGCTTCCCGGAATACTCCCAATCAGCTATTTCCAGAGGTGAATTTTAACAACAGGTTCGTTGGTTATGAGCTCTGTGCCTTGCTTTTTTTTCTGCCTCTGAAACTTCTGAAACTCTGTTTCAGAAAAAACTTTTTTTTCTGCCTCTGAAAGCGTCCTTCTTTCAGAGTCTTTTTTTCTGAAACTTCTTTCAGAGGCTTTTATTCTGAAGGGCTATCTGTACTCTGTTCAATCTCCTTTCATTGGTATTGGTATGTAGATTAACCTCTTCCGATCTGTTGGTTATTATGTCATTCCCCAGATTTGTTAACATAGTTTGGTTAGAACCTTTACTAATTGTTCTTTTGTGCTTGCCATATTATTTTAGATAAAAGCTTTTCAGAGCCTTTTTTCCCCCTGAAGCTTCATTTCTGAGGCTTTTTTTCTGAAGCTTCTTTCAGAGGCTTCTTTCAGCCTCTGAAATCTCCGTTTGCGAGGCTGGATGGGGCTATATTTGGAGTATAACACATACCCAGATTTTCACTCTCTGTTTTGGGAGGAAAAAGGTGCATCTTATACTCCAAAAAATACGGTAGGTGAAAACTGTGGGAAAAATCAAATTAAGTTTTCACCAGCCTATGCCAATATGACATATCCAATAAACTTATTCTTTGAGGAATCTACCTGTCTTAGAATCTTGTTTGCTATGGGTATGTTACTTGGAACCCTGACAGCCAGGATATTTGGCCATCAAATATGAGCTCTATATTATGAAAAATATAAAATACTTTTTTTGTGTATTTTCAGTTCTTTATCAGGACTGCAAGTCTATGTCAATTTTCATTAGAAGCCAATCTTTAAGATGAAAAATACAATTTTAATATGAATCTTGGTCAAATATTTCCAGAAACAAATTTATTCTAATGATATTTACATCCATGTCTCAAAAGTGACAAAAATACATTCTGAGTATACTTTTCCTGAAAAAGAAACTGAAAGCATTTAATTTAGCATCATTGGTGAGAGCAATGGATTTATGACTATTATAATTGATTCACTTCTATCAAATTCATGGGATTTTCTATCTTGCCTGCTCCAAGACTGTCTATCTAAGATACTGTCAAATACTTACGAGTGAGTATTCTTCGAGTTGTCAGCTTGATGCATACAAAACTGAGTCTCCCATTTCATTCAAATTCTTATAGGGGATTTATCTTCCATTGCAATCATATTGTAAAATTCTTAAGATCTTTTCCTACAATTTAAACTTAATCTAGTAGCTTTTTGAATTTTACTATTCTAAGCATAAACTGTATTCTTCATTACTCCATCAAACCCCTTTAAAAACATTGTTTCATATGGGTTTTGACAGCTAAAGTAATTTCATTTTCATATAAAGTTTGGTGTTGAGGTCAGCATTTTAATTAACACAACTGACCTTTAAGATATTTTCCCAAATTTCAGAATGTTTGCTAATTATCTGAAAGGTTATCAGGATTTTTTAATAATAAATCTGGCACATTAACTGCTTTCAGTATTTAAGTATTTCAAAATGCTCTGCTAGTTGGCCTTGGGTTATACCACTAAAGTTAAATGAAAACTTACCCCAATGACTAATCTATAAATTACCAAAGCATATTAAAAAGAAAAACAACAATGGAAAACTAGTTAGAATTAAGGAGATTAAATATTTGACAGAATGCACAATCATCAATAACAATTTAGAAATGTATTTAATTTTTACTTCTCAATGCTCCATTAATCTTAGACAGTGGGTATGTATGTATATGTGTATGCACACACATACAAACATTTAAATCTTGGTTTAGGATTGCCTTTTTTATTACGAAAAAAAAGAGCTAAAAATGTACATATTGTTGGCACTTTTTGAATTGCTAATTTCCACGTCACTTTTACTTATCAAATATTTCTATGCCCACTGCCAAAGAAAGAAGTTATCAATTTTATACAATTTATACAATTTATGAGCCGAGGTGGTACAGTGGTTAGAGTGCAGTACTGCAGGCTACTTCAGCTGACTGCTAGTTGCAGTTTGGCAATTCAAATCTCAACAGGCTTAAGCCTTCCATCCTTCTGAGGTGGGTAAAATGAGGACCCAGATTATTGTGGGCAATAGGCTGATTCTATAAACCACTTAGAGAGGGCCATAAAAGCACTATGAAGCGGTATATAAGTCTGCATGCTATTGCTATTGCTATTGCTATTCCCCACCCCCCCACTTTTTAAATTGACATACCAAATGGACAGGAAGAGGAGAGAAATGGTGCTGAATTAATTTGACTGATTTGTAGTGTATATAGTTACCAAAAGCAAGGACAAAATGTGACAGTATATCTTGTTTTATTTAATTGTTTAGAATAAGTAGTAATAAAAAGTAGGATGCAGAGTTCAAAATCAGAAATATGCAGTTACTTATGGTGAAGAAACAGAGAATGCAGTTTTATTAATTCTCTTGTTAATTCTAGTGAGATGAAGGATTCTTTAGGAATCTGTAGTGAAGAAGAACTTCAAGGGAATCAGATAATAAATTATTCACTTTGTTCCACTAGAAGCCTCAGCTTGATCCCAGCTCTTTTTTGGTAACCAGCCCCTCCCTTTACAAAGGAAGAAACCTGGATTCATTCAATTTTTTATTAGTTCGTACACTGCTGATCTGGTCCTATTTTTAAGAGCTTAGGATGCACAAGATCCTCATTTTATAATGTGGGGAAATAGGCTCCTGAAATAACCATCTTTAGAAGATACATTTCCAAATCAAAATGGACTTGTAATAGTATGACTTAAAAAGCAGTCCTAAACAGACATAGGCACAAACAAATGTGAGATATCATAATCTTAAAATTAATAGAACTGTTAACATTTTGTTGCTTTGTTGACTATTGACATATTTTTTCCAACGATGCATCCATTTTATGCTGTAGAATAGTGAAATATGTATCACTCATAAAGAGACAACTCCAGCATTTCTACAATAAATAAAGTCATGCTGGTGATACACTAGAATTGATGGATGGAAAATCTAGTTACAATTAAATTGAGACCTCAGTAATACATTAAAAAGAAATTTAAATCTATTTTGTCTTTTGTCCTTAAAGCTGTTATCAATTTAAATTGAACATCTCATATATTTAAACCAACTTCAATTTTCCTTGTTTCAAATAAAACAAAGCTACAATTTTGATAAATTAAAGGACAAATAAAAGAAAGAAAGAGTGATTGGATCAGAATGCTTTTTTCATAATTAATAGTTGACTAAATATAAATCTGCTAGTCATATTGTACAGGAAGATATTTATGGCCGAAGTTCCTTTCTTTTCTTCAAAACTACTTTTTTTGTGTTCTTCTAGATTTTCTGCCCATCTAGAATATTTTTGGGTGGAATAGTATGAGCAAACTCACAAGATAAAACATGGAAGGACATATATAACCTGACCAGATTTGAGACAGTAGTCATGTTAGAGCAGAAAATGATATTTGAATCAATTCACAATGTTTATTTATTATTTTATTTATTTATTATAGTTGTATAGCTGCCTATCTCAAAGTGATTCTAGGTGGTGTACAACATTTAATTTAAAAAAATCCCAAATATATAAAAGAATTCAGTTATTTACCCTGTAATTGATAACATTGATCTACAAATTTTTGGAAATTACCAACCTCCAAGATAAAATGTGTTAATTTTACATATTTTGATTAGATGAATTAGAATTAGTTGGTTGGCTAAAGTTTTCAAGATATTTCACAATAAAGATTTATACACAGGCAAGTATATTTTCCTACAAGGGAGGGAAGTATCTAATGATCATGATGCCTTGTAACTTCTCAACAAAATACAGTAGAACAATGAAAATGGTACCACATGGAAGTATATAAATTTATCTTCACTTTGAGAATAGCAAGGCAGATGACTATGAAAAACATGTGGAAAATTTGCTTAGGTCCTATAAAGCACTTAATGCAAACATATCACTGAAAATTCACTTCTTACACTTGCATTTAGACTGTTTCCCTTTGAACTGTGGGGAAGTGAGTGACGAGTATGGGAGAAATTCCACTAGGATATTGCAGGCATGGAGAAAAAATGGAGTCTGTCCATGCTTGCCAATTACTGCTGGAATCTCAGGGATTGTCTTACTGCAATTCACAAGAGAAAAGCCAAAAAGCGCAGTTTAGATACCAAATAAATATGGAACTTTGTCATTTAATCTAATATTAGAGCGTGTCTGTTTTTCATTAAAAAAGCATGAAAATGTTACATGAAAAACCAAAAAACCAATGAATGGAAAGTTATGTTACTGGTATCAATAAAAGATACATTTATAACGATGGGTGTGGCATCATTCTCATTGCTATATCACATTTTGCAGAAATGTTATGGAGCATAATCGCATGTCCCTCCCCTCGTAATTTTGAATTATTTTGATGCAATTTTGACCTGAAGCTGTATTTTGGAAACTGGAGCCAATTAATACTCAGGACTTAATTTTCCTTTATTAGTGACCCAATTCTGGCAAAATTAAGCTACTTTCATTTCCAAGGCTTTCTTCTTGTAAACTAGTGTAACCAATCATGGAAAAGTCATGCTAGAAGAATTTGTTTAGAAACATGACTAATGGAAAAAAGTCATGCCAGAGAAAGCAGAAACTACCTTTTTTCTCTAGCTCTTAACATTTTCATATCACCTTATCATACCAGGTAGCAGCTGGCTGACCCCCAGCTCTTCTTTTACTTGAATCTAGGGGAAAAATACCAACGCATTCCCTATCTAATCCTTCTTGAATAGAAGTAATTAGGCAGGAAAGTCAGGATTATAAATCTGATTTTATTTATAGGTATAGCCTGAAACTAAACAAACGTAACTATTATAAACATTGTGTCCCTGTAAGCAAATTTGAGAGTAGCAGTAATATCAGTTATTATTTTAAATCAAGCTGAAAACTTCCTCCCTGTAGCTTGATCCTCCAAAAAAGTCTGTAGAGTAACTGTGGTTTTGAAATCATATTTGATCTAGAAAGAACTTAAGAAAAGAGCTGGTGGCGACTCCATTAGCCATAATAGAAAATTATAGAGATGATAGAGACTAAAAGGTGTGATTAATGGTAATAATTATAATAATAATAGAGAATTCATACCCCATTGGATACATCATTTCAGAGATATTTCTTTACTTAAACAGAGAAACAGAAAATCAATGGGTGGGCAAAAAAGCAGTGGGAGCAGGAGTGATTTCCAATTTCCTACCAGCTTCCCCATTGAGTTTCCTTATAGTAAGTGGAAAGGAGTATTTGAAATCAATATTCCTTCCTTCCTTCCTTCCTTCCTTCCTTCCTTCCTTCCTTCCTTCCTTCCTTTCTCCCTTCCTTCCTTCCTTCCTTTTCTCATTCCCTCCCTCTCTCCCTCCCTCCCTCCCTCCTTCCTTCCTTCCTTCCATTATCTTATTAGCAGTTATGATAAATTCAAATAAATATATTTCTTAATGATGTAAGCCACCTAGAATCACTGAAAGTGAGTGGATGGCTATTTAAATCCTTTAAATAAAAATAAAACAAAGAGCATTCTTTAATACTGCTCTTTTTTAATAACTCACAAATATAAATTGATCTCTTACAGCCTATAGACCACTCTATAGCTGCTTACAAACCACAAGTAGCACTTTAATTGAGTCATTGTGTAATATTTAAACAATTCTACTTGAATTTCATTAACTCTTTCAGCTTTGTAGTTAGCAATACTTTATAGGGCCATATAACATCATTATTTTAAAAAAGAAAAAATGAAAAGAAAAAAATTAGAATGATCTGAATTTGCATCCCAGGAAAGTAAAACAGTATGCAGGTAGTTCTCAATTTATGATGATAGGAACTAGAAAATGTGGTTGTTAAGCAAGACATTGTGTACTGCAACTTCTGACCATCACTAACACCTTCCTCATTGACTTTGCTTGTCAGAAGGTAGCTGGGAAGGTTACAAATGGCAATCCTGTGACTGCAGGATGCTGCAGCTATCATAAATGCAAACTAGTTGTGAATCCCAATCTATGGTCATTGGAATTCTGTGATGGTCATAAATTTGAGGACCACATGTTCCCTTTTTCAGCTGATGTAACTTTGAACAATTGCTAAATGTAATTTGTAGGTCGTAGACTACATATATTAGGGTAATATCTGGTCTACAGTGGAAGACCTGAAACTTATCTCTTGTGAGATGATCTATTCTACTCCAAATCTGATTCTGAGAATTGAATTTTCAGTCTTGATATTCCTCTCTGACAGCATCATGTTTGCCTTGGTTCTTGGCCCTGACATTCCACAGGTATAGAGATGGCATGTTTGCAGCATTAAAATTTCTAGACAAGTTTTTGGCTTTAATCCTCTGAGCTCATAAACTCCAGTTACTTGTGTTTGCTCTGTGCTGTTCCTTAGGAATTCTTTGGATGCCTTCAGACCCAGATGGTTCATCTTTTAGTAATG
Source organism: Masticophis lateralis (assembly GCA_030761175.1). Lineage (NCBI taxonomy): Eukaryota > Metazoa > Chordata > Lepidosauria > Squamata > Colubridae > Masticophis > Masticophis lateralis. Next base: position 232,245,592 of record JAUDYJ010000002.1, read on the forward strand.
TGTTTTCATTGTCCTCATTTCACGATGTCATTTGGGTTTGAGTGATTCTTGGTGCTGTCCGAGCTGGTGGTCTTCTTGCAGATAGTTCATTATCCAAGCTAAGTGACATCATAAGCACTTCTAACAAGCAGAAGGACTTTTCATGAAAATGAGTCTGGCTATATTTAGAGACTTTTAACATGGGAGTCTACTTATATGATCTACAATCTTATAAACTTTTAAGCAATTTTAATAAACATAATTCAGGATCAAGTGTAATGTACAGCTCTAATAACCCAGTATTAAATATTTCTATTTCAGCTAGGAGGTCCCAATGAATTAATGGAAAAGAAGCACATTTATAGTTGTAGCCAAGGCCATAAAAAGGTATTAGAAGGTAATTTAAACATTTTTACCTGTGACTTCCAAAGCTGTATGCAATGCCCCTTGGGTACATCTCCCATTCAAAAATTTGCCAGATTGAAAATGCTTGTGTGGTGGAATAGGAAAATTATTAAGTACAGTGAAAGAAATTATATTAACTGCTTTCAAAAGACACCATCCACAGTTTCAGGTAGCTTTGGATATGTATCCCATTCTCAATAAAGTCATACTTAAAGGAATAATATGTGCAGTTGAAGAATCTCAGAGCATTGAAAGAACTATCCATTTATGTCTAGATGAAACTAAATCTATCCATATATCCATCCATCTTCCAAACTCTTGGTGCCACTAGATTTTTTGCAATGAAATTAGAAGAATGACAGTCATACTCACAATTTTATTTAGGATATTAGCATGTGGTACATCCCCTTTAGGAATATCACTAATCAAATTAATTCAGTGAGCTTGAACATGAACTGTCACATGAGCCAAAGACTTGCTAATATAAATAAAAAGAATAATCTCTTGGGAGAAATTTCAGTAGACTGAGAATGAAGAACAAGATGTAGTATATTTCAATTTCTGTCATTACACAAATACAAAATTCAAAAAAGAGATGGTTCAAAAATGTGATAATCCCATTTACTGAATATTACCAATGAAACAAGATAAAGATTAATGCCAAATTCTCACAATTATGGTTTGACTCTTTTTGAGCAATAATGTTTATGAAACAAATGGAGACCCCCACCTGCAAATATTTTCCATGTTCTAGGAAAGGAAAGCATCTAGAACAAGGCAAGGAAGGAAAAACATATATGATTGCATATAACTATACACTACTACATAGTGTAACAAGTAGGAATGTGTGACACTTCAGGTTCAGTTCCCAAAAGCTACTTTGATGGACATCAAGATATATGTCCATTTTTTTTTACAAATTATTATGTAATCTCATTTTTCTCCAGGACTATGGTGGCATAGTGGACTTCGAAGCCCTGAAAGCTTATCTATTGCCTGATCTTTTAGAGCCCCATTCCATCACAATTCGTTATAATCAAAGTGTTTCAAGAGATTTCTGGGGATATGGAAGCATTAAATGTGGTTTCCAAGTTGGAACAAATTGCATCTAGAATCAGGAACAACAATGAGGAATAGCTATTTTTTTTAGTTCTGGCTGAGAACAGTAACACTTGAGGTTTACCTGTTCAAGGAGAGAACTAAAAAGTAGTTTCCTGACAGTGAGAACAAGTAACCAGTGCAACAACATGCTTCCAGAAGTTATAGGTGCTCCAACACTAGGAGTTTTTAAAGAGGAAATTGGAAAACCATTTGTCTGAAATGGTATAAGGTTCCTGCCTGAGCAAGGGGTTGGACTAGAAGACCTCCAAGGTCCCTTCCAACTTTGTTATTCTGTTCTAATTTCTGGTTTGTATTTATGCTTCGTACAGCCTGGCTAACCCTCACAGTGACCTATATCAGTGCTTATATAATTACCTTGCCTTGAGTAATCCTGACTCACAGCCAAATCGTATTGATTTGCTGTAGCTAAAGCTACTGTATAGAAGTCCTGGACTGTGCTGCTATAAAAAAAATACAGCATGACGTCTAGCTCAGCTCTTCTGATTAACAAAAGCTCTCACTTGATTTCCAGGTGAAATCAAAGCAGAGATCTTTTTTTAAAAGTCTCCATTGATTCCAAAGTGTATATTTGTTTCTTTCCCAGCTTTCATCCCTGACACTATACTATTATATCAAAATCAAGCAGTAGCTGAAAAAAGATATCTTCTAATGACACTGGAGTTAGAATAGGGTCAACATTTGTTTGTTGATATTTGTTTTGCCAATATCACTCATTTAAATAAAGTAAATGGTAACACACTAGAAAATAGAGACTGACATATTTATATTAGTGTCAGCCTCTATGACGCTTGCTTTCTATCGACTGTCATAGTAATGGGGGAGGGACGGTATGGGTATTTGGGTGAGGAAGCAAGCTGGTGGAGAGGTCTCGTGATGTGACTGAAAAGGGAGGAAAAGGGAGGAATGCTTTCATTGTCTTCTGCGCAGCTGAATGAACTTGTTGATAGCCAGTCAAGGTCAAGTATTCTGGCATACCAGATGGATGGGGCCATCTGAAGATGCACCTCACATGACACCATGGGAGCTGGGGATTGGACATTCAGCCAGGGTCTTTGGAGGGAGGGATTTGGGAATACTTTCAATATGTAATTTTCACGTCTTTAGCATCAGATCTTGCTTTTCTATTGTTGCTATCAGTTCATACTCAGTAAAACTACCTTTCTCTATAAACATGGAGTTGAGGTTTTTCTTTCTTGAGTTTTGAATGGAGGCACATCTGACATTTAGTGTGTTCGTGTATGCAGGTAAGTATTTCTATATAAGGGACAAGTGTTTTTTTATTTCATTTTAGAAAAATAACTTGTATTTTGGATATGAACTTACGAAGAACAGTTACAGGAACTGAATATTCTAGTCTTAGGAAAAGAAGGACTAGGGGAGATAAGATAGCAGTGTTCCAATATTTTAGGGAGTCCTATAAAGTTGAGGAGGTCAAACTATTTTCCAAAGCACCAAAAGACAAGACAAGAAACAATGGCTAGAAACTAACCAAGGACAGAAGTAAGAAAGAACTAAGAACTAAGGAAAAATTTCCTAATGGTGAGAGCAATCAACCAATGGAATAGCTTGCCTTTAGGAGCTCGATCACTGGAGGCTTTCAAAAAGGGATTGGACAATCATTTATCTGAAATGGTATAGCTCAAGCAGTGGATTGGATCAGAAAACCTCCAAGGTCCCTTACAACTCTATAATTCTATGCTTCTATGTTTTTTCAGTTCATGTGCATTTCCACTCTTTCAGACAGCCTTGTTAAGAGCATGGTTTACTCATAACACTTGACCACAAATATATCAGTTGTGTTAAAAAGGATTCTTGCTATTTTCTTGTGAAGTCTAGAGCTATTACACCGTCCTCTCCCTTGTTTATCACCACTGGCTGAATTGCTGCCATTAATCTTCAAGTGCAAAGCAAATACATGAGGCAAAGGTGAAGGCTACTTCCAGCAAAGCAGAGGGAAATTCAAAACTGCTTCAAGCAAAAGAGTAAATGGAACTGCAGATCTGAAAGATACAGTAATGTTCTTAAAAAGCTCACTTAATCACAAGAAATTATTCACTTCAGCAAATGATTACTTTGGCATGTGAGGTCGGCTTGAAAGCAGCTTGATATGCGTCACTAAAAGACACTCAGACATTACAGGAGGAAGTTATATTAGTTTATGATGATAAAAAATAAATCAGGACTCTGGTTTTCCAAATAGCCCATTTCATTAAAAGAAATGAGCTTTTGTGAACTGCAGTTCAGTTTATCAAATGGGACTGGATCATTTTTTAGAAACTTAATGGCCCTTCTTACTATGATAGTAACCTAGGTAAGAGAACTAGATAAATTATCTGCTAGGATCTGAATGAGGCTTTTAAGTAAAGGGAGAGTAGGCAGGATGTGAATAAATCATAAAATATTCACAATTTATTACTGACATAATAGTACATTCAGTTTCAAAATTAAATGTCTTCATTTTTGCCCTATCAATATAATTCATTCACCTTCCATATTTAAGATCATAGTTGATTGGGATCTTAAGCATAGTTGATTGGGAACTTGGGATCACCATTGCAACCATGCTACTGCAATTTCTAGGCACCCAAGAACTTGTTGACCATGTCCTTATTGCTGGGTCTGCAGGTGCCATGGGCCCTGAAGCCGACATTGACTGCTGGTCCTACACATGATATGCAGGCCCAGCTGGATTTGCAGTTACACCAGATATACAACCATATCAATCGCCTCACCCCTCAGCTCCTCCACTTCACAGAAGCATTCTAAATCCCAGTTCCATCTTCAGGCCCAATTCTGGGGCACCACAACATAATAAACACACATACACACACACACACACACATAACACAAAAAAACCAACAGTCTCACCAAGCTCCTCAGTAACATCCAATTTTTCTGTTATTTACCTTGTAAAGTAAATTCCTCCATTCACAACATAATTTTTAAAGTATTCCCTAGGAGTAGATAGCATGCTAGATCAGACAAGCAAAACCTCTAACCCTAATCCATACTGAATGTATAATTGGTTTTAATAATTACAGCTTAACTATAGTGTTGTACGGCATCAGCTTATATCTTATCTACATGGTTATTCTGTCATTAATCTTTGCTTTCAAAACTTCAGGTTAGAGTATGGTAGTTTTTAAAAATATATTTGTTTTATATGCAACTTTCCTTATTCATTTTGCCCTCATCTACTTAACTTAATGTAGCATTACTCATCTAGTACGCTCTCATAGAGAGGGGCTCTTCTGGGTGCCGTCAGCCAAACAATGTCGGCTGGCAGCCCCCAGGGGGAAAGCTTTCTCTGTGGGGGCACCTACTATCTGGAATGAGCTCCCCCCAGAGATACGGAGGATCCCGGATCTGCCCACCTTCCGCCGCGCTCTTAAGACTTTTCTATTTTGCCAGGCGGGCCTGGCCTAACCACTCTCCGTTTTTAGTGTCAAATTTTAAAAATTTTTAAATTATATTGGGGTGTTTTAATTCTGTCTGGGCCAAATTCATTTAATCTGTTTTTAGTTGGTTTTTAAATTTTGTACGTATGTATTTTTATTGTTGGCTGTACACCGCCCTGAGTCCTTCGGGAGTAGGGCGGTATATAAATCCAATAAATCTAAATCTAATCTAAATCTAGTAACTTGTGTGGTGCATTTACACCATTTCTATTGTAATGAAATCTATGCTGATTTTATTCTTATCCCTATTCACAAATTGGCTACTGTTGGAAATAGGATAATTCAGCCTGCAAAGCTTTCCTTATATGAAATAATAAAATATATTTCAAGTTTACAGAAGATATTATTTAGATGGCAATTTGATTCAGTTGGACACATTATCCTACAATTATTGTGGATAATAGTATAGAATAAACAATAGAGTAAACATAATCAAGAAAAGATTTGCATATGCTTTAATTCACTAGAAAATATTCTATTCTATCCTTAATATTAGATTGGGTCCTCCAAAGATGAAAACTAATTTCCACAGCAATAAATAGTCTTGGCTTACCAGTTCCTTCATTTAATAATTGTTGAAAGTTAGAGTGGTATAAAATAAAAAAGCTTTGTAACTAATCCTCACATATATGACCATCACAGCATCCTATGGTCATGTGATTTCCATTTGGGTGTTTCCCAACTGCCTTGTGACGAGCAGAGTTAATAGAGAAGACAGAAGTAAAATTGTAATTCATGTTGCTTAAAAATTGTGGTCATTTCCTCAGCAACTGAATCATTTATCAAAGATAAATTAAATGAAATAATTAAGATGAGTCTTAAATCCCAGAGTTCTATATATGTTAGAGTTGGGTCACAGTTCTTTGAGGTTTTTTGTTTGTTTGTTTTAAGTACTTGCTTGTTGCTTGTCCAGGCTTAATGGGAGGACTGAGTTTCCTCAGAGATTTGCTTCCCACTTTGGCCAATCAGAGCAGCCCTGGGCTTGCCCAGGGTAAATGGAAACAAGTTTTGACAGCTTTCCCATTTTGCCTATGCTAGCCAACAGCAAGCAACTATAATTATGCAAAGTTGGAGAAACCTTGTAAGAGATACATTGCAATTTAATGATTAAATGTAAGGGGTATATTTCTTTCCTGCCTGACTCTAGGTTTATTCCTTTGGGAAAGAATGTCACACAAATTTATTTATCACTTTAGAAGGTCACAACCACCATGTTAAGATATATGTTCCTGCCCCAGAAGCAAATTAGAGTAGTCTTCAGGCAATCAAATGATAACAATACGTAAATTTTATCTATTCTTTATAAGACCTAGTTCACAGGCTCATTTTTATATTAGTTGACTTTAATGAGAAAGCGTATGATAGCATTCCTAGAAAAAAAACACCACACAAGTTTGCTTAACAAGAAGACTGACCTTCAAAACTGAAGCATTGGACATTCTATGCAGTAATCAAAATGTTCAAGATATATTTTCCCCACTAAGATATTTCCATGGGAAAAGTGTGTGTGCATTACTTTATAATGTATAAAATAATATATGCATTTATAATGAATAATATATATGCATTACTTTATGTATCAATCAAAATACTGTATGGAAAGACACATATTCTGATCAGAATTTATATATACATATATTCTGCATCAGAATATTTATCTTTCCATGTAGTGTTTTGATTGATAAATAAAGTAATGCATATACATTATTCAAACCATTTCCTAACTGCTTTTGAAATCATTAAGAGGCTAATAATAATGTTTTTATACTAATACTGTTCTATACATTAGACTTCCATCACAGGACACATACAAACGATAGATATAGTATGGTGTGATCCACAGTCTATTGATAGGAGCAATGCTTGGCTCTTTTATGATGTCTGTAATCCTGAATAATCATAACAAATATTGTGACTCTACAGGGAAGGATGTTGAGGTAGCTGACAGATGGGATAGGGATTAGTAAGATCAGCCAAAGGGAAAAAACTGGAATTGGACTTTGTACCTTTGGGGTAGTAGGGTCCATGTGAATGAGAAAATGAAAGAGAGAATAACTTCTGAAAGTTACAGAAATGACTGGCCCATTTCATTGCATCTACTTTGCTGGTACATTTGGAAGTGTGACATGAAAGTGACAGCATTTCATGCTCACATTCCTCTCTTACCAACTTATATTCCTGAACAAAAACAAAAAAAACACACGTCTAATTGAACAGATGGATTTGATTGATATTTTCCATCACTCAAATTCAATTGAATCATTGATATTTCATTGGACTACAGATTTAAAAGCCTGCTCTGCAGCATGCTGGGGATGGAATGGGACAACTTGGCATAGTCAACTCACCACAGCCAACTCACCACAACCAACTCACTATGGGACAACTAACCATGGCTAACTCACCACAGGACAACTCACCATGGGATGATTCAATTTAATTATTTAAAATAATTAAAAAGTTATTTTAGCTTTTGTCATTCACAGTTCATTTTATTTCTCCTTTTGCATTCTTTCTTTAATTATTCTATTCCACCATTTCTTCAATATTAGTGTAACCCTTGTCCCATGGCCAGTTGGCCTTGGCAAGCTGTCCTAGATCCTGCTGGGAATGTGAAAGTATCATCTGATTACAGTTCCTGCGAACTAACGTTTTTCCTGTGGAATTCACAAAATGGCTGCAGATTCAGAAACAAATCTCCAAACCATCTTTTCAATTGGAAGTGTGACATGGTCCTAGCATCTCTTTCAAGATTAAAGCTAAAATTCAATGGGCTATTTGCCTTTTCCTAACATGAATGCTTATCAATGAAAATAAATTTTGTAGAAGGGTAGTCTATGATATTTTTATATTCATGAGCACAAATCATATTATATTATCTATACCCATGATTTAAAACTAAATGCAAGGATATCTATTTTAAGCTTTTTCCCATCTTATTAAAATCAGAATATTATAAATCATTTAGTATTGCTTGGGAACATTTGCTCTCCCATCTTGACTGTTAAATGGTATCAAGTTCCTTATTTTCATCTCATGACAAATTCCCTTCCCTCTCATTGCCCCCTATTCTCTGCTGGCCTATTCTTTCTACAACCACTTTTGGCCCAAATGCTCCACTTCCTAAATGAAATTAATTCCCAGAATTTATTCCACAAGGGCATTCTTGAGATGTGAAGCCTGGACTAAAATAATATCTGCACTACACGCTATATTCCCCGAGAAAAGATAAGTACTTTCTAATCAATGTAACTGAGGTTTTAATCATACTAATGAGTATCTTAATGTATACTAATTGTTGCAATACAGTAGTAATACCACATCACATTAGTCTTACAGTGTTCTGAAATACCATTTTTCTCCTGTCCATTCAATTGTGTCTGATACTTAGAGATTGCCTGGACAAGTTCATGAAATTGGTTCCTGACCTTTGGAACATCTTGGTGTCCAGGGTAAGAACAACTTCCACTGCCCTGAAGTTCTTTAAGGGCCTGAAGACCTGGCTCTACTAGTTGGCTTGGAGCCCCAATGGGGAAATATCAGGGGTGAAATGCTCCCAGTTCGAACTGGATCGCCCAATCTGGAAGCAATGGAGGTGGGTGGTTCGGAGAACCGGTAGCAAAAATCCCTGTGCCCCCCCATACCCAGCTGAGCTGCACAATCATCAGAGGCTTTTTTTTACAACATCTTCAGCTGAAAAAAAAATGCTTTTAGAAGTAAAAAAAACCTCCTCTGGTGATCGCGCGGCTCAGCTGGGATCATCAAAAGCTTTTAAAAGCATTTTTTCTACAACCTCTTTAGAGGATGTAGAAAAAATGTTTTTAAATGCCTCTGACAATCCAAACTGAGTTGCCTGATTGGCAGAGGCTTTTTTTCTTTTAAATGCCTCTGACGATCCAAGCTGAGTTGCCTGTTTGTCAGAAGTATTTAAAAGAAAAAAAGCCTCTGCCGATCAGGCAACTCAGCTGGGATCGTCAGAGCCTTTTGAAAGCATTTTTTTACAACCTCTTCACTGAATGCCCCCCCCCCCCAGTATGGTGCAGGAAGCTGGCTAGGCCACGCCCACCCAGCAACCGGACAGAGAACCCCTTGCTAAAATTTTTGAAGCCCAACCCTGTGTATATGTATTAGTTTTATTGCTTTTAAACTTGTAAGTTGCCCAAAGTCATCTCGTGGCAGGACAGGCAGCAAACAAATGCATGAAATGAGTTTTCTTGGCAATATTTTTTTCAGAAATGGTTTGCCCCTGCCTTCTTCCTAGGACTGAAAGAAAGTGCTCAATGCCATCCAGCTGGCTTTCTGCCTAACACAGAACTGTTAGTTTCCCAGTTTCTACCTCAATGTGCTAACCAGTAGACCAACTGATGATCTTAATATAAAGCAAACACATATAAATTACATGGTTACAGTATAATAAATCTAGCTCAGTTTGGTATGCTTAACCAAGAAATCTGTGGTTGTTTTAAAACTCTAGCTTTCCTATTCCATGGAAAGAAAGCTTTTTGTTTTAGAGCTCTATTCATTAGTATTTCATGTTTTCTCTTTTCAGACAACCCTGAATTTAAAACAACCTACTTAAAAAAGCAATGACTGGTTGAGAAAAAAAATACGCCTCCAAGATTATCTTCAGTGAACCTGTTTTTATAGGTAAATTATTTAAGGAAGAAATATTTCAGGTAAATATGGAATGAATGTCTTAAGAAGACATACACAACTTGGACGAGGACATCTAAAGGTCCTTTAGAAATGACAAGATTTCTGCTTTTGTTGAAAAAGTATTTCAAACTAGAAGCTCCCTTTCCTTCCCCGGATATGCCATATACAATTTGTGTGGAAAGATCAACTGCTGTTAGTGCTTTTGCTGGAAATGAAACTCAAAATGATGCAATTTGTCTTAGCTATATATTTAGAAAATCCTCAAACACAGAGACCTATAGCTTTTTAATTCCTGAATTCCTCAAACTGGATTCCCCAAAATTGCTACCTTGGAACTAATGAAATTGCTTTTCCTTTCAATTTCCTATGGTAGTAAAACTAAGTATAAGCTGAGGGGAAGGGAAATATGGGGGGAGACAGACAGCTTTTGCTCTGACTATAGAGAGCCATTTAAGTTCTCACTCCTAATTATTGCTTTTCCAATTTGTTCTCTTATTATTCCTGGAGTATTTTTAATTTTCAAATTAAGGTACAGGTAGTCCTCGATTTACAACAGTTTGTTTAGTGACCATTCAAAGTTACAATGGCAGTGAAAAAAGTGATTTACCACTGTTGTGGTATCCCTATGGTCATGTGATCAAAATTCATGCTCTTGGCAACTGACTCATATTTATGAGGGTTGCAATGTCCAGGGGTCATGTGATCACCTTTTGCAATCTTCCGACAAGAAAAGTCAATGGGGAAGCCAAATTCACTTAACAACCATGTTACTAACTGAACAATTACATTGATTCACTTAACAGCTGGGGTAGGAAAGGTCATAAAATGGGACAACACTCACTTAACAACTGTCTTGCTTAGCAATAGAAATTTTGGGCTCAATTGTAGTCGTAAGTCAAGACTACCTGTATGTTCATGACTTATTTTTGACTGACAGATAACTGTCGAGCCTGGCCTTTTCTAAGACCATCAAACAAACAAATAAGATGAACTTGTAGGTGGTGTTAAGTGTTAATAGGTACATTTGGACCTAAACAATAGCAGCTGCAGTTATAGGTTCCTTTCCTACAGTGCCTTAGTCACATACTAGGAGAATATGGTACCAGGTTGTTCAGTGTAAAATACTCTTGCTTTGTATCATTATCTACAGTACAATCTACAGAATAAAGCCAAGCTGCCTTTCCACAATAAAACTAAGTACTACAATAGATCATTCTAACGATCATTTATTAATAAGTTAAAAATTGTAATTAAGCTTTCCATATTTATTTTGCCAAATAAAAAATGAAACTGTATCTTAGATGAAAAGGAAGAGAATTGTGAATCCAGGCATAAATCCAGGATAGATACTGAAACAACACATTAGTGCAAAATATGTATCTCTAGCCTTCACATGTTTTGATTTACTTTTGTGCAGTTTGGAGGAAGAAGAGAAGGAGGGGTAGTAGTAGTTGTGCTTTGGTAGTCCTAATAGAGGGAGAAACTGTATTCTGATATTTTATGTAGAGCATGCAAAGCCTGTGGAATTGAAAGGAAGTCACTATTTTTAATAGTATGGGGAAACACTGACAGATGCAATATGATGTTCTTTAATGTCAAAAAGAAATAGTTGCATGACTTTTGCTTGTAAAAGTTCTGTAACATTTTATCATCCAAACTGATCAGTGAGAGAGAGAGAGAGAGAGAGAGAGAGAGAGAAAAGGAAAAAGCTTTAGAGAATCTTTCCACAGATTTCGGGGGTTTGCAACTACCGGAATTCCTAACCAGTATTGGGAATGGTGCCAACTATCAATTCCCAATTGCTACCATTGAGGCCACTGGTGTGAAGTTTGGAGCCGACAATGAAAAAAATACAGAACCTGCAATCAGCAAGACTTATACCAAGGATGCCATCAACAGCTGAGCATTTGGCTGCCAAGCTGTCATTTAAAAGAAAAAAACACTGAAAAAAACCCCTGAAATGCAATTAAAAGATGTTTAAAAGACAGATCGGAAGCCTGAAAAAAAAAAAAGGTCTTCACCTGGTCCCCAAACAATGCTAATGTGGATGCCAGGAAAGTCACTCTTGGGAGTGAATTCCATACATGGGGTGCCACCACAGAAACACCTCTCCCCCCCACCACCCCATCCTTATTCAGGTTCACCTCACTTCCATTTCTGGTAAAACAAAATGAGCTTATGCTAGAGTATTTCTGTTTACACAAATGTATCTGAACCGAAATCTGTGAGGTGGCTCGACTGTAGTACCCTTTTTATCTATATATACTGTGGTACAATATTGTACCAAGCAAGTTAAAAATTGCTTCTAAAATACAATATTCTTATTTTTGTATTTCCACAATGTGCAGAGTGAAAAATCTGTGACCCAAAGAAGGCATTGTGTTTGAATTTATTAGACCAATTACTGTGGCTGAGCCTAGGTTAAAACGTGATTCAACTGAATCAGAGAAATCGGGTTGTTTTCAAAACTGTTAAGGTGGCCACATTACCTAAATTCTTCAACAGTCCCATGACATCTGCAAGAGATGATCAGGCTGACCCTGAGGTCAAACACATCATCAGTCATGCCCACAAGAGGTCTAAGTCCAACCCACCTTGAATAATTTTCTTAATGCCTGCTAAATGTCTATGGAGATTCTCAGTCATCCCGGTCATGGTTGTCCCAAAGATGCTTTTTTCAAGAGACAACTGGACTTTCTGGTTTTTCTTTGAAGATGTTTCTTGGATGAGAAGTGAAACATTTTCAAAGAAAAACCAGAAAATCCAGTTGCCTCTTGAAAAAAGCACCTTTGGGTTAACTCCTGCTAATTTCCCTTGACCACTATTAGCTCAGATTCTTGTAAAGATCTTAAGCTTGCAATAAATATTTAGAGTCATTTGAACTATCTGAATCTCCTGATTTCCCCAGCACTTGGCAACAGCTTGCTAAATGATGATACTTTATGCTAAAATGCATATGTAGGTATTCAAAGCTTGTGTAAATTATAAAAAATATATAAAGTAAGGGATCAGGATGCAAACTGAAAACTAGGCTGCCTACTAATTCACTTTTGGTGGTATCAAAGTTTTTTTTTTTTAATTCATTGAGCAATGAATTCAGTTCAATTAGCAGTTCCCTGTTGCCTTTTCTTCTGTTATTCTTTGACTGAATCTCATCTTGGAGCACAGAATGATAGCAGAAAAGGCAATGGGGCGTCTAACTCCAGCTTGTGACTTTTCCTATTCTGATATTGGAAGTGGGACTTCAAGTCTCAAAAAGACACTTTGCATCATCAGGTGTGCCTTCTGCATATTGCTGGCAAAGTCTAATGGAGTAGTTCTAGAGAGCCGCACATTTCCTAAACATCTGTTTAAGCTTAAATGCACAGGATTTTTTAAAAACAATCCTAATAAATGTATTCCTTTATATTGTCATCTTGAATTGGTTTATATTGTCAGAATGTATTGCCACTCTGCTGATTAGACACAAATAAGGTTAAATGAATGAATAGCAGAAATTACTGCCTCTGACCCAATAAAAACATCATAAATCATAGATCTGAGGTCATATCTCTGAGATGTTACAGCTGTTTGGAGAAAATATATTTTGTTGATAACTATCTCAGCACAAATATTCTGCATCATAGTAACAAAGCTTACACATATATTGACATGCACATATTGGCTTTACATTTTATCCTTAATGGGTTCCTGAAGAAAGGAGTGATTGACTGAATTAGGCCATTTAATAGTATTAACAACAAAAAACAAGGAAGTTGTCTAAGATTGAATAAACATAAGTTATAGTCTTTCCAATGCAAAATCAAACTCTTGCCCCTGAAATAGGGATTGGAATTTTAAAAGGATGCAAAGCTCTATTTTTGGAATCTCTACTGTCCAAGAGAAAAAAGCAAGATTTTGCTTTGTTTCCCCCACCCCCACCTCCATATCATTTGCTATTCATTGTCATAGGCATTTGTTGCTGAAATTTCCTTCAAGAAAAGAAAGAATTTCACATGATTAAGAAATGGTATTCTTGAGTATGGTTTCCAGGGGGTGAAAGAAAATGACAAGCCTGAGTTTCATTGTACAGTCATCATCTCTAGTGGCCTGTATTTCAATTAGATCTCCCAAAAGAACATCTGGAAGCAAGCTCTTCCCGTGTAATTTTTTTCTGATTGGGAAATTGGTCAGTAATCAAGGCTTTAGAGAGGAGATGTGTAATAGATCATAAGAATGCCAATAATTGCAGCTTCTGTCATCTCTACCAATAAAGCTTAAAAACATAGAACAACTTTAAAATAAATTCTCAAGTACCCTGATGATAAAACTAAAGTCTCTTTGGGAGTAGGGAGGAGCGGACATTAAAAGGCAGATTTCAGTACAACCTTACTTGAAATGATGGATCTCAAATTAGCACTTCCTATGGAACCACCTGGGACCAGTTATACATGATGATTCTTGTATAAATTGAACATAAACAGGACTAGGACAATGTTAAACGTATGACTGGAAATTTTGCAAATATATTTATTCTGAGATAACTTGTTCTACTTAAATCAGAAGTAGCAAGAAATATATGTTTGCAGAAATTTCCCATGGTTGACCTCACCGATCTGCTGAGAGATTTCTGTTATAGTCCATTTACTACTGAAGATAGTTTTCCCCTGTGTTGATGTTTCATTGCAGATTTTGGTCAAAAGATCAGATTAATGTTTTCATCCTTTCAAATCACTCAGTAAAAAGTTAGTGAGTCAGTACATTTTTGTATTATAGATGACAAAGAACATAATAAAAAAGAACAGGTACCTAGGCAGGCTGAATTGTGCAAAATCAATACACCTGCAAAAGTCTTATCTTCCTATATTGCTTCCTATTTTGTTGATGCCCAATAGAAGTGCCTGCTTGCTTTAGCTGGCAGATGCAGTGGTGGGATTCAGCCAGTTCGCACCATTTCGGGAACCGGTTGTTAACTTTTTGAGCAGTTTGGCAAACTGGTTGTTGGACAAAATCATTAGGGCAGAGAACCAGTTGTTAAATTACTTGAATCCCACCACTGGGCAGATGTAATGGTTTGAGGGAATGATCTTGCAAGATAGGGCAAAAAGACACAGCCAAAATAAGAGTCTGATAAAAACTCATCAATTTAACCCATAACAAGATTGTAGGTGGAGCGAGAGACTCAGAAGAAGCTTCTTAGTTTCTTGGGATGTAAAGCTGATGTGGGGATAGAAGTACTTTCACACTTGCAATTTTGATAATGTAACCTTACAATAAAATAGGTTGTGTATCCTGTCTAATTTATCTAGCAGCTGATCTTTACACATTGAGAGACCCTGCTGGAAATATACAGGTAGGCCTTGACTTACAACCATTCATTTAGAAATTATTTGAAGTAACAATAGTACTGAAAAAAAAGTCTTGAGACCAATCTTTGCACTTACAACCATTGCAACATCTCCACAATCATGAAATCAAAATCCGGGTACTTGTCAATCAACGTGAAGGCCCAATAGTTGCAGCCTCCTAAAGTCTTGTGATCATTATTTGCAATCCTCTTAGTCGGCATCCAACAAGCAAAGTCAATGGGAAAAGTTGGATTTACTTAATGACTATACAATTCACTTCAAAACTGCAGTGATTTGCTTCACAACCATGGCAAAAAAATTGGGTGTGATTCACTCAACAAATTCTTTGCTGGTTGCAGTTGTGCTTGCAAGTTGAAGACTACCTGCATACTGTTGGCCTTCACCAGTGGTGGGATGCTGCCGGTGTAGTGTGTCTAAGCGGCTTACACGCAGTGCTGAAAATGGAGCATTTATAAGCTCAGCTGCTTATCTTCCAAGTCAGCAACGGTAAGTAGAACAGCAAAGGGGGGGGGTATCAGCTGTGCTGCACAATTGAGATGAGCTACAAAGCAGGAAATAAAGTTCAGGATAGAGCGGGGATGGGTGGGCAGGGCCAACATATCATTGGAGCTACCGGTTCACCCAAATCGCTCCAAACTGGCTGAATACCACCTCTGGCCTACATTAATGAGGCCTATCTTCCTAGGAACACCATTATCACCACCATGAAGCAGCACAACAGAACTTGATAGGTGGGAGGAATGATAAAGAAATAAGATTAAAATTAAATACAAAGAAGAACAAACTAATGACAATTGGCAGATCAACCAGCCTTGGAACTGACAATGAAAATATTGAAGTGCTTCATAGTTTCTTCCTTTTAGGATTAAGCATCAATAATAATGGAAAAAAGTATTCAGGATTTACAACGTATTTACGTCTTGAAGTCTTGACTTTACAACATAAAGTCATGAAGATAGCAAATTGCTGTGATGTATTTATACCTAAAAAAAATCAAGATCATGCAAACTATGGTATGGCATGTGACACTGTATGAAAGTGAAAGTTAGACTTTAAAGAAGCAAAAAAGAAAGTGCATTGATGCCTTTGAACTATTGTGTGGATGAAGATCCTGAGAATTCTGTGAATAACCAAGAGAACAAATTAATGGGTCATTGAACAAATCATCAAGTTCACTCTTGAAGCACAAATAACCAGCCTCAAATTATCCTACTTTAACTGTATTATGCAAAGACCAGCTATTTGGAAAATGCTAGAAAGGTGAAAAGAAAAGGAAAATGATAACCAATAGTAAGGTGGATGATTTTAATTATCCTGCTGATGAGTGCACTCTTGGGAGACTTATATGAACAGGCTAGAAGTAGAAAATCTAACTACAGGATCACTAGGAGTTGAACATTACTAAATGGCACAAAATCAAACAACCAATTATAATAGTGTTTGGTTTCAACTCATACCCAACAAGTTAATTAGTAAGTTTGCAGTATATTGAATGTCCAGGAGAACAAAGCTTTCTAGATGTGGTTTGCTTCAAAGAAAAGCTTTGGTTAACTTTTAAGTAACCAATGTGTACAATATAAAGAAACTCAAAATATAATTCCTAGTTGTTGTATTATAATAAATCTTTTATAAGTTTGAAGTATTGGTCCACCTGATCATTTCAAATACTGACCCAAATTTTGGATGGATCCTATTCTGTATAAAAGGTTCAAGCAATTTCCTCCTTTGTTTCCTAAAAAAACCTTTTGTGTACTGGCTTCTAAACTTTCCATACTTGAAACAGTATAGAGCCCATTATCATGATTCTCTCGAAGTGTCTACAACAAATGGAACGAAGAGATGTGAAATAAATATGAATTAGTCTATTTAAAAAGAAAGTAGCAACTAAATTACTTGACCCCCGAATGCAGATGACCATGTACCAAACTGTCAAAATCTTATTAATAGTTTTGATTTTGATTGTGTTTCATCCCAAAATTTGAATTCGGAATTGTGGATATTTTTTCCAACTTTGTTTGCATTTCAAACCACACTCTACAGTTAGATTGCACAGAGACCCAGACCTTTTCTACCCTCTGCTCAAGCTAGATGATAGCACTAATGCACGCATACTTCCCAAATTCATGCACAGAGATATACACACATACCCCTCCCCCCTCTCTCTGTGTGTATAGAGAGAGAAAGATTGAGAGAGATTATATCTCTCTGAATAAGTATTCAGAAGAAGAATCTCTCCACTATAGATGATTGCTCTTTACAGAATTACTATAGCATTGTGTCTGAGTGTAGTTAGTTTATCACTGTTTTGATAAGACCTAAAAAGTGGAACTTGAATACTTTTAGGATTGTAGATATGAAACAAAGGAAAAGAATGAACTTTCAGCTTTTTTCAAATAGTTACTTATGCTATGATCGAAAGACATCACCACTTTCAAGGACAAAGTTAGCCTATGGAAAGTTGGCAAACAATGGAAGGATGCTGAGGTTTCCTTACATCTTAATTAGTACCATGAATCATATTTCCATAGACAATAGAACATTATAAACAGATATATAGTATCAGTGCAGGGTGATCCAGCTCATATACTTAGTGTGACAGCTTTATTATTGTAGCAGGCAAGCACTGCAAGTAAATAAGCAACCAGAATAAGGAGAAGTAAATTGTAGTTTCAAGGGCCAAAGTATCAAATGTAAAACAATTGCAGTTTTCATCAACCAGGCCCTAATATGTAGTATCTTTGTTATTGTTGTTGTTGTTGATCTCAGTAATCAAAAATTCCTGGTTTTCGCATATAAGATATTTGTCTATAAACATCTGTGTATCCATCCCACATAAATGTAATACAAGTGCTCTGACTTTGTAAAAAGCATACATGGTACAACGATTATGTGCCCTCCTTGTTAACACTATCTGAAATGGAATGCTGGACTATGCTTTCTCCTATAGGAATGAAGAGAGCCACTCATTTTTGTATGAGAAAATAAAAGTATATAAAGGAACTTGCACTGTATGTAAGCTCCCAAACAGATATGGCGATATATGCGGAAAGACATTGCCCCAATTGCATGTTCTTGCTGTTGACCGTAAGATTAATCTTTCTTTGATACTGAATTCTGAATGATAAATTGATTACTCCACTGACTTAGCTCAGTGATGAAGGCCTCCTTTATATTCTTGGACATACAGCACTTCAGCTGTATGGTTTCTACTGTGCAGATGCAAATTTGTGGAGACTGAATAAAAAAACTCCTGCACTATTCCACCATTTGATATACTTCTTACTATTCCTTGCAGTTGCAGTTTCCACAGACTTTGTCTCTTGAACCTAGTGAGACAGTAGATGCCATTCTTAACCCTCCCAATTTGTAATGAGTTCCCTTGAAGAGATCTTATAACTTGCTTTATTGGTGAGATGGCTGGCATATAAATTCAAAACATAAATAAATAATAAAGTGCTGTGCTCATCACTTTCAGATCCCATCTCTCGCTTTTTAAATATATTCTTTTATTTTTATTTAATAGATATATGTTTGAAAGTGATATTACCAGTGAATGAATAGATAATTATTGAATTCATACAGTAAATACGCAATATAACATTAGTAAAAAATACAAAGTAGAGTATATTTTTCCATGATATAAAAAAATATAAATGACTGACTTTAATACCAACATCTCCACTATAATATTATTTTAAAATGTTAAAAAAGACAAAAAAGCTCCTAAAATAATATAAGTATATATTTAATTTCTGACTTCCCCTTCTGTCACTTTGACAATAATGTAATATTAATTCTAATAAAAAATAGAATTGGTTTTTACTTGTTCATTCATATCCTACCTTTTTTTCCAAGAGCTCAAAGCAATCTAGACATCACTTTTTCCTCTTTTTTCCCACAACAATAACCTTTGAGGAAATTTCATAGGTGGGAAAGTGACTCCCTTGGCTGAGGGAGAATTTGAATCTGAGTCTCTCATTTCCAGTCTGATATCTTCAAAACCAAGTCAACCTGAATCAGTCTACATTTAGCAATTACCTTGTTCTGGCCATTGTGAACCACAAAACCCAATAAGTCTTGCAAAAACATTTTGTCTGACTTACCTAAAACCAACAACTGTTTCTCTGAAACTGAACAAAGTTCACCCCATTGTGTGAGAAACCTTAGATGTTGTTCTACCAAAGGCAATATGCCATAGTGTCCACATGCTTCTCTTTGTAAACAAGAATTTTTTTTCCCCTCAGGGAAGCACCTCATCTCAAGGTCTCCCTTGTCTATTTCTTTCACACTTGCAAAAGCCAAATAAAATGGATGCTAAGAATCCTTAGCAGATAGTGTTGCCTTGCAATCTCCTCCAGCATGTGCAAAAATCAGTTTTTTTTCCAGATGTTGTAATGTTAAGTTTCTTCTATCTTCTATAAGTTTCACAGAGAACAGTAGGGCAACACAATGTGTGGTTACACAATTACTTATCTTGACTTTATGAAGCAACTTTGGGGGGGAAGGAGGGTTTCTTGAAAGCCAAGCATTCTTCCAAGATTTCAACAGTTTCTGTTGATATTGCCTTAAAATGCAATTATATTCTCTTTCTTTTCTTTTCTTTTTTTTAAACTTACATTTGCTTGTATGCTTCCCACACTAGTTGGAAAAAAAACATGACATTTCAGGCTTCCATTACTAGATTTGGATTTTAGACTTGATTCAAATCGGTTATGGAAAGAACATATGATATATGATATATGATATATGATATATGATATATGATATATGATATATGATATATGATATATGATATATGATATATGATATATGATATATGTGGGTGGGTGGATAGATAGATAGATAGATAGATAGATAGATAGATAGATAGATAGATAGATAGATAGATAGGCAGGCAGGCAGGCAGGCAGGCAGGCAGGCAGGCAGGCAGGCAGGCAGGCAGGCAGGCAGGCAGGCAGACAATTAAAAAAATGGGCAGAAATTCTTGTTGAGAAATTATCCTTGTCATTAAGCCAAACTACAGGAAAGGATTAGTCTGCAATTTTTATTTGCATGAAAGGCAATGAAGGGAGTAAAATGGTTAAGAAATTCTCACCGTGGGGTTTTCTGACATGATCAATACGTAAGAGATCTAGTATGAATTTGATTACAAGAAAGTTTTTGGCAGATAGAATCAATCATCCTTAGGACATTTCTCTGTTCATGATTTAAACTGTTTCAGATTCTGCAGGAAATTTAGTACAGTGTGTTTCCTTTCAATTTTATATCACACACATTAATAACCCATTAGAGAAGTTGGTTAAAAATTTGTTATGGGAAAATATTTGATCTAACACGAGAGACAGAGACAGAGATAGAGAGACTTTTGTCAACCTTACCTTCTATCCAGTGGCATTTCATGTCCTTGAACATTTGCGGAGGACAATTCCTGGCTAAATATGAACTGATTATTATTTTTTTAAAGTCATGTTCTAAAAGGGTAAAGATTATCTTGGTGTTTTATTATTGGCAGTCTCCATCCATCTCTTTTCTTGTTTCCCACTTAGTTGCTTCACTTTGGATGAAAGGAAGGGAATAAAAACATTTACCAAAGTAAATCATTTGCCAGGACTCTTAGCTCTCAATCAGGCAAGTCCATATGAGCAAACTATTACCAATAAAAAGTCTAGAAATTATGAAACTATATTCTTTATGATCAGTAGAACGAACAGTATTCTTAACATGCTACATGTGTTCCAGATGCAAATGG
This sequence comes from Masticophis lateralis, assembly GCA_030761175.1. Lineage (NCBI taxonomy): Eukaryota > Metazoa > Chordata > Lepidosauria > Squamata > Colubridae > Masticophis > Masticophis lateralis. Next base: position 232,266,309 of record JAUDYJ010000002.1, read on the forward strand.
CCCCTCAGACACAAGACCTATCTAGGCTAATTCATCTCTTTGTGTTGCTTGTACAGCCATCTGTATTTGGAATTGTTCAACAAGATGGAGCAGGAGATAGCTTTCATGATACCACCCACAGCTTTTCCCACAAGTACGTTCACTGTAGGGAACTGGATTGAATCCAGATGTAGGCGATTACAAAGTGACATCTGCAAAATATAAAATAAAACAAAAGCTTAATTCTGTATCTTAGACATTCGTGTGGAGGAAACGTTTCACTACAATTGAATAGGATGTGATCCTATTGAATAATATCCACAAAGTGGATATTGAATTAAATCCATAAAGTGCATCAATATGCCACCCATCTGCTAGATCTACCCACATTCAAAATTAAAGCCAGCAATTTCACATGATACGTGAGTCCAAACATCCTTTTGACTGTATACCAAGTCTGACCTTTAAATCAAAAAAGCTATCTTGACTCTGCTTTGTTTCTATTGTTCCTGAAGACAAATTACTTCATAATGGAGGGGTAGTTATTATTCTTGTTCTTCTGTAAGCTTCATTTGTATCTTCTTGAGAAGATTAAAGGGCTGTTTTGATTCAGTGTTCATTTTTTTTCTATCAGTTTGCAAAGAAAAAAAATAGCAAGATAGTATTGCTTAGGGTTTTTTTAAGTAAAAAGTTTTTTAAACTTTTGAATACAAAGCTGACTAGGCTTGCACTAATGTTCTCAGCACATACTGTACTTCATTAACAGTGTAGCTTTTTCATTTTTCTTTCTGCTGCTTGACTACCCCCAGATACATACAATAGTTCTCTTCTTAGAAGTGGCAGACTTAGCACATTATCTTTTGATTCTGTTAAAATGTTAACCCTAGGTAAAAGAACCTACAGTTAAAATATTATCTATAGCCGTAGGATGCATCTCAAAGGCAAGAAACAATTAAACTGAACTTTGATGTTTATTAGAGTTAAAGTAGAGTTAAACTGCATTATTGACTATAATGATAGATGCAAAGAAACAGAATAAACCTCTATTGTAGCTCAGGGTTGAAATGAGAGGTCCTTGGTGCTCTCTGAGCTTTCTTGAAGATGTTTCAATATCCAAATTAAGTAACATCAACAGTATAGTAAGGCATTGACAATATAGTAAGGCATCATTTATATTCCAATGATTTGTCCTGTCCGTGTTGGTGGGAGTGGTCTTGGAAGTTCTTTGGTTGGGCTGTTTACTGTCAGCTCACTTAGCATTTCCTTAATTAGGGTATTGTTTATTTCTTGTTTGTTGGTGTGATCTTAATCTTGGAATTAATCTGTGCTCATTTGTATGTTGATTGCTGGTGGGGAGGTGTTTTGGAGGAATTGTTCCCTTTTTGGCTTGATTATTGTCTTTTGCACAGTATGTAAGATAGGTGTTATTTATATCTGTGTGTCTATTGATGGATAATTTGTCAGAGTTCTAGGCTTCTAGACATTCCCTAAAGTTTTTGCACTTGCCTTGGTCTCAGAACAAATATGCCAGGACATATTTGTTCATTCAGGTTAAGGGAAAATTTTAGAGATGATGTATCTCCACCCATACTTTGAGACCGCCTTCTACCACATAGCTCCCAGCAACCAGTAAGATCCCAATGAGTTGGACTCCTCCAGGTCACATCAGCTAAACAATGGTGGCTGGTGGGCCCACGGGGGAGGGCCTTCTCTGTGGCTGCCCCAGCTCTCTGGAACCAGTTACCTCCTGAGGTCTGGACCACCCCCACCCTATTGCCCTTCTAAAGAGTGGTGAAGACCTGGATTTTCCAGCAGGCCTGGGGCCGTTGATTTCACTGTTGCGATCTTGTGAGATCCGGCCATGAATGGTATGAATGGGTATTAATGTTTTAATTTTTAAATGTTTTTATAATGGTTTTTTAAATGCATTGTAAGTCACCTTAAGTCTTCTTATAAATTGAAATAATAATAATAATAATAATAATAATAATAATAATAATAATAATAATAATAATTTTAAAAAAAGAAATCATGTGTTGTTCCGATTGTAATTGGAGCCCTTGGAGCAATACCCAAAGGGCTACCCCGCTATTTAGAAATTCTAAATTTACCGGACTTGAACATTTTGACTCTACAAAAAACCATCTTACTCGGAACAGCTTACATCCTCCGACGATACCTTAACAGTTCCTAGGTCCTTGGTTAGGACTCGAGCTGCTGAGCTATTAACCAGCCTCAAAGATTGTGAATCTCACTACAGATTAAATAATAATAATAATAATAATAATAATAATAATAATAATAATAATAATAATAATAATATAACAATAACCCTGGACAGTGCACAAAATAGTAAAACAACAGAAACCACCAAAACAAAAATCAAGAAAAGTGCTATTTATGTGGTCATGGAATAAGAAAAAGGAATATGAAAGAAGAAATAATTGAAGAACAATACTTCTATATAGAAAAGTTCATGCACCATCACGGACAATAGAAAGTATGAAAAATTACATGATCGCATCTACTTTCTTCTCTTACTGAAAACTATTTTTCATGTCTGAGAAGATGCAATAATTGGAAATAAAAATGTTAAAAGATATCAATACCTGTCATATGTTAAATTATACAATCTTTGTTTCTATCAAAAATGACATTTGCAATGGATTTTTAGAGTAATTAGCAAAGTTTAATACCACAGGGATAATTAAAGCAAATATACCAGGGATGGGTTCTACTTATCTTTACTACTGATTTGCATTGCGCATGTGCAGATCACCTATGATGAGGTCCGGGTCAGTGGGTGGAGCCTCCTGCTGGTTTTTACTATCGGTTCTTGTGAACCAGTCCGAACCGGGAGCAACCCACCACTGTAATATATATGTGTATAGTAGGTGTGCACCCCCCCCCAGGAGATGATTTCATTATAAATAATAAATCTCATTGCTCTCTATCCATTTGACATCCATTTTCACTGATTCCTTCAATGTCTTTACTTGCAAGCACCATATATTGCTAACTGAAATTAGAATGTAATTGATATGAATCTGGTAATGTTGCTTTCTTTCTTATGCTGCTTCTAACTAATACTGTGTAGTTAATGAAAGGGAAAAAATAATAGTAAAACAATTTATTCTTATACATACCTGTTAATGGAAAACCAAATGGAAAAGTTCATTAACAGTTACCAACATTGCATAGAGGAAAAAAAACATCTTAAATCAGCTGTTTGTTTTTTTATTTCTTTTTTCACATTTTTGAACCACCCACCTCAGAGAGGGACTCATCTAAATGTTAAATAATGAGTGACCTTGCCTATGGAATTTAAAAAAACTTCTGATAGAATCAGTAAAATCTCATTAAAATGTTGAAATGTGGGTGAAGAGGTACGATCACTTCTACAACTTCCAATAAACAGCTAAAGAGAAACTAAAGTTGCAAGGTACAAATCATTAAACTGAAGAATGATAATAATAAGATTGTTAAACTGATTGGGCACATCACTATTATGCAGATAATCTGCATAATATTCTGAAATAATCTGTCATACACACACACACACAATTTCTGAAGATCATTCTGTTCTAAATAAATTGAACAGTTTAGATAGCAATTTCTATATATCTTAATAATTACAAGCTTGTTGCTAGATGTCAGTGGTTAATTGAATATTGTTTGATAAAAATATATTCATAGAATTATAATTATAATTATTGATGAACACCTTTAAGGTTTTTTAATATAGCTAGTGTCCTTACCGTATACCTGGACAATTGGTTTTACTGTTGTGGTATACAATGCAATATGGTTACCAGCTTTGCTAGAATTCTGCAGCAGTACATTAGCAAAAAATTATATGTAAGCCATTACAAAAAAAAAAAAAATCCTCTACTGTGCATTCTGTTAAATACTGCATCTTTATGCTAAGTGAATTAGATAAACAATTGCAAATAATTTATCCAGTTCATGCGTTAAGTATGTGAAAAGAGTCCACATAATAAAGAGTACTCAATCACCCATCTATTAATCCTGATTCATGCTCCCAGTCAAATGAAAGACTATAGCTTTATAGTGGACATGTAAACAAATTCAATTAATTTAGATAATGATGATGATGATGATGATGATGATGATGTGATGGAGAAGGAAGGAAGGAAGGAAGGAAGGAAGGAAGGAAGGAAGGAAGGAAGGAAGGAAGGAAGGAAGGAAGGAAGGAGAAGAGGTGGGAGGAGTCAGAAGAAGGAGGGGGGAGGAGGAGGGAGGAGGAGCAGGAAGGAGGGAGGAGAAAAGAAGGAGAAGAAGGAGAAGGAGAAAGGAGTTTGCTTCTTCTGGATCTGTGGAAGGATGAAGGTCCATAGGAATAAAGTCTGGCTATCTCTTACCTTTTTTCTCAAAAATATCAGGCTCACTGTGAAAGTACATGAAGTAGTTTGGATTCTTGGTTCATTCTTTATTTTCAATGAAAAAAATAGCTCATAAATTCAACAGTAGACTGCTTTTACTTGGCAGTGCTAATTTGATTTACCATGCAACTATAAGAAGCAAAACCTATTGGGTGAATTGGTTAATAGAAGCCATTTTAATGTGGTTTTTAACTACACTGTAGATAAATATCTCAGCAATGTTAAAGAGCACTTGTGTGAAAACTATATTTAATACCTATGAAAAGTAGACAGTGAATCTGCTTTACGAAGGAGATTATCCATACTAAATCCAATATTAATAGGACAGATTGTATCAGTTTTACAAAAAAAATAGAATGTTCATGTTTTATAGCAGAACATCGGAATTATATTCACCAGCTGTATAATTAGAATGAACAGAAAAAGAAATGCTTATAGACATTTATCTGATTCAAATTGCATTTAAATGTGCTAAATCCTAGAGGCTGAATGTGCATGGCTGTTTTCACTGACAGAATGAGAAATAGAACGGACAAGGATTTTGAAAAACTTGCAAATGAGGACAAAGCAATGCTAGATGAATGTCAAATAGTAAAGCACAGTACAAATTTCGGATTCTAGACAAGCCAACAACAAGTGGATTATTTTATGTTTTTTGTTACAGTTATATATAGTATCCTGTGGTGAAGAAGCCATATTTTTACTGAAACAAAAAAAGCCATTCAAATCTTTAAACTATTGAGCTTCTTTTCGCTGTGCTGCATTGTCATGTAGAGACAGCTTGCTGAAATGTAATGCCACAGCTGAACTTTCCTTCTACATTCAACAAGATGGAAAATAATGTTTCATCTGACATAATAAACACAACTGGAATCATTCAGATAGCTAATTAAAATCTATATCAAGATTGCATGCATCATAATTCATAATTGTATTGTTTTAGGATAATGATTAATATGTTTGAAATTCTTCAGTTCCTTCTTGGTGCTAAGGCTAAGATGGTAAGTGAGGAAAGAACCGTGGAGTTTTAGAAAGAAGCTAAAAACAGTTACAGCCAGTTCCCATGTGTTAACATGAGAGCAACAACTTATATAGAACTGCTATTATATTTTGTATGGCAAGTGGACTTGTGTCATTGAACTAAGAGGACTGAGAAAAGTGACTCACTGGTTCAATAGCAGGAGGAATCCAGTAGCACCTTTTCTGACTTACAAATGTTATTAAAAGGCTTAAACTTTCATGAGCTGCAGGCTTCTTTACCAAACTGGCTAGACTGATGCAAGGAAACTAGGATGAAGCTGTCTGGGAAGGGAAGGGAAAACAAGCTGGTTATATGGAAGTAAGTGACATCTGAGACAGATTGTCACTACCTTATCAGTTAACAGCATGCAATGTGTCACTAGTTTAGTGTCAATGCACTTGCTTAGACCCAGTCTGCCAGATGTAGTACAGCATTAAAAATAGAATCCATGACTAACATATGTAGTGGAATATTCTGTGCAGTTATTGATTTTGTCCAACAAAGCAACCCTGTGAAATATTTTTGAAAATAGCTTCAATGAATTTTGAATAGGACTGAGGTAAAATCCCAGTCCCAATTTCATTCTTCACAACTTGCCCAAGTAGTGTGTGTGTGTGTGGTTGTGTGCTGGGATTTTTGCTACCAGTTCTCTGAACCACCGCCATTGCTACCAGATTGGGCAATCCGGTCCAAACCGGTCTGAACTGGAAACATTTCACCCCTGAATAAAGGTCATGACCCCAACTCTACAATTCTAATAGAACAGTCTTTAGGTTATTGAGTGATGAAGTCATGTGTTAAAAATAAGCAAGATGCTAAGCCAAATAGGCCATTTGTGTTTTGTGTGTGTGTGTGTGTGTGTGTGTGTGTGAGAGAGAGAGAGAGAGAGAGAGAATTTATATTCTGTAAGCCGCATTGAGTTGCCATGGGCAAATAAGCAGCAATATAAATTCAATGAAGGAAGGAAGGAAGGAAGGAAAGAAGGAATAATAAGTAAGTAAGTTTAGGCCTACCCTTGTGCCTTCCTCTCCTATCCAACCCATGTATCACTTGCCCTCCATGAGTTCAGCGGGGAGGCTCAAAAACAAATAATTTTCTGCTTGGAAAGAGACTCTTGTTCAGACTGCTTAAATTAAGGAAGCTGGATTGTTTTGTTTTCAATAGCAATACTTTATCAGTAAATCAGTGCCATCCTCATTCTTTAATTAGAGAATGAAGATTGCTAAATTCTTCCAAAGATTTACTGTATTTCTGCCATTTTTACTCTGAGTGGTAAGGAATACTGTGTCCACACTTAACAACATTTATCCTTGGATTTTACTGCTGGATTTGTTTGTTTTTCTATATGCATTAATTCATTCAATATATTTTTTTTAATTTTCTTTGCAAAAATAATGTGAAGCGAGGCAGCCTTACTAGCATTATAACTGAATCTGTAATTTTCTTGCTTGTCAATTATTCCACAGAAACATAGGTAATTAACATCCCAGCATAACATGAATTTCAAATGATAGGTTCTATTGTTAAAGTCAGGGCAAAAGCAATTTATGCAAATAGTCTAATCAGCTGGTAGTTTGAGCAAATTTTAGCAAATACATGCATGAGAGTATAAAGACTTTGTCATAAAGAAGAATTTATTTGTGGAAAAACAAATGAAGCCAACAATATCACTTTTTAATAAAGTTTATGCTGGCAAAAGTATAAAAGACCAGCCATCGGACAAGTTGTCAGTGGAACTATTTTGTTTTTTAAAAAGTAACACTTGTGGTATTGTATATGATCACAGTTTATTGTAATGTAAGCATGCATAGTTGCAGACTACTTCATCGTATGCATGAAATTTGATCCTCATTTGGCAAAGACAGCTGAAAAGGAAGTTTTTCTTATTTTAAATGTGTATGCCATTTGTCAATTCTGACACCTCCAGCTGTTGTATGAGGTTAGAATGTCTTCAACACCCTATAAAATACAATAAAAATGTAAATCAAAATGATAGGACAGTTAACAAATATAAGAAGTGCCTGTGAGTAGCAGAGCAGTACAGTCATAAACTGCTGAATGTCCACATGAATAACTGTTCTGTCTGCAGGAACCTATATTGTAATAAAGTTGGTGTGAATTTCAGGTCTGGGGAGAGCAGTTAACAAACTGGGTTTTAGAACAGAAATATCCTTCTTTCTTTTAAAGGCTAGAAGCAAAGCACAAAGGGATTTCAGACTAAAACATGTAAAGCAAATGTAGAAGGCATCCATAACAACAACATCTGTTTATTTGGACATCAATAGATGGGTATATTAAATATTATCCTTTAGGAAAAGATGAATGCCCTCCAAATATGTATTATTCCCAGGTTAATGTATATTCTGACAGGAATTCCTGTTCAAATATCTGGAAAATATATTCTTCGTTTAGACAAAAAAAAAAATGTAGGATCTAGCACTAGCACTTTATATACCACTTCATAGGGCTTTACAGCCCTTTCTAAGCAGTTTTCAGAGTCAGCATATTGCCCCAACGATCTAAGTCCTCATTTTACCAACCTCACAAGGATGGAAGGCTGAGTCAACCTTGAACAGGTCAGGATCAAATTCCTGGAGAATTAGCCTGCAATTCTGCATTCTAACCACTGTGCCAACACAGGTCTAAATACAATAGAAATCAATCTCTGGAAACAATTACATCAGTTAGGAAACTGTGGTATATAATATCTAACAAATCAATTTTCCTATGCTAAATTGGTTTTATTAAAGTTGAAAATTAAGGAGAAGATGATGAAATGGAAAAATCGGATCTAAGTAAGAAGCTTTCATAAAAACCTTTGAACCATTTGATAGATGATGAGACTAGGATAACATATACTATGCTATGAGATTGATATTATTTAGCGTATGATGAGAACATGACAAAGACAAACAAACAAACAGATACACACAATTCATGTAGAAGACAAACATCATCTATCAATAACTGCAATATTTACAGTTAAAATATTTGTTAACAACAATACAGACTTACTAAAGGATGATTGGTGACAACTGAAATTTCTTGCCAATGACAGAACAGCCGTGATATGTTTTACTTGTGATGAATATACCCTTAAGCCAGGGGTGAAATTAACTTAACTTTCCCTACCAGTTCGCAAATGTGCATGCGTCATCCATCCATGCGCAAAGCCTTCTGCGCATGAGCAGAGGGTAAAAATTGTCACAAAAAAGGGATGTCATGACATCCATGTGGATGGGCGGAGCCTCCCTCAGCCATCGCTACCAGTTTGCCTGAGCCAGATAGAACTGGCTGAATTTCACCCCTGCCTTAAGCCTCAAAGTGCATCATGACTGGATTTGTTAAAAAAGCATATGATCTGTACTTTGATTGTAATGTTGGTGATCTAGACAAGGCCTCACATTTGTTGTTCAAAATCTTCTGCTGATGTTCTGCTTCACTCAGAGGAAGTCAGAATTCAATACCATTTGCTGTCCCTATGATACAGTGAGAACAGAATGATGATATGACTAGTGTTGCTGGTTTGTTTGCTAAAAATAAGAAATCAATTAAATACCTAAATCTGCTTTCAACCATGAGACCTATGTCACATAATTACAATCTTCCAGTACCAAAGACATAAAAAAGTAAGAGTTTAGATGAATCAGACAAAGATGCTGTAATTCACAGACAGTGACAATGATCCACATTTAAAATGTGTATGTGGCAATCCTGCCCCCAAATCTAGTGTCTTAAGCAAGAAAGACCCTCAACTCCATTTGGTGTGAAAGGATTACTTTACTAAAGGCTAAAGATTAAAATATAGTAAAGCCAGAACTTTATTAGAACAGGGAATTTGCAGAGACCAGAGTCAGTGGAAGAGTTTTTAAATCATTGTTTTATGGAATTCCATACATTTTAAATCTTCTTGCTCTTTTCTGTTCTTCGATTGTTGCTAATGAGATGCTCTTCTAAGATGACAAATGAATTGAAGAAATGACAATGTTTTTCCCGAGTTTCACAGCCATTTTCCTTTGTGGGATAGCAAATCTTATGTGTCACACTTCTTGTCTTATGCCCCATTAAGATAACCTGTTATTATTTTTCTAGTAGGAGAATTGCTACCATAGTTTTTGCTTTGAAAACTAGAACATTTCCTTTTCTTCCAGCAGATAATTATACTTGCTGGGTTTTGAATAAATCCTTGCCTGAATGTATTAGAGATTAAATGAAAAGAAAGGAAGGAAGGAAGGAAGGAAGGAAGGAAGGAAGGAAGGAAGGAAGGAAGGAAGGAAGGAAGGAAGGAGAAAAGATCAAAGGTAAGAAAGAAAAAGACAAAGTGGAGTAGTAACAAATTATGCATATGAAAAAGGGCTGCAAATTGGATTGGTCACTACTCAAAATCTGGTGGGAATAAATCAAAGACAAAATTAGATAGCTTCTAAAGAAGTATAAGGAATTTAGGAAGAAAGCTGGCATTATTTCACCAGAAAGCTGGTGGGGGAGATGCTCCCAATGGAGGAGAGAATGAAATAAGTATTTCTCAAAGAATATTAGAATCTCTTGGATTTAAATATGCAATAGCTTTACTCCATCTTGAAGTCAAAAGGTGATCCTTTCATTTCTGTCACATTTAGTAATTTTTAAGTGGGACAGTGATTGTACTGTGAGGGAAATACTGAAGAGTTGGACTTGCTACATGTTTATATTGATATTTAGTTAACTATGTTAATAAATCATGCTTCTTTAATCGATTATACACACAGTACTTCCCATTCCTTCTTATCATATGATATTTGCTGAATATTATAACGTATAATGTATTATTTGACTTTGAAATCAGCTTTGAAGATTAGAGATAATTAGCTTTTTCTTGCTTTCATGGAAATAAAAAGCAAAAATCTTCAACAAATCTGTTTTTAAAACCATTTCAATGCCTATAGGAACTAAGCTTTTTTTCCAATATATGCAAATCTGCTTTAGCTCCAGGGGAGGGTAGCAGTCTGAAAACAGCACTTTTTCCTTTGCACTAATACATTCAAAGTATTCAAGGCAAATATTTTTGCTTTACATTCATTTGGAATCCATTATTTAATACACAAAAACCACATTTCTGCAACCCAATAATAGAGACAGAGATAATCCTACATTAAATAAAGACCAAATCAAAGGTTTTCAATATTGTTTGCATAAGTTGGGTTTAAAAGTTGATCATAAGACAAATATATGTTGCAAAGGAAGTCTTAATTATATACATTTAATAGCACATGCACAAGCTGTTTTAAAGTGCATTTAAGACAACCATACATCTAAAGATAGAGCTGACAAACATTCTTAAAGCATATGGGCTTTCTTTCAGATTTCTCTAAAAACACAAATGGCCTATTTGGCTTAGCATCTTGCTTATTTTTAACACATGGCTTCATCACTCAATAACCTAAAGACTGTTCTATTAGAATTGTAGAGTTGGGGTCATGACCTTTATTCAGGGGTGAAATGTTCCTAGTTCAGACCGGTTCGGACCAGATTGCCCGATCTGGCAGCAATGGCGGTGGTTTGGAGAACCGGTAGCAAAAATCCCTGCACACGCACACACACACAAACACAAACACAAACACATACTCAGCTGAGCCATGCAATCATCAGAGGCTTTTTTTATTATTTTTAAAAGCATTTTTTCTACAAACTCTTCGGCCAAAAAAATGCTTTCAAAAGTAAACACAAAAAAAAAAAGTCTCTGATGATTGTGCAGCTCAGCTGGGATTGTCAGAGGCTTTTAAAAGCATTTTTTCTACAACCTTTTCAGCCGAAGAGGTTGTAGAAAAAATGCTTTTATTATTTATTTATTTGTTTAATCAAACTTTTATACCGCCCTTCTCCCGAGGGACTTTATTTATTTTAATAATAAAATTAAAAGGTTCTGATGATCCCAGCTGAGTTGACTGATCATCAGAAGCTTTTAAAAGCATTTTTTTACAACCTCTTTAGCAAAGGAGGAAAAATAGTTTTAAAAGTAAAAAAAAAAAAAAGTTGGCCACACCCACCCAGACACATTACTCATCAACACCAAGCCATGCCCACAGAACTGATAGTAACAAATTTTACATTTCACCACTACCTTTATTAGATTATTTACTTAAAAGTTCCTGCCATTTTTGCAAAGGTTCACTCAAAAGTCCAGATGAACTTCTTTTCACAGTAACCCACATTTTAAAAAGCACAATTTTATGAAATTAATGTTCTCTCAGATGCATACACTGAATGTGTAAATGTACTTCATTTCAGAATAAGACTTCTTATTATTTTTGTGTGTCACCCGTTTTCCAGCATAGTGTAGTGTATTGGGTGGGTGGGTGATGAGCATTGGGTGGGTGATGAGCATGATCAACCTATGGAATCCCTGTACTTTTTTTTTCTGCATGTGTAATGCACACAAATGGGGGAGGAAGGCTTGGATCACCCATTAATGTTGACATCCATGGTCCTGTGTTCTGGACTTACATCTCCAACCAGTCTCAGTTAGCTTAGATTTCAGGAATTACCTGATACATACCAGAAACGTGCCTTACGCTGAATTATTCATAGAAAGCCTTTACTAGATGTGTATGTTAAATCTCAGTGCTATCTAACATATTGTGATAAATATATCATTCTTTCTGGGTGATGAAAAATATTTCAGTGTGCAGTGGTACAGTTCATCCAAATGCATTGATCATTTCTAACTGTTGTCTGCAAATCTCAACTCACTGTTTTAATATTTGTTTATTGTTCAGTGTAAAAGACCAAATCAATGTGTTTGATGAGTCAGTGTACTTACAAAATGAGAATCAGATCAAGAAGAAACTACTAAACAAGAAATAAATTAAACGAAAAGAAAGGAATTCTCCTAAGGTGGAGAACAATATGCATTATTACAACATATATACAATGCAGTAATTGTAAAATCCAAGGGTTTTTGTTAAAAAAGAACTCATGCAAAGGGAGTTTTTAGGGGAGATTTCTCACCTCATGTGAAAAGAAACCAATCTTTCAAGATGAAAATATCTGCCAAAAATAATAGCATTACAGTTTAAGGGAACTGAAAGCAACAGAAAATAATTTTCTTATGATAATAAATTAAAGTGAATTAATGAAGTGATCAAGCTGATTTTGCTATGATCCAACACTCTCCCCTCCAAGAAACCATGGTTTTTGTGGATTAATTTTAATCATATTTCATATGGTTTTAATATAATTAATTCAAGTTTTAGTTAAACTAATAACATATAATTTATTTCTTAGAAGCTGCTACTACAATACTCATTATTCCTTTGCCAGTTTATTCACATCCCACTGCTCATAGTTTTTTCTATTTTGAATTTCTATTTTTTGAAATAGCAATGCTATCCACTACAGAATTTTTAACCTGACCCTGTTTTAAGTAGGCTGAATGGATGGAATTCATATTTTCTTATCCCGCACATGGCTTTCCCCATTAATCCTCTTTATACCATGGCATAACTGGTAAAGCTGGTCAATGTGTCAGCATTTTTTTAATGTTTATTTTTTTCTGATCACAGGGATTTATTCAACCACTTGTCTGAGTACTCTGAGGTAATATCTTTTTTTTAATGAATTTTTCATTTTATTCAAAAAAAGTTAAAACACAAAATTCCCAAAATAGTGTTCTTACAGAAATAAACAAACAAAAAACAAACAAAGCATTTAAAAAGTACATTAAAAATGGACACAAACACATATTTCACTCAGTTGAATTCTAATAAGTATATTGCAAACAATATTAGTTTTCCAACCCTTGAGAAAGAGGCCCAGAAATTTTTAAACTTCTAACTCTGGTTTCAAATATTAACTTATTTATCCACTATATTAATAACTATATTTAAAAATATTACTTTAAATATCTTTAAAATTGTTAAAAGATAGAACAAACAACAAAACGAAAGAGAAAAAAGTGCCTTGATCATTCAATGAAGAATTGTTAGGAAGGTTCAGTTGCTAAAAAATGTTCTGGTTTTTAGAGTAGTCTTTATGTCATCAGAGAGCAGATATATTTCTTGATTGACTAAATCAATAATAATTCAGAAGCTGGCTTTTCCTAATCCTTTATATTTTATACAACTGAAGATAGCTTTGTGAAAGGAAGATGAAGAAAGGAATAGTAGTAGCAAGAGGAGTGATAGCCTGACTAACATTATCCAGCTAACACGTAGAAGAATATGGTGGAGTTTTATTTACAACCCTACCAGTGATTTCTAAGTTATTACAAGATATCTATTCAATTTGTACAAAGAGTAAAATTTGTACAAAATCTTCAAATATAATTCCAGCACAGAAGCTGAAAGAAATTCTCTAGATCAATAGATCTGAGCATTCTTTCAAAACTAGGTAACCTGTTTCCAAAACTAACAAGTACATTTTGGAGATAATGGCTTAAGAGGGATAATTTAGTTTTAATTATTCAACATTTATTAATGGGTGATTTGTAGATTCCATCACCCAAGTTATGTAAAAGAAAAACATGGCATTTTTATCATAATTGCTATTCTCTCTTCTTGGTATAAAATAGAACAGTCTTCTAAAAAAAAATAAAAGAAAGAAAAATACCTCTTCCTCTATATAATTCCTTATTTCCACATTGAAATGAAAATCTGACCTATTCCATATTGATCATAACATCTTGGATATGTCATTACAGAAGATGTGTCATGCATCCCTCTCCCTTCATATCTGGATCATCACTTATATATGTTATTTATTTTACAAATATATTGGAAGAAAAAAATTGGCATATGTACTTATTCAGTTATTACAAATGAATGAAATGAGATGTCTGTTAATATTGGCATTTTCTTTTAATTATAAATTTTATCCATACCTTAAGTGGCTTAGAAATCTTATCTATCGTGTCACTTTCTTGTCAAGTTTAAATATTTTAATTTTTTTCATAAATAATTTTTCTACACAATCAGACTTTTAAAGATCCAGTGAACATATTGTTTAGAGAAGTACTTTGGTAGGAATTTTTGAAAAGGGTAAATATAGTTGTTTTGGGACTAAATTCAGACAGGTGTGGATTGATAATTTTATTTATAATTAATCTTATACAATTAGTGGGTAATTTTGTATATGATTTATAATTAAGGTAAAGTAATAAAAATGAGTCCATACGGTATTACATTTTATGAGTTGCTATCTGATTTGAGAAAAACGGTATTTTGGAATTGCACCAGGAAGCCACCTCTTCTATTAATAATTCTTACAAATCCAATTTATTTAATAATTAATAACCTTATGTATATGTATACACACACACAAACACACACACACACACGTGTGTGTATGTGTGTGTGTGTGTGTGTGTGTTTGTGTGTGTGTATACCCTTGAAAAATAATTTGAATTATCTCTAAATAATCCTTTAAAGCAGAAATAGTCATAAAATGGGTAAAGGTAAAAGTACAAAAAGTCTATACAGAATACACTCTGAACCAATTATATTGGTCTGAACGAATATAGAAAGTATTTTATTCCAATTATCTATAGATATTCAGTCTGAAGCAATATAGAAAGCATTTTATTCCAATTTTGAAAAGCAAACTTAAAAATATTATATTTTTCACTTGTTTTTCCTCACATGCCAGGCCTGGAATGACACTGAAGAATGTTTTAGTAAGATAATGTGCTTGGCTGCTGCTTATTGTGTTTTCTGGGGCCGAGTGGATGGATATTTTAGCCTATCCCTGACCTCCCAAATCAAGAATCTTCTCATTGCTGTCAGAAGGGGCAGGGAAATTGGTAAAACCTCTTAGTTGGAGTTAGAAGAATGATCACTAACAAACCCCACATAGAACTGTGTGGTTATCCTGTTCCTTGTCACTAGGGTGTCAGGAGGTTTGGCACAGCTAACTGGCAAGCTTGATCCAGAAAAAAAAACCCCTCTTAACCCCAGCAGGACTCAGAGATGTCTCCTTTGTGGTTGTGTTAGTTTCAAAAGCTGTAAAACCTATCCCAATTTTTGCAAAATGTAAAAGGACAACAATGAGCCAAATTTAGAGTGTTGAGAGTTGAGTTGACCTAAGCTCTTAAGTTATATTGGCAGGGCCAACTAGAGATGTAACATTAAGTTACATGAGCAAGAGATTAAATTTGTGACAAAGTTACAGAAGTTAAAAACTGAAAAGGTGAATACAGCTGAAGCATGGTTAGCCCAAAGCTCTTTTCTAAGCAGGAACTGAAACTCGATTTTATACTGTCTGCTTATGAGAAATATCCTTGAGGGGCTCATGGGGGGTAAATAAGGGCAAAAAGAACATTGCATGGTTACGATACCAGTTCTGTCACTTTTGTACTTGCAGCATGATGTGCAGGCATTTACAAAAGGAATACAGCTTATATCCTAAAGGCACAATACTGCTTTTGTTATTTTAGTGGAAACATTAAATCCCACAGATATTTTTGGTAGCTACAGATGCCAATGTTTGGGATTTTGTCATATCACCCAATCCCTCTTTCATCAGTATTTTCCAACTACGAAATTGAAGTTCTAGCCTTTATCTATTATCTTTAATAACTGCAGAAACAGTAAAAAAAAATCCTATGCCTCAAGAGACTGCAAAGTATTTGATTTGTTGAATCAAAGTGCTTCTTCAAAACAGTGCATAACCTTTTACCATGCAAAACCATGCGTATCACTTTTACAGTTATTGCTCTCTCTTTCTTTTCCTTATTCTTTTTACCCCATTAAACTCCTACTTATAACTAGAAATTTGGTTTAATTGGTTTATTAAGTTGATTCTCATTACACTTTCCCCAAATGGAAGATTTGTATGTTTCCAGTTAGTCCTTGTGTTTCTGAATTGGCAAAAGTTCTTTAAATTCTGTATTTCTGGTTCTGGCAAAAATATTAAAGCACTTTTCTTTCCATTTTTCTGGATGGTAGGCCAAGGCAAAAGTCCTTGATGGAAGAATTAGTAATTCCTCAATTAGACAGATTAGGGTGTGTCTGAAGATTAAATCAGTAGGAGTTATCATAGTTATTTTTAACTGAGAATCTCTTAAATAAAAGAGTTTTTCTATGAGCTTTTAAGTGACCACCTTACTACTTCTTAATAATATTTGTTGTATTATTTTATAAATTTAATTATTTATTCCAACCTAATCTGAACCTTAGTGTATTTATCCCAAGCTATAATGAAATCTGAAAATGATTCCTGTGTGTGTGTGTGTGTGTGTGTGTGTGTGTGTGTGTGTGTGTGTGTATGAAAGCCAATATGGAATAATGGTTATGGTGTTGGATTGTGATTTAGGAAACTGAGGTTCTGGATCACTTTCGGTTCACTGGGTGACCTTGACCAATCACTTCTTTCAGCTTAATTCACATGCAGAGTTGTTGTAGGAAAAAAAAAACAGAGTCCTGAATTCCTAATGAATATAGAGCTGTATGATTGATCAACAAACAACAAAAGGTTTAGGGTACGGAGGTTCATTCTCTGGGCTCATGGATTCGTTTTTGAACATTTTGTTACCAGACTAGGTAACATCTTTAGCAAAATTTAAGAAATGTTAGTGTTGGTATGCTTCTGCTTATAAGGACTTCATGTGACCAGTAGGTCTTGTGAAGGGAGAGTCATATCAGGTGAGGGTCTTGTGATTGGTCTTGTGATGAATCAGGTGTGGGTCATGTCATCCACCCTCACCTTCATCCCACATCTGAGCTACAGATATTCCCCACTGTCGCAAATAAAAGTTTTGTGTATCTCACTAATAGTCTAGTTTTCTTTTTTGAAGAAGACCATTAGAAGCACTTGTGAGGTCTGCTGACAGAATTCATCAATCTTCTGAACTGTTAGAATTGCAGAGTTCACCTATCTCAGCCTTATAATTCCCAGTTGAACAATTGCATCAGCAAGGAACTCTGACCTCATTTATATGCTTCCAGAAGAAGAGAAAGAAAGCTGTGTTAAATATCATCACACAGCACCATATTCCTATTGTGTATGCAACCACTAAAAAAAGAGTCATGTGCACCCTTTCAATGCCACATTTCCTTGAGGTACAAATGCCAGTATTAATTATCTTCAATTATCTTTAGTTTTTCACTTCCTAAGAAAAATTCATTAGAAATATGCATGGTTGTCAAAAATAATCATTGGAGCATATTAAACAATGAAGCACTATAATTATACCACAACTTACAGAAGCCACATCCCTCACAAGACTCACATCAAGGAAACAATGTTAATGCCTTACTTCTGATGACTACATTGTGAAAATTAATTAAGTCAAATCACCTTTAAAGTCCCAGGAAGAGCTAGATCATAAACACTCTGATCAAAAGATGGAATTTCCATCACTTCTCTTTATTGCATTCTCTTATAGAGTAGGAAGTGTGAAAGGTGTGGAAAAAAAGCCCCTAAATTTAATGAGGAATGGTGGCAAGAGTTGAGGATTACTTGGGGATGAAGTGATTAAAGTGGGACAAGGTAATTATCCTCACAGGACTGATCCTAATATTAGACAGACGACAGATACTATACAGGCTGATTTTATGATTTAATGTAACAGATTTTTTTCCAATACTAAGTTAAGTCCAAGTAAGCATAAGACCAGAAGATTTATATCTTTGCAGATATATCTATTATATCTATTAGAATGTAATACCAACAGTAAAGGAGCCAGCAAGTATCCTGCAGACTAGCACTTGATAAGGTAGCCAAGAAGGCTTTTGAAAAGATATTCAGATTCTGGGATCTGATCTACAAAGATCAGAACCATGCAGGCACTGATTTCCCAGCATGTATCATTCTGGAACAGGGAAATAGGGACTTTGAAAAAGCAGTACAGAAACAGTATTGAAACTTTTGAATGTTGGTGTTAGAGAAGATTCCTAAGAATACCACTGAAAGTTAAGAAACAAAGAAATGGTTCAATCAATTCAGAGTTCTCACTCAAAGCTCAACTGATCATATTCAAATTATCATATTCTGTACACATAATGTGGAGAATCATGGGAAGTCCTTAATTCTGAAGAAGATAGAAAGAAAGAAATTTTAAAAGTCCAACACAAAAGTGGATAGACCATTACAGTAGTAATATAGTTAGTTCTTGACCTACAATCACAATTTTTTTTTAATTTGATTTATATGCCACCCTTCTCTGGAGACTCAGGGCAGCTTACAATGCGTTAAGCAATAGCCTTCATACTTTTGTATATTTATACAAAGTCAGTTTATTGCCCCCACAAACTGGGTCCTCAATTTACCCACCTTAGAAAGGACGGAAGGCTGAGTCGACCTTGAGCCTGGCTAGGATTGAACTCGTAGTAATTGCAGGGAGCTGGATGTTAAATGCTGCCTTAGTAGGAGGCATTAGCCTCCTACGCCACTCAGGCTTCTACGCCACTCAGGCTCCAATTGGGGCCCCAATTTCTGCAAGGCGAGATGTTAGGTGAGTTTTGCTTAATTTTACAATCTTTTCTGCCATGGTTGTTAAGTGAATCATGTTGTCATTAAGTGAATCTGGCTTTCCTCATGGACTTTGCTAGTCAGAAGCTGTGTGGGAAGGTTGCAAATGGTGATCACAAGACCTGGGGATGCTGCAACCATCAGAAATACATGCCGGTTGTTGTGTGCCTGAAGTTTGATTAAATGACTGTTAGGATGCTATGATAGTCTTAAGTGAGAAGGCAATTGTAAGCCACTTTTTTCAGTAGACTTGTAACTCTGAAGGGTCACTAAATGAATGGTGTTAAGCAGGGCTGAAATGCTTCCGGTTCTGACCGGATTGTCCAATCCGGTAGCGATGATGCGGGTGGTTCGGAGAATCGGTAGCAAAAATCTCTGCCCACCCCACATGCCCAGCTGAGCTGCGCAATCATCAGAGGCTTTTTTTTTTACTTTTAAAAGCATTTTTTCTACAACCTCTTTTAAAAGCGAAAAATTGTTTTTAAAAGTAAAAAAAAAAACCTCTGATGATCACGCAGCTTAGCTGGGATTGTCAGAGGCTTTTAAAAGCATTTTTTAATACAACCTCTTCGGCCGAAAAAATGCTTTTAAAAGCCTCTGACGATCCCAGCTGAGTTGCCTGATTGTCAGACGCTTTTCAAAGCACTTTTTTTCTGCAATCTCTTAAGGTTGAAGAAAAAATGCTTTTAAAAGTAAAAAAAAAATGTTGGCCATGCACACCCACCAAGCCACGCCCACAGAACCAGTAGTAACAAATTTTATATTTCACCACTGGTGTTAAGTCAGGGACTACCTACAGGATTCTTCTCTGCTTATATGTTCTTATATCTATTTTTTCTGTAGGTGACATTTCTCAGAACCTTCAATCAATTGGTTTTGTATACATTTCATAAAGCTGTTTCACACTTCCAAAATTACCTCAAATTTTGTATTTGGTAACATCTGGTGACAATTTTAAATTCAGTATAACATTTTAAAGCACTATGTTAGAAAAATGGTTTGTACAAATTAGTCTTCTTTTAATGGTCCTAACATTGCTTCCCTATCTTGATGTTAGGATAATGCTGTTTTTTTCCCCTTTGTGCCTAGGTATATTTTATAGTTATACTGTAGCTAAAAAAAAAAAAAATCTTTCCAGTTTTTGTCATATACGGTATTAGGACTGTTCCTTAACAGCAACATTGGTTAAGAAACATAAAAACAGAATAGCAAATGTTGAAATTCAATCGCTGTATAAAGAATGCTCAGTATTACAATTTAAGCAACTTTTTAGAGTAAAATGTCACTGTATGATCTCCATTGTCATTATCTATTTTTATATATGTGAGGCATACGTGTTCCATCACTTTTTTCCTCTTTGCTTCAAATTAAGTTTGAACAATAGCATCGCTATAGTACATTGGCTATAGTACATTGGCTATAGTACAAGGAAGTAATACTATTTTGAATGCAATTTGAAGCTTGTTTTCATTCTTATGACAGCAGGAAAACATATTGCTATTGTGAAATGTATTATATATTTCAATCCATTATTTCAGCTGAACACTTTTTAAGACCACTCTGGGCCACTGAATTGTGTTTCTACAGTTCTGACAGAAACATTCATTAAAGCAGTTTATAAGAATGTTTTCAACTTACATTTTTTAAAATGTTGTCAGAAAAAAAAATAATCAGGCTGGATTAAAAAAATAAAGACAATAATAATAATAGACGCCTTGGGTGCAATCCCAAAACAATTGTAGCATCACTCGAACACCATTGGCACAGACAAATTCACCATCAGTCAATTGCAAAAGGCAGCTTTAATTCATTGAATAGCTTACATCCTGCTATGATACCTATAACACCATAAAACATCAACATCTGCCTATCCCACATCCTTGGGAATGACTTGATAGGTGGATAAAAATGTCAAATCCAATCTGAACATCTGGCTGATTAATACATCATAGTATATACTGTAGTTCCAAGTAATTTTACCAGCATTACATAATTGTGCTCCAATTGGGATAGGAGATAGGATATTATGTATTAAAAAATGTGCTGCCTGAGGCCAGCTATTGAGATTATGGCCATGGAGAGATTTGAACTGTGATCTTCTAAATTCGTAGTTCTGTTTCTTTGTTTGCTATCATTGTTACCAATATCTCTTTGCTTATGGGTTTCTCTCCACCTTATTTTGAAAAGTACAGATAAAAAATGCATTCCAATTTCCCTCTGGCAGAATAAACTAGTGTTGAACTTTCATGTAATCATCAGAAACTGAGTCATTTAAGCATGGAACTGGTTCATAAATTTCATAGATTGCATTTGCATGTGAATATCAATTCCTCTCTTCTTCTTTTATGTTGACTTTGCATGAATTTTACCTTCAGAGAATTGATAATTTTCCATGCTTCCACTTGAGGTATGTATATATGTTTCTCTCTGCTCAATAGTTCTAGTCAAAAATAACTCCTTGAAGCAAATGATAACTCAGGCTATTGATTAGCTATGGTTTGTTTCCTTTGAAGCAGAAACTTTTAATTCAGAAGAGGGAACATTTGACCTCTGTTAATTCATGAGACAAGTAAGAGAAAAAAATTAACATCTATCAAATAAAATTAACATACAATGTCTTCTCATAATGCTGCAAATTATATTTATTTCCTTAAATGATTAAATATATATAATTGATATAAAGTTAGACTGTACAGTAAAAGGTTGACCTGGCTTTAGCATTTTCTAGATATAATTAATCCTATAAAGCAAATAAAAGAATCTTTAATTGACAATAACTTGTGTGTTGTGCGATTATATGTGTTTGTGCCTATGCTTTCAAAATTGCTTCAGATCTCATGAGAGGACAAGTTATCTCTGTGGTTAATTAAAAGAACTCATCTTTTTTAGGCTTCTAGTTTTGGCATGAAAATTTAGCTAACCCAACAACAATCCTTGCAGCATTTCAAACCAATCCTGCAGACAATCTTTGTTACTTATGTAAAGAAGCTACTATGTAGCAAGGTGTTTCTTCCATTCCAAATCTCTAATTTGACCTATTGTCAAACAGCATATCAACCCTCTTCGAAATCTGGAATTATCTAACATGCATTAAAATTTTATAATGTAGAAATGCACTGAGACTACTGATTGTGATAGTGATGAGTTATGTGTCAATAATTATCAGCCCAACTAGGTAGACTAGACTAAGAAATCAATTCCACAAGAAGACGAGAATGATCTTTATTGA
Organism: Masticophis lateralis; assembly: GCA_030761175.1. NCBI lineage: Eukaryota > Metazoa > Chordata > Lepidosauria > Squamata > Colubridae > Masticophis > Masticophis lateralis. The sequence continues at coordinate 232,288,384 of JAUDYJ010000002.1, forward strand.
GATAGGCTATAATAAAAGAACTTGCAAGTCTAATTGTTCTGTACCTCACTCCTTATACCTCAATTAATCAGGGAGGCATTTGCCTGAGTTGTTCTTAATATTGTTTTTTCCGCAAGGAAAAATTAAAGAATGTTTTATCCCCTTTTGCCTATGTAATGATTCTGTTTATTTCATTCAATTCAATTCAATTCAGTATCCTCTTCCTTATTCTTTGCAATAATAGAACCATGCTGTGTTATTTAATCTTTGCTTTACAATATTTAAACTCTTGATTAATCAGTGATATCCATTCTGGAGTGTTGAGATGATTGACCATGCTGTGGAATGTAGTGTAATAGGTGTTATTAGCCAGGCAGATCTATTAATTGTGCTTTTCTAATTCATAGTGCTTCTCACAAATGAACTAATAGCACACTCAAGAAAAGTGGTATAACATGTTTAAAATATCAAAGTGCACTCTGAAATACAAACAGTAACCTTTACATTAATGTTTGTAGGTAAAGATTTAAAATCCAATCAAGTCATAACTCTGTGGGAGTGAAAATATTTGGGCTGCCAACTGAAACCATCAAAAGATACAGTTCTAAAGAGAAATTGTTGAGTCTGTCATCTGCACCTCTATAACTGTCTAGTTTAGTTCTTCAACCCAACAAGATGAGCACAGACTTCAGAGGATAATTAGAACTGCAAAAAAAAAAAAAAAAAAAAAAAAAAACAATTACTACCAACCTGCCTTCCATTGAGGACCTGTATACTGTACAAGCCAAAAAGAGAGCTGTGAAAATACTTACAGATCCCTCACGTCCTGGACTTAAATTGTTTTACTCCTACCCTCAAAATGATGCTATAGAGCACTGTACACCAAAACAACTAGATGCAAGAACAGTTTTTCCCTGAACACCATCACTCTGCTAAACAAATAATTCCATCAACAATGACAAACTATTCACTAAGCCTGCATTACTATTACTATTAGTCTTCTCATAGTTGCTATCATCCATCTCCTCCCACTTATGACTGCATGACTGTAACTTTGTTGCTTGTATCCTTATGATTCATATTGATATTGTTTTCTAGTATGAATTGATTGCTTATTGTACCCTATGACTAACATTAAGTGTTGCACCTTATGATTCTTGATGAATGTATCTTGTCTTTTTATGTACACTGAGAGCGCATGCACCAAAGACAAATTCCTTGTGTGTCCAATCACACTTGGCCAATAAAGAATTCTATTCTATTCTATTCTATTCTATTCTATTCTATTCTATTCTATTCTATTCTATTCTATTCTATTCTATTCTATTCTATTCTATTCTATTATACTATTTCTTAAATCTAACTCTAAAATACTACTAATTCAGAACTATTAATTTTAATGCATTGATTAAATCAAATCAGAGTTTTGTTTCTGTCAGTGAACCTAATTCCAGATATGAGTAATTAAAGTACTTAAGATGAATATTTTCCAGGCTGTTTGGCCTATTTCTGAACCCTCACCTAGCAAAAAATTATAATTTCCACTCCCATAAAAATAAAAATGAATGCATTTATGAATATTAATACTTAATAAATGATAACTTTATGTATAACTAGCTCTCTTAGCTCTTCAGAATATTGCCATGTGTTTCTCTATTACATTGCCTATAATGGTGTTTCTCTATTATATTGCCTATTTTAATGTTTATGAAGCAAAAGGTATTCAGTACATACTTTAATTGTACTGAAAAAAATTAAAAAGTATAATCTTCTACCAGTAACATAATTTACCTTGGTTGCTTTAAATGAAGTAAATGTTTCTGTCTACATTTGAATAATTTTATTTCCCCATTGTATATAAGTAACAAGTAAAATAAGTAAAAATGAGATCTCAAGAGGATGTACCAATAACTTTGCTACAAGGATAATTTCCACCGATGCAAAAACAAAGTTTTAAATCAGAATTATAGTACTTTCCCTGGTCAGGAATACTCACACAGCAAGAAGTTAATGAGATGGCCATGATTAACTTGCCTTATTGAATTTAATGGACCTGCTTCAGTAAGCTTGCTAAGTCTGGATTCACGCCAGCATATTGTGTAATAATGGAAAATAAAAAGTTTGTTGAAAAAGTTTTACCTATGTACTCATTCTATTATGGTTTAATAATAATAATAATAAATTTGTAGTATTAGCCATTTTCTGAACATTGGAAGGTTATATTAAAATAAATAAATTCAAGCATTTTAGCACCCTTTTCATATGACAAAAAATGTCCATGAAAACTAGTATTATGCTGAATTTTCACTATGTTCCAACTTTCTCCTGCTCATTCAAGATATGGGGATGATGTTGAAATAGAATCTGAAGACTAATAGTATGCTAAGTTTTGTCATTTGAGGATGAGGAGGACAGGAACATCATGTTGCTTTGTGGTTGTGTAGATACTTATTTGTTTCCTATTTGTTAACATTGAAAATGGATCCATACATGCCAAAGTGATGCATACATTCCCCTTCTTCTTTATTTGACCGAGTTACCAATATTACATCATCAGAAGTTCATTTCAAAAGATGTGCATTTATTTAGAGCCGTGGTGGCTCAGTGGTTAGAGTGCAGTACTGCAGGCTAACTCACTACTCACTCCAGGAGTTCGATTCTGAGAGGCTTAAGGTTGATTCATCCTTCCATCTTTCCAAGGACAGTAAAATGTAAAGCACTGTATAGCAGTATATAAGTCTAAGTGCTATTACTATTGTTATTTATAAAAAATATGCAATTTACTGAATGAATTGAGCATAGTTACAATGTTAGAAATATAGGCATTCATATGTATTCTAGCACAGTTTGACAAGAATGTGGTGCAGAGCCTAAAGACATGAAGACATTAACTAAATAATATATGTATTTTACTCCCATACAGTAGGAATTATTCATTTAAAGTGAAGCATATGATTTGGGCAAGAAATACTGTTTTATACCCATTTGTGCATGCACTTGACAGAAGGATATGTAGATCTTTGTGAGAGCTGTTGTCATTATTACCAAGTATGATCTTGATCATACCTTTTTAGGAATGGTTTCATTATAAAACACCTGCACTTCCCAAGCCAAAAAAACCAAAACAAAACAAAAAAACAAAACCTTGATTATGCATTAAGATTAATATTTTATATGAGCTTTGCACTGCTGTCCTGTCACAAATATATAGCTAAAAATGCATACTTCAGAGTAAGCTCCACATAAGAATAATTATCTTGGCAAATATAACATACAAATAGCATTCCAATAGCATTATGGAAATAGGAAATGTATACTAAATAGGAAATGAACGCTAAAATAAGTATGAATTTTCATGCAACTTTTTAAAAGAAAACAACTTCACATAAGTGTAATAAAACAACTACGGTATAAACCTGGACAAAAATGAGCAACTGAAAAAATAGTAAGTTCAACTTTTTCCTCATTTCATAGTTTGCACATAAATATTATCAAACCCACCGATCAAATAGTTTATTATAAATTAAACTTGTGCTGCATATCCTGTTTTAATTGCTTAATCAAATCATTTGTGTTGGGAGTGTTGTCTGCAGTGGGGGAAGGGATTGATTCTCATAAAATTCAAGGTAGGCCACAAAAATGTTGTGCTTAGGCAGGATTGCATTAATGTTGAAATTAATAATTCATCTATTAGATCTCATTCAGGGCATTTCACAAAGTCCATTATACCTATATTTTCTGTACACTCAGTAAATTTTGTAGCTCTTAAACCCCATCAAAAGAAAAAATAAACCCTAAAAGCCATAACACCATCAATACATTAATATTTATGTACCTCTTTTCATGACAAACGTTCCAAAATGTTCAACAGTAAAATAAAATAGTAAAACTCTCTGTACCTGGCTAGTTCAGACAGTTAGATCTAGGAGTTAAGGCACCAGACTGGAAAGTGGGAGATTTTGAGTTCAAGTCTTCCTATATCCCAAGTGCCTTATAAATTGCCATCTATCTGTACACTAATCTTTTCCTTAGAAACGTCCTACAAGTTCTTTTGCTACTTGATGAAAGGTGGAGGGCTGCTGGGAAGAAGACATATAATACTTTTGTTTATGTCTTTCCTGAGGAAAATTCACCTGGTACCTACACTCATGTTTTTTAGTCCTTAATTAGCTATAATTATCTATTTTACCCAGGCTCTTAACTTATAAAATAATTTCCCCCTTCTCTGATTGTTTCAGCATGAGCATTAATTATATTATGTGATGTAAAATATTACAGCAGTTTGAAATAAAGTATACTTTAAAATGCTCTGAATGAATGATGAATGAATACCAGCAAATCATAACTTTGATTGCAGTCTCGGTTGTTCTGCATGCTTATCTGAGCACAAACGATCCCTACTGCATCACACTCAAGTTTCAGCTAATGAGGGACCAGACAATCTCTTAATCTGAATTATGGCCTACTTGATGCCATTTTTAGGTATAATAGTTCATCTAAGCCTGTTTCCCTAGAGATTACATGCCACCATCTTAAGAAGATACTATACTTTAGATATAAAATATAGATATACGTTAGTATAAAATGCTAATGAAATCTGACAAGATGAAATGATTTTGCTATAAAAGTCATTTACAATTAAACAGAATATGAGCCAATTGCCTAGAAGGAATAAATGCTTATTTTGAGAGGGGTCCGTCTCAAGATTTTAAAGAAACTAATAGCTGATATATCTGTAAAAAGAATCTAGGTGGCAGGGTCATGGCTGCAACATATGTTTGATTTGTATTTCTTGATACCTGTTATGCCATGGGACAATCTTTTTTTTTCAAATAAATGAATAAGAAGGGGTCAAAACCATAGGCAGGGAAAATATTAGTGTCTGTGCATGTGTGTTCATCTAAATTAGGCAATGTCAAAAAGAGAGAAACTAATTGGAGGCAACCTCCAGGAAATGTTTCCCGCCCAAAGCCAGATCAAATGAATACATCTTATGCATCAGAATTAACATTATTTGTAAGGATATTTTCAAGAGAAATGTGGCCTAGATAAAGTTCCCCAATCTTGTAATGTAAGATTTTATCTTTAAAATTTTCTCTGGAGAATATGTAAGGAAAAAAATTGGCAACCCTTCTCCCATACTGAAATCTTCTAAGCTTATATTAACCATATTTTCTTGCCAAAAATAAAGGAGTAATGTGAAAAAGAGAAAAATCTGAAATAGGTTTGTAACAATTTACATTGTAATTGCTTATATATAACTTGGCTTTACAAGGTAAAATTCAAGAACAAAACAAAGGAAAACTACAAAAATGCATTCTATAAAATTTTCAGAGGATAATATTCTCTTGAAGTACATAACTGTTACATGAATTTGACAATGTAACTGAACATGAAACTGAACAATGTAAGTGGATTCTAGGTGTACTTACAATGGTCAAAAGACTGATACTGCATCATTGAAAAGATCCATTTATATAAAGTACAGAAAGTTTAAAAATAAGCTTAATACTCATATAGATGTGTGTGTATATAAATAATGTTTGTACTAAATAATTATATGTAAAAACTCTGCCTATTGTTTTAACAATATAAAAACTCCCTTTTATGATCCTGTAATCCCTTAATTCAAGGTAGAGTAAGGGTGACTGGATGGAGCTAAGCATTTACTGGACAGATGCCCTTCCTGACACCATGTGGAATTTACAGCACATATCTTTTCTTTCTGCCCTAGAAGAGAAATATCAGCCACTATCCAGCATTGAACTGTCAACCTTCTGAATGGGAGGTGAGTGTCTTTACCAGTAGGCCATCATGCCATTCTATTGTTCTAATAGTATACCCTAATTTTTCCCTTTTTCTATTGCATTTTTCAGCACTTTTAATTTTTTAAAAATAATGTATCTATTTGGGGGGGATCCCTTTTCCTTTATTGCTTTTTCTGTTATTTTTTATAAAGTAAAATATATAAAAAATTGGAACTACAGTTGGAGTTATGCTATTTGAATGGATTGTGACTAACAAGTTTGAAAGGAAAAGTTTGTGAAGAAAAGCAGCTTTAACAGAGGGAAGCTTTCTCACTTATGTTTCTACACAGAAATGATCCTTACTCATAAATCTGAATTCAAATTAAAAACATATGTGCAACCATGTTTGTGAAAGGAAATTTCATGTGAGGGGAGGGTAACATTGTTTTCTCTATTTTCTATTGATTTTCTACTGATTTTATTTTATTAGTCGTTTCTCTCCAATTTATACACACATGGTTAGAAAAAATTATAAAGCAGAAATATTTTATAGAAACGTTGAATACAGGAATATTTTATAGCAATGTTCCTAAGTACAAAGAAGAAAACAAATGATAAAATTAAAACATTTTTCCCCTCTGCCTCCACCCCATCCCCAATAAACCTTTGCCAAACCCCATCTTGGCATACACTTACCATATCAATGAAATTGAATACTAACAAAAACTTATGTTACAATTTGTTGTCTGGCACTGAAGCAGTAAAGCAAAAAATATTATTATGTTTCATTGTTGTACATAGCTAAGGGATAAGAAACTTCCCTTGTTTACCTCAGAAATAGTTTGGGTTTGGTATAATTCTTTATAGATAATCACATATTCCTCAGGCATTTTTTCCAACATTTATAAAAAATAAGGGGAAAAACATAACTGAATCTTTTCAAACTGTGAATGGAATAACTGGCATTTAAAAGAAATCCCAAACAGAAGTGGATTGCAAAATTTAGGAATTATAACATTGATATAAAAAATCCTGCTGCATCTGGAAAGTACTTTAAATGTGATAAGGATTTATTTTAAAAGTCTTTCAGATTTCTAGAATGAATCAAGATATATAAAAATATTAATGTTACTAATTCTGATTTTAACTTTGATTAATACAAGGACTGATAGGAGAAGGGAATGAAGGCATGGCATGACATGGCCTGTGTGTATTAATTTAATTAAAATAATTGTTTTGCTGAAGGTTGTTAGATTAAATGAATAACAATCTGGGCATTTGGATAAAAGTACAAAGCACAAACAACTCAAAGAAGTTTGTTGGGGTTATGATAACCACCCTAACAATAATGAAATCTCAAGTGCCTTCTGGATTTATCATTGAATGCAATATTATAATAAGAAAAGCACACTGGAAATGAAGTGAGTGAAGTATAAATACTGAGATACTTGATCCTGTTATATCTCTACTTAGAAAGATTACAGTAACTATTAAGTTCTTAATTTATTATAAAAGATAAATAGTCTGTATTGAATGACAAGATGATTAATTTAAAGTGAGCAACAGAGTATTATTTTTGTCTATAAAAGCATGCTGCATTTCCTCCTAAACTTAACTGGAACTTGGAGTCTATTGACTTTTGACCAGTTTTAGAGACTTAGAGACTTTCCTAATTAGGAACAACAAATAAATCCACTTTGGATTTTAATGGGACTGAATTTGCAAAAACTGTGGACTATATCCACAGCACAGTTTTAGAAGTGATGGGACTTTTAAAAAAGTTAAAGGCGAAAAACAGACATTTTGCTCACTTGTCATGGATTGGCTAGTTAATCTAATCCTATGTATTTGTTTATCATAAATCCTGGCATCCTGATTAGGTTTCAGATATTCTGGGTGATTCACATCCAAACAGTAACACACAATAACAACAGCAACAGAGGCTATAAATTCCCAAGCTGTTAATGACTCCATACCTAAGATATGGAGAATGAAGTTCTTGAGCATCAGCAATCTATGGGAATCTGAGCATTATAAGATTAAATGCACAGATCTTCTCTGTCTGAGATACTTGATTCTGTATTAGTGTTGGTAGTGGAATTTGCCACGCTTATGAAGGGAACTTCATCCTTAGTTACTGAGCTGGAATTGGCCCCCAAATCATGGACATTATGAATGAAAAGAAGGGAAAAAACCCAGAAAGTAGTGAATGTAATTTCACTCAATTAGGGTTACAGAAAAATCTTGGTTACATAGGAAAAACCTGGCTTAAAGGAAAAACACACATAAAACCTATGAAAAGTAAGAAAATAAATATTGTACCTTTACAGGGAGGATACATGAGATGTGGGTGTGGCGTACTGATGATGACTAATGAGCCAGAAATAGCTATATAAGCTTCTCACTATGCAGCACAAAATCTGCTGGCTGCCAGAATGAAAAGAAGGGAAAAAACCCAGAAAGTAGTGAATGTGATTTCACTCAATTAGAGTTACAGAAAAATCTTGGTTACATAGGAAAAACCTGGCTTAAAGGAAAAACACACATAAAACTTATGAAAAGTAAGAATATAAGAAAAAAATTATATATATATAATTTTATTTGCGTAGGTTTTTATGTGTGTTATTCTTTATGCCAGGCTTTTCCTACGTAAATCAAGATGTTTCATAGCCATAGTTTTTGTGAAATTTCATTCACTAGTTTCTAGGCTTTCTCAAACATTAAAGCAGCATTTTGCTGTCTGTTTGAAGATTTGGGAGAGACTGAGATAGATCTATTTCTGGCTTATTTGCTTTCTTCAGCCAGCCATGCCTCCTTTTTTGCCTCCACCCTGTAACAGTCAAATATTTATTTTATTTTATTTTATTTTCGTAGGTTTTTATGTGTGTTATTCTTTATGCCAGGATTTTCCTAGAAACTAGTGAATAAATAAATAAATAAATTACAATGTTTGGAGGAATTCAAGAAGTGGTTCACTGCATGAGATAAGGAGTTGTGCCACTATTTAAAAGCCTTTTGCAGACTGTGATGGTCACATGATTATATCTTTTGTAACACAAAGTTTTTCTCAATTTCTCTAGTTATGATTGCATGTTGCTCTAGTGTAGGGGTGTCAAACTCGGGGGTGTTTAGATCAGACCCACAAGACCACTCTGAAAACAGTGAAGGACCAGCCCATGGTGCCAGCAAAAACGGAGCTCGGGAGGGCAGCGTGCAGCTTACCTGAGCTCTGTTTTCACTGGCAGGAGGCCATTGCAGCTGAAAATGGAGCTTGGAAACCCGTTTTCGCTGGCAGAGTGCTTGAGCAGCACCAGTGACGTTGAGCTGGCCATGCCCCCTGACCACACACATCCAACCCCCCCCCCAGATCAAACACAATCATGATGCAGCCATTAATGAATTCAAATTTGACACCTCTACTCTAGTGGTTAAAGTGATGGAGGGGAGATAGAGAAAGAGAACTATTAATTAGAATGACTACAAAGAGGCAGTAGAAACAGGACCTTGATGCTCTGGGTGAGAAAATATAATTACTGAATGAGTCCAGGATCCAGAAAATGGGACAAGGAAAGAATTCCCACCAGTGAGAAAATGGATCACTATTGAGGTCAACATTGCTAATGGTAAGTTTGCTTTTGTATGATTCCAGTTACCAAATAGTTGACTGCATGAATCATAACATGAGTATTGGATTGGAGGTGACATGATCATGCAAGTGATACAAATTGCATACTTGCACTATCTATATATTTTATATCATTTATTTGGTGGCATCACAATGCACAAAACTTTTTTGATTCCATTGTGGGTTTTATCAGCTCTTTATGGATCAAATAGTGTCAAAGCATTGCAAAAATCCTATGTGGCAGTGACTTCAGTTTTACTTCCATCTATCAGAAGCTGAATTAAAGCAAGCAATATTTGGTGATGATGTTCCAAATCCCTCTTTAGAGCCTATGTAGGTTTTCTTGACCTCTCCCAGTCCTGCTATTTTATTAGGCCAAGAGTATATAATTTTTCTTCTGGCAAAAGCTGTATTCCCATTGGGGTAATTATATGTCAATGGTAGGAACAGAAAGAGCCAGAGCCTCAATGATACTTCTTTCCTGTCTTCTCTGATTAAATTCACCTATCAGACTGCTAAGAAGAGATACATCCTTCCTTTAAAAGGATGAACTGTTTGTTTGCAAAGGGTGTTTGGAATTACACTGAGGAACATCTTCCATTCTAGCAAGTTATCCACTACTAGTTTAGAGAAACAACAGTAAAAGAATAGTTAAAAGCATGTTACATATTAGATAATGTAAAATAAAGAATCTCTTATGGAAAGTTATTTAAAGAACAAAATGGTGAAGAAAAATATTGTTTGGTGGATAGGGGCAATGTAACTCTGTACAGTATATATAACCGTATAAGGCAGCTGCACAAATTATATGAAAAGACATGTTGTGGTGGACAGCCGATTCAGTTGTCTCTTTATATATAATAGCTGTAGGTTTAATGGAAGCTTTTTTAAGAAAATACCAATTTTATAGACATTGATAGAATGGAATAATATTTCAACATACACTAAATTAACACTGAATGGATTTGGACTAATTCTAATAAAGACCACATGAACTGTACAGGTTTCCCAGTTTGATTTTGATTTTGATTTTGATTTTATTGGATTTATATACCGCCCTACTCCCGAAGGACTCAGGGCAGTGTACAGCCAACAATAAAAAATACATAAATACAAAATTTAAAACCCAACTAAAAACAGATTAAATAAATTTGGCCCAGACAGAATTAAAACACCCCAATTAATTTAAAACAGATTAAAATTTAACACTAGAAATGGACAGTGGTTAGGCCAGGCCTGCCTGGCGAAATAAAAAAGTCTTAAGAGCGCGGCGGAAGGTGGGCAGATCCGGGATGCTCCGTATCTCCGGAGGGAGCTCATTCCAGATAGTAGGTGGCCCCACAGAGAAAGGTCTCCCCCTGGGGGCCGCCAGCCGACATTGTTTGGCTGACGGCACCCGGAGGAGCCCCTATCTATGTGAGCGGAATGGCCGGTGGGAGGCTATTGGTGGTAGTAGGCGGTCCTCCAAGTACCCAGGTCCTAAGCCATGGAGCGCTTTAAAGGTAGTAACCAAAACCTTGAAGCGCACCCGGAAGACCACCGGGAGCCAGTGCAGCTCGTGCAGGAGAGGTGTCACATGGGAATGCCATGTCGCTCCCATCACCACCTGCGCGGCCGCACTCTGCACCAGTTGGAGCCTCCGGGTGCTCCTCAGGGGGAGCCCCATGTAGAGAGCATTACAGTAGTCTAGATGGGAAGTGACAAGGGCATGAGTGACTGTGAGCAAGGAGTCCTGATCCAGAAAGGGACGCAACTGGCGGATCAGGCGAACCTGATAGAAAATCCTCCCGGCCACGGCCGTCAGGTGCCCTTCTAAGGACAGCCGTGAGTCCAGGAGGATGCCCAAGTTACGAACCCTCTCCGTGGGGGCCAGTGATTCGCCTCCAATAGTCAGTGATGGCACCAACTGACTATATTGGGACGTCGGAAACCACAGCCACTCGGTCTTGGATGGGTTGAGCCTGAGCCTGAGCCTGTTCCTTCCCATCCAGATCCGCATGGCCTCCAGGCACCGGGACATCACTTCAAGGGCATCGTTGGGGTGGTCTGGAGTGGAGATGTACAGCTGAGTGTCATCAGCGTACTGATGGTACTTCACCCCAAAACCACAGATGATCTCGCCCAGTGGCTTCACATAAATGTTGAACAGAAGGGGCGAGAGGACCGATCCTTGTGGCAACCCACATATAAGGGGCCTTGGGGTCGACCTCTGCCCCCCTGCCAACACAGACTGCGACCGGTCAGAGAGATAGGAGGAGAACCACCGCAACACAGTGCCTCCCACCCCCATCTCTACCAACCGGTGCAGCATGATACCATGGTCGATGGTATCAAAAGCCGCTGAGAGATCTAACAGGACCAGGACAGAGGAGCACCCGAGCCCTCCAGAGATCATCAACCAACGCGACCAATGCCGTTTCCGTGCTGTACCCGGGCCTGAAACCCGACTGGAACAGATCTAGATACGTCGCTTCATCCAGGTGCCGGGGAAACTGTTTCGCAACCATGCTCTCAACAACCTTCGCCACAAAGCGAAGGTTGGAGACCGGACGATAATTTACCAACATTGCCGGGTCCAGGGAAGGCTTCTTGAGGAGAGGCCTCACTACCGCCTCTTTCAAGGCGGCAGGAAAGACACCCCCCCCCCATGAAGCCTTTATTCTGTACAGTTATTCTGTAGAGTCAAAAGGTACCACAGAGATTTTTCAAAAATTCCTATTAGGATTAAAATTGAAATTATTCTAGAAATTTATGAGCAGCTGTAAACTGTTCTCCTGCCTGACTTTTCCTAAAATACCCAGGGAACTCTTTCATACATTTTTTGGGATTGGTGACAGGACTATAAATTTTCCCATATGAGTTCTGCTCAACTTCTTGTATTTTGTTTCTTTAACCAGTTGCTATTTCTATAAGTGTGCTCCTCTGAAGATTTTCAGTTAATTGATTCCTTCTAGATAAAACTGATCTGTTTGTAGTTATCTTGCCCTAACCTTCATAGTCTTTGACTCTAGCTTAGGAAACCTCTGTAGAAAAAAATATCAAAGAAATAGGGGGCCACTTAAACTGTGAAGGTTTTTTATTTTTATTTTTAGAGATACAATCTGGCAAATTGCAAGTACTTTATCAGTAAGATATATTTTTGAAAGTTGATTTTCTAAGGAATCACTGGGAATTCTAAATAAATTCTACTAAACTGGTCTTTAACCAACAGGCTGTCACAAACCAACATTCTACAGAATAAACATTCTGTAGTAATAAACATTTAGCCCATCCTGTATAATATTTAGTTTACAGGACAGATTCTCTCTGTAATTAGAGTCAGGTGAGATGATTCAAGTGTTGGACTTATGTTTGAATGCTTTAAAATGCTGGATGAGGACTAATAAACTGAGAATTATTCAGTAATCCACAGATAAGGAAATTGAATATGTCTTCAACCTCAGATTGTACTGCATTCAACTAAAAAAAGCAGATGTGCAGGCTTAGTGTTCTGGATTATTTCTGTCACTTAAGGTACAAGTGGGAGTATATTTGGACAGCAAGATAGGAATGACTTGGCTGTGGTGAATTGCACTCTGGAAAATGTTTGGCTAGACCATTGCAATGTGCTTCATCTGCACTTGAAGACATAAGGGAAGTTGCAGGTGGCCTAGAACATGATAGAAACTCTGAACTACAGGATATATTTTTTTAATGCTGGTCCTAAAAGAACAGCAGATCTGCTTATATAATTCTGATCAAACTATTTAGGAATGTTTGTTAAAGTCTTATATGGTTTAAGAAAAATAGTCACTCTAGAATTGGGGTCTTAAGCTATTTAACATTTATATTAAGTAATATAACTTACCCTGAGATCCTTAGCATATTATCGGTAAAAATTCTAATAAACAAAACGCTTAGTCCTAAGTAAAATAAGCATGAGAAATATGGGGGCGTATATAATGGTAAGAGACACACAGACCAACTTGGTCTGAAAGCAAAAAACAATTGTCAATATGGTAAAAAAAAGATCTATACAGATTGTGGACAATAATTAATTATATTAGGACAAAACAACACTGGGGAAGGATGGATTAAAATATATGAGATGTAAATAATAACAGACCATTAAGAAAGAAGCTGAATTTCATCTGACTTTGTATGAACTTGAATAGACTTTCTGCTATTATTTTCCCATATTCTTGAAAATCAGGCTGTTATAAATGCAGCAAATAAATAAAAACAAGATGTAAATCCATTTAGCTTTTCCTGTGTTTTTTCCATTTCTTTATTACTGGATTTCACTTTGTTTTTCAACATAGCTACAGACAGAATTCCCATCATCATCTTAGTTACCTTTTCTTTTAGTTAAATCAGAGCCTTTTCTTTCTTAGTTTAGTTCTGATCAACTTAATTTTATTTCTTGGATGCTTATACAATACGAACCATTAATCACAATTTATCCCATAATACAAAAATGTTTGGGAAATTATTTTTAAATATTTTTCACATCACTAGTACTCTTGACTGACTAAGCATTTTAACCATAAAATTGTTCCTGGAACATGAAAGGAAATAAAGAATAAGCCATAATTCCTATTTATTGAGCTACTCCAATGAATGTGGTTTTACGCTACCAAAGAAAATTGGATATTTAAAGATTTCTATAGTGCTTTGTTTTCTATGGCACATTTTTTGTAGTGATTCATGAAACCACATGGAGGCTTCTTTAGTTGACTCTTTCCACCTGTGCATGTCTCAGCATACTGCATTTGGCAAACAACAGACAACAGGCTAAAACTGATTGTAGAAAAATGCAATCAATGAGCATACTTGAGTTTAAGAATTGCCTAGGATGAGCATAATAAATGGAGAAAAATGAATATTCATGATCAATGTTACATTTTGCATGTCCTTTTCTGCACAGTTATTAACAAAGATACCACCTGAAAAATGTTACTTTGGATAACAATTATGTGGGTGATCTTAAGTGCTCTTGTTGTCTAGAAAGGGATTATCACTCTTCATTTCACCACGCTTTCATTACATCATGCCAAAAAGCAGAGCCATCTTCAGTTCGCCGTTTCTTCCCTGAAAGTTCCAGTCATGTTGCTATTTCATGACAGAGGCTGGATACTGTTGTAATTCATAATTAATATTGTTTGGTTTTGCCTTAAAAGATGTAATTTTGCCAGTGTAACTGCAAACAAACCACTTTACCTTGTTGAAAGGATGTGGTATGAGGCAAATAACTGATAACATATAGGATACCCCATTATTCTTTTATTTTGTTTATATCTATAATTTTATTAATTTAGTATTATGAATTACTTATGTGTTATTATTATGAATAGCAACACAGATTACTGTTGGGTGGAAGGGGCAACAAAAAAGTACTATTTTCTATTACACCAGATTTATAGTTTTAAATTGCTAGTATGTGTTTCCATTCTGCTTGTGATTTGGATTTCTGTTCATATCATGGAAAACCTGATCAATATTATCCCATATTTTCAAGGTTTAATTTTGTGCTTTTTAGAAAAAGGTTGCATGATTTCCATATGTAACATATATGTAGAAGGTGTTTCAAATAAGCTGGTCTTAAACTATTTAAAGCTTAAAATAAGCACTGATTATATTGAAACTTTTGAAAAATGTTTGGCAACCAATACAAATTCTTTAGTACACAAGATTATGTTAACTGATAAAAACAAAGCAGCATTAGTGCATGGTGTTATCCTATCAAATAGCTCTTAATTCTCACCACCTGCCTTTTCAAAGGTTCTAACTCCCATCAATTCAGGAAAAAAGTCAACTTCTTTCTAGAAAGGACACACATGCTTGAAATGTTTATCAACTATAGTGAGTTTTAGAAAAGATAAAGGTTGCAATAATGCTGTTTACCATAACTGTTATTGATTAAAACTGTAAAGTAAAAGCTAATTGAAGCAGCTTTCGCTACCTTGGGAGCAGTCTGCCTCTCAGCACAAAGCCAAGTCCAATAACAATGAGAGAAAACTACTCAGAAAAAGTTTGTGTTGGCTACCGAGCCAGATACTGATCTCTGTGAAATTTGTTTGTTTGTTTGTTTATCAAAGTTGGAGACCACTCATCTTCCTTATTATTTCCTTTCAGTAGACTGAAGCACAGATTGGCAATATATCCACCCTCATTCTCTATTCTCTCCTCTTTCCCAATTTGAGGTGGGAAGACTGAATATAATTGCTGGAACAAGTAATATTGGCCCAGAAACACTGCACTATGTTAGACTGGTTCTGAAACACTAAGATGATTGTCATACATACGCTACTTATATAAAATTTAGGGATCAGAAGGGAA
Source organism: Masticophis lateralis (assembly GCA_030761175.1). NCBI lineage: Eukaryota > Metazoa > Chordata > Lepidosauria > Squamata > Colubridae > Masticophis > Masticophis lateralis. The sequence continues at coordinate 232,304,053 of JAUDYJ010000002.1, forward strand.
CTTCTACGTCATCTAGGGTGACTTGATATTCCATGCAAGAGTGCATCAAACTAGCATGAGGTCCTCATATCTTAAGGTTGCCAAGTTTGAAAAGCACGTCATTAAATCACACCTCCACCACCAAGCTGGCTATCTAGATGTCTTTTTGAAATCTGCAGTGAACAGCACATTTAAAAACAATAAACTCAAGTATGGTGCCACAAAAAAGCATAGGGTCAAATAAAAGATGCAGGAAAAGTACCTCTTGTCTAGAATGAACTTCTCCACTGCAATTCTACACTTTTCAAATCTCTATGCAAATCAGATTGTACTTTCACACATATTTTAAACCTTGACTATGAAATTCAAACTTCAAAATGTGCAAAATGAGAAATAATATTGAAAGAAAAAAGTATGCTTAAATGTGCGCATAGACTAAACAGAAATGCACATTTGACTCAGGAAACATTGTCAAAAATAAGTTTTTCACTAGCAGAATTATATGTGAAGAAAAATGTGGAAAAAGTGCACATCAAGAAAGTTAATTTTGGACAAATGTTTATATTGATTTTTGAAATGGATTTACCTTTGAAAAAAGGAGAAACTGGACAAAATGAGTCATCTCAGTGACCATATTAAATAAATAGTAAAATACAGAAATTATAATCAATCCTTATTTAATATGCACATATCTGTATGATGCCATCCTTTCTCGTGAGTGAAGAATGGGGAAGTAAAACCTTCCTGTGTATCTTTTCTATGTGCTTATAAGCAACTCTAGAAAAGCATGACATTCTTACAGCTTTGTAAAAGTGATGAACATTTCAACTTTGGAATTTGTCTTAAACTTGCAGGTTCATGCTGATATTATGCTGTCTTATAAATATTTTAAGCAGCCAAAGGCTGCACTTTCCAGTCTAGCTTTAAACAAAAGACTTATTGCTGATCGCTTAAATCCCTCTCCTTCACCTACTGCTGAAGTACTTAAGTAAAACTGAAGCAGGATTTTATTATTAATATTAAGGGCCTAAAGACATCGGGCAAAATACTCTCCATTTATTATCTTTCTGAAATTGTTGCCATAATGCAATTATGCTAATGAAGAACTGCAATCACACTGAGTATTTGTTCTTTTTTTTTTAAAGCCTATATTTATTTATTAGATCAGAACAGTAGAGAGAAAAACAGTAGACTGAATTCAGGAAACGTGAAAGAGCATGAGAAATTCCCATTGGAAATGTTCCCAATTCACCGTATTAAATAAAAGTAGAGGGGAACTGGTGTGTATGTGAAAGAGAGAGAGAAAGAGAGGGGGGTTGATGTGAGTGTGTGTGTGTACACACACACACAAAGTTTTTTTTAAGCATTTTCTCAGAATGAAGCATTGCTAAGGCAGTCAGGAAGACCTCTTCTATCCTGGTTTCTATCTCATTTCCCTTTTCTTAGACCCACCAGTTTTCACTCCCTTCTCTCACCCTCCCACAAAGGCTTCCAGCAGAGAGCAGCTGGTGCCTCATTTTGGCAACTTTCCACAGGCTCTGGGGCTTTCTCTGGAAATCAATGGCTGCTTATTTTTCCCTGTACTGGATTTTTATGTGTGAACTGACATGGCCTCAACCATACTGACCCACTCTGTTGAGTTCTTTCTATTCAGATGCTCCTCTTTACAAATAACGGAAATTAGTCGAGGGCCAGTGTCAAACCGCTTGTCACATCTTGTTTTCAGTCTGTTGAAATCAGGTTTATAGTATCCTATTCAGCAACCTAGACAGCTTTTGAAGACACACAATGCATTTCAGGAGTTTCATCAGGCAGTAAATATAGAGTTCCACATTGCTATTAAAAAATCATCAAAATGATTAGCCTTTTGAATTTTTCTGAACTAAAGAATTTGCATGAAATGGGTTGCTTTAATTGCACAATGTCATTTGTTCCTAGGTATTCATTCCTGCAACGTGTAAAATCATTTGTATTGGATCTGTCAGTGTTGCCGCTATAAGTTGTGGCTGTGTTTTCCTATTGAGTTAACAGCAATGAAGGAAAGAAGAAATGAATGAATAGAAGAACAAATGACCAATTAGAGAGTTTTTAGAGTGAATGCAGCCATGTTGGAAATGTTTAGCTTCAAAAAGATGTAAAGATTATGTCAAAACCTTCCAGAATGGAAGTAAATTAAATTTTTGAATGTGAGATTAATTAAAACCAATGAGGTCATTTTGTGAGGTGGGTTCTTTTTCTTTTTCCTAAGTAGCAAGATTTTATTTGTAATATATTTTTAAAAAAATAAAACAGTAAAGTTGGTTCTTACTGGGATATAAATGTCTGGAACATTCTATCTAATTCTGTGGTTAGTTTCTCTAACCCTCATACCTTTTATCTTAAACTGTCTACTGTGGACATTACACATTTTTTAAGCGATCCCTAAGGGGGCGTGCATAAGCGCACCAGCATGTCTACCACCCCTGTCCTACTGTCCCCATTTATATGTAATAATATTATGTTTTTATAGCTATGTTTTGCTTATTTATATCCATTTATTTGTGCCAATGTTCATGTGTCCATGTCTATGTCTATACTGGTACTTGTTCCTTGTACTTGTTGACAAATAAACAAACAAACAAACAAACAAACAAATATTCAAGATCTTGACACATTTTGATGTAAGCCGAATTAAGGAGCACTTCATTTTGAAGTATTGTAGGAGTCAATTCAAAGTTTGAAGGCTTTTGAAGGCCTGTTACGTTTCCAATTCTGTTTGGAAATACTTATAGAATCTCACAATTTCCCACTATTTTTAACAATATGGTAAAGAAAAATCACAGCCTAGATACAGTTATCTGTTGTCAAGGAAACACCTCCCATACACTTGGAAAAGGAATAATTCAAGACTATTATTTGGCCTGCATTTTTAAAACTTAACCTTTGTATACTTGAATTCAAATACATATTTTTACGCATACCAAAATCTCTTGACAATTCACAATAAAAACATAACATTGGTGTAATAAAGATAAAAATAATGAACTTTAAACATTTCATTAAATCTAAACTTATTAAAGACAATTTATTCTTCTTTTCCAACTATGTTTTTTAAAAGAACATGATCTTTGTGCACTATTCCCTTGGTGCAGGAGTTTCATAGAATTAGTACAGGTGGTTTTCTACCTTCCTTCTTGGCACATTCAAGTTGTTGACAAAAATTAAATTCAAAGTATCATATCATCCAAAAGCAAAGCATTTACTAGATACATGGATTAAGGTAGTTATAAATATAGGCATATATTTATGGAAATGCTATTCTATTTTAGGGGCAACATATAATTATATCCAGAAGTTAGCCTTAAAATGGGACAGAGAATAAGCAGAATCTCTGTGGATGATTACAACAAATAGAACATGTTTTTAGAATTCCTGCACCATCAAAATGAATCCTATCTGTAACTGCATGAAAAGGAGCCTTTTAATGTTGAAAACTTATTGTAGAAAAAATGGTTAGGCCTCATGCTTTCATTAGAGTAAGGATTAGGCTATAGAAATCACTCAAAAATGTGCTTCTCTTGGATCCACTAAATGAGGTTACAAGGCAGAAAAATCAATTCGAAGGCCTGATGTAGCTGCTTTTTAAGGCCTCTTAGTCTTGTTGGAAGGAATAATATCAGCATTCTCTGTGGAAATATCTTCTATATAAAAAGCCTCAAATCAGTCACACTGAGAAACTTAAGTGGAATTCAGAATAATGGTATAAACAGTTGCTTTTTATTTGACCTGGATATAAAGATAGTCCTCGACTTACAACCACAATTGATTCCAAATTTTCTCTGATTAAGTAAAACATTTGTTAAGTGAATTTTATCCCATTGTATGACATTGTTGCCATACTAGTTAGTGAATCACTGCAGTTGATAAGTTAATAACCTGGTTGATAAGTGAATCTGGCTTCCCCATAGACTTTGTTTGTCAGAAGGTTGCAAAAGCTGATCAGATGACCTTGGGACATAGCAACAGTCATAAATGTCAAGCATCTGAATGTTGATAACATGATTATGGGGATGCTGCAAAAATCATAACTTTGAAAAATGGTCATAAGTCACATTTTTCACTGCTGTTGTAACTTTGCATGATCACTAAACAAACTGTAAGTCGAGTAAAGAAATAAACATACACTTTGTACCTTCAGAATCAAAGAGGTCAGAATACTAGCCTTTTCTAAAAAAAAAAATAAACATAAATGGATTAGGGAAGATTGTTGTTTTCTTCTTTAATATACCATTTAGGAATGCTGGTGTCTTTGGCTGCTTTTGTTAAACTATGAATCTACTGGCAATTATCCACACTAGATCCACCTCTACTATATGTTTCTGACAAGTGATCCCACAAATCAGAATGAAAATTGGCTGAAAACTTTCAGGTTCCTTCTAAATCTTTCTTTGTCCACATGAGAACATGCACTATCCAGTATCTACCTAACTACCTAATATCTAATGCAGGGGTGAGTTCTACTTGTTTTTACTACCAGTTTGCAATGGGGCCGCACACACTTCTGCGCATGTGCAGAAGCATTTTGATGATGTTGGGGTCGGTGGGCAGAGCCTCCCACCAGTTTTACTGATCTACCACTGATGTTGTTGTTGTTGTTGTTGTTGTTTACATGGGGAGGACCTAGCAATTTGACTATAACATATTTTGCACTCTTTTGGTTGCAAAAGAAGAGCCTCTAAAATAATTGATCTCCTGAGTTGCTCACATGGTTATTAATTAATAAATGGAAGCTATTAAAGGATTCTCTGGGAAGAAAACAGTTACAACAACAATAATTTTAATAGGTTGAAAATTCAATATTCAGGCTATATCACTCAAATAATGCAAGATGTTTATTACCAGTAAAATTTCATTAGTTGTACATTTCCTTTGGGACTCAATCAATTTGTTCCTAATTTCATTTTATATTTATAAGTACCTACTTCAGCCACCTATCTTTTCCTTGATGGAAAGCCAGAATAAAAAGTCAATAAAAATAATGATGCCCTTAGTAAACTAAATTATTTCACCAATCCATCCATCCATACTTTATTTATTTATTTAATATGATTTATATAGCTGTCCATGTCACATAAATTATTCTGTGTGAGAATCAAAAAGATTGAAACACAGAAAAGCCACTCAAGGATAAACGATAAACGAACTCAACAAAAAGATGTTAATAACAACAGAACTTGACCCAAATGCCTAGGGAACCCAAATGCCTAGCCACGTCATCAGTGCTTTTCTTTCACATTTTTTACTGCTTTTATTAATGAAACATAAAAGAAAAACAAAATGAAAAAGAAAACATGAAATTTAAAAAGAAAGAAAATATCTTAAAAAGGAAAAAAACAAATATGTTTTATTACAGACACACATACATAAATAAATAGAACATACTGAATGACTGAACATGCAAACATGTAAGTCTAAACAGCATTAGGGGAAATGGGCATACACACGAACCTTTCTCCAATGTGCTTATGTGCACATTTATAAAGATACAAAAGGGACTAAACTAAAGTGGAATGAGGCCATTCATAGGAATATTGCAAGTCAGACTTATTAATATCCTCATGTTTTGAAAACACCCAGGTTGGATAAAGCTTTGGAAAACTTTATATTATATACATCAGTGGTGGATTGCCCCCGGGTTTGGACTGGTGCACAAGAACCTGTAGTAAACCAGTGGGAGGCTCCTCCCACTGACCTGGACGTCATCAAAGTTGAGCTGCACATTCTCAGAAGCTTCTGCGCATGCACAGAAGAGCATGTGTGTGCACGATGCGAACCTGTATTAAAGGTAAGTAGAACCCACCCCTGATATACATTATATACATTTATAATTATATACCATACAAGCTTTGATAATTACAACCTCCAAGATCTGGATTCAGGCTAGCTGAAATTAATTTCAGTGTTTTGTCCTACTTTGTTCCACAAATTCCACAATGTGCACATGCTCTCACAAACCTGTGGATCCTACTGAGAACCTCAAAACCAACATAGCTTGAGCTTCTCAAAGTGAAACTTTGTGCCAGTTTTACACAAATTTTTGCCTCATTGTTATTCTCAAGTATGAAGTTGTGTATCTCTAAATATCCCGTAAAATCTGTGAGAAATTATTCTCCATGTAGAAATAGTAGTGGGAGATACTGGGAGCTGACTGGAACAGATCTATGGAACTGCTGTGGAAGTGATTTAAAAGCCACCAGTTCTTTCTTCTCTCTTTCTCCCCCCTTTTTTTTAATCTGATAATGTTGACAGTATGCACTGATAAAAAGATTACAGCCCAGATCCACATTTATTCCAGCCGTACTTCAGTTGTCTTTCTAGGCAATATAAAAGTGTTTACAGTTTAATCATGTCACATTCATCACTTTCCATAACATACATGTTGTTTGCTGGAGCCATTAAATTTGTTGACACTGTGGAAACATACAACACTTATGCTAGAACATAGTGTGTATATGCTAGGCATGGTTATAATCATTTACGCTCCAATTCCATTTGCTTATTTAGCTACAAAAAATCTGGTTCTTTTTATTTGTTCTAAGGGTGCCAGTAAATGAGTAAACCGAAACCTAGTATTCACAGATAATAATCATTTCACGTGAAACATTCTGCCACATTTGGTATCTGCTGCAAAAACAATTTCACTGAGTTATTTTGTTTGGACAACAGAATTTATTGACCTATCTTTTCAGCCACTGGTTGAATTTTGAATAGGGATGGATGCTATACTTATTTTGCCATATGTGGCAGCAATTAGAAAATAAGGGGATGATGGTCATAATTCTCAGTGACAACCTATATCCTTGGATCTAATAACAGCTGCTGAAAATGCACCTGCTTTTGCTCCTTGAATTCTTTACGACTTACAGTTTTCAAATAAGTAAGTTGCAAAACAAAGCACATCAATAAAATAAAGGGCACCATCTGATGTGCAGATTTTATTTATATTTGTTAAGGGCAGAAGGTACCTCAACAACTCACAGATCTTTTAAAAAAATGTATGAAACAAACCATAATCTGAGTTACTATCCTTGATGGACCTTGTTATTTCAAAGTTCTAGCAAAGATGAAAAAAGAAATAGCATCAAATATTTTCTTGTGTTGAATTCCTTGGGGTTATATTCCTACAGTATTTATCAAATCAAAAAAACCCTCTTCAACCACTCCACTGTGGCTAACAGCATTTCATTCCAGAGAGCTAATGCGGATATTGTCAGGTTAGAAAAGAAAAAGCCAAAAACAAATTGAGGCCACAAAGAGGGGGAAAAAACCCCCTGAAAAAAATGAGATGTGATTTGTAATATAGTGTGAGACATTTCCTCTTTGAACTCATCTTAAGGAATAGGGAAAGACTTGCATGGAACGCGTCAGTAGCAAAGGAACATTTTCTGTTGTTCTAAACTGCAAGTTGTTAAAGACTCACTTTCTCTATGTATAAAATTGCTACATCTTGACTATCCTTGAGAACAAAAATTGTTGCAAGTATTATCATACAATATTTTTTGTCACTTGGTTGAGTTGGGCAGCTATAGAAAACAAACAAACAAACAAACTTGTTTCCTTATTGCAAGGTGCCTTATATACCAATCTTATTTACAGTATAAACATGAAGTGCTCTCCATTAAAGGCTTCATGGCCTTGGGTATACTGTTAGGTTTTACAAGCAGAGGGATAAAAAAAAAGTACAGTGTTTGCTTTCCTATTTTCTTTTCCAGGTTGTTTAAGAAAACCCCAAGTTTCTTGAATAGAATTAATAGAAAGAAATCTTGGTGTTCTTTGAATTATTCCTGCCATATTGTGAGGTCTGCAGTTTTGCAGTTTGCCCGCTACTTCTCTCGGTCTGAAGTACATCTCGACAGTTGTTTGGGGTGGCGCATAATGATGTCTATCTGGAATGAGCTCCCTCCAAAGATCCGGAGGATCCCGGATCTGCGCACCTTCCGCTTCACTCTCAAGACTTTTTTATTCCATCAGGCTGGCCTGGCCTAAATTTTTTCCCTTTTATAATGAAAATTTTAAATTTGTTCTAAATTATTGGGGTGTTTTAAATTTCTCGGCCAAAATGTTTAATATAGTTTTAAATTGTTTTAAATTTTGTATTTTCATGTTTTACTTCTTGGCTTGTCACCGCCCTGAGTCCTTCAGGAGTAGGATGGTATATAAATCAAATAAAACATAAAACAAAACATAAAACATAAAACATGTGACATTGAAATCTTGTCTGACTTGTCACAGAGTCTGATGTCTACTCTCCTCTTTTCTCAACTGGGATTGGGACTGGCAATGGCGGAATTTAGAATTATAAACTTATATTTATAATTAATAGGAAGAAATAGTTTTTTGTATCCATGATTGTATGTTTCTGTGTGTCTGGGTCTGTGCATGTGCCTTCAAATCAAAGGTGACTTCTGGTGTTTGCCACTATTACTTCTGAAAGATTTTTTGGCAAGATTTTTGGAATGCTTTGCCATTGCCTTCTTCCTAGACCTTCAAGACTTAGGAAGGAAGGTCTAGAAGCCTACACGTTCCTTCCTAGGTCTAAGACAGAGTGATTGACCAAGATCAGTCAACTAGCTTCATGCCTAAAGCAGGCCTAAAACTTAGACTTTTTTGCTTTCTAGCCTGGCATCTTAGTCATTATATTGGCTCTTACTCTTTGATTAGGAAAGATTATCTGCAGTCACACACACACACACACACACACACTCCAATCCCCATTAATTCTGAACTATTGTGGTATAGGATGATGTGAAATTCTGAACTGTCTTCTCATTCCAATATACAACTCCCTGTATCACACTGGTTTTTAGCAGGATTGATCTGCACCAATGGCAAGCATTCGGAGCATTAAGTGTATTGCAACATTGCTAGTTAGCATAATTTGATTTTGTAGAAATATAGAAAACTGATGACAGAAAAAGACACATTAGTCCATCAATTTTTGCCCTTTTAAGTTTTTGTTTCCTTTTTAATTTATGTTTTTATTATTTTTAATTATTATTTATTTTTATTTTTATTTTTTTTGTCAGATAATGGACATGTGTTTATCCCAAGCATATTTTAGCTCAGTTACTGATGACTGACTCATTACATTACTTTTGAACTTCTCTCCTTTCAGGTTGAGGTTATATCTCCATGTTCTTGATTTTTGCTTGAAAATACTGCCTTCTAGAACTTTATTCACTCCCTTAATATATTTAAAAGTTTCACTCTTGTCACCCCTTTTCCTTCTGTCTTCCAAGCTGTATATATTCAGTTCCTGCCATCTTTTCTAATACGTTTGGTCTCTCAGACCTTACATCCATGTGTGTTGCCCATCGTTGGACTTGCTTAATCTTATCAATATCCTTTTTTAAGTGAGGTCTCCAGAACTGGACACCGTATTCCAAATGGGGTCCGACTACAGCCCCATATAATGGGATTAAGACCTTCTTTTTTCTGCTGGTGATCCCTCTAGTGATGTATCCCAGGATTTTGTTACCCTTCACAGTTGCTTGGCCACACTGTTTGCTCATTTTTCAGTCATCTGCTATGAGTACATGTAAACCTTTTTCTTCTGTTATTCTGTCTAATACTGTCTAATAGTACCTCCAATACTGCCAGAGGATTCTTCATGCCATGTACATGATCTTACATTTAGAAACCTTGAATTGCAGTTTTCACATTTTTCACCAATTTTCCACTGCCAAATTGTTTTCCATCTTACAAATATGTCCAGGAATATCAACTCTATTACACACCTTTGTGTCCTTTTTTAATGACGGTTCCATGTCCAGAAATTCAAATTCTTAGTAGAAAAATGTATTGTAGTTCTGTGTTTAACAACTGACTCAGATTAATGACGGTTGCAGTGTCCAAGAGTCATGTGATCCACTTTTGCAACATTCTGACAAGCAAAGTCAATGGGGAAACCAGATTCACTAAACAACCGTCTTACTAATTTAATAACTGCAGTGATTCACTTATCAAATGTGGCAAGAAAAGTCATAAAATGAGGCAAACTCACGTAACAAATATCTCACTTAGCAACATACATTTTGGGCTCAATTATGTTTGTAAATTGAGGACTACCTGTATAACCATAGATGCAGGCTTATAAACACTGCAGTCTACTGGCTCAATACTACTATAGTTGTTGCACAAAAAATATATTTCAACCTGTATTTCAACATATTTAATGAGACCAAAGAGAATAGTGGTTAGATATGTATTAAGTAGAATTAAATGATAAAGCTATGTGGATTTACTATAACCCAGTTCATGTCATCAGTTTGATTTAAACTGTCAGTTTGATTTGATGAGTTAGATCACTTTGGAAAATCGACTTAATTTTCAACATAGATTTTAAAGATATTAAATACTTGAAGCTGATTAAATTGAATAACACATTGTCAATTCTATTTGGAAGGTTAATTTGATTTGGGGATTCAGTAAAATCACTTTTGAATTGACCCTCCAGATCAAATCCTTGCACTGTCTTAATTTAAATGTAAATAGATATAAAGTAAGCTAAAGTAAATCAAAGTAAAAAAAAAAATCCTGGTACTAACTACTTTATTGCCAGCCTTCCCAGGTAATCCAGATAGGAAACATAACCAGATAAGCTAATTCTACTTAATTGTGCAGCTACATTAATAGAATCTTGCAAGTCTGAAAGTCCAAATCTCCCAGTATCTCATTTGACAGCCTGATAAATTAGGGAAGATTTTTTTCTAAGTTTCTTTCTCTACCCATTATGCAGCTGTAGGCTACTCCCACCCATACTTTGGATACTGCCTATCGTTCCATAGGCAGTATCTTTTTTGACCCATTTCTCAAGGTCATTCTACATACTGTTACATTTATTCTTGGACCTATTTTTTTTTTTTTTTTTTTTTGTATGTGGCCCAAGCACATTATTCAAAGATTATATACAGTGCATATTGTAGCTAGGCATATAAGACTGGAGGAGCAAAACATTGGCCAGGCTATTATGTCTTAGCCTATTGCCCCACCAAAACTATGACATACTATATGAGAGGATTTGTGATGTCATGTATTAGCGCAGTGGCGCAGTGCTTAGAATGCAGTACTGCCAGATACTCCTGCCAACTGTCAGCTGCCTGCAATTTGGTAGTTCAAATCTCACTAGCCTCAAGGTTGACTCAGCCTTCCATCCTTCTGAAGGTGGATAAAATGAGGACAATTTGGGCCAGTATGCTGATTCTGTAAACCACTTAGAGCAGTATATAAGTCTAAGTGCTATTGCTATTATTCATTAGTCTAGTAAAAAAAAGAATATATTTTCATTTTCCATCTTCATACTGTAATGGAAAAGTTTTTGGTGATTGGAAGGAAACTAAATATCTGCAAACCCTTTAAACTGTGAAATATTTCTCTTTGATGAAAGTATTTTACTCATCAAACACATTTATCAGTGTAAACATTATTTGCTGTCATTATAAAGTTTCTCTTTTAATTTCTGTCATGTTTTCTGACGTCTCAGTAGAGGACTAAAAGCTTTTGATGCATGAAGTTGCACTTAGTAGCAGTTTTAGCAGCCAAATAGAGAAAAATAAAGTCTTTGTAGTGTGTTCATGTTTTCTACCTGAACTGTTTTTTTTTAATTTAGATAAGATAGCTGTAAATCTCATTGCTTTTATAACTTTCACAAAACAGAAATTGAATGGAATGTGAGCTTTACAGTCAAGAGTCATTACTGGTATCTTTGTCAGCTAAACTAGTTTTCATTCTCATCATCCTGACAATCTTTGGATTTTTGACATTGATTTATTTAGCTTCACTGCTTCTTTAGCTGTATTTTTCAAAATCAGTAATAGATCTTCAGTGTGATGCTAAAATACCAAGAGGCCTCTGTGATATCCTTCATGACTTACTTTCTACTGGTACTTGAAACTGCACCCAAAATTTCTTACTTTCCTTAACAGATATTAAGAATAATTAGTAAAAAGGATTACATACTTTTTCTTCTCTTTTAACTGTATAAAACGTATTTTATGGGGAAAATAGTGTTAGCCAAAGTATTTATTCTTTCTCCCTCCCTCCCTCCCTCCCTCCCTCTTTCTCTTCTCTCTTAACACAGACACACACACACACATTATAAATAATCTATCATTAACTATTTGTCTGTCTGTCTGTCTGTCTGTCTGTCTATCGTCGATCATCTATCGTCTATCTATTCATCTATTTATCTATCATCTATTCATACATAAAACATTCATATTTATCATTCTTAAAGAATCTGTACTTCTTAAAAGCATTTGCATTAGTTTCATTAAAAAACATATACCGCTGACTTGGGGAAGGACTTCATGGAGCCAAATCTTTTCGGTAAAAAGCAACTTGGACCACTTCATAGAGTTACAGATAGATTTACTTTGTTACATTTTATTAGAATTGTTTTAATTTTATTATTTTATTTATTCTTTTGTTATTGTATGCTGCTCTTCTGGTCAGCTGTATTTCTTTTGAACTGTTAGGTTTTTAGTTATAATCTGCCCAGAGTTGCTTGCTCAATACATACCTAATAAAAGTAACATTTTCAAAAGGGCATTCCTACCACATACTGTAGAACAGGTTAAATATATGGCTGCCACCTTCAGACTCCTAGCAACAAAATTCTGCACCAGCTGCAGCTTCTGAACAGACCCCTGATGCACTGCTAGATCTCCAACTACAATAGTTCATTTTCCATGATACCAACACATGAATACTGTGCCCAGGCTATTGCTTTCAGGGAAGTTGAAGATTTCAAGAGATGACATACTTGCCTAAGAAGCAAAAAGGCATTCTTTGCTACTTGTATTGATAATGCAGACTGAAGAAGCCCCTATTCTTTCAGAAAGAATGCAACCCAGGCTGAAAGAAATATTTTATTTTGCTGCTAGTCAAAAGCAAATCTATCTAGCCACCATATCTTCCTCTGACTGGAATTTAGTTTCATTTTATTAGTTCTCATCCAATTGAATGCTTCATTTGGTTATTTATCAAGGGATTGCACAAATGAACCAAAGAAATGAACATGGTGTGCATCCACAGTGTTGGATCAGGATGTCAGGACAGAGAGAAAGAGATCATTACTGTCCTCATCTTTCCTCTATTCTATTCTTCTGAAAATAATGATTTTATGGCTTTGTAAGATGCCATTATGGATTCTGACAAGAAGGAAGACTATGCTACTTAATCCTTTGCTCTGTATCTAGCCCAGGGTTTCCAGCCTTAGGGGATGGAACACATTCCATCTACTGCTCCTGAGATGTGCTACCAAGGGCTTAGAGAACCACCACTTTTTGTCTGGTCAATATTGGGATGAAAACACATGAACCTTTGGAGCTACAATTATAGTTAATTGCATTTCTTTCTTTTGTAATCAATAGTTTTATTCAGGAGAGTTTTTGTTTTCTTTTTCCTTTCCTTTCCTTTCCTTTCCTTTCCTTTCCTTTCCTTTCCTTTCCTCTCCTCCCCTCCCCTCCCCTCCCCTCCCCTCCCCTCTCCTTTTTAGCCAGCTATAGCATAATGACAAGCTCATATATGTTAAGACTAACTCAGATATGTTAAACTGAAGGTATTAAGTGTGCTTCAAAAAGAAAAGTCAATTGATGGTGGGTGGTAAACAGTTTAATAGGCTTTCTGTCATTTCAAGGTGGTTAAGATACATTTGCTGCATACCATCAACCCAACAACTCTTTGGTTCCTACTTCAAATCCCATGATTACTAATTCATTAAAAATATATTAATCAGTATTCTGTAATAGGCTAATTCAACTTTTAACATTCACAATAAAAAGAAATATAATCAGCTATAATTAAGCATGGAACTAGTGTCCAGCTTAGAAACTTGTCTTAGCCTCTTCTTATAATTTAGACTTGAAAATTGTTTTGGCCTCAAAATTGCCAGATATATCATAAGGATGCATAAGAATGCACTGCCACAATTAGCTTGGAAATAGGGGTTATCTCTATTTGCATGTTAATGATCCATTCTCTTCCAAGAATTGTCAGAAACAATGAAAGGCACTAATGAGATTTTATATGAACCAACTGTTGGCCGTTCTCCTTTATATTAAAGCTTGGGTGACTATATCAAATGTAAATTTGTATCATCATAAATAATGGGACAAAATAACAGTATAAAATTCATTCCAAAATAAAATGTGCAAGTAATATATCTTAATACGTGTTTGAGCCACTGTAAAAGAACAATTTATAACTGAGGCTACCTTTTACAAAAGAAGGAGGTACTTCCAATGCAATTATTTACTTGGATCATCACTTAAGGATAACCTTGGTCAAAAAAAGGAATAAAATGGCATTTGATGTAGAATAGCATAACTTCCCTAAGTAATAAAAGCAGAGCAAAAAATTACTTACTTTTACATTTCATGGACAAATTACTGTTTTGTGTAAATGAACTATTTTACATTCATATCATATTTTTGCTCCGTATTTACTTCCAAAAGTAATAGTCAATTAACTATTGCTGATATATTTTTGACAGACATATTTCACTGGCTGTAGAAATATAATACTATATTTCTCATCCTAGAGAGTCTCCGACCACATGAGATATATGTCTTTCCTAGTCTGTCAATTGTTGATAGGAAGCTTCAGGAATACAGCTTTCTCTTCTTGTAGTTCTTTTTAAAATCTTCAAACCAGACTTAGAGTGGAAGGGCCATCAAACAGATGAAACCTTCAAACAGAGATCTGTTCTCTGACATCACTTCAAAAAATAAATCTCTTCTATAAAATAAGTCATCAGGCTGTCCAAAAGAACATATTTCCAATTCTAATCTCTTGCAGCTAGATTTAACATGGCAGGGGGTCTCAAAAGGCAAGTTTAATATGCAATCAGATTCATGTTCAGAGATAAAAAAAAATTTCCAGAAGTTGCTATACTAGAACTCTGCTTCTTCCTACAGACTCGTGACATCTGTATAAGATGTCACGAGATGATGAGTTTTTTACCAAAATCTAGGGTGTCATAGGTACATCGGATGGTCCTACTTTTTATAGTCATTGTTGTGGTCCGCCAGCAACCTGCAGAGCTGGCATCAGAGTTAGCCAGCGATGCCGCTGAGGAAGAACATAGGCCAGTCCTGGAGGCTGGGGAAGGCCCAGATGAGGGCTCTGCATCAGAGGCAGAGATGGGGCCAGGGCTATCAGAGAGTGAGGTACAGACTCCAAAGCCTCTAGAGGCTGATAGGAGTGAGGCACGCATGACAAGAGCTGCCAGAAAGGAAGAGCAGCTCAAACAAAGAGGACAACTCGGGAGTAGGGCCAAGAGATGATTGGCCCCTCCCATAAGGCTTAAAACAGACCAGCAATGGCATTTGGGCTTTGCTGGAAAACAACATTCGTAGCTTCATCTTCTTTTTTGTCTACGTCTTGTATTTATTTTTGTATCTGTGATTTCTGAATGTTTGCCAAGAAAGGCCTTTGGCAGTTTGCCTAATTGGACCAAAGTTTGCAATAGGACTGAGGAATTTGTGTTGGGATGAATTTGCTTTAATTTAGTTGAATGATCCTGGGAATTAAGTAATTCTCAGCTGTTCGAATAAAGTTTGTTTTTTCACTGATTCTCCTACTACTTACTTGGGCCTGGGTCACAACAATCACAATATATGCATAAACTGTCAGCTGTCAAAGTGCTCCTCAAAGTTCAAATTTATTTATTTATTTTTATGTCATATTGGCACATCTCTGATGTGCTCAAACCCGACTCTGAAGGTCCTGAGGTTTTCCCCATTCAAATTAAAAATCAAAGTTCTTTCCCCTGGTCCACATATCTATCACATGGTCCAACCAGGTCACTGTCCCAACTCCACCTGGTTTCCATCCTCATCTCCCCAGCACCTGGTGAAAATGTCCTTGATTCCCAGGAGAACGAATTGTATCTTGGCTACAAGTCCCCAGCTCTCTCTACTCCTCCCTCCCAATCCCATAGCTCCAACCAGTCTTGCTGTGGCAGCCCTGAAGACACTCCAAAATGGCTTCATGGTTGACATAAGCATTATACAATTATGCTATAAGATGTTCTGACCTAGGCTTCCTAGAAATTAAAAAGCACAAACTTAGTCCCGACAAATCTCTTTAATTACTATGGGTGTAAATTACTTTCATTTACAGTCCTTCAGAGGGAAATGATCAACACCTACCTATCTCACATGGAACATTGCCAAAGAGCTAATTTCCAGGCACAGGGCAAGGCCAAACTTAGCACAGAGTCACAAACAGAATTTTCAAATCTTGAATCAGCCACATGAACTAATTGCTTCCTGCAAAAGCTCACGTCCTGTTCGCTTCTCTTTTATGTCTAATGGGAGGGACCAGTCATCTCCAAGCTTTACTCCAAAGTTGACCCTGTTTCCTGTCTCCTGGTAGCTCTGTGCATGCATACACTGGGATCAGGCTCACGCTGTTCTTCTGCCTCACTGATGTCAGATTCCAGAGACTCTGGAAGCAGAAAGAATTACCAGATGGTCTTGGCCTCCTCTCTGCTTCCGACTCAGAGCCATCGTCCCAGCCTTCCCAAGACTCCAGGACTGGCCCACATTCATCTCCATTCTCCTCACTGTCCGAATCTGCTGCTAGCTCTGCTGGCCACTGGCGGGCCACAACATAAGGCAGCAATCTCCATATGCTAAGTGCTGGGAAAAAGTACTATCTTCTTTAGCTAGAATCAACCTGTCTGGTTCATTTGTCCAGAATGGAATGTTGACAATTCCTTCTACAAGAGATTCAGGGAAATATAGCCAGAAACTAAGTGTTACTGCGATGGAACAATCTCTTTGGAATTCCCTCTTCCAGAAATCTGTTTGACCTCCAGCCTGATGTTATAAAGGAATGTAGTGAAAATAAGAGATCTTCCACTGGGCTTTTTGTCAACAATTCATTTTTGAACAAGCAGACAGGGACCCATTAAAGCTTGATTATTTATATATCATATAGCTAGAATATTTTAGATATTATATTATATCTGGCTGTATGGCTTTAATAAACTGGTTTGATTTGATCTGATTTGATTTGAATAAGATTTCTGCAATGGAAAGATGTTAAGTTGTTACTGAAGTTTGGTTAAGGCAATGAGTATTTTTTAAGTCACCAAAATCCAACTTTGTTTTGATGACACCAAAGTATCATCAACCACAATGGAAATTACATTTTCAACCCAGTAGAACAGTGGCAGTTTGAAGTATATAAAATGTTAAAACACGCATAAAACTAACTACTAGTAGGCAAATGATTAGGGCAAGGATGATGCCATAAATTGATTTTTTTTCTTTTTCGTATCAAAGTATTCACTGTTTCAATCTTAATATCCTTCTAGAATAAAACACAAATTGTAGCTTTTGTAACATGTTTCTACATTGTATACTGTGTCTATTAAGAAAACCTGACATTTGCTAGCATCTTTGCATGGTATTCACATTTAAAACATGTTTGATATTGCCCTGCAAATGCTTTGTTTATTTGTCATAGGTTTCTGTTTATAAAGAGGCCTACAAACCAGGTAAAATATGTTGCCAAAAAAAAAAAAAATCACAATCACTGATTTATTTTCCTGTGAATACAGACTGCCTTTTGCAGATGAATACTATTTCTGAGATATGCAACCCGGATTTCTGCATTCAGTTGTCATATTCATAAATGATTACAGAGTAAGCTTGTTTATGGTGGCTTAGATTCACCTCAGTGAGGTGCTCTGTGTCATGGAAGGAACACAACTTGTTCAATGGTATGGAAAGATGAAGTGATGCTCCTCTGCTGCGCATTTCTCATCACCTCAAAGCCTTGTCTGGTGTTCCAATAGCCTGAAAATATTTCAGTGCATGTTCTTTGCTTCACTTAAAAACAAGAGAATCACACTGATCCATGAAACAGCTTCAAAGGAACAGCTCACTTTGAGCACTGAGCTTCATAGAGACCTGTTACAATGCAGGGAGGCAGTATGAGAGGAAGGAATATACTTTTACCTTTCAACATAACCTCTATCCTTACCAACACATCCCCCTAAAAACATCAATTGTTCTCAAACAAATTTTTAACTCATACAGTTTTTTTCCCTCCAAAGCTTCTATTTTTGGAAAAGAACAGCATGCATAAGATAAGAATAATAAGAACTACAGTCAATGTATCTCAAGGGGTGCAAAGCTATTATTACACAATAACTCACAAAGCCGAAGTAATTTATACCTGTAATAATCTTACTGAAACTACTATATTTACTACCTATATTTCTATATGGTGGCCTGCTCACAGCAACTTATTATCCCTCTGCAACTTATATATGGCATCTCATATATGTATTACAATGAGAATACTTTATAGATTTGGGGCTTTTGTTTTTATACTCCCCAGACCCCAGTTTAACATTATGGTTATGCTTCTTTTCTTTCACATGTCTCTTTATATAGCACCATTAGGCCATAGGAAGCATTTTTGATGTTCAGTGTCATGTATTCAATCAATACTCCAAGAAATTTTTAGATTAAAATTAGAAACCGGAATTAATGAAGTGTTGGTAATAAGTATTAGGATATTGAAGAATCCCTGTGCAGGTATTTTAAAAATCTAGACATTCATTATAGTATTTACTGAAACAATTCATATCTTAAATACTGCATGATTTGTAAATCACGCAACTTAAACAGCATTTTTCAGTTACTGGAAGTTTTTCTGCTACACCAGTAAAATAGGTTTTCCCACCATTTTGTGGTAGGGAACATTCTATAAAAGTCTAAAAGGGGGAATAATATGATTTTTTAAGAAGTCAACCTAACTTCTCCAAACGTAAGGTGATACATTACTTCATATGTCCCCTGCCTCCCAAACTATTGAATTTGGCTCTCTGCTCTCAAATTATTACTTTCCCCATGGAAAGCCAGGTGGCACATATAGCAGAAGTTTTCTTTTGAATTTCTACTGTTTACTGTGGTAGAATATTATGGATATTGCAAGGCTTCATTTATTTTTCTTTTCTTTTTTTTTGGAACATTGAAGACTTGTGCCATCCTCTATTTAGTTCCCTGGATCATTGGCTGCCGTATTCTGGGTGTAGAACAAAACCATTTTCATGTTACATTTTGTACACACCCTACACCCATTATGTACTTACACTTTTAAAAAAATGTACTCCCAAAATATATTACTAAGTATTCTTTGTTTTTAAAAATACAAGAGAAACTAATTATAATGGTTTTGTTTGAGGTTTTTTAGTTACTTGTGTAATTCTCAGTGACCTCACAAACTGACACTCATAGTTAGTTACACTTCAGTGGATCCTCAGTTGCAATCATATTCTCAGAGAAAGAGCTTTTATAACTTTCCATTACTCTCTGTAAAGCATTTTTTCCAATATTTTATGTTCCCACTGAACTGAGCTATGCCTTTCTTAGCTAGCTATTTAGAAGAAGAAAAATAAAACTGTTCATTTTTATATAATCTGTGTAAAGATGAAGTAACTTGCAACAGGATCTGTGCCAGGCCTTGAATGACAATTTGTTTGCTTTCACAATCTCTTTGCCAAGTAACAGTATGGAATAAAGATATCCAACAAGGACACAGATGTTTCTTGAGCACAACCTTATCTTATTTGCTCATCATAACAAGAAAGAGAAAAAGCTATCTGCCTTCTCAATTATCTGCCACTTGCAAGGAAGGTATTTTACTTCATTATAGATTTAACAATCACAAGCAGAAAGCTATTTGCTAATTTGAAAGGGGAAAAGATTACATGTGTCTTTTGTAAAAAATAAAAATAAAATCCTTTCAGAAGGTCCAAGGACCCATGAAATGATATTAACTACTAAAGGCTAAAATAACTACTTTTTTCTTGCTTTATAAACTATTTATTAAGGAATTTGAATGCAGTGACTGAAAATTCAAGGTGCCCTACAATTTGATTCTAAAAACACTTAAGGCTAACATCTAACTCAGTTGGGACCATTAGAATTCTCTGCTCCTGCCTCAGGTCTGATGAGACATCTTGTCAGAATCAGCAGAGGCAGTGCTGGACATGTTACACAGCATTTGATTGTTCAAACTCTCATGCGATATTGATATTCAAATCCCCATTATGAAAAATAAGAACACTAAAATCTTATGAAATGCGGAGATTTAAGCTTTATTAGCATTTGCTGATAAATTATTTGCTGACTATTAGGAGCCTGTATAGCGTAGGGGGCTAATGCCTCCTACTAAAGGCAGCAATTAACACCAGCTGCCTGTAATTTCTCTGAGTTCAATCCTAGCCAGGCTCAAGGTCGACTCAGCCTTCCATCCTTTCTAAGGTGGGTAAATTGAGGACCCAGTTTGTGGAGGCAATAAGCTGACTTTGTATAAATATACAAAAGTATGAAGGCTATTGCTTAATGCATTGTAAGCCGCCCTGAGTCTCCGGAGAAGGATGGCATATAAATCAAATTAATAATAATAATAATAATAATAATAATAATAATAATAATAATAATTCAATACTGTACAGGATAGGATAGGATAGGATAGGATAGGATAGGATAGGATAGGATAGGATAGGATAGGATAGGACAGGACAGGACAGGACAGAATAGAATAGAATAGAATTCTTTATTGGCCAAGTGTGATTGGACACACAAGGAATTTGTCTTTGCATTGAACATTGAAAAAAATGTTGTGGAAGAGAAAGAAACAAAAAGACATTGACAATTTCAAAAAGTACTATTATGGGACAACTATGATTTGTAGTGTCCCATTCACCGAGTTTCAACTGAACAAAAATTACACCTAAAGCTGTTTTTCTGATTTTGTTGTTGTGGATGTGGTTTTGTTTTATTTTTGTGGGCTAGAAAGGATGCTGTTATATGGCTCTTTTTAGAGTTTGTGGGTTCTTTCTGGACGCCTGTTGTGCTTTGTCTGTTTCTTTAAATTGTTTTGATATGATGTTCTGACCAGAATCATAATGAAGTCAAGTTATAAACTTAGTAAATGATAGTATGTATAGCATCAATAATAAAAAGTAGTCAGGACTATTTTGAGAGAAAATGGTTGTAGTACAAAATATTAAGTGTTCTCGTCACTTTCTCTGTCTTCTCTCCTCTACTGCCTTTCCAAAATGCTGCCTTTTACTTTGAAAAGTGAAGATAAAGAGTCAAAAGAATGCACAACTTGTGTACTATCTTGTTTGATCCTAAGAAAAACATGTCTAACAAAATAACTTCAGTTTATCACTTGAGGAAAATAAATCCAATCTAGTTTGAGAGACACTGAATTAAGTTAAACTATCAGTATACATGTCTAATTTTAAAATCCAATTAGCCAAAGAAATAACCTTCAGCAGGATGTAGGGCAGAATCTAATCAGGCTATGGTTTTCTTCCTTTGCAGTCTAGTTCCAGACAGTCCAGGAAGGAATTCAAACAAGGGCATGACTGCATCTTATAAGATGTTTAGTCTTTGGGCAGACTAGCATCCATAATGCTTATGTCAAAATGCTTTTGAAGTGGCTGTTGTTTTCAAATGCACGTTATCATGCAGCATGATGGATCATAAATCCAAAACCACTCTGGGACAAAAAATAAGTGCTCTTTTTTTTCCTGAATTTGATGTTACAACACTCCTTATTGTAGCATTTGCATTTGAGTATAACTAAAATACTATACTATATAAGATGACTCTTTTCCAAACTTGTTTGCAAGGTAGAAATTCTCATTAGCCGGGAGATACTTCTGGTAACATCTATGTTTTCCTTCATCCCTGTAAATTAAAATGCTATAACAGTTTCAATTTACATGTTTCTCCAGGGTGCCTGGATCCATTCTATAGGATATTGTTCAAAACCATCCAAGACTTTTGTTGAAGATGCTGAGGAGAACAGGATTAAGTGTGTGCATTTCATTTCTCAAGATGTTCTCAGGCTAGATCTAACCATCAGAAATGTTTTCACTTTATGTTCTGGAAGATTTTGAATGCAGGCTGTACCATGCATGCAAGGTTTCCTAGATGAATAGCCTATGGTTTCTTGTTTTGGACCTACCCTCATACAATATAGAGTTTATATCCATGGATTTAGATTCTTTGTTTTAATGAAGGACCTATTCATAGTAGAGACAGGCACGCAAATTCAAGATTCAGTTTGTTTTACAATACATGTATATTCATGCTATCATATTTATTGTACACAATTTAAACCAATTCTGTGAATATTCTATCTCTAAAGATACTTTGTATTATTTTCAGAAAAGGAACTTAAAACTATTCTAAAACAGCAATGCAGTTCAAATATAATTTGAATGGTTTTTGCACAATTGCACAAATGTTTATCACTATCATTGTTAGTAATCTGTAGACAGTAGTACTTAAATAATTGTCCATTCATATTTTGAGATAATTTTTACCATGGTACTATAACAGCTAGATAGATTTTTCCTGTAGTGAATATGTGTTGAAATTGCTGGAAAAAAGTATGTCCCAAATGATTTATACCACTGGATAAGGTCTCTTCATTCAAGGTTCCGGATTGTAATCTACCAATGTAGTCCAATACAGGCTGGTAAATAGAGTTTTTCAGCTTCACTTAGGAGTGAAAGAGAATTGTTCGCTCAAAATCAACCAGCCAGCATCCATGCCCAAGGGAGGATTAGAACCTAGTTCTCTTAATTCTTAGCATTACACTACCTATCCTTTTACTGTACTGTTTATCTTTGTTTATCAGTCTGTTTCTTTCTCTCTATCTCTGAATATGATAAAAATATTGGGTACTTTATGTTACCTTTGAGTAATAAAAAAAAAAATATTGGGTACCTAGATTAATCAGAGTGTTAGACACGATTAGTCTTCAATATAAATCTAAGGAAATATTTGTATATAACCTTGCTAGCTCTTATATTTCTATTCATTACTTCTTGATATACATATTTAACTCAAAAAGACTGTATAACATCTTCCTCCATAATATGCTTTCTCCCCAATTTGGAAGATGGGAAATGAGGGGACAACTTTAAGTTCAAATGTATAAAAGGTTCCTTTTCCACTTTGTTAATACAATAAAAATACATACTTGAAAAATTATTTCAAATGTGTGTTCCCTTGGTATCCAGAAAATAGTGCTTCAACCAACATCTTTCTTCATTCTAAAATGCCTCTGGAATTACAGTAGTACAATAGGGCCATCCAAAGGTCATTCGTATTCTGTTCTCTTGCTGTTGCCACTGTCAGAGATGCCAATTTTTAAAGCATCAACAGTCGTACATACAGCAACAATGTCAAAGCAAGAAATCATACCTATATTTTCTTGGGAATTTCACCAGGAACTAACCAGGCGACTACAATGTTAATACATAGTAGCTATATGGATGCTGAAGCACTTATCCATGAGCCACATGGGATGAACCAGCCCCACACAGAAATACGAGTGGTGTCCTGTGGCATCACCCACACTGATACTACCTCACAGTTGGGCATTGCACCAGGGCAGGTCCAGTACTGGCAGGGATCTGACTGTCCACATGAAATGTCACCATGTTTCCCACCAAAATGGTACCTATTTATCTATTGGCATGTAACATATTTTTAAACTGCTAGGTGGGCAAAAACTGAGTCAAGTGACAGATGCTTACTCTATCACAAGATGCTAGGACTTGAACCACCAGAGCAGAGCAGTGTTTTTCAGCCACTGAGCCACTGTGCCTCATTTTCATACTCATTTACTATATAAACTTAGGTCAAAAGTGCCTTCAGGGCATACATTGCTTAGATGAACCACCCCCTCAAAGCTGCTTTGTGATGTAGTATAGCACCTTCCTTCTAAATGTAAAGCAGCTGCATTGTTTCACTTTGCCTCTTTTTTAAAAATTGACCCCACCCATGCTTTACAAAAGTCAGATCCAGTAGTACCAAATGAGACTCCTGTGTATGTGAAGAAACTTCTTTTGGCTATTACAACTGCTAGTCAAGGTTAGAAGACAACATTAGCCTCAATAAGGCTAATGAACATTACTTTCCTTGTCATAATTAAATGAATTATGTGATTAATTATGGCCATCAAACAAACATTCATTTCATTTAATTCAATGTTAATAAAATAAAGCTTAATATTCATCCTGATTCAATCGTTTTTGAGAAATACGCCTCTCAGAGATATTATTCAAGTGTATGGCCTTATTTCACAATTTTTGAAGTTTCCTATCATCTCAGCATTTATTGATTTGGACGGATTTTGAATCTGATCTTTATTGTTCTGGCCAAAATAACAAGAATAAAAAAAATGCTGGAGCAAGAACTCAGTATACTTCCAGCAAGTTCAAAGGGTATTTCAGATACCCAGCTCAAGGCCTTGGAGTTTTGTTTTGGAACTCAAGCAAAGGGTCTGTATTTTATTCTAAGGAAGGATTAGTGATCTTCTCATGATTCATTTGGTTTTTAATGCTGTCAGTTTTATTTTTATTCAATGGCTTCTACTTAAGAAATCATTGAGAGAGGTAATCCCCTGAACAGGGTTCTTTTTTTTTCTTCTTTTCTTTCTTTTCTTTGGTAAGGAAATAAAGGGTAATTTTTAAATCAACCATCTAATCCTTAGTCTAGTTAACTAACAATGTGCCATACTGAAGACCCAGAGATCAATTGTACTCATTTCTCTCTCAAAAGGATTTATGGGGGGAAAACACCCTAAACTTTATTTTTTCAATTGAACACTTGCACAGTAATAGGATGAATGCCTAAGGAAACACAAAACTATCCGCAGTCAACATTTGTTTATTTTCTTTTCAACATTTGAAAGTCAGAATGCTGTTTATCAAATAAAACATATAGTTAATTAGATAACTCCCTGAATTAATTGAGATGTGATCGGCATCTGTTTGGGCTTGTCATAACACACTCAATCACAAACTACCCAATCTAGTTTTAGCCTAGTAATGTAGTATAACATATTGCGTACATTCAACCTATGAATTTTTAAGCCATATGTATATTGTAATCAACCTTCCCCCGCCACCTATTTTGTAACTCTGACACCCTTAATTGCCTTTGCTTCTGAGACTTGAAATAGATGCCCCAAAATAATTTAGTATAGTTTAAAGAAACTACAAAACCAAACAGAGCATCCTAGCTCTGCCTTTGTCCATAGTATGTTCTGTTCACTTTGGGTTCTAACTCTGCCTTAGACCAAAGGTGAAGTCTTGGCTTCATTCACCACTATGTTTTTAATTCTTCACTTAAATTTGCAGCAGTCTATTTTTAAGAACAAATATTCTATATGAATACTTTCTTACCTTATGAGTTTATTTTATCTGCTTTGTTTTATTGTAAAACAAGATTGTTCATGGATAAAATCAAGCATGACAATGACAAGTAATTTTGAATAAAATCAAGTCACATGGATTTTATATGCTATATTTCCCACAATGAAGTTTCTGTAGAGTCCTGTCCTTTTTTCCATGTCTCCTTAAAATCAGGAATCTTAAAGATGCACATTTCCCAAGCAAGGATCATGGGCACTTCAGGAAAAGAAATTGCAAATCCCCAATAGATCAGGAATTTTGTAGGATGACTATTAACCATGCTTTGACCAATATTAAATTATTTTTGGTCATCCATTTCTAATGCTGGCCTGGTTGAAGGTGTTGCTGCTATGGCAATAAATGAGAGATATGCCATTTCATGCATCAAGAGGAAAAGCTGGATATAAACAAACAAACAAACAAACATACAAATGTTCTGTTAAGTAGGAGCAGAGGGAATAAAGGGGAAATGTATTTTATGTGCAATCTTTTGAGAATTACTGCTTACCACCAGACCAGCTGCTACTCATTATCCATAAGTAGTAATAAAGCTTTAAAATCCGACTTCTTCATGTTAGACAATCTTTAACCAAATCAGAGGCATAGGATAAACTGTACAATAATTACTGTCTATCCTGCCAACAACCTAGTTTTAAAGGAGACTTAAATCTGCATTTAATGCAAATTGGTCAACTGTGAATATTTAAACAAGTTTCTCAATGTCGCCTTAACTTAAAAAGCTGTAACAAGCAAGAACAGCATAAGGTTTTTCTTATCTGGTCAAATTGTTTAAGACAAAACAGTGCTGTCAGACTCCTTTTGAGATAATATTTGCTTCGATGGCCTGATGTTCAGTATCCAGGTGAACAGGTATATGCCATAGGAATTTGGTGGCTTGTAGCCAAGGTAGTTTTTACTTTACCTAAATTTTGGAAGGTGGTTACTTGTGAGTTGACCTTTTTCAATCATGTATGTCTTTACTCATCTTATTTTAATTGTGATCAGTATTTTATTTGTTTCTTAATATACTCTACTCTAAAAGTTGTATTAAAACAAGCAAGCAACAGTTAAACATTTGACACATTTTGGATAAAATGCCTAAAGAAAAATAAAACATTATTCCTGTGAATATTAGAATATTAGAGTATTAGAAGGAACTGCCTCTTGAAGGAAATGGAATTCTAGATAACACCTACTTCTGGGTTATTAGTATATTTTAACTAGGCTACTATAGGAGCCTTGGTGTTGCAGCGGACTAAAGTGCTGTTAAGTAGCACTTAGCTGCCAGCTGCCTGCAATTATTGCGAGTTCAAATGTCACCAGCCTCAAGGTTGACTCAGCCTTCCATCCTTTCGAGGTAGGTAAAATGAGGACCCGGATTGTGGGGGCAATAAACTGACTTTGTATAAAAAAGAACACTGCTTGGGTATGTGTGTGTGAAAGCCCTACTAAGCAGGTATATGCAAAAGTATGAAGGCTATTGTTAACACATTATAAGCTGCCCTGAGTCTCCGGAGAAGGGCAGCATATAAATCAAACCAATAAATCAATAAATAGATTTGATTCCAATGTCTTTAGTTTAGTTTAGTTTCCTAAAGATTGACTGGATATAATTTTTTTTCTGTTGTTAAGCATCAGAATCTCACTTCATAACTGGAGGTGGTGATTTACTAAATTTCATAATTCAGGAAAAAACTAAACTTCTTGAAATGTCAACCTCTTGAAACTAAAAGATTAGGTTATCCATACCCTTGAACAAAATGCTGTTGTTGCAAAACTGGCCCTTGTTCATTTCTCCTCTTGGGCAGCCAATATGGAGAACACTGAAAGAGATTGTCATCTGAAATCTTTCTAATCAATAAAATAGATCAAATATGTTCTCCTATTATTTAATCCTAGAAAGTATTTTTAATTCACTCCTTCCAATTTCACTTCTATAAACTTTGCTTCACAATCGCAATAGAATTTTTAAAAGTCTGTCTTTTAGGCTGCTGGAAAGCTCATAAAATTTGGCTTTAGTCCCAGGATTGAGGTTAATGTTGTTAATGTAGTTAATGTATTAATGTATGTTTTGCCAAGTGCAGGACAATGATCAGATGCCCAGCCAATTGGTTCTTTCTTGGATCTAAAGACAATAAGTACAGAGTAAATAAAGAAATGTTAAGCTTTATTATTACTCCAGCAAACAGATTTAACATCATAACATAAAAATCATATATTCCAAGCAAGATAATACCTAAATCTCTTGCAGGTTGTTAGGAGCTCTTTAATAATGACTCTAGAGATAATGTATGTGCAGCCAGTTTCCACAGTACTTAATGTTAAGTTCCATGTAGAAGCTCCTAATAAGCAACCTAACTACAAGGTTTTTATTAAAACCCGGCATTATGATTTCATGGGCCTGCTGTGGTCAAGAGACTACAAGACCTGATCTTCACTGGCTGATACATGACTCTGGGAGGGGAATCAAAAGTATGAGATTTTCACATCTTTGAAATTCTACAGATCCCGCACACACACAAACACACATTCTTCTGCTATATTCAACAAGTAAAAATAGAAAACAAGCAGGTTAGCTCAGAATGAGCTCTAAACTTCTAGGCTTTTTTTAATATGAAGGAAAAATCAAACTATGTCACTAAACTCCTTGAAATAACAATGATCTTCCACACTGCTATTATAATATATTGTAGTATTGGGGCAGGGGTGTGATTTGATTTCTGTTGCTTTCAGAAAGTTTTACCACAATGTATCTTTGTGGTTTTATGTTTTTTACAGAAGTTTTTCGTGGTGTTGGTTTGGTTTGGTTTGGTTTGGTATGCCACAGTAGAGTCCATTGAAGTTGGGAAGCTATAACAAATTAATAATTTGTTCCTGTGGAAATGAAGGTGAAAACAGTTGTCTCATTTTGCTTCCAACATAATAGGAAATGCAGGCTCATTTTACTATTGTGATGTTCTTCTCTATCATATTATGAACAGAAACAGGCCAGACCAGAACATGGGGCTTTGAATTTTGATCAAATTTTGTTGGTAGAAAATGTAGCAGGGCTGTTCACTCATATGAATTGCTATGCTTGACTTTTCAAATCTCCATAATTCTTAGGTGTGTCAAATGTTACATACAAATGCTGGTGAATAGATGATTGACCAACCTGTTTATTTCTCCTTTAAGAAATGTTGCTGCTCACTCTAATTAAAAAGAATCTCCATAGGAAATTTCACTTCAGGACCATTTTCTGCAAAATATAGCATAAAGTACATGAATGGCTTAAAATGTACAGTAGGAAATATCTTTGATATGCAAATTGGGTTAGCATTCTCAGTTGGTTTCCATAATAAAGGTTAGCACAGCACATGCAATATTCAAAATTCTCAATCCTACTTAGGAAAATGCTGATTTAAATTGTAGATGATAAAACTCCTAAGAGCATAATTAGCTTTGCACACTTTCTAAAAATCATTTCTCCTACTTTTAAAAAATCAGCTTATAAAGAACAAATCACTTGCCAGAACAGAAATAACTACTTTTTGCTTATCTTTCCAGGAAAGGGTAAACTTATTTAAACTAATTTGGCAGGTATCTAATCATCTTTCCTAGGGTGAAGATAGCATGCAGAATTTTTTTTTTATTGAAAAAGTTTTACAATACAAAATTTTTTTCATTTCCCCCCCTCCCCAACCCCCACCTCCCAACCCCTCCCCCTATCTCCCTCTACCCCAACCCCTTCCCTTCCCATCCCTCCCCTAACTTCCGCTACAAATTTTAAAAGAAAAAAAATTGAAACAAGAAAAGAAAAAATTATTAGGTATTCAAATTCTAAATTGAAGAAATTTCGAAAGAAGAAGAAAGAAAGAAAGAAAAAAAAGAACAAACAAACAAAAGAAACCCAATACTTGTAACCAAAAAGTATAATAATAGACCTATAAATATTAATGTTTTTCTAAAGTTAACAATGTTATAATAAAAAACCCCCAAAAATAATAACCATTATATTATTCAAACCAATTTAAAAATTATTATACCTCTCTGTAATCCATTAGTATTAACATTACTAATCATATACCAAACACGATCCCCCTTATAATAAAAATATATCACCTGCATATCCATATCAAATAATTTGATCCCAACTACACCCCTTTATGTGAAAAACATAAACATAAAACATGCAATATAATATATATAATTATGCATATGTTATTATAATCATACAATTGTATCCAAAAAGAAATTTTTCTATCTCCATAATCGAAATTTCAATCTTCTCTTTGTCTTGACTGAAGTTAAATATACTTTCTCCAACATAAATCCAATTCCAATAAGCTTCGTCTTCCAGCTGCCCCCATCAGCAAAATAAAGCATCTCTCCACACAAACCCCCCGAGTGACTTTATATAAATAATATCCAACCACGAAGATATTCACACCTCTAGGTAGAATCATTCAAACTAGCTTATACTGTACCACCTAAAAGAAGGAAAAAACCAATGCAGCTCCTCCTAAAATCCAAACCTTAAGAAAAAAAAAAACTAGAAACTGCATTCCCAGATGTTCCTTTAAAGCTCTTTCAAATCCTATCGCCCTTTGCAATTCATTCCTTCGGGTTGTAAGATGTTTTCATTTCCATTCTCTTCTCCTAGATGATAAATTCCCAAAAAAAAACTATAATAGAGTAACCACAGATCGCTGCTACTATTGCAGCAATCTGTTTACCTATCTCAGGATGTTAAGTCCAATTCAGAATAAACTTTGTAGTAAGATTTTTATAATCCATTTTAATATATAAGTTTAAAATCAGTCCGACTCAGGATGAACTTTTTTTTAAAAAATTGTTATACATCTCAAAAGTTTTAACAGCTATCTACAATAGCTCGAATCCTCAATATAAACTTCGTAGAAAATTTTTATAATCCATAAATCCAACTCAGTATAAACTTTAAGAATTTTATAACCTATTTCCACATCTTTCAATGCTTTCAGTTATAATTTCAAACAGTTCACGATACTCCTTAAATTTATCATCAGTGGTTTCCAGTCGAATTTCCTCATTAACTTCTGGTTCCTGTTGATTAGCATCACCTCCCATTTCTTGAGGAGCGCTGGGCCTCTGCTGCTGTTCATCTCAAATTGTAATATTATTTTTTAAATCTTGCTCCAGCACTTCAAGGTCCAGAACTCCTCCTCTAGGGTCACTGGGATGCTCAATTTTCTCATCTGAAAATTCCATAATAGAATCCTCTGGACAACCACCTAGTGCTCCTTTTTCTTTTAACACTGTTTGAATTTCTTCCTTCTGTTTGCATTTTGCAGACTCTCTTTCTTGTTTTTTATTCTTAACATGTTCTGGGGCTCCCTTAAAAATGTTTTTGTAAAATTATTCCGCTTTTTCAATAGTATTCAAACAATGTCTCACACCATGGTATCTAAAAATTATACCAACTGGTAAATCCCATCTAAATGGGATATTACTTCTCTTCAATTCCTTAACCAAAAAAGCAAAATCTTTTCTGTCCTTTAGAACCTTCGGTGGTAGCTCTTTAAAAATATTAATTTGCATACCTTCTACCTGTACTCTGGCAGAGTAGGACTTTTGTAAGATATCATCTCTCAATCTTCTATCAGTAAGGTAAACAACAACATCTCTAGGCAAATTCCTTTGTTTAGCTATACGTGAGTTGACTCTGTAGACTTTCTCTATACAACCAAGAATTAGCTCATTTTCTAGCTTTAATAATTCCGCAAAGGCCTTTGCACAAATTGTTCTTAAGTTTTCTCTCTTGTTTTCTCTTATACCTCTTAATCTAATTGCTGATTCCATAGCTTTAATTTGAAGCATGATGACATCATTCTGTATGTTCTGATTTTTAACCTCAGCTTCCACAAATTTTTCTTGTATTTCTTGCATCTGGGAGTTAAACTTACTGCTGATCTCAGTCACTTTCTTCCCCATTTCAACCATCACACTTGAAAAATCCGAGACTACTTTGGTAATAGTTTAACTTAATTGGTCATATTTCCCAGAAACCAACTCCTCAAGATTCTTCTGTGAACTTTTTATCTTGTCAACAACACTCACTAGAGACCTTGTTATAAAATCTTTTAAGTCCACATCTGCAGATCCCTGCAGATGAGTCATTTCAGCTTTTTCCTTCAACTGACTCATGGGGGAGCCCCCCCTTCCTTTAGGTTTAGGAGTCATACTTCTGACTTGTTATTTACTTTTCAAAAAGACCAAAGAAATTCTTCTTACTTCAGTAAAAAAAACAGGAAAAATCTATTTAAATCAGCCTTTGTTTCTTTAATTCTTTTCACTATCAAGATGTTTCTTTTTAAAATCTCTCGACACTAAGCTCTGCTTTCACTTTCTGCTCTCAATTTTTTCTTCAGGCAGAGCCAGTCACCATCTTAAAAACACTTTTACTATTCATCCCCTCTTTCCTTTTTCTTTCCCTCCTCCTCCAAAAAATCAATAAAAAAAAACATACTTGCATTCTATTTTTCTGAAGACTCCTTGTTCAGCTTGTTTAAGTTGTCAATTCAGTCGTGGTGTTGCTCACGACGTCTGGCTCTGCTAATTAGCTAATTAGCGGAGATCCCTCTCGGCGCGGAGCATGCTCTGGGGATGGATAGGGAGCCATCACCCTGAGCCTTCCCCAGGACAGGAAAAAAAATCCTGGGGGGATTCAGGGGGCTCAACCTCACCCCCAGAAGCTCTCCCCGCTCTTTCAATTAAAGAGCAGGTTTTTCGAGCCGCCTGCCTGCTGTGCTGCGGCTCTTAAAGCGCCGGGAGGCCGGCGGTCATGAAGAGACCGCCGACAATGACGGAGGCGCCACCGGAAGTCTCAGAATTTTTTAACATGAATATAAAAATCATCTATAATTTCAACTTTGGTCAATTGATGTCCCCAAGGTGACTCTATTGGGGCTCGGATCACTAAGCTACCTTTATCCATATTCCAGTTATTTCTCAAGACAATATAATAATGTCTGACATATAACACTGGCTTTGCTTTTAACATATTTTTAAAAGACAGCAATATAATTGAAAAGAATCACAATTATAGTCATATTAAAGCAGATCTATACAATCTTCAATGTCTTCCAATTTGTTCTGACTCTACTCAATCCTCTGTAACCATCGCTGAAGCCCTAAATTAGCTTGAGGTTTGAAACAGAAGAACAATTTTTCATAAAAACATTTCCAACATAAATGGTTATACTTTTTACTCATGATCTTTCTCTGGGTTACAGTGCCTAATAAGAAGACCTTTTTCACGTCTTTAGACAAGCTGAACTGAAGTTAGGAGAAGTTTTATGTCCCAGATCTTTCATACGATTTGTCAGTATATTTTTAGTAGAATAACAAGTGTCATATGGATGTGACCCTATTTTGTCTTCCTTTAGTTATAGAGCTTGATTTTATTACATTACATTGGTATTTAGTTTATTTTAAAGTTTATTTGGTTAATTTATGGTATCAAAATTCCATAAATAATTACACAATCCTGCAGTATAATACACCAATTACATGATGGTACAAAAGAGTACAGAAGTAATCAGGAAAGAAATAATTTTCTGGAAAGTTAAACTATTGGAATGACTCATGTCCTATTTATTCCATTTGTTTGTTTCCAGTTTGGTGCTTAATGCCAAGAATTACATCCACTAAAACTGAACCTGAAACCCAGAGCCTATTTGAATCTTGTAGTGGATAACCTGAGTTTGGTTTCTTATATAATTCTGAATTCCTTCTTGTTTTCTTCTGTGTTTCCTAGTGAATAGAAAATCAGGCTCATTGAAATACCGATTTTTTATATTGTTGAACATCTGTCCCTTGGTATTGAAATGAAAAGCTTTGGGGCAGGGTGTTGTGGGATGGATGATAGATGGATGAAAATAAGAATATGTTGGTATTTTAAAATTGCCCAGGAAAAAAAAATGATCGAATGTTAGCTTGTAGTTTAAAATGTCCCAGAATCTCAGAAAAATACAGTTTTCAGATATATATCCTAAGCATAATTTTTATTAATAAATGGAAAGAATCTAAAATCAAATTAGGAAGAGTAAAAAGAATCTCTGTCTGAATCTCTGTTTGTGTGCAAGGGAGAGAAAACATATAATAGTTTTGCCTGTCAAAGTAATTTCTGAGTGTAGCATTTTATGCTGAAGAAAGGAATTCAAATAAATATTATAAATGTTAGTGTCCAGGGGAAAAAAAAAAGATAAGCCAATATAAGCAGTTTTCCCCTGGATTTAAGGTTATAAATAAGTTACGATTAGTTACCCAGAGAAACTTTTTTTCCTTCCATGAATCTACAGTATTCAAATCTTCAAAATAGGCTCAAAATTCTCGGTTTAGATAACTGCATCGCTTGCGATCAGACTTAGGTATTGCATACAAAATTGTGCGTAGTAATGTTTTACCTGTAACTGACTTTTTCTGTTTTAATCGCAATAATCTGCACACAAACCACCACTTTAAACTCAATGTAAATTGTTCTAAATGTGATTATAAAAAATACAATTTATGTAATAGAATTGTCAAAGTCTGGAATTCCCTACCTGATTCGGTTGTCTCAGCTACAAATTTTCACAGTTTTAGTCACAAATTGACTTCCGTGGACCTTACTTCATACTTAAGTGGTCAGTAGAAGGGTGTGTGCATAAGTGCCTATCGTCCCTGTCATTGTATTTTTATTCTCTTATTCTTGTTCTCATTTTTGTTTCACAAATTCAAATAAATAAATAAATAAATAAATGGCACTGCCAATTGACTTCCTATTCTTTACATGGATGTTTTTGAGGGGGTGGGGGAACCTTCAGTGATGATAGATTAATGGGAAATATTTATCAGAATCTCAGATTATTCCTATAAAAGGTAAAGGCATCCTGCTAGTCATGACCGACTTTAGGAGGATGGTGCTCATCTCTGTTTCTTAAACCAAAGAACCTGGAGACGTTTCCGCAATCATTTAGCTGGCACATATCACAGCACAGCACAGACTGTATGGTGAAACTCAAAGTGCTGTCACCTTCCCCTTGCTTATAGATGGAACCTTTCATCTACTTCCATTTACATTTCTAAATTCCATAACATGCTTTCAAAATAATTGCTTGAAAGGAGCTGGGACAAGTGATGGGAGTTCACTCTGTCTTGTGGCGCTCAGGTCTCAAATTCCTGAGTATAGATTTTTCATGGTCTAAGACTCAGGGTCTTAACTGCTGAACCACTGCATGCCCATCATTCCTATATCTCAGACTCATTATGGAACCATTCTGAAAATATTCATAGGATTACAAAGTTTGGAGAAGTCAGTTTTAGAGTTGTTGTTGTTGTTGTTTTGGAAGAAACTTCATTTCACACCTAAGCTATCATGGAAGGGGTTCTGTAACTGCCCCTTATTGTGGTCATTTCTTGAATTCCCAAAGCATTCCCAATACATAGAACAATTTTATGAATTTTATGAAGACTTGAAAGGGTTTGTGACAGAATGCTAGTCTTAGCTGTGCTTAGCTCATACCTAGGGTTTTTTTTTTTTGGGTGGGAGGGGAGAAGGAAGAAAGAGGGATGCCTTCTTTTTGTTTTTTTCCTGTTAGCTACAGAATGGCATTTGTATCTCTGATGATTTTTTTTCTCAGCAGTATCTTGAGCTTGGAGCTAACTGAAGTTAAAGCTGTGGCATTTTGGTTTCAGCAAGCAGAAGGAAGAGTGAAGCTCAAAACTAAAGTCATTTGCAACCAATAACTCCAATCAAGTATAAAATCTGGATATTGCAACAAATACAAAGCATTTTGAGACACTAGAAGGCAGCACTAAAACATTAACAAGCCCAAAAAGAAAGAGATGAGATTACAAAATAGAATACAGCAGACATTCACTGTAGTTTAAATACAATAAATGTGTGTTACATTCTATTTTCTAATCTCATTCATTTTGTAGGATGGCATATCTCAGGAACAAACATCTGAGATATTCAACCCTTATCAAAAACAGATGGATTTCTATAGAGAATAACCCATTATCCTGATCTCACCACTGAGGCTTTCTTTCTCAAAGTCAGCCATGTACCTATGTATAGGACAGGTAGTTGGCATCCCATGTCAGATCTGGATAGATTCATGGAAGAGAAAGTAGTTATTATATGTAACTGGATCTTGCTCAGGTATAACTTGAAAGCAGGGGGAAATAGCCTTTTACTGGCTTAATGTTTTGAAGTAGAGCAAGGTTATACTTACAATTATGTAAAGTGGACAGGCCAGATTTAAAAAAAAACATTGGAAAAACCTATATATATCAGGGTGTCAAACTGGTGACCCATGGGTCAGATGCATCATGTGCACGCCCAGGTCCACAAAGGCAAAAAAGTCACGATACATCACATGATGTGATCAAGTTTTACACCTGTGCTGTATATCATCTATCTATATCTCACAGTGGCCTTATTCAAGTACTTTTTAAAAAAAAAATTTAAAAAGACCACAATGTATTGTTTTAATTAAACCTGGCCTTCCATCAGTGTCACTCCAAATAACTTTTTTCTGACATCTGTTTGTTCACTACAACTATCCTGAAAGAAGAAAGCTTTCAAAGGTAAAGTTGTCTTATCAAGATAATGGTCTATAAAATCAAAGTACAAAGAGCACATGCATAGGCTTTTCTCCTGCAGATGGCTGACCAAAAGGAATGACACTACAGGAAATCAATGCCCTTTGCAGTGATATCAGTGAGTGACAGGACAAAATTAGAGGATTCCCGTAGTGATCACTCCATTTTTTTAAAATGCTTGTTTTAAGACTTCTATGACGGTTGGAAATGTTGGCTAAATGTTGGCCATCCTGTTTGGACAAGTTGCAAGAAAAGGAATTTGAGAACTTTTGAAACCCTGACGCTTTGAGTATGCACAATATTCTAAAGGAATATACTAGCCCTTTAAATCAGGGCTGTGCCCAAATAGATTGCTAGAGCAGGTGAAATATGACGGAAATCATTTACTATGATAGTTGGGCATTATATAATAATCTGGTAGCTGTACTGCACTTCCAACAATCTGGAAATGCTAACTGACATTTCCAAGCTCTTTATAAAGGCTTTCCAATGCAGTAATCCAACTTGCAAGTTACTAGGGCATGGAAAACAGATATCAGGCCCATCTTTTGTCACCAAGGCTGCATCTGGTAAACCAGTTGGTATCCCAGTCTCATAATGTATGCAGCAATGATACCTGATTATTGTCCAGGCAGTTGCTGGAAGTGATCCTTTGTGAATAGTTTCCAATTGACACTACAGTGATGAAGCTGAAAAAGACAAAGAAAATAGCAGCACCATCATTTCATGCTGTGTGTGATAATGAGCGATATCAGTTAAACTGATTATTTCTTTAAATATATCTGCCAAGTTTTCTTTTAGTTGACCAGTTCTATCATATATGGTTTGGATGTGTGATTTTTCCCCCCACAATACTGCAGCCCATGCTGCTTTTCCCAGGGATTTCTCTTTTGTTTTAATTAACTTCTTCTTTTATATTCATCCTGTATCGGCACAATGGATGTTATGTTTTATTTTTAGTTTGATTTTTATCCATTGTCATTTTATTGGTTACTTTTTTTTATTGTTTTTTTCTTTTTTTAGAAGCTTTCAATGTTTCTAATCATTTTAAATCTATTCACTTTTGTTAGTAAATTAGAAACAATCATAGCAATAGATAACAATATTTCACAAAACTCAAAGCACTTTAATCATATTTTTATAAGTGTGTATACTAGGTACAGAAATTAAAAATAAGTATGGCAATTTCATATTATGATAACGTAACATATCTGGTACATGTATAAATTTTTACAACATAAAAAGTTGGTTTTGGTCACAATATTTTATTTTTTCTAAAAAAAATAAATGAGCAGACAAAATTCCTCATTGTTGTAGATGGATGAAAAACTTTTGATGCATTCCTCTTCTGAAAAAACATTCTGCTTGCAAATTCTCAGTTTTTGTACAAAAGGTTAGGAAGGGGTAATCTTTAAGCATATAAAAGAATTCACAGTGAGAATTATTTCAGAATTGGGCAACTTAAGTCAGTGATGGGATCATCCAACACATTATCTGAATCCAGCTCAGAAAAATCTTGGTAAATTTGTAATATCTTCAGGATGAAATAAATATTGTGAGATTGAAGGGGGTTTTGTAGCAAAATAAAGCCTTTAAACAAAAAGCTGATTCAAACATTATTAGACATTCTGTTTCCATTCCACAAATGAAAGCAGGCTTCCAAACTTCAGTGATATACTATGTTCCATCTCACATGAAGACAGCAAAATGTTGGACAAGAACAGAATATATGATCCAGCTTACCTTATTTCCAGTGGTGGGATTCAAGTAATTTACCAACTGGTTCTTTGCCCTAATGATTTCTTCCAACAACCAGTTTGCCAAATTGCTCAGAAAGTTAACAACCAGTTCTTCCGAAGTGGTGCGAACTGGCTGAGTCCCACCATTGCTTATATCTCCAAGCTTGACCACTTCCTTCAGGTATAATGAAGACTGCCACCCAGTAAGCGTCATGGCAAAGCCAGTCTTGCCCAAATGGACAATTAAATATTGGCTGTTATGAAGAAATGGAAATATAAGAAAACAAGTTAAGAAGAACAAGTGGATGGATTTTGGAAGACAAAATTATATGGGACACGAATTACAGAACTGCTTCTCTATGAGAATCGCACAAGATTAGATAGAGTGGATATGCTTTAGGTCCTTTCCCTTACATGTTTCCATATTGAGAGCAGGGATGGGTTCTAATTTTTTTTACTACTGGTTCTGTGGGTGTGGCTTATTCTGTGGGTGTGGCTTGATGGTCATGTGACAATTATTTAGGATTTAGCAGAGGTACTGGTCTACCAGGTTTTTAACTGCTTGCAGAGCTGTACTGGTCTACCCATTTATTTTTGCAGGCACTGGTCTACCCATTTATTTTTGCAGACACTGGTCTACTCATGTATTTTTGCAGGCACTGGTCTACCCATATATTTTTGCAGGCACTGGTCTACCCATTTATTTTTGCAGGCACTGGTCTATTCATTTGTTTTCGGAGGCACCGGTCTACCACCAAACTGCCTTTTACCACTGATCAGCTGTAGGGCGGCCCTTTGAAGCCCTGCGCAAGAGTTTAAACAGTTTTTCCTTATAACCCATCAGCTGGGACTCAGGAGACAGCAATAGATTGGGGGTGGGGCCAAATAAAAGATAAGAATAATGCGGGGATGGGGGGGGCATAATCAGTTTGGTGACATCACATCATCACCGCTATCAGCTTGGCTGAACCGGGCTGAACTGGGAGGAACCCACCACTGATTGAGAGTTAGAAAGTGTGCATTTTCTATAGTAGTCCCTGTACTATAGAGCACCCTTCTCCCCTCTTTTTAGCCTCCTAGAAGGTCTTTAAGAACTGGCTTCTTCCCAAGGTACTATGGTAGAGGGAGATGGGATCTTTTGAGCGATGCCGAGGGCATCACAGAAAGATGGCTGAGGTGCCGGATTTTCTTTTGAGTTTTTTTTTAAGTGTTCTTGTGGTTTTATTGTTGTAAGCACCCTGAATTGTACTCCAAGATGGGTGGTCGCACAAATCTTACAAAGAAGTAAATAAAGTCAGGTAACAGGCTCGATGAGTAATATTGACTTGTCATGGCAACACTTAGAGGGACAATAGATAATGTCCTATTGATAGTATCACTAGGGATGTCTAAAAGAGGAATATAAATCTTAAAACAGATTTATGTTTCTCACTCAGAGCTCATCCACCACAGTCAGCTGGGAGAACACTGGATAGCCTTCCAGGGAAAAAAATATTCTGATTCACTTTCCAAGATGGATAAAGTGGCTAGATCTTTCTTTCTTTCCCTCACAGTACACATGGCTTGCATGCTTAGGATAATATAGCTGCAATGCTCTATTCTGCATTTGCAGAAGCTATTTCTTAAACTGAATATGCAGCCCACATTATAGCACATGATCACACATCATTCAACTGAAAGTGTTGTCAAAGTCCTGCATTATTGTAAGATACATCCTTTTTCTCTTTTTAAAAAAAGAAGACGCTAAGAGCTCATACTGTCGCAGCTGGAAGTATAACTTGTCCTTGTCCCTGGATGCACCTCTTTCCTTCCAATTGCTATTGCTGCTGTTTTTGTTTTTGTTTTTTTATTTTTTATTTTTTTTTAAAAATGGTCTATATAGGATCTATAACTAATCCACACATTCTTTATTTGAAAAAGTTTGGAATCAGGATGAAAAAAAAAAAGCTGTATCCTTATTTGGCTTTTTACAAATTCCAGATTTGCATCAGGGTTAAAGAAATCTTTTCATCAGGGGCCTGCACATACAGGAATTCCATGTATAAATTATTACACATATACTTGTATAGGTGTCTCTAAACTAAGGCAGTATCTCAAAGCTCCAGACCCTACACAAAATATTAAGAGAACTTATATAGAGCTTAATTCAGACTCATCATTTTCAATTTTATTGTCTACTCATCATAGATAACAGCACTTACCATCAGTCCCTAAACCAGGGACATCTCTTGCAGTGCTCATGTTTCACAATCAGTGCAGAATAATAATCTTGTGTCTCTTAAATTTAGAATGATCTGCCATTTAAAGTAGTTTACACTGCGTTTCTAACTTTGGAGGTTGAACTGTCTTTAAAGTGATCCATGAATGCATGTTTAAACCATAAACTGTAAATACTGTGCATCTGTATTCTGAACTGGAACAGTCTTAGATATAGCAGCTGGCAACTGGCTATACTTCAATTGGCTTGTCAAGTAATTCAGTCACCAGAGTATTCGGAAGGGTAGAATTATTGCTGCACTCACAAAACAGTGCATGTTGTTGGGGTTTTAGTTTTAGTGCAAACTGATTGGTTTACTTGGCTAAGCCTATGTTTATTTTATTCCTATCTTTTGTTATATTTATTTGACAAGCAAGAGGAACATACAGTAAATATTTATCACCTGAGAGGCTCTGTTTCTAGCAGAATACAAAAGAAAATTATGGATAGTATAAGTATGCTGATAAACTATGCAGAATATCAGATGATCTTTACTCAACTATACAAGTAGACCTTGACTTACAATAGTTCATTTAGTGGCTGTACGAAGTTACAACTGAACTGAAAAGTGACCTAGAACCATTTTTCATTTTAAAACACCATGGTAATGTAATTAAATTTCAGACACTTGGCAACTGACTCACATTGATGACTTTTGCAGTGTCCCGGGATCATGTGATCACCTTTTGTGAACTTCTGACAAGCAAAGTCAATGGAAAAGGGAGATTCACCTAACAATTGTATAACTGATTTAACAACTGCAATGATTCACTTAGCAACTTTTCAGAAATGGGGCAAAATTTACTTAACAAACATCTTGCTTAGCAAGAAAAATTTTGGGCTCAATTGTGGTCGTAAGTCCTTTTTCCCAATTACTTCCTGACATAACTATGGTTGAAAGATACAAGTTGATAAGGTCAACGTATTCCTTTCAAGATCAGAAGTGATCTTACCATATAAAACATATTACAGAATATAAAATTCCCCATACAGTTACTCTCAGTAGTAGCAGAGACGTATGAAATTTAGGGGTTTATTCAAAGCAAGGGGTTTACTCCTTGCAAGTATTTGCAGTATTTTTCACTTGTTTTCTCGCTTTCCATCAACAT
The DNA here is from genome assembly GCA_030761175.1 of Masticophis lateralis. Taxonomy (NCBI): domain Eukaryota; kingdom Metazoa; phylum Chordata; class Lepidosauria; order Squamata; family Colubridae; genus Masticophis; species Masticophis lateralis. The sequence goes on from JAUDYJ010000002.1 coordinate 232,345,036, forward strand.
AATCACTGTTGACTCTGATTTACAGTACCTCCTGATTAATATGGAAAAGATAAATTCAGTGGTAAAGCTAGCAGTTCAGTTGGTCAAAGTACAAAAGTAATAATTCCAAGGCTATCAAGTTCATATTGTGATGATAAATGGAGTTACTTTAAGGTTGCTGTTTGATTGCCTTGCTAATAAAGAGAATGGGGGACTTTCTTATTTCAATAGGGACTGATATATATTTTAATAAATAAATAGATCTAACATTTTTATGTTACTTTTATCTCGATTTCATGATGTATCCTTTAACAGTCAGGAATGGATAGAAGTTCAGCAGGTGATGTGATGACTTAGAAAAACTTTCTTTTTGCTAACACCTGGGTCATTAATCAAGGTTGTTTTTACCTATTTCCTTTAAAACTTAATGGCAGATCATTCCACATTCCAAAATTTGTTTCCTCCCTTTAGGATTGTTTAATCAGATTGGCTGCTGTAAAATACAGGAAACCTCTTCCACTTTACAGAGATAATAAAGGGCTATATGGTTTAGCCATTCAATCAAGTTTAACTATAAGTGATCCTATAGCAATTTCTTTAGCTGTCTATTCAGCAAATTCTATTTTAAACACATTGAGCAATCAATTTAAACTTGTTATTGTCATGGGGGGGGGGTTTGAAAATTTAATAAGCAATTACTAGGGTACAATACTTTATAGGATTAAAAAAAATTAAACTGAGATGTTGTTCAATCCCTTAAGCAATCATGCCTTCCAGAATGCTTAATTGGATGAGTCCATAACTCAGTCTCAATCTTGACTATGTTTCTCCTCTGGTGATTTATAGGACAACAACCAGAAATAGGGAGAGATACAGAAAAAAGTACAATTGACATTGTCAGTTATAAATATTCAGACAGTTCTACTTGCTATTGTGCAATCTAGACTATCTGATCCCTTTGCCTTCACTTACTGTATTCCTTTCATTATTATTGCTATACTTAGGAATGAGAAGCCATCATCCATTTTCACAAATTCCCAACATGAAACTATGCAGAGCATAAAAACCATTTCATCCATGTGTGTTTGAAGAGAATTTCTAGAGGATCCAGGAATGGGTAACTGAATTATTTTGATTTCCTTTTCAATTTCAGTTGCTCCTTGCATAAATGACGGTGTCTATTTCCAACATTTTTGCTTCAGAAGGGAGACAGCAATCAGTTATTAAATTTGTTACTGTGCTTATTTCTTCAGTCATTAAGCTAGAGAAATGAGCCTGTATTCAGATTAATTTTGCATTTTAAAAAAAGCTGAGCCCATTGGCTTTCCTAGTTCAAATGTCATTTTGCATTAGGATCCTGTTTGCACAATATTTTCATGCCAATTAAATTTCTTTCCTTCTAATAAAATTACATTTTTTCCACATTTGTATGAATAAAAATGAAATCTATTGTATCAAAGAATGTTATTAGTTAGAATAAATGGCAGTATTAATTATGACAGCTTGAAAGTAGGCATAACTTTTTCACTGAAGTCATCAATGGATTTTAAAGTGGAAAATGCTGAGTTTAGTTTAGCTCAGATTTTTAATTAGTCTTAGAGATTGTGCTTTTTAGCCTGCTCTTGAGATTTATTAGATTGGTGGTCTCAAGTAACAGGACATTTTCAGAGAGTTAGCAATTTGATTTATTGTGAGTATAACAAAGAGATAATTATGCATACTTTTTAGCAACTTCTTGGTACAAGTGCTATGATCTTAGCTGCAGGTAAAGTCGGTGAACATGCTCCAAGGACTCTCCTTCTAATACATAGTAAAGATAGTTCTACACAGATAGAAATAGGATGGGATAACTCTAATAGAAATGTTACTAGAACATTGCTATGCATAGAAAGGCCTCGTGCAGAATGCATATTTGAACTTTAATTTATGAAAGCTCATATACTTTCACATCAAAGTCACAGAAATTATACAAGCATCATTTTGATGTGGTTTATGGTGGTTAAAGATAAAGGTTCCCCTCGCACATGTGTTAATCGTTCCCAATTCTAGGGAGTGGTGCTCATCTCTGTTTCAAACCCAAAGAGCCAGCGCTGTCCAAAGACATCTCCTTGGTCATGTGGCTGGGATGACTGAACACCAAAGGTGCAAGAAACTCTGTTACCTTCCCACCAAAGTTGGTCCCTATTTTTCTACTTGCATTTTTTACATGCTTTCAAACTGCTAGGTTGGCAGAAGCTGGAACAAGTAACGGGAACTCACCCCGTTACACAGCACTAGGGATTCGAACTGCTAAACTGCCTACCTCTTGATCAACAAACTCAGTGATTTAGCCACTGAGTTACCGCATCCCTTTTATTGTGGTTAGAAAATGTATTTCTTTTGGGGGAAAAGGATGATAATTTTGTGCTTCTGTAGTGTTATAATAGTAAGGATTTTTCCCTGGGATTATAAATAGTATCAGAAGTTTAATTCTGAGAACTTTTAAAATCAGAAATAGTATGCCCAATACATATTTCTTAAAATGGTACTTCAAAAATAACTTGATAGCTGATCCTGTGCAGTTCTTGCATTATTATGGAGACTGTTGAGTCAGAACAAGTAGCCAATAAATAATTATTGTACTGTAAACTATGAATAATTTACATTTTCCATAAAAATGTGATAAAACATAGTGAGAAATTGTGATTACTGAAGTATATAATAAAATAGAAATAAACTATGTTGGTCTGAAAGACATTGTACAAAATTTATAATCAGGCAATACTTTAATAAAACCACTAAGCATAGAATACAAAGGGCAAGCTTGCTCAATACCTCAATACCTTTATCACTCACCAAAATGTTGAAGAATATGTGTGTGTGTGTTTTCTGAGGTTTTCGCGGGTGTTTGTATGTAGGTCTTTGGTTATTCGGGTCTTCTCCCGCATAGAATTGGAAGTATCTTGGCGAAGTTTCGACAAAGTCTCATTCGTCATCTTCAGGCTGGTGTTCTCGGCTTCTGGAAGCACGAAGCCGAGAACACCAGCCTGAAGATGACGAATGAGACTTCGTTGAAACGTCGCCAAGATACTTCCAATTCTATGCGGGAGAAGACCCGAATAACCAAAACATATATATATACACATACATACATACATACATACAGGGTTAATGATGAAGTCATACAATCTGCTGGTGAAGGTGATCCAGATTAGACTATAACATACCAACATTTGAAGTGATACACACTGACTATGCAGCCTGCTAGTTCATAATTTGAAGATGGTGCCATACTTGTATTTATACAGAAAAAAATATGCATGTAATTTTTTCATTGGCAAACTGTGTCTTGAAATGGGGAACTTCACACATGCACATTGGTAGTAATATTCATAATTTCATGAGTTCATAGATGAATTTCTTTTTTTTTTATTGAAAAAGTTTTACATTACATTTCATTTTTAAAAAACCCCTTCCCCATCCCAACCCCCTACCAACCCCCCCTTCCCCCCCTATCCCTCCCCAATCCCCCCCTTGACTTCCGCTATTAAACAAACATCAACATTAACATATTCAACAATTTTTAAAGGTGAGATCCCTCTAAAAAAAACTGTAACCTTATTTTAAAACCAGTTTTAACCTTAATTAAAAAAAATTTTTTTTCTTTTAAACCAATATGTGACAACCATTAAATATAAACTCTTAACAATCTATTTAAAAAAATCTAGTAAAATAATTTTGAGCATCATAAAATTTAAATTAAATTATCATGCAAATACTATAAATGTATAACATTAACTATTAACTATAATTCCCCTATATCAAAATCTAAATCAAACAATATATAGTACATTTCTCTTTAACATTTAGTCTAAGTATTAAAAATCCAAAATCTTCAAGTTCAATACATTTCATAATACATTTCTCATTAAAATTAAATCTAAATATTAAAAATATAAATTCAATTACATAAAATATAATAAAAATTAAAAATTATCAAATTCCATACATTTCTCTTTTAAGTTAATTCTAAATATGAAAGATATAAATTCAGTTAAGTGCTAATTGAAACGTCTTACTTTGATATTTATTCTTCATGTATTCTACCCATTTCTTCCACTCCCTAGCAAAAACTTCATGGGTCCTTTCTTTTAGGTATGCAGAAATTTTAGCCATCTCTACCAAACTAGACATCTTCAATATCCATTCCTCTATGGTAGGTACACTATCTTTCTTCCAATATTGACCTATCAATAATCTAGCTGCGGTAAGCATATATAAAATTAATCTAGTATCAGTTACTGAACAACCCTTAACTATTCCCAACAAAAAAAACTGAGGAGAAAAGTCCAACTTCTTCTTCAAAATGTTCTGCATTACCCACCATAGTTTGATCCAAAATGCTTTCAATTTTCTACACGTCCACCAAATATGAAAGTATGTTGCATCCAAACAATCACACCTCCAACATTTAGGTTGAACATTTGGATACATACATGATAACTTTTTGGGATCTAAATGCCATCTGTAAAACATCTTATAAAAATTTTCCCTCAAGTTTTGTGCTTGTGTAAATTTAACATTCTGGACCCAAATCTTTTCCCATGTTTCCAACATTACTGGTTCTGCAAAATTCTGTGCCCACTTTATCATGCAGTCTTTAACTAGTTCACCTTCTGAATCTCTTTCTAACAATAAATTATACAATCGTTTAATATGCATCGGCCCTTTACGTTTTATCTGGGTCACCAATCTTCTTCATGTAGCATTAATCCAATTTTCTGATCTTCTCTCCATCTTGCTTGAAGTTGAAAATGCTGCATCCAAGTTAAATTCACTCCTTCTTCCAACAGGATATCCAAAGATTTCAAACACCATCTGCCCCCATCATTAAAAAGTATCTCTTTATACAACAACCCCCCGAGTGACTTTATATTTGGCATAATATGCCCAAGATCCAACCACAAAGGTATTTTGTAATCCAATTGAAGCTGGTGCTTCTTCCAAACTCTCAGCAAAGCATGTCTTAAAATATGCCTATTAAATGCACTGTCTCTCTTATCTTCATAAAGTAAATATGCATGCCATCCAAATTGCAAATCATGGCCTTCAATATTCAAAATTTCTCTTTTAGTTGTTCCAAGCCAATCTCCAACTTGTATCAACACTGCAGCTTCATAATATAAACGTAGATTTGGAACTTTAAGGCCACCTCTTTCACGAGCATCTTGCATAATCTTAAGTTTAACTCTAGGTTTTTTCCCATTCCAAATAAATTTATTTAAACCTGCTTGCCATTCCATCAAAAACTTGTCATTTTTAAGCACCGGAATCATTTGAAACAGAAACAGAAATCTAGGTAGAACATTCATCTTAACAGCTGCTATTCTACCCATCAAGGATAGTTGCAGCTTCTTCCATGTATCAAGATCCTTTTGAATCTTGTGCCAAAGTTCTTCATAATTGTTTTGAAAGAGTTTTATATTGGATGCTGCAACTTGAACCCCTAGATATTTCACCTTTGTAACTATTTCAAAGCCTGCCATTTCCATGTAGAATAACAGAAAGCTAATATTAAGTTGGTTTATACTAGGGAAAGTTTCCTTCAATAGCCATTTTCAATTAGTTAATTTGGAAGATATAGAGTAAGGAAGAGAACATTACATTAAGCCTTAACTAATCAAATTGGCTCAAAAGTAATAAAAAAAAATAGACTATGCAATTGAAGAGAACATACCTTATTTTGGAGCAGTTGAATTGGTTTTCTGTCAGAAAACCAATAATCATAATAGGTTGAATTATGTTCTTATTAATGTCAGTGATCTTTCTTTCTTGAGAATTCATTTTTCAAAGCTTAGAAAAAGGCCACAGACACATCATAACTACCTAGTGAGGTAGTCAAACATATTGTTGGTCAAATACGGTCTTGCTTTGATGTTATTTATTTATAGAGATAATTGTGTAATTTTAATCCATTTTGTGGATCCTCATTACCATTATTACATTATTATGATGGCTATTATAGAAATTAATCAGTTTATGGCTTCCACCAAAGGATTATTACTCTGCCCGATTCATCTCCCTTATTTAATGTGAAGGAAAAGTCAGTTTAAATATTATTAAAGTGATATATTGGCTGTCAAAAAGTTCTGAAAGATGATTAAAGTAGCTGGACAAAAGTGATAGAGAAAGTTTGCAGAAAACCCATTTTAAAAACTTGGTTCTTTTCTATTTGCATTATCTGCACTAGTTTTTACTGAATCAAATTTCCAGAAGACCAAAGAAAGCATTTGGTTACAGGACATGGGGAACAATGGCTTATTTTTATTTTTTATTTGTGTATTTTATTTATTTTTATTTATTACATTTTTATTTCCTTTTATTACTTTATAAGTAACTCAAGATGGCCCAAATTTATAATACTTCTTTCTCCATTGTGAGGTGGAGACAGCAGTCAGGAATGGGTTGTGCTCGTGCTACTCAGAAAAGGACTGAGCCTGTCAAAGCTAAATCCCGCCCCCTGATCACGGGGCTCCCAGCTTTGCTCAGTCCTTCAGACTGGACGGTTGTGTGGATTCGTTCTCCCTCACCCTTTTTCCTGCAATCTAAAAACAATTTCAGATTTTTGGCTTTGAAATTTGGACTGTCTTTTTCTGACCATTCTTTTGCGCTTTGGATGTCTGATTAGTTAAAAGTGAAGCGGTTTTTTCCGCTTACAAGTTTCTCCCCCTTTGGACTTTACATTCATTTCAATTGATCAGTAAGTAAAAAAAGTTTGTGGAGCGTTACGCTCCCGTGGGGGAGCCAGCGCTTCTTAAATTCACCCTGAAGGAGGTATTTTAACATACAGAGAGCTTTATTAACTAGCGGAGCTGCTGCGCTCCCGACAGCTCTCTCGCACCGCCATTTTAAAAGCCGTTAATTTGACAGGAGAATCGCCTCAGCTGTTTGTCGGACCATTCCTATTTAGCAGGTCCTTATTTGCCGCTTTCCTTCCCAACTTGGGCAAGGATTCAGTGAGGCTGTTGGCAGTTATTTAAGTTATTCTGAGCAATTTAGACTCTTTGTGGAGCTAGTGACGCTCCCATTTGTCGTCAGCTCTCCTAATTAGAGCAATTAGCCCTGGGGGAAAAACCGCTTTCTCTATTGCTATTAAACGTTACTGCCGATTGAAGAGCTTACCTCCGCTATTGTCAGGACCTGGTTAATTAACGGGTCCTTAGTAATTTGCCTTTCTGTCTTCAAAGAAAGCTGTTTTCAAGTCAGCCTCTTTTGTGGAGTTTTTCGCGCTCCCTTCTACTTGATAGGAGTGGCCTACAGTTTGAGGCTTGTGAGTTATAACGGCACCTTTCCCTTCTTCGCTGGCATTATTCACCCCATTTCTGGGGAGAATTGAGTCTCACCCTTGTGTGTATAAGGTGCCTCATTTAATCAGTTCCCTCACATAAGATTGAGGGAGGCTATTTTTGGCTCAGATATTCATATCTGATTAGACAGACAATTGTGACTCCACTCAAGTGAGAATAATTCACAGCAATTTTTCCCTTTAATAATGCCCAAGGCTGCAAGCAAGAGTAGACATGGCCGTAAGGCCTCTGTGCAGCAACAGTCCATTACGGCCCAAATAGAGTCAGGGTCTAACCCTTCTACAGAGCCTTCTGGCCTATTAGCTGCTGAGACCACGATTTCTCAGGCTCATAATAAGCCTTCTGCACGTTCTGCTTCACATACTGGCCAACATAGAGATAAGATAACTAAACAACTGGCCTCAAAAACTAAAAGACTCCATCTTCCAGAACCAGAGCATGTCCCTATACTCCAGGAACGGGAGGCTCTTCAGTTACCACTTACTCCAGATCAGATTTCACTTCAAGATTGTCCCTTGGACATTCACACTGCAGATCTATGGGGTCCAGGAGTTACAACGGCTTCTCTGACATCGGATCCTGTTCTTCAGGTTCCTCATGATCATCCTCTTCCTGTTTCTACTTCTTCAGTTCCCTCAATTCAGGAAGTAGACCCAACCTCTGGTCTAGTCCATACAATTCTGAGTCCAGAGGACATTCAAAAAATGATTACAGCAGCAGTACAACAGTCTTTAGCTACACATAAATCCTCTCGTTCTGAGCAAGTCTCAGCAATTTCAGTGGTATCTCACTCATCTTCAGCTTCAGAAGGCGATGGTGAGGACGACATATTATCTATTGCGGCTTCGCATTCTCCAACTCCTTCTGGCGTGAGTCGTCCATCTATCTATACTGATCATGATTCTCAAGAGCCACAGCTGTCAGAGGACGAAGACCTTCCTCCTGAACAGCCTCCCTTTACTGGTCTCTTCCCTCAGACTTTATTCAAATCTCTTCTATTTAAGGCGGTCAATGCAGCTCAGTTGGGTAATTCTTCAAATCCCAAAACTACTCCGTCAGAAAGTACGCTAAATCCCTTATTTGCTGGACCGCCTAAACCAGTAACATCAATACCTACACCTCCTCTTTTTCTGGACGTCATCCGGAAACAATGGACCTCACCTACTTCTGCTCCTGTACCATCTACCACTGACCGGAAGAATTTCTCCGTTTCTTCTGAGTTGTCCACCTTGCTCCAGGTTCCCACGGTGGATGCACCAGTTGCTGCCTTACTTTCTCATTCTACGGTTCCAGGGGATCCTGAAGAGAACCTGCGTCCTGAGGAACGACGATCGGAACAGGTCCTTCAACGAGCTCATGTAGCTTCTTCATGGGCCATTCGTTCTGCTTCTACTGCATCATTTTTTAACCGTTCTACGCTTCTTTGGTTAAGTCAACTTCAAGAAAAGCTTTCTACATCTGATCCTAAACTTCGTCAAGATATAAACAAGATAGTTGCGGCGGTCCAATTTTCCGCGGATGCAACGTTGAATGCGGTTCGCTTCGCTTCCAAGTCCTTAGCTTCAACAGTAGCGGCTAGACGATTAAATTGGCTTCGCCATTGGTCTTCTGACACCCGGCATAAATGGCGTCTAGCATCTGTCCCTTTTTCGGGGGAAAAGTTATTTGGGGAACCTTTAGAAGCCTTCTTAATAGAAACCAAAGATAAGAAGAAGATTTTACCCACTATTTTTCGTAGGGGAGATTCCAGATACTCACCTTATCTTCCTCGTAACCAGTTTCGACCTTCGGATGGGGGTCCGGGATCCTCTCGGGGTATGAATCAATTTACTCCTAGACAACGAGGTTTTCAGGACAGACCAGGAAGGGGTAGGTACTTCATGTCAAAACGGCCCTTTTGAGGGGGAGGGGGTCGCTCCTTCCGCCGCCGTCGCTAGTGAGGTTCCAGATCCTCCCGTGGGCAGCAGATTGGGTCTTTTTGCCGCTACGTGGGAACACACTACTTCAGATTGCTGGGTTCTGGCCTCCATTAGATCGGATTTGGCCATCGAATTTGTCTCCACCCCTCTTTCTTATTTCATCCGTTGTCCAAGGTCGAGTAGCTCCGAGCGTAGATCTCTGATGAATTCCGCCATTGAACACCTTTTGAGTATTAGGGCCATCCAGCCGGTACCCCGTGAAGAGTGGGATAAAGGGTTCTACTCTCGGGTCTTCCTCGTACCTAAGTCCTCAGGTGGGTGGAGACCTATTCTAGACCTTAAACGTTTGAACCAATTTGTCGTTTATAGACTATTCAAAATGCAATCTTTACGATCCATTTTAGATGGCATTCGGAGGGGCGATCTCCTCTGTTCAATTGATTTAACTGAAGCATACCTACATATACCCATGAAGGTTAATCATAGAAAATTCCTTCGTTTCTTTTACGAAGGGAGACATTTTCAGTACAGGGCTCTTCCCTTTGGGCTTTCATCAGCCCCTCGTACTTTCACTAAGATATTAGCGGCCCTAGCAGCATTCCTTAGACTTAAATCTATACGTCTCCAGTGCTATCTAGACGACATCTTAATTATGTTATGTTCATCTGAGGTTCAAGCCCGGTCAGACATTGGACTGACGGTTCAGACCCTAGCAGCCCATGGGTTTTCTATTAATGTTGATAAGAGCCACTTAGTCCCTTCCACTAGGATTGTCCACTTAGGAGCAATCATTGATTCTCTTGAGGGAAAAGTTTACCTATCAGAGGAACGCCAAAAGGGGTTATCATCTATGGTGACCTCTATTATACGAGATAAAAGAGCCTCTCCTTTAGTTCTCTCTCAATTAATGGGCAAAATGGTTTCGGCCATAGATATTATTCCCTGGGCTAGATTCCACTTAAGGGACCTTCAGTGGTTTCTTTTACCTTTACAGAAGGCGGGGAAAGGCACTTCTTCGACCAAAGTTTCCATTCCCAGGGAGGTTCTTGCGTCCCTCCGATGGTGGCGTCCCAAGAACATTGCAAAGGGTTCCTTTTTCCTGGACAGAGACTGGGTAGTTGTCACCACCGACGCCAGCAAGTTTGGATGGGGCGCCCATTGCAAAACCCAGGTGGCCCAGGGCAGATGGACAGCCAAAGAATCTTCTCGAAGTGTCAATTGGCTGGAACTCCGAGCTGTAGTTCTTGCTCTTCGGTCCTTCCAACATCTGGTGTCTGGTGCTCATGTATTGGTCTTAACCGACAACATTTCAACAAAGGCTCATATAAATCGCCAAGGGGGCACCAGGTCTCCTTTGCTGATGTCGGAAGTCAAACGACTCTGTCTTTGGTCGGAACGTCGTTTACTCTCCCTCAGAGCAGAGCACATTTCGGGCGAATCGAACATTCAAGCGGATGGGCTCAGCCGTCAATCGCTGGATCAATCCGAATGGCATCTGCATCCACGCATATTTCAGGCAATAACGAGTCATTTCGGCGTACCAGTAGCAGACCTTTTCGCATCCACAGAAAACGCTCAGGTACTCAGATTTTTCTCCCGTTACAGCAATCCTCAAGCGGAAGCAGTGGATGCCCTACGCTCTCCATGGCCTCCAGGCCTTCTGTTTGCCTTCCCTCCGATTCCTCTCATTCCGAAGGTTCTTCGAAAAGTTGTTTTGGAAAAGGCAGAGGTTATTCTGATAGCTCCTCACTGGCCGAGGAGGTCATGGTTCTCCGACCTTGTGATGTTGTCTGTTGCCCCTCGATGGACTCTGCCTTGTCCAACAGATTGCCTCAGTCAAGGTCGGATTCTTCATCCGGACCCGCAGTGGCTACAACTGACCGCTTGGCAGTTGAGCGGGACGAACTTCAGCGTGGCGATGTCCCGCTTGACGTCATCAGCATAATCCAGGCTTCTTGTCGTCCTTCTACGAATAGAATATATTCGGCTACATGGAGAGTTTTCTGTGACTGGTGCTGCTCTCAAAATATTGATCCTCTCAAAGCTTCGGTGACACACGTGCTTAGGTTCTTGAGGGCAGGTTTACTTAAAGGACTTGCTCCAAATACCTTAAGACGACAGGTGGCAGCAATTTCGTCATTGTTATCTCTCAACTCCATTCATCCTTTATCACAACACCCTCTTGTTAAGCGTTTTCTACGAGGGGCTTCCAACCTATGTTCTCCACCGTTACACAGATATCCTACTTGGGACCTTACCATTGTGTTAAACTCACTTACCGGTCCTCCATATGAACCATTACAAACAGCTAGTCTAAGACTGCTGTCATGCAAAGTATCATTTCTAGTGGCAATCACATCTGCTCGCCGCATATCAGAAATTGCGGCTTTGTCAATGAGAAGCGATCTGTGTATATTTCATGAGGACCGAGTAATTCTTAGGTTGGATCCCACGTTTGTTCCGAAAGTTAATTCTACTTTCCATCGACTACAGGAGTTAATTTTACCAAACTTCTGTCCTCATCCTTCACATCCTTTGGAACATAAATGGCATACATTGGATGTTCGCAGGGCTCTTCTTATTTACCTTGAACGTACGACCGATTTTCGTCGATCCGAATCACTTTTTGTGTCATTTCTTCCTGCGTCATTGGGAGCCAGAGTATCATCTTCAACGATAGGACGTTGGATTAGGTGCACCATAGCTACAGCATATGAGCTTCGATCTTTAAATCCACCTTCTGCAGTGACGGCACACTCGACAAGAAGTGCTTCAACTTCAGCAGCCTGGTCCACTCAGGTTTCTCTACTTGAAATTTGCAGAGCGGCTACCTGGACTTCGCCGTCACCATTTATTCATCATTATAAGATAGACCAATTTGCATCAGCTGAAGCTTCATTCGGACGTAGAGTTCTTCAGAAAGTTATGGGTGATGGAGAGTCATTTGTCCAGACTGTTCCCTCCCAGGTCTTGGGACATTAATCTTAGGTATGTCCCATTCCTGACTGCTGTCTCCACCTCACAATGGAGAAGGGGCGTTGGTCCTACCTGACACGCACCTTCTCGTTGGGTGGAGACAGCAGTCAGTCCCTCCCTATCAGTCTGGATGTTATTAATGTTATTAATGTTTATTTGTTGTTGTTCATTCCACACTTTAGCCTGTCTTCGTACTTCACAAAGCTGGGAGCCCCGTGATCAGGGGGCGGGATTTAGCTTTGACAGGCTCAGTCCTTATCTGAGTAGCACGAGCACAACCCATTCCTGACTGCTGTCTCCACCCAACGAGAAGGTGCGTGTCAGGTAGGACCAACGCTCCTTCTCCTCTTATTTTTCTTGTAACAGCTCTGTAAGGTAGCCTGAGGAGGAGGAGAAGGAGAGGGAGAGGGGGAGGGGGAGGGGAAGAGGGAAAGAGGGGGAAGGGGAAGGGAGGGAAGGGGAGAGAGGGAGAGAGAGAGAGAGAGGGAGAGAGAGAGAGGGAGAGAGGGAGAGAGAGAGAGAGAGAGAGAGAGAGAGAGAGAGAGAGAGAGAGAGAGAGACCCAAAGTCATTGACTTTTATGCTTTAAACAGATTTAGAATTCACAGCATCCTGGTTTCTAACCTAGTACCTTAACCATTATATCACACTGGCTTGAAATTAGGTTTAAGAAAAATGGGTTTTATGGGCACAATCTAAAACATAGTTCTTCCCTAAAAGCCGTATCAACATTTTAATAATATTTTGACAAGTTGCTATTAATTTCATTCTTTTATTCCATTGAATCATGTCTGATTCTCCTAGACTGCCCTGCAGTTTTCTTGGCAAGGTTTTTCAGAAGTGGTTTGGCATTGCTTCATCCTGTGTTTGAGAGTGAGTGACTACCCCAAGGTCACCCAGCTGGCTTTGTGCCTCAGGCAAGACTAGAAATCACGGAGTCCAGTTTCTAATCTGATGTAATCTGACCACTACACAAAACTGCTCTCATTAATTTCATTATGGGTTTGCCTCTGTAAATTTTCCAATTGACTGTACTTACAGTATGAGTGCAGTGGAATATTAGATGAAAATGTTTAAATATTGCTGTATTATTCATTGGGCAGTCATCTTCTGCTGACAGACAGAATTAATGGGAGGATGGTAGTATTGTTTCAGAGGGCAGAAAGTATGCTACTGATCTTCACAGTATAACAAATGTATAAACTTTTCAGGACTTGTGTATACACTGAATTTCAGCTTGCTCATAAAATCCTGGATTTTCTTCACTGCATGCTACTTCAGCTCCAGTGCACCGCTTCTTCATCTAACTGTAAATCACTGCAGCAGAAAGCATGAAGTTCTATTTTGGAACATATGCAACCAAGAAATAGTAGGAAGCACATGGTAACTTCAGTGCATGATGTACTGTAGCAAAGCAAATATTGCTGGCTTTTTTCTCATATTAATTGTATTTCACTATGCTGATCATTTTGTTTGTACATATCTTCCATATCACCAGGGAAGCTTTCTGAGAAGTGGGGGGGGGGGGGTAGAGAACATCAGCCCACAGAAAAACAACTTCAAACTAAATCAGATCTAGTCACTATACGCATATGGGCAGAATACTCCGTAGATTGCAATAGCTTACTTCAGCAGATTTCAATGCAGGGTGGTCTTAGAGTCATTTTCTTATTTTTTTGCTTTAAATTCCCTTTTCAATTACAAATGTATTAATAATTTTAAAAAATAAACCCTAATGAAAATATGAAAAGTTTGTCAGGCAAAACTCCTCACACATACCTTCTTACAGGCATGTTGCAATATTTTCTATCCACTTCTGCAAGTATTTTTTCCTGTCTCTGCGTTTCTTCATGCACATACCCTATTTTTCAGAGTATAAGATGTACCTTTTTTCCCCTAAAAAGGGATGAAAATTTAGGTGTGTCTTATACACTGAATGTAGCTCCGCCCACCCACTGGCCCCCACCCTTTGGCCTCTGCCTCAAAGCAGTTACCTCCTTGCAAGCAAACAGCAAGAAAAACAGCTCCTTTCAGCTTCAGCACAGCCTAATTAGCACAAATTGATTGGATTGGCCTCCCGACTCTCAGATGATTTGCTCTCAGCTGTTTTGTGCAGGGCTCAAAGAGGTAAATTGCTGGAGGAATTTTTTTTTATCCTTGTGCTAATCAAGCTATGCTGAAACTGAAACTGAAAGTAAAGCAGGCTGTTTGCTGTTTGCTGCAATGAGGTAAAATTACTCAGAGGCAAAGGGAGATTTCTTTTTTTTCTTTTCTTCACCAAAAAAGGTAGATGCATCTTATACTCCGAAAAATACGGTACTTCATTAAATGCTATAGGCATTTGATTGAGTTATTGACTGAATCACAAATTTTAAAAACATTAGAAAAATACAGAATTGAAATACAGATATATTCTGGTTTACAATATACAGAATTGGATAAATCTGCATCAATATTTTCTTGATGAGATACAATAGAATTTGTGTCTGTGTGTATGTATACACATATACATACCACATACACACAATATGAAGACCTGATGGTGTTCAGAAATATCTGATTTCTAAGCACTTCCTTATGCACAGAATTTGATTCAGTTAATATACCACAAGCTAACTTTTCACCTTTTCTAAATAATGAAATACAAGACTTTTTAATTTTCATATTTAAACTTTTGTTTCAGTTATATTCTCTGAAAGTGCATTATATCTAAAAATAACTTGTTAATGTTTTGTATCAACTCTTTTCTGACTTGGAAAAAATGGTCTGAACGTTTTTCTTTATAGACACAATGGAAAATATACCTACAGAAAGTTGATAGAGACTAGATATGTATGGCAGCCTAGTAGAAAGAAACAGAAGACATTTCAAACTAAAAAAAAAAAACCCAATTCCTTTAAGATTTTATTTATTAGTGTTTTCTATAGAAACATTGGAAACATTCATCTGAATACTTTGGCTTAGAGAATTTGGTTTTTCACTTGAATTAAATTATTCAAAACAAGTTGTTACATACTCAGACAGATACCATTTGCGAGATATTCCTCAGCATTTATTATCATAAAGCAGATTTTTATAAAACATATACTGTATGTATAACAATCACAAACTGATTGTGTACTTACAAATTCTGGCACTTGTGAGTAAATTTGATAATTCTGCCTTTTTAAAGTTCCCATTTGCTAATAGGCCTGGCTAAAACTGGTGATAATGTTGCAAAGATAAATTTCAATAGGTGTAGATTTCCACTGAATGTATACGCTACCAATATGTATCCACTGAAATTTGCCTTTGCAACCTTCATGCCTTCACTGCCTTTGGCACAATTGAACATCCTCTGTTTTTACAATATTGATCAGGAAGAAATTCTGCTTCAACTGAGCAGATGATCAATAAAAATTAAGAGACCAAGTGAAGATGACAACTGCAAACCCACATTCTGTCATTAAGATCTATTTTCTTTTCTTTCTGTAACTTTTCTTCATTTAAAAAAGTATTCCCACTAATTACAGCAGCCACAAGAGCCTGTCTCATTATTTTTTACTTATTGTTGATTGCCTTGGCCACAATTCAATATATGTTTAATATACTTTGGTTTAAGGGTCAGTTTGGTGTAGCAGTTAAGATATCAGGCTAGAAATCAGAGACCGTGAATTCTAGTTCTGCCTGAAACACGAAGTAAGCAGGATGAACTTGGATCAGTCACTTTCTCTCAGTCCTAGAAATAAAACAACGGCAAACTACTTCTAAAATAATCTTCCCAAGAAAACTGCAAGGATGTGTCCAAGCACTCTTTGAGAATTGGATAGGAGTTGTCCAATTCAGCTGAACAAGAAACAAAAACCCTCTGAAATTTAAATGCCAAACTAATTTGGATTGTTGATACACTTTCTTTTGTAGCTGCCTTCCCATAAATATCTTAAAGTCATCTTTGTTTAAAATCAATTAACTAATATGTACTATTTACGTTTGCATATTTTTTAATATCATAAGACTAATCATTGTTGTCTCTTTGTTGAGAGGTAAAATGACTCTCAAATGAATCACAGTTAAAACAGTCTCTGTCTTGTTCCATACAGTCTTTTTGTATTATAATAATACAATATACAGCTTCGTACAATCATTATATATATATATATATATATATATATATATATATATATATAGCTTCAAGATTGAAAAGATTGAAATGTTTATTCATATAATAGAAATTTCACCTAATGAATACATGAATGCAAAATGTAAATGTGTAAAGCTTATCCATTTTGCTTGCATTGAGCAAAATAAGGTAAAGGTTCCCCTCGCACATATGTGCTAGTTGTTCCTGACTCTAGGGGCGGTGCTCATCTCCATTTCAAAGCCAAAGAACCAGCATTGTCCAAAGACGTCTCCGTGGTCATGTGGCTCCGTGGTCATGTGACTCAATGCCAAAGGCGCACAGAACATTGTTACCTTCCCACCAAAGGTGATCCCTATTTTTTCTACTTGCATTTTTTATATGCTTTTGAACTGCTAGGTTGGCAGAAGCTGGGACAAGAAACAGGAGCTCACCCCATTATGCGGCACTAGGAATTCAAACTGCTGAACTGCGAATCTTTTGATCAACAAACTCAGTGTCTTAGCCACTGAGCCACTGCGTCCCTTTGAACAAAGTACTCACATTTAAAACCAAGCTATGGTTGAAGAGCTGTATTAAAAATGAACACAACTGACTTATCAAAAAGAGTTTGATAAAAAAATTCAATTTTTTGCCATGTGTTATCAAGTTGAATACGAAGGTTAAGTTGGCTTTAAAAGGATAGAACGAAGGAACATCAAACTAAAAATGTTTAAAGCTTGTAGTCATACTTTCCATATTGGGGCAATATACCATTTAAGACAATTTCCTATATGTCACTTTAAATCTGTCTGAGAGTATAGTGCAAAGGCACTGGATCTAATCAATCTACGGTAATAATTAAAGAAATAGCCCTGACTAAGTTATGTGAGCATATGAATAGAAGTGAAATTGAAAATGATTGTATCTAAAATTTACCTTCTAAATACAGCTTGAAATTTTGACTTTTCCAATGTTCCCCAATCAAAAATACTTTCAAAATATTTATATTAATGAAAAATACAAAACAGTAGAGAAAAAGAATTTACATACTGTTTGTGGTTGTTTTGTTTTTTTTACAATGAAGAGCAAAAAGTAGCTTGCAAACTTACATCCATAACCAATGAATACTCTGCAATGTTATGCAGAGCAGGGGTCTCCAACCTTGACAACTTTTAAGACTTGCGGATTTCAACCCTCAGAATTCCTCAGCCAGCTTTGCTGAGGAATTCTGGAAGCTGAAGTCCACAAGTCTTAAAGTTGCCAAGGTTGGAGACCCCTGATGCAGAGTAAATCTGCATCAAATAAAATTAAAGATATTAGCGAAAGGAAAACTCCAACTACATCTACTTGACGCCAACGCTTCTCCATAGCTTTCTGTCCTTGGAAACTATCCTTGCTTCTACTTTATCCATACACCAATACATATGGATTACTTTTTGTTTCTTATTTCTCAACTCACTGTTCTATATCCAGTCCTTTTTGAGCATTCATTCTTTGCAACATTCTGCCCACTGCCAACATTTCTACAAATACTGTTACATCTTAACATTTCCTCATTCATTTACCCTATTTTTATTTTGTATTTAATTTACAATATCTTATCAAGATATATAGATTCACTTATTCTTTTATTTGCCATTTATGTGTAACTTCCAAAGATATACAAAGTTTTGCCTGATATGCACAATAACTTGGAATTTGGTACATTAATGTTCAGATGTTCCTCATGGAGTCATAATCGATCTATATTTTGGTATGATAAATATAAAAGTATATTCAACACACATTATCAACACAAGCATTCCTTAAGCAGTTATCCATCAGTGTAGTAAACAATCAAAGTGACAATCCCTTGTTTTATTTTAAATAATATTACTCAGTACTGAATATATAAGGAGCCTGTGTAGCGTAGGGGGCTAATGCTTCCTACTAAAGGCAGCAATTAACACCAGCTGCCTGTAATTTCTCTGAGTTCAATCCTAGCCAGGCTCAAGGTCGACTCAGCCTTCCATCCTTTCTAAGGTGGGTAAATTGAGGACCCAGTTTGTGGGGGCAATAAGCTGACTTTGTATAAATATACAAAAGTATGAAGGCTATTGCTTAACGCATTGTAAGCTGCCCTGAGTCTCCGGAGAAGGGCGGGATATAAATCAAATTAAAAAAAAATATTGTAATATTCATGTTTTATTTCATATGTGTATGTGTGCAGCTTTGAGTTAGTTTTTGATTCCTGGAAAACTTCCTGCAGTTTTCTTGGCAAGGTTTTTCAAATGTGGTTTGCCATTATCTGCTTCCAAGGGCTGATGGTGAGTGACTGGCTATAGCCATCCAGATGGCTTCTTGCCTAAGGAGAAACTAGCATTAAAGGTCTCATAGTTGACTTCCGGTGGTAGCGCCAGCGTGTTGGGAAGGAAGGAGACATTGCTCTGTCTCTTTTCTCCCTTTTCTTGTTTCGGGAGCCCACATGCGGGCACTGCCAGCTACGAAGAGGTTGGCAGACAAAAGGGGATTTCTGTAGGACCCCGGAGGTGAGCGCAAACACCCCGTAGGTTCAGGGATTTTCCCCCTAATCCCGTTCAAGAAAGATCCCAGCCCCCCCCCCCGGGCTGGCCTGAACGCTGTAAACCACCCCAGAGAAGGAAGCAGAAGATCGGAAGGCATCAATCATATAAAGAAAACCTAAAGAGAAATAAAAGGGAGAGTGAACCGAGTCGAGAGGGGAGAAAGGACGGGGGAAAGAAGCGCTCCGGAGCAATTGGTGAGTTGGAGCCAGAGAAAGCGGCGAACGGAGACGAGGGGAGCGGAGGAACGAAGCCAACCGGGAGCGCAGGATTGTGTATGGGAGGCAGCGGAGTGGAATGAGAGTTGGAGAGAAGCAAAAGTGAAAGATATTGCTTATATTGACTTTGTGTCTCGGAAGGAGAGGCAGAGACTGCCGAGAGGGAGACTTGATTGATCGAAGAGGACTGAGAGAGATTTGACAGCTGAGACGTTGCGAGACGGAGGATTCAAGACTTGATAGTGGAGGATTTACCGTTTTAGATGGAATAGACTTTAACGCAGAGGGAAAAGAAATCCACAACAATTGGGATTGAACAGAAAGATCCATGGTTTTGAGATTGTGGACTGGAGAGTGAAACATAATAAAACTTAAACAGACTCTGCGGGATACTTCCGGTAGCAGCAAATATAAAGTGAATTGAAACAAAAGTAAGACTTTTGAACTTTTGAACTTTTGAACTTTTCACAGTGAGAATTTGAATTGGGACTAAATAGGAACATTATTAATTGTGATTAATCTTTCCCAACCTGAGGAACGAATGAATTTAATTTAAAGGACGAATCCAGGAAGGAGTTAAAATGATGCAACAACAGTGAGACTGGAATGAGTCAGCAATTCAGAGAGGGCATCCATTGCTGAAAGTTTGGAAGTATAACTACATTAATTTTTTGATTATTGTGCACTTCATAATATTTTTGCTGCTGTGATAACATTTAATATATTGATTGTGTCAAACTGCTATTGAACAATTTAATAATTTAACAATAATTGGTTAATAATATTTAATAATTTAAGAATATCGGAATAGACATATAAGTTAAATTAAGTTATAAGGGTTAAGATATAACACAATATACATTGTAGAATTAGGGATTGATATAAGGGTACTGTTTTATTGATTAGTTAGTATATTGGATAATTAGTTTTAGGTATTTAATTATTACATTGATTGAATTGGAATAGAATTTAACTAGGTGAAGTAAGGAATTGATGATCTGCTGATTTATTTATCCATTTATATAATATATAACAGTATTCAATAGTAAAGAAAATAAGAGATAAAGAGAATAAGAAAGCAACTGATATTTAAGCTTGATCTGTGTTGTATAACTGTCCAAGTGTTTAATTACAAAGAAGTAGAAAGATTGTACGTAGGAAATTGAATATATTTAAGGAGAGAACTTAAAATGAGTCACTGAATTGGAGGCTCTTTTCCCTACTCCCACCTTTGGAAAATTTAACCCCTGAACTCAAAATACATATTAGGAATACATTGTGTTATATTGCGGTGTATGATAAACTGGGATTATATAAAAGCAAAAGTTAGAATGTCATACACTTCTACATCTATCATGTCCAAATCTAATAAGGGAGCATCAGCAACCCGCATAGGGACAATTACATCACCTCTACATCAAAAATCTATAGATACAATGATGGCATCAGATAAAGAAAAACCACCTCAACAATTTAATATGCAGAATATACAATCGATATTAACAAGTATACAGGAGGGGATGAGTAAAACACAAGAATCGATTGCCAGCAATCATATAGAGAGTAGGAAAAACCACGAAGAGATGACAGCCAATGTTGTAGAAATAAAAGACCACCTGAAAAAAATGGACGACAGAATGGAGAAAATACAGCAAGATATAACTAAAAATGAACAAAGAATCCAAAAAATAGAACAGCAGATGGAACAGACAGATAAAAAAATGGAGAGGAGAGAACACGAACAGATGATGATGAATAAAGAATTAGAGGATTCGATCTCCTTTCTCGAAATGGAAAAATCGTCCTTCTTTCTGAGATTTCAAAATGTGGCAGAAACTAAAGAAGAGAACCCAAGGCAAATAATGACAGGAATTTTGGCAGAAGTGACAAAAAAATCGAAAGAAGAAATAAGTATAGAATTGGATGAAGTATATAGGGTCTTCACAAATTATGCTCGGAGACATAAGCTCCCTAGAGAGATCCATGTTCGTTTTGCGAGAAAAACAATCAAAGAAGAAGTATATAAGATAATGAGGGAAACACCACCAACATACAAAGAAAGAGAAATAATAGCTCTTAAACAGATACCTAGAAAAATAAGGGAAATTAGAAAAAGTTATAATTTCTTAACAACAGAATTGAATAAACATAGAGCAATGTTTAGATGGCTAATGCCTGAAGGAATCATGGTAACGTGGAATGATAGGAGATACAAATTGGACACAATACAGAAAGCACAGGAATTTTTTGAAACAAATTTCTATGTGGAAGAAGATAGACAACGATCAGCTCAAAGAGAAATGGGAAAACAAGAGGAGCAAAGAGAACCGAGAACTAGGGGAGAAAAGGAAAGAATGGAAAGAGAGGGAGCTAGGGAAAAGACGAAACTAACTGGAGACAACACCAAAACACAGAAAATCAACTAAAGATAAACTGGAAAAATGGGAGAAGTCAAATTAATATCATTAAACATCAATGGACTCAACTCACCTACAAAAAGAACGAGAACATTTAAAAAATTACAGAAGATGAAAATGGACATTATAATATTGCAGGAGGTACATATAAAGAAACAACACCGTAAATTAATAGAATGCAACAGATTAGGAGAATTATATACATCTTTAGCAGAAAAGAAAAAAAAAGGCATCGCCATGTATGCGCACAAGCACTTACAGCCAAAGCAAATATATCAAGATGATGAAGGCAGAATATTAATGGTAGAGATAGTAATAGGAGGGAAAAAAACATTATTAATAACGGTTTACGCACCAAATACTGCCCAAACGAGTTATTTTCAAAAAATCCATCAGAAGATTAAGGAATTGGACTATGAAAATATTTGCCTCATTGGAGATTTTAATGCAATTGACAATATAGAAAAAGATTATGGGCCTAACAAACAGAAAAAAACTAAGAAAAAATTATTGCCACAAACTTTTTACGATTTGGTGCAGGAATATCAGCTTAAAGATGCATGGCGAGAAGTGAATAAAGAGAGAAAGCAATTTACATATTATTCGAATCCGCATAACTCGTGGTCTAGGATAGATATGGCATGGATGACGGCGCAACTAAGAACGACTCTTAAAAGTATTGAAATAGCTGCTAATATCTGGGCTGACCACAATCCAATTGAGATATGTTGGAAAGGAGATCAGGAACGTAAAAGATGGATGTTAGATACAGAACTGTTGAAAGATAAGCAATATATAGAATGGATGCAGAAGGAATTGAAGATTTTCTTACAAATCAACTCCATAGAGCATACTAGTATACAAAATCTTTGGGACACGACTAAGGCCTATATTAGAGGCTTAACAATAGCATTCAATGCAAAAAAGAAAAAGGAAGAACAGCGATTAAAAGAAACACTAATAACCAAAATTCAGCAACTAGAAAAGGAATTACAACAGAATCCAGATAGACAGAAGATAAAAGAAGAACTAAAACTTACTAAGCATCAAATTAACCTGATGACAACTTCCGAAATTACAAAGAAAATGAAATTTGCAAAACAAAGATATTTTGAATTTGCCAATAAGACGGGAAGATGGTTAGCACATAAACTAAAATCAGAGAAGGAAAAAAGGACGATAATACAATTAAAGGATAAAGATGGAATTATGTACTATAACCAAGAAGACAAAAAACGAATAGCGACTGAATTCTACCGAGAACTGTATGCAGAAGAAGCAATAGATGAGGAGGATGTGAGGGAGTACATAGCTAAAATTAACTTGAAAAAGTTAAAGGACCAGCATGTAGAGTGTTTGAACAGACCAATAATGCTGATTGAAGTAGAGGAAATAAGGAAGAAACAAAAAAACAATAAGACACCAGGAATAGATGGCCTACCGATAGAACTATACAAAGCTTTGAACGAGACCCTGGATGTAGTACTAATTCAACTTTTCAATGCGGTATTATTGAAAGCTAACACTCCCCAATCATGGAACGACACATTAATCACCCTGATACCAAAACAAGATGCAGACAGAGAAAATATTAAAAATTATAGGCCAATTTCGCTGTTGAACGCAGATTATAAACTCTTTACATCAATCATGGCACACAGATTAAAAACATTTATAGCAGAATACATACACGAAGACCAGAATGGATTCATACCCGGTAGACAAATCCAAACAAATACTAGAATAATAATGGACACATTAGAATTTTATGAATATCACCCGGACAAACAATTGGCATTAATATTCCTGGACGCACAGAAAGCATTTGATAACCTGAATTGGACATTTTTAATAACACAATTACAACAAATGGAAGCAGGAAACAAATTCATCCCGATGATACAGAATATATATAGAAACCAAAAAGCAAGAGTATTGATCAACGGCCAGACATCGGATTGCTTTGAAATTAAGAGAGGAGTAAGGCAGGGATGCCCACTGTCCCCCTTATTGTTTATACTAACCTTAGAAATACTATTGGAAGAGATTAGGAGGGACAAGGAGCTGTCCGGACTTAAGATAAAAAACCAACAATACAAGTTGATGGCCTTTGCAGACGATGTGGTACTGATAGTAGACAACCCCCTAGAGGTCGGCACTAAGGTGTTGAATAAAATACGACAATTTGGGAAAGTAGCAGGACTGAAAATAAATATGCAAAAAACTAAAATTATAACAAAAAACATTGCAAAGGCCCAACAAGGAAAATTGGAAGAATTAATGGGGATACAAATAACGAAGAAAATTAAATATTTAGGGATACAAATGACTAATAAAGTATCATCTTTGAAGGAAGATAATTATTCAGAACTTAAAAAACAAATTGATAAAGACCTGCAGAAATGGAATAAACTACAATTATCAATGATTGGGCGTATATCGACAATAAAAATGAATGTACTCCCACGAATTTTATACCTGTTTAGAGTAATACCAATTAATCCCGGCAAAGCATTCTTTAAAGATTTGGATAAGATGACTGCTAAATTTATATGGCAAGGAAGAAAGGCCAGAATAAAATTAAAATATTTACAGGATGCCCAAGAAAGAGGAGGGATGGGCTTACCTAATTGGCAACTTTACTACAAAGCGACAGTATTAACTTGGATACGAGAATGGATTGATTTACGAAATAGAAGAATATTAACAATAGAAGGGCCAGACTTAACCAAAGGATGGCACGCATATTTATGGGATGAAAAATACACAAAACAGGGACAATTCTGCAGACATATGGTTAGAGCACCTCTGATTAAAATTTGGCACGAGATTAAAAAGTCGCAATACATGGAAATGCCAAGATGGGTCTCCACGATGGAGGCTCAGATTTACCCTAACACTCTAGACCCAAGTAAGATGAAAACATATCAGGAGCTCCTGACAGAAGAAGGAAATTTAAAAACAAGAGAACAATTAAAAGAACAAGAAATAGAATTGGATTGGCTACCCTACTTTCAATTAAAAACCAAATACAACTCAGACAAGGAGAGATATGGAATACAACGAGAACCAAGTCAATTAGATAAAATATTTTTAGGCCCCATTGAAAAATCGATAACAAAATTTTACAACTATTTACTAGCACAGGTATTACAAGAAGAAATCGTTAAAGAAAATATGATTGCGTGGGCGAAAAATTTTGGTTACTCGTTACAGTTAGATGAATGGGAGAAAATTTGGAAATATAACAAGAAGGTAACCCTATCAACAGCATATAAAGAAAATGCATTAAAAATGTTTTACAGATGGCATTTCCCGCCGGCGAGAATCGCCAAGATGTACCCTAATGTATCACCGGGATGTTGGAAATGTAGGGAAAAAAAGGGAACTTATTATCATATGTGGTGGCTCTGTCCCAAGGCCAAACAATTCTGGAATAATATTAGGATAAAATTAGAACAAATAACATCCCAGCATATATCGTTGAAACCACAGACTTTTTTATTAGGAATATTTACAGAACATTATGACAAGGACATAAGATATTTAATCACACACATCTTGACAGCCGCAAGGATTTCGTATGCACAACATTGGAAATCAGATACAATCCCAACCGACAGTCAAATAATAACTAAAATCATGGAATGCGCAGAAATGGACAGATTGACAAAAAAAATACAAGATAAAGAAGATTCGATGTACTACCAGGTGTGGCAAAAATGGTACCAATGGCTATCTAAAGTGAATAATTGACCCTGCATATAGTAAAATGAATTTATACAATATACATACAGATATACATATAGTTAGGAACATATTAGGAAGATATCATACAAGAAGTAACATGGTGAATGTAAAATCAAAGGTACTAATAGTAAATTAAAGATGGATTTAACCTATTATGTATATAAAAAGAAAACTATAGAAATACGACTAAGGATGTCTAAAATTAGGAATTTAGCTACCGAGGTGAAGGTAGTTTGTTGTTTGTTTGTTTGTTTAACGTTATTGTGTTTTTCTTTTGTGTTATGTACGTCTTTCAATAAAAAATTTAAAAAAAAAATAAAAATAAAGGTCTCATAGTTTTTAGCCTAATACTTTTACTACTATTTTGAAAACTATATAACTGTGATTGTATACTGAATGTATGTTACATTCAGAATCTAATATTCAACTCTGTATTCACATAAAAATATCCATAATTCAAGCCCATTCACTTTATCACATGCTGCCTTTAAAGCAACTAATTCACAATAAATTTTCATTCTCACCAATAATTAGTTTGTTCACATTTCACACAGCATAAAGCCTTCATAAAAGTTTCATTCCATTTCTCTGATTTACATCCTTATGGTAATTTCACATTTTCACAGCTTTATGCAGAAATATAATGTAAGGATAAATATAAGAAAAATGGAATGAAACTGAATTAGACCAAGTGATTCATTCTTATATTTGTCTCCAAGCTTTTTTAATTTTTATTTATTTTACTATTTATTATTTCATTGCTACCCATTGTATTGAGAAATGAATCACACCAAGGCCTTAAAATAGACTAGTCTATACAATAAGAACAACACATATTCTTTCATGTGATAGGCAAGAAGGGAAAGGAAAGATGGAAGAAAAGACCAGAATTATATTTTTTTCAATTCATTAAGAAAGATGGGTTCCAAATATTTTCTGAGGAGACTTTGAACAACTCCTTAATGATATACAATCATGTGTCAAAGCTTTACCATAGCAGACAATCTATAGAAACCAACCATACCTTCAAGACATGCAGCAATCTTTCAAATTGGGTTTTTAGGGTTTTACTATAGGTTTTCAGTAGGCTTACCTATAAGCTTTTATTACTGATACGTAATAATGAAGAGCAAAAGAATCTTCCATGGTAAGTCCAGGGTTTTAAGAAATTGAAAAAAAAAGTTCAAAATAAACTGTTTTCCTACTTTTAAAGAATAACAGCAGCTAGAGAATAATAGCAGCTAGAAGAAATGACAATGGAATACATCATTTCATTTCTTCCCTCCAAGATGGTATGCTGAGTGGTGGGAGGGATTTATTTCTCCTACTGAAGAACAGCTGATTTTGCTGCCAAGGCAAAAGGTTCCTAGATCAAATGGGAGAGCTAGGAATGACCTACGATGACTCTTGGGTGGACACTCTGGTGGAAGAGGCAGACACTTCAGTGGTCCTTGGACACTCCTGGGAAGAGGAATCCTGGAGATTGCAATCCTGGTAGGAGCAATCACAGAGTCCTAGACTCCACCTTTTCTCTCAGCTATTCGTTTTTTTAAGCACACCTTGGGTTTTAACTGCACATTTCAAATATTTTTTCTTTTGTTTCTTATTTTTAAAATAAGTAACTGATTAACTAACTGATAATCCTCTACTGGATTTTAATGTTATTTTTTTCCCATTGATTTATTGTTTGTTTCTTTTTTGCTCTGAACTACTTTTATTTTCCATATGGAAGCTAAGGGCACGTTTCTGAGTAGTGAAGATAACTAGATTGGATTCATATCTATATTAGATTTCACTCTTAAAAAGCTTTGGTCTGGATTTTTTGTTTTTAAATTTAAATTTTAAAATCTTTTAAAATGTTTGATTTTTGTCCCTTTTTTGCTTCACAGTTTCATCATGAGATATATCATTTTAATTTTTTATGTGGCCATTTTGTTGCAGTACATTTTTCCTTTTTAATCTTAAAAGAAATTGTTTTTGTTGGTTGTGTAAGTTTAGATACAAGAGAGTTTGTTTTATATTAAAAATGCAAATAATGCACCAAGTTAAAGCTTATACCTTGTGGGATATCTTTGCAGAAAAAAGTGCTTTTAATCTACAAATTCAAATTGAAAACTTTGCTAGGAAGCTTGATAAAATTACCTGGGTTTCAGATCAACCCAAAGATAATACCCAGATACAAACAATCTCAGCCAAACCACATCTACAATTGGATGGATTGGAATCTAAATCCATGCTGGTGGATTTGAAAAAGAAGCAGTTTGGTTGGAAAGCAGAAGGCTTGTTGCAGGGATTTGAAGTAGATCTGGATTTTACAGATTTAGCATTGGCAGAATTGATGAGTGATGAACTGGACTCTCTTAAAGTG
Organism: Masticophis lateralis; assembly: GCA_030761175.1. Lineage (NCBI taxonomy): Eukaryota > Metazoa > Chordata > Lepidosauria > Squamata > Colubridae > Masticophis > Masticophis lateralis. Next base: position 232,372,668 of record JAUDYJ010000002.1, read on the forward strand.
ATGGATTTAACATACCTGATTTGTAAACAATTTGGACTAGACTTTTCTGGGAAGATGGATCAGTTTTGGAAAATGGATTTATTACACTTAACTAGACAACAACTGACAAGAGTGGAGATATTTAAAGCAGGGGTTTAAGATATTGGAGGATGAAATATTGTGAAAGCTTTCGCTAAAAATCTTAAGGGAAAGTTTTATTATTAACAACCAAATGAAGATAATTCATCCCAGATGGATCAGATGTAATGATTATGATGATGTTTGACAGGTAAGAAACCATTGTAGACTTTCTACAAGTTAAATACAATGGCAGATTGTTAATAAGGGGATTTGAAGTTTAACTTTGCTGTTGATTTGCCTGTTAATTATTTTGTTTTTACATATAGTAGATAGATTGCAAGCTAAGTTAATTGTAAATACATGTAGAAATTTATAGATTGTGGGTATGCATCTCAAGGGGGAGAAACTAACATTTTTGCAATATATTTATCAATAATCAACCAAGGGCATAATATTTGTATGTGTTTTTAAATGCACATTTTTAATGGTCTGTCCATTTTTGTTATTTGTCCATTTCTTTGGAATTGGTATGTTACCTTTTTGAACAAAATAAAGAATTGTAAAAAAAAATCTAATTTGAGCTAATTCCTAATTCAATTTATATACTTGATTGGATAGGGAGTGTAAATATGCATTTCCTGCTTTGTTGTCATGTAGCTTGACTTAATAAATTTAAAAGATCTGTAGTTTTATTCTTTGCAGTCAGTGATTAAAAACATAATGAATTGATTTTAAACATAGAATTAATTCTGGAATAGGTAATTAAGCAGCAAGTTTATAAACGTCTTGAAATGAACTAGGTGATTACTAGAAGCCAGAATGGATTTGTTAAGGCCAGGTCATGCCAAACAAATCTTATTGCCTTCTTTGATAAAATGACTAGGTTAGTAGACCAAGGAACTGTTGTGGATATAGTACACTTAGATTGCAGTAAGGCATTTGATAAAGTAGACCACAATCTACTTCATGATAAATCAGAATAATGTGGGAGAGTTAGTACCACTATCAGATAGGTTTGCAGTTGGCTTACCAACTGTACTCAGCATATGATCCTTAATGTCATATCGTCACCACTACCGGCTCGGTGGAACCGGGCCAAACCGGGAGGAACCCACCACTGGAATTAGCTTAACTAAGAGAAGATTGAGGGGAGGTAGAAGTCTTTCAATACTGGAAGGGCCACAAGGAAGAGAGTGTTGATTTATTCTCCACTAGCTGTACCCGGACATGCATTGCTGTGGCCCAGGCTTGTGGATATACAATATTTTTTGACTAAGTGCCAATAATTTCCCTCTGTAGCTCAGGTCACGCCTACTTTGCCTCTGTCCCACCAGTCTTTTCACTCAGTGGATTGGATTCAGACCTGAGTTGCCTTTTTCTATGTTTCTTTTTGGACTGTAATGTCACTTAATCAATTGCTTTCTTGGACTTTTACCTATTTGGTGGTTGTATTGGGAGAGCTGCACATCGTGGGATTGGAGGACACCTCTGGCTGGGCTGCCGTCGGTGAGTTTGTGTTCCTGGGGCTCCGGGATGCTGGCCGCCAACAAATAATTTAAATCCAGCAGCCATCTGGAAGTTTGTCTTCGGACGCCTCTATGGATACTTTGCCACAGGTGTAAGAGCTGGTCTCCTGGCTTGCTGGTATAACTGCCTTCACCTTCGCAGCTCTTCGCACCACAGGCAGCATCGGGATCCCTGCCAAAGATATGGCATACTCTGTTAGTCGGGAGACGCTTCGCGGTGGTTGACATTTCCCGCCATTTTGCTTGTGGGTTTGTCAGTGGCGGCGCCGAGGGGAAAAGACCCAGTTCGCACCTGCCATTGTGGTGCAGGCACGTTAAAATCCAAAAAGAAATGTAGAGAAAGGCAACTCAGGTCTGAATCCAATTGACTGAGTGAAAAGACTGGTGGGACAGAGGCAAAGTAGGTGTGACCTGAGCTACAGAGAGATACGGCACAGCTCAATTCCAACACAATGTCACACAAAATAATTAAATCAAAATGAAAATAAATCAAAATCTATGAAAATTCAATTTAACAATGCAATCGGAAACGTTGAAATGGAATTGTAAAATTAGAAATTTGGAAATCGTAAATTGATCATAAATTGGAAACATTGAAATGGAATCATAAAATGTTTAGTATAGCGTGTTTTGCTTTTACGTCCAACGGATGGCGTTGTTTTTCAAAAAAACATGTTTTTACCTGTCTCAGGTGTGACATCTATATAATATAGGTATATAAAAACACATGTATTTGAATGCAACATTGTGTCAAAATTTCAAAGTAATCGGTGAAGAACTTTCAGAGATTTAAGATTTTGAACAAACGCACATTTACATTTTTATTTATATAGATAGTATCTGAAGGTAAGACAAGAAACAATGGGTGGAAGTTTGCTACAGGGAGATGCAGCCAGGAAATAAAGAGGAATTTCTTGACAGTGAGAACTATTAAGTGGTGGAATAGCTTGGCTCCTGGAGTTTTGGGTGTTCCATTGCTGGAGAAAAGAGTGGACAACCATTTGTCCAATGTGGCATAAGGAGGAGGCTCAATATGGCTCAGTATGGCATAAGGATAGGCTGGAATAGAAGACTTCCAAGGTCCCATACAATCCTGTGTTTCTATAATTGCTCTTCTAAACTATGTTGTTCTTCATGCAATTTTTATTCACCTACAAGCCAGTTTCTACACAGCCTGTAAAATGCCACTTACATAAATGCATGCAAACCAGGGATTTTATTAAGAAGAGATTTTTTTCCTGTTATTTTTGGACAAGTAGCTTATTTTTGAAACTCAATATTTCATAAAAGAGAATTACATGCAGAAAAGATTCTAGTCCTCAACTTAGAAAGATAGCAGCAGTGGGACTTACGACAAGGGAAATTTTAAAAATTGAAAAAGTCAAAAGTGCTTCTGGCTTTCTACTGTTGATTAACAATCTGCATGACTGTTCAACAAAAATAGATACAAGACTTCCATGATTCCAAAGGGTTAATTACAGGATTTAAGCCTTCTCTCTCTCTCTCTCTCTCTCTCTCTCTCTCTCTCTCTCTCTCTCTCTCTGTGTGTGTGTGTGTGTGTGTGTGTGTGTGTGTGTGTGTGTGTTTCGCATTCAATTATCATGCCCTACTTTCCATTCTGTTGCAGTTATATATAAAAAAGTTTTGAGAGGAATGACTAAAGATCTATGCTAACTGTCCATGGTTTTGTGTCTAGCAGCTTGGAAAACACTGCACCTTGTGGTATATAGCTATGTATAGCAAGATAATATAGATTGTTGACATTAAGTGCTTGATCCTTTATCTATTGCCTAATCCGTCCTTGGTTTTCCTTGCCTTTTGGTTCCAGTTTTGCCTGTTACTTGTGATTAATGTAGCTGACATTTAATAAATAAACATCAAGCTATATATATTTTAATTGTTTGTTGAATTGAGTAGTGTGCACTTGTTTTGATCTGGATATAGAGAATGATTGGGAATGTGCAAACTAAATTGGAAATTACCAACAGGAACTTTTCAACAGATTAAGGATTGATAATAGATGTGAACATATAGAATTTTTAAAAATTGCCAAGATATAAATTCCCATATCTAACAGAAGTCAATAAATCCATTTAATATATTCTTTAATTTTTTATTTGCACTACTTCTAGAAAGGAAAACCAGGATTATTATTTTATTTATTTATTTTATTTTGTCGCATTTCTATGCCGCCCAACTCCCAAGGGACTCTGGAAGGCTTACAACAAAGAATAAAACAATGCGAACAATCCCATAAAAAATGTTAATAAGAAAAACATACAAACATTAAAAACATTAAAAAGTTTAAAAACGTTAAAACACATGCACTCCTATTTGTGGCCAGGTCTTGCAAGATCATTATAATGAGATCAACGACCCCAGGCCTGCCAGAAGAGCCAGGTGTTCACCGCTTTGTGGAAGGCCAATAGGGTGGGGGCGGTCCGGACCTCAGGAGGTAATTGGCTCCAGAGAGCCGGGGCAGCCACATAGAAGGTGGGCCCACCAGCCGACATTGTTTAGCTGACAGGACCCAGAGGAGACCAACTCTGTGGGATCTTATAGTCGGTGCTACAGCAATATTTCTACCACAAAGCAATGTGATTACAGAGAAAAACAATCTATTGAGTAGAATGTAGGATTGTCAGCCACAAAATGATTCCCTTCCTACCCTCCCCTTAGCGTTTACTTTAGCGAACATTGAAAAAACTGTTTTTTAAAGAATATGCAATATTTCAAGATTCATTTCAATATGTTTTGAGGTATGTAGAAGCACAATCAGAACACTTTCTGCCAACTCTTTGAAGTAGCAGCAAAGGTACAATCATTTGGAATAAAATCTAAAGCACCCTGACTCTTTTTGAAAATATGCTTGTGCCCTACAAAAGAGTCCAGTTTTTGAAGATTCCCATACCATACAGCCTTTTATTAGGTCTCCCCAAATCATTCACATTCAGCTCAAAAATCTACATTATCCTCACTCCTAGTAATAATTAAGGCAGTTTGGGTCATGAATATGGTAACTCCATGCTTTATCAATGGCCCATCTAGATAAATCTTGATAGTTCCAAGTTTATAGATTTTGCATAGATCAAGTAAACTCAGTCATTTTTTCTTAAGATTACTAATTTTTTAAATATATATATAACTTATGTCCATACACATATTTAATGGTTTTTTTTTCAGCATAAACATATGGCACCACCCAAATATAATAGTGGGATTGAACTCTTTTAAAAAATTATATATGAATTACCTTATGGTTTAAAAAAACCCCACACATAAGTAATTGAAATTATAGCTGGAAACCTGAACATTTTTATCCTATTTTCCCACAGTTTGCTTTTCAAATTAATAAGTCTAAATAAATGTCAAGGTATTTCCTTTTGAAGTTCTTAACATTTCCAGGTCTAATCACATTTATTCAGAAGTAAGTTTCAATTATCTCAGTTGGATTTGCCTCTGCATAAGTACACTAAGCCTAATTGTATTTTTGTTAACACAGTTGATTTCTCTTTATCCTTTACAATTCTTCTTAGAACTGAAGCTTTATATTCTCCCTGTGTGTTGCACTTCAAGCAATGGTGAAGGGGTGGTTATTAGATGTGGTCTCTTGTATCCTGTAGCTACTTTTTTTTTTTTTAGAAGTCCATACCCTATGTATTAAAATTCAAGTAGAATTTGGAATGCCCATACTCTCTGCTTCTGCTCTTGGGTATTAAATTTTGTTAAATGATGCAAATAGTATTCCTATAAAACTTTGCTATGGTTAAATGATGCGAATGATGCAAAATGATTTTAAATATTATTTTGCCATTCACACTCAATGTGAGGGTAAAAAGGAAGAAACTTTTAACCAATTCTCTATAGCTGGCATTGAACGTCTTCTGCTTGAACTGATTGTAGTTTAAAAGATGGGGAAAGTTGTTTGTGAAAGTCTACATCTCAGTAGCCACCTCTTGCAAGCTGTCATTAGTTCTCCAAGATCTTTTTTAAAAAACACCATGAGGAAAATCCTTTTCTAGGCCTTCAAAGTTCATGAATAGGGGAAAGTATAAGAAAAAGAAAAAAAAAACCCAAAACCTACAGAACAGGGAAAATATCTGGCCAACCACTAGAAAAAAGTAAACTCAAAAACTAGTAAGAAATATATAAAGAAACATGAGAATAAGAGAAAGAAATGAGAAAAAATATTTAACAAAATCAGAGGAAAGATTTTGGCAAAATTGTAAAATCAAATGAAGACTTTAAAAGTTTGGTTTATCCAGTGATACCAATAATAATTATTGAATTCCCAGATTTCAGAGGAATACAGGTGCATTTTGCTGATTTCCTATCTATGTAATAACAAAGCCTGATATTACTTAGCTTTTGAGATTCACTACTTAATATCTTGGGAGTCTGATGACTAGCACACCATGCCAAAGTTAAGTATACTTCATTTATTTTTTTAAAAAAAGCAATCTGCTCTAGATCTTCCTATTGAATGAAAAGTCAGGTTTGGAAGATACAAGGCTGAAATAGTCTCTTTTCCTTGTCTATGGAGATTCTCAGTCATCCAGGTCATGGTTGTCCCAAAGGTGCTTTTTCAAGAGGCAACTTGGACTTTCTTGTTTTTCTTTGAAGACATTTCACTTCTCACCCAAGAAGCTTCTTCAGCTCTGACTGGATGGTGGGGAATGAAAGAATTTATCCTCCTTGCAGACAGCTGGTTCAGCAGTTCCAAGAAAGCTGCACACCCATTTGCACTCCTCAGTTGACCCTGAGGATGTAGATAAAAATCCAAATGGCCTCAATGACTCTCTACAAGAATACAAATGGCCAGCTTTCTGCAAGGAGTATGAATCCTTCCATTTCCCACCATCCAGTCAGAGCTGAAGAAGCTTCTTGGATGAGAAGTGAAACATCTTCAAAGAAAAACAAAAAAAGTGCAGTTTATCTTTTCCTTGACATTTTTCTTTCTTTGGATGAGGAAGGCTTCTATTTATACAACCAGATGCATTGATAGATCAAGCACATTTATCAAAATGAAAAAAAAAAATGCTGTGCTGCCATACCACAAGTTCTGTTCCTTTTCTACATGTATATCAGTGGTGGGTTGCCCCTGGTTGAGACTGGTTCACAAAAACCGGTAGTAAAACCGGTGGGAAGCTCTGCCCACCAACTCGGCCGTCATCAGGAAGCTTCTGCGCATGCATAGAACCGCGCATGTGAGCAAAGAGAGCACGCATGCACAGCCCCGTTGTGAACCGGTAGTAAAAGTAAGTAGAACCCATCCCTGATGTGTATATCTCACAATAATGTATGAAAGGGGCAGGACTTGCATCTAGAATCTGCTTTCATCATGTGAGCATCTGTGAGTCTCTGTTCTGAACATATCTATCAAAATACGCATTTACCCACAAACAAAATGTACAGTAAACCAAGTTTTGAACATCCAAACGATGCCTGTGAGCTGTGTTTAATAAACTAATATGTCAATTCATTTCTTGCATGCTTTTGGGGGAAATTATGCCGGAAGAATGCAACTCAAGACCAAATGCAAAATTTGGCTTAGAAAACGCCGCGAATCTGCCTGAAAGTTATAGTAGGATAACTATGGTCAATAGTTCCATGATGAGATCCATCAAGTATCTTCATTCATGTCCCTGAACTTGTATAGTATAGATTTGATGAACTAGTATCTAAGATTATTATTTTCTAGGCTGCTATCTACTTGTTAAATTTGTTTTAATTAGAACAGCATTTGTTTTGAGACCCCTGATTGTAAAACTTTAGCAAAGGACACACTGATCCCTGGCTTCCAATGTGTGGCAAGAGGACAAGCCAGTAAATCTATGCGGGTGGGGAAGGACAGAAATCAGTTTCACAAAAACACTTGTTACAAATCTTACTTGGCTATCATCTGCAACACACATACATACACACACACACACACACACACAATACTAGGGTTTATAACCACACTTTTTAATGACAAGAAGAGGATGCTTATCTATCCCTACCTAATCTCTAACAGCATGCACATTTATAAACTTAACCGAAATATAAACAAGGCAGGCGCATATTGTTGTGGGAATGCTTCATACATCATGTTTCTAGGCATAACTATCCATCAAGTCCAACCCGCATGAGCATTAACAGTCTTGCTTTCATCCAATAAATCATTAAATGGGTAGACTTCTTTCATTTAGCTCCCTAAAGTATTAAGCACCAGACAAGTTGACTTGTTTCAGGCTTGTCAATTTTTGTGACTGATGAGGTCACAGTATAGGTAAGCCTTTTAAAATAAGTCCTTGTTCAGCTTCGAACAACCAAGCCCCGACACATAATGAATTATAAGAGAATGCCGAGCATATAAATTGACAAGGAAACCATAATTCAATGTTGATTTTTCCAGAAATGACTGTCTAAAGATAGCTTTGACTTTCTAATATTGTCCTGGAAGTCTAGCCCAGTACTCTTTCCCAGCACTTTCTGCAGATTTAAAAGTGTTAGCAGTGCCATAAGCATGATTCTTTAGAACCATTCCTCACAAAGAAATAGGGGAAATCCAGTCTCAGTCTACAACTTGCCTACACTTTTATTTATTTATATAGATAGGCAGGTTATAAAATTATCAGAATGCCAGATAATGCCAAAATTGCAGTTGGATCCTATTTTCAACTTTGTATATAAAATAATCTTGCAGTTTGCACAACTTGTTGTCATGTGATCATATGGCCGCCAATCGAGTTTTAGAGTTTTATTTGGTTTTACATTTTCAGCCTAAATTTATATTGGTTTTAGTACGTTTTTAACTTTTTTGTATTGTATTGGTTTTAAATTGGCTGTTCACCGCCCTGAGTCCAGAAGGAGAAGGGCGGTATAGAAATTTAATAAATAAATAAATAAATAAATAAATCAGTTACTATAGTACTTTACTTAGCCCACTCCAAATACCACTCTGTATAATTCAACCTACTCCTTCTTACAATGGCTCCGTGGCTTTTGGGCAACTCAAAACAGAACAGAAAGTTGCTCATGCTAAATACACTCAGCCCTTCTTCCTGAATAGAGATAGTCCTCAATTTATGACTTCAATTAAGCCCAAAATTTATGTTGTTAAGTGAGTTTTGCTCCATTATGCGACTTTACTTGCCACAATTGTTAAGTGAATCACTGCAGTTGTTAAGTTAGTAACATGTCTGATAAGTGAATTTGGCTTCCCCATTGACTTTGCTTGTCAGAAGGTCCCAAGAGGTGATCACATGATCCCAGGACACTGCAATCATCATAAATATAAGTTAATTGCCAAGTGTTTGAATTTTGATCACGTGACCATGGAGAGGCCACAACTGTTGCAACTGTGAAAAATGGTCATAAATCACTTTTTTTTAATGCTATAACTTTGAATCGTCACTAAATGAACTGTTGTAAGTCAAGGACTACCTGTACACTTTTCAATTCACAAAAATAGATTCTACATAGCAATTAAAATATTCCAGGGTGAAGCTGGAAAAACAGTATAAATTTGCTTAATGAGGAAGAACTAAGACCAGATCCAGAAGTAAAGACCAGGGACGTTGAACTAAAGCTGGCTCAGAGCTTTTACTGTTATAATGTCATAAAAATCTGTAGTGGAAATTTGTGTTGAGATGTTATTTATTTAATTTATTTGTTGCTGCCTATCTCATCATTAGGTGACTTAACATTTGTAAAAGAATCACCCCAACCTGAGGCTAAGGACAACATCAAGCTTCTTTCACCTGTTAGCCAGAAATGCCAATTGTATATTTATCCCAGTGTTGCCTCTGCTCAGACTCTGAGCTGGAAAAGTAAATTAAAATTACTCTTTACTCATGTAGATAAGTAGAGAGGATGCCTCATCAAAAGAGGAGCAGCTTAAAAAAAGTGGAGAATTACTTTACATACAATTCAAATATATTGGGGCAATAGGTAACATTCCATAATTTCTTAATATGATCTTGTTAATGCTCATCTAAATATTTTAGGAGGCATGTTTTTCACATTATAAGGAATTTTCAGAGCACAAAATTTCAAGTCAGTGTCCTTGGGGATGGTTTGAACCAGTTCTTATCAGGCTGCACATTCCTGATTCACAGTTTGCTTTGTTACTTCAAAAACATCCTAATCTACTAAAACATTACTCAAAGAAACTCCTAGTTATGGAAAACATTAGTCAAAGCCCACCCATCTCACCGTGCTGCCACCATGACATTCAACCCAGAGCTAAGAAGTATCCTCCTCTATTTTCTCTCATTGAGTCTTGAAACGTGACTGTAGAGATCAGCTATTTGGGCCCTCAAGGAATTCCCTTTCTTGTTCCAAAGTGGTTAGATCTTTAAATGCCAGTCCACTCCACCAACCCCTGAGAGGCCTTTTAGGCAAGAGTGTTGCTTGTCCCAAATCCTATCAGAATTTCTGTAGCAAATCAGAGATGTTTGATAGTAGCAATTTGGAACAGCTACTCTTCTTCAGCCAGTGAGCTAATGTACAATACTTCTAATTCTCCCTGGGTCCCAATCCCTACCTAGTTTGCACATTGCTCAGGGAAAAAAAGTGAGTGCTTAAAATGTCAGAGTTTAAGGTAGGGGTCAGCAACCTTTGGCTCTGAGCCACATGTGGCTCTTTCATCCCTCTGCTGCAGCTCCCTGTCACTGGTCAGCTCCACAATTGATAAGGCTTTTGTTTAGGACAGATAGAGGAAAAAGGATGCCATACTAGGAGGAGACTCTATGGTGGGAGAATTGGACTTCTGGTTGGCTCCAGAATTGAATGAGGGGCTTCCAGTTAGGACCTTTGTGGCTCTTTGAGTGTTTAAGGTTGCTGACCCCTGGTTTAACGGAAGATGTGTAGCCCATCAGAGGAATATTTAACATAGGTACCAGCTACCCTGAGTCCAACTCAACTCCTGGTGGAGTTGGATGCAACCTACACTTTTCTAACCCTAGCATGGAAGTGGTTTGCTATGGAATTTTCCTGGGATTTTTTTTTCTTGAGTTCTCAATCTATTTTACACTACGTTGTCTTCCTTGTTAGACGAATTCCTTCGTATCCTCCCACTCATATTGTCATCAGGCCCATCTTAGCCTCTGGACCTAGACATGAGCAGTTATTGCCAATTGCTGTGTGTAACATAAGGTAGTCCATTTAGCAAGAAATTCTGTAATAAAATGAGCAGCAGTGTGGTATAACATGCATTACAGCTTTCATAGTGAATTACAAACAATTTTCTCTCACACTATGAACACACTTCTTTCATTTCCCAAGTAAATAACTCAAGGAAATGAGTGAATGCAATAACCTGCTTATCCTTGCACATCTTGATGAAAACACCAGCATTAATCTTTGTGGTAGAACAATGGCACAGAACCAAAATAAAATTATGTCCCATTGGAGGAGGGAAAAGGGAAAGGTATGAGAGATGGCAGCAGAGATTTATTCTGTGAATCCATTCAGTGGCTAATAAATATCAAAGCAATCTCATGGAATTAAGAACATTCTAGCATATGGCAAAACTGATTCTTTTCGGCATTCAGTCTTCTGGCTACTGTTATTCTATCTAACTACCAAGATGAGCTCAGATTTATCTGGAAATTGCTGGTTATAATATGCAGATAGCTTAAGGAAACAGATTAGCCTTCAAGAGAGATCACATTAGTAAAATGATAAGAGCAAGGAAGTTCTTGCATTTTGCCCTTTATAAAAGCTTTTCTCATGATATCCAACAAAATGTTGCTACGAGGCCTATTTCTACTGTCACTGAATGTGACTTTACTAGATTGCAGCCAATTGTGCAATGTAAAGTTTATTCAATGCATTCAAAAAATTGAGCACAATTCTAATAACACATTAGTCAGTTGAAGGATGACAGGCTTCCAGAAAATCAATAAATGGCTTCTCCTGTGCACGGTAACAACAGGGGGGAAAGGGAAAAATAAGATTTATGCTGTTAGATCTGAAAATGCCCAGGGGATGGATGTGTTGATTATGTAGTACATTAGGTGTGTCCAAAATTAATTCCCAAATGCTCATCAGAATTCATGAACCATTCTTAACACGACTTTCAAACATAAGCCAATCAGACCATAATATTTTATTTAATGAGGCTCACCCAAGCTATGATTATAATTAATTATAGTTTAAATAAGCTGTGTAGTAACTTCACATATTATTAGCCCAGTAGCACCAGTTATTGATCTTACTGAACAGCAAGTTCTGAATTTGAATTGTTAAACTTTCACAAAGGTGACAAGAGGTCAACACACACATACAAAGTGATTTAAAGCTTGCCTATTTAAGCTCAATATTGCCCTTTAAATCCCTATTTAATGTGAATTTAAAATGTATATTACACCACAGTATTTCCATGCAGAACAGATAGAAGTTGGTGCAGCTATTGAAATGCTTTGCTAAAAGCTGTGTAAGGTACAGACAAACATCAGTTGGATTTGAAAATCCTGCAAAATCTTGCGAAAAGCACAATTCTACATACCTTAGTAAATCAGCTGGGCACAATTCTTTTTCCTGTTTCCATTGTTACATCACCTACATTCCTGGTTTACAGAGAAAGCTACCAGATGTACACCCACATCCACCTCAATATAACCTTTCAATACTAACTCAAATTACCACTAAACTGCAGTCAAGTTTAAATCCTCTAGAAAAATAGAAGACCTATTAGGACACAGTAGAATGCAACAACAGGATGTCAGGGTCCAAATTGACAATCTCCAGGGAGCATCACAGACTGATTCTTCACCTTTCACTCTCAATGATGGTAGGTTTCTTTTAAATAATACCTGTTTATATCTTCCCCTTACTTTAAGGGAAAAGATAGTGTAATAACTCTTCTGCGACAGAAAAATGGACATGGGAGCATATTTAAAATTCTGCATTTGGGTACTCAGAAAGTTCTAGCAGCCATCAGATCAGGAAATGTGGAGTTTCTTCTAAATCACTTGTTTATGTACATTGGTCTTTTATGCACATGTGCTCTTGGGTCACAACTCTGAATTTACCTCCAGGTTTTGAAACATCTTCTTCCAGCTATTTGACATTAAGATTCATTTACAGTATCTCATGCTTCAATATTCCTACAGAATCACTAATGTGCCAGCAATTTACATATGTGGACTCTTTCTTAATCCTCCATGAGATAAGGAAAGGAAATCTGCAGTCCAATATGTACTGTAGGTTCAAAGCTCTTCCATCCATGATATCTAATTGCTTACCAGCCAATTGAGAGAACTTCAAACTATTCATTTCCCTGTGTAATGGATCCAAAAATTTACCCAGAAGCACAATGGTGGAAGTATCAACAGCAGGACCAGACCAATCTCATATACTTTATTCTAGAAGGCTGGTGCTATTTCAAGTCCTGCCATAGTCCTTGCACTCCTCTTTCCACCTTGCTCAAAGACCCACAGCCAGGTCTCTCTTCATGACACAATTCTAGTCTCTACAACAGCAGCCCAATGCTTGTGCAACTGCAAAACCACAGCCAAATATAATATTCTGTGCTGCTCAAAAAGTACTGCTACCAGAATATTATGTCAATTCTATTACTGGTCCTCTTTGTTGCTTATCATAAGATTGTATCTTTCACAGCAGTCATTTTATTCTCTCATTTTGCTCCTTTGCTGTTTTCTTTCACCATAATATGTCTGTTCAATACAGAGCTTCCATCACAACCAATAACCAAGCCCTAAATGCACCTCTCTTGCCTCCACAAAAAACCCACATACCAAACCATTACATAATGGTTAAGCCATAAATCCACAGACCAAACTGTTACATAAATGAGGAATACAAGCACAAATGAATAACGGTTTCCCAGATGGCAATGAGGATGTAGCATTTCTCATTTTAGGAACTCCACCTATGAATGTCTGTTGTCAATGGCAAACAACAAACATTCATAGGTGGACTTTCTAAAATAAAAAAAATGACATTTTCATTATCATCTGGGAAACTGCTATTAATTTGTGCTTGTATTCCTCATTTATGTAAATACTGTGGGTTTTAAAGTTCCTGGCTAGGTCTCAGTTTTTGTCCATTTAACTCATTTCCTTTTACACAATTTGCCTTTTCTTATTCTTCTCAGAATGATGGAGAGTGATGGATATAATCAAAGAAAATAAATAAATAAATAAATAAATAAATAAATAAATAAATAAATAAATAAATAAATTCCAACCCTATCTGCATATCAGAACAAGCTAGTTTTCAATTTGATAGCCAAATAACATATTTGAAATATTAATTGATGCTAAACATACACATACACCTTGTTTTGAACATAAAGAGCTCAAAATTTTACATAAAGTCCTGTGGAAATCTGGAAAGTATAATAACTGCACTTTATAGGGTAGATTAAATCTCTAATTAGGCACACTCAAGATTTAGCTTATTATTGAACAAAAAACATTTTAAAGGAAGGAATAAATACTTCATCTGGTTCAAGTTTACAACATCATAGTGTACTAGCAACCCTATTCATAGAAAAACATCTTTAATCAATATATCAAATTAAATGCATGCTCTATATCTGGTATTAGCATTTTCAAGGACCACTATTTTCTGGTGAGCCAAAATGAAGAAAAATTGAAACTGTATGCTAAATTTCAAGTCATCAACAAAGAAAGATGAAAAATATTTGTTTAAGTTATTGAATGTGGGATTTGATTCCACAAATGCATACACAGTGCTTAAGGACATAATGAAATGTAACATGTTCCATCCATCTAAAACCAGCTTGCAAAGTACATCAGCTTTATGTACATGATATGAAATGAAATCAATTCACCGTAAAGATGCTTGTTGTGTGAAGCAGGGGGGAAAGCACAAACAGCAAAAAACTACCTTGCACTTGATGCCAACCAGATGGACCACACATCAATATATAGATCTTAGTGGTAGAGAATTGATTATTCTGTTTCTCTTTGATCTACAGGATTTTATCCAAACCCACATTGCTCTGCAATCATATACCGGTAGTTAGTAATGAGGCAGCGGGAGGCAAACTTACTAGCAAGTTAGAATGCCTAAGATTATGCACTTTTTATTTATCCAATTGAAGCATGTTTTGATCAGATCTTCATCCCAAAAGATTTCCCAAATGGCTCTTTACTGAAAAAGAATGTTATAGACTAGGAAATTAGGGCTGAGGAAAGGAAAGCAAGCCAAGATCATTCAGGCATCATATCTGAGCGACTTTGTCCTTGCTATAACAGCTATTTTAAGAAAGATGGAATGGTTACATAGCACATTGTTTATATTTTATGGAAATTAAATAACTGGTTTGGAATATTTTATCAATGCAAAGGGAACTGCTCACATTGCATATTGAAGTAATTGGGGTGATTAAGAATGGTTGATAATCTCTGCAGCCATTCTGGTTGTTCTTCCTTGGAAGGTTGGCTTGGAAACAGAAGATTCATATGCAGATACATTTGATTATGAATGTACTTGGAACCAGGAAAGGGGGGAAAGGATAAGATAAAATGTTGAACTAATCTTTGATGTCATTTTGGGCAGAGCCAGATGGCCATGTTAAAATACTATGCATTAGTCCTTGAGATAGCAGAAAAGTAGGGCAACATAACATTTCCTACCCTTATTGCTGAGCCCTATTCTGTCACAGTGATAAAGCAGGCTAGTATGGATTTACTATGGGTCAAGTCAAGGAAAATGGGTGATAGATTCACACAGCTTCATTTTGTTTTCCAGCAAGCTTTGCTTACTGGAGTGAAACCCATTATCAATCATTCTTTCTAAGATAAAGCGGACTGTGGTTGGACAAGCGTAGGCAAGTATTTGAAATTAAGTTTTTCTACTTGTCAAGTTGCTAAACTAAATAGGCATAGACATAAAAGAGGTCTCATGCAGAATAAATGCATCAGGGAAGCTACTTCCTTCCTCCTCCCATCCTCTTTCTCTAAGCTTGCAATCTCCACTAGCCAGGCTACATGTGAACAGGGATATAGCACTTTCAAAAACAGTGCTAGTCCAATTGTAATGACCTGGTTACAGGCTGATAAGGATTGAAGAAAAGGTTGGAAAAAACGTTACCAGATATCTGAACATTTTTCAGCTGTCAAGGAAACAGCCAGCTAAAAAATTGAAAGATAAATTGGTTTGAAATGAAGTAACCAAGTTGCTGAAATATCTGCAACCAAATGTAACCCCTCAAATCAGGGGTGTCAAACTCACATTGTCATGGTGTCATTACATGACATAGTGCGACTTTTCCCCCCTTCGTTAAACTAGGCATGGGTGTGGCCAGTGTGTTGTGCATCTGGCCCGCAAACAGCGAATTTGACAGTCCTACTTTAAATAAATCTTGTTAAAGATGACTCAGGAAGAATCTTGTTTCAGTAAAGTACTCTGCCAAGAGTCTGACTCCTGAAATAGTCTATTTTATACATAAAACAATCTAGACATAGGTCAGCTATCAAATCACAGGCACAAAGGAGAATCAGGAAGCCATCTTTCCCTTTCATCACTTGTTTCTCCATCATGCTTTTCTCCATTGCTGAGCAATTTATCCCATTTTCTTACTGCTAATCCTGCTCCATTGCTGCTGTAGCCACACTGGAACATAGTATAATAGAGCAACACTGCAAAGTTTCACATCTACAGTCCACTCTGTTGTTTGCTTTAGCTATTTCTGCTGTCCATTTAATATGGCTGCCTGGACAGGAAACTACTAATGGAAAAAAGGAAATTACACCACATTACATCTTAAGCTATCTTCTAAGGCAGTGGAGCAGTGGTGGGTTCCTCCCGGTTCGGCCCGGTTCTCCCAAACTGGTAGCGGTGACAATCACCAACCCAGTTCTGCCCCCTCACCCCCCCACCCCCCACCCCCAATCTGTTGCTTCCTCCTGAGTCCCAGCTGATGGCTAGAGAGAAAAAAACCTGTTTAAACTCTTGCCTCGGGGCTTCAATGGGCCGCCCTACAGATGATCAGTGTTAAAAGAAAACAAATGAGTAGTCTGGTGCCTGCAAAAATACATGGGTAGATCAGTGCCTGCAAAAATACATGAGTAGATCAGTGCCTGCAAAAATACATGGATAGACCAGTGCCTGCAAAAAATAAATAGATATATCAATACAGATCTGCAAGCAGTTAAAAACCTGGTAGACCAGTACCTCTGCTAAATCCTAAATAATTGTCACATGACCATCAAGCCATGCCCACAAAATAAGCCATGCCCAAGAACCAATAGTAAAAAAATTTAGAACTCACCCCTGCAGTGGAGATACTGGTTGCCAGTAAATTCAAAAGGAATGGAGTTGGATTGTGATGTCATGACTCAAGTTTTGTGATCTGCAGCTCTTTGCCCTTACCTGCAGATGTCTATAAATCTCTTTCCTTAAACAAAAAAAGATGAAATAAAAACTTGCCACATCTACTAAAAGAAAGAGAAGAGACAGGAGATAATCTTTGGAGCAAAAGATATGTATCACTATCCAACTGGGAAGAGAGTTTGGAAGTTCAAGATCACATAAGGCAAAATGAAATTTCAAACAAGTATTTGATGCAACAAGTAAGGAGGAAGATTTGGCATCAAAAGCATTATGATGGAATAAACAGTTTCAGTGGGAGAGGTGAAGAATAAATAAAAGAGTAAACAAAATAAGTAATAGAAAGTGAAGGAGGAATATGAATAAAATTTTTGAAATAATGAAAAGACAGTATCAATATATAGATTAAATATGCAGGGCATACATTACAATAGTGATATATGAATGAATAAAAAGTGAAATTAATTAATGAAAATTCTTCTGCAGGAAGCACCCAGAAACATCTGTCTCCAATGTGGTCCTTTTGGCTATACATACTATTCTAAAGAGTCTTTCCCAACATTAAGGATCAAACTTTTAACATTAGAATTCTTAATCACAAGCAAATCCCAAACATTTAGAGAAAGTTTATATATAAGATACCAGCTCTATACAATGTGGAACTAGCAATAAAGTGGTAGTAGAGGCTATGGTGCTTGTTTCTTTTCTTTTTTATGCAATGAGAAATACTGAAGCAGGATTAAAAAATTGTTAAATCTGAATCATAAAGCAATGGGCAATTATTAATTGCTTATGATATGTCTGATAATTACTCTCATTAAGCATTGATTTCATTCTATTTAAAAGGAAAATATTAGATGATATATTGCAACAGGTATGAGAACTGACAAGGAAAAAGTAATTTAAGAAGACAATCTTTGTTGAAAGTAAAACAGTACTCAATCTGATATCTTAAGAAAATCTATCTGTGTGGTTCCTAAGAGTTGACACCAATTTGATGGTGTATAATCAATCAAAGTTGGATATCAAATTATTTTATTGTTAAGCCTGAAACAGACTTTAATAGTTTGAAGTATAAAAAGTATAGATAATGATGATATATAGATGACAGACTAATGATGATATATGTAGACAGACTGACAGACAGATAGACATTGGATAGACGATAAATTATAATAGATAGGTAGATATAAATGATGCAGAAGATTATAGATAACTGATAGAAGATATAACTTGATGGAAAGATAGAAATTTAAGATAGAGACATATATGATGGCGATAAAGAGAGTTACTGCAATATATATATAATACTACTAGAAACATTGAATTTACCAAATATAATAGAGACACAATCACAATTTTTGGA
Source organism: Masticophis lateralis (assembly GCA_030761175.1). Classification (NCBI taxonomy): domain Eukaryota; kingdom Metazoa; phylum Chordata; class Lepidosauria; order Squamata; family Colubridae; genus Masticophis; species Masticophis lateralis. Next base: position 232,390,932 of record JAUDYJ010000002.1, read on the forward strand.
AAAAAGTCCCAACGGATTTTAGCAAAGGGGAAGGAGAGGTGAAGGATCTCTTCTGAGAAAGCAATTTTTGCCATTAATGGCAATTTTTGCCATTAAAAACTGGAAACAAATAATCTGTGATGGAACACAGAAAAAAGTAGGATTAAGAAAAAAGTAGGATTAAGCCTGTGAAATCCCATCTGATTTGAATTATCAATTCAATTTAGATCATCAGTTTTAACCATTTTAGATTATCAAGCTGGATTCATATGATTCAATTTTCTGACTCCATTTGGAAATACTGTTTATGGCTATGCGTAAAAGCCATCCAAATCAACTTAAAATTCAATGTGCTGCTTTAAATCAATTCAGTGCTTTGAGTTAGTAAGTAGATTTGATTTTTAAACTAATCAAGTTTCTGAATTTAACAGCCATGCATCCCTATTAAGCATGTATAAATATGAAACCTTTACTGTGAAATGGTTTTGCATCTTTCAGAAAAGTCTTATTTGAGAAGAAATAGAAAATGATGAAACAGACCATCACTTCACCACCCATCACCACCTGATCATCTACCCACGCTTCTAGGAAATGAAACTGTAGCAGATCTTCCATCTGACCTTTCCACACATTGAATGGCAATTTGACCCTAGGAGTCATTTTTATTTAACAGATTTTTTTGTGTGTACTAATGATTCAAATGCACAGCAAGCATTTGAAATACATTAAGTTCCTTTCTATGGGTCATCGTGAAAGCTAAATTTGGTCTAATTGTAGCCCTACAAGAAAAATGGATTGCAATTCAATTTGGGATGAAGGCTATTACAATAAGTCCTATGTTTGCTTTCTTAACAAAATCAAAGGACTAGGAGTTTTTTTTCACAGTGCCAGATATTGAAAATAATGGCTTTTACTGAACAATAAATGTAGAAGCTTTAAACAAAAATAAATGCAATGTCAATTTGGTTTGTTGAAGACACCATATTGCTATCCAAGGCAATCTAGAAATTAAGGGTACTTTTCAACCTGTGGAGAAATCAAATTCTTTTCTTCCCACACAGCTTCTGACATATTTCCAAAGTTTAAATTGCACAATCACAAGTTTTCCATCAACAGCTTTTGATAAACTTTGTTATATTCCACCCTGCAACCTAAGGGGACAAGACTCATTAAATGTTTCTTCTTTGGGTTGATAAATATAGCCATAACAGACATTAAAATGTCTTTACAATATAAAAAATTCTGGACACCTCTGCAATAAGCAGGTTGCACAGACAAAAGAAAAAGAGCCATTGTTTGAAGAGGAAATGTATGAAAGAATAAAATAAGCTTTTGAATCTGTTTAAATTAACATAAACTAGATATCTATAGCTGAGACATTGATGCAAGAATGGAGTTAGGGAGAGAGGCTCACAGTACCAGAAGCACAGTGCATGCACTGATATATTGTCATTCACATCTAAATGTATTCATCAATTTTACTCAGCAAAAGACTAAAATTAACAAAAGGAATTGAGCAGCAGCCAGGACATCAGAGTCTTCTGGAACTTTAAACATTTATAATCAGCGTTTCAAGAAAACAGGTGTTTCAAAATGCTACAATTGTGCAATGGAAGAATACCAGGTGTGTGCAATCATTCTGAAGAGGGGGCTACTTTTGAATAAATGCTTAGATTCACCAAAGGAAAGTAGAAACCTAAAATATTTGGCTCATTTAGACTCACTTGTTGGGAGAAAGAGGAGTAATTCAGTAGTTCAGAAGTAGTTGAGAAAATAAAAATGGGTTCAAAGGATTAGTGTATCTCCATTGAGTTTTATGTTAATTTTTTAAACAATATTCTGCTGAATTTTTATGATGTCATCTGGGGGATAGGGGAAGGTATTGCCAGGCTGTGTAAAAAAGAGAAATCAAGCATGATATCCATGGGAAAGAAGGTAAGAGAAACAATTACTGAAATATGCATCACAACAGAACTCTTAAATACTATGCAAAGTTGGAACACAAATACCAAAAAATAGAGGTTATATCATGATGCCACAATTAGCAGTTTGTTACTTTAGTATAATTGCGGTTAGAATAGACACACATGATTAAGTATGATGAAGAGTTGTGGTTGCCTACACCTGTAATAGCCAAATGTCTGTAGAGATTCTCAATTATTCAGGTCATAGTTGTTTCAAAGGTGCTTTTACAAAAGGCAAGTGGACTATTTTTCCTTGATGAAGAAGAAGAAAACATGTCACTTCTCATCCACGAAATTTCATCAGTTCAGAACTGATGAAGCTTCTTAGATGAGAAACAAAAATGTTTTCTTCTTCCTGCTCAAGGAAAAAACAGTCTAGTTGTCTTTTGAAAAAGCACCTTTGAGACCTGCAGTAGCCAAATTCATCAAAACTACCAGTTCCCAAGATCTTACTAGGCTTAAGAAATGTCTCAGTTGCCATTTGAAACAATTCCAATTCTGAGAGGGAAAAAAAAATAGGATTCTTGCCATTGCCCACAGGGAGTCAGTCAAATTTATAGAAGCTCCAGTCTAGCAAAAGCCATTGGTATTAGTTGTGTAGATGCAAGAGTGAAATAGTCCTGGTTCGGACCAGATTGGGTGATCCAGTAGCGATCGTGGAGGGTGGTTCAGCGGTCTGGTAGCGATGGCGGAGCAAAGCTCTGCCCACCCGCCCCGGTGTCATTACTTCCTGGTTTTAACCAGGAAGTAATGTGTTTTTCACCTTCTGCGCATGTGAAGCTCGCACACACACGAGTGAGCAAAAGTAAGTAGATTTAACCCCTGTGTAGATATTACAACAAAACTTGAGCTTCCTTTATATTTCATTGCATGCTATAGAGCAGGGGTGTGAAAATCATGACCTGTGGGCCAGATGTGTCACGTGCTGCCACCCCTGTTTTAGCAAAGGGGAAGAAAGTTGTGATACGTCACATGATGACATGTTGTCACGAATTTAACACCCCTGCTATAGAGCCTTGCATAAATACATATAAAAAATGCATTGCTAAGGGGATTATCTCAATCCATGCATATTGAATAGTTAATTGTTTTGCCAGTTTTATCTCTTCCAATTTCAGTTAAATACACTGAAACTGAGTTACATAAATGACATTTTGAATAAAAATATGATTTTAAATGAAGAATAGTCAACCATCTCCCATGAACTACAGGAGACTTTTGAGTTCCCTTTCTGATGCTTTCCCCCCCTTCAGATGATCAAATAATGGCAAAATAATATTTCACAGATTTTGAGCAGAAATCTGGCACAATAGGTTGATGATTAATGGTAATTTAGTTGTCATCCCCCATCACACACACACACACACCCGCAAAAGCTGGACTAGAACCCTCTACTACCTGAAGAATCCTAGTTTTAAAGTGTTTCTTTTAAAAAGATATGGGACTGCCTCCATTAGCACCTGAATCTTAAACAAAAAATGCAACACCCTATAATCTCATGCAATTCATGGATTTGCCATATCAGAACTTAACCCTTAAAGTAACCAGTGAAATGGAGCACATAAATCCCAAAGTATTCATTCTCTTACTAAGAATAGGAAGCATTTATGAAACCCTAAAATAAACCCAGAAATTATTTGACTGTTGTTTACTATTACTAATAAAAATGTGTGTTCTTTAGCAGTCGACTCAGTTGCAGTATTAATCCATTTTCTAATGGTTTGTGTATTCAGAACACTTGGGGTGGGGGAAGGAAGTCATTTACAATTTGTTTTAGGTATGCCAGCATATCATACTAGCTGGATTTTTAATCTGAAAATTGGTGTTTTAAAAGGAGAACAGAATGTGTCTAGATTTTACTAAAATCAGAGAAACAACAAAGGAATGGCTTATTCTGTGATTGTTTGACCTCCAATCACAACGAAATGATGAAGGGAATGAATGAGCAATCACTTCAATAAATGAAGGAAAGACCAGCAAATATCTTTTACTGGAAACATATTTGAAAATGCTTTCCTGGGAATCATAGTTGACATCTCTAACAAGGCAGGAATATCCCCTGATTCAGAGGCCAATTCCTTCCAGGCTATTTTTGCTTTGGTGACCAATACCTTCTAATAAATCCAGTCTGATGGCATCTTACCATCAGTCAAGTAGCTCTCTTACCATTAGAAGCATAGTCAGGATTGATGATCAATTCCAAGCTGAGCTGAAGGCATTCAACTATATTAGGAATTTAGAGTTTCCTTCCTTGAGAGAGCAAGAAAAGTGTGTACCCAGATCTTTTCTACTACATTGTACATATTGGATTAATGAGTTTCGGGAGAAATCCAAACTTCAGTTTTTCATCTTCTAATATCTTTACGTTTCCAAAAGTGAGAGTGGACACATATGGGAGGAAACCAGCACTTTTGAATCTGAAGCAAGCAATGCCCTTATGCCTCATTAATATGTGCTTCAACTCTGGCTTAGAGCAAAATAAAGTCTGAAATTATTTTGGATGTTCAAGTTTCTAGAGAGACTGTGATGAAGCTAATGTACTGCCTAAAGCATTATTAAAGCTGTAACACACTCCATAGCCTTTCACAGCATGGTATACTTGATCTAGTGACTAATGCAAGAGAAGAAAGCAAGGAACAATGAAAGAGGGATATTAATCTAGCATTTTTTCCTGCTGTCATTCCTCGGACGTGCACTATTTTATTATTTTTTTTACAAACCTTTCTCTTTATACTATATTTTGCTACCTTTTTATTTAAAGTCAGGATCATGCTGCAAGATATGGTAAAGCTGAGTTGGAATTTGTAGTTCAATGAGTTGCAGGAAACCAGGAATTTCTCTAGCTATTGTTTGAACTAGGCCATTCTAGTAGATGATCTGAAAAAAGGTAGCACAAATCCTGAGGGGGAGAACTTGGCTGCTTTAAGAATGACTCAACTCCATTTAAAAGCATCAAGTTTTTTTCAGACTCATATAGAAGCTTAAAAGGATGGGTTGCTTTAATGAATAGGGCAGAGATGTCAGGTTAAAATAACTTCCACAAAAGTCTGAGGAATTGCACTGCACAGCCTTTATTCTGAAGAAAGCATGCAGAGCCCTAATACCAATGTTTAGGATAAAGAGTATATTTGGGGCATACTATGCTAATTCTGTCATTTTTATGATGCCCATTTCCTAGGCCAAATAAATAAATGAATAGGCTGGTAAAATGCAGTAGAACTGCATGCATATAGAATTAGGCTGTGACAGCCTTCCGCAAATAGATGAGTGAGAGGTCTAGGAATAATGCCATCACAGTACTAATAACTTCTTGAGAAAAAGGATACCACTTCATCTACAAGTGGAAATTTAAAACTCCATATTACTTTTGAGTACAGTGCCTACAGCCATTTTATTTATTTTTTATTTATTTTAGAAAATTTAAAATTTATTTATTTAGAAAATAGTCAATAGTCATTTGTTACCAGAGTAATGTATTAAGTAAGGGAAATTGAACAGTTAAGTAGAGCATTTCTTAAAAAATATTCTACATGTTATTTTAAATACAAGAGCATGATCCAATGGCTAACATATGAGGGCATGACCTTTTGGATCTAAAATCACTACTTTTAGCACCAATTCACCAGCTGAAATAGAAACAGAATGGAATTCTGCTTGGGTGGGAGAACTGCTAATTGTTCCAATAGCAGCTAGAATTTTAAATTATCTAGCGACATGACAGATTATTTGATAGATACAAAGGAGGAGTCATCAAAATACTTCACCCAGAGGACAAATGGGTGCAGTCCTATGCACAGCTTTCTAGACATATCTCTTCTGAATCCTTTTGCTCCCAGGTTTACTGGATCTACTGTGTAACCTGAGCTTTACTTTCCTCCAGTTTTACTTAAAGCAGCAGCTGAGCATCTGCTTCAGGACTGTACTGAAGAAGGAGGAGAGTTAATTTTCTCTCACACATAATTGCTTCTTTAGGGAAATCAGGAAGCACGTAGCAAGGAGGACATTTAGATGAGCAACAGGAGTTTTTAAAAAAGTTTTTAATCCTTTCTTTTTGAGGAATACTTGGAATTGCAAATCTTTCACAAAGGTAGTAGATTTGATGATGATTCTGCATCAGCCTCCCTTACCCTGATGTCCTGAAATTTGTTTAGATTACTCTACTATTTCCAAGGCTAGAGAATTGACAGCTCCTCTAGTAGTTTGACCTTTTGACTTCTCTCTCTTAACGGAACTCTGGGAGATGGGCCATTTCCAAACTTCTTGATTATTATGCTGGTAGAGGAGAGGTGTTCAGGCAGATATTGGATCTCTAACTTGAATAAAATTTGAAAGTGAATAAGAAATTAGAATTAGAATAAGAAATTGACAAAATTAAATGGAATTTACCCTCAACTTTATCACAAAAGAGCTAGATAGCAATATAGTAACATAGTACTGCATACTACTACATAGTAAGTATATAGTAACAGGATAGCTTTTTTTCCCTTGTAAAGATTAACAGGCCTTAAATCTTTAAAGTATATAGGTATATGCTTTTATTTCTACCTATATTATAGTGAAATAGACTAGAAAAAAATCTACACTGAAAAATGAATGAACAAAAAAAGCCCTAAATTTATTACAGTGATTAGATAAACCAAATAACAGCAATATATCTATGTAAGCATAAATATCTATATTTGATTAATTCAATCATTGAGCTTATCATTTAAATCTGGTACATAAATGATAGAACATAATATATCATCTTCTAATTTTTAGACATTCCTTAAAATCAAGAGAATAAGTTTTTCCCCAGGTATGTAGGAATGACCTCTGCTGCTGCATTCGAAGCTTGATAAAGCTTTCAAAAGATGAATTATATTTAGGAATATAATTCAACATATGAGTAATCTGTTGACATGTAAAAATTGTATTAACATACACTTGCATTTGAAACCAACTATATACCTGAATTTCCTAACTAATGAGTTATATTCTATCATACACTAGAGGACACAGGTGTCAAACTTGATTGCATCATGTGATGTATTATGATGTATCATGACATTTTTTGCCTTTGCGGAGCTGGGGTGGGCATGGCCTGCGTGTGATGCATCTGGCCCACAGGCCGCCAGTTTGACAGGCCTGCTATAGGAGTTAAATGGAAATAACCAGATGGCTTTTATATAAATATTATAAAAAAATTAATTAATGAATTCTTCCAAGTACCTAGATACTCCAGCTTAGTTCCACTTGTAACCACTTATTCTTTTTGATTAACCTCACTGTAGAAGAGTGTTCCAATGCCCTACTTTTTACAAGACACACCTTCCAGTGTAATTATCTACCTTGTAATTTGAAGAATCTTTGACACTTTCCTGATGCCAATCACTATCTACTGTCTTTGTTTCAAATCACAATATTTAATTTCCCTCCAGAATAATGGGAGACAAAGCCTAAAAGATTTTACTGTGCTTGAGATTGTCCTAGGACAGGGTCAGAAAAATAGCAATAGTATTTAAACTTATATCACTTCACAGTGCTTTACAGCCCTCTCTAAGTGGTTTTACAGAGTAGGCATATTGCGCCCAACAATCTTGGTCCTCATTTTACCTCAGAGGGCTGGAAGGCTACTTAACCTTGAGCCAGTGAGACTTGAACTGCTGGCAACTGGCAGTCAGCAGAGTTAGCCTGCAGTACTGCATTTTAACCACTGTGCCACCACACCTCTTAATGGGAGATTGCTGCTTTAATATGGGTACAACTGGGGCAACTTAAGTCTCACTCATCAGCCAAGGACAAGAAAAAGGTACTTTCATTGGAAAATTGTAGATATACCCATGCATATTTGTCCCATCGTTAGGTACAAATAAGACTTCTTACTCTCATGGAAATATTAAATGCCACAAAAATGGCCCACTCAATATCTTTTGAAGCAGGTAAACGGATCTCCCATATTAAATGGAAAGGCATGTAAGTGCATCTCATAGATCTGGATCTGTTTTATTTATTTGACTACTCCATTATTTATGGACTAGCCATTTCCCAGCAGTTTGCAGACAGAAAAATAAACCAAACAATACATCCATCTAATCTAACCTAAGGCAGTCGTCGTGCCATTTACACCCACATGCCCCCGGAACAATATCATTTTAAAGACCTCTAGGGATGCTCAGCATACTCCACGATCACAGAAAGTGATCCAAATCTAGGCAGGAAACATGGCCCAATAGATGCTTTGTGGTAAGCCATGCAAGGCTTTAAATGGGATAAGCACTAAACTGGATCTGGAAACAAAGATGTGCAGAAATTGTATCAGAGATGTAATATTACCAAATCAACAAAAACCACTTAGTAAAAAAAAAAACAAAAAACCACATTTTGGACCAGCCGAAACTTCTAAATCATCTTTAGAAGCAGTCCAATGTAAAGTATATTACACTAATTTATGTACAAAGTAACATGGTCACTGTTGCTAGGACACCTCCATTTATGTATGATAATATATGTGCATCTCTATCTCTTCTATATCTGTCTGATCATATGGAAGTGATTATGGAGCTTCTAGTTTAAATTTCTCTGTGAGCGGATAATAAGACAGGTAAAAATGCTTACATTGACAATGTGGCAGCTGAGGGACTCAGAGAAGTTCATTGTACTCTATGGAAATTTTAGAGTGGGAATTTATTTCTGTCTAGCACTCAGCTTCCACTACATACTGTACTTCTGCTTTTAAATATCAGAAAATGGAGTCTTGAAAGATTCTATGTTGGTTCTATCAGGAATCCATTGGTGACCTGGGAAATATATTTTCAGGAAGAAAATATATCTTTTAAAGGAAGCATATTTATGTCTTCCCTCAGACGTTGCCAGACCCCCTTGGAAACTGCCAGAACTTCATCTACTGAAATTCTGTAGAAGAAACTAATGGAAGTTCCATGTGCTGAGACTAAGAAGCACTGTGAAAAATTATCTTTCTGCCTTCCTTTCCCTGCTATTATTCTGTCCAGAAATCATTCCCTGATATGTGTATTAAGATTCCTCCCAATTGGCTTGAACAGTTGCACTTATCCCAAGTGAAAGATAGCACAGATCAAAACATCCCATTAGAGTGGAGGAAGGCTTCACATAGGAGATATTTAAAATGCATCCCTGTGGCTCAAAAAAATCCACCACTTAAAAAGTCTGACTGCTTAAAAAGTTCAAATTGGGTTCAACCAGAAAAACAGTTCTTATCTTCTCCTGCTGTTAGGCAGCCATTTGCAAGATATTTTGCTTCCTTAGCTTTCAGTTGAGGAAAGAGACCATTATTACACAGAGCGGACTTCTTGCTTAGTACACTGAAAAAAGTATATTGGCAAGAATGAAGTTTCGTGTTTTGTATCCACACATAGTATTTGTAATTTAATCTTTTAACATTCCTGTTATATAAGTGTAATTTAAAAAATAGACTTAAACATTTTGCACAAATATTTTAAAACAAGTTATATGTCCCAAAAAAGGAGAGGGAAGATTGCTTATTCTGATTTTGATTGATACAGTTTCTGTTTTGCCAAAAATATCTACGTAAATGTTTGGACCTGCAGAAGGTCCTTAGTTGGGTTTATTTCTCTGTTAAATTGCAAATCATCCCCAATTCTATCTTCCATTTTATTCTAGGCTGTAGTTTTATAATGAAAATGAATATAAGGTTTGGGTAGAGTTTATTTCATTTATTAATCAAATTATATTGCTACCCTTCTAGCAAATTGTAATTCCAGGCAACTAACAATTGGTTAGGAAGCCAACCAAATCATTCTCACAATTCTCTTAGAACATGCTCATCCAACCTTCTGGTCTGGTGCTTTCTAGTAAATCCACTTTTTAAAAACCTTATGAAAAAACATAACTTGAGATCATTACAATATCTGGATTATACTGTTCCAGGGCAAGCAATCATTTATCTCATTGTATAGTATAGTTTCATAGAAGGGACCTGGAATATGCCCACACTGTTGGAGCTTGTGGGACCTTATGGAATGACAAGAAATAATCAGAGCTAAATCATCCAGCAGATTCCCAGTTTTCAAAAGGGCTTTTAAATGTAATCAGCATCTAAAATCACACCTGGAAGCCTATAGAGAGCCAGTGGAGTTGCTGGAATAGTAATGTTATATGGTATATCACAGTACATTTAGAGCTATCCAGATTGCTGCATTCTGTATCCTGTTAATACCACTTCCAAATCATCTTCCAAATGCTTCTGAATGATCTTCAAGAGCAGCTCCATTGTAGCACACATTGTAAAAATCTAAATGGGAGTTTACATGACACTAGTGACAATAAGCAGTACCTCCTGATATAGGAATGATTATAATTTACACAGAATATATTTGTGCAAAGGTCTACATGGCCATGATTGACCCTTGTTCTTTGAGCAGGATCTAAAAATCTAAGAGATAGTGGGTTAGGCACTTGTTCTGTCAAAAGAGTGTTTACCTCAATTAGAACTAAACATAAAAGATCCCCACCCAGATTCACAACCTCTAAAACCCATAGCCACTCAGTTTTTCTATGATTTCAGTCAAAAGCCATTTGTTTGTTTGTTTGCTTCATAGAAAAATGATAATTTGTTGGCCAGGGCAAAGTTGTGTTGGTGAATATCAACATACTGACACTATTTAATCTCATGATGACAGATGAAGTCATCTAATGGCTTCATGTAGATATTAAATACATCAGTCTATAGCACTCTATAGCCAGAGACTAGCTTAGAATGTATGTGAGCAACTCTTTCTAATGCATGCCTTGAATAATCTTCACAGAAACCTGCTGTTGTTTCTCTGGCCTTTTCTTTTGCAAGAAGGAGTAGGGTTGCTAGCTGCTAATTGACAAACACAGGAAAATAATGATGTTTTTCTGAGCTTATTGCTGCAAATTAATCCTTAATAAAGACTTTGTGCTTGGTTAGTCCACTTGTTCTTTTCAATCACCAGCAGTGTAGGTATGTCTTCTGCTGTCTCCCCAAATTCCTTTCTAAACTAGGAAGTTTTCAGATTCCATAAATAAAAGAGTCTGTACAGGCATGACATCCAAGGCCATCACTGTTTTCTTATTCTAAGACACAAGGGAGTCTTAGAATGAATATGCAACAGAGCCTTTGAGAGTAGAATATACCCACAACCCACAGCCAAAATTGTCTTGATGATATATGCCAGATTGGTCCTCTTATACCTATTAAGTCTTGGATGAAGAAGTCCTATTTAGAAGCCAAATAGTACTGGCATTTAGTAACAATAACTAAAAACCTGCACTTATTGACATTGGGGCAGAACTCAGGGAGCTGTTAGCATGGAATCAATACAAAACACCAAGATTACTTTCCTTGCATATAGCCTTCCAATGCTTCATGCCATACTGCCCTTGTCCATCACCACAATTTATCTTGCTGTCTGCCTCTTCTTCCTCTACACAGTAGAATCCCAACTCCTGAAATCTTTCTCCAAGGTCAAAGCCTCATTTCAGTGTCCTATCTAGTCAGCAGAGTCCACTTTCCTGGAATGCTTCTGCACAGCAGTTAGCATCCATTAGCCATAGACAAGAAGAATTCCCATCATTTCTTGTTTATATACAATGGTGGGATTCTGCCGGTTCTAGGGGGTTCGGCCGAACCCTTTGTTAAATTGCTGGCTCACCCCGCCCTTTGCCCTGCCCCTCTGCACCACTATTTATTGCCAATATATAGTGGTGGGTGAGGGGCGGGCGAGCCAGCAATTTAACAAACGGTTCAGTGTTTTTTTGTAATTTTATTGGCCTCACAGCACACTGAACCCTTTGTTAAATTGCTGGCTCGTCCGCCCCTCGCCCCACCCCGCCTCCCAGCCACGCAGCGCCAGCCTATCCTAGCCAGGGATAGTTAATTGTGTAAGGTGACCAGACCAGTCCCGATTTTTAACAATTTGTCCCGCGTCCCGGGGTGTTTTTAAAAAGCCCCAATTTTCGTCGGTTCCTTACCCCGCCCATTCCCAATCTATTGCTGCCTCCTGAGTCCCTCAACATAGGTTAATTACCTATGTTGATTAGATCGGCCTCCGACTCTCAGCTGATTTGCTCTCAGCTGTTTTGCACAGAGGTCTTTTGCTAGCTGCAAAGAGTCCTGGAGCAGATTTTTTTTTCTCCTTGTGCAATTCAAGCTGAAAACGAAAGTGAAAGTAAAGCAGGTTGTTGGCTTGGCTGTTTGCTTGCAACGTTGGAAAGGCAGATTTCTTTTCTTTTTCCTCATCAAAAAAGGTAGGTGCAAACAATGGGAAATTTATGGCAAATGGCAAAAGAGGAGAGTTCAAGATTTTAAAACACAAAAGAAAAAAAGCTCTATTTAACTAGGGAATTGTAATAATTGAGATACTATTAATTGTATATTATGTTGAAAGCAGAAATGGTTAAATTGTGGAAGAATATATGGGCGAAATTATTTGGTTTATTATTGGTAAATATAATTAATTGATTTATAAGAAATTGGATTGCATGGAAATAATTGGAATATTCATGCTCGTATTGATTAATATATAAAAAAGATAGTTATAAAACTAATTGATTTATATTAAAATGTTGAATTTGTATTAAACAACTGAAATATTACATAATTAACCAATGTGAGGATGGATATAAAAATAGATGACAATGGGAAGGGGTATAATATAGAATAGAAGGAAAAAATTGAATTTGATTAAGATTGGAGATGAGGAAGAAGGGTAATATTGATTTTTTTAAAAAATAGACGAGCAATAAATATGGCAAAAAGGAAATATAGAAATTGTAAATTTAATTGAAATGACTAAACACTGTTTAAATTTGTCAACCAGCCAAAATTCTCTGTTCAAAGAAAATACATTTTATGTTTGTATGTTTGTGTTTCTAATTATTGCTATTTATTCATATTTGTTTTCTTTTATTCTTTAAAGTTTAACAATTCATTCTTAATATCTTTATATTTGTTTGGGGTTGGGTTTCTTCCCTTTCATCTTTTTTATTGTACAGCAATCTTTCTCCTCAAACCTACCACCTCTCTCTTTTCTTTCTTTCTTACTTTCTCTTTGCTCCCCTCTTATCTCCTCCCTACTTCCTCTTCCTTTCTCCTTCTCCTCCTCTCTTCCTCCCTCTCTTACCCTCACTCCTACTCTAATTTCCCTTCCCTTCCTTCATCCCTCTCTATTGCTGTATCCTTTTATGCATATGGACTACTCAGAGGGCTGAAAAAGTTATTTTTGACTGGTCCTCGCACTTTTGACCAGTCCTCGAATTTATGGTTGTCCTCACATTTTCTGTTTTTGCCCTATCTTGTCACCATGGTGAAGAGAAACATTCTTGTTAAGAATGCTACAATGGGCATAAATGATGACCAGTCATAAATGCGAAGACTGGTCAAAAGTGCAAGGATCTGTCAGAAATCCCTTTTTTCAGCCCTCTGGGTAGTCCTTTTGTGCATATGGACTACTCAGAGGGCTGAAAAAGTTATTTTTCACTGGTCCTCGCACTTTTGACCAGTCTTCAAACTTACGACTGTCCTCACATTTTACGTTTTTTGCCCTATCTTGTCACCATGGTGTAGAGAAGCAGTTGTGAAATGATGACATGGTTGTTAAGAATGCTGCACGGGCATAAATGTGAGGATGGTCATAAGTGTGAGGACCAGTCAAAAATGCGAGGACCAACTTCCGGTTTTCGATCGCCTCGTCGTAGGGCGGCTCGTTCGTTCGGCCGCCGCCCCCGCCGCCTGTAGAGCCACTTTTTTTGCAAAAAGCGGCTCGGAACGCTCCCCTTTTGTTATAAGGGGGAGCGAGAGTGGGCAGCAACAGGTTGAGCCCAAAAAGTGCAGCCAGGGCAGTCTCTGAGCCCTGGCTAGCGCTTCTTGTTGGGGCTCCCTCTTCAAGCTGCTGGATCTCCGAGCGGCGCGGGACTTCTGCAAGCCAGAACAAGACGGGGAGGAATCGTTAACGAACGAAGTTAACTTTCAAATGATTGACAGCCAGTTTGGTGAGACCTGAAAACTCTTTTTTGATAAATATATGGTTTCCAAATGACTTTTTTAACTTTGAAAAGCAAGCTGTCTGGATGCAAAAGTGCCTGAAAATGGCGGCTGATTAAAACAGAGTCAGTGAAAGCGGAAAGAAGAAAGTGTAATAGGAAAGAGAAAGTGTGCCTGCCTGTAATTGGACTGTGTTTATTCATAAGTTTTACAAGTTCTCTATTGCAAAAGTTAATGATTTTATTCCTTTTCTGCAAAACTGGGGAGATCAGGAAAAGGAGGAAGATTTTTTTCTTTTCTTTCAAGATTTAAGATTTGTTCAGGCATGGCTTCAAAGAGAACGGGGGGGGGGGATTCCCCCACACATCAGACAAAGGAAAAGTCAGTTCCAGCTTTAAAACAGCCAAAACAGTCACAGGACAGTGAAACAGAAGACTTGAAAGCATTTTTACATAAATACTTGGGAGAGCTTTCTGGTCAAATGAGTAAACTGGATGAAAGGATGACTAAAAATCAAAAAGAAATGAAGGTGGTGGTGGGGGAAGTGAAGGAGTTGGTGGAGGAAAAAACTGAAGAATTACATCAGAGTGTGGCTAAAGTAGCTACAGTTCTCACTGATGCTTTACTGGTGATTGAGAAAAAAGTGGAGGATTTAAATCTTGAAGTGGAAGCTAACAAAAAAGATGTAAAGGAACAGATGTTTAAGGTGGGGGTGCAGAATCAGAGACTCGAAGAGGAGGTTACTATGCTTCAATTTCGGAATATGGAGTTCGCTATAAGATTAAGAGGCTTAAGGGAGAATAATCGTGAAAACCTGAGGGCAACCTGTGTGGAGGTGCTGGCGAAGATTTTAAAAGTTGAACCAGAGGTGATTGATAAAAGAATTGATAAGCTGTACAGAGCTAATTCACGTTTGGCGAAACAGAGGAACTTGCCAAGAGATGTGGTGGTTTACTTTACTGAGAGGAAATTGAGAAATGATATCTTGCAGTGTTCTTTCCAGACCACGGTCTTGCATGAAGGCAATCAAATTGGGGTTTATAAAGAGTTACCACCAAAGATGTTAAGGGATCGGAAAGATTTTGGCTTCCTGGTGAATGAGTTGAAAAGGCGGCAGATCCCATTTAGGTGGGATGTTCCTGTTGGTATCGTTTTACGCTATGAGGATGTGAGATATCGTATTAATTCTGTGGAGAAGGCGGAACAGTTCTACAATAATGTCTTGAAAAAACTTTCTATATCACCCCGCTCTTCTATACTTTTACCTATTGAAGATATCTCAGTTGAGAAGGCTCCTCAAGAGGGGATGTTAAAAGAAGGTCAAGAAGTACCAAGGGAGGAAATTCTAGGTGCGGTTGGAGGTGTTTTAGAAGATTCTTTAATAGAATTTCCTGAGGTGAAACCAAAGCAATCTAGAGCCACAAGAGAGGTGGAGCCTGATCTGGACTTATTGATGCAAGAACCTAAGGATCAACGTATAACTCGAGCTGCAGGGAAGCAAAGATTGGAGACACACCAGGGGAAGATGCCACAGGAGGAGAATGGAACAAAGGGGAAAAAATTATACTCTGAAGCTGTGGGAGGAGCAAGACCGAAGACGTCGGCGGTTGGCGAGAGTCTTCGTGAAATGCTTAAAGGGCTTCGACCACCTTCAGAATGACGCTTAGAATTTTATCATGGAATGTGAATGGCTTGAACTCATCGCAGAAAAGAAGAAAAATATTCCACTATTTGAAACAATATAATAATGATGTTGTTTGTTTGCAGGAAACTCATATTAGAACCCAGGATCAGAAATTTCTAATTTCAAAAATTGGATCACATTTTATATCTTCCAGTGTGGCTAAAAGGAATGGACTTGTTTTTTATATTTCTAAAAGAATATCAGCTAAACTTATAGAAGCGGATGATGAGGGGAGATATATTGCAGTTGCAATAACTGTACAGAATGGTACGATGCTTTTAATTGGTATCTACGCCCCGAACCAGCAGCAGGAAAGTTTTTACAAAATGTTGAATGATAAAATATTGCAATGGAATTATAAATCCTTTTTGATTATGGGTGACTGGAACGGGGTGATTGATGCAACGCTTGATAAAAAGACACTTGCCAAAAAAGGAAATAAGCTACCACAGACTTTTTTTTCATTGAAAGAAGAATTAGAGTTGAAGGATGTTTGGAGAATTCATCATCCTAAAGAATTGGACTTTACTTTTTTTTTCAGATAGACACAAATCCTTTTCGAGAATTGATTTCATGCTGGCTACTATGGACTTACTTACTATGGTGACCAAAACAAAAATATTACCTAGAACTTTAACAGATCATAGTCCAGTGTGGTTGGAGATTGATTTGGGCAAGAGAGAAAGGAGATCTTGGCGTATGAATGAAAATATATTTAGACACGAAAAGTATATTATGGACCTTAAGAAACATGCTAAAGAATTTTTCGACATCAATTTGAATAAAGGTACCCCCATTGAAATAATATGGGATGCATCTAAGGCTTATATGAGGGGTGTATTGATACATATGAATTCTAGAAACAGATCAATACGTCAAAAGTCAAGAATAGATTTGGAGATAGAGATAAAGGAAAAAGAGCAATTGCTTATCAAGAACCCGACTGATGAAAAGGTACTATTAACGATAAAACTTTTGAAAGATCAATTTCAAATGTTGAGGGCTGATCAAACAGCAACTAATCTGCAATTTGCTAAATATAATACCTTTTGCAATGCCAATAAACCTGGCAGATGGTTGGCTTATACTTTGAGGAAAAAACAAAATTCTCGTATGATAAATACTATTGAGTATAAAGGGAAACGAGTGCATCAGCAAAATTTAATACATCAAGCTTTCTTAACTTATTATTCCAAATTGTATCAAGCTGATAAAGTTAAAGTAGATCTTATTGATGAATATTTGCAGGCAAAGAGAGTTACAAAAATCTCTAGTACACAAAGTGATAGACTGGACCGACCTATAACATCGGAAGAGATTTTATATGCAATAAAACAACTGAAATTATCTAAAGCTCCTGGGACAGATGGTTTGACGGCAGTATACTACAAGACTTTGCAAGAGGAACTGGTTGAGCATCTTAAGGAATTGTTTTGTCATATTCAGCAGGGGGGTAAAATACCCCCCTCGTGGAAGACGGCTTTTATTTCACTGATACCTAAAGAAGAAGAATCTGCTAAACCTGAAAATTTTAGACCAATATCTCTCCTGAATACGGATTATAAAATTTATGCTAAAGTGTTAGCCAACAGATTGATGCCAGTTATTCAAGATGTGATTCATGAAGACCAAGCAGGTTTTATAGAAGGCAGATACATGAAGGACAATGTCAGGCAACTCATAGATTTGTTGGAATATCTTGAGGAAAAGAAACAGATCCCTGCGGTGCTGGTGTTTCTGGATGCGGAGAAAGCCTTCGATCGAGTCAACTGGGATTTTCTAAAAAAGATTTTGCATAAAATGGACTTTGGGGTAAAGTTTATACAAGCAATTTCTGCAATTTATCAAGATCAGACAGCACAGATTATTATTAATGGCAGTTTGACCACCAATTTTAATATACAGAAAGGGACAAGACAAGGCTGTCCATTATCTCCATTACTTTTTATTTTGACTTTGAAAGTGCTGTTGAATGCTCTACGGGACTCGGACAAATTGAAGGGAATAGTTGTAAGGCAAAGAGATTATAGAACGAAGGCATTCGCAGATGATCTGATTGTTACCCTAACACGACCTTTGGAATCAATCATACAGATGAAAAACATTATAGAGGAATACGGTCTGGTTTCAGGTTTTAGCCTGAACCAGAAAAAGACTAAGATGATAGTCAAAAATATGATGGAACCACAAAGGAAGGAGCTTGAAAGGGTGGCAGGCTTTGAAATAGCTACAAAGGTGAAATATCTAGGGGTCCAAGTTGCAGCATCTAATAGAAAACTCTTTCAAAATAATTATGAAGAACTTTGGCATAAGATTCAAAAGGATCTTGATATATGGAAGAAGCTGCAACTTTCTTTGCTTGGTAGAATAGCAGCTGTTAAGATGAATGTTCTACCTAGATTTTTGTTTTTGTTTCAAATGATTCCGGTGCTCAAAAATAATAAGTTTTTGATGGAATGGCAAGCAGGTTTAAATAAATTTATTTGGAATGGGAAAAAACCAAGAGTTAAACTTAAGATTATGCAAGATGCTCGTGAAAGGGGTGGCCTTAAAGTTCCAAATCTACGTTTATATTATGAAGCGGCAGTATTGATACAAGTTGGAGATTGGATTGGAACAACTAAAAGAGAAATTTTGAATATAGAAGGCCATGATCTGCAATTTGGATGGCACGCATATTTACTTTATGAAGATAAGAGAGACAGTGTATTTAATAGACATATCTTAAGATATGCTTTGCTGAGAGTCTGGAAGAAGCACCAGTACCAATTGGATTACAAAATACCTTTGTGGTTGGATCTTGGGCATATTATGCCAAAAATAAAGTCACTCGGGGGGTTGTTGTATAAAGAGATACTCTTTAATGATGGGGGTAGATGGTGTTTGAAGTCCTTAAATACCCTGTTGGAAGAGGGAGTGAACTTAACTTGGTTGCAGTATTTTCAACTTCAAGCAAGATGGAGAGAAGATCAGAAAATTGGATTAATGCTACACGAAGAAGATTTGGTGACTCAGATAAAACGTAAAGGGCCGATGCATATTAAACGAGTGTATAATTTGTTGTTAGAAAGAGATTCAGAGGGTGAATTAGTTAAGGACTGTATGATAAAATGGGCACAGAATTTTGCAGAACCAGTAATGTTGGAAACATGGGAAAGGATTTGGGTCCAGAATGTTAAATTTACACAAGCACAGAACTTGAGGGAAAATTTTTATAAGATGTTTTATAGATGGCATTTAGACCCAAAAAAATTATCATGTATGTATCCAAATGTTCAACCTAGATGTTGGAGGTGCGATTGTTTGGATGCAACATATTTTCATATTTGGTGGACATGTAGAAAGTTGAAATCATTTTGGATTAAACTTTGGTGGGTAATGCAGAATATTTTGAAGAAGAAGTTGGAGTTTTCCCCTCAGCTTTTTTTGTTGGGAATAGTTAAGGGCTGTTCAGTAACCGATACTAGATTAATATTGCATATGATTACGGCAGCCAGATTATTGATAGGTCAATACTGGAAGAAAGATAAGGTGCCTACTATAGAGGAATGGATATTGAAGATGTCTAATTTGGTAGAGATGGCAAAAATTTCTAAAGGACAGGACCCATGAAGCTTTTGTTAAGGAGTGGAGGAAATGGGTAGAGTATATGAAGAATAAATACCAAAGTAAGAAGTTTCAATTAGTGCTCAGTTGAATTAGAATTTTAGTTAAACTTAAATGTAAGGCATTGAATATGAAATATCTGGTTTATTATTATTAATAATAGTATTAAAAGTATTAAATAAAAGTATTAAATGATATGAATGAAGAATGGTATAAGTTAAATGAGTGGAATTATAGTAAAGGTTATATATTATTGATGATGATGTTTAAAATATTTTTCTAGATTTTTTAAGTATGTTTAGAGAATTGAATATGAAATATCTGGTTTATTATTATTAATAATAGTATTAAAAATATTAAATAAAAGTATTATTAACTGTTAAAGAGAAATGTATAAAATGATATGAATGAAGAATGGTATAAGTTAAATGTTTGGAATTATAGTAAAGGTTAAATATGTTTAGAGAATTGAATATGAAATATCTGGTTTAATTTATAAGTTGGATGTTTAGATTAAATGTTAAAGAGAAATGTATAAAATGATATAAATGATAAAGTAGGTTAATAGATTTTTTATGTTAAAAAATGTTAGTATGTGATGATGTTTAAAATATTTTACTAGAGGGATCTCACCTTTAAAGATTGTTAAATATGTTAAGGTTGATGTTTGCTAAACAGCGGAAGTCAAGGGGGGGAGGGAGGGATAGGGGGGTTAGGGTGGGTTATGTGGGGGGTGGGGAGAGGGAGGGGGGTTTTATAAATGTAATGTAAAACTTTTTCAATAAAAAAAAAATGCGAGGACCAATCAGAAATGACTTTTTTCAGCCCTCTGAGTAGTCCCTATGTGCTTATGGACTAGTCAGAAGGCTGAAAAAGTTATTTTTGACTGGTCCTTGCACTTTTGACCAGTCCTTGAACTTACGACTATCCTCACATTTTACATTTTGCACCCTATCTTGTCACCGTGGTGAAGAGAAGTAGTGGTGAAATGACTGACACGGGTGTTAAGAATGCCGCAACGGGCATAAATGTGAGGATGGTCATAAGTGCGAGGACCGGTCAAAAGTGCGAGGACCAGTCAGAAATGACTTTTTTCAGCCCTCTGAGTAGTCCCTATGCACATAGCCACACCCACCCGGTCACATGACCAACTAGCCACGCCCACACGGTCACATGACCAGCTAGCCATGCCCACTCGGTCACATGACCAGCTAGCCATGCCCACTCGGTCACATGATCACCAAGCCACAACCCCAACTAAGCCACGCCCACAGAACCAGTTGTTAAAAAAATTGAATCCCACCACTGTTTATATACCATACCACCATTCCCACTCATGCCATTCTCATTAGATTAGCCAGAGGCCACTATTAATACCTGCCAAAGCTGAGGTGAATTATGGCTCAATCCCTTTCTTTCACACAGAGGAAGAATAGGTAGCTTCATCCCTATCAATCAGTGGCATCCCTATCAGTGCCTCCTAGCACTGTCCACTAAAATACATTCCCATTTTTAAATGACGTATAGAAGAAAATCCATTTTATTCCCTCTACCATTTAAACATTTGATAAACTGTAAATATTATAATGTTATATTTGGTAGTATATACTGTGTTTCCCCGAAAATACAACCTACTTAGAAAGTAAGTCCTAGCTTGATTTTTACACATGCACCCAATATAAGCCCTCCCCCCCAAATAAGCCTTAACTAAGACCCTGCCCACTTCAGGGTACACAGGTAAAAATTAAGCTAGGGTAGGGATGAGGGGTGGAGCTGCCCTAATATTTACCTTCAGATAGTTGCAGCCAGGCCTCACACACCTTGGCCCATTTCTTTTGCTGCAGCCAGCAAGACTTTCCTGAAGGCCTCTATAGCTAATAAGCGATCCAGAGCTCTCTTATCAGCTACAGAGGCCTTCAGGAAAGCCTTGCCTGCCTTGCCAGATGAAGACGTTCCTGAAGGCCTCTGATAGTGAAAAAGAGGCCGGGGGCAACAAGTGAGGTTGGGCTGTGGATGACATCCCCGAAAATAAGACCTAGTGCCTTTTTGGTGACAAAAAAATTAAACAGGGTCTTATTTTTGGAAAAACAAGGTAGTAGAAAGTTATATCTGTATCTTACGATCTGACTATGTAGCATAGTCTCACAATATCACAGTCATTGTTTTAATAAGCTATTTTAGTTTAAGTGTATTATTCTAACAAAAAAATATATTCAATTTGACCAAATGGTATGAAACATAATTATTTGCTTCATAGATAGACATTTTTATTGCATTCAAATTTCAGTTTCTTTTTTTTTTCCCAAAATTGTTTTATTTTTTTTTCAAACATAAAACATAAAATACATCTTTTTAGAACAAGGGTTTGGTCCAGCATAACATGAGTACAATTATTCACATCCCCTCAATCAATTTTGTTCCAAATTTTATCCAGTTACATCTTTAAAAAAAAGAAAAAAGAAAAAAAATCTTATTCTAAACATTTATCATTCTACTGTTACACTCAAAATTTTAAACAATAAACACCATTCTAAATCTTTATCATTTTAACAATCAATATTTCATATATATTCCTCAATCCTAAAACCCATTATCTCAAATCTATATTTTACTTCTCTTAAATGACATCTAATATCCATAACCTTGACAAAAAGTATTTTCTTCCTCTCTTAAAGTCATTTCATAAACAATCAATATTTCCTTCTATAGTTTGTTACTTCCACAATACTTTACTTTATTTACTTCAAATTTATTCTCATATTTTATTGAATCTAATTTTTAACTGGTTCATAGTTTAAATATCTATTTCCCAACTGTATTTTCCAATACTCCTGTCTGTATTTATTTAAACTGGTTCACTGTTTAGCTACTATTCTCCAGTAAAATCTCTTCCACTTCCTTCTAAATTTATTTTTAGCTGGTTTGCATCTTAATCAGCTGCTTTCCAGCAATGCTTTCCTCCACTCCTTAACTTAATTATTTTAGCTGGTTCACAGTATAATTTTAACTGCACACCAACTTTCTCCTTAACTCCTCCTCCTAAATCTATTATAGAACTGGTTCACAACTCAAGTAGTTGCCTTCCAGCAATGCTTTCCTCCACTCCTACCCCTATTTTTAACTGGTTAACAATTTTATTTCAATTGATCCCCAGGTATAGTCTCCTCCACTCCTCCACTCCTAACTTTTTATTTTTGGCTAGTTCACCATTTTCCTTTAACTGTTACCTAGCA
This sequence comes from Masticophis lateralis, assembly GCA_030761175.1. Lineage (NCBI taxonomy): Eukaryota > Metazoa > Chordata > Lepidosauria > Squamata > Colubridae > Masticophis > Masticophis lateralis. The sequence goes on from JAUDYJ010000002.1 coordinate 232,413,384, forward strand.
TATGCTTTCCTCAACTCCTAACTCAGTACTTTGACTGGCTCACAGCTTTGCTTTAACTGTTTTCCAGCACATGCTTTCCTCCACTCCTAACTCTTATTTTTTATTTTTAACTGGTTCCCAATTTACTTTAACTGTTCTCCAGTATGATGCTTTCCTCCACTCTTAGCTTTGTAAAACTGGGGCATAGCTTTGCTTTCACTGATCTCCAGAATCATGCTTTATTTTCAATAGGAAACATTTTGAAACACTTTAAGATGAATTTTTTATAGTTCTTAATTCTATAAATAATTCTTTTTGACATCCAACACCTTTAAAGGTAAACATTTTCTTCCAAATTATTAAAGATAGTGTAGATAGTGCTAGTTAAAAATTCAAAGTTTAAAAAGGAATTAGAACATCCAAAAATCATGTTTTTCTTCAATCATTTATATTCTTATTTCTTAATCAAATTGTTTATATATTTATATGAGAATAATAATAGGAAAAAAAGGAGAGAGTAATAGCAATAATAATAATTACAATAAAAGAAATACAAAAAAAATAAGGCAACACTAAAAAAGAAAAAGGAAGAGAGTAGAAATATAACAAAAGAAGTTGAATGGATTAAAAAAGAAAATAGGGGAAAAGGAACAAAGGGAAATCTACTAAAAGAAAGAAATAGAGAGAGAGCATAGAGAAGAAGAAGGAGGACTTCCGTTGGCACCGCCGGCGCCGCAGCAGCTCTTTTGGGAGCTCCAACTCCCGTGATCTGTAAAGCCGCCAAAACAGCGGAAATCAGTGTTCTGGCAGCTTGGAACTTTCCCCTCGGGCAAAGAGGGAAAAGCGAGTGTACAGGCGTGGGTAGAGCTCCCCCAAACCTCCAGGATTAATCCTGGGGGTGCAGAGGGTGAGGGCTCCCCAAGTGCCTGAAGTAGCTCCAGATCCGGGACGATTCTGTCACTGACAGAACAAGGCGTCGCGACCATCCCTGCGATCCAATTGACTCCAAGGAATAATTTTAAGCAGGCAGAGCAAAACAGGATTTTTGCAAGTATTTTATTTTACTTTAAGTCCAACAAATACTACTTCCTTCCAGAGGCGAGAAAAAATTTTCAAAAGAAATAAAATGGCGCTGAGTGGAAATGAAAGCTAAAGAACAAAGGGATCGTTAATGCTCATTAGCGCTCATTAAAGCTGTTAAAGCTGTCAGTACTTTAAGGCTTTGCTGAATGAAGTAGAAATTAAGGTTTGCAGCCCAAGAAAATAGAAACTATTGACTATTAAATGGTAATATCTGCTGGAGACTGAAAATAAGAATTTTACTGACTTTGTTGTGAGGCTGCTGGAAAGGGCTTTTTTTTTAAATAGTGGTGGTAAAGATTTCTGAGAGGGATGAAGGCCTATTAACACAAACTTTAGCAAATATACAAATACTGACAGTGGATCTTTTTGAAGAAAGGCTAGAATCATTTACATCCTTGTTAATGGAAAGATTGGAAGGGTGTTTTGAGAAGATTTTTACTCAAATTTGTAACAAAGATACAAGGGGAGATACTGCATTGGTATCACAGATGTCATATAATATTGAGATGCTGGATCAAGAGGAGGATGAAATAACTCAGATCAATGCGCCATCCACAGAGTGGATGTTTTTCAAATTAAGAATGGAAAGCTGACAGGCTTGAAGGAGTATAACCAGGAGACATGGAGAGAGATCTATTCAGAGGTTCTGACACAGTTGAAAGGAAAAGGGACAGGATGCGTTGGGATTTTTAAGACAAGAAGAAGGATTCGAAATGGAACACTACAATTTTTTTTACAAAAGTGGACTTTCAATCTTAGTTAAAGAGGTGTGCTTACCAAAAGGAATTACTTTCCGAATTGTACAAGACTGCAAGTTTCAAAAATTACAGCTGAAAGTCCAGCAGTTCGTAAAAATAAAAAAAGATGGAGGAATAAGACTCAAGAAGAAGGTTCGTATCCTCCCCTTGGTGGGGAGGATAAACCTGGTGGAAAAGATTTACCTTATTCAAATTAAGGGATATGACTTGTTTTCTTTGAAAAGTTATATTAGAGAGAAAATGAATGATTTACTTATATTTAGGGATAGGATTTATTTTGGAAATTTATTTTACATAATGTGATGTGGGAATTGTTATAGATTACTGGTTAAATTTTTACTTATGGTTGGAAGTATATTATGAACAGTGTTTTTTTTTATTAAATCTATAAAAGTCGATGAATGAAAAGGAATATTTTGTGGATGTTAAAATCAAGGTCAGTATAGATCTCTCAATATAAACTCAAGGGTTTCAAGAAGGATATTATCAAAACTTTTATATTTTGTTTTAAATTATGTTAATGTTATCTAGTGGCTTTCAAGAGAAAAAGTTGAATAAATTTATGTTTAATATAAGTTTATAGGATGGAAAGTATAGGGTTTTTTACAATATACTTTATTGGAGACTAGTTGAAGTATATAATTTTTACTGTGGTAACATATGTAAGGGTGGGAGATGCGATGGCTAACTGTTATTAGGTTTTGATTGGAATAAAGAAGATTTGCTCATTCTTGAAGATCGGATAAGAATCAAGCGGGACTAACTACCTTCAAGCAAGAACAATTATATTTAGATAAGAATTAGGAGAGTTAAAGTTCAAGAGGGAGACAAATTTATAGATAGTTAGTGTGTGATGTTTTCTTTTTTGGGGTTTAATAAATGTTTTACCCTGTATTTGCTCTGGGAAGTCTGGGGTGGGGGTGGGGGGTTGGAGTAGGAGGGGGGAGGAGGGGGGAAACTTTAAAAAACTTTTTTAGGTCTTGATGTATTAGAAGTTATAATTTGATGTTTGATTATTTGTTTATATACTTATATGTTTGTATGTTGATAATGAAATAAAGCTTGTTTGGAAAAAAAGAAGAAGAAGAAGGAAAGAAAAGTATCTCCTGCCATTATTCAACCACCCAGAAACTGTTACATTCATTTAAATCAAAATACAATATTTTGTTGTCTTGTTACATAATATATTCCATTATTCCTTTCTCCAGTCTGTCCAAATATGTATCTTTTCCATTTCAATGTCATCAAAGTTATGAGTTCTACAAAGTTAATTCTGAAGCTATTCCATATATGGTATCATCATGTCCTTCTTCTATTGCCATACCCTTCTTTTATTGCCACGTTTATTAGTTCAGTTTTCATTGTTCCATTTAATTTCTTCTTTCTTTCTAATCTTCAATAAATCCTCCCATGAACAAATTATGTATCTTAAGTCAAGTTCTCTGAGTCTTTTCCTCAAAATAGTCAAGTCTAAATAACAAGCAACAAAGTTTCTTTTTTCAAGTATCAAGCAGCCTGAAATTTACACTTTCACTTTTCAGCTGGCAACCATTTTATCTGTCTCCGTTTGTCTTTTCCCTTTGCTTTTGAAGACATAATTATTTCCTCTTCTCCTTCCTCTCTTTCAAACATAGTCCAATCTCATTTATCCACCAAAAAATAAAGAAAAAATATATCCAGATCTGTAGTCAGACATTTCCAATAATTTATGTTATCCACCAACAGGTCTTTTGTCTTTGTGCCCCAATAGTTCTCAGCCGCTGTTAAGGCTGGGGCAGACTAACTGTAATTCAGCATTTGTGGGCAGTTCCTGCCTGGGTTGATGTCCACTCATCCAGCATGCAAACTCCCAGCTTGGCTCTCCGCTTCTCCTCTTCTCCTCCTGCGCATTCTTATATCCCAGTTACTGCAGTGTCATGGCCGCCTTTCCACCGCCGCTGGCACAGAGGGCAAGTCTCCAGCCCTGAGGAACCTGCCCGTTCCTCTCAGGTCCCTCTCTATCCCCCTGTCCCTATAGGACACGGTAGGTCCAAAGACCTACCAGCGGGGGCTTGGCAGACGGGGTTTTTTGCGGAGCTCTGAAGAGCCCGCTAATTCCCCGTGTGTATCCCCGCAGCACCAACTGGAAGTCCCAAATTTTATTTTCATTTATTCAGCCTGCAAAAGTATTTATTATTTATTTAGCGCATGGCAAATCATACATGGGCTAGCAATGTAAATTAGCATTTCAACTAGATTAATATATTATATAAATATAGATTATATTAATAAAATATAATTGTTAAAAAGTTCTATCTTCAGATGTCAGTGCCACATAACCATTGAAGTAAAATATCATTTATATTTTTAAAAAATCAGATATTGGACCAGTAAATGGTCTCAGTTTATAGTCTGTCATGATGTAATCTACAATTTGACATAAGACCCCACAGTCACACTGAGGGGAGGATACTCTGTCCCATTTATACAGAGAGTCCCATGTGAGGTGGGAATCCTATTCATAAGTATCCTATTTCTATGTATCCTGCATAAGAAAATGAGACCCTTTAAAAATAATCTTCAGTGTACTCTGACAGGATGCTTGCATAAAGTGTTCATTCAAAAGCATTTTTTTTAAACAAATAATGTGCACATTTATTTAAACTGACTTGATTAATCATTTAACCAGGATGGCTCTAGGAAAAACAAACCTTTTTACTGGTATTTGTTGAAGTTAGCAGTTGCCCTTGTTCAAAATAAAGTACGCTTTGGCACAATCCAAATAAATTACTAATTATTTTTTGGCTGGTTTGATTTTTATACTGCCATAATCATGATACTCTCAGTGGTACATAAAACATAAAGCACTTACTATAAGGTTGAATAATATTAAAATCAAAATTGTTATTGCACTCAATTTCAGACATATACAAGCATATACTATAAGGCTGAATATATAAAAATCAATAAAAATCAGCAATTGTTGATTGAGCAACATATTGTATAAACAATTCTTTTTGCATTTTTAATTAATTATCATAGTTTCCTAAAGAGCTCCATCTTAACCTGCTTCTGAATGGGTAGCAATATTAGGAGAAGATATACTTCCATCTCACTTCTAGAAAACTATTCCATATAGCAAGGTAACATTTTCTCCCAATTTCATAGCAATGAGAAATTACATTGGGTTCCCCCACCCCCTTGGATGTTTGTATCATATGAGTAGATTCTAGCTGAAGAAGACAATCCTTCAACTAGAACAGAGGTCTTCAAACTCAGCAACTTTAAGACTTGTGGACTTCAACTCCCAGAATTCTCCAGCCAGCATAGCATAGTTGGCTGGAGAATTCTGGGAGTTGAAGTCCACAAGTCTTAAAGTTGCTGAGTTTGAAGACCTCTGAACTGGAATTATTTTTTTTTTTAACCAAGAACAGATAATAATACATTCTATCAAGTAACTACTGCTAGCTTAAAAAAACAGAATATAAAATGGGTAAATAAATAGAACTATTCCACTGGGAATCAGTCGAGGCTAGCTTAAAGCATTTTTTTTTCATTCTTTTTTCTTCCTGCTTCACCTAAGCATAGTCACTGAAGCAGAGTTTGTTGAATGTCAAGATTCTGGAGCATTAGGTGTCAGAGAGAAACTCTAAACTCTGTTAATGAGATGTTCCCTAACAAGTCAATAAAGGGCTGCCAAGCTTCCAAGCTGAAGACAGCCAATTTATTTCCACTTGCTTTGGTTAGAACCCCCACAAAGTGCACTTTAATGACAGCTTGACAGCTTTAGTAGCATTTTTAAATTGCTAAAAACAGGCTAAGCCTGTCTAAACATAGCTTATTTGCAAGAACTCTTCAAATCAATTGAGTATCTCCCCACCACCACCACCATCATCAGTCTTTCTTTTTTCTTTAAACATGATGATTTGACAAACCCTGGATACTTGCTACCTAGTCTCTATTTATTAAATTCCAAAGCTGAAGCCTCAGGCCAGCAGCCAGTCAACCATACAGTGGCCAGGTTAAATACTGTTTCAGTGAGTTGCACTCTCACTGAGAAAGTCCATTTGGGAAGGAAGTGAGTAGCCAATTCAGTAGGATCTCTTATAACTGATTCTAAAACATGAAGGAGTACTATTCAGACAGGGTCTGAAAAAGGTGACTGGAAATGACATATTGTCTATCATCACGTGATGGGCCAGGTGGGAATCTTGAGAACTGTTGAATGGTGGCAATTTGTAGTTGTTCAGTATAGAACTCCAAGCTTTCATAAATAAGACAAATATATAAGATTATGGTATTTGCATTTTTAGCCCCAGGTGTTGAAACGCTTTAGGCTAGCTTTTCCTAAATTCATTACAAAGCATCTTACAACTTGCCAAAGAAATTTTCTTGCCTTCCAGCTAAAAGAGATATTGCCCTGGGCCTACTTGCATAATGTGTGCATAATATTGACAGATAGATCATTCATAGATAGATAGATAGATAGATAGATAGATAGATAGATAGATAGATAGATAGATAGATAGATAGATAATACACAGATAGACAGACGACAGACAGCAAACATAGATAGACAGAGAAACAGACAGATAGACAGACAGATGATAACCTTAAGGGGACATATTGATAAAGAAGCAACATATTCCTCAAGATCAAGAATGGGCAGGTCACAAAAGTCAAGATGGTGTCACAACTGTGTGATCAAAGCCCCACTGGTTTTTAACATGGGATGGTGTTTCATTACCATGTGATGAAATGATGGTCATAGTTTCTACCTCCCTTCCATGCATGCAAGCCTTTCTTCTTTATTTTGTTACACATACACCCAGGTTTGGCTTATAATCATTCACTCATACACTCCTAGCCCCGGAGAAGACCCACACTGAAATCACTTTCCACCAAACATTAAGGCTCAGCCAGTTCTTTGGAATACACAGAGACTCAGTGAAATTAAATTAACAGCAAATCTTTACTGATTACTCTTTCTCATATGCACATATACATCTACATTTACCCATCCCCAGAAGGATAGAAGCTAAATCTCAATTTAATGATGACTCCAAGAGTGAGCAGGCTTCAGGAGTTCCTTTATTCCCCCAGAGTCCTTGCTTTGTTGAATCACAAGATTGGCATCTAGCATTGCCTTGGTGATTTTAGCTTTCGGTGAGATTTGGGTAGGTGTTTCCCATGTGCTCACGCCCAATTTCTTTTATCTGGTTCAGCTGCCTTTTTCCTTTGTTTCTTTTTTCCCCAAATGCCATCACTCTGATAAACAAATTATTTCCTCAACACTGTCAAACTAGTTACAAGGTCTGCATTACTATTAATCTTCTCATCATTCCTGTCACCCATCTCCTCCCACTTATAACTATATGACTGTAACCTTGTTGCTGGTATCCTTAAGATTTATATTGACTGTTTCCCTATGGCTATCATTAAGTATTGTATCTTATGATTCTTGATGAATGTATCTTTTCTTTTATGAACTCCGAAAGCATATGCACCAAGACAAATCCTTTGTGTGTCCAATCACGCTTGGCCAATAAAGAATTCTATTCTATTCTATTCTATTCTATTCTATTCTATTCTATTCTATTCTATTCTATTCTATTCTATTCTATTCTATTCTATTCTATTCTATTCTATTCTATTCTATTCTATTCCATTCCATTCCATTCCATTCCATTCCATTTCATTCCATTCCATTTAATGACTTGGCCATCTTCCATGAAATGATCTTTTGGACAAAAATTCCTGGTTTTGACCAAACCTGCTTATGGGCTTGCTTCATCTCTACGTATGGCAACTTCACCCTAGTCTCACAAGTTTCTTCAAGGAGTTCAATCCAGCAGTTATACTCATAGAAATAATTCCATGACTTCATTTAATTTCCTGCTTATCTCATTGTGATTCTTCATTGGTCAGACCCCTCATTAAGTGCAGTGTTCAGTTCTGGGTACCATGCTAAGACTAATTCAACCAAAATTAAATAGTACAGAGGAGGCCAAAACTAATAATAAGTTATGTGAAACAAAATGGAATGAAATACATTCCGAATATTTAGTATTCAGAATAGAAGGACATTTGATCACTCTCTTTCTTTATATGGAACAAACCTGAGATATTTCTGCTTTGTCAGCATAGAGTAAAAGCCATTGTTATAATTGTTTTATAAATTTAAAGCAAATAATTGTTTTAAATTATAAGAGGCAGATTCCAATTGAATATTAGGGGTGGGGATGGGGTGGGTAAATCCTATCATAAGTATAGTCAACAGTGGACAATAAGTGGTGTTCAAGAAGATCAGATTAATTACATGCTTTAATTTAGATTGTTGCACAAAGCAGAAGGTTGAATTCAAGGATTTAAATGATCCCTTCTCAACTTCAATGACATTTAAATCCATAAAGAAATGTGTAACCTTTTTCAACTTTATTTCTCATAAATCTTAGTTCATAAGTCTCATGTCACACTTTTCTCAAAATATTCTGGGGCATATCTTGTAATTGACAAATTACACCAGTAGAGTGCAGATTCCAAATATAATTGCTTTCCAATATTGGTTCATATATAGTAAAAATTAGATAGGCCTGGAATAAAATAAGCAATTTTATTTCCATTATCTCTGCTAAAATCTGCTCTACATTTCATGTATCTTGCTTACAGGAAGTTTAGTCTTCTTTGGCATGAGCTCACAGTATGCTATAGCTCTGTGCTGAATGAAACCAATACAATATCTTCTATAGATCTCTCTATTAAAATCCTTGACAGTAAAATATTATCCCAACGGAAGGAATCATTAATTTAAAAAATAAAATAACAATATGGCAAGCAAAATAACTTATTTTCTATGCTATTTTAGAGATGACTTGAGGGTGATTATGTAGGTTCAATTATTTATGACCAAAATATGAATATTCCTATAGCAAATGAGAATGAACAGCTGTACTTCAATAAATTATACACGCAACTGCCCCTGCAAAAATCTTCTGTACATATTTTCATAAAATGCAGTAGTACCATTTTTTCACAACGTATATTATTTATTAAGCAGGGTCAAAGCTGGGTAACAGAACATATGGAGCAAGTGTAACTCTGATGAGCTATTATCACAGGATGATAACATTTAGTGTCTTTTTCTTCGATACTAGATGAGAATGGCTTGCCGAAACAATGATTTGCAAAACATTGACTATTATCCATTATGCTTGATCCAAATCTGGTGTTTTCCAAAAGTCTTCGGAGTACATCTTCCTCTATTGCTTCTTGAGAGTTTCTATTGTACTGGTGCTTTATCAAAATACAGTGACATCCATCCATTCAGAATGCTAAAAGAGTAGGGATTCATCCAGTTTCAAATGGGAAGTTGTTCCAAAGCCACTAAGAAGGCACTAAGAAATGTTGCCTTCTTAGTGGCAACATTTGACCCAAAGCACACCAATCGTATCTAATCTAATAGGATGATCAAGGAAAGACAATCCCACAAGTAAACTGGCCCTGTGCCATGTCAAACTTTAAAGGTGAGGATCAGCACTTTGAATTGCACATGGAAAGCCACTGGGAGTCAGTTCAGTTCACACTGATATTATTTCCTTAAATTCATTATCAGCAATTTTATCTGATTTTCTGGTTGTAAAGTTAGAGCAACTCCCATCCATGGAAATAAAGCATAAAATTGAAACCTATAAAAATATAAAAGCCAAACTTAAAAAAAAAAATAGCAACCACAGAGCTAATGCATAATAAACCAGAACACCTAATTAAAATAACTGACAAACTATCTAACATCCAAAAGCCCTGCAAAAGAGGAGTTCCTTACCTTCTTTCTGGAAAGACATTGGAGAGGGGGCCAACCATAGCCTTAGAAGGCAGACAGTTCCAAAGGTCTGGGCTGATCACCAGGACGGTCTATCTCTGGGCTCCTACTTAACCTAACTACCAATAGAGAACATATCAGAAGTATATATTGATTGAATGTGTAAGACAGTGGTGGGTTTCAAAAACTTTTACTACTAGTTCTGTGGGTGTGGTTTGGTGAGCGTGATATGGCTTGGTGGGCATGGCAGGGAAAGGTTACTGTAAAATCCCCACTTCCTCCCAATCAGCTGGGACTTGGGAGGCAGAGAATAGATGGGGGTGGGGCCAGTCAGAATTTTTACTACTGGTTCTCCGAACTACTCAAAATTTCCAGTAACGGTTCTCCAGAACTTGTCAGAACCTGCTGAAATCCACCTCTGGTGTAAGACAGAAGGACTCTATTTAGGGATCATTGTCCTGAAGACAGCAAGGACCTTTACATAAATTACTTTATAGGTCATCATCAGTATTTGCAATTGTGTTCTGAAGTCTACTATGGATCAATGCAGCACTTGTAACACAAAAGTTAATCTGCTGAAATGGTTCTCCACCCACCAAGTGAAGCACTCATTGCCTTTTGTACAGTTAGAGTTTCCAAATAGAGTGAACTACAGTGGTCCAAGTATGTAATGCTGAGGTACTCTTGAAGATATACAAATAAAATACAAATATTAGATGGAAATACTTCTGAATTTCCCAGTTTTCCAACTGAAGATTGCATGATGATCTGAAACCACATCAATTTTTCCATGTCTAAATAAGGAACATGGAATGCAGCATTCCAAACAGCAATTCAAATGTACAAAACCAAGGGAGATATGATAGTGGACCTCTCTATCTTCAGGTTTTATCAGATTCTGCTATTGTCAGCTTTTAGGAAAGTCCAACATACATTTATACATACAAGTTAACTTCTGAAAGCATCCTCTTGCTCAGCCCAAGGTTCCAGGTGAAGCAGATTTCATATTAGCATCTTGAAGATATATGTTAAGAGTTGGAAGTATACTGTTTTCAGAACAGAATAGAATAATAGAGTTGGAAGGGACCTTGGAGGTCTTCTAGTCCAACCCCCTGCTCAGACAGGAAACCCTGTACCATTTCAGACAAATTATTGTCCAATCTCTTCTTAAAAACTTCCAATGTTTGAGCATTCACAACTTCTGAAGGCAAGTCTGATTATTCCACTGATTCAGTTTTATTCAGACTGAATAAGACTGAATATTCAGATTATTTAGGCTGATCAGTCTGTCCACTGATTAATGGTTTGTCAGGAAATTTCTCCTTTGTTCTAGGTTGCTTCTCTCCTTGATTATTTTCCATCCATTGCTTCTTGTCCTGCCTTCAGGTGTTTTGGAGACTAGCTTGACTCCGTCTTCTTTGTAGCAACTCCTGAAATATTGAAACACTACTATCATGTCATCCCTAGTCCTTCTTTTCGTTAAACCAGCAGCTATTCTTTATATGTTTTAGCCTCCAGTCCCCTAACTATCTTTGTTGCTCTTCTCTGCACTCTTTCTAGAGTCTCAACATCTTTTTTTACATTGTGGCAACCAAAACTGGATGCAGTATTCCAAGTGTTGCCTCACTAAGACATTATAAAGTGGTATTAGCACTTCATGGGATCTTGATTCTATCCTTCTCTTTATGCAGCCTAGAACTGTGTTGGCTTTTTTGGCAGCTGCAGCAACAGTTGGCTCATATTTAAGTGATTGTCCACTACAACTCCAAGATTGCTCTGATGTTTTCGTGATGTTTTCTTGCTAATAAGGTTAATATTAATAGTATTAAATAATAACAATATAAATGTAATTCCTTTTATTATAAAGGAAGCATCTTTGATAGTATTTCTTATGTGTTCCCTCCCTTGAAAGAGGCTCATACATCTTTTAAATATAATTGAAATAACTGAAATTATTCAGCAATGCCCTTTTCAAAATTAATGCTGTCTAGTAATCTAGGTCAGTCAGGCACAAAGAAATATTCTTGAAGGTTGCTTCTCAATAGCAGCACTGTTTCTATGGGACATTCCCTAGATCCCAAAGAAGGGTCTAGTGGGATTTTGTTCAATTTATTCTGTACTTCATATATTAATTCATCAATACAGCAACTACAATAGAAATTACTGTAACAAAATAATTGTAAAGTACAGAGAACAATGATTCCAAATGGGTCAGGAAGTAAAGACGGAATATGCAGAAATAACAATCCTACTTAATAAAAATAACCATTGCTAAACAGGACAACATATTTTTCTCCAACGGGAAAGAACAAGGGTTGCACTGGGAACATTTTGAATCATCAATCCATTCTTTGTATATATATCTTGACTCAAAATATTAGCATAATATTGGTTCCCATTATATCAGCTGCTTATTACAGAATCTCTTCGGCCAAGTAATATGAAAGCTTCATTGTGCAAGCCAAAATAATATGAAAGAAAGGGAGTGAAGGTTTTGTTGAAGGCATTACAATATGAATACTTCACATTGATATGCAGAGTGTAGGAATGCTACATCTGCACATTTTTCATTCCATTTATTGGGGGAGGCAGCCTTGGAAACACCACAGAGTTGTATATTCTGGATTAATTAAACACCCTGTTTATAGGGGCACATCTGTGGAACTCTGATAAGGAGAGAGAATGTTCTAACATAAACATTTTCAGGGACCTATATAAGTTGGAGATACTAAGAGCACATATAGACACTGATGCTTTCTTTGTGACATTGCTACGAAGGAGGAATACATACTTATTATGTTAACTTACTCAAATATATTTCATCATCTGTAATATCATTGTTACAATTATATTAATTTATTGCTCTCTGTTTAACAAAACTTGAATGCCCATAATTTATTTCCTATAGTATTACAAGTATATCTGGATTATCTTCTCTCTGCAGTCTTTGCCACACTTTCATCCACTCTATTTGTCAACCATTTTCAACAAATTTTTAATCTGACCACTTTAGCAATTTACTGCCTAATAATTTATAACATCTTTTAGTATCACCCAATCATCATTGTGCTACAATGACAAAGTGTGCAGGATTTATATCACTGTGACACTGAGTGAGTGACACTAAAATTGCTACACATTACTAGAGAGGAAATGGTTTTTGTCCTTGATGTCTTTGGACCCCAAATGTATTTATTGTGGGTGTAAGAATCATAGGGACCACTTTCAAGCAATTTTTGCTCAGCCCACACCCACACTCTAAAAGTGCATGCCAATCAGCACTCACCTCATATTTGCTAATTTGACTTTACTCTCTCCCTGGAAGCTGAACAAATGATTCTATCTCTATCTTTATCAAAAGTGAAGTTAAAAAAAAAACCTCCTCCAATTCACCATGATGCTGTTGATACTAGTGAAATGTTTTATCCTAGCAAATTTTGATAGCGTAGCTGAATTTTGAGTTAGAGTATTAGTCATCCCAGCCCAGGAGGCTAAGTTCCAATAAGAATAGAATAGAATAACAGAGTCCAACCCTCTGCCCAGGCAGGAAACCCTACACCACTTCAGACAAATGGTTATCCAAAATCTTCTTAAAAATTTCCAGTGTTGGAGCATTCACAACTTCTATAGGCAAGTTGTTCCACTTATTAAGTGTTCTAACTATCAGGAAATTTCTTCTTAGTTCTAAGTTGCTTCTCTCCTTGATTAGTTTCCACCTGTTACTTCTTGTTCTACCCTCAGGTGCTTTGGAGAATAGTTTGACTCCATCTTCTTTGTAGCAACCTCTGAGATATTGGAACACTGCTATCATGTCTCCCCTAGTCCTTCTTTTCATTAAACACACAGTAGGAGTATTTAAGGCTTAACTGGAAGACAGTACAAGAAAATAACATCAACACATAACATGAAACAGCAATCAAAGAATATTCAAGAATGAAATGAAAAAAAAATGACCTTATGGATCTTTTGAATCTGAGGGGACACCAATGAGATTATTATGGGTAGATTCCTTCAAACTCCCAATTTTGATTTCCTTATATTGGCTCTGAACTTCTGTGATTGACGCTCCTTTTTGATAGTTTTATCTAGCTGTATTTTGCCAAACACAAGTTCAACAGATAGCAGTGACACCATCTTAAAATAAGGAATACAGGTAATCCTGAAATTATTATCAGTTACTTAGCAACCATTTAAAGTTACAATGAAATCCCCAAAAGCTACAACCCTGTTCTTAAGTTCTGACAGCTGCATGCACATATGCATGTATACTACAGTCACATGACAATGTAAAGGTGACAACCAGCTCACCTTTCTGGGCTGTTGCACTGTCACATGACTATGATTTAGAATGTTTTTTGCCAGTTTCAGAAAATTCCACCTTTACATTAAGGTTTTAAGTTGAGGTCTACCTGTATTTCTTTGTATCAGGTGGTGATGAAATCATTTCAAACTTATCAAGTATCTGTTTCCCAAGGTTTTTAGACTGACAATGACAAAGATCATTCTACTTTACACAGATATCCAATCAAATTTGGGCAAAAAGCTAAATATTCCCAAAGGATAGTCCTTTGATGATTAAAATAAATGCTAATAGAGTTCTGTATTTTATAGTCAACTTTGTAAGTGAAATGGGGAGCATACAAGTCTAATAAATAAAATAACAAAATAGAATAAATACTGTGTTTCCCCGAAAATAAGATCCTGTCTTATATTTTTTTTGAACCTTGAAATAAGCGCTTTGCCTTATTGACATGCGCTCAAAAGTCTGATTGGGCTTATTATCAGGGGATGTCTTATTTTGGAAAAAACAGGGTATTACATAGTGTTTTATGTACAATGCATCTAAGGAAAGAAGTACACATTATTAACCAATCCCTTCTTGCAAATCTTCCAGAAAAATCATCAGCACTACACTTAGAAGCGTATGTTGGAAGCATCCTGTCCAATAAGACAGCAAATGTAATTTAATAAAGGATAAGTTTACACTTATGCAAATTCCCTCTGTAACTCAGGCAAGAAAATTATTATACTTGTATCTGAAAAATATCTTCTTAAAAGCTGTAGCTTAACTTTAGGTGCAATCCTGTTTAAGAACAAGCTCATTTTAAAGAGCAAATTATTCATTGTATCGTATTATTTTTCACTGTATGCAACATAATCACACCTGACTTTCCAGAAATTTGATGAAGCTCAAATATTGCATTTATTTTCACCTTCCTAGAAGCTATAACCATCACATCCCAATTTCTTCAATTTTCTTCTCTCCTTGTAGACTGTGATTCTTCCAAAAAGTTTCGCTAAAGTAATACGCTCTCAGATGATGCCAAAAAAAAAAAAAAAAATCCTCAATTTATCTGTATTTTTATTACTCTATTCTCCATATCCATAGTTTCTTTCTATATAGTGAAAAAATCTATTCCATATAAAAAGGAAAGAAATTCTGTGCAAGAATATGTTAACAGGTTTTTTCGATAGATTTTTTTTGGACATTTGGGAGTAAAAATGAAATTGGATTAATGTTATTTCTAAGAGCTGTTGCTATCTTTGAGAGAAAGAAAATGGAGCATTTTACATATTGCAGATAGTTTTACTTGATAAAATCAGTTTGAGGAAGTGACCCAGAGTAATACTGATGAGTGAAGCTACCTGGAGTTCTTCTACAAGATCTTCTCTACTTGGGGTCCTCCAAATGTCTATTGACCCAGTTAACTGGAGATTCTGGAAGTTCTTCTCCAGTGTCATTGTAATATCAAAGTAGGAACAATAGAAAGTGTTTCCACAATATATTCAAAAATGTTTTTGCCCAAGGTCGTATGGTTCTTTTCTAGTATAACTAAATGTGATAAAGGCTTTAAATAAAATTAGAGCTTCATCCAGAATCTATTAAAGCAAAATACAAAGTTGAAAATACATCTAAGCGTGTGAAAAAGCTCCATTCACCCTTCAAAGCAGTATTTTGTCATTCAGAATTTGCATATATGTACATGTCTCCAATATTGTGAGTAATGAAAATGGTTTAAAAGTATTCAGCCTAAGCACTCACTCCATCCTCTATATTACTAATAATAAATGACTTCAATAAGACTGTGTCAGTATGCATGGCAAATTCACTATCCTGGATTTTTCTTTTAGCCCAGTCATTCTCTTTATTTTAAAGTTTATTTTAATTTTAAAAATGCAGGTGGTGGTTTTTCACTAAATTTGTTAGCATTCTAAATATGCTGCGTAAGTATGATATATACATATGAATAAAGCTGAAGGCAGGAGGGACAACATTCAGATGCTAAAATGCTGCAATAATACTTATGAAATTCTTGTCTGGCTTCACTAAAATTTAGGGTTTCATAGAAATAAAGACTAAGTATACTATCAGGAATAAGCATCTGTTTAGAAAAGCAACAGAACTTCTGCTCAAAACAGCTGAGATTTCTCTAAAGTAATATGCAATTCTATAGATTATCTGGTATTACGGTCTTTTTACAATCATAATGAATAACAAAGGAAAAACTTTAAAAAATAAAATTTAATTGCAAAACAAACCACGCACAATTACCCATACCTAAATTATATCCAATTGAAAAATGAAAGGAAAAATACATTTAATGAAAAAAATTCAGGCTATTGAAATTATGCAACTTTCTTTAATTACATTATTGCAATTCACCTTCTGAACAATGAGTTAAACCTAGACTATACAAAATCATATTGTCCAGTCTTGCTTCTCCTTCCATATAAAATTCATTCAGAGGCTGAGAGTTGATAGATTTCATTAAAGCAACTTTTACCTCCTTCCAAGAATAACATAATTACTTCTTTCATAGTAGCCCAAGCTTGTCTCATTCAAATTCTTTGTAGATGTATGAACACTAAATGGTTATTAAATACTGTTAGAACTGAAAGTTAATAAAAATAAGTGCAAGAATACAGCAATTTCTCTCCTCTTCTGAAATAATTTGTAAAACAAATTCTCTTCCATTGATTAGAATAGATGGAACGTTGGTAGGAAAAAAAAGCAGAAGAATGCCTCTGCCTTGCCTAGTGATAATAGTAACAAAAGGTAAAGGATTCCTTGCAGATTTTACTCCACTAGTCATTGCTGACTATAGTGGAAGGTGCTCATCTCTGTTCCAAGTCCATTGATCCAGTGGGGTCTAAAGACATTTTCATGGTCGTGTGGCCAGTATGACATCACATAGCACAGTTACCTTCCCACCAAAGTGGCATCTATATATCTACTTGCATTTGTATGCTTTCAAACTGCTAGGTTGGCATGAACTAGGGTGAGCTCACTCCATCACATCAGGTTCAAGCTTGGATCTTGAACCTGAACTGCCGATTTTCTAGCCAACAAACCCAGCATTTTAACCTCTGAGAAGCTGCATTGCCCAGTGGTAATAGTAACTGTATTTAATGTTAACTACATTTCAATATATATCATGGGTGTCAAACTTGATCATGTCACATAATGTCATGTGATGTATTGTGAGGTTTTTTTTGCCTTTGTGGAGCTGGGGTTGGGGGGTGACCTGTGCATGACATATTCAGCCCATAGGCCACCAGTTTGACAGCCCTGGTATATATGATATGAGATTGCACTTGATTTTTCTCTTCACTCAGCTAACATTCTCTGGAATGCAGTTTTCAGTGCACCTCTTGAAAGCTAGAGAACCAGTTTGATGTAGTTGTGAAGACATCACACTATAAACTAGGAGACTATGGATCATAGTCCTGACTTGAGCAGTAAACCAAGTGGGTAAGCTTGAGCAGTCACTTTCTCTCAGCCCTAGGAAAGAAGCTATGGCAAACCACTTCTGAAAAACATTGCCAAGAAAACAGAAGGAATTTGTCCAGGCAGTCACCAAGAGTAAAAAAAAAAAAAAAAGTCTTAAAATTATACACACGCACACACACACACACACACACACACACACACACACACATGCTAAGTGTAGCTCCAGGGTGAAAAAAAGTGAGCACTTTTCGTAACCTGTGTTTCTCAGGTCAAACCCAATGATTTTCTGCCTTGGCAGAGTGAATATCTCCTTTCAGAAGTCTTTTGTTGCCATTGGAAACCTATTACACTTTCTGAATGATTTAAGCCAGAAGTCTCAATAAACAAAACATATACTTTTATTTTTACACTGAGATTTTCTTTGAAATGTTCACTGTAATGTTTACTTTTCCTAACATTTGAAATTTTCAGGAACATTAATTTTTCTCTTCCCTTTTTTCTTCTCCTCTTTCTCCTCTTCCTTTGAAAGTTTGTTGAGGCCTGCTCCCATACATTTATATTCCTTTGATTGGTGGCCTACAATATAAATTTAATTTATTTCCAGTAGGAACTATATAATAATATTGGGAAAGCAGTAATTTCCTTATATAAAAAAAACCTAGGTTTCATATTAACCAATTGTTTTAACATCTGTATAAAATTGTTGCAATTATATTTCCAGGTATAAATCCAGGAAAAGAAACAAGGGAATGTCTCTAAGGCATGTTCACAATTTCCATTAAAAGATTTTCACTCAACCAAACACTTGCTAAAAGAACTGACACTTCAGACTTCTCAGTTCTCTAGGATAAGTAAAGCTGATAAAGTGTTGAAAGAAGACAGGATTAAGTTTGCCTGGTTCATTTTACACTTCCATGATATGCAAGTTTGCATACTTGGACTTGTCTGACTTATATGCTGCAGTGTTTCCTATTACTGCCATCTTGCTTCAAGTTCCCTCTAGTGTACCTTGTAAACCAAGTGCTAAAGCCCTGCAAGTCATCAGAGGTTCAGTGCTGGGAACAAAATGATTAAATAGAAAATCATGTTTTAATCTGGGATAGGTTTCATTTTGAGAACTGTAAGCAGCCTCCCATGGCCAGTTTTCACATTTCTATTTAAACTAGTATGATTACTCCCCACCTCTCTCTAATTCCTTCCAGATTCTATTACTCCAACTTAACATTTCAAAACAAAGCACTTGGTTGCAATTTATTTTCTGATACTGAATACTTACATGGTCTATGTGGTGCCCAAAGGCATTCTTGTTAATAAAGAGCTGGCATTATTTTTTGCAGCATGCCACCTTCATATTGAATTGTGTTTTTTAATTAAAAGAATATTTTTAAAAATCAGAGCAAGGTAATGGGAAGCATGGAGATACCTAGTAAAAAGCCTGTGGGCATCATGGCGCCTGTAGGTAATATGTTGTCTTCCTCTGCTTTCAGCTCTGACTTTTTTCCCCCAACTCTGTCAGTACAAGGGGAACACAAGTGTTTCCTAGAATATCTCTTGATTTAACACACTCTTGGAATTTAGGCATTCTGCAGTCTAAATTATTACTTTTTACAAATTGTATAATGTTTATTAAATTATAGAATAAAATACAAAAGCAAATAGGATACAGTGAGGATGGGAAAGAGAAAGAAAAGTGAGGAAGAGCGGGGGAAAAAAGTCATTTACTTCCAACTCACTCTGTTGCAGTAGAAAAAAGCGTTAACATTGAACCTCAACTTGTTTTACTTTTCCTTAATAGCATAAACTAGCCATTTCTATAATAACAAATCAATCTAATCAGTAAAATCCCAAATCAAAGTTTCATTTTCCCCCTTCAAGCACAAAGACCTGAAGCAGTCTCCAAGTAGAAACAAAAGTTTCTTATTATAATCTTTTCTTTGATCAAAATGGTCAATTTAGCCATTTCTGCCAACTCTATCAGCTTCTGTAGCCATTCGTCCATGGTAGGGATCGAAATGTCCTTCCATTTTTGTGCATACAGTAGTCTTGCTGCCGTCAATGTATATAATCAAAGTTCCAATTTTTTTTCCAAGTCTTTCTCTATTAAGCACAAAGAAAAGTTTTTGGTTTTATCTTGATATTCGCTTTAAGGATTTTCTGTATTAAGATATGAATCCTACTCCAATATTTCTTTTACAGTCTAAATTATTATGAGTAGGCAAAGCCTCCTATCACACAAATATGAATTTATGATTGTGATAAGGTATCGTGAGTGTTGCTTATTTAAACTTGTTACCCACTTTCCAAATGAATCAGAAAAAAAATAACAGATCCTGATTTTTGTATACCATATTTGGATTTGGATAATACTTTATTTTGTTTTTTAACTATACTATACTCATTTAATTGTCCTTTTTAAAGCTTCTACCATATACACACATATATGGCAGTCAGCAATACATGATAGGTACCTTGATTTTAGAATTGTAGTTTATTTATTTTATATCTCTGTTGCAATTTCTCTAGTGATTTAGTCCATATCTGTTTTGTGATTTCATTGATTTATAAGAAAGCTATTTTTCCACTATATATGCAAAAACTAAAAAGGATAGTGAGAATTTCATTGTTTTGTTTTCATATTTCTTTATATGCCCCAATAGCTTTAATACCAAAGCTAAATATATCTTATTTTATAGACTGATGCCAAATTAGAGCGGATGCTATGCATGTATATAGGCCACAGAGAATGGCCTTGAAAGACAAGAAGAGTTGCTATCAAGCCAATGTACCATTTACTATATGTATGCAGGAAATGATCAAGTTGAGCCCAAAGGAAGGGTAAAGCACTTCATCAGACATGAGGCCCTTTATGCCCACAAGAGATCTAAGACCAGCCCACCTTGAATTCCTTTGAATGTTGTCTACCACTGTTTTGCTTTGACCATTAGTATGTAGATTCTTGTACAAAGTGTTAGCTTGCAATGAACCTAAATTAATTTGAACTGCTGTGACTCCTGATTTCCTCTGCTTGACAATCTAGTCAAAATAACATACAATTCTTTATTTAACCATAGTAAAAAAAAATTCAATTTCTGATTGCTTTTGAAAACATTTTTGAAGTACTGGTTTATTTTATGTTATATTGTCCAGTCCTGGTATCTCTACAGCTCTACAGTTCAATATTTGAAGTTCAAATATTCAAAGTCTGGTGTAGAAAGTCAAAATTTCTGAACTAGGTTACGAAGCTAGGCTTTTTAAAAGTCTTTTAACTGATTAAAAATTATGGATATAATTATGTATTCTTTTATACTTACTGCCGAGAAAATTTCCATTAATATATCTTTCCATTAATAATGGTTAATAAAATGGTAGAAAAACAAAAGAAAAAAGTTTCTTCCGTTCTCTATTTATTAGAATTATGATGGTATTCAGAAGGGAAAAAACTTCTTTCTTTTGTTTTTCTACCATTTTTCTTTTACCATCCATCATTTTAATTTCTGGCATTGTCTGGGTGATTCAAGGATCACATACCGATTGGATTTTTCCAATTGATATTCAACTTTTAGACCAATAGATGCAGAGGAATTATTCAATTTTTAGTAAGGTTTTCTTTTTGTTCCCACGATTTGTAGTTTCTTACATTCAGTAAGAGGAGATCAGTATCTGAGTCTAATAGGCCATACGTTCCTCTTTAAAAGAAGGATTGATCTCAGTCTCATTAAAGAAGAGGATAATGAAACTATACTGGAAGAGAAATAATTGGATTTAAAAGATATAAATAATTATAGCTGGGTGCGGTCACATTTTGACAATTTACTTTTACTATGATTGACTGTTATATCATTCTAAAGAAACTGTCAACTTGAACAGCAACTTAATGAGTGCTGCTTCCCATTTGGTCCTGTTCTCAAATTGCTGCTGCTAATCTATAAACCCAGACCTTGGCATTGTATTTACTTTCATCTCTTTCTATCAATGTTCTGAGATCATCATAAAAAAGGCCTTATTTCACATGCCTTCCCTTGTTTAAAATAAGGCAAGTGGTCTTTTCCATTGAAGCCATTCATTAAAAAACATGTCCCTCGGGAATATATAGGTAAAAGTAAAGGTTCCTCTCACACATATGCGCTAGTTGTTCCTGATTCTAGGGAGCAGTGCTTATCTCCATTTCAAAGCCGAAGAGCCAGCACTGTCCCAAGACGTCTCCATGTGGCTGGCATGACTAAATGCCAAAGGCACACAAAGCACTGTTACCTTCCCACAAAGGTGGTTCCTAATTTTCTACTTGCATTTTTTACATGCTTTCGAACTGCTAGGTTGGCAGAAGCTGGGACAAGTAACAGGAGCTCACCCCGGTACGAGGCATTAGGGATTCAAAGCACTGAACTGTCGACCTTTCAATCGACAAGCTCAGCATCTTAGCCACCGAGCCACCCCGTCCCTTATATCGGGAATGTATACCTGATGCCTAATCTGATTTGGGGCAGTGGGGCTGGTAATTTATATTTTTATTTATTTATTTTGACATGAAACAAAGAATTTCAGCCAAATTCACTTCACAGAACTGTTGTGGGGAATTTAGGAAGAGGAAGGATTATTTAAAAATGTTTGCTGCCTTGAGTTATTTATTAAAATAATAAAGGCAAGATATAAATAAATAAGTAAATAAAAATTTGTAGTCCTTTCAAGGATCTAGTTTCCTTGTTTTATGATTTTATGA
The DNA here is from genome assembly GCA_030761175.1 of Masticophis lateralis. Lineage (NCBI taxonomy): Eukaryota > Metazoa > Chordata > Lepidosauria > Squamata > Colubridae > Masticophis > Masticophis lateralis. Next base: position 232,435,451 of record JAUDYJ010000002.1, read on the forward strand.
TTAAAATTTATCCCATGATACTTTTAATTTTTCTTTCTGGTGATTCTCTTACTGTCTATTGTTTTTAACATTGTTTTAATTTATTGTTGTCTGTACTGTAATCTATATATGGATTTTATTAGTACATTTATGGCATGCTGTCACCATGAGAGATTTTAGCTACATTGGGCTGACACATTTTAGCTGTAAATAATTGAAGGACTTTTTGTTCTTTTTTTCCCTGGGTCTCAGGCTTGAGAGTCATGATATTAATTAGATAAATTACCTGATTTCATTTTCTTGCAAAATAATCTGAAAAAGTAAAAACACTAAAATGAATTTGTGAAGTCTGTTATTTAGTACTTGCAGAGTACTAGGTCTGTTTTAGATGGAATTCAGCCAACTGTAGCTCTAATTGGCATAGTTGAATGTAACCCTAATTTGAAAACTAATCTAAATTTATCAGGAGTACAACTACAGAGCTTCTTTGTGCAATATTGACTTAAGCCATCATATGAGATAGACAAAGTGAGTTTTGTGTGGGAGAGGACTAACCTTCTTAGGCTTCCTAGAAAAGGATGCAGCAACATGAAGAATTTATTTTTATTTATTTTTTTTTTGAATTGCAGGTTGCTAAATTGTTTATACATTTCTACATTTACTCAGAGGTAACTACTATTAGTGCCACAGAACTTGTGTGTATAAAATTACAGTCAAAATCTGCAGTCCTAGTGAAGTCTATTAACAGCATCATTTAAACAATATTTAAAATATAAACAGTAGCTACACTTTTATCAAATGTTTGTTCCTAGTCTCTTACAACCCCGACTTCTGGATTTTTTTCCCCCTGATTCTACCACCTAGCAAAGTCAACTGGATGCAGAAATCAGCTGTGACATAGAAAGCACTTCTAATTTAACATAGAATATTCATTTCTGCCGGTATCTAATATTTTCTACAATGTATCTTTGTATCCTAGGACTGTGGGAAATGTATTCTCTTTGTCCTAAAGGACATTCCATGTGGTCAACAATAGAAGGTAAAATGAAATGAAATACAAATGAGTCCTGATATGAGAAAAAAATATTTAAATGACTAATGATCAATTCAAACGAAAAAGACTTAAAGAAGACTTACAAGCCACATATAGCCTGTTTTCTGTGATGCTGCCTAACTACCTCTAAAAAAAAACCCCTCAATTGGTGAGTCATACTCTTTCTTCATAAAAGTTGAACTCTGTAGTTTAACTATGTGCACTTTCTTTCTTTTGTCCATCCTGACTTCCCACCATTCAGCTTCTTCAATGAACCCCACTTCTCATCTTATGAGATAGGGAGAAATTTTTCCCTCTCTACTTTCCCACAGTAAGCAATAGGGAGACATCTCTCAACACCCGCTTCTTCTGTGCTAAAAATCCAAACCCTGCATCTTTTCTCACTGTTGCTTTTGCCCAGAAAGAGGGAGGGGGGAGTCTAGTGCTAACAATAAACTTGAGTTAATTCAGTTATATATATTTTTTGTAAAAACAATACACATAAATCCTTGTCTCCACACACACACCCCAAAAAAAATCTATGAAAAGACTTTAGGGCTTTTGTAAAAATGATATTTGGACAAGGGTACTATATTCTGAGCCACACGTTGCTCTAGGAAATATAGAACAGATTTGTATTAGAATTCACAAAGATCAAGCTGTTTACTTATCCCTAAGGAAGACATTGGTGCTTAATCATTGATTATGTTTCCTGTCAGTTTATTCATGAAGTCAAGCACACAGCATGATGATAAAGGATCAGGGAGCCTTCTTGTTGTGCTGTTTCTTTGTCCAGCTTAAGATCTCTTTAAAAACCTAGAAAATCTGGCATCGAGCATCATCAAGGCTCAGGCCCTGTAGTAAGCAGTCCAACTTATAAAACCATAATGAAAGTGTGGGTTGAGAGACTGTTATGCTTTCAAGTGAACTCGAGATGACATTGCCACTGTTCAGTGAAACATATTCTTTTTATCTCTACTATTGTGGACTTCAAGTTATAAACTGGTAATGTCTCCTTGTTGGGATTTACTGATTATATGACAGATTTATAGCTAGAAACAGATGTTCTTCCTTCAAAATAGCTATGGAAGTGTTCTGGCTACTGTAGCTCTGCAAAATTATCTCAGAGTGGAAACATGATATTTTATTATTAGAAAGAGAACTAAGCTAAATTTTCTCTGTTTTTGTTTTGTGCGTAAATTCTTTTTTTCTCTCAATAAACCATGCGCTGTTGAAAGTCACCCTCACTGTGGAAGTTTTCACACGAACACCAATGTATTTATGGAAAGGCAGCTGTTCAAGTTTTTTCCCATCTTCTCCATTATCCTGCTATGAAGGCATTAGTCCTTCATCATCCATTCATAGAAAAGGGATCAGCATCACAACCTTAATTATTTCATTCACCAGTCAAATATGAAAATACAACTGCAGATCAAATGAAAAGAGCAACAACTTACATCCTCGGAGAAGAATAACCTTCCATATGATGTTGGAGTACAGCTTGGCAAATCACAGGTCACTTTCTCAGAATCATTCTGGAATGGCTGGAGTGGTGTATTCTGGGAAAAGACAAAACATCCTGTCCTGTTCTATAGAACATCCAGAATATTCTATTAACTGGATTCTTGGTACTTTCTGAAGTTGGCAGTTTTCTTGTAGATGTTTCATTATCCAATTAGGTAACTAACACCATCCCTACCCTAGATACACTGTTCTATATCTGTAAATAAGGGTTTGTTGGCCTTATTGCTAGTTTTCTCGTCTGGAAGGCTTTCGGGGATTGAATTATCAACCCCGCACCTATTGTATTACAGGTGACTTAGGCTTTTATTGACTTGTAGGATTTTATTATGGTTTACTTTTTATATGGTATCCATTGCTCAGAGTAATTCTCTGGGTCTGAAATATATAAACACATACACACAAAAACAAAATATTTTTTGTGCCTATATACTATGTGCCTAGGCATTGATGTTTTAAAAAACTGGTTTATGAGGTCAAATACTCAGAATCTTTCCACATCATACAAAATAACAATATGAACTTAGTGGAACTGAATAAGTTAGAGTGAAGAAATTATTTCAGCCTAAAAAATATTATGGCTCAATTGCTTGTTAAACAGTTGCAAATGCCCCAGTTTAAGATATTTGCACAAGAATTTTTAGTTTTATTCCCATATATCAATGAAGGGATGTAATTGCATGCTACTGTCTCCTTTGACAGCAAAGAGAGGTTTCTTCTGGACCAATTGTGGTGCCCCTCAAATGACAAAATCCTGAGATTTATGGTGCTAGAGCTCCATAAATCTCTGTTGTTTGGGCTGTTGTTTTCCCTTTTTCAGGAACTTGTGCTTCTTCCTGCCTCCTTCTGCCTGAACAGAGAATTTTACATTTGATTCCTCAAGTAAGTTTATCAATGAATCTGATATACGGTGGTCAGTTTCTGGTCAGTTACACAGTTCCTGTATTTTTGTTCTTATAAAAACTGACTCACTTGATTTCCCTGTGCATACAATCAGCCAGCAGTAAACCATCCCTTCAACTGACTTTCCAGATGTAGAAGCCATTATTTTCTTTTCCATCTCCCACAACATAGAGAGGCTGTACAATACAATTCACAATTATCATTGCAATTCAGAGAAAGCCCCTTCCTGAATATAAGCTGAAAGACTGTCTTTTATCTTTCCCCATTTTCAGTGAATAGATTTTTGTTACTCTGGTGTAATTAGTGTAGTTCATTAAGTGGAGCACTAAGTGGAGGTTTTTTCACCGTCTTGTTGGAAATATGAAGAAATGATTGATTTCTGGTATTCCCTGCCTCTTTTTTGGCTTACCAAAGTTAACAGGAGTGAAAATCATTCTATGACAGTCTTCAAAATGCTTTGAAAAGATTGAGAAATACAAGTAGTACCATATGGAAGATTGATCCAATTTCCTCAACATTTATTCATGTTTTTCTTTATGTGACATGTTCTATGTACCAAAGACATCTAAATAATGAGACTGCTAACTGATTCTTTGCTAGTAATAGCAACTCTGTAATAGCAAGAGCCATCCTGCTCTACATTTACTGTTTCTAGGTTCTGCAATATATTAAAAAATTTAATTAAAAATTAAAAAATAGATTCTGACTGAGTGGCATCCAAGTATATTACTATTTGTTTTGCATATCCTTAACTTTATGTGCGCTGGGATATATAAGGAATATCTTGAGATGTCCTTTCAGTAGAATCTCAGAAGAATCACCCCACTGTTGAATACCAAGTATACTGAGCAGTGAGAAAAGTTGGCAATTGTATTGATCAATGTCTCATAATCTGCTTCAGTGGATCCTTTGTCGCCTACACTGGCTGTTCAGTTTGCTTGATAATGACAGGGTTGAATAGTAGCAGCTCAGATAATGTTTATGACCACAAATTTATTCCATGAATTAATGTACAATACATGTGGACTCATTATCAGATGTTTGGGTGTCCCTATGTTTGCACAGAGCTGTGATTGTTACCTCAGATATTGGATAGGAATGAAAATACTTCAAGCTAAGTTTGTGCATAAGAATCAACTAATTCCAAAGTGATTTTGAACACATTTTCATCATCCTGAAATGGAGCAGACAAATCTCAACTCACTCTTTTGTTTTATCATTATCTGATATTTATTATGATTTGTAATAGCAGAAATGTCATGGCAGTTAATACAAAATGAAGAAGCTCAATGGGTTATTTGGATGCAAAATGTTGAAGAAGTTCAATAGTGGTTGTTTCCGCAGAAGAAAAATGTACACATCTGTAACCCCAGAAAATTTGAAATGGTATGTTTGATTTTAAATAGACATACTGTGGATGTTGTGTATCTTCCCATACTTCTTTCCACCAGTGTGAAAAGATTGGGCCTCTTGTTTTTCTATGTGTATTCATTTTACTCTGATATTTGATTTATTAGAATGATTTTGAGGTTTCCATAATATCTTCATTGAATTCCTTCCCCCTCAGCATGTTACTAAGTATGGTAACAGTGTCTGGCATTGTCTGCCAAATGATAAAATTGCTTAGACACAATGCCGCACAATGTCCCCAACAGAAAATTTAAAAACTGAACCCATAGAAAAGAGTATATCAATGTTCTCTTGCGTCTTAAATGATTAATACTATTTTTATAAAACAATTTGTCAAATGTAATATATAACCATGGAGCAAGCAAAAAGTGTCACACAACCTCAAACTTTTTAACAAAGGGGGAGAATGTGATTATCAAGATCCTAAAACAATTTAAAACATTTTCAGTGAAAGTTATAGGCATCTTGATATTAAGTAAATGGCAACGATTTGCTCCAATGTCACAGAAGTATGTTACATTACTCAGTCATCAGTGAAATTGCATCCACAAATGAAATTAGCAAATAAGAAAATAACAAATTCAAGAATCACATTGTATGTCGAAGCATTGCCTACCATACATTAGTCATCAATAGAACTGGTTCTGAATATTACAGTCAGGTTTTATTTCAAGTAACAAGCTGTCTTGGTCCAACCTCCCATTTACCTCACTTTTTCTAGTAAAGAAAGAATGTAATTGCATTTGTTGAAGCTGATTTGTTTTCTTATAGATAAATAACTCAGAGATGTTGTCATATCAAACTGTCTGACCTATAAGACAGACTAGCAATCACATCATTCAAAATTGTTGAAATTCTGGCTAGGGTTAGTGTCGCTTATTGAGATGAGAAGCTATAGAAATCAAATAAATATCCATTGAGTGAGTTAATAGTAGCTTCAACACCCTTCAATGTCTCCCAAAATAGGAAACCTTCAATTATGTACAAATGGGAGTTGCACAATTTGATAGAATTTCTTTTTCCAATTCTTTATCATATCTTCTTATATTTCATTTATAGAGCTTCCCTTCTATAATACTTTATAGAAACCAAACGTATAACTAGATTTGACAAAAATAGTACTCTTATGAATATTTTCCATTGTTTACCAATAAACCTCAAAGATGGCATTCAGAATATATTATTCAAAGTCTGCTAATCTAAACATATTTCTATTTTACAATTTATGTTACGCATCCTCTTGAAAATATGTTGATTTCATCCCTTTCTCTTAAATAAAAGCTCATTATATGATAGTCTTTATGTAGGTTATCATTTGAGCTTTAATGCATACTATTTTTTAAGAAAGTTTGAATAAATAAGGAAACATTTTTCTCACTGGGTTCTATTCCTTTGAAATGAAGGAGTATGCTTGTACAGATTCTTGCTGTTTTCTCAATTCAGAGCCACAAAGCAAGACTAAATAAGGAAATATAGATAGGTGAGACACAGTTTTGATTGCTCTTTAAGTGCTTTCTTTTATTTCCTTGATTCTCCAGAGAAATGGTAGCATCTGAAGGTAACAGACTAATTTGTACAGAGATGTATTCTTTTCAAATGCTTTACAAAATAACTGGAGGGAGCCTTACCCGTGATAGCCAGGATTTTTTTTTATTGCAGGATTTTCATTTATTTATTTTTTTAAAATACAGTTGTACAGCTAGCACTGAATTTGGGAAATGTCGCTTAGCTTGCACCAAAACGTTTCTAATCTAATTGGTAAGCTCTTATATACCAGGGAGGGCAGAACCCAACCATTGGTGGATTTAAGTGTTAGTACAAGAACCTTAAATCTCCAGGAAACTAGTGAAGCTTTGCCTATACAGATGTTGTGTAATGTGCTTGGAAAGAGCAGATATAAGCCTGGTCACTGCATTCTGAATGTCTTCTATTTGCTCAGTTTCCTTCAGGTATATCTCAGAGTGTATACCCAGAGTGTGGTACAATAGGAACAAGAACATGAATAATAGTGGGTACTATTATCTATATATCTATAGCTGTTCAAGAAGGGATATAGTTGGAATAGGCACTCCTTTCTAGTAGCCTAAACTGAGAATTTAAGGACAGTGCAGGATTAAATAGTGTTCCCAAACTGCACACCTGTTTTTCAGAGGAATTATTACCTACTCTCATCCAAGAACAGAACCAGTTTGACAAAGTAGTTAAGGCATCAGGCTAGAATTTGGGAAACTATAAAATCTGGTTCTGCCTTAGCCACAAAGACAGCTTCATGACCTTGAAACAGTCGCCATCTAACCCTAGGAAGCTGGCAAAGGCAACTTCTGCAAAATCTTGCCAAGAAAAAAGCAAGGATTTTTCCAAGAAATTTTCAGTTAGTAAAAAACTAACTCAAATGCAAATAATAACAACTAGAACAACAATGCAAGCAAGATACAGATATAATTTTCCCCCCAATAACCAAACCACTTTCTCATCCGGGTCTAGTTTTAATCTGTATATCTCACCTATGTGTTATGATTATATAGTACATACCTTTTTTCTTAGCTTGGATTTGAAAATATATTATTTTTAAAAAATAAAACTGCTGAAACCTGGACAAATCTGTTTAATTTAGAAACAGAAGTAATAGAAGTAAACTACATTATTCTTGTAGTTAAAATGCTGCCATGATTTAAGTGATGGGTTGAGAGAGAGTGTCTGCTCAAGGTCACCCAGCTGGCTTTGATGCCTAAAGCAGTCTCTTGATTTCTAATCTGGTATTTTAGGCATTAAACTAGGTAAACGGAACAGAATGCTGCATAGGGAAAAGAAAAGAATCCTGTGTACTTCATAGCTAAATATGCAATTTCAAATGGGTTCCCAGAAAATTATCAGGTGGAGATAACTCACATATTTCACCTATCTTCAGAAACTAATTACCATCAAGCTAGTTAGCACTGGGATATGAGTTGTTGTTGTTAGTTGCGAAGTTGTGTCCGACCCATCGGGACCCCATGGACAATGTTCCTCCAGGCTTTCCTATCCTCTACCATCCTCTGGAGTCCATTTAAGCTCATACCGACTGCTTCAGTGATTCAGTGATCCAGCCACCTCATTCTCTGTCTTCCCCTTCTTCTTTTGCCCTCAATCTTTCCCAGCATTAAGTTCTTTTCCAGTGAGTCCTTCCTTCTCATTAGGTGGCCAAAGTATTTGAGTTTCATCTTCAGGACCTAGTCTTCGGGGTATGAGTACTAAGCATCAAATACCCATACTCTAAGTGAGACCTAGAAGATAAAAGGCATCTGGGAAGAAGACTATGGTAAATCACTTCTGTACTGTTGCCAAGAATACAACACAGTTATATATGTATTATCAGCATTAGGTTTGCCTTGAAGACCCAGACTTGTGGCAGCACTTAACCTACTTGGCTGATCTCAAAAAGCTACCAGTAGTAAGGTCAAATCTGTTTAGCAACTGAATAAGACAACTGGACAATTATCAGGCTAGGCTGAGAATTTAAGAAATATTTTATAAAAAAATCAATGTAAACATTTTCACATTGTTGCCTCCCAAAAGTACCACAGACTTAATTCATTTTATAGAAATCAAACTTGATTTTAAGGAGGCTTCATGTAAGATTGTTCAGGCCAGTGGTTTAAAATTACCTAGCTGCACAGAACATTCAAAAATTATATCAACCTATAGCTGGAAGCAATACAGTAACTTTAGTCACCTTTATCTTGTTGCACTGCATACCAATCTCAGTATATCAAGATGGTTAAAAAAAAATACCTGTGATGTTATGTTCCAAAGCCAAAACAATAACAACCATGACAAGAAGCACTTAGGTTCCCAGTTTGAACCCAAGCAAGAGTCAATAATATGTCTACAAAAAAGAAAAATAATAACAAACAAAGGATTACAGCATAATATATCATATCATATTATATCCCACAATGAATTTCATAGCATTTCTCCATAAAAGCAATGGAACACTCTGCATTTTTTAAAAAAAATTAATAACCCATTACAACATTAGTGAGGAACAAGCCTTTCTCAGAGAACACCATGATTTCTAGCATTTCTTTCAACTGTTGACAATCTGATACTAATATATACCCACTCAGCTATCAAAATTGTCTATAAGCTATAGCAAATTTAGCTGCAGGAGCCTTAATATTACCTCACAGACTAACTCCCCAGCTGTTCAGGCCATCTGTCTGAAATTTAACCCAATGAAAGCAGAAGGTTGCTAAAATGGACATTCTCTGTATTTTTAAATTTGTCTGTATTATTAGCTAACATCCATAATACCAAGAGGGGAATACCATGCATGGTTGAGTAACAGGCAGTGACAGCACCTCAAAAGAAGCTAGGTGGAACATTTGGCATATTTTGAAGTATAACATGTTCAGCAAGGCATGTTTCATGTCTTTCAGTAACCAAAGCTTTTTAGTTTATTCAGAACATCTTTAACAAGCTTTATTGCTTAGGTTCTAGCTTTGTAAAGCATGGAAATTGATTCAAGACACTGAAAGGGAAAGAAATACATGGGTGTGATGCTGGAAAATGAAGTCGCTTTCTGTCCTTTTTTTCTAAAGTAGTAGCTTTTTCAGATATTCTGATCCTTTTTTAATTCAAAGAATTCTCCCATTTGTGGAAGAAACTTTCTGGGCCTTTCCTCACTTGCCCTTCACCATGACAAGAACACAACCTGGCTACTTCTTTTGTTCAGAATACTATAATTATTCTTCTCTCATTCTGAATATTATTCCTTTCTAAAAACACAAATATCCTTGCAATGTACATTTACCATGCAATGAGGCAAAATAAATTTATACTGTATGTAATTGTCTTGATTCCCCATGCCCCTTTTGCTAAGTGGTATTTGTGGCAGTGTGGAATAAAGGGTGCGTGGGTGAAGATAGAAAATATTGAACTTTTAATTAAAGGGGTTAAAAATGGCCACAAGTTTATAGGCTGCAGCTTTCCATATATATATATACTAGAATAGCTTACTTTAATTGCTAATGAAGAGCATCACCTAACTTCTGGTAAAATAACATTTATGTGAGAGGCAGGAAGTCATGCGCCACATCCCAGCTCAAAGCCATATACAAAGTAGTAAATGCCCAGTATGAGAATCTACTTTACAACATTTCCGTACTCTGGTTCAGAGTGCGGCTGCACGGGTGGTTATGGCAGCGATGTGGCGTTCCCATGTGACACCTCTCCTGCATGAGCTGCACCGGCTCCCGGTAATCTTCCAAGTGTGCTTCAAGGTTTTGGTCACCACCTTTAGAGCGCTCCATGGCTTAGGACCTGGGTACTTACGGGACCGCCTTCTGCCACCAGTAGCCTCTCACCAGCCAGTACGCTCACAAAGAGAGGGGCTCCTCAGGGTGCCGTCAGCCAAACAATGTCAACTGGCAGCCCCCAGAGGGAGAGCCTTCTCTGTGGGGGCACCTGCTATCTGGAATGAGCTCCCCCCAGAGATATGGAGGACCCTGGATTTACGCACCTTCCGTCGTGCCCTCAAGACATATTTATTTCAACAGGCTGGCCTAGCCTAACTTCCCTTTTAAGTGCAACTTTTAAAATTAGTTTTAAAACATTGGGGGTGTTTTAAATTGTTCTGGGCCAAATTATTTAATGGGTTTTATATTGTCTTTTAAATTTTGTAATTTGTATGTTTTATCTATCTGGCTGTTCACTGCCCTGAGTCATTCAGGAGTAGAGTGGTATATAACTCTAATAAAATGAAAAATGAAATGAAATTTGAAAAACTCAGATTTGAGAAATGATAATCTGTTATCCCAAAATAGTGAAATACTTGAAATGTCAGCACCACTTACTAGTCAGTTAGATCATAGGCTTGAGTTGGAAGATCAGGCTACATTGGAGCAGGTGGCTTATCCATTGCCATTTTATTGCTGAGCTCTTTGCTCTTGCTACAAACTTCTGGCTTGGAATAAAAGTTATACACAGTGTTTTGTGACCCTCTATTTTAATTTCCATACATTTGAACAGACTTTAATTAAGTGGGTTCAGTCTAGCCATACTGTATTTGGGAACTGATACTTCAGCTGTTCATTTTCCCCATGGGAGTTGTCTGCTCAGAAAAACAATGTGATACATAAGCAATTCCTTTTCCAGTCCTTGCCACTTTAACTTCTTCAAATATACCAATGAAATTTTTGGAGACTTTCAATTGTTTGCTTTAAATATTGCAGGTGCCACATTCTATGCCATTTGCATGGCATCCATGACAAACTAGCATGAAAGCATACATGCGGGAGAAATGAAACAAATTTGCAATAAAATAAAAACTAAGAATTCAGCATGTCTTTTAAATACAGTAATGTGAATTCTAGCCTATAACTGTTTTTGCCTCTTTTGTCCCTTTGAAATATGGGAACATCTCAGCAGTAAATGAAATGTAACTGTGAAAAATCTTTATAGCAAAGATATGATGGATACAGCTTTTTCAGTCAGATTTCTCTTTAAAATTGGGATCCGGTGATTTCCTAAACATGCCTTTTATAGCTTGCTTTATATTTCTTGGATCTTGATCCAGGTTGGTAGTTCTTCCCAACTTCTTAAGATTGTGCTCCCTAGGTAACTTGGTAAATCATCTTCTGGGGAAGAATACACTCATGGGAAAGCTTTGAGCAGAATAATCAGGCAGGGATGGGTCAACCAAAATCCTTGTATTCAAAACAACAACAACAACAACACCCTCTTTTGTACCCATGTTATTGACTTGCTTATGCAACATACATTGATGGTGCTGAATGTCAGTCACAGGATTAAATAAATGATGGTAGTACTTGTGTTACAGACATTACCATACTCACCCTGTTTTGGTTTATGTACCTAACTGTAATGAAACTATATGGCGAAAATCTATATGGCAGCTCCCTTATTAATATGGCAATTCCCATATTAGAATTAGCAAAAAAAAAACCCTCTTATGATTTTCATTTAAAATTAATTAAAGCAGAGCTGAAGGTAGAGAAGAAACTTTGCCTATTCATCTAACAAAATAATTAGAATTTTCTTTCTGCTCATCTGTTTTTCCCTCCCTATTTTCTCATCTTTCCATTTCCCTCTCAGAAAACATCTGGTCTCAAAAACCTTGTCCCAGTACTATTTTAATCATAGTTCTGGCCCTTTTTTGCAAAAACTAGGACAAAACATAATTAGAAAAATTTGTGGCCTATTGAAAAAGCATGTAAATGTTCATTATTTGAACTGTTATTACCTACTATAACCTTTCTCATAAGTGATTGAAAATTTGACAGTAGACTATGTTGAATTCTAGAACAGCTTCAGAAATGACATGAATAACAAACAAAATGTTTCATGGTAGACACTTGTCATTGCTAGCAATATTTTCTTAAAGAAAATATTAAGCAAGACTAATCAATTTTGCAACACACACACACACACACAAACACACACACAAACCCTTCTTTCTTCCTACAATCTTCCATCATGTTTAAATACCAAATACTATTTTTTTGTTTTTAGGAAGGGAAGTGTGGCTTTATTTTTCATAATAAAACTCCAAGATAGAGGAAAGATCGATCAATACTAGCATAATCTCATGGTTACAAATAATGTCACAGCTCATTTTACACAGTGAAAGGATTTTGTACATGTTTGACAACAATGACCTTTTGTGGTGACTCTTTCTCAACAAGCAGGCATTTGGAGGAAGGCCCACCACCATAGATATAAATGAAATCAATCTGTCTATGTTGATGAATGTCTTATTGATTTGGCTGGCTAAATAGGTACATCTACCTTCACTTTCATTAAGTAAGATCACATTCAGCAGTAGATTAGGTGATGCATAAGGTTTTAAGAGCTAGTAGTGGGAGAACTAGGAGACAATAGCAAAAGGTAACAAAATTACTAATATTATTTTGCTGTTGCACTGCGGAAGGCTGAAATGAAAAGTCAAAATGAAAGACATTTGATTTATTAATTTTTAAAAAAATAGAAACAGAGAGGTATAAACTTGTAAGTACCGGAATCTCAAATAATCACTTTCTCTCTTTCATTATATTTTTTTGCTCCTTTTTTACTGCTAGTTAAATATTTATTATGCTTCAAACTCCTGGAATTATTGTTCTTTTCTATTTAAATTGTTTTTATTATTTTGAAACATTTCAAAATCATATTCTAAGTGTCTTAACTAAGAATATTAATGTGATATGTGATATATAACTAAGCCATTCCTGCTTGAATTTGATTAGACTTCTGCTACATATCTAGATACCATTTTTCTATTTCCATATGTTCCCTAATTTTGATCTTTGGGGTAGGGTTTCTCTTTCTCAATGTTGTGCTGTATTGTTTTTTACTACAGTTAGCATATATCTGTATAAGTCATGATGCTTTTCAGTTGCGCTTTCTAGGGTCCTAGTCATACCTATTAAAATATTTGTAATTTCAATTAAAATTTTATTTTCAGATGTCTAACTAACACATGTAGGCATGGAGGTACTCTGTCCTAGTGATCACTTAGTCTATTTTTATTGCTAATAGTTTAGCACTTTGTTGAAAGAACATTAAGCCTGGTGAGCAAAAATAGGATGCTTGACAGCCACAAACACCAAGAAGAGTCAACCAAAATCCTTGTATTCAAAAAAAAAAAAAAAACCCACCCTCTTTTGCACCCATGTTATTGACTTGCTTATGCAACATACATTAATGGTGCTGAATGTCAGTCACAGGATTAAATAAATGATGGTAGTACTTGTGTTGCAGACATTACCATACTCACCCTGTTTTGGTTTATGTACCTAACTGTAATGAAATTATATGGAGAAAATCTATATGGCAGCTCCCTTATTAATATGGCAGTTCCCATATTAGAATTAGCAAAAAAAAACAAAAAACCCTCTTATGATTTTCATTCAAAAGAAGAGGTGTAGGATGAAGCAGGAGTAGTTGTTTCAATGTGACTCCCATTTTATTTTGCAATGTCCTTCCATGCTCATGATCTGCTATATATAAATATATTCAATAAATAAAGTTAGGCTGACAGGTTCAGAGAAAAATATGGAGTGAAGTGAAAGAAAGAGATCCTCAGCAAGCCAACTTCATCCTTGACAATGGCTGCAAGGAATGTTTCCATGCATCCAACAGGAAAATAGGATGCCCAATAGAGAGGCCACATAGCCCAATAGACAGGCCACTGCTTCTCCACCAGAGTAATGTTGTTGTTATTCAGTTTCAAAATCGTCCCCAATCCCATGGACCACAGCACAGCATGGGGCCCCCGTCAGTGGTGAAAAGTAAAATTTGTTACTACTGTTTCTGTGGGCATGGCTTGGTGGGAGGGGTAATGTGACTGGGTGGGCATGGCCAACTTTTTTAAAAAAAACTTTTAAAAGCATTTTTTCTATAACCTCTTTGACTGAAGAGGTTGTAAAAAAATGCTTTTAAAACCTTCTGACAATCAGGCAACTCAGCTGGGATCATCAGAGGCTTTTAAAAACATTTTTTTTCTACAACCTCTTTGGCCGAAGAGGTTGCAGAAAAAAATGCTTTTAAAAGTCTCTGACGATCCCAGCTGAGCTGCATGATCATCAGAGGCTTTTTTTTTTCTTTTAAAAGTATTTTTTGGGCCAAAGAGGTTGTAGAAAAATGCTTTTAAAAGTAAAAAAAAACCCCACCTCTGATGATCGCACAGCTCAGCTGGGCATGGTGGGTGGGAGCACAAGGATTTTTGCTACCAGTTCTCTGAACCACCCGCTACCATCATTACTGGATCGGGCAATCTGGTCCGAACTGGGAGCATTTCACCCCTGGCCCCCGTCCTCATTGTGTCCCAGAATCTGCTCAAACTCATGTTCACTGTAGTGATGACACTATCTAACCATGTCATCTTCTGCCGTCTCCTTCTCCTTTTGTCTTCAATCTTTTCCAGGTTTTTTTCCAATGAATTCTTTCTTCTCATTTGGTGGACAAAGTATTGATCTTCTGCTTTTTTATCTGTCCAAAGTAATACAATGAGCAAAGGGTGAAGAACCTGGAATCACTCCTAGGCAATGCATAGCTGACTGGAGCTTTTTTCATTTAAATCGAACTTTTAAGAGTGCTAAGCCTGTCTTAAAAGAAAAAACTGTTCTAGAACTCTTTCAAATGAGCACTAAACCTGTGTGTGTATAGATCTCAAGAAAAAATATGACAAGTGTTCAGAATGTGCCAGGCAGTTTTGAAATGAATAAATAGTTCTGCAGAGGTCAGGTGTCTGGTCTTTCTTGAAAACAAAGGCAAAATAATCATGGGAGACTGCAAAAAATAAACACACCCAAAAAAAGCCTGAAGTAGTTTGGGGGCAGTACCAGTCCCTGAGAAGATTGTCAATCGTTTCATTTCATTTCATTTCATTTCATTTCATTTCATTTCATTTCATTTCATTTCATTTATTTTTATTTTTTATTGATTTTATTTATTTTGTCAAACACATTTGGATAACGGATAGAGGTATTAACATTGTTTTTAATACGTGAAATGGATACAAATAAAAGGGGACATTAGGACAGGAATGGTAGCCACATTGGTGGGCTTATGCACACCCCTTACAGACCTCTTAGGAATGGGGTGAGGTCAACAGTAGACAGTCTAAGGGTAAAGTTTTGGGGGGTTGAGGATGAAACCACAGAATCAGGTAGTGCATTCTAGACATTGACCACTCTGTTGCTGAAGTTGTATTTCCTGCAATCAAGTTTGGTGCGGTTTACCTTAGGTTTGTATCTATTGTGTGCTCATGTATTGTTGTGGTTGAAGCTGAAGTAGAACATTGTAGTGGATAATTTTGTGTAGTACACTTAGGTCAGACCGAAGGTGGCATAGTTCTAAGTTGTCTAAACCCAAAATTTAAAGCATGGTGGCATAAGGTATTCTGTTGCGAGTGGAGGAGTGGAGGACTCTTCTTGTGAAATATCTCTGGACACTCTCAATTGTATTAATGTCCGATATGCAGTGTGGGTTCCAGACACATGAACTGTATTCAAGACTTGGTCTAGCAAATGTTTTGTGTGCTCTAGTTAGCAGTACAATATTACCAGAGAAGAAGCAACGCAAGATAAAGTTAACAACTCTTAATGCCCTTTTGGCAATGTTGTTGCAGTGCGTTCTATCTTCATTGGTGAAGGATGCTAAAGTGTGCCCATTACAAAACTTATAATGAAAGAAGGAAAACACTACTTTAACTCCAGAACAGCTAAAAATGGGGAATTTCCATGCCATTGTTAAAAGATCAGAAGATGAGTTCTAAGAAGAATGGTGCGGCTGGAATACATAGCAATTAATAGAAGGAAATATATCAAGAAGGTATTGAATAATTTTTGGGTAATTCCCATTATGTTGAAAAGTAAAATCAGTTTGTGAGTTTCCTTCTTTACAGCATGAACATTAGAGTTCCTTTTCTTTTTAAAGGCTCATTTAAGTAAGGCAGATTCCAAGAGCAGTTGATTCCCTAAAGGGACCTTAGGCTGTTGCAACAGCATGCAAGAGCATGCAGCTTCATTTCCAAAGCCCTCTGCATACAAGATTCAATCAGTTTGTCCCTTCCCTGGCAACCTTCTGTACAGAAAAAAAGGAGAGACATCAGGAAAGAGAGAGAAAGTGGGAGAAGATGCTAGAAAAACTTTAAAAAACAAAGGCAGAAAAAAGATAAGAGAGTGACTTTACAGGGATACAACTGTTGAAAGTATCTATTTTTATTTTTATTTTTAAATGTCTGCTTGGCATCAGGTGAGCTATTATGAAGCTATTTGCTTCACTCTAGGCAAGTTTACATTGTCTAAGAGACATCTGTAGTTTCTCTTCCCAATCTTAGTGTTTATATGTTAAAATATTTTATCTTTTACCATGTCACCAATAAAATATAGAAAGGAAGAAGGCAACAGAGTTGGTACAAGGAAAGCAAAAACAACAACAAAAAAAACCCCACCTCAGATTGAACAAGGTCGATATGTTTAGCCTGAAGAAAAGATTATTAAGAGCTAATCAGGGCATTTCCTCATTAGTAATTTATAGCATCTTTTAGCATTATCCTACCATTGTTATGCTGAGATAAGACTAATGAGGACAGGCTTTATATCACCACAACAATGGCTGGGTGACTCTAGATGATGCTATAAATCATACATGAGGAAATGGACAAAGTCATCTTTAGACATTTAAAGGGCTGTCACATTGTCGATGGAGAAAAACGTGTCTTCTGTTACCTCAAATAGTTCAGCATGAATCAGTTAGTATAAAAGATTTTGGGAAACCGTTTGAAGAAATGCCCTTACTGAATGACCTATGAACTGCAGTATGAGCTGTAGGAAATCATTGTTGAAATTTGGAAGGACTCATCTCTGTATTGTTAAACTTAATATGTGATAATTTTGTTTATTTTATTTATTTATTTTATTCAATTTTTATATTGCCCTTCTCCTACTGGACTCAGGGCAGTGAACAGCCAAAAGTAAAAACATCACATACAAAATTTAAAATATTATTAAAAGAAATTAAACAAGAATTGGCCCAATAAAATTTAAAACACCCCTATTAAAACCAATTTACAATTAAAAATATCTAAGGGGGGGGGGTCAAGCCTCATGGTTAATTGCCATGAGATGAAGAAGGGTTGCACAAGTGATAGGGAATACACTATCTTCCCTTGTGTATTGTGTATTCTGTATATGCTTCTCCTTCGAGTATCATCCTGCACACACATTTTTCAATACTATATGTAAGTAGGTCACATGGGATGGGAAGTACTTTGTCCTGCCGTGTGTTCACTTCTTAAAAGATACTTCTTGTTAAAAAGTGAAATCCTGAATCAAAAGTACAATATCATTAGGATGGGATTATGTAGAAGGGAAGAAGAGGAAACGAAGAAAAACTTATGAAAGAAATAAAGTTCTGTTCTACTTCAAAGCAAATCCTTCTATGCATACTCGTAAATATTGCCTAGGGTGCCAATCATTTTGAGACATTATAGCAACCTCTTTTTTTCTTCAGTGAAATGACACAAAATACAACCAGGGGCTATTAGAGTATGTGACTATTGTGATATCTTAAAGATTAATGAATATACTTCTTCTTGCATCAGCATCTTCCAAGCAAGGTCTTACTTCAACTACATAAGCTCCACAAACATTATATGTAGGTGAACACATAGTATAACACAACTCAGGGTAACATATGGCATTTTTCAAGGATTCAGTATGCTTATTGTGTGTAGCATTTCAGAAATCCTTACAACAATTCTGTGAATGTTACATACAATTCCCAGTGTTTTAATATGCACATTTCAGAAGCCGAGTTAATGTTCTGGGCACAGAGAATCTTGTTGGCACTCATAGCTCAGAATATGTCCTACTAGCAAGAACAAAAATGTATTTGTTTTTCATATAAAGTTGGCCTAAATTTGCATCTATACATATAAATTAGGGGATTTTTTTTTACTTTTGTCTTTTTCGTTAATGCAAATCTACATCCTCTGGGTCAGAATTCTGGTTCTTTTGAATATCTGATATTATCCTTGTAATAGATTCCAATTCTAATTATTTTCCTAAGCATAAACATGTTAATGTTGCTATACTGATGGCATCAGGGTTACATAGTTATTTTTTATACTCTGTAAATCAGATATCACATGATCTGTTATTTAAATTAGATTCCTTGTTCTTGATTCTATTCTTCTGCCTATAAAGATAGAAGATTTTTCTATTTTGCTCTTAAATTCTATTTTCATATATCTTTAAGGCAAATTTTCTTAGGATACATCCTATATTAATCTTGCATTACAAAAATTCAAAGCAAGGCTCCCCTCCCCCTGCCCCCTTACTTTCTGATGTGGAATATGGGTACTTTAAGCTCAATAATTTTTCTCTGAAACAAACTAAATTGGGTATACTGTAGCATATTCAAAGGGAGATATTATTTATTTATTTATTTATTGGTTTGATTTATATGCTGCCCTTCTCCGGAGACTCAGGGCGGCTTATAATACATTAAGCAATAGCCTTCATACTTTTGTATATACCTGCTTAGTAGGGCTTTTTGGCCGCCCCTAAGCGGTGTTCTTTTTTTTATACAAAGTCAACTTTTTGCCCTCACAATATGGGTCCTCATTTTACTTACCTCAGAAGGATGGAAGACTGAGTCAACCTTGAGCCTGGTGAGATTTGAACTCGCAGTAATTGCAGGCAGCGGATAGCTAAGTACTAATTAACAGCACTTTAGTCTGCTGCACCACCAAGGTGAAGTACTGTATTTTCCTGCGTATAAGACTACTTTCTAACACACAAAAATCTTCTCAAAAAGTCGGGGGTCGTCTTATACACCGGGTCTCATTCTCCTGTAACCAGGCAGACCAGCCCATAAGGCTCTGACGAGCCTTAAATGGCTCTGAGGAGGGTCGTCTTATACGCCCAGTCGTCTTATATGCGGTACATTGTGCTTCTCTCAAAAATAATTTCATTTATTCTTAGTTTATGATCCAAGTAAATGCTTTGGAACTTGAAAATAGCCCTTCTTGGCACAAATTAAAGCAAATGCCAATGCAATCAGTTAGAACAAAAAGGTGATTTATACTTTTGTCTACTGAGCCAAATGTAGCCACCTTTCATAGTAATTACTTTTAAGATTAATGTGATCTACAATATATTCACATGGATCTAATTCAAGGAAGTTTATTAATAAGTCTTTGTGTGTTCATAAAGTACAAGTTTTATAGAATATACAAAGTGCTTTCCCTTCTCTGAAAAATATACTGAAAATCCCCAAACATCAGGGATTAAGAAAGAAGAGATTTGTTACATTTCTTTTTCTGGTGAATTAAGAAGTTCTGCCAAATTTAGAAAATCATTCAAGAAATGCCTCTTAAACTACGGTATGGAACTATAGCTAAACTGTGCCCAAGACAAAAATCTGATCAAGAACTTTCCTCATTTCTTGTTTTTCCTCATTGGTCATGGCACTAAACCTTGCATTCCATCTGAGCCTTTCAAGCAAGTTTCCAGCTGCTTTCCACTTTGATGTCAGTTTATTGGCCAAAGAAGCATTCCAAGTTCTTCTCAGTCCTTCCCATATTTGCATTTTAAAAGATATAGTCTATTTCTTCCAACCATCTCTCTTCTCCGGTCTTTATGCAAGCATCAGTAACCCCCTGATTTCATAATGGATGGTATCCAATAAATCACTGCCTCTTGTGTTTGTTTTCTTTTTTCTCTCTTTCAGCCACACAGCACTGAATCAGACACAGTGTGTACTTCCCAACACTGGGGAGAAAAGGAAATGGTAGTCACAGACTCTTCAATGCACACCAGTTATAGGTATCCATTTAAAATGCTGCAAATGTCTATATGAAGGCAAGAGGGCCTTGAACTAATCTGACTTTGGTTGAAAAACATTAGATTTAAATTTTAAAAACTTAGTTGTAAATCTCATTTTATCTACACAATTCACTTTCAGAAGCTGCTAATCTACATAAACTAAATGATATAAAATATGGATATTTGAAGGAAAGAGGAATAACAAAACATGAATCATATCTAAAATAAAGTTGAGTAAATAATAAGGTTTTCCATGAACTGTCAGATTCTTTAATCTATATGAATTATTTTTGCCTAATAAAGTGTCTGTCACAGGCCCTTACATTATATTTTGTAGATGAGCGTCCTATATAGGGCAGCTAGGCAAAAGACTAGAAGAAAGTAATAATGGAACGTAATAATTTACTAGGGTTTTTTCCTGTGTTAACCTACAAAAACATTATTACTGTAATTATTATTGCTTAAATCAACTACACACAATCATACCCCCAAAATAAGACCCTATCTTATATTTTTTTGAACCCTGAAATAAGTGTTTGGCCTTATTGCCATGGGCTCAAAAGCCTGATTGGGCTTATTATCAGGAGATCTCTTATTTTAGGGGAAACAGGGTAGTCATTTGCTTTCCTGCACTTTAGCCAAGTGAGACATAGGGAGTGAGTAAGACAGAAGTGCTCTGTTCATGACAGTTGCAAGCGCAAATAGAGGTTTTCCTGACCCCTATTTTTTTGTATAGCCCTTGGTTTTTTTTATATATCCAATAATGGTAGTTTTCTTCATTCATCACTTCACTTGTTTGTTCATGGGATACAACAAATATTGAACTACGTAGGAGCCACTGCCTGTGATTAATATTACTTATTCAAGATCAGTGGCTATCATCTGCTCTGGCCTAGTTTCAGCCTGTTTATTTTCTGGGCATTCTTTGCATAACATCTGTTTTTCAGATCATTTTCTTTGCTTCTGTTTTATACTATTCAATCTTTATGAAATGTATAGATTTTATAACAGCTTGCCATCCCTCCAGTGGATTTTAAATTATCATTGATAAGTATTTGATCTACCAATTTTTATATGAAAAATTCTTCTCATATGAGGAAATAGGATTTCTTTGTTAGGAAAAAAACAATTTTCAATTTTAATATACCCCAAATTAGTAAAATTTGAACCTGTCAGAAAGGAATCTAAATTGTTTATACATAAATAAATCTAATAACTGTATACATAATATTCTATTTATACTACATACACACAAACACACATATCTTCCCTTCCCTTCCTTCCCTTCCCTTCCCTGGAAGTCAAACAGTTGAAATTTTAGAAATAAGGCCAGAGAGACCTCTTCAGGAAGGCTTTTTAAAATTAATTAACAATTTATTTTTATATATTGGTCTGATTATAGAATGAATGCTAACAATTCTGATTTTAATTGTATTTTTCATGTTTGTGCTTTACTGTGGATGTTACGCATCATGAAATGTCTTATAGCAGTTGCACTGACAATTTAATAAATAAATGCTAACTTAACAATTCTGACTAAATTAAGAAAAATAATTATCTTTATTTTCCGCTTCCAAGATCTAACTTATTAAAAATAATTGTGAGGTATTATTCTGAGTCCTGAATATGAGAAATTTAGCTACAGAATTGGTTTTTTATACTGTATAACATAAATCAACAATGTGTGCAGATTTAATCTCTAGTTTGTGTTCCAATTGCAGTGAAAAAATATGCAGGATTTTTTGATAGATCCCAGAGATGACTGACCTAGCTTAATATTGCAAGAAATATTCAGAATTGTAGATTATTTTTTCACAATAAGTCCTGTATCTGGATCACTGCATTCTGGTTTCTTTTCAAGATCCAATCAAAATCCTTAGCATTCTGTTAATCCACAACCCTGAATGAATAAGCCTTTATTTTTTTCACGAGACTGAACAATAATTTCTTTTAACATTTGTATCTTTAAAAAAATCCATCACACTCTAATTATACCTACGTAGTTTATAATTGTCAAGAGAGGGATTTTATCAACAGTTTCTATTACATGTTAATCATTTTCATTTGAGAGTGATATAGGATTTCTCTCTTTGGACCAGGGATGAAATTCAGCAGATTCTAAAAGGTTCTGGAGAACCGGTGGAAATTTTGAGTAGTTCGGAGAACTGTCAAATACCACCTCTGGCTGGCCCCAGAGTGGGGTGGTAATGGAGATTTTGCAATATCCTTCCCCTCCATGCCCACCAAGCCACGCCCACAGAACCAGTAGGGAAAAATTTTGAATTTCACCCCTGGGTTGAACTAAAAGACCTCCAAGGTCCTTTCCAACTCGGTTATTTGATGATGATGATGATGATAATGATGACGATGATGATGTGGGGAGATGATGGTTCCATAATTCAATGGGCCATTGCAACCACCATAATGATTTTGTTTACCTCTCACACATCCCCTCAGATACAAATGTCAGGTACCATCTAATCTAACCCATTGCTTAGTTCAGGATCAATTAAAACATTTCAGACAGCTGATTATCCACACTCCGTTTGAAGTTCTCCAATGAAAAGTGACATGTCACTTCATTTGCAGTTTGTTTCCACTTGTTCTTCCAGATGTCTAGCCTGAACCAATTTCCTTGTAGTTTTAATCCACTGATTCTGATCCTGCATTCTAGAATAACAAAGAAAAAGTCCACTTGCTGTTCTGTGCACATTTTAAACATTTAAAAATTTGTATCATATCTCTGCTTAGTAAACTCTTTTATAGGCTATACCCAGCCTTTTATTTGTTCATTATAGGATATTCTTTTCAGACTCTTTTGCATCTTGCTAAGTTTCATCTGAACTTGCTCCTGTTTGCTGATTTCCTTTTGCCTGGAACTACATAGTGTTTGAAGTAATTCCTCAAAACAAGACAGTGGAGGACAATTAGTGCCATTATATGGAATCTATGTATCACAAAATAGCACTTGCTTTTTTAGAAATTGCATAACACCGTTGGCTCAAATAACCAGATTGTTTTCACATACATTACCACTAAGATTGGTTTCCCTCTGCATCAGACACAATTTGTGTGTACAGTCGCACTTGGCCAAATAAAGTATTCAATTCAATTCATTCTTCCTACCCTACAGACATGGAACTTTATATATCTCTGTGAAATTTCATCCTGTTCCTTTTAGCCCATTGTCAAATTTATCTAGATCTTTTGAATTCTTCTCTATCTCAGCTAAATTGTTAGCCACTTCTTGTAGTTTGGTGTTATGTGAAAATTTGGTCATCAACTCCATCATCCAGGCTATTAATAAAAATACAGAGCAGCATAAGGCCTAGCACTAAGTCCTGTAATATTCACCTTGATTCTATAATCGGATGTGAAACCATTTATGAGCATTCTCTGTGTACGGTCATTTAGCCAATTATAAATCCATCTGACAGTTTGATAATAAATCTATTTTTATCATTTTATTGAAGAGGATATCATGCCTGCAGCATTTCCATGATCTATAATTGCCAGTCTGTTTTAAAAGGGAGATAAGGTAAGTCTAGCTTGACTTGTTTATGATAAGTTCATGCTGGGGTTTGTCTTTTTAATTGTTGCATTCCTATCCAAGCACTCCCAAACATGCTGTTTAACCATCTGTTTCAAAACCCTGTCTTTCCTAGACTTCAAGCTGACAAGTCTGTAATTTCCCAGGTCCTCTTCCTTTCTTTTCTAAAACACAGGGACAAACATTTGCTCTCCTCAAGTCTTCTGGGCCTTTACCAAATCTCCAGGAGTTGTCAAAGATCACAGTTAGCAGTTTTGTGATCTCTTCACTAGTTTCTTTAGTATCCTGGGATGTAATCCATCTGGCCCTCGATATGTGAATTCATTTAACTGAGGTAAATATTTTTTTATTGGTTCCGAACTGCAGTTTCGTCCTTCCACTAGTGAAACAGTGATGGCCAGGTGGGCTTTCAGTTCTCTTCTAAGAGAAGACAGATGTAAAATACGGATCAAATAAGTCTGTCTTCTTGCCATCACTTGTTTAACACTTCATCCCTTTATCCTCAAAACAGATCAATAGACTGTCTTCCTTTTTTTTCTTGTTGATGTTTAAACTAATCCCAAAAATGTTTGTTCCTGACCATTTTTACATATCTCAGTTCATTTTTGTCAAGTAGATAGGTAAACTGGGGTTTTAATTTAGAATTTTACATTATCAGAGTGGAAGTCTGGCAGACAGAAATATTCAATCTGAGGTATCCACAACAGTGGAGAACTGTTGGCTTTTTAATGGTATGTCAAAAATTGGGGCCAGGACAAAGAGTGAATTAAGCCACAACAAATTCATACACATTTAATTCATAATTATATTTAATTACAATTAATCAATTAAATGCCATCCACAAGACCAATTGTCACATTGTTGCAGTTGTTCTTAGTGTTTTGTTTCACTTGATTAATTTCAAGGTCTATTTGTTTTTGGCCTACAGTATGCCACTCTCATCCATATAGCACAGTTATTAAGCATGATGTGAGAAGGGATTTTCTTTTTCAGCCAGCTTTTTGTAGAGCCTGACATTGTTTAGGGTTAGTAGCTCCTGTACTAAGGAAGGACTAAAATCTGGGGTTTGTTATTCCTATTCTAGCACTTTACCACTAAACCATGCTAACTCTCATAAGAGTGATCTAATTTATTTACTATTTTTTCAATTCAATCGCATTAAAGTGCTAAATCTTGTTGCAACATTGACCGTTTCATCCAGAAGATAATCAAGTCAATTACAAAAGCAGAATAATATAGTATAAAGCAAGGAAACAACAACAAAAAAGCTAAATAAATCAAGAAGGGCAGGGAAATATTATAATCCTACAAACATCAAAATGCAATAAACACACAATCTGTATACATAAAAATCTCCAGTATATCTACAAATATACAATAAACATTAAGTTAGGAGTTAAGGGAAGGGTGGATTTGCTACAATTTTCAGAAAGCCTTAGATTATCGTTTTATGTTCCTACTTCATCCTAAGCGAATATGTTTCGCTTCTCAGTAATAGAAACTGATACCATTTTAATGCCACAGTTTGAATTTAAAATATGACATTGCACGTGTCAAGAATATTTTTAAAAACACCAACAGAAGATTGACAAATTGACCTTCATTTTTCACTCCATTCCAATACCTATAATGAAGAAGGAGTTGAAAAAACATTAAAAAAAGGACTAGCAGTATATGCTGTTTTGTTGCAGAGGGAGATATGAAATGCATGTATAATCATCTATAGTGAAGGGATTAAAATAAGGACTCTAAAACTACCCAACTGTATGTTGAAGTCTCTACTATATAAAGAGAGATATGGAAATAGTTGCTAACTGATTTGAGCTCAAAATAGCTGTTTTGAGTGTTCTATTTGCAAAGCAAAACATCGACATAAAACAGTATTTTATTCTCTATCTGGGATAAAATGTGACTGTTTCAAGCAACATTGAGTGTTCCCTAGCATTCATGGTAACTTGGAACTATTATTTTGTACATTACTACCATCATCATCAATTTGCCAATACCAGTTTGGCCAGTAAATTAGATTTTATTGGCTGTGGCTAGGTCCACTTATTTGGAGAGTAGAGTTCTGGTGAATAGAAGGAACACAGCAGGCATATAAGCAAACAGATGGCTGCCACTCAAGCTGGAAATCCCCCATCCTTCTTTAGTTTAAGTGTGTTTTTCTTCTGGTATTTGATATCATTGAGAGGTGGGTGGTGAGACAGGTTAGGGAGCGGGAAAAGTAGGGAACAAAAGAAATATTATTTTCCAATCCTCTCTTTTTCAAGCAGCCCTTCTTCCTTTTTTCTCCAAAATACCCATCGTGTAAGGTCTGTTTTCAAATTTGGAGGATTGTTCTTTGCATTAGGTGAGGTCTGTAATAAACAATAGTGCTTCTGCACTACTTCCTAGATTCACATGTATAGCTCTACAAAAATCTATAAAAACACGAGCTGGAGCAAAATGAGATTCAGAAAACTCTTGCCTGATGTGCTCATTAAAACTTTTACAGAGCTGATCTGGTGACCTACATACACATATACATACATATAGAATATCAGAATATCGCTTCTTTTCCCTTTTAAGCAGAAGGTTTTGTCTTGCTTTGCTTTGTTTTCTCCCTTATCTGCATCCAGACAAAATTTAGGGCTAGCCAGGTAACTAGATCCAGTCTAGTAAAAACCCCATACCTAAAGCAATCATGACTGAGAGTGGGAGAAGAATAAATGGAAGGAGATTCAGAGAAAGGTTTAGGTACAGGTCTGCTTCTCAAGTGAAGGGAAGATGACAGCCAGAAGGAAACTGAAACCCATATTTTCCACAGCAGCAATAGCACTACCAGATTGCATGCCTTATGGTGATGAAATGGAGGAAACACTCAGTGCAGGAGCGTTCACTTTGTATAAATGGAGAAGATTGTTTATCCTTTGCCCAGTCAGCCTGTGCCCTTTATTAGTAACCAGTGGTGGGATTCAGCCAGTTTGCACCGGTTCGGGAGAACCATTTGTTAACTCTTCATGGAGTTTTGAGAACTGGCTGAATAGTCAAGGTGGCCTGCCTAACAATTCCAATAGCTCACACACACCTCAAACATTCCTGCTCATTTGAAATTAACCAACGGAAGGGAAAAGAAAAAGAAGAAATAAGCACATAGCCATTTCCTCAGCAGAAAAATTCTAGCCCCTTTAGGGGAAAATAAAGTGAAAGGTTTTTATTTTCTTCTGTCCTTTAGTTAATAGCTCAGGGCAGACAGCCAGGGATCATTTAACAGGCGAATACGTAGTTGCAATAACAAAATCGCAGGAATGCAGTCAGCACAGAAACAATAGGAATTTACAGATCATACAGATGAACAGAGTTGGAAGTTACCTTGTAGGTCATCTAGTCCACCCCACCCCCACCCAAGCAGGAGATCCTACACCATTTCTGACAAATGGCAGACCAATCTCTTCATGAAAGCCTCCAGTAACAAAGCTCCCACAACTTCCAAAGGCAAGCTGTTCCTTTGGTTTATTGTTCTCACTGTCAGAAAATTCCTCCTTATTTCTAGATTGAATCTCTCCTTGTTCTTGACAGGATAAGGCCAGGGAAAGACTTTTAAAAATGTTTGTACAGAGCAGAAGTTTCTTGTCAGAGTACTTATGTTTTTTTAAAAATACACGTTCTAATTAGCAGAACTGATTTTATTAATTTGGAATGCTGTTTCTATGTTTATGTATTTTGATCCTGCATTTTCAGCATTTAAGAGTTAGCTTACAGTATTAGACTGTAAAGATTTCAAATTATCTTGTAACTGTGCTGCTTGTGTATGATGGAGCACCCACAACTACTTGAAGGCAAGCTATTTCATTAGTTTGATTGGTTTCACCCTTAGAGAATTTCTGCTTAGTCCTATGTTGCTTCTCTCTTCAGTTCGTTTCCATCCATTGTTTCTTGTGCCTTTTGGTGCTTTAGAAAATAGATTGATCCCCTCATTTTTCTAGAAGCCCCTCAAATTTCCTGACAGAACAATTAATGAGTGGAACAATTTGTCTCCAGAAGTTGTAAATACTCCAACACTGGACATTTTTAAGAAGAGATTGGATAACCATTTGTCTGAAGTGGTGTAGGGTTTCCTGACTAAGCAGGGGTTGGACTAGAAGACCTCCAAGGTCCCTTTCAACTTGTTATTCTATTCTATTCTATTCTATTCTATTCTATTCTATTCTATTCTATTCTATTCTATTCTATTCTATTCTATTCTATTCTATTCTAAATATTGGAACAGTGCTATTTTATTGTGCTATTTTATTGTGAGTTGGACTAAGGAGAAATTTCCTAAAGGTGAGACCAATCAAGTTGGCCACAACCACTCAGTTACATGACCACCCAACCAGTCATTAGTGCAGAGAACTGGTTGTTAAATTATTTGAATCCCACCACTGTTAGTAACCCATAGGAACAATTCCCTCCTGAATTCATGGCTGCTACTGGTAGTGATGATCCAGAGATACCAGCAGATTGCCATCTCACATGGACACCTCAGCACACCCAAGTTATACCATTATTCTGCAAGATGCATTGGCTTCTAGAAGTCTTCTGGATACACTTCAAGGTGCTAATTGTCACTTACAAAGCCATTCATGATGTGGGAGGTTATTTTGGGACCCCCTCTCTCTGGTTGCTTCTGCCTGTCCTAATATATTTAATGGTAGGGATACTCCAAATGCTATCAATTAAACAAGGCCATCTGGTAAGATTCAAGTAATGTGCCTTCTCTGTCATAGCATCTGCCTCAGAAATGTCAAACACCTTGAGATTTGCATCCGTGATCTTGCTATCATTTAGTAAGTTCTTGAACACTGGATGTTACTTCAGGCATAGGTTATGAAAATTAGTTCAGATCATCAATGTGATTCTGTATTTGTTATTATTTCTGTTGGCTTTTTCCCCAGCTTCCATTGCTTGTTGTTTACGTTCAGTTTAAATAAATAAATGAATAATTTTAATCACTTCAGATTTTACTTATGGAGAAGTAAAACACAGATGTATTTGGTCAACATCAGATGTCCACATATTGTACTTGATCATTCATGATGCCCTTGATTTGAAAGGGGAGAAAAAGGTGTAAAGTAGAAAAAATGATATAAAGGCAACTTTGAGACTGTCTCAATATATTTCAATGTAATCCATTCAAAGTATGCCATATGTACAACAATTTCCCTCTTTCTTCCATCTTCTGATTAATGAACTTTCTGTTGTTTGTCTCATCTCAATTTCAAATCTAGTCAATAGATTATCCCAGTGGGAAACAACATAGCTGCCTGTACTCATATAGCTAAGTATTTAAGTTTAGTAGATATTGTTACTGAAATGTGAAGGGGAAGCTAGGCCAGTATATCATCATTACCACCCAGTCCTGATCCATAATCTCTCAACCACTATTCCACCTAATTGATCTGCATTATAAGGCAAGGCATTGACCATGTGTCTCCTCAAACCATAGGATTATTCAGGGTCAAGGTATTTTCTACTCTTGAGCATTAAACAAACAAACAAAACCTGATAAGCACAGAAGTAATCACTTTGAGCCAGCTCCTACCCATGTCTCTTTTTTTTAAGAGACAAAACTTGAAGACAGCCTTCTTCCCCATATGTCCTGTTCCAGGCAGTGCCTACCAGCAAGAAGAAATTATGTTTTTAAAAGGACCTAGTCTAGCCACCAAGAAAGTTTTTTCAGCATACACACCATTTCCTCAAAGAGGCAGAATATTTTAGACCCTAACTGAATTTGGAATATTTACAAACTTCTCCCAGGTTCACACAGAACCAGAACCAGAGTGGGTTGGGGGGAGGGGAGCTTCATTTAAACTTTCATATTTTTTTTACATTCACAGAAACAGAAATCTGATGTTTTATCACATAAACCAGAATCATTCTTATCCAATGACTGCCCTCAAAACTCAATTCAATCCCGCTGAAACATACTCCGCTCTGTGAAACTTCTGAGTTGAAAGTAAGATCTTTTTTTAAAACTGATCAAATCTGTATGCCTCGAAACAGCAGGACCCATATGTGTGAGATCACATATGTAATCATCAGGAAACCCCCTTGCTTCCCCTTCTCCCTTTTCCTGGGAACAGAGAGAACAAACAGCTGTACATTCCCTTTTCACTGAAAAAAGAAGTATGTAGTTTTGTCATAGAGGTCAAACAGCAGTATTTAAAATGACCAATATCCTTCTATATGACTTTCATGGCTCTAACATGAGTCATTTATCTTTGTGGCCTCTCCTATTACTTTTGAAATATTTTATCTATTCATTCAGAACATTTTTCCTGAACTATGGCATGCCGAATCACGGTATATTTTTGGAAAGTTCTCTTTCAATTTTGGACATTAGGCCCAGGTGTAAAATCTGTACTTACCTTCCTAACAGGTTCAGAAGTGCACGTGCCACATGTGTGCACTCGCTTTGCTTGCATGCATAACTGCTGCATGTGTGCAAAACCTTCTGCACATGCACAAAAGGTAAAAAAAAAATTACTTCCTGGTTAAAACCAGGAAGTAATGACACCTGGATGGCGATCACTACCAAATCCCTCAACCACAGGGAAAAATCACTTCTGGATTGGGTGGTCCGGTCCAATCTGGGAGCATTTCACCCCAATTAAGCCATTTGTCCTCTGCCCATCATATATAATTAGATAATGAAAGAGAGCAAATGCCACTTGAGAACAATATCTTCATTGCTATGTAAAGTACCAGCAACAAAAATATTGAAATATTCATTTCTGGCTGATCAATTTGATAATGTGCCATCAAGTCATTGTCATAAACATTAAGAAACCATACAGGTAGATTTCTCTCCATCTCTTCCTGGTCCTCCAACCATACAATCATTGCTATTTCAGCTGAATTTATCCATCTGTGTGGGTAATATATAATATAATTAGCTCATGTCTTTGTTCAGGTAGTTCATTTGTTGGTAGATCAGTTGTTGCTACCATCCAACTTGGGCTGCAGGATAGAGAGAAGAATCAGAGGTAGTGCATATTTTGCACTCAAGACAGGAGAAACCAACTGAAATAAATGAACCACTAGTCAGTGATGGCGTTCAAATTATTTTACTACCAGTTCCGTGAGTGTGGCTTGGTGGGCATGGCCGGTGGGTGTGGCAGGCATACTCAGCTTCCTATACCCTTCTGGGAGCAAAAACTGGCTATGGGAGGGCAGTGTCTCTCCCCCCACACACACACACCATTTTGGACCTAAGAGACTTCCCTGCATTTACCTGGGAGCCAAAATGCGGCACATGGGGACTCCTGGAAGGGGCGGAGCAGGAAGGGACGGGGCCAGACAGAAATTTTACTACCAGTTTTCCCAAACCGACCCGAACCAACTGAATCCCACCACTGCCACTAGTACATGAAAAGTTGTGGGAAGGAGCAGAGAAAGTATGCAGCTCATGTGTCCTGTAATACTTCCATCCCAGCTGAGTGACCCAATGACTGACTTTGGCATCCTTTGCATTGGATTTAAGAGTGATGGGAGTTTTGGGGAGAGGTGGGGGAAGTAATTTGTCCAGACAATTGGAGTAAGCGTTAAAGTCTGTCACCAGCAATGTTGAGAGAAGAGCTCTGGAAGGGGAAGTCCTTAACAAGATAATTGAAGAAACAACAACAACAACAACAAAATCACTTCCATTCCTATGACTGGAGCTAGAAAGAGGAAGAGAAAGTTTGATAATGTATGGCTTGGTTAGACTAGAAAGAGAAAAGTTTTAAAACAACTTATCTAGCTGGCATTAGTTGTTTAGTGGTTGAATTTCCATTCTTGACTTTCTTATATATAATTACTTTTTTAGAGTTCATGTGAAAAGGCTCTGGATTGGCATAGTTGGTTTGCTGAAGGATTAGCATGTATGTTCTTTCTACATGTTGTTGTGCCTTATTGGTGTCAAATTCAGAGGTGTAATTAGAAAACTGGAGAGAGTAGAGTTTTGGTTTTTATATTTTTCTAATAAATAGTAAATGCTGGTGAAATATATTGTTAGCAAGTTAGTCAAAATAGTAGTGAGATGGGAAATATTGGTTCTTGTCTATTATAATATTAAAGGACATTACTTTCACAATTAAGCAGCATCACCAACACATTTTTTTTAAACCAGCACAAACTATGAAGCATTTAAATAAACTTCATGCTATAGTTATGAATAGAAAGTTCAAGCTGAGTAAGTCCTAGCTGAAAAATAAAGGAAAGTTAGTTCTTCTTTGAATGGGTTGAATGTACCTCTGTCAAATTGATCTATTGGGTATGAATTTCAAATTTAAAAAAATGTTCTATTTGCCAACTTTTAGTTGTTGTTATCAGCACTATATTATCAGACTATATTTGGATGAAAATCAAAGGAGCAATGAGCTTTAATGAGTTCCCATTGTTTTGTAAGGCCAGAACATACAAAATATTGAGAGTTTTATCACTTCTGCTATTGTACGTTTTAGTCAATTACGATACAGTCAATTTGAACTGGGTTCAACAAGAACAATTTAATTCGTTACATATCAAGAGCAAAATATCCATACACCTTTATATTTTGTACCTATCTATATCTATACATTAAAGCACCAGGAAAAAAAAGAAATAAATTCAACACCCATTTTTAAGGGGGGAAAAAACACCTCTACTTGTAAATAAGAATGATGTATGTAACTGCATGAGTGACTGCTTGTATTTCAATGATCATGGCCAACAATGATAATATGATAAATAAAGATGTCAGATGATGAAGTCTGAATTGACTTTACAGAGTTAAATTTTATAGCAATGCATCCTTTGTATGCCACAGAAACCTTGCAAAAAAGTAAGGGCATCATTTTGTTTTGTCATATTTCAGGCTATCGAGTTTAGGGATGAAATCCAGCAGGTTCTGACAGTTTCTGGAGAACTGGTAGCAGAAATTTTGAGTAGTTTGGAGAACCGACAAATACCCCCTCTGGTTGGCCACAGAGTAGGGTGGGAATGGAGATTTTGCAGTATCCTTCCCCTGGAGTGGGGTGGGAATGGAGATTTTGCACTATCTTTCCCCTGCCATGCCCACCAAGCCATGCCCACAGGACCGGTAGAGAAAAAGTTAGATTTCACTCTGAATCAGTTCTATCATTATTTTACATGATTATGCAAACTGATAAGTTCAACTGTTAAAAAATTATCAATTTAATATCTTCATGGGCACAAAATTCTGAGAAAACCTATTGTGACTTATATATACCAGAAGTGAGGATATTGACTGTCTAGCTGTGGTTGATTTAGTAGAAAAGTATCTGTTTGTTGCCTCTATGTATGCGTATTTGTCATATTAACAAGTTTTTTTTCCTTATTCATATAGTAGTTAAATAAAACATTTATTTTTATACTCATATCATCTTATATCCATGTGCTAATGCAGAAACATCAACAATCACTAAAAATAACTTAATCTGAAATGCAATGTAATTTACTTCCAGCAGAAAATTAGTTGGAAGACATAGATGAGAAACTTGATTAATTTCTGCTAAAATGCTGTTGATATATTCAATAGGTTTGGGGCTGTACTTTCTTATGATACCTATTCTAGATCTAACTTAGAGATTGCTAACATTTTTTGAAACTACATTTTTTTTTACAGGAATGAATTTTAACTTACATAAGCAACTCTTCATTTTCCTTTAACACTTGCTTTGTATTTAATTAATTATTGTTTCCATGTTTTATTATTTGGCAGGCAGCTTTATCTTATAAGTAGGCAAGTGCCATAATTCATTTTCTCCTGCCTGAAATTGAAAAAGTTTCAAATCACATTCATAAATGGTTGAGCCTGAATCCTGAACAATTTAAACTGAAGTAGTAATCAGGCACCCTATAGATGTTTTGAACTACATTTTCATTCCACTCGCCATCCAGGTTGATATTGATAGGATTTTAAAAATTAACAAACACATCATGTTGGCACAATGGTGAAATGTAAAATTTGTTGCTACTGGTTCTATGGGCGTGGTTTGATAGGCGTGGCTTGGTGGGGATCATGTGACTGGGAGGATGTGGCCAACTTTTTTTTACTTTTTTAAAGCATTTTTTTACTACCGGTTTGGGTGAATAGATAGTAAAAAAATGCTTTAAAAAGTTTTTGTAAAAAAAGTTTCCGACGATCAAAGCTGTGCCGCGCGATCGTCAAAACCTTTCTTTTTACTTTTTTAAAGCATTTTTTTACTACCGTTTTGCCCAAATCAGTAGTTTTTATCACTACCAGTTTGCCCGAACTGGAGTGAAATGGTAGCATTTGACCCCGTGTTGGCATACCTGATTTAAACTAAAGCCTGATCATGTTAAACACACTTTTGGGCTATGCTGCTTATTCACATGCTTCAGTATTAGAGCACATATTTTTCATGCAAAAGTCAAAAATCTTTAGCATTTCTAAATATGATTAATAAAAAAACTTAATAAAAAAACTTTCAAACTTGAGTTGCAAATTTGTAAGACACAAAACTACATTAGATTAAATATATGCTATCTCCCCATTGCACCGTCTCTTTTCAATGCTAATAATATGTTAAGAAGGAGCATGTAATTTTATTATGATTTTTTAAAGCTCTTGATGCCTAGAATTCCAATGCCAACAAAAGATCAAAGTACTAATGTTCAAATTAAAACAAACAATGCAACTGAGAGTATAATCAAGGTCAAATGAATCTGGAAAAATGATTAGATGGCTTGAAAGAACTACAGAATTAATTATGCGTTGGATCTTTCCACCTTTATGTATCAAACTTCTAATTAAAAATGACGTAATCTTTTTTCTTCCAGCCAGGATCTTACAGCCTTCTGAAACGAGATTTTAAACCTAACTGATTTGATCTTCTCTTTTGCAAACATTCCCTTGAAATGTAAATTTTAAGTCTTACAGAATCATTTAAAACTTGTACACAGTTACAATATTCAATCATGATTTTCATAGTAAAAATATATGGAGATATTTACAAATTATGCTATGCCAGAACCTAATAAACCACATCTTGTCTTAGCCTGTTGTACAAAACAAAGCATAATAAAAACATATTGTGCCATCAATGTTGCATCTAAATTAATGGATGATTGAATACATAAATCTATATAGTACTAAAATTCTCAAACCTGTTTGTGAAATAGTGCATCAGAGGGCAACAATTTTTGAACCCCCCATAAAAAATCAGATGGGTTAATTTACAGAATCTGTAATTCAAGGTTCATATGTATTGAAATTTGACAAAATTGGGGACACTTCAGTACCACCAAATTCTAACTACACTTCTCAGAAACCCAAGCCTTCTTTCCTGCCTTCCTCTGGCCCTTGCACCCAGTTAAATTGGTGGAAAGGTTTGGAGAAGGAAGCAGTGGCAATTTTCTGCTTTGGAAGAGAGGCTGAAATCTGAAATCTCTTAATGGCAGAGAGTGGTAAAAAAAGGATGAGTGAGGAACTCAGATGTCTGCTGGTCAGATAGGCCTGGTAAGAGGCACTGGTGTGCACCTGAAGGCTAAAATTGCATTCAAAAGATGAAGATGCTCCATGTCAATAAGCACCTGAATCTATAATTGGGATTCAGTCAGCTTTCAATGGGATTGCACCCTTCCCTTATCCCCCACCAAAAGCATGTCTTTAATCTAGGAATGTTCCACTAATCCCCAGGTTTACTAGAATTTCCAGATGATAAGAGGGACAAGAAATGTGTTTACACAATTGTATCTTGTAAAACAGTTGTGACCATTATTGATCTGTTTGGACAAGTCACCAATATTTCAATTCTCAACTTGACTGTCTCAATGCAAGAGATATTGAGCTATTCTTATAAAGTGTACTGAGGCTTTAATCTCTAGCAAACGCAGCAGCCAGCTGTTCACAGACATGCAATGCTAACACATTTCACTGTGTTAAAAGACTGGTTACAATTATTTGGGAGGGAGGGAGGGAGGGCGGGAGGGCGGAAGGAAGGAAGGAAGGAAGGAAGGAAGGAAGGAAGGAAGGAAGGAAGGAAGGAAGGAAGGAAGAGTTTCTCAAGTGGAAGCTTCCAATTTAATTCCTGGAATTTCTATGATTAAAGATCAGGTTATGATAATTATTTTACTCTAAGATCTAAAGAAATTAATGCCAATACTTATATTAAGAAATACTGGGCTAAATTAGAATTTATTGATTGATTTGCATCAAAAACTATACTATTGGCTATTGGGAAAAGTTGACCAATTTACTGCACTTTGGTATTAGCAGACAAAATTCCACTAAGGCAGATAAAAGACAATATAAAATCTTAAATTACTCCAAGGATTTGTATCTCTATCCAACATATCTTCTTAAGAACTTTGCTGGTTTTGGCCATAAAATACGATAACATGT
Organism: Masticophis lateralis; assembly: GCA_030761175.1. Classification (NCBI taxonomy): domain Eukaryota; kingdom Metazoa; phylum Chordata; class Lepidosauria; order Squamata; family Colubridae; genus Masticophis; species Masticophis lateralis. The sequence continues at coordinate 232,471,552 of JAUDYJ010000002.1, forward strand.
TTCCTAATTCTTTGTGTACCATGCTGAGAGGGTACATCTGCCGAGATCCTGTGTGAGAGAAGGCAACAATCTTTTGCAAGTGCTAAAACAACCTTTTGCTACCATATAGGCAACCAGCGTAAACAGTTATAATTCCTTGACCCTCCCGCCAACGTTGTCTATGAACTGTAACAAGAATTCTTGCTCCAGCAGCGTAACGATGCTCAAGAAAGAAGATTCTCACTGTGTAACAGATGGAGGAAATTTGTTCCAACCTCTTTCCTAAAGAAGTCAGAGTCTTTTAAGTTATTAGACACACAATCACAGACCATTTTCAATTAGCTGAAAGTGATTGTGACTAGTTAAAAACATCTGTACAGATTAAATTCTTTTGCCAGTCATATTTCTACAAAGGTTTATCACAAATTCCCAAGTAAAAATTCCATTGAAAAGAATGAACCTTCCCCCAAACATCTATTATTTATTTCTCCCTAAATTGCAGCAAGTCATTTCCCTCCAAAAAATATCATTTATTCACGACCAATAACATACCTAAGTTGTGTATCACCAATTAGTTTTTAATAATTGCTGAAGTAATCCAGATTTTTGAGACCACATGACACACTGAATCATAAACTAACTACAGAGACCATAACTCAAAGCTCTCAGAAGCCCACTTCAACAGAAAGCAAAATTCTGCCAAAGTTTCTTTTAACACAATTGATTGAAAACGAATAGGATAAGATTACAAAAAGGAGCTGTCTTAATTGATGCATGAGAAACGTCCAGAGAATTTCAGTTTCTCTGAGAGTCTGAAGATGTCATTATACCTGGTCTACACAATTCACTAAGCTAAAATGAAATGCATCAGTGTCTGCAGCCATCAGGGGGTTTCAACAATATGATGAAATATGTATCATGAAGTCATGACACAAGCTCTGCTTACATTTTGTGTCTGATACCATAACAAAAGTACAAAAGGCTCAGTTTATATCCAGATATAGTAATGCACATTTATGCTTTGCCCTCTGGGACTCCCAATGACAATACTTATGATGTTGAGCATATTATATGTAGCCCTTGAAATATTACCCAAATTACTTTAAAAAATTCCTCTACAGTTTATCAATTTACAGTTTATCAGGTACTCATTACATCTACTCCAAAGTGTCAGGGATCCTCCAAAATTGGTATGAAAGGTATAATGTGAAGGATAGAAGAGAAGGGACACTTCTATCTTATGAGAGAAAGCTTACTTATTCTATTTTGATTCATATGCTCTAATCAAGCATTCTATTTTGGTTCATATGCTCTAATCAAGCCCGGAATATATTTTTCTTGACCCATTCTTTTCAATTCTTGTACCCATTTGTTCTATTGCTCCCACCTTCATGCCACTATCTCCCTTTATCCCTTACTTCTGCCACTAATATTATAACTATGAATTTGCAAGCTAAACAGTAAATATGCTTCTTTTCAACTCCAGCTTGCAAAATTGATAGACATTATTGCTTCAAGATAAGCCCAGATCTCCCTATGATCCACATTTATTCTATAGAATAATTATGTACATCCATGTTTACTTAGTGCAACCTTCTAGCATAACAAGTACTAGTAGATACTGAAGACCAAATGTTCCTTATGATAACTACAAACATTATAAAAATATTTGAACATTTTTTGGTTAGAAATAGAGAAATAAACACAGTGAGAAAGGTCCCTTTGTACTTTCATATTAATACTTCAGACATGCTTCTATTTTCTTGTAATTTATTTGATGAATACATTTCTGGTTGTTCTCTCCTGAACCATGGCAGATGAAAAGTAAATATTCATTAAATTATGGTTTCCAGATAATGATATCCATTTTGCTCACACTTTGAAAGTATAGAAATAGAAAAAAGTTGAAAAAAATGTGATTACATAAAATGTAAATTTTTAAAGAAGTTTTCAAAATTGCCATTAAAATAAAGACAATATAAAATCTAATGAAGTATTCTTATTATCAACATTTATTTTCAACATATTAATAATGCTGCTTATAAATTTATCCTGAACTACAGTACTTGAAAAAAGTAAAGTAATAGAATATATTCAAATGAACTGTGAAATATGTGAGTGGAAGAGGATATGAAAGAGATGCATAAATGTATGTACAAGGCAAGAAAAATAGATAAAAGATCCATTCATACATCTTTTTTTATAGTATGACTTTTAATTACCCAGTAAAATTGTTAACATACATTCAGAACCGATTATAAATCACTACAGTAATACAGTAAATGTGTTACAAATTATAAAATTTGTTTTAAAAGACGATTAAGCACATTATAGGCTAACTACACATATCAACAAATATTAGTTACGAGACTTCAATGAAACTCCACTTTCAGAAATAGCAGCACCCAAGACATGGTAATTGACTGAGAATAAGTGTAGTGTGTTAGCACAAATGGATGCTAACTACATGAATGTTTTGCTGTGACCCATTAAGTCTCTTCATTGTCTAAAATATCTGAATGAATACAGTCAAACAGAGTTTACATGTATGCCTTTAATTCAGCGTTTTTACAATAGCAGTAAGCCATGTAAAGTAAACAGCAGCTTTTAAAAAATAAAGTTGATTGTAATGGAAATACTTGGTTGGCTTAAATTTATGATACATGAGTCACTATAAACAGTATACAGTACTGTACAGATGTTTGAACTTCACTGTTTTGTTGAAGACAAGATGAAAGAATTCTATCGGAAAGGAATGTCAACACAGACATAGTCTGATAATTAATATTTCTACGAATGATCTCTATTCAAATTTGATTCTGTGGATTGCTTTTTCTTTTTCCTTATCACTTCACATTTTTGGGAATTATACAGTTTCCTTGTTTCATTTCTGATCCCTCTCCATAGAGCAGTCTTATTCCCTGAATGTAAAATTAAAGGATAACTTTAATGACAGACAATGAATATATAAATTATGATTATAAATAGCATTGAATTGATAATATAACCAGAATGCATTGTGGAATTAATATAAGCTAACCTTCAAAAGACAAGTTTCTGAAATATTGATGGGGAATTTTCTCTTTTTTCCACATCTATAGTGAGATTCTTGATATCAAGTTTCAAATGACCACTTCAGCATTGTCATCTAAGCATGATTGGGGTAAGAAACACCTTTCAGCTCTCAAAATAATTTTGCTTTATACTGCTATTCAGCTATGTGATTGTATTGTTACTATTTCCTTTGTTTTTGGTATTGCTGAAGTTTAAAAATCAAATTGTTTTAATGCTCCATTTGTCTGTGCTCAGCTCTAGGTTCTCTGTGAGGAAGCACAGTAGGTGTTTAATCAATTAAATAATTGATTAAACAAATACAGACTATTCTTATACACTGTCGGATATAAAAGATTTTCCTTTGTGCAAGTCTAAGAGCATTTTTGTGAAAAGAATAGGTTTTTAAATAACTACACTCACTGGGAGACGTCTGAGAACTTGGTACAAAAAGGCACAGGTAGTGAGAGGAAGCCTGCATTAATTTAAAGTGAAATCTTAGTCCTGAAAGAATTCTCAGTGAATTTATATTTTCATTCATTCATTTAATCAATTTATACAGCTTCCAACCCAACATTACACTTCCAGGGAAAAGCCAGCACATTAAAAAGCAACAAGTGGAACTTTCCATTTCCAGTCAATGATTCTTGCTGATCTAAATGGATTTTGATCCTTAAAAATATCAAAATATTTGTAGCAGACATTCAGAAATGAATAAATTCACTTATGAGTCCCCAATAATCACAATAATGAATGAAATAGATTCAGGATCCAATCTGAGTTGTTCATCAAGACCAGAGCTTTAGTCTTCTGAGCTTTTGGATTTATGCTGAAGCCCATCCTCAGGGAATTTTTCTCAAGCAAAATGTGTGTCTTTTTTTTTATTATTGAAAAAGTTTTACAATACAATTTTTATCCCCATTTCCCCCCACTTATCCCCCCTCCCTTCCATCCCCCTTCCCTTCCCCTCCCTCCCCCGGCTTCCTTTACTAACAAAACATTAATCTTATATATCAATCAATATTAAACAAAAAATATAGGTGAGATCCAGATAACATATCATGGGTTTTAACATTGAATAAAGTAAAGTTAATCAATCAAATATATACTAAACATAAATCATACATGCACACTTAACCAGTACTTCTAACAGTATATTTTCCCCCTCAATCAAATATCTACTAACCATAAATCATTTATAAAAACTTAACAGATATTCTTAAAAATTTTTCTAGACAGCAGTATAACCAATATATGTAAAATTATTTTTAACATCATAATTTTTCTAAGTAGTAATATAGTAAATATATATAACATTATAAGTTTTCTAGATAACAATATAATTTCAATTATTCAATAAAATAATTATAATGAGAATATTTATAAATCATATATGAAAACTTAACTAGTATTCTTAAAACTTTCCTAGACAACAATATAAAATATATTTAAACTTATTTTTAACTTTATAATTTTTCTAATTAATGATATAGGAAATATATATAACATAATAAATTTTCTAAATAACAATATAATTTCAAATATTTAATAAAATAATTATTATAAAAGTAATTATAAATCCAATACTAATTCTTGGTTTAATATTTATTCTGCACATAATCTACCCATTTCTTCCACTCCCTAACAAAAGCTTCATGGGTCCTATCTTTTAAATATGCAGAAATCTTTGCCATTTCCGCAAAATTAGCTATCTTCGATGTCCATTCCTCTATAGTAGGTACACTATCTTTTTTCCAGTATTGACCGATCAGTAACCTACCTGCAGTAATCATATATAAAATCAATCTCGTTTCACTTGGTGAACAATCCTTAACTATACCCAACAAAAACAATTGCGGAGAAAATTGAAGCTTCTTTTTCAAAACATTCTGCATAACCCACCAAAGTTTAATCCAAAATGCTTTCACTTTTCTACAAGTCCACCAAATATGAAAGTATGTAGCATCCAAACAATCACACCTCCAACATTTAGGTTGAACATTTGGATACATACATGACAATTTCTTGGGATCTAAATGCTATCTATAAAACATTTATAAAAAATGTGTGTCTTGATGTGTGTGCTTCCTCTCTGCTAGAGAGAAATTCCCTGAGAATGGCCTCCAGTATGAGTCTGAAAGCTTGGAAGACTAAACCTCTTCAACCCAGATTGGATCCTGTAACATTATTCTGGGACACATATTCGTCTTCATTCATGAAATGGATTCAGGTCATCCATCCCATGACTCTAAAAGGCAGACTTTCACAGGTCTCCCAGAAAATAATTATCCAGCACTTACAGATTTTAGGAAAAGCAGAAACCAGAGGCAGGTAACAGCACATAATGTGAGTGAAAGAAACAGCTTTCCTGTTGAACCTTCTCCGTTTTAGCCACAACAATCATTTTTTGCACCCTTTTAACATTTGCTTCTTTAATTCACAAAGAAAGATGACCAATTCACTAAATTAAAAAGAAGTTATGCTGCAGTAAATAATATCAGTCCTTTTACCTCCACATCCCTAGAGTAACTCATAAGTTTACACCAAGCAAATATACTGCTGTCCACATCACTTAACGCTCTTTAGATAATGGCTTGGAGGCCTCTTTTTGCAAAGGTGCTTGTAATCGGCCCTAAATCCCAGACTTAGCTACACTACAAATTGTTGTACTGTAACAACCAGTTCTAAATGGGTCTCACTTGTATATGAAATGGCCACTGACATCTGACTTCTTCCTTTGAATCCAAGAATGCAAATATGATATAGAGCAGGGGTTTCTGACCCCTGGACTGCGGCCCACTACTAGGTGGTGGTCTGTTCGGAACTGGGCTGCACAAGCAACCAGCCAGCGCATGTGCATGGCTCAACTTGCATGAGTGGCAGGCCGTTACCCTTCCCCCTCCCCCCTTGTCAGGCCGTCAAGCCATAAAAGTTGGGGATTGCTGAAATAGAGTGTTCAACTTTATTCTTACTATAACCTTGTGAGGAAGGCCAGACTCAGAACATGATTAGTCTGCAGTCATCCAATAGAGTTCCTGTCTAGTCAGATATCTGAAGCCAAACCTCTCTGCCAGACTCTTAAATTACCCTTTATTAGCTCATGATCCTAGGGCTGCCAGCTGATGCTAATAAATTGGATATTATACTACAAGAAGGCTATGGAGACTTTCTTAATGAGTACATCACAGACTCATTAACCACAAACTACAATACTGCTATATGATATTTGGTTAATTTTTTCCCCTGTTCTATTTTAAAGACTGTCCCCACTGATAACACACAGTTACAGTTATTTAGCCTGAAAGGGGTTTATTTTGGTGCATTAACTGCAGTACTATTTATTGTTGGCAATCTTAACAGTTCCTCTTGACAGCCTTCTTTATAAGAAAGACTTGGCAGTAAAAGATTATTCTCTGGGATGTCTCAGACTGCCCTTTATAAGATGCACTCATTTCAGTCTCTTTGTAAGGTGCCAATTCTTTCAAAGAAAGCTTGCCCTAATTAATTTCACATATGATATATTATGGAAACAAAGAATCAGAATTTACTGTAGTATTACTATAGTAGTATTACAACCCACAGCAAGATGAATTAAATACTGCAAACTTTATGACCTTTAGGCTAGTATCCATCTAAAGCCCAAAATTGTCTGCCCTGTATTATATTTCTAATTGGCGGGTCTTTCAGACAGATGAGCAACCTTGGCTGACAAATACAATTGTTGCTGTGTATTTTTGGAATACTGGATATTGATAATTCACTGATACTGTTCAGTCCTTCCGAACTTTGTGTATTTTCCAGTTTATGTGTGCATGTGTTTAGAATCATAGATGTTTAGACAGACACTATATTGAGATGTTCCAAAACAAATGTGTGAAAATGAACGGAATGCATATTCTGGCCAGAGTCATCCAATTCTGGCTTCCTATGTGGTTTATAGGTGGGATGTACAATTATTTAAGGGACATGGTGCCTCGGTGGGTAAGGCACTGAGCTTGTCGATCGAAAAGTCGGCAGTTCAGCAGTTTGAATCCCTAGTACTGTGTAACGGGATGAGCTCCCGTTACTTGTCCCAGCTTCTGCCAACCTAGCAGTTCAAAAGCACATAAAAAATGCAAGTAGAAAAATAGGGACCACCTTTGTGGGAAGGTAACAGCATTCTGTGCGCCTTTGGTGTTTAGTCATGCTGGCCACATGACCGGAGACATCTTTGGACAGCGCTGGCTCTTCGGCTTTGAAACGGAGATGAGCACAGCCCTCTAGAGTCGGGAATGACTAGCACATATGTGAGGGAACCTTTATCTTTACCTTTTACAATTATTTATTTCTGAGATAAGAGCTGCAGATGCTTAAAAAAATACAGGGTGTTACACAACAACGGTACAAAAACATTTCAAGTGATAGTGAACTATCCTTCAATGGAGCTGTTTAAACATAAAAAGGATGAACTTCATTCAAGGACACCATAACAATGTGTTCCTGCACTAAGGAGAGGACTGAAGGACAGAAAGAATCTTTGATAATCTCTAAATTCCTCTCTAAACCTAGCATTTTGTGATTCTATGACACTTGATTGCTATCTATATTTAATATGAATATTCTTCAGCCACCTGCTTAATACTTTTCAAGTCATTAAAAGCTATACTTTGCTAATGACTTGGGTAATGGGTATCTGGAATGGTGGGATGCAATCAAAGCTTACTGGGGGCTCATGCTCCCTGGAGTCTCAAGGTTTGCATATCTCTAATCATGAGTATCTGCTGTGGAGGGGGAATGGAGAAGGGCAAATTACATAAACATAATGATATAAGTATGTGAATATTGTGATCTATGCACTTGTGTCAAACTCTGTTCTGCAAATATGGTTGAGTTGAGTAGCTATAGAAATTGATTAAATAAATTAAAATTGATTAAATAAATTAAAATTAAAAATAATTTTCCCTAGCGAAAGTGTAGGAAAAGGTCTAAGTACACATTGGATATGAAAAGTTCCTTTAAATATAACTGAATGTTCTAAAACTGTGATTAATTATATACATATAACAAAATTGCGATGAAAGTTTAAAAGATATAGTAAAAGATATTTTAACACCTGGAAAGTACACAAAGCAATTTAGTATGCAGTATTATTGATAATAACACTGCATGATAATGAAAAACATAATTTTCTCCATGGGTTTTATTAACAACAAACAAACAAACCATGTTTTTTAATCAAACTTTAATTTTCAATAGTTGAATAGTTTCTCTTATTTTCTTGGCAAAGTTTTTAAGGATCAATAAACCAAATACTGGTCCTTCAAGTTGTGGAAATTATTCGACTCTTTTGAAACATAACTGCCCTGGAAGAAAGAATCGCATATTATATTACATGAAAGGTAGTATGGTATTTCAATATTCTTTTGATTCAGAAATTCAGTTATGAATCATCCATACGAACATATCTCTGAAGGTTTGCATGTTCTCCAACATAATCTTGTGTGAAAGACAGCCATGTGGATTCCATGCCGACTTAATAAAAAAATAAATGGAAATACTCCATAACCACTCCTCAAACCTTTGTTTGGGGCTAAAAGAGCCTGTGTAGCGTAGAGGGCTAATGCCTCCTACTAAAGGCAGCAATTAACACCAGCTGCCTGTAATTTCTCTGAGTTCAATCCTAGCCAGGCTCAAGGTCGACTCAGCCTTCCATCCTTTCTAAGGTGGGTAAATTGAGGACCCAGTTTGTAGGGGCAATAAGCTGACTTTGTATAAATATAAATATACAAAAGTATGAAGGCTATTGCTTAACGCATTGTAAGCTGCCCTGAGTCTCCGGAGAAGGGTGGCATATAAATCAAATTTTAAAAAAAATAAAAATAAAAATAAAAAATTATTGTATTTCGTGCTGTCTATCTTCATAGCTTTCCTATCACACCTCATTCTATCTCATTTTAAAAGAGCACTGATGATGCTACCTAGTTTGGTAATAAAGCATCTGTGAGCCGAGCTCACAGAGCACCAAGGATCCCAGGATTTTAAAAGAATTAAACTACTTTTCCTTCACCTGCTGTTTCTAATTATATGGAACTGAAGACCCACACATCTGGGGCAGAGTTGAGAAAGACTGAATTTTAATGTGAGATACACAAATTATGCTTTGTTGCTGAAACCTTACAAGGCTTTTTTTTAAGAAAATAAATACATAATTTTCATTAATTCTTATAGCCAACAACAACATCTCTATTCGTCAACAGGCAAACAACCCTATACTTAAATCTGAGGATATGCTGTGATGCAGACAAGCAGTTTAATTTGAAAGATAATCTACTCATCTTGTAAGAAGGAAGCATCAAAGTTTTTTTAAAAAAAGATTCGGTCATGGGCAAGCAACTAATCATCAGTGTGATTTCATGGCAATTTATGAGGCCAGTCTAAGCAAAGAAATCTAATTCATGAGAATGTCAAGTCTTTGTTTAGAAAAGATGTGGATAAAAAGAAGCAGAAAAATACATGTCGGGAGTAAAACAGGCCAACAAATCGACATGCATGCCCTTGCAAAAACAATTAAATAGTTAATTGCCAAGTCATACCCAAAATCAGTAAAAGGATTCAAAATAAAAAGTTTTGTAATCTAGTGAAGCAAAAACTCTTTGAAGTTAGTGTTGTCCCCACCCAGCAAATCTATTCATCATGCTGATAGTAACTCCTTGGAGTTAAGCAAGATTGCAGAGCATTCAATTCTAGAAGGTTCTTTGTTCTTAATTGTATCAGCAGCAGAGGTAGACCAGCTATCTTTTAGTCAGTCTCTCCCAGGCAACTTGGACTATAATTTGAACTATCCCCATTCAGCATTCCCATGCATGATGAAAGTAAACCTAGAATTAGGGAAAAATTTCCTTACAATTAGAACAATTGATCAGTGGAAAAGCTTGTCTTCAGAATTTGTGGCTGCTCAGATTCTGGAAGTTTTTAAAAGAAATTGGACAACAATTTGTCTTAAATGTTATAGGGTTTTCTGCCTGAGTAGGAGATTGGACTACCAGAACTCCAAGATCCCTTCCAACTCTGTTATTCTGTTATAACTGGAAGCACTAAAATATATTGGCATATAACAAGACCTAATAAGAAGCTTTCTGGTATCAGGTCACCTTATATATGTATCTAGCCTATTATTGTGTACAGATCTCCAGAGTGTCTAAAAACCCAGTCCTTCTAAGACTTTGTTTGTGGTAAATTCTGCTACTGAGTTTTAACAATAAGGCAGCACTAGGTTAGTACAGTCAGGATTCAATGGAGTGTTATTCGGGCCTCCCAGAAATTCTTCAAATCTACTTCTAGCCATTTTACACCTAGTACAATTCCATTCAAAATAAGTTCATTTTTCATAGTGTGGTATGAAAACAACTAGATGATGATGATGCTTAAAATAGGCAGTGGGCTTGCAGAAAATATAATTCCTTGTAGGAGATGAAGCAAATCAAATATCTCAGAAAGCACAGAAACTTTTGACTTGTTTAAAAGCTGTTTTTTTAAAAAAATATATATGCTTGTAACTTTGATGTTTTGAGAGAAAATGTGGTTAAAATAGCAGTTATAACAGCCCATTGCCTGCTAAGGATGTTTGTGACATCTTCTCTCTGGTCCAGAGAAAGCTATTTAACTCCCTTCAACCACAAATTGATGACATCACCCATCAGTTTCATGTAGATGTTAAGCAATATAGAAGAGAAAGCCAAGCCCTATGGCATCCCACACTAGAATGCCCAAGATCTCAATCATTCATCCCTGATTATCAGCAATTAGAATGGACTGCTCAGGAAATAATGGAACTACTGCAAAACAGTGTGCCAAGTTCCCAATCCTTGGAGGTGATCTAGAAATCATGTCATTGAGATATCCAATAGAAATACAACAAGGGCCTAGCAGACAGCATCCACAAAAATGGTCAAAACAGGTCTACAGTATACATCCTATACCCTGGTTTGAAATCCAACTGGAAGAAATCTACATTTTTCCCTTCATCTAAGACCATTTGCAGCTGGAATCCTGCTACCTTCTATAAAACTATCTTTGGGGGGGGAGCATTACCACTTCCTTCAAGAGTGGGGGGAACAATCCCCTCCATTCACAGGCAATAATGCTCTATCTGTCAAGAATTCAGTCCATTCTGCCCTAGATTCTATAAGGACATAAGAATTGCAAATCACTTCACAAGGCAATTGTTTCAGTTACCGTATTCATCCTTTCTAATGTGGCGTGAAGTCAAAATGATTAAAAGTGATTTTGTCATCAAAATGTTCTTGCAGTCATGTCACAGCAGCTTCAATGAAGATCATTTGTCCTTCCCTAATGCAGTATGGGTCATCCAAAGGCATCTGAAGCATGGGATAAAGCAGGGAACAAAGCAATATTGTACCATTAGGTATATTGCAAGCTCTGACATTTTTGTCCTTGTGGCTATTAAATTCCTCCCCCCCCCTCTCTCTCACTCACTCTCTCTCTCTCTCTCTCTCTCTCTCTCTCTCTCTCTCTCTCTCTCTCACACACACACACACACACACACACACACACACACACACACACATTCATGCACACAGAGAGAGAGACATCTAAAAAGAGTCAAATTTATATTAAAATGTTAAGATATTTTAATCACTTCAGTGAAAGATCCTATGGATGGTTCTGAAGTCACCATAAACAGTGTGGTGTACTACATGCCATTCTAGTAATACAGTGAGCACAAAGACATATGGATGGATTCCTACCTATATCTGTTGTTGTTATACTTCAGGTAGTTTATATGCCAAGGTTCCTTGGTAAGCCATGGAATCGCACATATTTGCAGATTAGTAGCTGTAAAAAACTAAGGAAATGCATCAAATGTTAGGGGAAGATTGTCTTAATAATTTCTCTATTTTCTAGAACCAGTGGTGATGACAGGCTTCATAATGACCAGAAAAAGATCTGAGATCTGACTATGACAAAGGACTGATCACAATGTTCTCACCATACTCCAAGATAAAAATAAAATTGAATATGTGCTAATCTATATGTATTGGACCAGCTGCCAGTTGAAACAAGCCCATGGTTGTCCTGGAAACTATAAATTCCTGACCAACTGCAGATTCTACTTTGAAGACATGGATATTTAAATCTCCCTGGACTAATAGCTGGGAAAATCAACACCAATCCTGTGATGAGTTGTAGGAGCCCAGGTATGGATTTTGAAGGACTGAAAATACACTGGCAGAATCCCAAATCTGCTCCTATATCTGTTGTGGCCTGTCAGTGGCCTGTGTAGCTAGTAGCTGATTCAGACAGCAAGGAGGCTGGTGTGGTGCTGTGCCAGCAGCCTGGGCAGCTGGCACTCGAGTCAGAGAGTGAGGAGGCTGGAGAAGATGTGGTGCCAGAGGCGAGGATTAAGCTAGGGCCTTCAGAACCTCCAGAAGCTGTCTTAGGTAAAGACGATGAAGAGGAGGAGTCTCTTCTCGATGCACGGGTGCGCAGAGCTGCCAAAAAGCAGGTGTGGCTCCTCAGAGGAGGTCTCCTCGAGAGTAAGGCTTGGGGCTAATTGGCCACTCCCTTAGCCTATTTAAGGAGGAACACCGACTGAAGCAATTTGCAGGGAACAACTTAGTTCACATACCTTTGTGTCTTTTCTTCCTTATCAGCATCCTGCAAATTGCTTCTGGGCATTCTGCCAACCATAGTAAGCTTTCAGTTATTCTTTGAATTATTGGCAGCTGTTAATGCCAATAATTCAGCCCTTGTTGTCAAATACTGGTTTATTTAGTAAACTAAGATTTGAACGGACTTTGTGTGTGCTGCATATTTTTGGGGTCCGTAGCTGGGACAGAACAATAGCCTAATTTCAGTTATGTACAGTCACATGTAGTTATTTGTGAGAAGAGCATCTAGTCTCAGCTAAGATCTTAAACAAGAGCATTCCCATTCTTTCCCTGTGCTTGTAGTGGTGGCTACTGATACCGCCAGAATCTTCTAGACAAAAGGATATCACATACCCAATTCTTATTCAGAAACCCAATATATTTTCAGGGTCTATCAGCTGTAAAGAGTGTCCCAAGGCTGTTGAAGGTGTCCAATGAGACTGCGGCTGGCCATTGAATTTCAGAATACTAAAAAACTTAACTGAGGGCAGTGGATTTTACTGTGATTTCATAATGATTTTTCATAATGATTCCTAAGTGTGTCGAGGGGTCTATGAACATAAAAAAATAGGGCAATAAATGAACAAACATGAATATAAGGCATTAAAACTCAACGGTATTTTTACTAAATTAGTCACTAGGGTCAGTCAGATAACAAACACTATGAAAAGTTCCCTGAGGCTCCAGCATAAGTCTGAAAACTCAGAAGACTAAACCTCTAGTCCCAGTGACTGACCCAGATTGGATCCTGCAATATCATCCTGGGACAGGTCTATTTCCCTTCATTTACACTATGAGAATTGCTCACGGTAATAGGCTGAATGAAAAAGAAATTAAGTGCACAATAATCACGTGAAGTATTTATACCACTTTATAATACCTTGGTAAGACAACACTTTGAATAATGCATCCAGTTTTGTTCACAATGTAAAAAAGATGTTGAGAGTCTAGAAAGAGTGCAAAGAAGAGCAACAATGATGATTAGGGGAGTAGAGGCTGAAACTTTTTTTTAAATTTGATTTATATGCTGCCCTTCTCTGGAGACTCAGGGTGGCTTACAATGTGTTAAGCAATAGCCTTCATACTTTTGTATATTTATACAAAGTCAGCTTATTGCCCCCACAAACTGGGTCCTGGAAGGCTGAGTCAACCTTGAGCCTGGTGAGATTCGAACTTACAGTAATTGCAGATAGCTGATGTTAATCACAATGCTTTAGTCTGCTGAGCCACCAGGCCTTTCTAAAGGACACTTGCTGGAATTGGCTATGTCTAATTTAATGAAAAGAATGATTAGGGGTGACATGATAGCAGTGTTCCAATAGCCACAAAGAAGGGGAAGTCAAACTATTCTCCAAAGCACCTGAAGGTAGGACAAGAAATAATGGAAACTAATCAAGGAGAGAAGCAACCTAGAACTAAGGAGAAATTTTCTAATAGTTAGAAATTTAATCAGTGGAGCAACTTGCCTCCAGAAGTTGTGAATGATCCAACATGGAAGTTCTTAAGAAGACATTGGACACCCATTTGTCTGAAATGGTATAGAGTTTCCTGAGCAGGTTTTCCTGAGCAGGGAGTTGGACTAGAAGACCTCCAAGCACTGGCGGGTTTCAAAAATTTTTATTACCAGTTCTGTTTGAATGGATTGGTGGGTGTGGCATGGCTTGGTGGGCGTGGCAGGAGAAGGATACTGTAAAATCTCCATTTCCTCCCTAATTCAGGGGAGGAAAAATCCCCATTTTCTCCCGATCAGCTGGGACTTGGGAAGCAGAGAATAGATGGGGGTGGGGCCAGTCCAAATTTTTACTATTGGTTCTCCAAACTACTTAAAATTTCCACTACCAGTTCTCCAGAACTGGTCAGAACCTTCTGAAACTCACCTCTGCCTCCAAGGTCCCTTCCAACTCTGTTATTCTGTTATAATGCTGAGGATCACTTTGAAGTTTTCTTTATCACTACAACCCAATACATCATGATAACCATCAGCAATGATTGTAAGCGTCACTCTGATTTGAAAGAAAACTATTAATTATTAAACCCTTTACATCTTTCCCAATAACACAATGCATTTTTGTTAAATAAATGAAAATTCACTCTTTTTTGTCTATATTGAATAGCCTACTTTATAACATTCAGAGAAAATGATCAGGGATAGAAGACACTATCCACCTCAACCAATGAAAATCTGTTCAGAATCTCTTAGAAATTGGCTTTAATCCATACTGATCCACATATCTGTAGATACCCTTCTATAGTATGTCTAGTCCTGTTGTGTTATTATGACTCTTTTGCTATTTACTAATAACTGTAGTTCACTGTTCATAGCTGGGGCTTGAGAAACCTTTTTTCATGACCACCATCTTGTCATTGTGTCCTTGCCACTTCCTCTGCTTGTTTACTGTTTCCAGCGTTCTTGGTAGCAGCTGACAGACAACAGATGGCAACCATCTTAAATTTGGATGCTAGACATAAAAAATAGCTTCTGCCATTGACTCAGCTTTTCAGTTCATAACTGCTTGCACGAGAAAATGAACTCTTTTATTTTCAAGGAATAAAGTTATATTAAAAACTGGGATGAAACAATAGCAAAGGGAAGATTTTTCTTTATTTATTTCCTGTCAGTACTGACTTAATAAGATTCCATGAAGACATGAAGGATGCTGTCATCCTCAAAGTCAAGGTGAATAACTGAAAACTAAATATTAACAGCCACAAGTCCATAAGCACAAATACAAAATACTTAAAGCCAAGTTTAATATCAAAAATAATCCAGATTTTAGAACACTTAGGCTTTGCCCTGCTTCAACTGTTCGGAATTTTAAGCATTAAGCATCTGGATACCTATCTTTGCAGCTTCTGGGATTGCGAAGGCCAAAAAGAACTCAATACTTTCCCAGGTCACAATAAATGACTAATTACTATATTGCTTAGTGTCCATAAGCTGTACACAGAATGAATATTTTAAAGGTTTAATAGAGAAGTAGCAGAAATTCTGGGTAGCTGAAAAAGCCATATTTAGAGTTCTAATTTACCACCAAACTGAAATTTCATGGAAGGCTTCTACAGATAAAGTGAGAACAATGGAATTTCTTGAAAATTGCACTGAGGCAATTTATTCCAGTTCTGCATTCTTGCAGAAAAATGGGGGAAGGGGGATATACTTATCAAAACAGGAGCATGCATTTTATTTTTATGGGAAATGGAATTGATTGCACCCATATGGAACAGTCAATGCATGGTCAGCAAATGCCCCCTTACAAACTAGATCATTATAATGCAACTTAATGTTAATATGTACTGGTATTAACTCAGCAAGGGAACATAAGAAAAGGGCTTCCTGCTGTCTAGCTTCTGTTCTTTAGAGATAATAACAGGGACTTGAGTGTCTATCTGAATGCCATTGCAAGCACAAAGATTATTTTAATATTACCCTTTGGGGATCAATCAACTCTTTGAAATTATTTTCAGTTGAGGCTACAGTATAGAAGTTCTGACCTCTCTTAGTCATACTTTTTCAATACATTAGTAGATGGAGGTTTACGAAGAGATTTGGGGAAGGAACATAAAATGAACACGTTTTCTTCTGCACAAATTTCATCCAAAGAAACTGTTTATCTTTTCTTATCTATTTTGTGCAATTTAAGCTGCAATGATAAAATCTTGTGTGGAAGTAAATCCAACTGACTCAGTTTGTTTTACTTCTTAATTCTTCTTCTCACCTTAAAACAGCACCCACAATCTTTCTGCACTCATGGTGTAGAATAGAGGTCCCCAACCTTTATGGCTTGGTGGCCCAGCAGTGGGAGAGAGAGGAACTGGCCCACCGCTTGCACAAGTCAAGCTGCATACAAGTTTGTGTGTGCTGGCCCACCATTTGTAAAAGTCAAGTTGTGTAAATGCTTGTGCTGTCCAGCCGGCCCAGTAGTGAGCTGCGGCTTGGGAATTAGGAACCTCTTGTATAGAATACCCATAATGCAATTGTTTTACCACACCTCCAGCTGTACTTATTAAAGTTCAGCTTTCATTTAAAGGGATCTGTTAGAGGTAAAATGATACCTCTGGTAAAGTGATATCATTAAAATGGTATCACACATGTCACATTACATCATCACATTGATACACAATAATGTAATTTGCTTCAGGCATAACTCTGGTATTGCTGAGATGTGAGTATGATGGAGAAAGCAAAATAAATATATTCTGGAGCAATCTCACTTTAAGGCTGTTGCTGTTTGATTTATTTTTAAAAAAAAAAAAAGTTCTACTTCAGTTAATAGGAAGCCATTAGTTTTCACAGTATGATTATGTGAGACCACATACTTTGGTTGGAAAGTGACTAAATTCAAGGGGTTAAAGTAAATCTGGGAATGATCTTTTTACTGAACAAATCCATTTTCATTTCTACAGCAATTCAGTATTTATATAATTTGAGAACATGCACCACAGATCCAACAGTGTTCTGGATTCCCAGTAACAACTTTCAGACAAGTATTTGAATATCAGTGGGGATGAAGTCAGAATGCTATGCATTTATTTTATTTTGAGGTACCTGGTACCTGTTTTCAAGTTGTCATCTTGAAAAACAAGACTTACAAAATTGAAACATTAAATTTAGTAAAATATAAAGGATTAAAGCTTGATAGAAGATAAATCTTACTGCTTTTTAAAGACGGCAGGAAAGGGACCAAAACATGCCTTTTAGAGGGAGAGAGAAGGTTTTCTCACACGTACTAGAGGAATAAGCCTCTGGCAACAGGGAGCTTTAGTACAGCACTAGTTCATTGTGGAAAGGTAGATCCTCAGATAGATGGACCTGCTTAGAGATTTCTAAGAAAGAACTAATACCTTAAACTGAGTTCAGTGCTCAACAGGTAACCAGTTCACAGAAGTTTCAGCAGCAGCATAATGTGATTCTTGTACCTCATCCTACATTTCACTACATTCACTACAGCATTAGAAACACAGTAAAATGTTTCTTAATTTCAGTAACTTTAAGATATGTGGACTTCAACTCCCAGAATTTCCCAGCCAGCATGGCTAGTAAGTACTGGGAGTTTAAATCCACGTATCTTAAAGTTGCCAAGGTTAGAAATACTGATGTAGATGAATATTAAATACACATATCTGGAAAAGTACCAATGCAAATTATTTAGATTTTTTTAAAGAAACACAATACTAGGTCAATCTCTGGAGACCACACAATGCTGAAGACAAACTTTATTGCTTAAATCCTGAAAACAACCTTGCTTTTGCTTTTTATCTCTCGTGGAAACTGTTTCCTTAGTCAATGCCCAAAAAAAAACAAGTGTGCAAAATAAATAATTTTAAAAATGAGAAAGAGAAGGAAATTGAAAAGAAATAGATATATATGTTTTAGTCAGAGAGTAATAACTGTACCAAACATTAGCCATCCTGCTTTCAAGGGATAATATGCAGATCAGTAAATTACTCAGAAGAGGGCTGTTTAACATCTCAAGGCAAATTTGTAATCTCTGTGTACCAGTAATAAAGCTGTAAATTTAATTCATTAGCTAAAATTGCTGCATTCCTAAAGCTAATGATACATCCAGGGTTCTGCCATGTTGCTGAAAGAACAGAAATGATATGATTTGTGCTTCCACCCATTGTTTTGATAGCCTGGAATTATAAGAATGAAGGATGGTAATAATCTAGTAATTAACAGCCATTTCTTTTATCACTACAGAAATGGCATAACACAAACTACAAATGACCTATAATTTGTGTTGCACAAGTCCCCGCACCTGTTCATACTGTAGTTGTAATTACCCTTGCAGTCACCCAAAATCTTGCTTATTATTTCCTTATGGAAATAATGCTATCCTAATGAGGATAGCAAAAATTTGAAAAGACCATAACTTTTCTTTCTTATTCTATTAAACTAAAGGTCAAAACACACGACAGGTAACCAGTGATAAGTGCGCCCAAGCAGTAATTAACATTACCAGCTCTTTGGTGAGAGCAGAAATGTAAACAAAATAAAAATAAGTTAAAAATATTAGCATTAATGTGGCCCTTGTGTTCTCATTCTTCTGCCACACACTTACACCACAAAAGAGAAAACATAGAACAAAATAAATAGGAGCTCCTTCTTTCCTTGAATATGTGGCTTTATCAGAATTATCCAAAACTTGTAGAAAGATCACTGCTAATATAGTTTGCATTGTTTAAAAAAATACTCTTGTGTAATCTCTCCTCAAGAGAGCTTGAGGATGGGATCAAAACCCTTACACTGGTACATTAGACTTCATATACCTTGATTCATCCATTCATATTATGACACTGCACCTGTAGAAAGCTAGTTTCAATATAAGTCTTATGATCACTCCACCAGGACTGCAGGCAAACAAGGGATTAGATGACACAGACAGAAATAAAAGGGAAGTTAACATAGCAATGTGCAATCTACACAAATGGAAGGTCATGAAGATCTGAGGAAGGGCAAATAAAGAGCTACTTATAAAGAGTACTTAAATTCTCTGAATCATCTTAGGTATCTTCAGTGATGGGATTCAACCAGTGTAACAACTAGTTCGCTGAGCACGCGCTTCACACATGCATGCTTGCTTCACTCACACCATTAAAAGCAGTGTTAAAAGCACTAAAAACTGCTGAGGTTTGGCAATCTGCTCTGCCATGCCTATCAGCTGAGCTTCAAATGAACGAAATAAAGGTAGTTAGTGCAGAGGCGGGCAGGCCCAGCTGATGGTTGGAGCGAACGGTTCACTCTCAGTGATCGTTGGAACAAACGGCTGGCCCAAACCAGACCAAATAAGCTGAATCCCACCCCTGGGTATCTTGCTGCAGGATTCCAAACACACATGCATCTCCTAACCCTTAAACCACAATTAGAGTTAGTATGATAAGGCTTTTCACACAGGCTACTCACTAGAGAAAGTAAACTAGTGAAGACATACCCCAGAATCCCAAAAATACAGCTGCCAATACTACCAAGTTTCTAGAGTGTTGTACTACCTGTTAAAAACTTTTTCAAAAAATCCTTTTAGAAATTCTGGAAATTGTCTAATAGCTGTTTGGCCAAAACTAGGTTTATTCTGGTCTAATTCAGACAAAGCTATCTTCTCTGGTAAATATAGATGCAAAGCCCTACATATTATAAATGCATGACAAGGAAGGAGAATGTAGTTGCTGTGTATCACATTAAATGCACATATACATGGGTTGTTTTACATCAGCTTTAACCACAGCTGCCAAGTATCCCCACAACAGATGATCACAATATGGAAATTAGAAAGCAAGCACCAAATCTACTAACTCAAATTCAAACCAGCTGCAGATTTCTTATTTACAGTGTCAGCTTGTATTTCAAAAGCTTTGATCAATGCTTGTGTGCATGAGCTTTATATTATTAATGCTACAAAGCAGAAACCCAGTTGTTAGATAGCACAAATCTGGCTTAAAATAGATGTTTACATCAATCACACAGCATAGTTTGATATGGATATTTCAGAAAGTGATCGCAGTTAATATTGGAAAGAGACATCCTGGTCATTAAGGCTAGTATTTTCAGCCATAACATCTTTAAGTCTAGGATTAAAGTGTAAATCTAAGCCTTTTTTTTTTTTTTTACAATCTAAGGGACATGGGTGGTTTCTAAATTTAATAAATAAAATATAGAATACTTTAAATTCATATCTGCACCTGAAATTAGACTTTTGAGAGGAGAGGGAAGCAATCACTAAATTGGTCACCACAATGTAAAAAAGATGTTGAGACTCTAGAAAGAGTGCAGAGAAGAGCAACAAAGATGATTAGGAGACTGGAGGATAAAACATATGAAGAACAGTTGCAGGAACTGGTTATGTCTAGTTTAATGAAGAGAAGGATTAGGGGAGATATGATAGCAGTGTTCCAATATCTCAGGGGTTGCCACAAAGAAGAGGGAGTCAAACTATTGTTCAAAGCACCTGACGGTAGAACAAGAAACAATGGGTGGAAACTAATCAAGGAGAGAAGCAATTTAGAACTAAAGAGAAATTTCCTGACAGTTAGAACAATTAATAAGTGGAACAACTTACCTGCAGAAGTTGTGAATGCCCCAACACTGGAAATTTTTAAGAAGATTGTTATGTTGTTACTGTTTTGAGCGGAAATTTCAAACTAGGGGTTGTTTCTGATTGGCTAATGACCAGCAGCCAAACTGTATATAAAGAGTGCTGCTGCCTGCATACCTTTGCTGAAGTCTCACCATGTAATAAAGAGCTGTTG
Organism: Masticophis lateralis; assembly: GCA_030761175.1. NCBI lineage: Eukaryota > Metazoa > Chordata > Lepidosauria > Squamata > Colubridae > Masticophis > Masticophis lateralis. Next base: position 232,492,476 of record JAUDYJ010000002.1, read on the forward strand.
ACACTATCCTGCCTGTGCTGCTTGTTATTGCCCAGCCACTTCATTTGACGACGAAGATGGGATAGCACACAGGACGATCAAAAAGAGCTAACGATAAGACATGGTGCCCACCGGGACCGTAGACTTCAGCCATGGCAGCATACGTTCCGCCTACGCAGTTTGATCCAGCCCGAGAAAAATGGGGGTCCTACATGACCCGATTTGAGTGTTTGCTCAAAGCCAGCGACATGCACGGGCTATCTGCAAACCGCAAACGAGCCCTGTTCCTGAGCCATTGTGGACCGGACGTCTTCGAAATGGCCGAGTCGTTGTGTGAGCTGACTCCTGTGCAAACAGTTCCTTGGGACACACTCCAAGCAACCCTAAGGGCACACTACGCCCCTGCACCATCCAAGTTCGTCCAGCGCTATCAGCTGAGGCAGCGAGTACAGAAAGAGGGGGAACTGGTGACCGCATATGTGGCAGTGCTTCGTAGAGCCTCGACACACTGTGACTACCGCGACCTGGACGATGTGCTGCTAGAACAATTAATCTGCGGCATTCGTGACACCTGGCTTCAGAGGCTAGAACAAGTTCGAAAGAAGAATCAGATGAAAACGTCTTCCGAACCGAAAAAAGAAAAGGCGAGCCCAGCCGCCACCAAGAGAGCTGCCTGAGTTGCGGCGGCCAACATGAAAGACAAGCCTGCAAATATTGCGATGCCATTTGCAGGCGCTGTGAGAAGAGAGGTCACTTAGCCCGAGTATGCCGAGCGCAGCTTCCGCGTTCTTCCAAACCATGTGACCAAGGCAACCAATCAGAACCACTGCCGCCTTCAAAATGACCAATCCAGAACAAGGGCGCCGAAAAGCGGCGCGAGATTCAAACTTACAGCACGAGAGTCGGCCAAGCCAGCACGTCAACCAAAGAAAAAGTCTTCACTACCGTCAAGATCAATGGTCAACCCTGCAGCATGGAGATCGACACCGGATCTGCACTCTCCATCATGTCATGGGCTATGTTACAATCCCTGCTTCCGAACTACAGAAAGAGCCAGCTATCGAGACAATGAGTCCGCCTGCTAGACTACCAGGGGAACCGAGTTCCAGTCAAAGGCGTTGACACCTTCACCATCTCCTACGGTGACTTCGAGGAGAGACTACCGCTAACCATCGTTAGAGATCCGCTACCAAGCCTTCTAGGTCTACGCTGGTTCCGAGCCCTTGGCATGGGTTTTACGGGGGTCCACAGCCTCAGCGGAGCATCGCTCAAAGAACAATTCCTGCACGAGTTCTGAGACGTGTTCGAGGACAGCCTTGGCAAGTACGTGGGGACCCCAATTTTGTTTAATTTGGACCCAGGGGTAGCCCCAATTAGGCTTAAGGCAAGGAGAGTCCCTTTCGCCCTGAAACCCAAGATCGATGCCGAATTAGATAAGCTAATTAGCTAGGGTATCTTAGTGCCGGTAGACCATGCTAAATGGGAAACCCCAATAGTGACCCCAATTAAGGCAGATGGGTCTATCAGGATCTGCGCCGATTACAAATGTTCTATAAATAAGGCATTGCAGCAGAGTGCTTATCCTGTCCCAGTAGTTCACCACCTACTGCATTCCCTTGGCCCAGGGAAAATATTCGCCAAATTAGATCTTGCGCAAGCTTATCAGCAGCTGCCGGTAGACGAAGCCACGGCAGAAGCGCAAACTATTGTGACACACAGAGTCACAATACACAGAGGGGCTTTTAAATGCTCTCGGTTGCAATTCGAGGTCAGCATCACCCCGGGATTATTTCAAAGCACAATGGAGTGCCTTTTACAAGGCCTCCCCGGAGTCGTCCCGTATTTCGACGATGTGCTAATTAGTGGCCATAACGAAAAGCAACTGGCAGAAAGAATCAGGTTAACCCTGTCGAGGTTCCGTGAAGCTAGCCTAAGGCTCAAGATGTCAAAATGCAAAATTGGGGTTCCCTCAGTTGAGTTTTTAGGGTATAAAATTGACAGATTGGGGATCCACCCCACCGAAAGCAAGGTGAGAGCCATCAAGAGCGCTCCCACACCCAAAACCAAGACCGAGCTGCAGGTCTTCCTAGGCCTTCTTAACTTCTACACCATGTTTTTGAAAGACAAGGCAATGGTAGCTGAGCCACTTCATAGACTATTAGGCAAGAACACTCCGTGGGTTTGGGGCAAAGCAGAAGCGGCAGCATTTAACGCTGTTAAAAAGCTCCTCTCCGACGACAGCTTTCTAATTTAATATAGCCCTGAACTGCCGTTGGTCTTGGTTTGTGAAGCCTCTCTGTTTGGCGTCGGCACCGTGCTCAGCCATAGACTACCAAATGGCCTAGAGGCACCCATTGCCTACTACTCCCGGACTCTGTCATGCACAGAACGCAACTATAGCCAACTTGACAGGAAAGTCTTAGCTACCATTGCGGGCGTAAAAAAATTCCACGAGTACCTATTTGCCAATCATTTGACTTAGTTACTGACCACCAATCATTACTGGGCCTCCTTGCCGGCGACCTGCTGCACTTTCTCCACGAATGACTAGGTGGTCAATTTTTTTGGCCGCATACTCTTACAAACTAATCCACCATCCTGGAAAACCCATGGGCCATGCAGACGCCCTTAGCAGGTGCCTCCTGCCTGACATTTTAGACAACCTGATTCCCGAGGCCCCAATCCTATTGCTGGATGCTGTGCCACCAGGGCCTCTATCTTCGGTTGAGTTGGCCAAAGCTTCTAAGAGACGCTACTATCAGAACTGTGATGGGCTGGGTCCTGCGAAGCTGGCCTACACAAACTGACTCTGTTGTATCCAAACCGTTTTGTACTAAACCCAACGAATTATCTATGTTGGGGAGGTGTTTACTGTGGGGAGATTGTGTTGTTGTACCTGAAAGTCTAAGACATAGAGTGCTAGAGATGTTGCATGTGGGTCACCCGGGCATGGTTAGAATGAAGGGTCTTGCCTGAAGTTACGTATGGTGGCCACATTTAGACCAAGACATTGCTGAGTGGGTGGGGAAGTGCAGACCCTGCCAGGAGTCCCGTCCAGATCCCCCGGTCACCCCGGCTAGGGAATGGGAGAAACCCAAGGGCCCATGGGGACGACTCCACATAGATTTCGCTGGGCCGTTCCACGGTCAGTCCTTCCTAATAGTGGTAGATGCATTCTCTAAGTGGTTGGAGGTTTTTCTCATGCCATCGACCACTTTGGAGGCAGTAATTAGAGTTCTCCGCCGCCTGTTTGCCACGCACGGTCTTCCAGACACGTTGGTTTCGGACAACGGGCCACAATTCACCTCAGTCCAATTCAAGAGCTACCTTGCTGAACTGGGCATTCAGCATGCCCTATCGGCCCCTTTCTATCCGGCCTCGAATGGTCAGGCTGAACTCAATTCATTCGGACCACCAAGGAGGCTTTGTCCTGACTAGATTCGGGCGATTGGCAGGCCAAGACAGACCAATTCCTGGCGGTGCAACATGCTATTCCCTGTACGGCCACGGGCCACAGTCCGGCCAAACTTTTGATGGGCCGTAAACTCAGATGTGTCCTCGACCGGTTGCATCCTAATTATTCAGCCGATACTTTTAAGGGGGAAGAGGGAGGCCTCAGGCATTTCCCAATTGGCACAACGGTTTATGCGAGAAATTATGCCACGGGTCCCTTATGGGTGGAGGGCATTGTAACAGGGATGTCTGGGCCAAAATCGTATACGGTCGATATCAGCCAAGGTAGAATTTGGAGGTGTCACATTGACCAGTTAAGAAAAAGACTAGTCAGTGAAAACTCAGACCTCGAGTACAAGCCAGTCCCTAACTACCAAAGTCCGTCCAATACAGCTACCTCAACCCCGAGTGAGCTGGAATACTTATATGGCAAGCCAGAGTTCCAGCGCTGCCCCAGCGAGCCACTCCTCCCAGCCAGGGAAAGTCACACCTCCAAAAGGTTCCCGGAGGTTCCATTGGCGGAGCCAGGAGAGACGGGAGGTCCCTCTGACCGGCTCAATGCCCCACCTGCAACTGAACTGCGCAGGTCGACTCAGACTAAGACACACCCAGGTCACCTGCACAACTACATTTGTAAATATGTAAATAATTGTGATAAAGTGCATTCTGGGAGGGGAGGGGTGTTATGTTGTTACTGTTTTGAGCGGGAATTTCAAACTAGGGGTTGTTTCTGATTGGCTAATGACCAGCAGCCAAACTGTATATAAAGAGTGCTGCTGCCTGCATACCTTTGCTGAAGTCTCACCATGTAATAAAGAGCTGTTGTCACTATCCTGCCTGTGCTGCTCGTTATTGCCCAGCCACTTCAAAGATGTTGGCTAACCATTTGTCTGAAGTGGTGTAGGGTTTCCTGCCTGGGTAGGGGGTTGGACTAGAAGACCTCCAAGGTCCCTTTCAACTCTGTCATTCTATTCTATTCTAAATAAAATCTACTATGAGATCAGTTGCTAGACATTTGCTACAATTGATCAGGTCTGCAAGTAGTGCCAGAATTTTATTTGTTAAAGAGTAAGATACGACCTAATTTTTATTACCAGAACTATTTGACCATGGCTTTGTGGAGTCAGGTTTGAACATTTCAGTAGCCATTTCAGATTCACAGGCCATTAGATAGGGTGGGGCTGGGGGCTGGGGGCTGAAGCCATTCAGATTCTATTCTGTTTTTCAAGTCCTGCCATGACTGACTCTGTATTTGATAAATATTTTCATTCAAAGTTTTATTAATAGGTTTTTAATCATCTTTTGTTGTGTTGAATACTATTCAAGATTCTTTAGGACTAGGGCAGATTATAAATATTGTAAATAAATTTTACCCACTCAGAGTCATTGCCAAGATGGGTAGTCATCTACATTTCATAAATAAACCAAGAAAACATGCAGGACTAATGCTATGCTGAAAATACAGAGCACCTCCACAATTAATCTATTTCCAGTCCCTAGTGCCTCAAAACTAATTTGAAAGTTTTCTGTTATTCTCTTTCTTTCTGCTGACCTCTAAAAACATAAACAAAGAGCAAATCACATTAGATGTCAGACTCAAACCGACTTGATGCTTTCCAGAAAGTATTAAAAGCCAGATTTTGTGGTTGAGTGTTGCCTGTTATTGATGAGTTGCAACTTATTATATAATTATAATTACATAATTATAGATAGCAATATTAATTAAGTTGTAGATTTTAATTATATTATTTGCTGTGTTGATTTTCATGGATGTTTTAATGTTTGTTTTAAGTGTCTTATTGGATGCATTCATTGTAGCTATGTTATTGTTAATATTGATTCTGTCCTGTGGAAGTTTTAAATTTGTTTGTAAGCTTCCAGGAGCCTACATGAAATAAATAACCCTGCATGCATTATTTATCTAGCCATAATTTGCCTTAATAGTTGCCATAATAAATTGCCTGCACACATATTTATATGTGTAGCATCCATGTTTCTCCTACTTATGTGTATTTGATTATATTTTTTTAAAGGGCATTTGGTGGTGTTTTCAGACTGGCTGTGAATAACTAAATATTGTGCATATTTTTACTATTCATATCTAGTTGAGGGAAAATCCAAACTAATTTATTTTTTATCAAAGGAGATAATTAATAGACTTTATTTTGAACCAAAAAAGAGATGGTATATAGTTATTATATACCATAATAACTTATAATATATCTTATAATAGTTATAAGATATCTGAGATGTGTGTGTGTGTGGAAGGTGGGCATTAACACAGGGACTGTTTTGTGTTTCACTATCAATTCTCTTCAGCTGGATACATCCTCCCTTCCCACGCTCACATTCAAAATCAAAGAAAGTTATTATGGGAGAATTCCTTCCATTGAGCTTCCTTCCAAATTGGGGATGCCTGGAGAGTCAGAGAGACTACAGAATGAAAACAGAAAACAAATTTGCAACCCAAACCCTCTGTCTCCCCTAAACAATAAAGCATAACAAAGACTTTTGGAGTTGTGGTTGACTCTTGATTGCATGGGTATCATGCAATTTTCTTGGCAACAAAGTAAAAGTGGTTTGCCACTCTTCCAGCAGGATGTTCTGTTTTTTGTTATTTTTTAATTCTCCTGGTACAATTTTTTTTTTTTTTTGCTGGCCTTCTATACAACCGCTAACTGGGTCTGACTCTGTTTAGTGGCCAAGGTCATCAAGGTGTTGGCAACTGCTTAGGCCACAAATATAAAGTAATCTCAAAAACACCACAGAAGACATTTGAAAGATAGTGAATTAGTGGAGGAAAAAACTCTTTTGCAGTCAAAGGCAGAAAACTACTGGAAAACTAAGGGAAAGGTTTTTGCATAGTGATGTACAGTATGCTATGTATTGTATATTCTCTTTTAGGTCTTAAGTGAGCTCTTTAAATATATGAGTTTAGCACTCTTTTAAAACAATTTTAAAGTATTTCAAAGCAGTGCTAATGTCTCTGGTGGGAAATCTAATATTTAATATTTAATCTAATATTTTGCTGCTAATCTAATCTTAACCTGGGGAAAATGCTGGGTTTTGTCTGCTGTATCGTGGGTTTTTTTTTGGGGGGGGGGGTTGGTTGGTTTATATGCTGCCCTTCTCAGGGCAGCACTCAGGGCGGCTTACGATGCATTAAGCAATAGCCTTCATACCTTTGTATATTTATACAAAGTCAGCTTATTGCCCCCACAAACTGGGTCCTCATTTTACCTACCTTAGAAAGGATGGAAAGCTGAGTCATCCTTGAGCCTGGTGAGATTCAAACTTACAGTAATTGCAGACAGCTAATGTTAATCACAATGCTTTAGTCTGCTGAGCCACCAGGCCCAATTTCGTCATATTACACATTTTCATGTGTTTCTGTTGACAAAGGATGTCCTATAGATGTACATTTTACAGCTGTAGTTATTACTTTAGTGGGGACAGTGTCATTTTGCCCATTTCAATGGCTACTTCCAAGTGTCGTTTGCAATTAGTACTTACAACTAATCCCACTGTAGCAGTGTTTGAGAATAGTGTCCAATTGTTATCACTTGTTCCCTACTGCTTCATATTCCTTTTCTACAACTACTACTAGCCTAACGGATTGTCACAGATATTAGACCAGAGTCACAGGGTAAAGCAGGAGAGGGCATCAACACTCTTTGTAACTCATCTAATGTACCAGCTCTCTCCCACTTTATCTTATCCTGTGACCTGTCCTCAATACCTGGATCTGAGTGTCAGACTATATTTCAACATAGGTTTAAAACATTTTAAAGGAGCACTAGACCTGTGTTTGAAATAACCTAAGTGAAAATCATAAGTGTTGAGTGCCCTCATCTTTGTGACTGTTTACTTGGGCAAACTGTATGGTGGTTCATCCCTCATCTTTTGCATATACTCATTCAACTGTGCTCCATTACATGTTATGGAGAATGACTGGTGGCACCAGGAAATGACAATTGCTGAAAGGAGAATCAGAGGAATCCACCGATCAGTGTCCTTAACTTGTTTCACATTCAAAGTAGAACTCCCCTGACTCATTCCCAAAAGATATAATGTTTGATGATCAGGATTAAGCAATTTTCACTGACATGCTCTTCTGCCAATTCATGGAGTAGACGATAGCATGATAAGGCCTCCCACTAGTTATGGCCTGCTTACCCATTCAGTATAAAGGGCCTTTATACTGAATGGGAATATTACTTATTCCTTTGGCATAAGTAATCAAATCATTTCACTTGTGATGGAACTCAGAAGAAACCATTTTAATATGGGAGAACATTCCGAGAATCATAAATTCAAAATAGTTCCAATAGAGTCTCAAAACAGTTTTTCTGTTCTAGCCCTTTTCCTGATATCTTGAATTTCAATTCTTAGACTCTTCAGCCATTAAAGCTAAGTTTATTCAGATAACTGAAGTCCAATTGAAAATATGACTAAGAGAGGAAACACAAATCCCCAATCAGTCATGGAGTCCTCTGGTGAATGTGGCATTTCTGGAATGTTATAAAGAGGTCAGAATAATGATGATAGGATGAAGAAAGTCTTTGTATGCTCTGCTGGGCTCAGGAGGAAGGCAAGATCCAAATGAAGTTAATGCAGACTGAGTAAAAATAAAACTTGACCCACAAAATCTTTAGATGGAAAAACCCCCCAGAATACACACTGTCATTCAATTCCATCTAGCTTTGCCATCATCAAGTCTCACCCCACCAGAGTTCTGTGATTTTGACAGCTACAGAAAAGTGAGCAAGGGATGTTTATTGTGCTTGTGTGTCTGAATATGCCTTCCATTGTGAAGTTCTGCTTGTCAAAAAGGAAAGGTTGTTAACTATTGGTTTTCAGCCAGAGTTCCTTAAGGAATTAACATAGATAGGTCTGTGTGGGCTTGATTTGACATAAGGCTTTGTAAACCCACTTTCTTTATTAAAGTAATGAATCAAAATGGTTGACAATAATTCCTAATATTTTCTATTTGCACTTTTGTCCCATTGGCATCCCACCACTAATGGGAACAGCCTTTGGGCTGTTTTATTTATTTATTCCTTTTGCCAAGGAGTACCTAGATGTTTTCAAGAACAGGAATGGAATAACCCACTTAAATCTCTTTTTTTTCCCTTTGAGCAGAGCTGTGAGTTTGACTGTTCAGATATAAAGGACAACATTGGATATAATTCATTCTCATTTACATGAGGAATAGCTCTGAAGAAGCCAATAGAATTACAGCAAAGGGTAAAAAAGATGGACTTGTGCTAATTGTAATTCCAGCTGACCCATTTCATGCAGATAAGGCCTGCAGATAATTCCTTTTCTTTTTGTACATGAAAATGAGATAATATAATAATACGTGGGAAGCAATCACACCAAATATCTGTATCTCCTGCTAGGAAGACTGGCAATTTGTGGATTTTTTTGTCCTTTGAATTTGGTTTAAACATTGTGTTGTTTAATCACACAGATAATGAGAAGACATAAGAATTACTCAGAAGAGAGATAAACACACATCTGCTGGCTGAATAGGAATACATTTCTATTGCTTGTGGCTTACCTGAACTTTTCTCTCAATAAAAGCAGCCCTGCTAAACAATTGTAAAAAAGGAAGGAGGGAAGGAGGAAGAGGTGCTGCAGCATCTTAAAAATAATATGGACTCAATATACAGAGCTAAAATATGAATATTACTGCCTAATCAGTGGAAACTGTGGTTCTTAAAAACAGAATTGCAATATCCCGCTGAGTTTATAGCTTACATGTTTATAATATTCTCATTAAAGTCCACATATAAGGGGTTCATAATTTTCATCACCATCTCATATTTGGCTATTGTAGTATTTATTTTTCTAGAAAAAGAATGCTGCTGGATGACACTGGATTTTATTTCTATTTCACCTGCTCTGCATAATTCATTAGAAAATCAGTCCCAAAACCTTTTCAGAGCTTTAATGCTCCTTTAGCCAACTTTACCATAACAACAACAAAATGTTTGTATATGTGGTACTAAGGATGGCATCAGTCTTCCCACTCAGCATTCTATTGCTAGAAATAATTTGTGCAAAGGATTATCATCAGGACCATCCCCACTGAATATATATTAATTAATCCTTTCCCTTTTTGGATACTAAAGGAAGACCAGAAAACTAACCTGAGCAAAAATCCAGACCTTGTATTACTTTTTATCTGTTACTGAAGCACATACAAAACACACATGAATATGTAAGCATGCATGAGCATTAAAGGGCCTCTGAATGTCTGGACAAAAAAGAAAAAATTGTCAGCACAAATCTAAGTACCTCTCTGATCTCACAAGACATCTTTAGAACTAAGCTGTAACATTGCCTTTCATGGACAATTAAATCTAATCACTGTGATAGCAAATTATAGAATTCCTGAAAAGATAGAAGAGATCTTCAATGGAAGAGAGTAAGAGCATAAGAGAAGTTGAAAATCTTTTTTTTTTCACAGAAGTTTCATTTATAAGAGAAATGTGTTAAAGTTTAGAAAGATTTTGTGAGAAGGGAGGGACAAAGAAAATAAAAGGAAAGAAATCAAGTTTTAGGACATCATTTGAAGGAATTAAAAATTAAGATTGTTAAAAGTAAAAGGCAGGAATATAAAGTTGGTTAATTTGATCAAGGTTAAAATAGATATGTTGTTATTTCTGATAATAGACTTAATAGACTTTTGCTGACCAGGATTGAATACAAAGCTTTAAAGATTTGTTTATAGATAAGAGATCAGCTATGGGAAGGAAGATATCATTTGTTGTACTTTAAGAGAAGATGACAAACTACTAAAATTATATTTGTTGTGATTAAGGGGAAATTTTATTTAAAAAATTATCTTTTTTTTCTTTTCTGCACTTTTCTATTTTAAGTTTCTTATTAGTTTTTATCCTTTTAATTACAAAGTTTAATAAATGTATTTATTTAAAAAAAGAAAGAATTTTAAAACACTCAGGGCCTTGCCTTGGTTTTGTTGAGTACTGGTAAAAGAGGAGACAGAGAACCTTAGACGGGATTTTAAGAAACAACAATAATGTAAGAATTTGGGGGTAGGGCTAGAGATTAGATTACATTCCTAGGTCTTGTTTAGAGATACTCTATCAGTTTTTTTGTGCACTGTTTTTTTTTAATTCAAGGCAGACATGGTTTTTAGTTGTGTTTTTAATGTATGTATTCAACATATAATAAACACTCTCAATTGTATTTTCACTTCTTTACTGTATGCATTTAAATACATTTTCTGAGAAAGATTCTTGGTTCCACCAGCTTCTCAAAAGACACAAAAAAGCCATGAATCCCTAACATAGAAGTGGGGATAGGGATAGATTTACAATAAAAATAGGAATAGAGGTAAAGAGCAAAAGAAAAAGAATTATTGTTGCAAAATCAGTTTTCCATTTTCTCTCTGTCACACACACACATACAGACATGTTTCTTCTCTTATAAAAAGTCTTGCATTTTTCTACACCATTCTTGGGGTAATCTATAATTCATTTCAAATTGTTGTGATATTATATGTTAGGTGTTAGAGAATAAGAAAAAGACAGAAAATGCTGTTATGCTTCTTGAGGAAAGGTCCAGTGGGAAGAGTTTCTTCATGATGTATTTTCTTCATCAATGGAAAAACAAATACATTGGAGACCACTGGAAAAACCATTCTACAATGAAAGACAGAGAACTCAAAATAAGATTAATGTCAGACTCATGGGAAAATTATGTTTCTTGTTGCTTTCATAACTTCTTTTTCACCGATATACTTTCAGTCAACATTCTAGATATATAGAATTTAGGGTTGAGCGAGAAATGTTATTTTGAGATACCCGATAGATACAATTTTGTTCCAAGTATTTCTTCTCCTTCAATGGCAAAATCTGCTACTGCTTAATATTTGGAATTATAATGATGTATTGACTGTTTATAGAATTTTTGTTGTATTTCAAATTCGTTTAAGGTAAATTTTACATTTTCTCCTGTACATTTGATTAAAAACTTGAAAAAGAGATCATGTTAAAGGTATTTTTCCCTTCCTGTTTCATTGATATAAGCTATTCATTGATATAAGCTATTCATGAACCTTAATTTTGATGAATGGCTGAAATATACTTTGGAAATTCCTTCACTTTTGCTTTTCATGTTAAGAGCATACTTGACTGGAGGCATTTCTCAAAACATTTGTAAAAGACTAATTCCCAACTGTCTTCCGAACTTGAATAAATTATCCAAATGACTTATGAACAGTCAGTGCAAACATCCAAAATTGTCATTGCTTTTTGCTCATTTGCTGTTCTCTCTTGCAGCTTGGCAAAATATGTCAATCTGCTTCTCTCTAAAAAGCCCTTCAGAACAGCTTTCCAAGTTCTGAGCCAGTTCTTTGCCATGCTGATGTATGGTATCTTTACAATACAGAATTGCGTATTAATATTCTAATTTTAAAGGCTACAGATTTCAGCAAGGCTACAAATAGCACAATGGATAAAAAAACTCTGTCTTTGATTCTGTTAATTATGTGTGAAACAGAATCCACTATTCAGATAAAATGTGCCGGTCCTGCATCTCATTTTCACTATATTATTTTTTGCCTCACTGTTCTTGCCAGCTATTACCAACCTTGTCCCAAAATCTCTAGGGCCAGACAGCAACCTTGGAGTTCATACCACATGAACCTATTTGTTCATTTACCTCAGTAAGGCTTGGAAAGTACCAGAAATTAAAAACAAAAGCCTTGGATGCAATAGAGGATTAGAGGACTAGACGGGTACCTGTGAATGTTTTAAATGTTTGATTTGGGCAAGTAGAATCAAAAGAGCTATTAAAGTTATGTTTGGAGTATTTTTTCTACTTCAATGGCCAGATCTGCAATGTAACATATGCAGGTGGTAGAAACAACATTCTGCGCATGAAGCAGCAGCCATAGATATGCATAAGCATGTATTAATGCATACATATAGAATGGTTCTCTTTTTGTGCTAGCTTTTTGTGAGTGTTTGTATTGAAAGCAAAGTGGATGAAGTTAGGAGTATCATTTTAATATGGGGAAAACTATTTCTCAAATTTAAAAAAACCTCTTCTGCATGGACACTTGGATAATAATATTTTGGTTTCTTCTTTGGATAAGCATTTTCATTCTTTCTCCACCCTAAGCCCTAAAAAGTTCAATGCCCTGTTTTCAGCAACCCTTTTTATTGGACAAGTAATATTGCATTTTTTTTCTTTTCTCTTTATATCTCAAGGTCTTCTATGAATGTTCTACATAGCCAGTAATAGAAGATTATAAAGACAGCTTCTCATGTGGAACAGATTCCTCAGAGATCTTGCTTGCTATCATCTTTTTTAGATTTGCTTGACATTTTCAATAATTGCATTCTCAAAACCCTCAGAGACAAATGGCTGTGATGTTAAGAAGACTGAGCAAATATTGCTGCATTTTTTTCACAGATCTGTCCTTCCTTTCTCTAATGCATGTTATATTTTGTTTTGATTAAATGATTTAACAATCTTTAAGCTAAGGAAATCTTTCTCATGAGTTTGCATCCCTTAGCTGCCATCCCCCATGAAGAATAGGACTATGAGATCTGAATTGCTACCTCTTAGTAGTCAACAGGATTTTTACAGCCCAGACTTGGTAGTCCTAACTAAGACTGATGCCCTTATGAGTACAAATACATAGGTTCCCAATTTAAGGCTGAAAACCTTAAATAAATGTAGGTTGATTTATGCAGTCTGCATATTTGATACTAAGTAAGGATGACAGTCCTAAACTAATCCCCTGTTCCAAGTTGTAAATTTTCTATATTGTACACTGTAATAATACCCATTTATTAGGAAATAAATTCTACTGATTTGGGTGCATTTGTTTAGAATTCTTTTTCAGACGGTGATATAATTAAGATGCTATAACTAAGTTATTATCTGGGAAAATAATATTCAGATTGATCATGTAGTAACTGTCCATAGTCTATCATCACTTCACATAACAAATTCTGCAATTTGATCAAAATACCACTACACAGTCGCCAGTTGTGAGTGACCCCCAGATCTAGAAATTCCAACACTATAGCATTCTATGTTATATGAAGAAAAGTCTTCACATACGATGATTGCATCTAGGTTGCAAAATTCTAGATACTATTGCATGACAGAAATAAGATATCATCATTTCATCATTTTAACCATTGTTTATCCACTGCAGGATGAAAGCATCTTCCATATGTTTCCAACCAATATGGTCCCAACCTTTCTTTTGCCAGTTGGACCCACAACACTTGTTGATGTCATCAATCCATCTTATTTTAGGTCTCTTTTGTGGATGCTTTTTATCAAGTGGGATCTATTCTATGACTTCCTTGGTCCACCTGCCATCAGTTCTTCTTGCTATGTGACCAGTCCATTTCCATTTCAATTCTTTTATGCTGATGGTACTGTATACTTTCATTTATTCTGTAATCCATGTGTGGGTTTTTCTCTCTTGTCTTGTAATGCCAAGCATGGGTCTTTGTGTCATTTATAGATTTTGTATAAATTGTGAGATTAGTGTCCATGTTTCATATGTTAGAACAGGTAGCACACACTGATAGAAAACTTTTCAGGCATGGGGAAAGTTGTTCTTTAAAATTATACTTAGCTTTCTGAATGCCTGCCAACCACATTTAACATGGCATTCAATTTCCTTTATTGTATCACGTTTCATTGAGATCTGTTGGCCAAGGTATATGTATTGGTCTACTATGTCTAGTTCTTCTCTAGATATAAAATGTTTTTTCACCTCTCCTTTCACCTTTCAAACCTTTATTGTCAGAGTCCAACATGTGTACTATGTGATTGGCTAAGCCTCCTTTTGTGCATTCCCCAACACAATAAAACTCACAGTGAAAGACAAAAAAATCGCTCTCCCAGTGAATCCTGCTAATAATCACTCAATCCTATTGCACCATGTGAACTTACTGGTATAGTATGGTATGGTATGGTATGGTATGGTATGGTATGGTATGGTATGGTATGGTATAGCCTTTATTGTCATTATACATCATGTATACAACAAAATTGGTTTTAGTCTCACTGGTGCAATCCATGACAAAAATACAAACAACATTTTCAAACACAAGCTTAGTCCACATTTCTTTCTTTGGTGAATTTATTAAACATAATCTGCCTCTTTTTCAGGTTTATTTTGGTTCTCCTGCTTCATCCAACTCTTGTATGTGTCTTTGTAGCTCTTCTGGGTCTTGTGAGAAGAGATCAACATCATCTGCAAATCTTCAGTGATTTAAATAGGCGCCATTGATTTTTATTCCATCTTTTGCCCAGGCTACTTTGCAAAATACTTCTTCAAGGCAGGCTGAAAAAAGAATAGGTGATATTGTATCGCCTTGATGTACACCTTGTTCTATGTTGATTTCTACTTTAAGATCATTAAGACAAATTAAGCCACAAAATTAAGTTGCCATTGTTTTTTCATATAAGATATAGAAATAAGATATAGAAAATACTAATTTTCTCTGCTGTGATTTAGACATATTCTGGACTTTTGCAAACTGGGTTTGTATAATGTGGCAACATTTGGAGGAGATACATGAGGAAATCCTAATCAGGAATCCTCTTACCCTCTTCTCACTATTGCCATTTGCAGATGGGATATGTGCTCAGGATTAAGGAAATGTTGATTACAATCATTAAACCTGGTCTGGGGACATGGAGCAAATGTATAGCCATCCTGATGAAAGTCTGATTGGATTGCAAATCTATTTAGTACTGATCACTTTGAAAGTAAGACAATCAGAACTGAGAAGACAATCAAAACCAGAATGTTTCTTCTGAAAAAGTCTATTCTGTGAAAGTGGAAGACTCAGTAGCCTCTCTGAATCTAACCAATGACAAGTACACATAATATTTAAACCTGACTTTGGGCAGGTAGTAAAAGAATGGGGGAAGTTCTCATTTTGAGATTTTTTTTCCATCTCTTGCTAAGGTGTTCTCAGGAAACCACAGCAGCTGGATGTCCAGCTCTGAGATTTCCTCTTCCTGACAAGATTTTGTTTATTCCAGGGAATTATTTGAGCCAGGTCTCCTTCACAATTTGGACTCACACAGGTTGGCATGATCACTAGATGAACAGATGTTGGTTGGAATTTTCCACTAAGCAAGATTTACACTTACAATTCTAAGGGAAAAAAATTGGGAGTTGGACTTCACCCTTCCAGTGTGTTCCTTCTTTAAACCTCAAAAGCACAGCTTCCATGAGTCCTTTAAACAGTCCCTGCTGAGATATGCTTCACATTCTAGAAGGACCAGCTAGATTCATCTGATCAACTGAGCTCTGATCAGATACTGGGTGCTTAATTTTAAATCATACTTCAGATATATGATATTGTTTGATACCTGCTCTTGCAGGATTGACTT
The DNA here is from genome assembly GCA_030761175.1 of Masticophis lateralis. Taxonomy (NCBI): domain Eukaryota; kingdom Metazoa; phylum Chordata; class Lepidosauria; order Squamata; family Colubridae; genus Masticophis; species Masticophis lateralis. The sequence goes on from JAUDYJ010000002.1 coordinate 232,508,319, forward strand.
GCTTCTCACAATATTTTTTCTCTCTCTCTTTAAATAAATTATAGAAGGCCAGGGGACCAGCCAGACATGTCTATCATTACAAATATGTACTTTATTAATGTTTTAAACATTATTTGTCTAGGACAAAATCAGCTTAGACCTAGGTAAAAATCTTCAAATTGCTCTACTATAGTAGTAATAAGTCTAGAATGTGAAAATATTTAGTTTCCTCTGTTCCTGAAAGCACCCAAGCCCTAGGCCTCTGAATTTGAGACATTGAAGGAGTTATCTAGGAACTGAAGGTACCTCTCAGGCCCAAGTCCAGAGATGAGACAATGAGATCTAATTGAGTTTAATCCTTCATTTGTTTTCATGTAATGGGCAGAATCTTGCTAAACTACAGCTATAACTTTCTTATCTAGAAATATATTCTGGAGATTCTAAAGTGTAGATACCCTGAATCTCTTCTTCCATCCCCAGTTCAGCTCAGGGGTGCAATCTCTTAATCTGGGCAACTTTCTTACTTTTTAGTAACTCTATGTTACTAAAATTCTCTACCACTGCTCTTGCAGATACATACTCCATTACAGTACCATAATTAATTCTTAGGCTGACAAAGGAGCATCATATATATATACAGGGCCATTTTAACAGCATTATGGGCCTCAGTCAAAGCAGTGTACTGGGGCCCCTATGACAACTACACATAGGAATAAAAACGAAAATGGTCAATAAAATTAAACATATATTTATTTTATTGGCACTTCCAACAGAATCAGTGTTGAAACATTAAAAACATGCTGTGCAGCAAAAACTAATCAACATGACAAACATCTGAACAATACACAAGGCTTGAAAAACACAATAATACTCAGTAAACCATATAGTTGCTGTATTTATATGATATAAGGTGCATTGAAGGATTAACGTACACAGATTAGTATGGGGTTCCTATACTTGTGGGGCCCACAGGCAAGTGCCCATCAGGCCCGTGTGTTAAGACAGCCCTGTATATATACTTGTAGGAACATCATATATATATATATATGTAGGTCTTTGATTATTCGGTTTTTCTCCCACGTAAAATTGGTGGGAGCTTGGCTGTGTTCTGATTAGGTGGAAGTGTGTTCTGATTGGTTGGGGGCTTGGCTGTGCTCTGATTGTGTGGGGGGTTGGCTGCACTCTGATTGGATGGGGGTGTGTTCTGTTTGGGTGGGGGCTTGGTTGTGCTCAGGTTAGTCTGAGCTCCCACCCAATCACCCCCACTAGCAGTTAAAAGGAAGAAACAGCTGCAATCATACATTGCTCCTAGAAGCACGAAGCCGAGAACACCATCCTGAAGATGACGAATGAGACTTCGTCGAAACGTCGCCAAGACACTTCCAATTTTACATCACATACAACTTGTTTTTGGTGCTTTGATGGCCAAAAAGAGAGTTAGTGTGTAATAAATACTGCAATACATGTAACTTGAAGATGAACAAATAGATATTTTTCATCAAGTTAAAGTCCAAATTATGCTTTCAATGGTATACATATTCACTGACAACATACAGCATCTTCCAGGAGAGTTGTGACATAAATCGCAACATTGATAATTAAATTGATTAATCAATGTACAGTGAGAAAACAGATTCTTATTTAATACAGGTTCATTCTTGCAAAATGCTCAATATGTTTTCAGGAAAGGGATGAACGTAAAAGAGAAGAGAGAATGCTTCGAGCTTAAACACCTTATAGTGATTGGCTATTGCTAAATGCCTAAAAAAGAAACTATTCAAGATTTTGCAAGATGTCCTTAGGCACTTTTCTGCAAGATTAATTTTTAGTTTTAATGAAAACAAATGGTAATGCTCTAATGGGAGAGTTAATTAGTCACTTACTTTGATTACCTGGGCATAAACGTAGCCTTAAATCCTTCTGCCATGGGTCAATGCTCATATTTTTAGGAGAGGTGGTCAAAAACTATCAAATGCTGAATATAGACGAAATAGGCAGTAACAGCTTCTCCTTTCTTCCTCATCTCATTGTTTTCCACTGAACTAGTGGTTGTGATGGAAGACATTGGTCTACTATCATTAGCTGAACAATCTGTACTTTAAACAAATGTGTATGATTATTTGGTTGGTTATGGAATATCTACATATTCTTAGAAATCAATTAGGATTCTTTGAAAACATCTCTTCAATTTCGTGACATAGAACTCTTAAACTAGATGGCTCCAAAGATTTAGGCACAATATGCTACGCTTATTTTCTCCTAAACATGAATGATTCTTTTCCTGCTTTGTCTTCTCTTACCATTTCATTTCCAAACCAGATGATGCCATATGGATTCTAAGAGATAAAAATAACTACTTCCCTCTTTCATTTACATCCCACTTTTCAGCATCTGCCAGAGATGAAACAAAACAAACAATCCAGGTTATATGGACTGCAGCATATTGCCTTTTGTCAGATAAGAGCAAAAATCCTGAAGCAATCATTTTAATTTTAATTCTAATATTTTTTCATTGCAATTTAAAATTGAGATTGGGCTGAAAATAGAATACACTCCTGTTTAATACTGATTTTTTCTTACCATGAAGTAGATTTAAAATACTAAAGAGCTTTCATGTTTTCTCAGCTTTAACAGGATTATATTTGCAGTGGCAGTTTTACTTATTTATTTGTTGCTTCTCTATCCACCTAAATAAAATAGGTATTTTGTTCACATAAATATAAATAGAACAGGATGAATGCTGCTGGCTGCATCAGGAATAAAGCAGAACATTTAAAGAAATAAAGGCCACGATAATAGCAAAATCATGCTCACAGTACAATAAGAAAGGAAAAGAAGTTATGAAAAAATATGTATCTGTATTAACAGGGAGGGGTAATAAGAAAAGTCTTAGCATTTATTTTCAGGACTTACCTTTTGTTCCATGAATATTTATGATATACAGTTCTTTAGAAATACAAGCAAGTAGAAGTACAGCTGTACATGAAAAGGTTTGTCAGAATTTTTTAGCTCCCAGTTTCTTAGAGAAGACTGTAAGCATGCATGTGCAGGTTTCCCATTTTGTGCAAATTTGTCATTATGCAAGAGAACAGTTTTATCCAAGAATTTGCTTTATGTTTAAAAAAAATGTGATTTGTGCCAGCAGAATCCATTTCCCATCAAAGGTCTGGAAATATACCAAGACTTCTTCCCACTGGAACTGCTTGAACCTTTTCTTGCCGAAGCCCTTTTCTACCTTTACTCATTTACCATCAAGTTATGCAGTTGTTCTAGTTATGTGTCTGATTTCACAATTATTTTTATATCTATAGTAGCTTCTACTGTTACTGTTAGGTCAAGATGGCCATCAACATCTTGTCAAAACCCCTAACCAAAAGGAAGAGAAAGTGGGCCTTTCCAACAGTAGAAATAAAACTGGACCTATTATGTCTTACTGAAATTGATGAAGGAACTTTAGCCTAAGACTGAGCTTTTAAATTGGGTAAGACTATTGCATACTGAGAATAAAATGTGCAGTACTACCATGCATTCTACTTCTTATGGCTTATCTAACATGATAACCACAGAGAATGGAAGTCTAGCTGTAGAAAAGTAGAACAAAATAATTTTACTGAACATAGAGCACCAGGCAAGGAAGGAAATTTGTTTGAGTAATAAATAAATCTCTAAAAATTTCCGAGCATGTTTCTCAATGCTTTTTGGGTTACAAAATTCTATGTCATGCTCCATGGCCGCCTTTTTTTCCTCATTGATACATTTTAGGCAGATTCAGATTAAGAGTCTTGGTGGCGCAGCAGACTAAAGTGCTGTTAAATAGCACCAGCTGCCTGCAATTACTGCAAGTTTGAATCTCACCAGGCTCAAGGTTGACTCAGCCTTCCATCCTTTCGAGGTAGGTAAAATGAGGACCTGGAGGCAATAAGCTGACTTTGTATAAAAAAAGAACACCACTTGGGGGGGCGGGTGGCGAAAGCCCTACTAAGCAGGCATGTACAAAAGTATGATGGCTATTGCTTAACATATTGTAAGCTGCCCTGAGTCTCTGGAGAAGGGCGGCATATAAATTGAACCAATAAATAATTTGCATTGTTATTGTTGTTGATTTGACCTTAGCACTTCTGATCCCTGAGTGATTTTGAGTAGGCCACAATATAAAACAGAATACAAATACATTTGTAAATGTAAGTACATTTGTAAATAAAAATATAATAAGATATGTCTTTTAGGAGGAAGCATAAACCTATCGTAAAGCAAGCAAAATCTATATAGACACAAAGAAGTTCCTTTTCCACTGAAGAGGAATTTTACAGTGAATACACAGATTAGGAACAGAGAAAAAAGCTTAAACAAAGAAGCACATTACAGTCATAATAAAGATTAACATTCTCAACAGGTGCTAGCACCCTATCTGGGATAAGCAGAATCCCGAGTCATTAGTTCTTGAACAGGAGACAATCAAGTCAATACTCTGGACTGGGAAATTGAAAATATCCTAGAAGAAAACAAGCCATTTTCATATTATAGCGAAGACAACTACAGTCCCTAAAGTCATAAAAAGGTTCATTCCATAGCAGACTTTTCTAAAAACTAATATATTCAATTTTTCTACTTTGATAGACTACAGCTGATTAAAATTGATGATAGATTGACTGAATCTTCTGAGATCTTTGCTAAGATGGACTCCCATGAATTTGAAGGTGGGAATTCTTGCCACACAATTTTCATGATATAGGAGTCATTCATGCCGATCAATTCAAATACAAACAAAACTTACGTATGTTTGTGCCATCACCTTTTCTTTAATGCGTAACATCGGGGGGGGGGGATAATTTTTAAGATCCATTCCTACAAAAATTGAATTGTTTTGTAAACTTTCTTGAACAAAAAGTAACTTTGAATTTAGCTTTGCAGCAATTTTTCATAACTAGTAGAATGGTAAATACATAAAAATATAAATTGTAACTTAGTTGAAATGTTGAAGTCTATATTAGAGGTTTTCTTAAGCAGTTGCCAAGAATATAAATAAGGAGATAGAAATTTTTGATATAGTTAAACAATACATCTTATTCTGCTTGATTGGAGAAGCTTGTTTTAAGAATATAACTATATTTAGCTGAATATACTTAAACTCCTTTGTATAAGGAGCCAGATTTATCAGAGTTTCTTATTTCATGTTACAATACATTAAAACAAATATATTTATGTAAGTGCAAGTATTTCTCTCAACTCAGATTGAGGTGAAAAGGACAGGTGTCATTACTGCGCTTAATATAATCTTGTTATTTATACAGTCTTAAGAAGGGTGCTTGTGCTGGCAAGTTAACTGTTGAATTGTTGGGAAATCCTTATATTTTTAGAAACCTTAATTAATAGTAGAAGTAACTTCCAGAAGATACATTCCAGAAATATTTCTTTCTAGTTTTTGTGATATCCTAACAGATCAGACAAATCCAAAGGTCATCACTGAAGCTACATCTATTCCAGATGTTGTCCTTTTTCCAAGAATCTGTGACCTATTGGTGGAATGTATTGTTTCACATATGATAAAAAAAATCTGTGGTTTAATATGACATCCCTCTTGTGTCTTTATCTTCACAGTAAATCTCTTAATAACTCCTCCATATGGTGACTTTCATTTCATTATTGTAATATGCTCATTTTATCTTTCCAGATTTTTTAATAACCTGATATCTTGATTCTTCTGTCCTATAGTTCTACTATTCTATTAGAAGAAAAGAATATCTGCAGCTCAGTGTTGTGGAATTCTTGTTCTCTGAGCTTAGTTGTTTGCTTGTAGATTGTCATGCCCACATCGGAACCTGAATCTGCGGGGGAAGACAAGCTGGAATAATTTGAAGATCGGCATTAACGAGACATCTCTCCATTAGTGGTGGGCAATCAGGTTTAGCTCTCCACATGGTACCTGCCAATGGTGCAGCTATCGAAAGAACTTGATCACAGCTACTTTGGCCCATTTCCGGTTGAAGCAGTGATCAATCCTGTGGTGTTTCACTTATCCCTGTCATGGACAATGCAGATTCACCCAGTCTTCCACAGGTCATTGCTAGTACAAGTATTTGCCCACAGTCTACACTGGCCATCTCCACCACCGCTGGGACCAGTAGCCCCTCATGGAGAGGCAGAGTATGAAGTGGACAGCATTTGAGATTTCCGCCAGATGCAGAGCCTGTTTTATTACCTTGTGGCATGGAAAGGCTATGGACTGGAATCGATGCTGCCGATGTCCATGCCCCATGTCTGGTCCTTGACTTTCATACTCTGATCCCGCAACATCCCAGTCTGCATGGCCCTGAGGAGGGAGATAGTGTCATGCCCCCATTAGAGCCTGAATCTGCACAGATGAGCTGGAACCTGAGCCAGAGATTGGGGGTGTAGCTTCATTGGCTTCAGAGGAAAATGGGAAAGGGCAGGACCAGTCTTTCAGGATTATTACAGTTTAGAGACAGGGAAGAACAGGTGTAGGATGAACATGAGAAACAGAGCTCAGGCAAGGACCAAGGACCACCCGTTTCTGATCCGACAGCACGGAAAGTTGACAAAAGGCAAGAATAGCACAGACTGAGCAAACTACTCGGGAGAAGAGTGCCCCACCCATTTTCACACCTGAGGCATGAGACTTAAGGAGTCAGTGTGGAGAGGGGCATTTTTCAGGAACAGTTCCTGAAGTGTTGAATGCCTACGTTTGAACTTTCCAAGAGTCCTTACATTCTTTCTGGCTTTCTGGACTAATTACCTGGATCCTTTTCTTCCTGAACTCCTTGCTTTGCCCTGCTGCATTTATTGCTGTACAGGCTTGGTGTACACAGCTCTGGGCTGGACTGTTTTCAGCCAGAGGCTGCTTGAGGTGTGTGTGTGTGGGGGGGTGATTGTCATCATTTTTGGACTTGCCACATAGCATGTGGAGAAATTTGGAGCAATAAAGGGGTGGTTTGAACCACCAGCTGCTTGTGTTATCTCTGTGCTGTGCCTGGGTCATCCCACAGATATTTTATTACCCAACTAGTAACATCGCTGCTAGTGAGTGTGATGTTTGTTCCCTGATTATACAGATAGTTTTTGACTTACATCCATCCATTTAGGGACCATTTAAAGTTACAACAGCACTGGAAAAAAAGTAAATTATGACTGGTTTTCAACTTACTACCATTGCAACATTTCTGTGGTTATGTGATCAAAATTTGGACACATGGCAACTAACATGTGTTTATGACACTTGTACTGTCCTGGGATCATATGATCACCATTTGTAACCTTCTCAGCGAGTTTCTGACAAGCGAAGTCAATGCGGAAAGCTGGATTCACTTAACTACCACATGATTCACTTAGCTGCTGTAGTGATTCATTTAATCAATGTGACAAAAATGGTTGTATGGAGGTTTGGGACTCCATTGTGATTGTAAGTTGAAGACTAGCTGTATACAGTAACTTGTCCCCCACCCCCCACCCGGGGTTTGGTTTCTCTTTGGTAGTGCCTTGATTAGGGTATTGTTTTCTACAATTGATTATTGGTCTGATATTAGTCCCTGTTTATCTGGATATATGCTTCTAAATAAGCTCTGTTCTGGTCTTTTCATTTCTTCATAGCTTTTTGATTCGCTTTTTAAAATGATGAGTAAATGTGGTTTATCTCTAGTGTCTGTTAATATTTTTTTTCAGTAATTATCTTATTTGTCTCATAAATTATTCCAGTATATTGTGGCCTGTTGGCCACTGGCCTCTCCAGCAGCTGAATCAGTTGATGAGGAGGTATGGGAGCCAGGCACAGCATCATGGCAATCTAAGAGCTCTAAGAGGGAAGATGAAATGGAGCTGTCAGAGAGTGAGAAAGAGGCAGAGCCTGGGCTGTCCATCAGCCCTCAGAAGGAAGAAAACAGCCCCCAGGTCTGGAGGTGGCTGATGAGGAAGAGGATGAACAGCTGAGTCCATTGTCTGAAGCATGGATGCACAGAAGGCAGAGGAGAGGAGAGCAGTGGAAATTTGTGGGCTGATCCTTGGGATGGAACAGCCACCACTGCTTGCAAAGTCCCACCCTAGCTCTGGGGATAAAAAGCAGGGGGCAGAGATGAATAGATGTGGCAGATACTATTAATCTCCCTGCCGGACATACTAGTTAGCCTGCAGTGAGAGAGAAATTTTTTTGCCAGGCTGCTGGTGCTCCTAATAAAGGAATTGTTGATTTAACTTCAGAGGGTTTGTCATGTTTGGAGAGCTGGGTTAGAACCCAATATATAATGCCCAAACATATACAATACTATCAAACATATTAATCTTCCCAATAAAGCTAGTTGAGAGACAGCTTGATGTAGGGATTAAGGCATCAGGCTAGAAACTGGAAGTTTTAATCTTTTGGCATCAAGGCAGCTGGGTGACCTTGGGATATTCATTTACTCACAAGGAAGGAGGCAATGGCAAACCACTTTTAAAATCTTGCCAAGGAAACAGCAGGGATTAGTCCAAGCAGTTGCCAGGAGTCAAGACTGTCTTGAAGGCATCAAAAAATGAATAAATAAAGTTTGATGTATCCTTTTTCCTTTTGTCTTTACTCCCTGCAGATTTATAAAATGATGCTTGGATTTTTTTAAAAAAAATCCCATTTCACTGCCACTATTGCTTTTTTTTAAAATGTCAAAAACATAATAATAATAGAATCAAGATACTAGTGCAAAAATAGTTGACAGCAGATATATTTTATTACAGATAGTCCTCAATTTATGAACACAGTTGGCCCCAGAATTTTGGTCATTAGTTATTGTGGACTCAACTTGAGGCACCATGTGACTGGTTTCAATTTTACAACCATTTTTACAACAATTGTTAAGTAAACCCTCTGGATATTAAGCAAAGCACAATATTTTTTAAACGAATCATGTAGTCGTAAGTCCAAATGTTGCTCATCCAATGGGAAAGATGGAAAAAAGTCACAAAATGTGATTGCATGATCATGGAATACAGCAACTGGTCATAAATGTGAGGCAGTTGAAAAGTGCCCAAAATGTGAACACATAACAAACTGCAAGGATGGTGTTGCAGTTATAACCTTAAGGTTGTGTTATTAAACAAAAAATGCTGTTTTAACTTCAAATGGTTGTTAAGTGATCAGTCGTAAGTTGAGGTAATAACAATTATAACCCAATACAAATTCACTGTGGAAGAAGAGCCCTAAAGAATATGGGCTGTGTTGCTGAATTATGAGAGTCATTCCAACTGAAGAGGGAAAATTATGGGTGATTTGGAGCAAGTGATAGCTTTGTGACTATATGCTAGAGCCACAAATTCCCATCTTCTGACAAAACAATCCTTCTATCTGAAGAAAATATATCCATTCACAAAAGCTATTCTTTTATATTATCTGTACATGTACACTTAGAAAAGAACCTTTGGATCAGAAGATAAATACTTCTATTTAAAACACAATTATTTGTTGCCCCTCAATTTTGTTTCAGAGATGAGCCTTCTTCCATATATAGTAACAAGCTGTCATTCTTTTTCCCATTATAGTCCACCAACTTGTATGGCATACCTTACACACTGACTGGATCTTTTATTAAACAATTATCTAGCTATTTGGGAATTAATAAGAGGCAGCCAAGAATGAGAACACTGTGGATCTTTTAACTAGTCTTTTCATGCAATTAGCTTCTTGTAAATAGACTGAGTGTTATCTCAGCTGCTCCTTCCTTTTCTAACAGCCACTGTCAATCCTTAGACTATTCACCACAGCTGACTGGGCAGAAGTGAAAAGCAGGGTGTTCATCAGCTGGAATAAGAACCCCACCTGTTTCTTCCACAGCTTCCTTCCACTGCTGAGGAAACACTGAGGAGATTATCACAGAAGCTGGGGAAATCAAGCAGCCTATTTTTGTGGGTGGCAACACATATTAAATCTCTTAAACATGTGCCATTGGAACGATGAATCCTAACCTTTGTTAATTGAAGTTTTCTTAAAACTTTGTTGTTTGAAGACTCACGTTGTTATCCATTTTATTTATCTGGAAGTTTTCTTTCAGTAAAATCAGGGATCTTCCTTCCATTGAACCAGAAGGGGCAAAATATATGCTAAAAATGTTAGGGGTTATGCCAGGCAAGTCAAGTTCCTTTTGAGAAGAACTAGCAATTTTAAAGAAAGCTTTAAACATGAGATGAGTGGAGATGATGGTTAGAATAATGTTACTTGAAAATGAAGAAATACATCAAAACACAGAACAAAGCTCATTTGAAGGCCAAAAGATTATTCTTTTTTTATTAGTATTGCTTCTCCATATCATTAATAATCAGAATGTATTATATATGGTAAAGGAAATTATATTTTGCCCAATAAGAAAAAAAGTCCATTCCATAGAGCATTATGGTCAATTTGTACAATATATTTTGATGCTGCCATGTATACATCTTTTCTATAATTCTGTTGCCAATATTTAATAAAACTGTATAAAACATACAAAAATATTGATTTCTGTAAATTTCTGTAAATTTATTTCCAATTTTTAAAATGCATTTTGTTTTGTAAAATACATTTGTGTATCAACCTTCTAAACAACTATCTTAAAAACTATTTTAAAATGTAGTGTGGTAAATTTTTGATCAGAGAAGCTAATGAGGAAGAACTTGGAATCTAATCTTCAAGATTTGTTTTATTATTTAATGTGAAGTTTTGTTTAACAAAGTTTAACCAACTTGAAACCTTTTTAAGAAGTGGAAACTTTATAGAACAAAGAATAATAGAATTGGAAAAGATTTGATTTCATCAACAATAAAGCAACTTCTTTGGTACCCTGTAGCAAAAACCTAGAATTTTGCTTGCAACCACTTATAGTTAAACTGGTATTTATGTGTGGTAAAGCCAAATGGATATATGTTTCCAACAAGACAAAGGATATTGCATATCTAGGTGAATGTAAACCAGTTTATGGTACAGTATATTTACTTTGCTTCTTTTTCAGTTATACTAAAATTTAACACTAATAATAGCAAAGCTTTCAATGAATAGTCAGCTAGAGTTTGAGTTCACTATAATGTAGAGGTTAATGATAGTGATCTTATTTTAGATGGAAATCCTTTTCTGTGGGACTTAATGGTGAGGAATTATGATAGGCTGATGTTTCCAAAGGAGCAGAGAGAAACTGAAACTAAATGGAAAGTGGATTTGGGGTGGTATAATCTCCTGAATCAAAGGGAGATATGGGGATAACCCATATGAACTCCAGACAGCATCTCCTTGTTGTAAACTGTACAAGTGGGAAGTTTTTGTAGGCTTGAGAATTGAGTGACTGAGAGTCCTGGGATCTGTGTGTCACCTGTATGGATATTAAGTTCTGTGTATCTCATTTCTTAATTGTTTTGGGAGGTTCTATTTCTATTTCTAGTTCTATTGTTCTATTTCAAGGTTGCAGGCACACATGCAGACACAGTTACTACAGAGCTGAAGTATTTATTGAAATTTAGGAAGATACATTGAAACATTGTCAGAATCAAATTTGAATCGTGGCTTATAAAGCAAGGGGCAAGCATCATAATGCCTTTAATATGCAATGGGATAGACTGAGACAACCTACATTTCTTATTGTCTGTCATATAGCAAAAGCAAAAACAAAAAAACCCCACCATAATAATGATATCTCTCTAAACTGTGTTGACTTGTTACTGAACTAAGTGTTTCCAAGATCTAAATCCTAGACAAGTGAGGTATGCCAATGTTACAATAAGTACAAATTGAAAAATTGAAAAGAGATGGACTCCGAAAACTTCAGTAACTAAGGATAATCATATTTCCTGACTGAAACTATGGTAAAAATTAGATTGTTTTTAAAGGCATCATATAGTTGTAAAAGCTAATTGGGATTGTGAAAATTATCTCAATTTATAACTTATAAGATCAAGTATAAAAATTGCTGGGAGACAAAAGGAAAACCATACAAAAATTATTCTTACAGATCTGCAACTTTATGCTTTTGAAAGATGTTCATTTAGGTACTTTTCTCAGATCTGGAATTCTGGTCTGGAATTCCTTGTACTTGCACATATTTGTACCAAAGAGGAAGATTCAACTCCATATTCAGATGCTGTGCTCAGGTAGGTAGGCTATCTTAGATTAACATAGATGGAACAGTTCAAAAGAACAATTGACATTTTGTTAATAGAAAAAAAATGAAGGGTAGAAATGTGAAGTGTTCACCTTTATGAACCTTTTAATAAGTCATCTGTCAAAGAGGCAAGGGAAATATGTTGGGTTACCATTAGAAAACAATGCCTTTATCTGAATTTCATCTACTGAATTTGTAGTTTAGGACTGATTAACCTTAGCCATATAACATATTTGCAGATAGAAAATGAAGTAAGGGATTTATGATTTCTACAGAAGGAAGGCTATTAATAAAATAATTACCTGAAACCTGAAGAAAATAAAAGTAAACTTAAAAACTTATTTGAAACATATTTTACAGACTCATCCAATGAATTGGAACAATAACTAATCTTGTGCTCTTGGGTTTTTCAAGAAAATAGCAGTGCCCACCAAAGCCAGAAAAAGTTTATCAACACATAAATGTGACACAAAATAAAAAGAAAATTTCATATGAAAACTTTTCATGAAGTGAAATGCAAATAAAGCCTCTTATGAATGCTATAATTATATCAAACCAATTTTCCATATCCAAATGCAAGAAACAATTGACTTTGGAAAAGCATATTTAAGCTATCAATGAATGTAAAAAGTACCTTCCACACAACAAGGTTAATTCATGGAACATCCTATTTGGGATATATTACTTTTCATTGGCCTCATAAATAATTGAGTAGCTGCTTGAGGCCATCATCTAGAGATGGCTTTAAAGAACAGCTATTAAGAAGGTGAAACAATTAAAGACAAGAAAATAAAACTAAAGGCAAGTGAATTGGGGAGATATGAAATGAGGAAATCGGGACCCAATCTTTGCACTCTAAAAGAGGACTTTGCATTATTCCAGGGGTGGCCAAGTCTGTGATGGTATGGGTGAAGGTATAGGTGAAGCACAGCATTCCCTTTTTTATACTATGCTAAAGCTTCATGTATAAAAGTTTCTGGTCTAGAAGAGACAGAGAGAGAAAGAGAGATCAATGAAGTCCTGAGTTATATATCTTTCTTTTAATTGCTCACATCCATTTGTCCATTCTTTTTCAATTTAAATGCCAAATCAGAATCACTGAGTTAGAACATTCTTTAGTGGTCATATAATCCAATCCCAGGTTTACTACAGGATCCACCAAAACTTATTTGACAGTTTTAATCCACTGGTTCTGATCCTGTCTATTCTCTCTTTATATATTTGAAACAAAGGAGTCCTTGCAGATTTTACTCTACTCTATGACTTGACTCTACTATAAGGGATGGAGCTCATGTCCATTTCAAGGCTGTGATCCAGCACTGTCTGAAAATGTTTCCTAGTCATATGGCTAGTATGATGTTGTAGAGTGCTGTTTCCACCCCATCAAAGTGGTACCTATTTATTTATTTGCATTTGCATGCTTTTAAACTGCTGGGTGGACAAGAACTAGACCAAGACAGGCACACACGCCATTACATGATGTTCAGGTCTCAAACCCGGGCTGTCAGCTTCCAGCTGACAAGCCTATCGTCTTAACTGCTGAGCCAACATGCTACTCAATATTTGAAGATTGCTTGCATATATCATCTCAGGTATCTTTTCTGTAAGTTAAACATCTCCAGATCCTTTAAGTATTTTTTGTAGGGCTTGGTTTCCAAATTACTCATAATATGGGCAGCTCTTCTCTGAGCTCACTCTAATTTATCAAGATTTTACTGTGACACCCAGAACTGGACAGGTAACTTTAAATAATCATTCATTCATTCATTCATTCATTCATTCATTCAATTAAATTTTTTTGCCACCCATCTCATCACAATGGCTTACAACATTAAAAGCAATAATACCATGTGCGCGCACACACAATCAGAATAAATTACAAATTATAACAAAAAGATGGGGAGGAAGGGAACAAAATGTATAATGGGTGAGGTGGGATCTGCTATTGGTCCATCAACTTCCTCCAGTGTGATACTCCACCTTTGGGGCCCCAAGACAACTGGCAGAGCCAGGTCTTCAAGCCCTTAGGGAAGGCCAAGATCTGAATATGGTCTGAGTAGATCTGTAGAGTAGAACAATTAGTATCCCTAGATAGTATTTTTTTTCTTTTTAGCCACTATCTTACACTGTACTGCAGACTCATGTTTAAGTTAAGGATACCTATAACCCTTTTATGTAAAGGTAAAAATTGCCCTGTTCAGTCATGCCTGACACCGTGCTTATCTCCGTTTCTTCCCTGAGGGAGCCAGCATTGTCCAAAGACATTTCCATGGTCATGTAGAAATGGAAAAATGAAAAAGTATTGTGCAGAAAAAAATACTGGATAGGAAGCTAACCATACTAACCAAAAAAAGCATCCCAATGTGCAAATTAAGTGTGCTTCCCCATTCTCTCTACTCCTCTTCCAGTTTTGTAGTGGTTATTCTGGTCATTAGCATAATCTCAACTTGAATAGGTGGTTGCATTTTTTTTTTTTTGCATAGTATATTTTTTTCATAACCTATTTCCATTTTAAAATAAGCTAAGAGATTGTTGGAAGCTTTCAGAATACACCCAGAGAGCTTAGAACATAAGAGGAAAAAAAATCAGCAGAATGATTTATTTGGGCTGTTTTCCAATTATAGAATGAAGGATAAACTCTATGCTTAGAACAATCTCCAATTTCAAACTGGGTGTCTGTCAACACTAGAATCAAGACAGCTGGGTGCTGCAAAAATAAAACTGAGGTGGGGGGGAAGGGTTTATAAGCAAGGAGTCTGTGTCCTGCAGAGACACAAAAAGAAGACAGGGATGTGGGTGGGGAAAGAGCTAAACAGGAGCCATTTTCTCTTACGCAAACCATTCCTCTCTTCCATTCCTTCTGAATGGAACAACCAGAGTCCTAGAAGTGCTACAGAAAATCTGGTAATCCTATTGTAACTAAACCTATCCTGCTGCTACAGCAATTTCCATTCTCTCTATTGGGTAGCATCCAGTGAATGACACCGAGGAAACAGCTTAGCAGCAGCGGTGGTCACAAATATGAAAAACCACAGGGAACAATAAATATTAAAATGTTAATGCATAAGTTCTACTTTTTCCTGCTCTTTTTTTTAAAAAAAAAAATCTCTCACATTAGACTGCAAAATAAATAGGGCTTTTCCTCTATGATTTGGCTTGCACAAGCCCTGATTTAAAATGCTAAAGGCTCAATGCATATGAAACACAGAATTGCAGAGGTGGGGTGGGTTCTAAAAATTTTTACTATCAGTTCTGTTTGCGTGGCTTGATGGCCATGTGACAATTCTTCAGGATTTAGCAGAGGTACTGGTCTGCCAGGCTTTTAACTGCTTGCAGAGCTGTACCGATCTATCCATTTATTTTTTGCAGGCCCTAGTCTACCCATTTATTTTTGCAGGGACTGATCTATTCATGTATTTTTGCAGGCACCAGTCTATTCATTTGTTTTCTTTTAACGCTGATCCGCTGTAGAGCGGCCCTTTGAAGCCCTGCGGCAAGAGTTTAAACAGGTTTTTTCCCTCTAGCCATCAGCTGGGACTCAGAAGGCAGCAATAGATTGGGGGGTGGGGCCAAATAAAAAGTAAGAATAACGTGGGGATGGGGGGCGCAGGGGGGCAGAACCAGTTCGGTGACGTCATATCATCATCGCTACTGGCTCGGGAGAACCGGGCCGAACCGGAAGGAACCCACCACTGGTCAGGATTATACCCTGACGCCAGCAAGTGTCTTATTTTTATTGAAAAATTGAAGGGAGGTTTGATGTGACTTCCTATTCCTTTTTCAGAATTAAAAGGCCATTGTGAATGCACCTAGGTTTGGAATATAAAGCTAATTTATCCTGGCATTAAGAACTAATTTACTCAACCTTCTTTTGTTCTTATTTCTATCAAGGTTGGTACAATGTCCCTTGATGAGTTGAATTCAGTCAGTAGATTGTTTATCTGAGCCCATAATTTTAGATGGCTGAGGCAGTACAACAGCAAATAATTATAAAAGAGTTCATTTTTTTCAGAGGTAATAGCTTAACAAATTCATACAGAATTTGGTCTAAAATTGGGATGGCCAAAGCACTGATTATTTTCACCACTATTACCAAATGATTTTCTGGAAAAATATCTTGGGCCTTTCGAAAATCTCATTAAGCACTGTATAGGCAAACAATCCTGCTATTTACCATATGCACAAAATTTCATTTTACTCTAACCCTGATTACATCAGCATTACAGAACTGATAATATCCTGATTTTATACATTTTTTAAAAATATATTGAATAGCATATATATTTCCAAGTCATTGTGATCAAGCAAATAATGACAAATGCATATTTTTTTTCCATTTCAAAGATAAAATAGAATATAAGTAAATGGTGGGGTAAGTATTTATAATATGTATGATTTGTTTTGAGAAAAGTATATTAATATAAATTTCATGAAGCTTGGTAAAAAGTATATTACAAAAAGGCATAAATTATTCAGAAATACAGTTGTTTATTTAAAAGGAAGCAGCAAGAATAATAATGTCTACTGTCATGCTTAGAATTTTAAAATATACCTTTTCTGTGTGATCTTGGGTATATATACTCTTGCATCCTGTCACTAACATATGATAATGCCTTATATTTTTAAAATAACTAGACATTGTTTTTTGCAAAAATAAAAATTAGAAATAGTCACAACAGATAGAAAGCTTTAAAAAGTGGGAAAAGTGGAGACTAAACAATTTGAAATAGGATAAGCCACTATCTCTTCTGTCCATTCCTTCAAAATAAAAGAAAGCATCTACTTAATACTTAATTGTTACACCTGCAAATATAACAAACTTGCATCTGAACAAATCAAACTGAAGATTAACTGAAACTGATTTCTTAACTTAAAAATTAATAGGTTTGTTCCATATAGTCTTCCACCATGGAAAATACAAGTTTGGAAGTTTCTTTACATTGCAGATTACAGATCTACAGTTCTTCCTTAGTTTTGATGTGACATGATATTTTCTGTGACTGTCAGGTTAGGGTTAAATGATAACCTGGGCTACTCAGTGTGGTATCCGAGCTGGCCTTATTACTTTGCCACCTAATGTCCATCCTCAACACAGAGAGGCATATATCAACCTTCTTCTTAGAAAATGGACAAGAGATAGTTAAGTGCAATTATGACTGGTATGTTTGAACAAAGTACATTAGTGCAGTATGAATATTATATATAAGGTAAATAGCATCTTCAAGTTGCTGTCCGTCTACCATTTTAAATCAGTCCAGAAATATTGGTAGAGCAAATTAGGACTGTTTCCCTGAACTGGTATAAACCATCAGAATGAAATGATGGCAGATATGGAGAAAATCATTTCCTAGAGCTGCATGATACACAAAATCACATATGGGATGAAGATCAATCAAATGCTAACTCCTCTGTAGGAGATAGAAGCCAACATATACTTAGTACTGATTGGAAATGACTACCATGCCAGTTCTCATGGGATGGAAATGGAAGAAGCAACTTTTCACAGCAAATACATATGGAACCCACTGAGTACACTCTGTGTAGGGGTTATAGTTGCATTTATTGTGATCCATCAGTAATACCAGTTTGGGAAGAGAAGGAAAGAAATGCTTGAAACTGCTTTGACATACCTACAGACATCCCCACAGGCTGGGTCTAGAGGAGGAAAAAAACCTGTTTTTAAAAGAACAGTCCTGCCATTCAAAGAGTAATTAAAATGCCCATTGCAAGCATTTAGTAAGTTCTATCCCCCAGTGCAGCACCACCAGGGAAGGCTGAAAGAAAGAAAGAAACTTGCACCTAAAACAGTGGAATGCAACTGACTGCAAATTTACCTTAGTAGAGCAGGAAAATCCAATGCCTGATTCTTACACCTCAGTGCACCCTCTCTGAAAAGCCACAATTAAATGCCCCAAGGCCTAGTTGTCCTTTTAGTTTAGGAATGTAGACTGAAGGCCTCTTGGCAAAGCAGTGTAGGGTATTCTCCTTTAACTTCCCTTGGGCCCGAGGGACAAAGGTTTTCTTGTTTCGTTCAGTATATGCCCTTCAAGTGTGCATTGTCGCAAGGAGCAAATCATGCACCAGGAAGACAAATGGTTAACAGTGAAAGCCCAAAAAGGTGAAAAGGAGAAAAGAAAGAGGGAGGGAGTAATAAAATACTCTACCAGGTCTTTCGTTTCTCTAAAACCATTTCTATATAATTGTAATTTTCACTGCTTTATTCTGAAAGATAGGCGTTTTTTTAAAACTGTTTCTGCATAAAGCCTTTTGACAAAGATAAGGTTTTGTGGGGGAGAAAAAGCATCTGAAAGAAAGCCTTAGTTACAGGCATGACGTGACCTACTTGCATATCTCCTTTTGTGCAGAATAAAAGGCTCAAACCTCATCAAAATCTTCACTCGAAAGTGGAAGCTGTCTCAAATTGTTAATTCACAATTCTTTCTGTGGTAATTAAGCATCTAATGCTCCAGATGGCTAAGCGTTCAAATTTAGTAAATTTCTGCTCAGCTGAACAACTTCGTTTCAA
This sequence comes from Masticophis lateralis, assembly GCA_030761175.1. Taxonomy (NCBI): domain Eukaryota; kingdom Metazoa; phylum Chordata; class Lepidosauria; order Squamata; family Colubridae; genus Masticophis; species Masticophis lateralis. The sequence goes on from JAUDYJ010000002.1 coordinate 232,526,925, forward strand.
AATATGTGCAATGCTAACAACCAGCAGTTTTTAGCAAGTTTCAAAATGAGTCTCTTTAACATTGAGATGCTTCATATTGTTTAACAAACAGTACAGGGTTGCTACAATCTGCTTGCTTCTGATTTCTGAAGACACCATCAGAAGCACAATGAGAAAAGCCAAGTTGCCAGCACAATGAAAGCCTATACAAAAAAAGGAAGCAGCAAAGAATCTTTATCACTAAGGAGAGAAGCTGCAATTAAATAGTGCAATCCACATACAAAAGGCTCTGTCATCTGGTGATGGTCCTGCCCCACCCCCGAAAAAAGTCAATGTCAGAAATGAATAGAATAGAATAACAGAGTTGGAAGGGACCTTTGAAGGTCTTCTAGTCCAACCCCCTGCTTAGGCAGGAAACCCTACACCACTTCAGACAAATGGTTATCCAACATCTTAAAAACTTCCAGTGTTGGAGCATTCACAACTTCTGGAGGCAAGTTGTTCCAGTGTTTAATTGTTCTAACTGTCAAGAAATTTCTCCTTAGTTCTAAGTTGCTTCTTTCCTTGATTAATTTCTGCCCTTCTTCTCCTGCCATCAGGTACTTTGGAGAATAGCTTGACTCCCTCTTCTTAGTGGCAGCCCCTGAGATATTGGAACACTGCTTTCAATGGATTGACCATACTTCCAGCCACTATTCTCAGTGAGTACTGAATAAGCAACGAAGCGGAATAAGGGATCTCTCTGTACCAGAAGCTGTGGTAGGGTGGTGCCCCTTAGGTGATAACTACCACCAGCAGAAGACCTGCAGATCCAATACCACAGAGTGATTGTTCCAAAAAAAAAGACTTGGCACAAAAGGAATGATTCTCCTTTTCTCACATAACTTCCATGGAAAATAAAACTGGGGGGAGGGGGGAGAGAGAGAAGGAGATGAAGCAAGTTGTCTGTGGCAATCTCCAAATCCCAGTTCACTTTATACAAAAAGATACACTTCCCATGTAAAATAGTGGCTGAAGTTTCACATTCCCCATTTTCTCCTTCTTGATTCATCAATGGATGCACCTGATGTCATTTGCAATGGTATTTTTCCTAACTTTCTTTGATCTTCTAAAAAGCTTGTATTCCAAAAATAAATAATAAGACACCACCCTGAAGAGCTCAGCTATATTGCCTGAAACTAGCTTTCTATAGGTGAATCACTCAAAATCAGAATGGGGTAATATAAGGAAGCCTATTTCAAACATGTGAAGTACCTTCTCAGTTTTCCTTTCCCATTGGGATTTTCTGGTAATAAAGCCTGTTTTCAGGTTGGCTTTTTCCCTCTGGAGAGAAAGAGATAAAAAGAGATCAGGAGGAGAAAAATACAAGTTGTGTGAGCTGGCTTACACTTAGCACAAGCACAGCAATGAGTTTCTAAAGAATTGCAGGAACTCTGGAAGGCCAGATTTCTAAATAAAGCTAACATTACTAAAGCAGGATATCTGCTATTGATATTCATCCTCCAATTCATGGCAAATAATTGAGATGGAAAACGGGAGCAGTGTAGCATACATTTGTCACTTTCAATCCTGCAAAGGATTAGAAGATTGACTAGCGATGACCTCCACCAGTGGAGTTAAATCCTGCTTGACTGTCATTGCTGTTCATTGCTAGATAATATAATTTTTCTCCATTTAAAATTTTATGACCCTCAGATAAAATTTTAAAACTTTATAGTTTTAAAACTTTATAGTTTTACAATGTTAAGTAATAGTCAGTAATAGTAAATAAATTAATACTCATTCATTAATACGTATCTCCCAAAGGATATCAGTTAAGTAGTTTAAAAGAGTTTAAGTATTTTATCACCTCTATATTTTACAAATTGATTCACCATTTTAGTAACCCAGTAAATTAGCTTTTCAAGTTTCAAGTTTCCTTTAATACTTTATTGCTTTTAATTATTTATTTTCTTTTATTCTAATCCTTTTAATAAGGATTGTATTTATCTATTTTACTGATCATAATAGAAGTATGAACTATTAAACTAATGAAATAAACAAACAAACCTTGTAGATGAAACAAGAAGTAATTGACATGTTGGCATGAAGAAAACAACTAAATTAACAGCCTGCATGGTCAGCTAAATTTTCATTATCACGTTCCTGAATTATGCATGGTCCAGACCATAGATATTGATACATGAGGAAAGCTTTTACAATTTTTCAACCTAATTCCTTCAATTTCCTAAGAAAAATCATCATTAAATTTATTTTAAAATATTGAGAATAGAATAGAATAGAATAGAATAGAATAGAATAGAATAGAATAGAATAGAATAGAATAGAATAGAATAGAATAGATGTTTTTATTGGCCAAGTGTGATTGGACACACAAGGAATTTCTCTTGGTGCATATACTCTCAGTGCACATAAAAGAAAAGATATGTTCATCAAGAATCGTAAGGTACAACATTTAATGATAGGAAACAATATCAATATAAATCATAAGGATACAAGCAACAAAGTCTTACAGTCATAAGTGGAAGGAGATGGGTGGTGGGAACGATGATTAAATTAAATGTGCAAAATTAAACACATTTTGTTTATTTACTAGATTTGTCCTTTGCTTTTTTTACAAGAAGTCAAGGCAGTTTATTGGGAGGATGGAGTCTTTTTTCATTTGTTTTCTGCAACAGCAACTTGCTAATGTAACCTACTTTACCCAGTGAATTTCCATGGCCATGGATGACTTTGAATTGGAGTCTACCTACTTTTACTTCCACATTCTTAAATGCTATGCTATGCTATGCTATGCTATGCTATGCTATGCTATGCTATGCTATGCTATGCTATGCTATGCTATACTATACTATACTATACTATACTATACTATACTATACTATACTATACTATACTATACTAGTTTTATATAAATACTGTATATACCAAGGTAAGGGACCAAGAGTTAAACCTGTACAAAGTCCAGAGCCTTTATAGGAATTCTAAAAGTAATGTATCGAGATTGATATGCAATCCATTTGGTTATAATAAAACTGATGCAAGCCAGGGAAGCTTAAATTACATTAATCTAAATTACTGGATGTGGGAAATGGGACCCTTGGAGATGGCAAGATAAACAGTGGGACAGATTAAGGTAGACAGAGATAGGAAGCTTAAAGGTAGACAGCCTGGAGTCATTAAAAAATCAAAACTAGGAATCTCCAACATGGGACAGGGCTGGTCCAAAGGACTGAGAAATTTGGGAAAAATATACCAAACTGCGTAATATGTACACCCATGGGATAAAGAAAAAGGAGAAGAACAGAAGAAATTTAGCCTAAGGAGCAAAGCAGAAGGCAGCATAAGAAAATAAATGGAGCAAAAAATAGAAGTTTAAGTGAGAGAAAATGACTACTAATAAGGAAGCAGGATGAAGAAGAAGAAAAGAAAGACCCTTTTCTCTCTAAAGAATTTTGCCCTACTGGGATTACTCTTCCTCTAACTATCATAAAATGGGAGGAAATTTGGGATAAACAAATGAATCCTAATTGTTAGTTGGCATTTAGAACATATTAGTGGTGAAATCCTCTGCGGATTGTCACAGGTTCGCTGCCTGCACATGCGCAGTGCGTGCCAAACACATGCTGCACACATGCATGCACAGTGCATGCCAAACACACACTGCATGCGCATGCACACACAGTGTGCGCCAAATGAACACTGCGTGCATGCACATTTGCAGCACACACCAAATGCACACTGCATCCACATGCGTAGTGTGCACTCAATGCACGCTGAGCACACACACATAAGCAGTGCATGCCAAATGTGTGCTTTGCACTGAAAAAGGACTCTTTCTAAAGTAAGTAGAACAGCGAGAGAGGGAAACAGCTGTGCCATGTTATTTAGATTTAGAATATAAATCGCGCAGCAGAGCTGATGGTCGGAAATACCGGTTAGGACCAACCAGTAGCTTTATTTTACTACTGGTTCGCTGAACTGGTAGCTTTTATCACTACCAGTTCACCCAAACTGGTGTGAACCAGTAGGATTTCACCACTGGAACATATCGAAGAACATAGAAAAATAGAGTTATTATCCAATCCTTGATTAAGCATGAGACCCGATACCACTTCAGACAAATGGTTGTCCAGTCTCTTTTTGAAAACCTCTGGCGATGGGGCAGAAAACCTCTGGTGATGGAACAATTGAAGAATAGGTATTTGTTGTTATTTTCTCCTTCCAGAGTCTCAACATCTTTTTTTATATTGTGGATGCAGTATTCCAAGTGGGGTCTTACTAAGGCTTTGTAAAGCAGTACTAGAACTTTTAACAGATTTAACAGATTAAGAGAGTTGGAAGGAACCTTGCAGGTCATCAAGTCCAACCCCCTGCCCAAGCAGGAGACCCTACTTCTGCCTCTGCCTAGGATCGAACTCACAACGTCCTGATTGTGAGGCAAGAGTTCCACCTCTAGGCCACCAGGTTTTGGCTCATGAAATGTTGATTCTATCCTTCTCTTAATGCAGCCTAGGATTGCATTGGCTTTTTTTGGCTGTTGCCACACACTGTTGGTCATTGTCCACTAGGACTCTCACAGTTACTGGTATTTATTTATTTATTTATTTATTTATTTATTTATTTACTTACTTACTTACTTATTTATTTATTTATTTGTTGTTTGTTTGTTTGTTTGTTTGTTTGTTCAATTTATATACTGCCCTTCTCCGGAGACTCAGGGTGGCTTACAATTCATTAAGCAATAGCGTTCATACTTTTGTATATACCTGCTTAGTAGGGCTTTTGGCCGTCTCTAAGCAGTGTTCTTTTTTATTCTTATTGCCCCCACAATCCGGGCCCTCATTTTATCTACCTCGAAAGGATGGAAGGCTGAGTCAACCTTGAGCCAAGGTATTAAACCAAGTTTTATCTACTCTGTACCTATACAGTTGGTTTTTCTTACCTAAGTGTAAAACCTTACTTTTATCTACATTGAATTTCATTTTGTTAGATAGGGCCCAGTGTTCAAGTCTATCAAGAACACCCCTTGTGGGGTGTTCACTATTCTTGCCACTTTAGTGCCTGCAAATTTGATGAGTTCCACTTCTATTCCCTGGCAGCTCAGCTAATGTGCAAAAAGAGTTTCTCTTGTGGGGAAACTACTGTAAATTATCCAGATTTGGAGTGAGGGGATAGAAGCTTGAAGGGTGATATGTATAACCTGGTAAATGACAGGTATAAATCCTATAGGACTCTTCAAAACAAAACAAATCAAAATAAAAGTTCAACCCACCACATTGTTCTTTAAGACATTCAAAAATGGCATATGAATCCTGTATCTATCCTGAGAGAAACTTGTTTCTCTTTGTTCAAATATTCCAGCACAACAGATGTAATTCTTTATGTGTTAAAAACCTTCTTCTATTTTGGCACTGAATTTTATTCTTTGAGCACAACTCTCCAGCTGTGTGTTTAAGATATGTGTCTGCTTCAAATGCATAAATATTCAAATCCATAGATGAGGCAGATGAAGCTGGTTTTACGCAAAGCAACTTGAAACAAATTAGGCTCCTATCAAAGACTTGAGCTGCCTCAGAAACTGAGAGGATATAGATAATTAATCTCAAAATATCTTTTTAAATGGTTACATTACACCCCCCCCCCTCCTGAAGAGTTCTGTGAAAGGAAAATTAGAAGTGGTGAGAAATGTTCGGTTGAAGGAGAAAAAAGTAAAGACATAGAAATCAACTAATCCCTGTCCTTAATGTGCCCTCTTCACAGTAAGTAAAGGCATAGCAAATGACTTGCCTGTATGGTTTTCTACCAGGTCAGGGACTGCTGGATAGCCCTTTAGTGTAGTTGTGAGGAAATATGCAGTTTCCCTGAATAGCATTCAACACAGAGACCCATGCTAAAATAAATTGCTTCTGAGAATTTGTGGATGGCTTACCATACAGCCATTTTCTGAAATTAGAGCACAAAAATAATAGTTTTTGATGCAATGGAGGAAACAATATATGTTTTGCAATGGTGGCGAATATTTGTAGCTCGGGTGTAGATTCATCCGAGTGTGAAGGTTCATCCTCCGAACTTGTGGGTTGATTTCTGAACGTTTCATTACTTGGCTAGGTAATATCTTCAGCAGAGTTCCCCTAAACTCTGCTGAAAATGTTACCTAGCCTGATAACCAATGGTGCTATTCAGCCGGTTCTATCCGGTTTAGGAGAGCCGGTAGCGGTGGCTGCGGGAGGCTCCGCCCATTCTCCTGGATGTCATCATATCCCATTTTTGATGCTCTGCACATGCGGAAGTTCCTCCACATGTGCGGAGGTGTGCACGCTCTCATTTGAAAACCGGTAGCGAAGGTAAGCGAATACCCCCCTGCTGGTAATGAAATGTTCAGAAATCAACTCATAAGCTCAGAGAGCGAAACTTCACCCTCACATTATATGTTCTCAACGTAGAAAGAAAAGAATCCCAAGTCATCTTGACCGGCTTCATTATAACCCCTCACGTTATACTCCATATTGCTTTGAAGAATTTTCTAGTTTTCTAGAATTTTACATTGATCAAGGTGGGAAAAGAATGAAAGCACTTTATTATTTATTCAATGTAAAACATTTTTTAATAAAATAATAATTGTTGCTTCCAACTTTATTTGCTATCTTTGTGGAGCAACAGTTCTATTAATCTTAAGAAAACCACTGAGCTGACCTACAGCAATGGTGGATAGGACATATACTGACATTTTCCAGATCATAACTGACCTTCACAGTTGTCAAGATTAGGCACTTGAAGTAAACCAAAGCCAGGGAGGAATAAGTGCATCTAAGAAGTAGTTGAAAGGGCTATTTTCTCTCAAATGATTTGTTTCCCTTGAAAGAAAGATTAAAGAAGAAATTATAGTTAACTTCAAATAGTAAAAGGTCTGCAAGGATTCAGGACCATGTCAAAGATCTTTAAAAAGAAAAAAAAACATCCAGCTTGATTCGAACATATTTCACAGAGAAAATGGCCAAATGTAATTTAGTGATGCATCACATGGATTTCTACCAGCTCTTGATAGCAAATTATTATTTGTGCACCCTCAATCTGCCATCTACAATATACAGACTTTATAACACTGTCCTACTTTATAGGATTGTGAAAAACTTTACTGAGATAAATGTAGGTTATACTCAGAAAACAGAATAACAGAGTTGGAAGAGACTTTAGAGATCTTCTAGTTCAACCTCTGCACAAGCAGGAAACCCTGTACCAGTGTTAGCTAAACTTTTTGCCATCACGTGCCAGGAAAAGGGAGGAGGGAGGTCACATGCACATGTGCCCACACCCATAATTCTATGTGCCCTGGCCCCGTGCATGCACGTGCACCCTCTCCCCCCCACTCCTGGCACATGATGGCACAGTGGGCCTGATAGGCCTGTTTTTCTCTCTCCCCAGGCTCCAGAACCTTTCTAGGAGCTTGTGGAGGGTGAAAACAGTCTTCCCCACCCCCACCCCCACGGAGACCCTCCAGAGGCAGGAAACAACCTGTTTCCCTACTTCCAGTGGGCTCAAAATCAGCTGCCTGGCACTGACATGCACACTGGAGCTGAGCTTGCGTGCCCACCGATATGGCTACGCATGTCACCTGTGGCACACATGCCATAGGTTCACTATCATGGCCCTATACCATTCTGGACAAATTGCTGTCCAACCTCTTTTTAAAATCCCCCAGTGATGCAGCATCCATAACTTCTAAAGGCAAGCTGTACCACTGGTTAATTGTTCTCACTGAGGTTGGATCTCTCCTTGATAAAGTTCCCATCCATTGTTTTTTGTCCTGCCTTGGAGAATAAGTTGACCACCCTCTCTTTTGTCACAGTCTCTTAAATAGTGGAAGACTGCTATCATGTCACCTTCCCAGTCCTTCTCTTCATTAGACATATGTTTTGTTTTCCTAGTTTCCATTTCTCATTGGTCTAGAAAAAGAATATTTTAACAGGGCTTGGTTTCGCTGATGTATTTCTTTGCTTTGTTTTCCAAATTCTTTTCGAATTGCTTTTGGGAATAAGTGTTGAGAATAAACATTTGGAAATCAGTGTTTATGAAAGCACTCCAGAGAGTAATTCTGATTTCATAGATCGGAAATGTTCCACCAGAAAATATTTTACATTCAAATTTGTATGAACTTAGGCACATATTTGCACATGCATGTGTATACACACAAATACATGCATTATTAATTAGAAGCTCTATTGGATGATATTGTTTTTGCCGTATCTTGAGTTACAAAATAGGTGTGCTTTTGTTCTATACCTGTGTCTGTGTATACCTTAAGGACCGTTGCTAAGATTGGGTAACTCATTGTGTAGAACTGTGCCTCATATATATATTTAGCATTCTAAAAGGGGGATTGAATTCTTTTGAGACTTCAGCCCCCCAAACCCATTATTACATTATATTTACAATAACAATGATTATTACCTGTGCTAACCTAACAGCATGTTGAAAAAGGAACCAGAATCTCCACATCAAGAACTATAGAATATTAAATCTCCTTGACATATAGCATTTTGATTTACTTAGCAGAAGAAAGCTAAGTATGTTTTTTTTAAATGATAGACATAGTTTATTACATCATATTTCTTGTCATGCAGAATGGCAAGGTAGAATTTATGAAGGATAGTAGTTTAAAAAAACCCTATTCAGGCACTAATAAGAGAACTCAATGCGTGAACATGTCAATATGTCCTGTTACTCAGCTAATGCTTGCCAGCTTCAGGCAATCACTTACTCTTACAGATGCTTACAGAAGGGCCTTTTTAGCATGAAGAACTAGGAAAGTGAAGTATAGGTATTTGACATTCAGGAATCAACATATATATATAGTTGTATGTGTAAAGGCTTTTGTCCTGCAAAATATAGCAATGAATGGATTATCTGCAGGAAAGTTACATTTCAGTAATATTGGCTGGGTGTGGGCTTTTTGATAGTATTCATATAGGGTCTTGGAGAGAAGTCATTACGATATCACACGCACATAATTGCACCCTGCACATTATGCAAGTTAAATAACTTGCATCCTTCTTGTGAAGTTATGATATGCAGAAATCATTTGCCTTCTTTGTTCTCCCTCCCAAATAGCAATAGCAATAGCACTTAGACTTATATACCACTTCACAGTGTTTTACAGAGTCAGCAGATGTTCCTACCAATCTGGGTTCTCATTTTAATGACCTTGGAAGGATGGAATGTAGAGTCAACCTTGATTCAGTGAGTACCAAACTGCTAGCAGTTGGTAGTCAGCAGAAGTAGTCTGCAGTACTGCATTCTAACCATTGCACCACCACATCTCATTTTTTTTTATTTCATTTTTTCTTCCTGGTGTCCTTACCAACAACTGTGTGTACAACACACAATAATTCTGGTCCAAAAATATTCCAGAAAACATAGGGACAGGGAATCATTGAGGAAAATGAAAAAGAAGTCTCTTTGAATACCCATAAGGGCTCAACACATAAGCTTTCTTGATTTAATCATGCTTAAAGAAGATTCTAAACTTAAAGTATGAACCTGAAAATAAATTGGTAGTATATTGGCTCCAAGTCTTAACAGGCTTTTGAGATGTTAGAAACCAAGCCCAATCTTGTCATTGGGCACTAAATATCTTGCAGATGCTGTGCCATAACACTGAAATCTTGTGAGGATATACCTTGAGTTTGAGGATATTTTGAGTTTGATTTTTTACATACACACACAATCCAATGAATTATTTGATAAATATACATTCTGTGTTTCTCTAGGAGCTCCAGAGTTCAATGTGGTATACACAGAATTCTTCTTCCACTAAGCTTCTAGGGGAAACATGAAGTTGGGTCTCCTCAATCCAAGACCAATACTGTGGCATCTACAGTTATCAACCTATATTCTAGTCCAGGGATCAGCAACCTGCAGCTCTGGACCCACATGTGGCTCTTTCACCACTCTACTGCAGCTCCTTGTCACTCAAAATATGCATTCCAACTGCCACTGTGTGACACACACTGGCACACGATTTATTGAGCTTTTCAACCCCCAGTAGGCCAACCATGGATAAATCCAAGAAAAGAAAAGTTTCAGAAGAAAAGAGAACATTTAATTCAACTACATATGCTAGTTTGTGGCTGCTCAAGAAATTGTCAGGCACCGGAAGGGTTTTGTGGCTCTCGGTGTTTTCTTTTCTGTGTCCAAATGGCTCTTTGAGTGTTTAAGGTTGCAGACCCCTGTCCTAGTTCCACCATTACATTGCTTTAATATAGAAACATTTCAGCATATCATGAAAATTCAAAGGAAATAATATAATGTAGGGATATTATAGATTGTAATGGAAGGAAACTAACCATATCAATTAAACTGAACTGCACCAAGTGAGAGGCCAAACAGGTTCCATTGAACCTAGCAAATAACTTCGTCACCCAAAAGGAAGAGGAGGGAAGCAGAGGTCAGCTGTAGTGAACCTAAATCTTACTGACAAAGATGAAATGTTTGAAGATGAAATGAGGGATTAAGATTGCAGAAACCTTGGGGAGAATGACCATGTCATATTGGAATTCAACAGAATGCAGGCACAAGTAATAGAATGAAATCAAACTAATGCCTTAGACTTTAAAAGATACGATTTCAACAAACTTAGAGAAAACTTAGGGAGAATTCTATAAATAGAACTCTTAAAGAGAAAATCTAGTTAAAAGGCTTGGGAAAGTCTGAAAAAAAATGAGATTATAAAAGCCTAGTTTTTCTGGAATTGCATAGGAACTCCTGTTTGAGCAGGGATTTGTAGTAGAAGACTTCAAAGGGCCTTCCAAGTCTGTTATTCTGTATTCTAACTCTGATGCATATAGAGATGCAGAATCTTTTCTCAGATTGAACATAAAAAGTATATGTCTGAAAAAGGTGCAGCCAAAAAGTATGTATATTTGGGGAAGTTTCTTGTTTTGAAGTAAATAAAAGCATGTTTTTGTAAGAAGTGTGTTAGAAGTGTACATTATTGAAACTTCTCTTTCCCATAGTCATAATCTCTCTTTAGTTAAATATATGCAATCATTTCAGCCATAGTTCATAGTTCCAGTTTTCCATTTCTTTTAATTATTTCATATCTCATCAAAAATAATAGGCAGGTAATGTCACTTAAGTGGTAGATGCATATATTTTTTTTCTTCAATCATATTTGCATTAGTATCCAGGTTTGTCTGTAATAAAATCTGGTTGAGTACAGGACAAGCATTGGGGATTTCTAACATTTCATTGCAGCCTGCAATTGTAATTATGAGATTTTAAAGTTAGCATTATAGGATTATTTTGAGTAAAGCTGTTTATCTATATCACAATTAACAATATGGAAGTGATAGTTTCTATTTTGTTTATCATAAATTAAGGCTCTATTTAAGGTATTTTAAGTGTATTTTAATATGTAACACATGAATACTAAAATGTGTGTTTACAAATCTTTGATTCATGCAAATTTACTTGTAAGCAATGTGAAACTGCCTACAATTTAATATTGGCCAATATTATTTAATACAGAGGCTATTCTAAAAATCCTTCTTGTTTACTATGTTCTGCCCCAAAGTCTAATATTATACTCCTAGAAGGATATGAGATTTATAATTTATTCTGATTTGGAACTTGTAAAGTCTCACTGTTCTAAAATAGGGGGAAAAAATCAGATTCCAGTTTAATACATTGAGATATGGGTTTATAAATCTCATTTTATAAACAAAAGTGCTATTTTAAAAAAACACAACCAATTTCTCATTACACTGATGGTTACAATAATATTCAATTACAATTTCATATTTTCATTTCTCCTTTTCATATCACAGAATATTGAACCAAGTCTCAGTAGACTCCTATAAATTGTTGTTTTCAGAATAGACATTGGAATAAATTATAACCATCTTTCTAGAAAAACATCAATAAAGCTACTTTTCAATCTTCTTAACTCATATTTATATCAAACCTATTCATACTGAGTACTTTGGGGATCTGGATTAGAAGAAAAAAATAATTCATCTATGCAGTCATTTCAAATCACAATGCATCCCTTATATTACTTAATTATTTCTGAAGTAATATTTTTTAAAAAATCATTAGCATGTCACTTTATTTTTGTTGAAGACCCAGACATCCAGCGGTGTCTTAGATTCTAATTTATAGGAAGAGAAGACATGGTAATTATAAAAGCTAATAGAGAATCCACAAGTATTTGGTGTTTCTATCTTAATGCTATTACGAATCTGGTAACCAGGGATTTCATGAATGAGAGAACTCAAATTCCTGCATGATAACAGATTTCACTATGTGGCTAGCATCAAGTTCAGCATCCTGATGTGCTATTGTGCACTAAACTATACAGTTCATTATTTTATAGGTTTTTTGTTTTTTAGTGCAGGTGCTGAGAAAGCCAGAAAATGTTAGGGTGATTCCTTCTTGCATGTGGTGGCCATGATCCACATCAGACCCCTGTGTAATTACAAAAAAGAAACACACAGTCTGTATATTTTGAAGAATTTTGATGATTAAGGAGGCAGTCTGCACAAATCATACAAAAGTACCAGCATTGAAAAATAAAATGCCAGATTTAATCTCAAAGTTCTGCCAACAAGGAAAAGTCTGGAAGGTTTTTGACTTGTTGAAAAAAGTTATTGTTTAACTGAATCCTGCCACTGAGACCTGCAGGATTATTTGACTTGTTTATTAGGTTTAATTTTTAGTTCTATTAAAATAATAATTGGAATCAAAGCACTGTATAAAATATATAACACATATATTATAAGAAGAACAATACAGCTTAGAGCCGAAATCTGAAAAGAATAAGGAGAACTATTATTTACTATGACACCCGATGTGGAAGAGGATGCCCTGGTGTATGATGAATGAAAAAAAATTAAAAAGCGATCAATTTTCTACAAATGTGATCAACAACTTTGAGTTGGTTTAATATTTTTAGAAAAAGCCAAATTGCAACCTTTGTCATTGGGTTGTGCCTGGTAAGACCTGCTGTTGTTTTTCCAAAAGATGCAATTACTGTTTGTGCTGCTTCATGTAACATATTGATGAATGTCTGGTAATGGTAAGGGCTCATCATCATTAACAAAGGAAGAAAGGAAAGAAAGGGGAAATGAACACAACAGAACCAAAATATATGCTACATTATTATCGTGCGTTTTGATCAGGTATGTTAATACTAGTTTGTAAAACCCCTCCCACAAATTCTTTATAGCTGAGCAAATTAAGACACTTATGCAAAAATACAGCAGGTTCTCTACTCTTTAATACTTGGATGAAACATAAAGCAACATTTGGTGTAATTTGATGGGTGTTACATGCCATCTGTGCACCAATTTTAATAACAGTTCCCAAAGCTAAGCGGAAGTTGTTGTTATTGGCTGCTGATTCCAGATCCCTTTCCAATGATAGTCAGATACGATAAAGAGAAATCAGACTCCTACACAGATTTTATGTGTCCTACACTGAGCATCCATTAAGCATCTATTAAATTCTGAAATTAAACCCCTAGATAATTTATTGGAAGCTACACAAATTCATTCTCTTTAGTTAGAGATCATATGCTGCCCCATTCTGACATTGCTTGACTTAAATTGCTTTGGATCCTGACATGTAACAGGTAAGACCTTAAATTCCATGTAAGTTTTAATGGCAAGAGGTTTTCTAATTTTTCACTTAATTTGAGATCCATGATAACTTGTTTCCACTTTTTGTTGTTTATATTCTATAGGTGATATAATTATTTATATTCTATAGGTGATATAATTATTGGAAAAGGCTGGGCAGTGGAAAATTTTTCCTCTTAAGATTTCCAGAGTGAATTGTAAGAAAGATGTAAAATGGATAGAAGGGAGGCAGTTTCTGTGGTAAAACAAATAAAGAATGAGTATAAAACTTCGTAATTATAAGGAACCATACCACCCTAACCCAGGGGTGAAATGTAAAATTTGTTACTACCGGTTCTGTGGCGTGGCTTGGGGGGGGGCATAGTGTGACTGGGTTGGCGTGGCCAACTTTTTTTTTTTTAACTTTTCAAGACATTTTTTCTAATGCTTTGAAAAGCCTTTGCCGATCAGGCAGCTCAGTTGGGATCGTCAGAGAGGCTTTTTTAAAAAATGCTTTGAAAAGCCTCTCTGCCAATCAGGCAACTCAGCTGGAATCGTCAGAGAGGCTTTTTTAAAAAAATGCTTTGAAAAGCCTCTCTGCCAATCAGGCAACTCAGCTGTGGTCGCCAGAGACTTTTCAAAGCATTTTTTTACCACCTCTTTGGCCAAGAGGTTGCAGAAAAAAATGCTTTGAAAAGTCTCTGATGATCCCAGCTGAGCCATGCGATCATTAGAGGCTTTTTTTTTAACTTTTAAAAGCATTTTTTTCGTTGGAAGAGGTTGTAGAAAAAATGCTTTAAAATTTTTTTTTTAAAAAGCCTCTGATGATCCTGCGACTCAGCTGGGCATGGTGGGTGGGGGGCGCAGGGATTTTTGCTACCGGTTCTCGAAACCACTTGCCGCCATCACTACCTAATTGGGCAATCCAGTCCAAACTGGGAGCATTTCACCCCTGCCCTAACCCATAAATTTGTTGCATTTTCTCTGATTAAGTATATTATGTTGAATATATACATTACATCATTCAGATTTGCAATTTCAATAGTCCTGTTTTCTAAAACTTAAAATAGCAATAACAAAACAACTTGGATCATTAGTGCCGTTATGATTTTTTAAGAAAAGATTTAAACAAATAAGGAAAAAACATTTTGATCATAATGACAATTAAAAATTATTTTTCTTTGCTTTGTTTTCCAATTAAATATTACCAATCAGATTATAACCTCAAAACCCAATCATGCATGCAACATTTATCAAGTAGGATTTTTTTTTAAAAAGAAAGACTTTTTAAGAAAGTCGTTTGACACTTCTAAGGATCCTGAATCTGAATTTTCTTGTTCAGGGAATCCACAGGAAAGTAAAAATAAAAAATCAAGATGTTATGCCTAAGATGTTGGCCACATCAAAGTCCTGCTCCTTTTTGAGATGAATTGATCATGCCCTGGTCTAACTCCAGTTCCTAATATACATTTGGTATAGTTTCTATCTTGGTATTCTTGCTTCTGATGTTTGATCAAAACCACGGCCTATTTGCTAAAATTTTGCAAATACTATTTTTAAGTATCAGTGAATAAATATTTGTATTCAATATGGCTAAATCAAACAGTTCAGTCCTCCTATATCATCCACCTAATCATTTTTCAGATGTCCATTCCTATAACATGTGATGCAGTCCAAAAAAAGCATAATATGGTACAACCATTTTTCAATTAAGCTACAGTCTGAGATATCAAGTGTAATATGTTATATCTTGTTCAGCATTTTTTTTTCATTTAGCAGAAAACTTTCCTATTTTGATCCATTGACTGATGGTGAAAATTAAAAGCCTAATGCTTCCAGATATCATTTCAGCATACTATGAATGGATACAGCACATTTTTGCCCTTGGTTCTGATGTCAGCTTGACACTGACAATGGAAAAGCTTCTGAGAATATGCTTGGATTTTGGGGAACAACTTTTATAAAATATTCAGAAAAATGCTGAACTAAAACATACTTCCAAATCAGGGGTGGGTTCTATTTACCTTTACTACCGGTTCGCAACAGGGTCGCACGTGAGTGTGCTCTTCTGCGCATGCACAGAACTGTTTTGATGACATCAGGCTCAGTGGGTGAACCCTCCCACTGGTTTTACCACCAGTTCTATAGAACCAGTGCGAACTGGGGGCAACCCATCACTGCTCCAAATTAAGTGTAAAATACTTATAGGAAAGAAAAGAGTCTAGAAAAGGTCTTTACTATCCCAGACCTGAATATTTTTGAAAAACTGTGGGGAGATCTCAAACATGCAGCACTTTCCTTTCCTTTCCTTTCCTTTCCTTTCCTTTCCTTTCCTTTCCTTTCCTTTCCTTTCCTTTCCTTCTCTTCTCTTCTCTTCTCTTTTCCTTTCTTTTCTTTTTTTTCTTTTCCATATTGTCTAGTTTAGAGATAAAACTGCCTTTTCCTTCACAAGTCTTCCTGTCTATTGCAAAACATTTCAATTAGGATTGGTGACAAGTTTTTTTCCTGTGTTTATGCCATGGCTCTGGAATTTTCTTCAGCACTCAGACTTTCTGAAAATATTTATATCAACTCAATTCCTTCCTCAGGAATCCAAACTAATTTAGATTCACCTCAGCTTTAATACATCCAGTGAAGGGGAGTAGGACAGATGCTGGAGTTTCTCAATGCAGACATGCTGATTATTGCAAAAGTCAATTTCTGTCAAGGCCAAAATTAAGAAACATAAAGCAAGACTTGAGGTGGATGAGGGTGCGATGGAGGTTAAAAAGTCAAAATGATAATTTTCTGTAGTCTCAGCCACATTCTTTACTTTATGACCCCTCATGTAAACACATCTGAAGCAAGATATTTGTTAAATCAGACAGGAAAAAGAAGTAATGGGTTTAAACTACGAGAATTATAAATATGCAAAATCTTTTGCACAAAACAAATGTCTTCTAGAGAATTCATATCCTACTAAATTCTGTGTCACCTGTAGATTTGAGAAGTGTTCCATCTACTTCTTGTGGTTATTAATCATATTATTTAAGAATAACCAAGGACAAATCTTTGTGGCACTTCTCTTGAGAGAGAGCATATCCTTCTCCAATATGTTGAGCAACTCTTTCGATTTGATTTTTAAGCCAGCTGTCTATTCACCTAAGGTAAGGCAATTTATTTATTTATTTATTTAATTTATACATTAATTTATATTGCTGCCTATTCACACATGGCAGCTCAAGGTGTCTTACAGAATATAAAACCTCATTTAAAACAATAAAACTGATAAAAAAGAATCAAATAAATTAATAAAATCAGATCAAATCACCCTCCACCCCTCACTCCCCACCCCAGCGACAGCACATCACACCAGCCATTTAATAATTTTCCAGGCCCACTGGCAGAACTAGGTCTTCAGCTCCTTCATGAAGAGTGTTAGAGTGGGGGCCATTCTAATATCTGGAGGAATGATGTTCCAGAGAGAGGGAGCCACCTTCTTCTGGTTCCACTAGGTGTATCTCCCTAGGGGATGGGACCCACAACATTCCCTGCCTCCCCACTTTGATCAGTCAGTAGATGTGACCAGCAAGAGATGGTCCCTCAGATAACCTGGTCCCAAATCATGAAGGGCTTTAAAGTTTAAAATTTAGCCCACACATAACTAGCTTATTAATGAACATGTTAGGAAATATTTTGTTTTATTTATTTATTTTAAATGTATTGCTGAAATCATAGTATATTATGCCTACAGCATTCCTACAATTCACCCCCCCCCCAATTATCCAATTAAAAATAAATTTCATCTGGCAAGATTTGTTCTTGAGTCATGTATGCTGATTTCCAACAATGGGTCATTGTTTCAAGGTTTTTACAAATCAATATCATAATGGTTTCTTTTACAATATTTCCAGGAAACAAAATTAGACTGACCAGTCTGTAGATGGCTGGAACTTCTTTTTCTTCCTTTTTGAAGATAAGGAAAATATTTAATCTCTCTAGTCATCTGGAACTTTACCCCTCTCCAAATGAATACAAGAGTATACATTATGATGATTGTTGCATTGTTTTGTATCCTAAGATACAATTCATGTATTATTGGAGATTTAAACTCATCCAAAATAAAAGGGTATTTCCTCATCACCTTCCTATCTTTCTTAAATTTTAATCTAGTCTTTTCATCCTTTTTCTCATAATTGCCTGGTGCGTGCTATAGGTACCCACCAGGCCTCTTCAGCCTCATGGATTAGATTAGGATCAAGACCACTTCAAACAAAAACATATTTCTTAGGTGGAACCAGTCTTACCAGTATAAGAACAAGAACTTGATCATATTTTGCCCTCATGGAAGATGCCACATAAATGTTCTTCCATACCAAATCTTATAGTTCCAACTTTTGGAGAAAAGTCCATATATGTACTTTATGGAATACAGACAAGAGATCTGTGCTGATTTTTGGGTATTTTAAGTATTTTGTGATTAATATCAGTGTATACCTTTTCTTCCATTTTTTAAAAAATAATAAATACATAATTTTAGAAATCTTCATAAAGAAACATTTCATGGAAAAAGAATATTCTAAGACTTTATACATCTTAGCTGCCATAATTTTCTTTGTAAACTTATTTCATTCAGGCCTTTCAGAAAAATAGCTTAACAATATGAAATTTTATTGTGTAAGAAGAATGTACATATGCTACATAGAACAACAGAAATTGTTTTGCGTGTTTCACGGGGTATGCTTTCCACAAATAACATGTTCCAGACCTCTAAAAAACATTTGTCTATTGGAGAATATGTTGTAATGAAGTATGTTTGTAACCCATAATTTACAACATTGCTTGATTCAGTGTTTTGCCTTTCAAAAAGGCTTTCTTTCGTCAAAAAGAACAGAAAGTACATTTTTGAGATATATAGAAAAATGGTTTTGGATCTTGATACAGAAATAAATTAACTTTCCACCATCTAAAATAAAGGCAAGACAATTACTTTCAGAATGCTTGATACAGATTACTTAAACAATTATTTCTTCCATTGGTACTTAAGTGGATAAACAGCTAATTAAAAAAAGAAAACTTAAAATATCCATGTTTAAATAAGTGTTACTTGAATATTATTTAAGCCAGCTCCTGTTACTTTTTTTGTTGGCATTAGTGTTCAGCTTTTAAAAAAGATTACTAAATCATACATTCCAAGAAGTATAGCTGACATCAATTCATATTTTCCTCCTCCCACTCACAATAAACACACTGTTCTGTGAGGTAACTTCATGGCCTTTAGAATTTTCTGCAAGAGCACCATGAAGAGTGCTTAAACTCAGTAACTACACTTCATGACGTGTTTTTTTATTTATATGTTTACGTATCTCTGGGGAAATTCACAGATTTTGATCAGTACTTCCTCAATGTGAAGTAGTAAGAATTTAGCAAGTTTATTTCCTTAATTTGCATTGTGGCTTTACAGTTTGATCTTTAAATGCAGTGCAACTGATCATATGTATTATGTTTCATTTTGGAGATCATTACAGATAAATTTTGATCTGTAACATTCTCATTCATTGTTCTCTTATCACATCATAGATAATAGCCTTTTGACTCTCCTGACATAAAAGTATGATTAGGATGGATGAAGAATGGAGAGGGATTGATAAGAAAGGAGAAGTAGACATACATTAGAGTATGTATGATATTATTGCTGTATATGCTATTGTGTGATTGCAATAATTTAAATAGCATATTTTGTTGCCTTGGGAAAAATAATGAATGAGTGAACTGGGTATTTTCTCAGAGAAGCTCTTAATGGACAACTTCTTAGGTATTTTTTCCTTAGGATCATTTTATCTTTAAACCAGAGTTCTGCTCGATATGATTTGAGAGAAAGAATCTTTAGTACCTTGATGGCGAACTTATGGCCCGTGTGCCATAGGTGCCATGTCTTCGGGCACGTGAGCTGTTGCTCTAGCTCAGCTCCAGCACGCATGGGCATGCTAGCCAGCTGATTTTTGGCTGGCCCCACTCATGCCTATCCCAGGAGTCTCCACACAGCTGTTTTGGATGCCAGGGATTGCACATACGCTCTGGGAGGGCATTTTTGGCCTCCAGAGGGCCTCTGGGAAAGTGGGGAGGCTGTTTTCACACTCCCCAGCCTCCAGGAAAGTTTCTGGAACCTGGGGAGGGCGAAAAACAGGCCTACAGGGCCCACCGGAAGTCAGGAAATGGGCCGTTTCCAGCCTCCAGAGGCTTCAGGTAGTCATGCTAGGTCCAAAATAGGGTATGGGGAGGTTGTGCGTGCATGAATGGGGAAGTGCAAGGGGCCACATGCATGGGTGGCGGGATGCAGAAAGCATTGAATTATGGGTGTGGCCACACATGCACGTGACCCCCCCCCCACGCTCCCCCCACACTTTTGCCACACGACGGCAAAAAGGTTAGCCATCATTGCTCTAGTACAAAAGCCCTTCGAAAGCAAAACAGAGAAGAGCCAACTGGAACATGTGTTCTTTTTTCATATTTTGTTTCCACAATCAGATATTTTCAAGACAGCAGTAACTTTGTGAACACTTCACTATGAAGTTGCTTGGGCTGAGACCTTATGATGAATGGGCAAACAGATCCAGACTTCTTATTCCTAATTGCCTCTCTCTTTGCCTTATCAGGCCAGTTCACCTGAAATTTTGACAAACTGGTTAAAAACTTTAATTCCGAGTACATTTGTACTCAAAGGTAGATATTATTTTGAGTATAATGTATCTGAACCATAATGCCTGGGGTAAGGAAATTTTCATCATGTCTGAATACCTCCATGTTGTCTTAAGAATAAACTATAAATATAAGAATAAAATGTATAGATGTTCATTCTAACTCTGTTGGGTTAAAAAGAACAAGGCAACACAGGTACCTAGGCCCTATGCCATGGCTTTATATGTGTTAACCAACATCTTGAATTATACCTAGAAGACTCCTGGTAACCAATGCAGTTTACAAAGCATTTTATGACAGGCTGTGGACAAGTCTGTGACAATCCATGCTGCTGTATTCTGGATCAGCTGCTGAATGGGCAACCCCATATATAGTGCATTTAGTCCCCAAATGAACTGACTGAAACATGAGTAATGGAGAGCCTCTCAGACCAGCAATTGTGTGCAATTGGCACACAAATGAATCTGAACAAAGGCCTTATTCACCATAATTGCCACCTGTTCCTAGGATTAAAGTTTATATATAATTGATTTTATATAACTACTGTCCTGTATGGAGAAAACTGAATGAAAGTATATTAATTTGTGAAACTGGAATTTTAGCATATGAGTTTCATATGAAGATGTTTGCAGACTTCTTCTTTAAAATGGGCCTTCAGAAAAGTATTATATTCCCTTAACTTATGCTTGGTGGATCCAATTGAGATCAGGGCACCATTCTTTCATGGCAAAAATGAAGTGAGGAATGGAGTAGAAAGGCAATTTATGTGGTGTATATTATTAGTTTCCATCAATCTTCAGCAAAAGAAAAGGTGAAAAGCAGAACTATTCCATGTGAAAACCAAGTCCATTTCAACTGTCCATACGCATCAGCTGACAGCTACTATGCTGACAGGTTGATCAGAAGTACAGATAGTCCTTGACTAATGACCACAATTGAACCCAAAATTTATTTTGTTAAGCAAAACATTTGTTATGTGGATTTTGTTCCATTTTACAACCTTTCTTGACACAGTTGTTAAGTGAATCACTGCAGTTGTTAAATTAGTAACATGGTTGTTAAATTAATCTGGCTTCCCCATTGATTTTTCTTGTCAGAAGGTTGCAAACAATGATCACATGATCCCAGGCCACTGCAGTCATCAAAAACTGCTAAGCATCCAAATTTTGATCATGTGGATGCTGCAACAGTTGTAAACGTGAAAATCGCTAATAAGTCACTTTTTTCAGTGGTATAACTTTGAACAGTCACTAAATGAACTATTGTAAGTAAAGAACTACCTGTAATGAAAAGCATGGCTGCCCATTGACTGTTGAAAGATCAATGTCACCAGGTTTCCTTTTTCTATGTTCTAAATGGCAATTGTAAGAACTGCTATTAAACTTGAAGAGCTGAGGCCCTTTGAGTCCACTTGTTTGTCTCTTATCTCCTCATTTCAGTTTCCTTTTGTGTTGTGTTTTTCAGATTGTGAGCCTACAGGCAAGTGCCATCTCATGTTTCTTGATTGATTCTGAAGAACTGTGCACAAAATGTTTTAAAGAGTAATGAGATTATAGACTTGTATCTAGTTGCACACATCCATGGAGAAGAATGAATTCTATTTGGTGGTTCAAATTCACCACCTCTGTTGCACTATGCATGCACAAATACATCATGCCCATTTCCAAATTTGCTCTGAAATGATTGAGATATGAGGGTGGAAGCAAGAACATGGAAAGCAAGAGAAGTCACAAAATTCATGTCAACTGAATGTAGTTTATAGGATACAGGAATTTAAATGATTAGAAATCCACTGAAACAAATTTCATAGGCTATTTATTTATCTATATTTTTCATACATTTAATGACTAATTTTATTTTATCATATAATCACAGAATGTAAGAGAAGAGAACCTAGTCCAACAGTGTTTTGGACTATCTAGTCCAACATTTGTCCAATGCAATTGTCTAATTTACTACAACAACATGCCTAACAGATGGCCATCTGACTTGTTTACATATTTCAAGCATACTGTAGATCCTTTATAGTATTGGTTGCTCATCCCAAGACATGTTCCAATTTGTCAATTAAATCCAGAGTCGTGTAAAGTTTAAGTTGCTACATTGGAGATGGGAAGACCCAGGTTCTAGTCTGTCCTTTACGCATGGAAGCTGGCTGAATGATGTTAAATGATCGTCTCTCTCAATCCTATATTGGGACTAGTATGATAATCTACATTCTATTACCTCCAATGCGGAGGCCTTCATTCTTCAGTGTATTGATTTGGACACAAGAAATGTCTATATACAGTGTGTTCTGACCCAGCCTTCCTGAGTCAGTAAAACATGAGTAGTTCCAAAAACCTCTTTTATTGCAACATCTGTGAATTCTGTTGATTCACAGATGAGTCCCAAATAGTTGTAAAGAGTCCTTCGGGATAAGGCTGATAATCATGCACCTTTGTCTCCCTTGACACACTGCCAAAGACCTAAGTGGCAAAGCCACACAGTCCAGAATCAAACAGAGCCTCAGACTTTAAACTGAACAGAATTAACAATGTTGCTTCCTGCAAAGGCCCATGAGCCTTTGTTCCTCTTTTAAGTCTTATGGGAGGGGCCAATCATCTCCAAACCCTACTCCCGAGTTGTCCATTTTGTTTTAACTGTTCTTGCCTTCTGGCAGCTCTGCGCATGCGTGCACTAGGAACAGGCTCCCCCTGTTCCTCTGCCTCACTGCGGTCCAACTTTAGAGGCTCCAGAGTAACACATACCTCCCAGATGGCCCTTTCTCTGCCTTTGATGCAGAGCCCTCATCCGAGCCTTCCCCAGACTCTAGGACTGGCCCATGTTCCTCCCCAACCTCCTCACTGTCTGACTTTCCTGCCAGCTCTGCAGGCCACCGGTGGACCACAACACTGTGTAAGAGAGAAAATCAACAAGCCAAAAAGGGAACAACAACTGAAAAAAAACCCCTATATTCTCACCAACACCCAGATGAACACAGATTACCTCTAAGATTAATATCAGACCATCAGTCAAGAAGCAAACAATACCCTCATCAAGGAACTACCAAACAAGCTGATAGTGAACCCCCCAACCAAAGAACTTCCAAGATTATTCTCTCAAGCACTGACAGGGCAAGCCACTTGAATATAAACCCCATTCTTTATTAGAAGTGATGTTACCTGGTATCTGCACAAAAACAACTATGGTCAGAGAGCACCAGGGACATTGTTTCAATGCTGTTCTACAAATATTCCCCTTTATTGATTTAGACACGATCTATATTCAGTTACTGTGAAAGAAGCTTCCTGATTACAAAGTGTCAATTCCACAACTGCATTTAAAGAGCTCTTGGAGGCAGTTAAAGTTCCATCACCACCACATGCTTTTTCCAGTAGTTATAACCATGATTACAATTTTCTATGTTAACTGAAGTGAGAGAGAAAAAGATTGTAAGCAAAGCCTACAGACAGGCACCAGAAATAAGATATTCAAGTACTCATCCATAGTATAGGAAACAGAATAATAATTTTAAATTACAGGAGAAAACATTCTCATTGAATGTTATGGAAACATTTTTAATAGTAAAAAGAATTTATTCCAGTTCAACAGTGGAATCAGTTATCTATGCTTCTGTTCACTGAAGAGGTGATTTGTTTTATTTTTTTTTTATAAAAGTTTTTATTTTTATTTCTCATCAAACATATATAAATGTTCAATCTCTTTAACAAATTCTTATCACATATATTATCTTTTGGTTTCCATATTGGTTCTTCATCCTAAAACTTTAAAATATTTTCAGAGTTGTTCTTCTACCATTCCATATCTCTCTTCTTCCACAACAACCATTCCTCTCCTTCTCTCCTCTTACTCTTCCCTCCCTTCTTCTATGTTTTTCAACTTTCTTCTTTTCTCCTCTCCTTCCCCTTCTCTCTTTTCCCTTCCTTTCCCCCACTCCTATCCTCTTCCTCTTTCTAACCCTCTCTCCTACTCTTATTTCCCCTGCCTTTCTTCCTCTCCTTTTCCCTTTCTTCCTCTCCTTTTCCCTTTCTTCTTCTCTCTCTCTCTCTCTCTCTCTTTCTCTTTTCCTCTCTTCTAAGATGTGATTGGTTTTAGAGGCCAACTGCCCTTTTCCAATTTTTGATTCTATAATTTTAGGATACACTTGTTTTTAGTTTTGGAATACATACCATTCTATCATGCCTCAATCACAGCATGTGGAAAAGATTCTATCCTGTCAAGATGAAGCAAAGTACTGTAATATTAATTCTTTAATGACACAGTTCCATATAAAACTCTCTGATTTCCTCAGGCATCTAAGAATAAGAAATGAAGGCAAATTGGAAAAGTCTACTGAGATACAGTAGTTTTTTTGGAGGGCATGTTTGATTATTTATTTCTACCCCACTTTTCAAAATAGCAGGTAAGAGCACAGAAGTGTTTACACTGGGGAAGTTCCTTTTTTCAATAGAAATTAATCTTTGTTTGCTTTTTCCAATTGCAGAGATGCATTTATATATATAATGACAAGAGTTGGTGACTTATAATTAGTAGACATGAATTCTTTTTCTTTTCCCCCAGACAGGACTTTAAAAGAGGGAAGGGAGAAACCACTTATTGCCACATGCCACGGAAACATTGCAATTTTGTAGCTGGAGAAAAGATACTGGAATTTACTGGAACTCAGACAGTTGACCCTACACACAAAGCCTAACAGCTTATCCTGTTGCATAAACCACAGGTGGTTGGATACCTACAGCAAGCTAATCCATAAACTGTTGTTTAAAAATCACAACCAATGCCTGGATCACACCAGCCTGAGTGTATGTGATATCTACCCACCATATACTAGTGGTGGAAAGATAAAAATCTCCATTTAGTTGTTTTCTAGCAGATTAAAAAGAAAGAAAGAAAGAGACCCTCCTTCTTCAAACACTTTCCCCAGATTAATTCCTCACATTCTACCTTAATTTGTTTTCCTTTTAAAAGCACATTTGGGGGGGGAAAGTGTAATCTAGATATGTAAACATGCATTGGTACACTGTTCCACAAATTCCTCTAAAATTAAAGCAATTCAGCTTTTCTTCATTACTGTATTACAACATTTGAAATTCATGCCCATATTCCATGCCCCTTAACTGTCAAGTTAATTGTACCATCAAAAGGTTTATAATAAGTCTGCCATGATTATCTTCATTTATGCCAGGTCAATCAAAACTCATTACTCATTATCTTTCATATAGATATGACATATATTTTTAATTTACTTTACTGTGCCAGATTTTTTAGTCAGAAGAAATAAGGGTATTTCTTAAACAAAACCAACATGTTTTGTATGACCTTGCCAGTCCATAATGACAGCAGTAAACACATATTTATAACATGTGGGCCAAGCAGCAGTAAAGCATATACACATTTATTGCAAATATAAGCAGCTTCAAATTCGTCATCTCCTAAACTACCTTGCAAAATGCTGTTTCAGCAATATTTTTGATCCTGTCTATCAAACTCTTATTTATGGGATTTATTTTCATTCTCTCCTGACTCTTCAGTTTGGACAAATGGATGTTTCACTGATGCGTTCAGTAACGCACATTACAAAGTGCTGAAGCATTGCAGCATCTTCAGGTTATTTCATCCCGACCTTGTGAATTGATTTCCTGCACAGCCTTTTTTTAAAAAATAAGAAACAAAGCTGATGGTTTAGAACTGACAGAGAGAGGGTTAAACTCTTCTCAGTTTTTCTGTTCTAAAGGAGAAATAAATACATTACAGGAGCACTATTGACACGAGACTTCAGTGGTTACCTAAGGAATATATTATAACTAAAAAAAAATGTCTAAAGGTGTTCTTTTTTTCTTTTTTTAAAAAAGTTCATTTCTTCTGCATAGAGGGGGTAAGTATCTAAAAAGTCAAAATGGAAGCTGCACCAAAGTAATTGAAGCCCAGTTTTCAAGTGTGTTGCACAAGCAACATGTGATAAAAAAGGGAGTAGAGTTTCAGTCATGAAACTCTCTTCAGTCATGGACTTGCAGCTGCCATCTTGACTTTTTTTTAAATTTACACTGCAGCTATTTTTGATTTTATTTGAACTCAGATCTCATATTATTCTTTTTTTAAAAAAAGATAAAAGATCATGTTAAAAAAAATGCATTTAATATATGACTGTGCATCCATTGAGCAATTAGCAGGATGGTATCAGATTTCACTGAAAAAGGAGCAAATTTCTAGACACATTCATGTCACATGCTTTGATCTGTCTTTAATAAAAGACCAGTGTCACAAGGCCTAGTCTACCTGATGTCTGAATAAGTTATGCTTATAATTTAGCTCATATGTTATCTTATAAGGCTTTTGGTTATTCAATACTGACAGAGGCCTTTTTGTTTTAGGGTTTTTTTTAATCTTTTCTTTTGATTAAGAAGACATTCTTTTTATCTTTTCTAAAATAACTGCAAAATTCCTCATGCACGAGGTTGCATTTGACAACAGTGGCAAGCAATTTAGAGACAGTGGGTTATTTTCTGTCTTTCATTGTACCATCATCTGTCAATGGTTTGCCGTCTCCCTGGCTTTCCACATTTCAGTTTAATCCTGAAACCAAAACTAAAATAACTTTTCTCATTTTTAAATCCTAAAACAGAAGCTGAGAAAGAGAAAAGAACACCAGTACCCTCAACCTTTTTAAAGTCAATTTCAAAACAATCACTAAAAGAAATCCTAAAAGGAGTCTAAAAACACCATATAAATAAAAGGCACTTCCAATATGAAATAAATGATTAATAAAAATGGAAAACAGATGTTGGCACATTAATCAGCAGTCTGGTGTGTCTGGCTTAGAAATGGAAATGCCATGTTGAGAAAATTTCACTGTTTTCAGTTAGGTAAACCTGAAGGAATCTGTCCCACCCTATATCCCATGGAAATGAGAAAGTTACTATCTTTCTGTTATGCATTATATGTCTTTATTTTTTTATTGGTATAGTCCAAGACTAGTATAATAAATCAAGGCTAAAACTGCAATAGGGCAAAACCAATGCAGAGTGTTCTGGAAGCATAAACATTAAATTTGAAAATTTGTGAAACTATACACAACAGAAAAAATAGAAAACAACTAAAAACAGCTAAGAACATACACCCCAAGCCATAAAACAGCTGAAATTAATATTAAATCTAGGGAAGGGGTAACCAATAAACATAAAGGATTGCCTAATATTGCAGGATAAATCTGGGTCAGTACTGGGAGGTTTAGTCATCCAATTTTTGTACTCATGCTGGAGCCCATTTTCAGGGAACTTGCACTGAAGATGGGCTCTAGCATGAGTTTGAAGGGTTAGGTGATTAAACCTCTAGTCCAGCTGACTGACCCAGATTGATCCTACATCATTATCCTGGAACAAACAAAATGTTAAAAAGTTATAATATTTATGTAGTTATTTACCAAGGACATCTACATTAAATTAAAATAACCAAATACCTTTACTGTCCCCAAGGCATGTCACCACTTTTCAGCACCCCTAATGTTTGGAAATTGAAAGTTGAAAAATTTGACACCCCCTAGCACTGGGATAAGTATCATTAGTATTTATCAAATATATCTATATAAAATAATAGAAGCTATAAACAATTAGTATATATAGTATATATGGTGATTCATATATTGACAAGGCCCCCTTTCTTTTCTCCCTTAAAAAAAGTGGTTATTATTTTTTCCAGGTATTAAAATAAACATAGGAAACCTGCTTTTCCCCTGTTGAGGACCATGCAAACTTTGGAACAATCTGTTAAATGCTGTAAGATGATAAGTGAAGGGCAAAGTCAAAGCAAGGAATAAAGTTAGAATCAAGATAACCATGTGTTGTGACTCTGACCCCCGAGCCTGTCCTAACAGAGGGAGAGGACTCAGAAGGTGAAGGAGAGGATTTGGCAAGGCTTCCCTCTCCCGGATCCTCCTCTCTGGCAATGCCTCAGGTTTTCTCCGAAGGCCAAGAGATATGCCAGGAGCAAGGCACTTTGGAGCAGCCACAGATAGAGAGTGAGGGGGGTGAGTTTTGGCTGGATCCCAGAAAGCGTCGGAAGGATAAGTGTGCACAGAAGAGAAAGAGGCATGGGCGAGCCAGAGATTGAGCTGAGTCACTGAACCATACCCCACAAGGGATAAAAGGGGTGTGTCGGCTATTCAGGCCTTGTGACGGACAAATTGAAAAGCTTGGAAGTCATATCGTGTTTCTAGAACCCTGTTAGAAGCTCTTTTTGGATTTCTTCAGACTGGACTTAGACAATTCTTTTCTTTGTGGAATCAATTTGGTATATCAGACTGAGGAGAAAAAACTTCCCTTAGTGAGTAAAATCTAGCACTTCTTTCAAAAGCTATACTTATATGCTATTTAGTGCAAATGTCATGGCATCATTAGACATCATTGTATATTTGTTCTATGTAATCTTTTTATATAACTTAGTAAAATAGCATCCACTGAATAATGTAGATTAAAACTAACAGTTCATTTAATAATATTTGTTTCTGTTGTCTGTTTCACAGTCAACTCAAAATCATCAACCTCAATAACTTTTGATTTCTTGAGAAATTAACTTACAACCATTCTTCTCATGATACTTAACAATTCTTCTTTAACAGAATTATGCTTGTACATTTCATTGCAAAGTAAACCATTTTAGATGAATTTTGCTATCAATCAGCTACAAGAATTCAATAAAGTTTCTTCCTTGTCACTCAAATTCTCATTTTCCTAAACTCCATGCTGCAGTTTTTTTAATAGCTTTAAAAATATTTTTTGTTAGAGCAGAACAAATGATTTTCTTTTATAGATTCTTTGCCTGACTGTAATTCCCCCAAGCCACCATCAATCTTTGTGACCTGTACTTCTCTTCCACAGTCCCAGGTCTATATAATTCTCAGCAGTGTTTTTCCAGCTGCTGCACTTCTTGTGAGGTTCATCTCTGCTTACATCCTTTCCACTGAAACTGCACCAAGCAAAGCTTTCAGTTCATCTTCTTCCAATCAGAGTTTACAATTTGTTAAATTGTATTGATGGAAAATATTTTAACACTGATTTTATAGGTTGTTTTGTTAAAACTGTACAATATTGCTAAGCCCAGGCAACATATTCACATAAAGAGCTACATTCTATAACAGACCACACATAGCATCCCCAGATAATTTTCCTTCTCCCATTCGTCCTTATAAGTGTCAGACTTGCTAGTACTGTATAATTCTTCCTGCAAACAAATGGCCCCTTCTCTGGATATTTTCAATGAACTTCTAGGTGAAGAAGAAAAATCTGTGGAAAATGCCTGACTTGGAGTGCTTTTCCTTCCCTCAAGTAAAGCTTCACAAATGTCTAAAGCAGGAGTGAAATCCAGCAGCTTCTTACAGGTTGTGGAGAACTGGTAGCGGAAATTTTGAGCAGTTCAGAGAACTGGCAAATACCACCTCTGGCTGGTCCCAGAGTGGGGTGGGAATGGAGATTTTGCAATATCCTTCTCCCAGAAATGGGGAGGGAATGGGGATTTTTCAGTATCCTTTCCCTGGAATGGGGTGGAAATGGAGATTTTGCAGTATCCTTCTTCTGCCACACCTACCAAGCCATGCTCACCAAGCCACACCATACCCACCAAGGCATGTCCAGAGAACCGGTAGTAAAAAAAATTGGATTTCACCACTGGTCTAAAGTGATATTTACACTATATAACAATCCTTGGCCTTTTTTTGGGGGGGGGGGGGTCATTCTCATTTTTTACTTCTTTGCAGATGTTCACACTATCTCTTCTACTTCTGTTGGTTTATTCATTTCGTCTCTCTATTCCCACCCCCTGCTTTTTTTCAGAGAATTTCTCACTTCCCTTCCTCCACTTTCAGGACTCTGTCCACTTATGTAAAGTAAAGCTAAGACCTAGTGCATTACTTTATCCCCCTGACTCTTGTGAAACAATTTGGGTCATAATCTGCTATGTTTTGTGATTATTCTGCTAGGTTGTCCTTTTTTTCAGCTGAGCAAAAGAGGCAACAGCTTGAGATATATTTAAGAGGTAAAACTTGGGGCAGCTATGGGGTGGGGGGAGAACAACTGCTTCTTTGCTAACCGCAGCCTCTCTAAGCTGCTTTTCCTCATGAAGTGCATATTTTGTCTAGTTAAGCTCTCATCCAGCATCATTTTAGCATAAACAAAAAGTTTCCATTAGCATGAGTAGGAATGATAATGCACTATTACTCTCTAAATGTCTTCATTGGGTTTGGTAAGTTGTGGTGATGATGAAGCTGTCCAGCTAAGCAAATGTAAGAGAGGCTCACAAATTCAAGATTGTTTTATCAAAGCAAATATATTATTGGCATAGTACTGGAGTAAAAAGTATTTTTAAAAACCATGTTGTGTCTTTTTTATTGGATTTAAAAGGCAGACAATATTGGTTTTCCAATCAAAACACTTGAATGGTTTATTTGCAAATTTACACATGAAAATCCAGACATTTCCAGTGGAATATTTAGGAAACTTTAAAAAGAATTAAAATTGCTAAAATGATTTTGAGTACTTTGGTGGATATACTTTCCTAATGTTTTACAATACATTTCAGTGAGATTTCTTTCCCTTTATATTTGATATTTTTCCATTTGCTGAAATAAGCAATTACCGGTAAATAAACTACTATTAATGCAAATCCTACATAGAGGGGATGTCAATGAATGAATTTAGCTATTTTGCCCATGCCACCTGATGAAAATCACATATATCCCCTCTCTCTGATTCACACACAAACGCACACACACACACACACACTTATATATATAGAGAGAGAGAACTGAACATATACAGACTTTTTAAATATATAGAGAGGGGTTCATTTCCATCAAGACATCAGGAATCTGTTTTGTACACTATCAACATTGATGTTTAGGCCTGCCATCACTCATGATCTACATATATAAACAAACATTATTTATTTGGCAATTTACCTAATTTAGCCCTTTGATACATCATTGCATTTGTTGTGAAACTAATTTGACACATTGGTTGAATTCAATTTACTTGATTGTATCAATAAATACAGCAGGAGTTGTTTACTAGAAGGCCTTATATTACAACAATAAATTTACAAACATTCTAGTATGAACTATTCGGTCTATAAATTATGGAAAATAATTTTAAAAATAGAATTACTATCCCCAAACTATACAATTGTACAATATACAATTACTATAAATAGTAAAATTATAGTTAATATTAAGATTACATAGATTTGGGAATTCTGGAAGTTGACGTCTGCACTTCTTCAAGTTGCTAAGGGTGAGAAATACTGGTGTATGCTATAATATAGTCTATTACAAATTTTATACATAATAATGTATGGAAAGCTATAAAAGTAAAAATGAAAAAAAAAGGAGTAAGTGTACCTATATAATACCTGAGTATGATCTTTATCTGCTTGACCCATTCAGTAATGGTAAGTTCCCAGTCAATTTCATATGCTGAAGCATAAAACGTATCTTATATGTAATGAAAAGACTACTATCTGACAAATGTATGATCGATCTGTTCAACCTATTGGCTTTATAAAGAGTGGGGAGAAGAAACTGTTTCAAATAGCTCTATAGAATGTGGACTAAAGCAAGAAGCATCCATAGTGACAGAGGAATAAGCGTTGCAGGATCCAATCTGAACTGGTCACTGGGACCAGACGTTAAGTTCTCTGAGCTTTTAGAGCCATGCTGGAGCCTATCGTCAGGGAATTTTGTCACCAGAATGTGTTTGCCTTTATTTGTAATAAACATTGTGAACATAGGACACCCTGTGTTTTTCTTCCAGAGCAGCTAAAAGAATCAGTTCTAACATGCCAAAGTAAGACCCCACTATGTTACAGGATTTCTTTGTTTCACAATTTCTATGTTTCGGCCTTCAAGCTGCAAGTATTTGCTTTACCAGGTAAGATCATAAGAATAATAGGAGCTGATTTATACAGAACCAGATCATTGCTCCCTATATCCCAGTAAGACAATTAACAATGATTGGCAGAATCTCTTTCCAATCTTATGTGTAGATAACAAGGCTGATTAAGAATGGTAATATAGGCTTTTGTTCAGTCAGAGTGCTAGATCTTCTGCTCTATTCCATTGTTGCAAAATTAACAGCACTACAAACACAATGCCAGCTTTGTTCCCATATGATTCACTCCTAAAACCCAATGACTAAATAGACAGCAATAGCTGAAAAACCAAAGCTGTCATTCAGCCCAGAACATATATACTTCCTTGCAAAATGTCTAGTTTAGAAGAAACTACAGCATCCTTTCCAGTGCAGTTTACCACAGCATAATATACTATAAAGAGTTTAGCTGTGAAATTATCTGTCCAGCAGACATAATTTGAAAATAAAGTTATTTAAGAAAGTATAACTCTAAAGATAGAAATGGACTTAAAATCAATTTTTCATTTTGTGCTTGGTATGCTTCTTTCAGCATAGAAAATAAGTGCTTAAGGTTTGTTAAAATAACAGTATTTGTTTTAAAACATTGCTGAATAAAAGAAATTTAGGACCGTTTAATCAAAGAAACTAATTTCTCACAGGAACTAAGAAGATACATAGTTTATTCCAAACTGATTATGCTATGCAAATATCTTCACAAATCTTCATTCTAATTTAGTGCTCAATAGTCTTTCATGCTCAATAATATAGAAAAAAAAAACAAATTACATCATTAGTTCCAGTATTCAGAAGAATAGAAATACATTTAAACTGCAATATTGAACCGTACAAAATTAGTGAAATGCAGGCAATGATTTCAGTTGTGCTATAGTTTCACTCAGTTCCAACACATACTAAGGGTTTTTCCTAAACTAAGAACTACAGCAAACTAAGAAATGTTCAGCTGTTTTCACACTGAAATATTTTTGCTTCAATAGTTGAGAAAACAAATGGGGAAAAAAACGTCTTTAACTCTCACTATTGTAACAGTGCTTCTTAATCTCCCTATTCCTTATAGGAAAACTGAAGTACTATATATCTCTTCTAATCAAAGTTTCTATATGGTAGTCACACAATGGGTTCCTAATGTTTAATAATTTAGTGCAACTGCACTAAATTGACCAGATGCGTTGGCACTCTTCACAGCTTGTTATGATCGACAAAAGTTTTCTTGTATTCAATAAAGCAGATGTAGATGCTCTTTTGACATTCTTGAGAAATTTCCATGATCCACCATAGGTTTGCAACATGGTCATGAGTCCCTTCTGAAGACAGCTTCAGGCCATGATCCCTTCTGAAGACAGCTTAAACATTTGATAATTCCCTTTGATGGTTGGCACCAAACAATGTTGTACAAATTTAAGGAAATTTGGGCATGAGGAATGAAAAATGAGGGCAATTTTTAACAATGGTTACCTTTTTTAGCTATAGAGTAAACACTGAGTATTTCCAATCCTGGGATGTGTCATTTTCCAATCTGTCAAGCACAAGATGGTGATGGTTCTGGGTTGTATAGGCCTCGGCAATTTTATAGGGATAGTATCAACACCTAGGGCCTTGTAGTTTGGCAGTTGGCACATTGCCCACAAAACTTCCTCCTGAAGGATGGCTGGTTCTATTTCTGCTTCTCTTTTCTCATCGTCTTGAGTAGGCTGGGGTCTTCTGTGTATTAATGCCTTTTGTTCCTGATACATTATTGGTCAGACAGTTCTTTCCCTTGCTTGCTTTTGATAAAGCTTCTATGAGCAGTAAATGATGTTTGAGTCGTTTTAATTTGCACAGTTGTATTCCTGTTGTGGCCTTTATGCAGTCCTTTTCTAGATGCTTGCAATACTAGTCCAAGTAAATTTTGTTGTTTTTCCCTTGCTGTTCTTTGGAACTCTATGTTCAATTTCCTTGCTTCCTGCCATTTGCTGCTTCGACTGCTTTTCTTCCCACAGCTATTCTGATAGTTACATGTGTGACTTACTTGCACTTTTTCTCTGGCTTCACGTATGGTATGTCTTCAACTACTATTTGATCAATTAAATTTCTTGCCACAGTTTGGTAGGCATTTGCTCAGCAGTGTCCAGCAATTAAAACTTATTTTTCACTCAACTGTTATGTGGAAATGATTTTAGTACTGTCAAATTTCTTTGGTAGCACTGTTTTTGATGTTGCATAATTTGACTCTAATCTTAGCCACCAATAATTTCTGATCTGAACCATAATTGGCGTCTGTATATATCTTGACAAGAAGGTCTGAATTAGACCATCATGATTGCACAGGACAGTTCTTTTATCCTTGCTACAGAAGATAGCACTACATGCATTTTCTGTAGTACAAATGAAGGGGAAGGTCATAGTGTCTTGTGAACTGAATCCTTCATTGCTTTTTGCAAATAGAAAAGACCAAGTCCAGCACAAGTCCCTGCTGGGAGAGGAATTGTGGGGGCAATTTCAACTGAATCCTTCTTCTTTGTGCAGCTCTCAATGTTTCATCCCAAGCTGTTTGGAAGAGTATTCTTCAAAGCAGATGGAGCCCAGAAAATTGCTTTTCTCTAGCTTTACACAGGAAAAACATGCAGTGAAAAGCATTTCACTCAAGGGAACACAGGAGCCAAATCAAATGAATTTAACTGGTTTCCTGATTAATGTACACAAATCAATAGGTCAAACTCTCACATTCATTTATGTCACTTTACAATATTCTATCAGAGCACAAGGATATTGAAGAACAGTAAACTGCTCATTTCAAGTCCTTTTTTCAGTATATGTATGTGCCCACTTAGTCAATGCAAAAGGATAGTAAAAAGTCATTTGTGTCTGAACAGCTCACATAACCTTCCATTGATATCTTAGCATCTGTTTTGCATTCCCATTAGCTGAGCAAGCTTATTCAAGATTTTTACTTGCCATTTAATGTTAGAATTGCCATTTAATGTTTGGGAAGAAATTGAATGTATATTTTAATAAGTCTTCTCACATATTTATACAAAATTAATTTCAGATATAATCTGATTTGTTATAAATTATTCAAATATATATCGCATTCTCTGATTGCCTTGTTAGAGTTTTCTTGAGTAGCACAAATATACATACCTACAAAATTAAACATTTAATTAATTTCTCATTTAGGCTACAATCCTTGAAAAATACAAGCACAAGTTTTAAGTTTGGAGGAAGTGTTAATGTTGGTGGGAAAAAAATCTTCTGATCATCAGTGCAAGACTTTCCGAAGGGCACCAACTCAGATAGGAAGAGATGGATAAAAGGGTTACAATGGACAGTGAATGTCCACAAACCCACACCAACATAGAACATTGAATAATATGGTTGGAGGTGACCTTGGAAGTCTTCTAGTCCAACCCCCTATTCAAGCAGGAAACCCTATACCATTCCAGACAAATGGCTTTTCAGTCTCTTTTTGAAGACCTCCAGCATAAAGTAATCACAACTATCAGACATAAGCCATTCCACAGCTTAATTATTCTAACTGTCAGGAAATTTCTTCTTAGTTCTAGGCTGCTTCTGTCCTGCCCTCAGGTGTTTGGAGAATAAGTGGACCCTCTCTTCTCTGTGACAGCTCATCAATTCAATTATTAGAAGACTGCTAACATATCAACACCTTAATCCTTCTCTTCATTAGATGAGACACACCTAGTTCCTCATTTTTTTTATCATACGGTTTAGCCTACAAACCCCTAACTATCTTTTTATCTTCATCTTATGAAAGGATTTAGACCAAGCTTTGAACAATCTAAATTATTTCAACCCAATTTCTTGAAAGGAGAGAAATTAATTAGAAGAATGTCCAGCAAAGGAGGAAAAGACTGGCAGAAATATCTCCTTATAATCACATCCCTATTCCTAGGCTGTAACCAACAGGACTTTGGAACTTTCCTGCCAAGACCTCATAACTATCCTGGTTATAAGGTGCCATAAATCAGTGTCTAAATCAGACATCGAATAAAGTTATGTTCTTTGTAACTTAATTCTCTTCTGTGGCTAAGATCATGCTAAGAATTTTCACCACATACCATATAAGAAAGTCTTTTAAAAGACTTCAGCTTGTAAAATTTATTCCAGTCAACAATACTTCCTTCCTCCATACCATATTCAAAAGTTCTACTATATGATACTGAACAACCAACGTCCAAATTGCTATCTTTACTTATCCCATATGACTAATCAAGTTCCACTCGCTTTAATTAGCAGTAACAAAACAATATGAGTCTGGCAAGCATCTACATCTTTTCTAAATGTACCATTTATAAACTATGGTAAATTGGTTTATTATACAAAAATCACAACACTGTAATACCATGTCTTATTGTAAATTTACCACACAAAAAAATGCTGACTGAATGATGCAGGTATGCCACACATGGCAAGAGAGAAATCATATTTGTGTATGCCTGACTGATCTACAGTCTCTTAATGGAAATTGCATTGGCATAACTGAAAAAAGAACAGGTGCACAGGTGTCTGGTGGGGTAATGGTGGGATGCATACTGCAGTATTCCAATGCCAACTCTGCATCTTTTGTTCATTCAATGCAAGGATGTAAGAGTATACAGGGCCCACACTTATGTGCTGTGACATCACAATGCCCATTTCATCACTTTGACAAAAACTTGAACAATTGTCTTGCTATTAGCCAGCAGAAATGTGTTCCTAATGCCTTGGGATTCTTACCTTTCAGGACACTGACATAGAAATACTGGATAGAGTTCCTTAAAAGCCTACATTTGTATCTTAGCATATGATGCTTAGAATTCTTTCATAATTGAATATTTGGGATTTTTTGTATGAAATACAGACATACGACCACAATTGAGCTCAAAATTTCTGTTGTTAAGTGAGACATTTGTTAAGTGAATTTTGCCCCATTTTGGCAATAACAATAGCATTTAGACTTCTATACCGCTTCACAGTCTTATATACTGCTTTACAGTCCTCTCTAAGCGGTTTACAAAGTCAGCATATTACCCGCTACAGAGAATCCTCATTTTATCCACCTTGGAAGGATAGAAGGCTGAGTCAACCTTGAGTCGGTGAGATCTGAACTGCCAAATTGCAGGTAGTCAACAGTCAGCAGAAATAGCCTGCAGTATTGCACTCTAACCACTGTGCTACCACAACTCATTTTATGTCCTTTCTGGCCACAGTTGTTATATGACTCACTGCAGGTGTGTTAAATGAGTAACACAGTTGTTATGTGAATCTGGCTTTCCCATTGATTTTTTATTATTATTATTATTAGATTTATATGCCGCCCTTCTCCGGAGACTCAGGGCAGCTTACAATGCGTTAAGCAATAGCCTTCATACTTTTGTATATTTTATACAAAGTCAACTTAATGCACCCACAAACTGGGTCCTCAATTTACCTACCTTAGTAAGGATGGAAGGTTGAGTCAATCCTGAGCCTGGTGAGATTCAAACTTACAGTAATTGCAGACAGCTGAATGTTAATAACAGGCTTTAGTCTTCTGAGCTATCCAGGCTCCTTTGCTTGTCAGAAGGTCACAAAAGATAATCATATAACCTCAAGACATTGCAACTGTCATAAATATGAGTCAGTTGCCAAGTGTCTGAATTCTGATCATATGAGCATGGGGATGCTGCAATGGTCATAAGTGTGAAATATGGTCATAAGTCACTTTTTTCAGTGCCATTCTAACTTTTGTAGGTCAAGAACTACCTGTAATTCTTGTGTGGATGCCAGAAGCCATTTTTTCATTAACTAACATCAGATGTTGAAAAGGGCACCCTCAAGAGCAAAACACAAAAAAATAATTTAATTAATTACTTAAATACTCAATAAAAATTGGATATAAGGGATCACATGCCCAATCATATTTGAAAAGAAAACACAACTTAGATGTGTTAGATGTAGAAAATGTGTAAACATATCTGATTATATTTGTACCCAAGTCTATATCATTTTAGAGATACATTGAATTTGCAAATCACTTCCATTTCTTTTAAACTTAGAACTAATTCTTACAAAAATATTTCATCATTTCTAGTTGGAATTAATAGATATCTGGATTTATGGTTGAAATGAAACATAAAACAGAGTTATTTTAATTTTGTATTTGCTTTGCAAACAAAAAAAAATCCCTTCTCACATATATGAAACTGTTTTGTAGTGTCTGATGCCATCCAATACTGTCTGCTATAACTGGTAGAGGCTTTCTACAACTGTATTCCAAAATCTGGGTTGCCCAGGTATGTTGGACTTCTTCCATAATATACTGGCTTATTTTTCTGTTCCTCCATGCTGAATCTGGTTTAATGAAAGTTGAAGTCCCAGGAATCTAAACAGCATTCAGTTCACCACTTTACATTATCAAAATATCTTAATGGAGATGATAGACAAATCATCATGGGAAGCATAAACATCTGCCTGACTTTTTACAAAAATTCTATTTTTCTGTCTATTGAGTTCAAGGATTTTTTTAAAAAAAAACCAACCCTGCATTTTCTGAGAACTTTGCTGTGAAGTTTTATTTTATAAATCATTACTATCATTTATCTACATTGGAATTCCATCAGAAGAATCCATGTGATACTCCCAGTAATGGGAATAATACATTTCATGACTAGTCCCTATTCTTAGCAGCATGAGGTGGATTATATATATATTCCATAGCCACACCTGAAAAAAGCCTAGAAACTAGTGGATTGTGATTTCACTGAACTAGGGCTGCATAAAAATCTTGGTTTATGTAGGATGAACCTGGCTAAAGAGAAATATACATAAAGGCATATGAAAAGAAAAGAAAAAAAAATGTACCTTTACAGGAAGGATACCTGGGATGAGGGTGTGGCTAACTGATGAGGACTAATAAGTCTGAAATAGATCTATCTTAGTCTCCTTAGACTCCTTAGACTCACAATGGGCAGCAGGGTGTCATCTTTGTAATTTGGTCACATGGGAAAGAAAAACTGGACAACTTCCTCACATATCTCAACAGCCTACACCGCAAAATACAATTTACTATGGAAACAGAAGCTAACAACAAACTTCCCTTTCTGGATGTCCTAATCTACAAAACACCCAATGACTCCCTAGGACACACTATCTACAAGAAAAAAACACACACCAATCGCTACTTAAATGCACAATCACATCACCATCCTGCACAGATCAACTCCATAGCCAAGACTCTCATCTCCAGAACCAAACGCCTAGCTGACAAACACCACCTGAAAATTAATTACACACTCTCACAAACATATTAATTTCTAATGGATTCCAAAGAAACACTAACACCAACCTAATCCAAAGGGAGACACCTCCCAAGAACCAAGACACATCAAAGGCACCACAGATAAAATCAGCAAAATTCTCCACAAACACAATATCAAGACAGCCTTCTGCACTGACCAAAAATTAGCCAACATCTTAAGAAACCCCAAAGACAAGATCCAGCTAGAAAACCAAGGAGTCTATGAAATACCATACAAAATCTGCCCAGCCACATACACTGGACAAACTAATAGGAGAATAAATGCATACATTGCAGAACACAAGAATGCAGTCAGAAAAGAAGAAAAAACCTCCTCTCTTTTCTAGCACCTTAAAGCTACAGGACATGAAATTGATTTTGAAGGAACCAAATTAATCTCCAAAACTGAAAACCTCAACAAGAGAATAATTATGGAAGCCGTTGAAATAGAAAAAACCGTAACATGAATAAATGTGACGATACCTCCCGCCTACCAGACATCTGGAAACTAGCCCTTGTCAACAAACGAGTCCCAGCACCCACAGACAGAAAAATCTACACTTCAGAAGCCAGACACACACATCCTGAGACCTCCAGCCAAACCACATTCCAGCCAGCCACAAAGATGAAGCCCTGCCATCTGGTGGAGAAAAACCGACCATACCACCGAAGCCAAGCCAATAGACACAGACTGGGACTCCCAACCAATCAGAAAGAAGAGGTGGGGCCATCCCAGCAAAGCAGACAACCAGCACCAGATTTGAAATAGTAACGGCAATTGCTGCAAAAGACCCCTTACATAAGCCTGATGATGGCAGATGAGATTCTGCCGAAACGTTTAGGCCTTCCTATATATATATATATATATATATATATATATATATATATATATATATATATATATATATATATATATATATATATATATATATATATATATATATATATATATTCTGAGGTTTTCACTGGTGTTTGTATGTAGCTCTTTGGTTATTCGGGTTTTCTCCCGCGTAAAATTGGAAGTGTCTTGGCGACGTTTCGATGAAGCCTCATTCGTCATCTTCAAGCTGGTGTTCTCAGCTTCGTGCTTCTAGGAGCAATGCTTCTAGGAGCATGAAGCCAAGAACACCAGCCTGAAGATGACGAAAACCCGAATAACCAAAGACAGACAGATATATATCTCTGTGTGTGTGTGTGTGTGTGCGTGTGTGTGTGTGTGTGTGTGTGTGTTTTCTTTCTTTTTCATAGGTTTTATGTGTATTTCTCTTTAGCCAGGTTCTTCCTACATAAACCAAGATTTTATTCAGCCCTAGTTCAGTGAAATCACAATCCACTAGTTTCTAGGATTTTTTTCTGGCAGCCAGCAGACTCTTTGCTGCCCATTGGGAGACTATATATATATATGGAATTTACTTCTGATTTCATTCATTTTTTTAAAGCTTCAGAAGAGAAGTAAATAAAAACGTGTCAGAAGGTCATGCTTTCAAAGATCAAACTTTTAATTTTCCTTTGAACAAAAGACTGTATTTGAGCACAGAGCTTTGCATATGAATGAATCCCATGTAGCTAGCCTGCTATTTTCAGTTCAGTGCCACAATTTTCAAGTTCTTCATTGTAGCTATAGCAATAAGATGAAATGACTTCTGATTAAAAACACACACACATAAATTAGCAAATTAGATGAGGCTGTGCTAGTGGGACAATACAAGGAAACAGAGTTCCAGTGGAACTCAGAACATTTTTCAAAATAATGACATTTCAAGCATCCTACAGTATGTCAATTTTTGTGAAAGACTTATTGTTAGCCTTAATAAATAGTTTGGGGGAAAGGGCCAAGAGGTCAATCCACTTTACTCATATGTTCTTTGTTACATCACATCTTCTCCCTTAAAAGGATATTCAACCCCTGAGATCCTTTGATATTGGCCTCTAATAAAACTAGCAACTCAAGCTATTTTAATATTCATTATAATAAAACTTCAGACCATTATTTGTCTGGGAAGAGAAAAATTAGCTAAACCCGGCTTCCTAAGCCTTAGGCCTTGTTATAATGAAGGTAAAGAGTCAATGCTACAGAATTTTGAGCATTTAGTTTGTCCTCTGTGATAATTTTCTTTCTCCTCTGCTTCACCCTCATAATAAATGACAAACTTCAATAAGCAGATCAAATAGAACATCTTGAAGTTTAGTCTTTTAAAAAAACCTATTATTCCTTTTATAAAGTTTCTTCCCTAGCATAGTTTTATGCGTGCAAAAACTGACATAGACAAAGGGGATAAACTTGTATTTCCACATCTATTAAGATGACTAAATCTTAGTTAGTGATCATAGTTTTTCATGCACTTGTTGCCTTTTGCATCCATTTTTAAGGTGACTCTTACTGTTGAAATTCTTTGTGATCAGAAAACTAAATGTGAGGATCTTGCTTTTTGACCTAACGGATAATCATTGCAGTCAAACTCAACACCAATTCTCATTTGAGCCTTGATTTTTTTTAAAAAACAGCCCTAATGAATAATGTGTTGCATAGAAATGTGTTGCATAGAAAGGGCTACTTTCATCTAAAAGTACCCATACAACAAAGTCATTGTTTTCAATAAAATCTTGAAAATAGCCCTTCTTCAGAGTCTTTATTGATTCAGGCAAAGAGAAAAGTCAATATTGTTTTCAAGCCCATTTTCTAATGATTGGATTATATATAATGAGCACATTTTCCCATTGATCTTTCAGATTTGGGTTTTCTGAACAATTAACTTACAGTTCAGCCTTTCATAAATAAAGAAATTTTTAGGTGTTGCTATGTTGAACTTTAAGAACTACATTTATGGTTTGTTGAAGGTCTTCCATTAGACAAACCCTCATTTTATATGACTGTCGTATCTTTACCTGAACTGAATTTCATGGCTTTATGTAATATCTGTGATACTAAACTTCTCATACAAAACACCAGATTGTTTGTCCTGAAAAAAGGTAAAAATAATGCCTTCTTGTGTATCTTGCTCATATGATGATTGTTATTAATACCAGAATTACCTAGTTTGAATGTTTTCTCTTTTACCATGTCAAGGAAAACAGGACTATGTTGGAACTTCCTATTAATTTCATTGCTTTTCTTTCTTTTCACATGACTAAGAAAATGCAGAGTATTAATTCTTACAAGAATCAACTAACTCATTAATTTAATTTCCGATTATGCAGCAACATGTATCACCCTGTGATTGAGGGCTCATATAACTTTCAGTTTAATTTTCTTCAGTACTTCATCTGCTCTCAAATATAGTGATGGGTCATAATAACAGACATTCTAGTGACATTCTAGTAGAAAGGCTAGATATGCTAACAAAACAATATGCTAACAAAAATAATCTAACAAATTAATAATAAATAATAATAATGCTCTAAAGAAGAAAAGAAAAGAAAAGAAAAAGCCCCCACTCCTCAGTTATGGCTTTGCTGTCTTCATTCTTGCTTCATGATCATCTACCATCTTGTATCAAAACAAATTATCCTTCAGGAAATGTGTAGCTTTTGAAAGAAAGAAAAGGGAAAAATTGCAATGAAAGTTTTGTGTGCAAAAGTTCTCATTCTTCATATGAGTTTTAATTATGTGAGGTGAGGAATGCTGGAAGGAAATTTAGGAATATTTCAGGGGGAGGAATGGTACATGGGCAAAAGGTTTGCTGGTGATTTATGCTTCCTATTTAAATGTTTCAGATGTATGAACTGGGAGTCAATTGCTATCTTTATTCTAAAATAGTTTCCTCAAGGGAATAATTAAGCTTGAAATTAGCAAACCTGCCTTATTTCAGTATGGAAATTATTGTGTTCTGCCCTTTTTATTAGATTTGGACAGCATCTAAAGTAGTGTTACTGGATTGCTGTTTGCTACTTCCCTAAGCTTAAACAGTTCTTGAGAATTTCCTGTAGCCCAATACTATGGATAACTACATCACCTATGCCCACTGAATGTAGTTTATGGAAGATGCAGGTTGCAGCAGATTTTATATCCCTGGCTTGCTGAAAATTTATAATCAATGGTCATGTCTGATGTTTTCAAGAATAGCAGAGGACATGGCAAATGTTTTTCCCATAATTCCTAGAGTCTCCTCAATTATTCTTTACCTATGTTGTTCTTCAGTTATCACAGAACTTTAAGGGCATATAATGTATTGTTCGCTCCAATGAATATGAAAATATATTGAGGAATGCTTATTTCCCTTCTGCTTAATGTGATTTTTTTCCCCAGCTCTGCTATTGTCAGATGGGATCTTCAGAATGGCATGCACACTGGTTCTACTTAAATGTGTTTTTCTCTTTCCCATCCTTTAAAGTGATTTGCTTCCAAATCCTCAG
Source organism: Masticophis lateralis (assembly GCA_030761175.1). Lineage (NCBI taxonomy): Eukaryota > Metazoa > Chordata > Lepidosauria > Squamata > Colubridae > Masticophis > Masticophis lateralis. The sequence continues at coordinate 232,570,730 of JAUDYJ010000002.1, forward strand.
TGAAAGCCAGAAGCTGGGAGATTACATTGGGAAGCACATAATGTATTACAAAAATTGCTGGTGATTTCAGTAGAAGGTAGAAGTCTAAACAGTTGGAGTGGAAATGTACTTGCTTTTCCCATCAGTTATCTAAACAACTGCTTACAGTTCAAAGGAAAAATAAATGATTGTTTGCTTAGAAATAATATTAGTCAGGTTCCTTGCCTACAAATCACATCTCTTTTGATGTCAGAGAAAACACTAGAGTAAAACACTGAGAAATCGGCTTGTGCTTTTGAAAAACAAGTGGCTTACTTTTTAACACTAAAATATAGTAACGTATATGTTAAGCTTACAACTCTGAAAGAGAAAGGAAGAAATCAGTGGGAAAGAGAGTTTGCTGTAAATCATTGAGAATAAGCTCAGTAGCAAAGAAGTTTTTCTTCAGCAGTTTATCTAACCTAGAGAAAGAGTCGGTATGTAAGCACATTGTTGACTCCTTTCATATATCTAAAAACTATGTGATGTTGCACTCTATATTGTCATAGTAATATTGTGATGAAACAAGCAGACTCTAATGGTGTCCTAATCTATGAATGAGTAGCATCAATCTGAATCTCTGTTTTTCCAAAAGAAACCATAAGGGAGATAGATTAAGCAATGTTCTTTTATTAATGATGGAATGAGATTTTTCCTTGGTGCCATTCAAAGTAACTGCAATTATGATTGTGCTGGTCCCTGCATTGCAGAGGAATGCTCTCTGTGGGTTTTTTTGTTTTTGTTTTTCTATTTTGGGAACTTTTCATTACACATCTGATTTAACAACCACCAAAATCAGGACCTGCAAGGATCCTGGTGTTCCTATCAATAGTCAGTTCCCTATAGAGTAGAGTTATACTGAATCTCTCTTTTGATTATCTCTAAATTTGCATCTATAAATTAGCTCTTGCAGTGTTTATGCAAATTGGTACTCTCTGGTGATAAATTTCCCTTTTCTTGGGAAGACTAAGGAAGAGGAAGAAGAAATGTAACTAATACTTTACTTCAGAATGTGAATCTGACATGGTTTTATTGGACATTGCAAAGATTTGTGTAACTGGGAAAATTAGAACACACAATTGGTTATTTTGTGTAAGTGAAAGAAAACTGATGAATATCTTCATAAGTGTATGGTGAAGAAACCATACACCATACAAAAGAAATCCCCTGCTTGAATAATTTTTTCCCTCACAGTGTGTATGTGTGTAACATAACTGTAAGCAAATCTGTTACCATTTGATCTCTCATATCAAGCCCAACCTGGAAAGGCATCAGACTTAGTTGTCACCTGTTGAGACCTCCAACTATGCAAAAATAAACCTGAATATTCTTTCTGTGTAAAAGCATCCTAATATTGGTATTAATATTTGGCTTGGCTAGTTAGCTAGTTATTTTCCCACTTTTCAAAAATGATCATTATATTGGCTCACATGAATACATAATTTTTTAAAAAAAATGCTCGCCCATCTTAAAAAAAAAAAAGCTGTACCTAAAAAAGACTGGCCAGGTTTCAACTTTACAGAATTCTATTTTGCTTCACTAGCTGTGTCTGCTTTGTTTTGCCTTTCGGCGTTGCTACAAAAATTTGAGAAGGAAACCAAATGGCTCCTATCTGGTAAGCAAGCTGACTTGTGCATCATTTTTTTGTTGGATCACTAAATACCATCATTATGTAACTTTCTGTCTTACTCAAATGGATCCATTTTAATTGGGGAGCAGAGTTTTCTAATTATTTCACATTGAGGGGATTTCTCTATGTAGTAAGATAGATTCTACAGAGAGTGCTTATTCTTTCACTTTTTCCAGGTTCAAAATACTAGGTGCAAAATGAGACATTGCCTGGGGATAATGTAGCAGATCAGAAGGAGAGGCTTAACTTTTACAGTAGCAATTTAAAATCTTTCCTTAATCAGACGACGCTAGATTTCTTTTTGTTATTTTGGAGCGAAAGATATTCTAAGAGTTTGGGATTTTCTAAGTTGGAATTTCCCTTGAAACAGAGTTTATATGTTATGTCTTCTTTGGTATTGTAAGCCATGTACCTATTGGAAGAAATATAAAATAGTAGGGGGGTAGGGGGGTAGGTAGCAGTGGTGGGTTGCCCCCGGTTCGGACCAGTTCACAAGAACCAGTAGTAAAACTGGCAGGAGGCTCTGCCCATTGACCCAGACATCATCAGAAGTGATCTGCGCATGCACACGGCCACGATGCGAACCAGTAGTAAAGGTAAGTAGAACCCACCCCTGGTAGGTACCACCCCTGGTAGGTAGGTAGGTAGGTGGGAAGGAGAGACAGAGGGAGGGAGGAAGTAAGTTTACAAATCATTTTTTAAAAGCAGTAAAAATACCGTAACTTAGCAAACTTTAAATGCATGTAAGAGAAGAATTAATATAAAGTTCCAAAACTCGAAATTAGAAATCAATAGACAAAAGCAAACAATAGTAGTTAAGGGTTTTTTGTTTTGTTTTTCCAGTACTGGAAGAATAAAATAGAGTAAATTAGTTTTAGATTTAGGAATAGGAATCATTAAAACAATCCGGGTGCATGTAAGAATTAGATGTAATTATGCATAATACTAATTACATTTCTGGAAAATGCATATTCCTCTTTTGTTTCCATTGTTTTACTTTTAATAACTGTTGATCAGGATTTGGATTGAAGTAGCCAGTACTGAAAGGAATTAATCTATTTCCCTGAAAAACCAGCAGGATTAACCAAAAGCTTGATATATAAAATGTGACTTTCTAAGGGATAGCCTTTCTAGTTTACTTCCACAAACTGTCCTCTTCCAGTTTTAGCTGCTAAGGAATACATTAAATAATAAATCAAACAAATGGGCACTGCTTGCACACTTGTCACACAGATGTTTAAGGGTTTGTTGATTTACTTTTGGACTTTGTCAAAAGACTGAGAAGAAAGTGCCTACTATACAAAGATAAACAAATATTTGTTTTTCCGCAAGTAATAGAAACCAGAAAAAGAACAAAAGTCTTGTGGCAATTAACTTATTTAGTGTGGCATTGATTATCGAATCCACTTCATGCAAATATCTCAAGCACAGAGACAGCATGCAACTTTCAAACTGCAAACTTAAACATAGGGAATCACATAATTGCCACTGAGTTTAATAGGCTATTTTGTCAGTACCTATACAGGTAATTAAAGCTACAAAACAGATGATGCTTTTCTGAGCCTATTTTCATGAAATTATTTTAGAAGTGGAACTATCGCCTGAAAAGTTTGCAATATTTTTTGTTGTCACGAATAATTCTATAGCTTCTCTTCACAGGAAAAAAGGATTCCAGAGAGGAGATGATGATGATTTTAAATGGACTTTTAATTTTTAAATTGTGGTTTGTTGGCTTTTTTAATATCTATCATTATCTGTACTTGCATTTCTCTTTTCTAATAAAATAAACAAGGATATCAAGCTATTTTTCAGTTTTAAAACAGAAATATGGATTTTAAAAAAACACAGAGAAGAAAAAGAATTATGTATGGCTGCAGGGGTATTAGCAGAATAAAATGAACCCAAAATTATTATTAAGCTTAAAGGGGTCTATTAAGAGAACAGATTTGGGGGGAAATGATCATAATGCTCAAAATCTTCTTTGCCCCTTTGTCAGAAAATAAAATAATTAAATGTTAGCAAAAAGACATATAGCAAACTACCCACTTCAGATATAGATTTCTATTCCCAGTCCTTTAATCAATCCCCATTCCTGAAATCACAATTTTCAGAATTTTTAATAGAATCCAAATATTAAAGTAGAGCCATGAAGAACACCTGTCTCTTTAACCCCCAGTGATTGATCCAATCATATCAATTACTTTGTTGATTTTAGTCCAAAAATAATTTGGCAATAATGCAAGTCTAGATTATAAGAGTCAATGTACCAACTCATAAATTGCATTTCCAATAAAGTAGATGTGCCTGTCATAAATATTATCTATTTTCTCCTTCAAACACAAAGCAAAAAGAATTGCTATATTTATGCCGTTTTAAAAACACAGGAAAATTATTTCATGTTATTCACAGCAACCTTATACTGATCTAAGAAGACAAGACATTCAAAACCATTCTTATTAACATTATATAAATAATTAATACAATCTTCATTAGATTTGTTCAATTCTCTGTAAATAATGGATATTGACTTGGAAGCCACAATTAATTCTCCCACAACCTTCAATTACTATAGATCTTCAGAAGAACCCTTAGATTTTGAATCTGAATCAAATAAACTGAGTAACAAATCTGTGAATAAATTGCCAAAAAGCTCATTCAGACATAAATCAAATATCTTTTTAATTCCAACAAAGTCTTAGAGAAAGTATTCATCAAAATTGAATTGACTAAAAGTAATAATATTTCAAGTTCACTGAAAAATATTATTTTATCTATATTACTTTTTTGGATATTAATTTATCCTAAAATGTAGACATTTTTGAGTAAGAATTTTTTATGTGTTAACATTATTTAATGTCTATATCTATATCTTTCTGTCTTGGAAAATTAAGTGCAAATATTCAGCATGATGTACAAGAAATATTGTGATTACATCAGATATATGATAAATATGGATGTGGGTATGACAATACTTTGTATGCAAGTGATATCATGTTGTTGGCTGAGAACTCAAATGATTTGCAACAAAAGTTAGATAGATGCCACAAGGAATATGAAAATGAAAATTAATATATCAAAAACCAAGGTAATTGTGTTTGCCATGAAAAATAGAATGAATGATTGCAAATAAATGACAAAAAAGAATAAATTGATGAATTAATGTACCTTGGCAGAAAATTTACTAAAGATGGGGAGATGTTTTGATGTACAAATGATGGAAGAAAAATAGGTATGTTGTGAAAAAGTAGATCTGTTATGGTCTGAATATTTGTTGAAAGAAACAAAAAAATGCCATGTACAATAGTATGTTTCTATTACCCATTTTGTATGAAGAAGAAGAAGAAGAAGAAGAAGAAGAAGAAGAAGAAGAAGAAGAAGAAGAAGAAGAAGAAGAAGAAGAAGAAGAAGAAGAAGAAGAAGAAGAAGAAGAAGAAGAAGAAGAAGATTGAGCTATTTTGCAGTTTTAAAACAGAACTGTGGATTTAAAAATACAGAAAATAAAATAATTAAATATTGGGAGGAGAGAGGACGTATGAGCAAAATATCCTGAACTATGTTAAAGTTCAGAAGCAGATTTCTCACCCCAGTCCTGCATAACTGCTTTAGTTCCTATTCCTAAAAAATCCACAATTCCTTAATTCTTCAGAAAATCCAAATATTAGAGCCATGGAGAACATAGTCATCAAAATGAATGAATGAATGAATCAACCTTGTTTGAATGCAAAAGTGGGTGACCATTATGAAAGAAGTACCCTTAGATGACTTGACCAAGTAAAGAATGAATAAAGATAAAAAAAAGAAAATAAGCATTTAAAGGAAGATACATATTTTGCAAGGAAAGAGAAGGAAGAGAAAACTACTTGAAAGGAAGGGAAAAACAGAAAGTTACAGTTGGATGAACCTGATAAAAAAAAATCTGAATTTATGTTTTTAATTTTATTTTACTTACAATCTATTTCTCCTTTTGTCTAATGAGGCTCAGACCAAAAGGAAATAATGTGATAATATGTGCATACATGCTGAAAATATTGTCAATTTTACTTCAATTATTTTAATCACAGAATCATCAAAATGCATAGACATATTCAACTTTTATTGAGTAATGCAATGATCACCAGTTAACTGCCAACGTTTTTTTTCATATGTAGTTGTTTTAGCTAACAACTAGAAAGGCAATATCTCCATAGTGCCATCAAAAAGAGCTTTTAACCTAAGAAAGGAAATTAACCCCAACATAGTTGCACATACATATTTGCTCCAGGATTTCCCAAATGATTTGTGTCCCGTTCTTTCTAAATCCATGTATCATCAGACTGCATTTTTCTAATCTGATTTTCAACTAATCCTGAAAATTTAATTTTGCAGCTAATTTCTATTAAGTACAAATACATGCTAGCAATAAAAATGTATTTCATTTGGAAATCTGCTGTGTGGTGGCTCATTTTCAATATATTTGATGTACAATCTAAATTGAAAGCATTTTAAGTCTTAAGAATAAAATGTAGCATTAGCAGGAATGAAAGGCAAGCAAAACCATATACATATTTTTAAACTAAATAATCTTGCTTGAATTGTTTTGCTGTTCTCATATATTGAATGATGCTTCTCATTTGAAGCCCGTAATGACATTAAAAGTTTATTGAAGCATAAGCCAATCTGCTGAATTTGCAGCCAAGTAATGAGGAACCAGTGTTCTAACTAGCCACAGCCTTATCTTTTATATTTTCCAAGAATAATAGACCCAGGCATTAGTAACTGGCAAACCCAGGATCCAAAGCAGGTCTACTAACACCTAAACAATGATAGATCATTAATCTGTTAAGCAAAATAAACTCAGAAGCTGCTCACATAGGTTATGATGAGTTTCCTGCTTCTGTGTTGTTATCATCAGACCATGACAAAACAAAATGCTTTAAAATATCTTAAAATACAGAATTTCTTAAAGCAATTTTAATAGCAATAGCACTTAGACTTATATACCACTTCATAGTGCTTTGCAGTACTCTCTGAGCTGTTTACAGAATCAGCATATTGCCCTTCAACAATCTGGGTCTTTACTGACTTTGGACGGATGGAAAGCTGAGTCAGCCTTGAGCTGGTTTAGCTGGTCTAAACAAATGGTTGTAAGTTGAGAACTACCTATAAGGAGCTGTCACAGAGAGGAAGTGAAAAATAGGTGAACCTATTTTTCAAAACAACTGAAGGCCAGACAAGGAATAATGGATGGAAACTGATAAAGGAGAGATTCAACCTGGAAATAAGGAGAAATGTTCTGACAGTGAGAACAATCAACCAATGGAACAGCTTGCCTTCAAAAGTTGTGCTTGCCAAAAAAATGAAGTAAATGTGGGGTTTGACCCTGGATTTTTTCTACTCCATATAAATTTGCTGACAGTTTTTTACCGTTCTTGGAAAAGTTTTATAGAATTCGCACCATTCAAAATCAATAGTTTACCTTGGATATTACATTAATCTTCTTCTTCTTCTTCTTCATCATCATCATCATCATCATCATCATTTTAGCCATTATCTAGCCACTGCAGAATGAAGGCCCCTTCCACATGTTTCCAACCAATACAGTTCTAGGCTTTCCTTTGCCCATTGGGCCTGCAATACTTGCTGATGTCATCTTGTTTTAGGTCTTTTTCATGGACGCTTTTTATCAAGTGGAATCTATTCTATGACTGCCTTGGTCCACCTGCCATCAGTCCATCAAACTGATACTAAATAAAAAATGTTCAATTTTTCCATAATTCAATTCAAATTTATTTCTTGATTATTGTCTATCAAATGCCAGATATTTCACTGAATTTATTATAAGGTAGCCAGATACCTTCCTTGGAAAATGTTTTTCCTTTTGCTTATAATTATTTATAAGTTTTGAACATTGATTTTATATCTGGAGAATTCTCTAAAGTTTTGGATTAATTCCATCAACTTCTTAATACATTTTGTGCTTCTGTGATGGTTAATACTCCATCATCCATGTAACATTTAAAATTTATACTCCTTGCCACATATTGTGAGATCAGGAATTTGTCAGTTCAAAGCTTTTCTGTCAATACTTCTAAGACAATGATAAGTGATAGAGGACTGAATGGGCATATTTGTCTAGTTCCTTTACTGATTAAAAAATCTGCTCCATTGGTCACTGTCTTTGCCTCTTGGCATTGATATACATAGTTTTAATCTAGCCTTCTCTTCTCTGGGTTTTCTTTTGTTCAATACTACAAATAAAAGTGGCCACAGCTCTTTATCAAAAGCTTTTTCTGTGCTTAGAAAGAGTTGTGCTTTTTAATTTTTTAAATTAATATATTCTATTACATTTTAATATCTGCAGTGATTCATTGAGTTCTTCTTCAGAATATAACCTGTTGGGATTAATATGCATATCTGGAACACATTTCTTTAATCATTCAGCTAATATTGTTGTAAAAAAAGTATAGCTTACTATCAGCAAAAAGTGTGGTATATATCACTGTGTTTTCTCCAGACCATTGCCCTCTATGAAAATAAAAGTTTATTTACATATATATGCACATATATGTTGTTTCTTACCATTTTTGTGGTATCCACCTTTACCTATTTAATTTTATTCATTGAACTTGGTTCAATGAATAAAATTAAACCAATGAATTTTATTCATTGTTTTTTAGTAGTTTTAATATTGAACTACAAGTCCATCTAGACCTGGAGTCTTCCCAACTTTTATTTATTTTATTGACTTTTTTGTTTTTAGGATAATAATATTATCCAATTAATACTGGATATTAGTTAATATATTATTTAATATTATTTAATAATGTTAACTTAATGGTTTTAAATAATATTACCTTAATAAATTATTTAAGAACAGACTTTTCAATTAATTTATTCAAACTGCTTTGTCTATATTAGCCACAGTATATAGCAATCACTAAAAATAGTGGGATGTTAATTTGCAGTTTAAAGGCCAAATAAGTAGAAATCATTAATGTTAGCACAGTAGAAGGAGCACCCCAAAATTTGGCAAAAAAAAAAAAAAAGTTCCCATTCACTAAAATAGTAAACTCTGTGCAATGCAAAACATGAGTGTCTGTAGGAAATGAGTAATATAAATTCATAGTATATATTATAGGTATTTTAATTTTAATTTCATTTGCATTATTTGCACCATGATACACATTGCAAACATGATTTCTAACAGATGCAATGGAATTGGACTTCTGGAGGAACAAGGATATATTCATTAAGTACAATTTTGTTACAAAGATATGTGCACATTGATCCCATAGCTTCCAGTAGAATTTATACATGTGCAAAGTTGTACCAGAATATAATCTATATTTATTCAAATTTAAAGTTATCTACATGTTTTTTCCTTAAGGAAAAAAGGAAGAGGAAGAAAAGAAGTGTTTATTTATGCAGAGCAAGTGCACAAGCATGAGAATCAATACTACGTACATAGCAAAGACTTTATTTCATACCAATTTTACTTGGAAAAGATTTTTCATGCGTGAAATTATCTTGAGTAAGATTCTCTTGCTAAGTGTGCTACATCATCCCTCATCTATCTTGCCAACACATTACTGATCCACTTTTACTCGATTTAGATTTTTCTCCTTTTATTATAAAGCAGATGTTGACTACATCTGCTAATAAGTGGTATACTGCTAATTGATCGGCAGTAGTGGGTTTTTCATTTGGTTTATGGAAACATTGCTGTGTTTTTCAAAATGCATAATTCTTCTTTATGGAAGTAAAAACTATTTTAATCTCAGTGGCTGATTTTCTGAAATTCGAAAAGTAAATAAATGGATATTTGAAGGGTTTCCAAATTTCTATAGAAACAGCATACAAAACCAATGTATCGTCCTTCCCAATTCCATATATCATGGAGAAAGAATATATGTCATGGCTAGATAGTGCTTGAGGAAATCTGATCTTCAGATTTCAATTATTAGATTCAGCCAATTCAATGGGATGAAGGTGAAAAACAGATAATTAGCTTTCTGTGCATCGTAATTATAGTTAGCTACAATGACAGTTATGTCCCTTTTCAAATGTGGAATGCCTTGCTACCCCTCCTACTTTTCAAAGAAATCCTTATTTTAGCCAGTGAGTCATTTATCATCAGGTCCTCACTAATTGGCTTTTGCTAGCCAACAGTAAGTAAATACCATTACTTGCCATATTCCACCCCCCCCCCTTTTTTTAATCTAATCACCTCTAATTAGGTAAAGTAGGCAATAAGAAAAAGGAAACTATCATGGAAAATATTGTATCCTTCTAACTATGTAATGTTAACTACTATCCTGCAAAACATGTGAAAATTATCGCAGCTACAATATAACCGGACAATTGCTGTGAAACTATCCGAAGAAAAAACACTAGGAAGTGGATAAAAGTCAAGTCTTGTCCACCTCTACAATTGATTTTTTCTAAAAAAAAAAATTCAGAAAGTTTATGATAAAGAAATAAATTTTGGCACACTGAGTGTGATCCAGGATTTTAAGTACACATGCATGAACCAGCAATTGCCATTTTTAAAGTTGTTCAATTTGAGTCGCAGTCTCTATACAAGAATAAATGTATGTTAGCAATAAAGTAGTACTTATATCAAGCTATATATTTTACATTAGAATGTAAAAAGTAAAAGCCATCTTATGACTGTGATAACAGTGGAAAAACTGTATGTGCTCAAAGTTTTGTTTTGCTTCATGTTGGACGGAAGAGAAGCAACTTGAACATGTTTATTTCATCTTACCCACTTTTCAAGATTGCACTCCTTAGAATGCAAGGCATATCCCGATTTAAGGGACATGACTGTCTAGAAAGTCATCCCAATAACACTACTGAATCCAAGTTGTGTTATCCTATTCTATCATTGATCAGTGTTCTGAATTGGAAAGAATATTCATTTTTGTAGAAAGATCCTTAAAAATGGTAGTATGAGGTAAAGACAAAGTCACATTCAAGGCATGTTGTCTTAGTAACAGCATGGAAATGAATTTACATTGCCCTCCAGAAAGGTTTTTTGTTTTCTTCTCTATTTTATATTCCTGAGATTTCCAGGTCATGTCACATGCCATCTTCCCATCTGAAGTTGAACCAGTTCTGATCCTACTAATTTCCATGCCTATCCTAGCCCAACAGGACAGTAGAACAACATACAGTGGTAAATTTTCTACTAAAAAAAAATAGCCTCAGAGTTTAATACTCTCTCGATATGTTGTTTATCCTCTTCTAGTGAAAAGCCAAATTCTGAAAATTATAGTGCTATAAAAACATAGATGAGCCATGTATGTAGTCTCTCAATAGCCAAGTGTCTTGTTCCTACTTCAGAGCTCCCTAGAGTGGGAAGAGTAACATTTTCAGATTGTGTGGTTTTTTTTTCTTTGCTTGTTCATTTTCTTTTCTTTCTATAGGATTGGGAAGGATCAACAAATAAAACAGGCACTTTAAAAGCTGTAGAAGTTCACAACAGCCATTACACTGCTTAAAATCAACACACATACACACAATTGGATTGATTCTCCTGTTTCTTAGGAGGCATCAAAAGCAGAAAGTTGGTAGCTTCAGAGTCTACAAAGCTTTATGTACTCTTTTCCTTAATATTTTTCAGCCTACAAATAAGAGAAAGGGGTCTAAAAATTTGATGTGGCAGAATGCCATATATGAGCCTGTATAGAAAAAGCCACCCCATACCTGTACTAAAAGACATAAAAACAGCCCCACTGTTTCTGCAAGAGAGTTCATGATGACATCTACCTTGCTGTACTCAAAGTGCTTTTGGAATGAGTTACAAGAATCTCAATTCCATTCTTGACAGTAATTTTAAAAGTTGGGGGGGGGGGTTGTTTGTTTCTCTGAAGTCTCCAAAGCTGAACCAGTTCCATAATTGTGCATGTCATAACAAGTCAACAAGTCATATGTTGTGAAGGTTTAACCAGGAAAAGTGCGTATATGTTCCCTCTTGTCCTGTGAGTAAGAATCTAATTAAGATAGATGTATTTGTGTTACAGCTGTAGATCCCCCATCTTGTTCTGGCTATTTATACTATGAAGGCAGTAATCTGGGTCATGGAACCAGAAGAGGGGACAGAGAGGGTTTAAGAATGGAGAGTTAAGTAGTTTTTCAAATAACTTCAATGTATAGGGAATTTTTTCCCCCTGAATTTTCCTCCAGCCCCAGCTTAGAGCCAACCCATTTTCAAACTCAGTCTTTGTTGTTGTTGTTTTTTTTCCCACCATATTCCATTTGGACAATTACTCTGCCAACAGCCAGAGTTCTGAGCTCTTTTATATAATTCCCTTCCGACATTCTGTGGGTTGATCAGAAAAGACAAACCAAAAATATTTAAGAAGAGAGATTTTGCAGTTCTTCAGATAACCAATCTTGCACTGAGCCTTATAAAATCCCAGCTTTCTGTTTAATATTAAGAAGCTCCCAGGAAAGTCAATTCCAGTGCCAATATACAACATGATTTTTTAAGGGAATAAAATGGTTATATGAAAAGCATTTGAAGAAAATGTCACAAGCAAATGGGTTAAGTAGATTTCTTTGTCCCTATTAAAAATAATAAATTTTGAATTTTGAACAGCCAGGGCATCAGATCAGGAATAAGCAAGGTTAAATGAGATAGCTTCCCAAGTAAGACATAATTAATCACTTAGATTAAGAAATAAGTCTCAGTTGAATTTTCTTCTTTGCAGCAGAGTCCAGCTTTTTACATCTAACAGTAGGGGCTATAGTTTCCATATCACAAGAGAAAAGGATCTCTCTTCCCTCATTAAAAATTACAAATAAATGGATGGATGTTTGAAAAGTTCAGGAAGCCAGCTGTCCAATGGTCCTAGTAGTGTTTCAAAAATGCTTTTCCATTTATGGTTTTAATTAGAATCTGCTCATAATCGAACCCTAGATCTGCATTATTATAATTAGGTTAGGTTAAAATTAAACCTACAGGTATTTCATGAATACAAATGTTTTCCATTAGGAACTTCAAGCATTTCCTAGCCTCTTTTTTAGCAATCCTGCTGAAATCATATCTGAGGATTTGGACATTTGGCACAATCTTTCCAAAGTGTTTCTTGTTTCTTCAGGAGATAAATCAAACCTTAGTTTACTAAGATCAATGAAGCAGACAGGAAGATATTTAGGGAAAATTTCAGAACAATTCTGATTGAGCATTGATTAAGGTACATCTAGAACACTTTTCAGTCTTTCTTTCACTTATATATAATAAGTCAATGTTGGAATATTTTAATATTGTGCAATGCCTCTTTTGCTAATAAATAAGATGTCAGCATCGTTAACCATTTGCATGACCTCTCTCTTGCTGTCTTTTCAATTCTGCTTTGTATGCATTTGTTCTTAAGGCTTGTTCTTGTGTACCAGAATTAGCCCTCTTTCTTTCTCCAATTTTCTGTATTATTTTGCTTAATTATGGTTCATTCCACAGTCAGACAGCCCAACATTTATATTAGATTTGGCATTTTTATCCACCTGCTGAGTCTTTCCCAAGAAACTGGCATAGGCAGATGGTGTTGCTTGATGGTATTAAAGGTATCATTACAGGATGTAAGCTATTCCAAGTAAAACTGCATTTTGTAATTGACTGGTGGTGATTTTGTCAATGTCAGTGATATTCAAGTGGTGCTCCAAATGTTTTGGAACTGCACTCAATATATCTATTATACTAGGCAATGTGCTCTATTTCTGTGACCTTACAAAATATTTCGAAGATGCAATTTGTTTGCTAACCAGTAATGATGCAGTATTGATACTAAGTTTTATAAAGATTGTTGTTGTTAACTGGACACAATCTTAACAACGTTAATTAAGTTTTAAACAGTTTAGAAGCAAAATATTTGAGCGAGTGTCTGTGGTCTCACAAATCCATCTCTCTGCAGATCATAGCCTTTCTCATTTCCTTTCTTCAGAGACTCCCACATTGAGCACATGAGAAAGAGCCTTTTCCTACATCAGTCTCAGACCATGAAATATGCCATGGTCACCATGAAATATGCCATGAAATATTATATTTGTCTCCTACTCTGAGTTTAGAAAAATCTACAGAGACGTTGCAGTTGTGAGTAGGATTATAATTATAGATTTATAACTGGCTGACCAACCACACTCAATGTATAGTCCTCAATGGAACTGTATTTAGATAGACAGAAGTATGCAGTGGGGTACCTCAAGGCTCTGTTTTAGGCCTGGGATACCTCAAGGCTATGTTTTAGGTCCAGTGCTCTTCAACATTCTCATCAATTATTTGAATGAGGGGATATATGGGGAACTCATAAAATTTGCAGACAATACCAAGCTGGCAGGAATAGCCAACACTCCAGAAGATCGGTTTAAGATACAGAAGGATCTTGACAGACATGAATATTGGGTGCTCTCTAACAAAATGAAATTCAATGGTGAAAGAAAAACCAAACACACAGGTATAGTATACATAGTATCTGGCTCAATAGTAGTAACTCCAATACAGGGATCTTGGAGTCCTAGTGGACAATCACTTAGATATCATCACTTAAATGCATCAGTTGCTGCAGCTACCAAAAAAGCCAGCACACAGTTCTAGGATGCATTAAAAGAGGGAGAGACTCAGAATCATGTGAAGTGTTAAAATCACTTGATAATGCCTTGGTAAGACTACACTTGGAAAACTGCATCCAGTTTTGGTCACCACAATATAAAAAAGGTGTTGAGACTCTAAAAAGAGAGCAGAGAAGAGTAACAAAGGTGATTAGGGGACTGGAGGCTAAAGCATATAAAGAATGGTTGCTGGAAGTCGGTATGTCTAGTTTAATGAAAAGAAGAAGTAGGGATGACATCAATGGTGGGTTCCGCCCAGTACCGCCTGGTTCTGCCGAGCCGGTAGCAGTGATATGATTTCACCGAATTGGTTCTGATCCCCCCACCCCGCGTTATTCTTAGCTTTTATTTGGCCCCACCCCCAATCTATTGCTGACTCCTGAGTCCCATCTGATGGGCTATAAGGAAAAACTATTTAAACTCTTGCTGTGGGGCTTTAAAGGGTCGCCCTACAGCTGATCAGTAGTAAAAGGCAGTTTGGTGGTAGACTGGTGCCTGCAAAAATAAATGGGTAGACCAATGCCTGCAAAAATAAATGGGTAGACCAGTACAGCTCTGCAAGCAGTTAAAAGCCTGGTAGACCAGTACCTCTGCTAAATCCTAAAGAATGGTCACATGACCATCAAGCCATGCCCACAAGCCACGGCCACAGAACCAGTAGTAAAAAAATTTAGAACCCACCCCTGGATGACATGAGAACAGGATTCCAATATCACAAAGAAGAGGAAGTCAAGCTACTCTCCAAGTCACCTGAAGGCAGGACAAGAGCAATGGGTGGAAACTAATCAAGGAGAGAAGCAATTTAGAACTAAGGAGAAATTTCCTGACAGTTAGAACAATTAATCAGCGAAATAACTTGCCTCCAGAAGTTGTGAGTGCTCCAACACTGGAAGTTTTTAAGAAAAGATTGGACAACCATTTGTCTGAAATGATAAAGGGTTTCCTGCCTGAGCAGAGGGTTGGACTAGAAGACCTCCAAGGTCCCTTTCAGTTCTGTTATTCTGTTATTCTATTCCTCTGTTAAGAAAGGTGGGATATATGTCAAATTTAAAAAATTATCAGTAGGGGCACTCTTTTACTCCCCATTGTTAAGAGACCAGTGATTACAAAAATAGAACAAAAGAATGTAGATTATAAATATATTCAGTACACTTTTGAATTGTCTCAATTTTTTCACTAGAGGATAGTTGGACCATTAATTAAGAATCATCCTAGGAGTATTATTAAAAGAAGTTAAACAGTTCAGACCTTTATTATTCCAAAGACCTGACTTGTATTTGAGCTGTATTTGAAGTAAAATAACTGTTGCTAATTTTAGAGTATTTAACAATAAATAATGTGAGTCTCATTAAGCTCAATTGCCTTCTCCTGACAAATTTCTAAATTTGGAGCTTTTTGTACATTGTGGCTTGGGAAGTTATCACTGTGAGGTTGAACACAGCTTGAACTTAATCTTTCTTCCTCAGGAAGGGAGATTCCTTCCTGTTGTTGAACTCAGGACCCAGGCTTCCTTCTCCAGGATGCTGATTTTGACTGATAGCACCTCACTGACTGCCTTAAATACTGCAATATGCTGACTTCAGCTAGGACCTTTACTGGTCCCTCCTGCCCTCTTGATGAAGAGTATCCTGTGCGTAAAACCATTGTGCAGTAAGCATTATATCCACAGAGTACAAAAGCTGGAATTGGTAGGTACTCTTGTGAATATGAAAATAAAGAATTGCCTACGTCAACGTAGCTGGGAGCTACCAGAGACAGAATCAAAATATTGAATTTACAAAACAGGAAAAAAGAAAGACAGAGACTTTCTCACAAAAAAGGCAGAGAAAAACATATTTTAGCTGACTTGAAACATTTTGTGTGGATTATAAGAGTATCTTATATTTCTTCCAAATACATATATATGAATTAATTCTTTTGTCTCATATCCACTTAATATATAGCAACAGTTAACAAAACAGTGAAACTTTTATAAAATTTAACTAACAATATTATACTATATTTATTCATTTTTTAATTCTCATTTTGAAAGAACCTGGGTTAAATTCAAGGTATTGCATGGGAAAAGTGATTTATGACTGTTTTTCACACTTACAATTGTTTCAGTATCCTTGTGGTCACATGATGAAAAATTGGACACTCAGCAATTGGCATACAATGTCTTCAGATCATGTGATCACCTTTTGTGAATTTCTAACAATTTCTTACAAGCAAAGTGAATGGGGAAGCAGGATTCACTTATCAACCATGTTACTAACTTAACTGCAGTGATTCACAGTTTGGGAAAATATATTGAAGCTGGTATATAATTACTTTATAAGAACAATTTTTCTCAATTAATAAGGAGCTAAACCTGTTTTTAGAAGGATCACAGGAACCAAAAACTGGAAAAAATGTTCTAATCATTATTTTGAAATAGATCTTCATATTCACTTTTTAAAACTATTCTAATAAATAATTTATTGGACAAATATTCTTGGGACTTGTATACAGTGAGTAATAATTGCAAAATGTTTCATGCAAGGCAAATTTTCATTTCAGAGTGTAAAGCCACGTGACTATGGATGCACTGTATCATGAGGTAATGCCATTATGAAATATATTTATATCTATTCAAATAAACTGTTTTACCAAAAAAAAAAAATAATATTTGAGGAAATCATTGTTTTAGATGCGCTTTGTGAATTAATCAGAAATCTACCTTCTTTGATCTGGATTATTGCAGACTTATTTTAACTTTGTTGTTTCTGTTTCTTTAATTCTTGTTGACTGCTGTAAAACTTTGGTGAGTAGTTTGGTGAGTAGCAGATCTATATTT
The DNA here is from genome assembly GCA_030761175.1 of Masticophis lateralis. NCBI lineage: Eukaryota > Metazoa > Chordata > Lepidosauria > Squamata > Colubridae > Masticophis > Masticophis lateralis. The sequence goes on from JAUDYJ010000002.1 coordinate 232,587,784, forward strand.
TAGATTAGTTAATCAGATTATAAACTTCTTTCGAATATTAAAATGAATAAGTATGAAATTAGTAAATGAATTGCCGTTGTTTTCTAATATCTGCCAGGCCGTGGGACCTCAGTCCTCATGCTATATTGCAGGGGTATCAAACTTGATTTCATTGAGGGTCTTATCAGGGTTGAGTATGACCTCAGGTGGGTGGGTTATGTGGCCAGGATGGATGGGCATGGACAGCTTGATGTCACACATGTTGGGGGCGCCTGTGGTGGCCTGAGTGCTCTGCCAGTAAAAACAGGCTCTCAAGATCCATTTTCGACTGTGATGGCCTCCTGCAACCCTCTGCCAGAGAAAATGGAGCTCCAGAGAGCTGCCCATGGCCCTCACAAGCCCCATTCACTGGCAGAGGCACCAAAAGCTGGTCCTTCGCTGTTTCCAGGGCAGCCCCATGGGCTTGATCTAAGCACCCCATGGGCCAAATGTGGTCCCCAGGCCTTGAGTTTGACACTATATTGTATCCCTGTTACTATATTGTATCACTGTATCCAGACTTTTATAGATAAAAGATATTTGAAAAATAATCTGGGAGAAGAGGAATGTTTATCTAATTTAGAATTTCTTAATTTAGCTTTTGTATAATAATGGCAATTTCCTTAACAATCTGGCAAGCTCCTTATTTCACACACAGAAGCATGCATACAATACATATCTTGAAAGTGGTTTGATTTATCTGAATTGCTTTATTATTTATTGATGGACCATTACCTTTACAGATTACCTATACAATGAGATTTTTAATGACTTAAAATATTGTCTTTGGGTCTATTTATTAGAAGGCTTCTCTTAAAAATACTTATGCAAACAAACTCTGGGGATAATGATACTTCCTCCTTTATTTTCAAAAGGGTGAGGAGAGCCAGAGGACTGCTGCATTCTGACCCCTTCAAAACAATTGAACAGAGGGCAACTCATGAATTTATGGGGGAAGGAAAACATGGAAAGGAGAATGCTATTAAAATAAATAATATTTCTGTACAGGGAAATGAGACCAAACATTTCAAGAGACTACTTTTCTCCCTATGCTGCTAGAACTTGAAAGTTAAATATATATTTTGGAAGGTTGCTTTTACAGTATCTACAGCACAAGATCTAAGAAACAGGATGGATGATCGTCTACCTCAGATTTATGAGGGACAAGAAGGAAATATATAGCATTTCCAATTATCTTTATAAAAATACATTTATCTTATTTGGAAAAAGGGGGGATACATATTATGAAACAATGGCTTTAGACAATAAAGGAAAAATGAAATATTTTGCCTCAAGATTCCGCAACGTCAGTATATTTATAAAATATACGTTGCTGTAATATTCCTGCTGAATAAAATATTGTCATATTCATCATGTGGATAATGCTAAGTACATCTAGCAGAATACATATTCAAAGTCAAAGTTAAAAGTCAGATAATGGAACAAAATTAGATGATCTATTCATATAGATCCAATTATCCCAATAATTGGATAATTGGAGGTATACCTCCAGAGAGGTATACCTCAAGCCTCTAAATGGCCATATTTGAAGGGTAGATATACCCTATATAGAGAAAGGAAAGTCAAGCAAAACTTTTAAAACAGATATCTGGCAAAATAACAAAGGAACAAAACAGTCCTCATTAGAGAGACAAGTTGCTTGAACAAAAATAACAGGTTGAGTTTCTAAGTATTTTGGCACCTGAAGACCATGATCAGTCAAGAGAGATAGTTTATTTTGTATGCAAGATATGTTTTGACTAAAGTATTAGTTGAATACTTTGATATGATTGTGATATTCTTGACATTTTGTTAGAAGTCTGGCCACTATTGATTTGGGGTCTATGGAAGAGCCAACCATACCATTAGACTATTAGATTTCTGTTGGATTCAATGTAATATACAGTTTTACTTGTTTGTATGATTGATTGATTTATATCCTATCTTTTGTACAGGTGTTCAAGGCAATATACATAGTGCACCTTCTATGATGTGTGTTAATGATAAGAATTGTAATAATAACAGAGAATAAAATTAATGACTTGGAAGATAAACCTCCATATCCTGCAAAGTTTCTTGCATGCTGTTAGTGAAAATTAAAGCTCTAAAACAAAAGTTATTAGAGAAAAAAATGAGAAGCTGATCCAGATGTGAAAGTGAAAGTAATAGTTCCAATGTATTAAATTCAGTGTAATTTGCAAAGATTGTAGGCAGGATGTAACACTGTAAAAGAATACTTCTAATGACTTAACCATTTTCTTTGATTTTCGGATTCAGTAGAATGAATAGATTTCTGTATGTGCAGCATTTGACTGGTCTTCATCATTATTAATTTATGCAACACAACATAGCAATATTGGAGGAGTGTTGTTTTGTCTTCATTAGTTACTGATGTTTTCATTTAGATTACTGGAGACATCTAATTGAGCTGTTGTGAGCTATAGCAAGGTGGAACATTCTACAAAATGACACTCAAGAGGGGTAGAGATCAGTTCATCATGTCTGTCCTTGATGCCTCATGTCACTTAGGACAATAAAATCAATCCATGCTATTCAGCAATAATTTCATTATGGGAAAGATACAATAAGGCACATAATGTCCTTTGTTTCACTGATAAGTAGTTTATATATCTATGACATGTCAATATGACTTATTTTAATCTGATTTGCAATTTTAGCACTATAAAATAATGTACACTCTATTGAATACACACACACATTATTTAGGTTAAAGCACATTGTTTTACTGTCACATTGAATCACTAGTATTCAGTTAAGATACAGTAGAACTAGTGCATTATTCATTATAGCACTCTAAATAGCAGAAGCTATTCTTTGCATGAAAGATGTGAGCCAGTATAGTTAATAGTTGGACAAACATAGTTAATATTATCTACTTATTCTTCTCCATATAAACATGTGTCCCTTATTAAACCTTACATTATTTATAATAGAATTTAAGCATTAACATTTTTGTTAAGTTATTTATCCCTCAGGACCACATCAGGAAAGTTTTGTAACATGAACTCCTTTGTCAGTGACAATTTCAGTAAACTGAGTTCACTTTTCAGTGGTTTCAGCATGTTCATATATAATTTACAATCCTGCGTGACAATAGATTTCTGGGCAGGGAAGACAACCTGCCAACTAGAGTCATGGGCTGAACCAATTCACCCCAAAATATAACAAAGTATAAAGTTAATTGCAAAAATTAATATCTACTAGGATAATTTAATCATGACTAATAAAAGTGGAAATAGGTTAGTTTTCTTTGCCTTGTTCTATTTTTGATACTCTGGCATTTATCACATTTAGGAACTCCAGACACTCAGACAGGACCTCTATAGTACCATTCAGATTGTAGTTACAAAATTGTGTATTAGCCACATTTGTCTGATACTTTGCCCCAAACTGTTGGATTACTCAAAGGCTTCATGTAAACAGGAGAGGAAAAAGTACTGAGCCCTGTGTCAATTCACAAAACAGGGAGCATGAGTTAGACTTCAATTCTCCCCTCTCCCACAAACACTGACTGGAACTGAACCATAAGAAGGAGGAAAACCAGCCCAGGCCAGCTTATTAATAGTTAACTCCAAACATAATGAACAATTGAAACCACACTTTCTCAGGCACTGATTGGCAGGCACCGTTCTTGCATATAACCAGCAACCGAAGCTGAAAGCAACATGAAACAATGGAATAAGGATGGTAACATAGGAACCAGACCCTGATGTTCATTTTGACCATACATGTAAATCAACAGTGCCATCACAGGCCTCACAGTGCCTTCACACACAAGATTAGAGGCGCCTTTAAATTTCAAGCTACCTCAGAAGGTCTTAACAATATAGCATGAATTTTTAACACATTACAATTGCTAATTAATTTGTAATCTTAATTATCCTTTCTCCCCCACAAAAACACACATCCTTGCCTCATCCAGTTTAAATTCTATATGAAATTGCCCAATCAAATAATATACTCATGTAAATAGATGATGTTAAAACCTTAATGTCCAAGTGTACAGCTAGAAATCTGTCAGTGTCACCACCATTTGTGTTTATGGAGTCAATAGATTTGTGAGTCTAAAGAGGTATGTGTGTCTCCACTTACAACCCATTGAAGCTCTTGCTCTCCTCTGAAAAAGAACCTGATATTCTGCCAGATATTCTGTCTGTATGAATCTAATATATTGGATTAGTACAGTCCAATTTACATGTTTGTGTAAATTTACTATTTACATGTTTGTGTTATTAAAAAGACATGATCTTCTACAGTATTTTGATATATTTTAAGTTGGAACGTTGCATTCTTTTTTACTTTTGTCCTGTAAGATCAGCATTTTTAAAAAAAAAAAATTTTTTTTTTTCATTTTTTGTTCTTAGGAAATTGCATGATAAAATGCAAGGGCAAATTTGTTCTACCTATGTATGGAAGGAAAATATTTTGTTTTCTTCCATAAGGGAGCAGATTATATCAAGATCAATTAAGGCTGAGTTTCATGAAGCAACTCTGAGGAGAAAAATATCTTTTGCTTTTGCTGAATTCCAACTGAATAGAAATAATGTTTATATGTGAGCTTCTTATTTAAACAATTTCAAAAAAAAGGCCCACAGACCATTTGTTTATACTGAAAAACCTATGCATGAGTTTCAGCCCTGTGAATTTTTGGTGACTCTTTTCCGAGTCCTTCAGCTAAAACGAGATCTGTGTGGGAGGAAGAACTGTCAGCCTGTAATATGGCATCGTTTTCTTCAGTTTTAATTATCTCCTCCTATGTCAGAATGGCTATACCCTTAAGTGAAATTTATAATGTATTTTTTTTCTTTAATTAAACATATTGTTTGACATATTGCTATTAAACCGTAGGTACCGAGTATGGATCTCCACAGCCGTTTTTGTAAAGCTGGGGAAAATGAGCTGACTTTCCCTTCCTCTGTCAGTGATTCTTTTGATTCATTAACCACACTTCTGTTTCGACAAGAACATGGTAATATCTGCTCCCATATTCTTTAAAAACTAGCTTCCCATTCTTGTGGTTGCAAATGTGTGCTTTGAAGTGTGTGAATAACACATTCTGACAGTCACTTAGGTGAGATGGATGGTGTAGAAATGTGATGAATAAATAAATAAATAAATCTATCAGTTCAGAGGTGTGACTAATATTTGGGTGGGTGGAGTTTTCTGCTTAATTTAGTGTGCCTCTTTCTCCACCCCAAAAATGGAAAAATAAAAATACTAAACATATGTTTAAAACATGTTCTGGGGGGAGATGTGTGTGGAACAGAAATATGCTGTAAAATGTGTGTGGAACAGAAATATGCTGTACCCCAAAAATATGCTCTCTATGGCAAAGAAAACATATAGGGCACCTCTCTTTGAATCATTCAGGCAGCCACATCTTCACCCAGCTGCTTCAGAAATTGCTCCTGGTTGTCCCTGCATCTCAGATGCAGGCACAATTTGCTTACTATTTACTTTATGTACTGCAAGTTAGGCAACAACAAAACTCCCACTGGAAAAAGTCAGTAGCATTTGCAAGTGGATTTCTATTCTGTTTCTTTTCAGTATTTTTTAGGGATACAAAGTGTTTCTGCTTGCTTGCTTGTTTTGTTTGTTTGTTTGTTTTATACTGGAAACAGAATCCTCCCTTTTAAAAAAAATAGAAATCTTTTTTGTTTTCTGTTCTGCTGCTGTATTATTATTTTTTTATCAGCTGGTACGTGGCACAACCCCATATACTTTTTTTTCCCCCAAGCTTATTTTTAGGTCTCAGCTTTGTCAGCTGCCTGAAAATTGACTGGATGTCCTTCCCCAATTCCAGCTGATGTAATGCATCCTGCATGGTGGTCTGACAGCATAAACATTGACAAGATTTCTCCATTCACTGTCTTTTAGTTACAGAGTAATTTTGCATCCCTGGCTCTCTGCAAGTCAGAATGGAAATGGAGACGTCCAACAAGGCATGATGGACAGTCCTGCTGTGCGTAACTAACAGGTGCCACACAGATAGATTTCACTTCCCAGTGCCCAGTGTGCAGGGCTGTCAGAGTCTTTAGTGCTTTGCTGAGTGACTTCATAGTCCACAAGAAAAACATGTGCTACATTCTGCAGGGTGCAAAAGGGACAAGTCATGACAGGCAGCTTTCTGCCCAAATGGCCAGGCTTCAGCACTTGGCTTATTTAAAGTATAGACCACAGACGTAAAATCTACAAGGATATAAGTCTTAATGGATCAAGCAAAGCTTATCCTCAAGTAAACACATTTAGAATAGAACTACAAGATGATAGATGAACACATACAGACACACTTACATCACTTGGATACACACGACCATGGACAGACATAACCATCAAAGCTTATTTATAGGTGGTTCTTCTGGATTGCATAAAAGCACATTAATCCTTCCTGAGCAACTACTGAAAAAATGTGAATTTTAACCTTTAGCTCAATAGCAGAAGAAAGAAAAGAACTAAAGAGCACTGCGGGGTTGAAAAGATTGTTTTGGTTTGCTTCTCAAATGCTACTAGCTGAACTGTAAAAGCACCACAAAAAGACGACTAGGCTTCTCAGATTTATTGTTCACCAAGAGATTTTTTTTTTAAGTGCAAATTTTATTTCTGTTCAGCCTTAGTGTCATGACAATGCCCTTGTATATGCATTACCCCACTAATTCCTGGGTTTCCAGCTTTGAATAGATGGGCTAAACTTTCAGCTTAATCTCCTATCAGATTTATGGAAGGGAGGGCACCAATGTAAAGGTCTAAGCATACATGAAAAAGAAAACTCCATGCTGCCTGAAATCTGTCTATGTAAAGCATGTGGGTGGATTTGGGAGAGCATCAAAGCTACTGTGAACTGTTCACCTTTGAGGCACGCTAGAACAAAAATCCCTTCTAAGTTTGCAAACTCATTGCTTTTTTCCCACGAAGAAAATACAAGGAATTGAATATGCCCATTACAATACGATGGCAAAGAAGCCAGGACGCTGGAAAGAGAATTTCCTTGGTGACAGCTGTTTCTTTCTGATCTGATTCAGTAAATATGTAGACAGAATGAACTTTCTGGTCAAGTAAGTTTTTTTCAATGAGACCAGAAGTACAGCTCCTTTACACAACTGCTCAAGTCAGAGGGGCAGGGCAGGGAGCCAGATTATACCTTAAAATAGTTACGAGCTACAAAGAAGTATCTGGCACCTCAATCAGCTATTCAACAATTATCAGCATAGTGGCAGTGATTGAGCTGGCAGTGTCCATGAGGACTGGAGCTGTTGGAAGCATTCAGTAGTGTGACTTTTGGGGTGGAAGTGACTGCAATAACTTAGCCAGTGGTGGTGGATTCTTCCAGGCAATCAGAGCTTTGCTTATTTTTCAACAAATGCTGGTGGGCTACACAAGGCTGCTTGATGGTCAGCAGGCAGCCCATGGACCATATGCTGTGCAACCTTGTGCTACAGTATCTTATGGAGAACACAAGATGTTGTAAACATTATCAGATTACAACTCTCACCAACCCTGAATGCTATCCACACTTTTGGGACTGGACATCAGTGTCTGGAGGACCACATATTCTTCCCTCTGTTTTATAGAAACAAATCCAATTGAAACTGCTAAATAATCCTTAGGAATTTGATGGGTTCAATTGAGCAAATCATTTCAATATAGCACAACAAATTTAAAATTGTGATTAACTGTAAGGATGCTCATTTAGGAATGAGAATGAATATTTACATTGCTAAAACTGCACTGGCAGAATACCTATTCTTATTTCAATCCAGAATGGTTTAAAACTCTTTCTAATATCAGAGCTAATATGCACAACTATTGTATAAGCACAGAGAAAGGTGCAAATTCCTTAAGACCTACTGATAGATGTAGTGTGTAGTGTGTGTGCTATGCCTGTTCTGAACATTGTTTTCAATTTTGAATCTGAAGTGCTGCATAACCCCAATCTAGAGTAATTACCACCTTTATGTTTGCTAACAATGCATATAATACCAGCCAAAAATAGTTTTTCTGGGGTTCACCCAAGTCATTGCAATAATTTTCCCTCTAGAAACTCAGTTTGTCAGGTGGTCTCATGGGAAAGTCAAGGACAAGACTTGGGTGAGTAGCTTTTATTGCAGATACAAAATAGCCTGTAGTAACAATGAATATTGACTTCTACAGAGTCAAGAAATATTCAGCTAAGAATATAGCTGTATAGATATATGTAAGCCCTGGGGTTTAAATTCTTTCATCGTAAAGATGTCTTGCAACCTGTTTTGCAGGCTTAACTGTTTATGATACTTTATACAATGGGCTTGCCTGTTCCCAGTATCTTTGTTTTCCATCTTGGTTCAGTCCTTCATGTTTCTTATAGTTTGTTAAGTTGTGTTAGTATTTTTCTGGTATGACAACTTATGCCTTAAACCATGTTCAAATTCTCCTGTCCCATTCCCTCCCCCAATCTTTTTTCATCTAGGAAATACTTTCATACTTTGTTATTCAGTATCCATAAAAATGTTCACACTCTTTGGCCTGTTTTAGATGTATTTATTTATTTTTTAGGTAAGGAGTCCTTGATAACCTCTGAGCTTGGTTGTTTGCTTGCAAATGTTTCATTACTAGGTAACATCATCAGCGCTGCTGAGTTTGCTCCCTGTTTACATACAATAAGTTGCCCTGCCAGTGTAGAGGGAGTATGATTTTCTTCTTGATAGTGCCTTAATTAATGTATAAGCACAAACACTTAGTAATAGCACTTACACTTATATACTATTTCATAGTGCTTTACAGTCCTCTCTAAATGGTTTACAGAATCAACATATTGCCACCAATAATCTGGATCTTCATTTTACTGATCTTGGAAGGATGGAAGGCTGAGCCAACCTTGAGCCTGTCAGCATCAAACTGTTGGCAGTTGGCAGAATTAGCCTGTAGTACTGCATTTTAACCACTGTGCCACTACGGCTCATACGAAAGTACACAAAAGTATTGTTTTCTGCTTGATTGTTTGTCTGGTGTTTTTCCCTGCTTAGTTGGGTGTTAGTTGCTGGATGAGATGTGCGCTGGTCTTTTTGTTGTATTAGCTTTTTTATTGCTTCTTTTGAATTATGAATCAATGTGCTCATCACTACATGTCAGTTGATGGTTGATTTGCTTGAATGCCAAGGTTCCAGGAGTTTCCCTAGCAGATATTATTATTATGTATTTATTTATTTAGCTTTGTCCAGGATGCTCAGTTTAAGTTGAAGCTATGGTTGAGTCTCTATGTGTTGTGAGGTTAAGGGGTTTTCATAATGTCTTCATAGATGTGCTCTGCTAGTCTTCTGCCTTTTTGTTCTACATAGCAGCTGTTAAAATCCTTACACTACGATATAGATGACTCCTATTTTTTCATCTTGGGCTACTTGGTTTTTAGTTTTACTTACAATGTTTTAGAGAGCTTTATTTAGTTTGTCTGCTAATGATGGTGATGCTTTGTGGTTGTAATAGTCTGTTGGTAGTTTCTGAGATGTTTTTGACATACAGTAGTACTATTCTTTTCATTTTTTCCCACCTTCCCATTTTTTCTGTAAAGCTTTTTTCATTTTCCCAAGTTTTAGTTTTCTCTATGTCAGATGAGTTTTCCCTTAAATTAAGTTTGTAATTAGTTTTTACTAAACAGAACCAGTTTACTTAATAAAATATGGGTAGCACCCATCACTGACCATTGAAAGTGTGTCTAGTCTAACAATTCCAAAGCTTTTTCTTACCTACTATATACTGATGTTCATTCAATCTCAGGTAACAATGAAGAAAGTAAGCAAAGAAAGAGGAGGACAACAAAAGAGGATACTATTATTAGTAACAACTCAAATACTTGTTTTGTTGCTTCATATTGTGAATGTTTGGACATACACTCTAGAATCGCACTACAACCATGTAAAATTTAACCTGAAAAACAAAGGTTACAGTAAGTAAGGGGGTGTTTAATTAATTGTTTGGAAATAAAAAGAATGCATATGCAAAATTGATATATCTACATTTTGTGATAGGTTTCATAAGGCACCTAAATTTATGTAAATTTCAGATTACTTACATTCTAATATTAACATTTCTAAAGATAATTATATTTTGTGGTATTGACTACTTCTATTAAATTGACTTATGGAGCTTCTCCAGGCTGCTTGGTCAATTGCCAAACCAAAACAGTAATCGTTTTTTGAGGGCAGAAATCAATAATGTCTGTTTTACCTCTTTCCATCACAAATTAGATTTCCCTGTATGTTTTCTTGCTCTGAAAATGGCCTCTCGCATATTCTTGTTACTCTGGACTGGAACACTTTTTTTCATTACAAGTTAATGCTAGTAGTTCCTCCGCTGCTTTACTGAAGAAGGAATTTACCCTCAAAAGCACCAATGTTTTATCTTTTATTGTACTATTTTACTGGTCAAGATAGAAGGATTTTACCCCAACTTCAAAATAGCCCATGTGAACAGTGAATGGCTTTATTGCTTAAATACTGAAAAGAAGCAATGCAAGGTCAGTCAAGCACAGTCTTGGATCTATCTCAATGAATCAAAATATGTTTGGAAGAAGAATGAGCCACATATGGCCTATTAGATAGTAGTTTAGACAGCAATATCTATCATTCCTCTCTGATGCCCAAGCTTGCCTAGACTATTGAAATTAGAGTCATATCTTGCCAGCATTTAGTTAGGACCTTGGAAGCAAGGATTTACTTTGTTAATAAAACTGAGATTCTAGCAATAGTCTGCAGATAGATTCTAGTACAGGATGTGTCACACACTGGCCATGCCCATCTCCAGTTTAGTGAAGGGGGGGAAAGTCACAATATATCACATGACAACACTGTGATGACTCAAATTTGACACCCCTCTTCTAGTAGATTTGCCAGTGCTGAATACTGAAAGTGGTTCTTTAAATTCCTGTGGCCATTTCTTCAGTTTCCGGCATAACTAAGAAACAGGCAAAATAACATAAGAGTTGAGAAGGAAAGCAAAAGTAAAACAAAGCAATGAAGCAGGCAAAAAGATGATGCAAAATGAACAAGACTGCCTCACACACAAAGGGATCTTAATTTTTTCTTATGAAGATATTTCTGTAGTCTGTAAATCTATATTGAGGAATATAAGGTAGTAAATCTATATTGAGGAATATAATGTAGTATGAAAACAGAAGAAATCTCTACTTTAAATAGGAGTATACTACTACTATACTATACTATACTATACTATACTATACTATACTATACTATCGGGGTGAGTTCTAAAATTTAGAGCTTATTTTGTGGGTGTGGCTTGGAGGTCATGTGACCGGGTGGCTATGGCTATGTGTATAGGGATTAGTCAGAGAGCTGAAAAAAGTCATTTCTGACAGGTCCTCGCAGTTATGACTGGTCTTCACACTTACGACCATTCTCACATTTATGCCTGTGCAGCATTCTTAACAACCATGTCACTCATTTCACAACTGCTTCTCTTCACCATGGTGATAAGATAGGGCAAAAAAACGTAAAATGTGAGGAGAGTCGTAAGTTTGAGGATGGTCAAAAGTGCGAGGACCAGTCAAAAATAACTTTTTCAGCAGTCTGAGTAGTCCATATGCACAAAAGGACTGGTGCATATGGACTACCCAGAGGGCTGAAAAAAGTGATTTCTGACAGGTCCTCGCATTTTTGATCAGTCTTCGCACTTATGACTGGTCATCATTTATGCCCATTGCAGCATTCTTAATAACGGTGTCACTCATTTCACAACTGCTTTTCTTCACTATGGTGACAAGATAGGGCAAAAACATAAAATGTGAAGACAGTTGTAAGTTCGAGGACTGGTCAAAAGTGCGAGGACCAGTTAAAAATAACTTTTTCAGCTCTCTAAGTAGTCCATATGCATAAAAGGATACAGCAATAAAGAGGGAAGAAGGAAGAGAAGGGAAATTAGAGAAGGAGTGAGAGTAAGAGAGGGAGTAAGAGAGGAGGAGAAGGAGAAAGGAAGAGGAAGTAGGGAGGAGAAGAAGAAGGGGGAGAGAAAGGAAGAAGGAAAGGAAAGAGAGAGGTGGTATGTTTGAGGAGAAAGATTGCTGTACAATAAAAAAAGATGAAAAGGAAGAAAGCCAACCCCAAACAAATATAAAGATATTAAGATAAAGAATGAATTGTTAAACTTTAAAGAATAAAAGAGAACAAATATGAATAAATAGCAATAATTAGAAACACACATACAAACATACTATGTATTTTCTTTGAACAGAGTATTTGGCCGGTTCACAAATTTAAACAGTGTTTAGTCATTTCAATTAAATTTACAATTTCTATAGTTCCTTTTTGCCATATTTATTCCTCATCTATTTTTTTTAAAAAACCAATATTACCCTTCATCTTCATCTCTAATCTTAATCAAATTCAATTTTTCCCTTCTATTCTATATTATACCCCTTCCCATTGTCATCTATTTTTATATCCATCCTCACATTGGTTAATTATGTAATATTACAGTTGTTTAATAAAAATTCAACATTTTAATATAAATCAATTAGTTATATAACTATCTTTTTTGTATATTAATCAATATGAACATGAATATTCCAATTATTTCCATGCAATCAAATTTCTTACAAATCAATTAATTATATTTACCAATAATAATAAACTAAATAATTTCCCCCATATATTCTTCCAAACCACAACTTAACCATTTCTGCTTTCAACACAATATACAATTAATAGTATCTCAATTATTACAATTCCCTAGTTAAATAGAGCTTTTTTTCTTTTGTGTTTTAAAATCTTGAACTCTTCTCTTTTGCCCTAAATTTCTCATTGTTTGCAGTTTTGCACCTACCTTTTTTGGTGAGGAAAAAGAAAAAGAAATCTCTCTCTGGCTCATTTTGTCATGTTGCAGCAAAGACCCTGCTTTACTTTCAGTTTCGCTTTTAAGAATAGCTAGGGGGGGTCGGACTGCTACAGCTCTCTTTGCAGCTACAGAGCCCTGAGCAAAACAATTGAGAGCAAATCAGCTGAGAGTCAGGACGGTGATCTAATCAACTTGTGGTAATTAACCTGAAGCTGAAAGGGGCTGTTTTTTTCTATTTTTGCAGGCACCAGTCTACTCATTTGTTTTCTTTTAACACTGATCAGCTGTAGGGCGGCCCTTATCAAATAAATTTGATTTATATGTCGCCCTTCTCCGGAGACTCAGGGCAGCTTACAATGCGTTAAGCAATAGCCTTCATACTTTTGTATATCTATACAAAGTCAGCTTATTGCCCCCACAAACTGGGTCCTCAATTTACCTACCTTAGAAAGGATGGAAGGCTGAGTCAACCTTGAGCTTGAGCTAGAGGTTTTTTCCCTCTAGCCATCAGCTGAGACTCAGGAAGCAGCAATAGATTGGGAGTGGGCAGGGTAAGTGAATGGCAACCGGGCCGGGAACCGGTTCAGGGGCATGGCCAGCCAATCTTATTACCGGTTCTCCAAACTATTAATTTTTTTTACTACCGGTTCTTGCAATCCGGTGCAAACCGGGAGCAACCCACCTCTCTATACGATGCTATGCTATGCTATGCTATGCTATGCTATGCTATGCTATGCTATGCTATGCTATGCTATGCTATGCTATGCTATGCTGTATATACTTCTAGAGTATATTATAGTAACTGTAGTATAGTGAGGAAGTCTTGGAGTATAGATAGGTTTCAGGGCCATTTGTGACTTTGGAGCTGGGTTATTCAACTTGACTCCAAAATGGCATGAATGAATCTTCTTCAAGCCTTTGTGAACCTTTGATTCAGGAGCATCACAGCAACTATTTTAGTAAAAAATAAAAAAGGTATTTTAAATAAATTAAAATAAAGAATTGCTCTATCAATTATTGAATTACATTGTCTTCATGAGAGTGTTCATCTTTTTGTTGAGCCAGCTTGCTATAGAAGATGGCCAAGGTGTGTAGGAAATAATTTAGATAACCAGAATGGGCTGGAGTTTTGTTTTATTTTCAATCTTTTCTCAGAACTATTCTCAGACCACAAAATCAGCTTCAGATCCCCACTGAAAAGTAGGGGCTGTGATGATAATTAGCTCTCTAACTACTGACATGATGTGAAGATGAAAGAACTCCTTGTTATTTGTGCTAAATGCAGCTTTGCCAGCTCTTTCATTTTGCTGTAGCATTTAATCACCTTGCCTGAAGGATTGTGTCAATCATGGGATGTTATTTTTTTCTTCTTCTCTGACTCTTCATCTGCCGGTGTGAAAAACATCTGCTCTAAATGGTTTTCCAAAGAAACACAACAGAGCTCGCTGTAACCAAATACTTATATAACATATCACTCATTTTATTAATACAATTTATTTCTAATCTAGCTTTTACCTAGCTGTTGCTTCCAGCAATTCTTATGGGAAATCAGAATATAGGAAATCAATTTCTGATTATTATTTTTTTACAAGAAAACACAATCAGGACAGAGCAGATATTTTCCTGAAAAATTTGAGATACCCACTTCCTATAATCTATAATATTTAAAATGGAGAGGACAGGAGGGGAGGGGAACAATTCTAGGAACCAGGAAACAGTGAGTTCTAGTCTTGCCTTAGGTATGAAGGGCGGTATGAAGATAGGGTGACATTGGGCCACTCACTCTCTCTGAGCTCACAGGATTGTTATTACAGGCAAAATAGGAGAAAGGAGTATTAGGTATGTTCACCACCTTTTATATATAAATATAAATATAATATATAACTATAATTATAAAAATAATAAAAACAGGATAAAAATATTTTTAAAAATTAAAAAGTTGAACAATATTGATGATTCCAAGGGATAGTTCAGAGATGGGAGTATTTGTGGAATGGTCCTTCCTTCCTTCCTTCCTTCCTTCCTTCCTTCCTTCCTTCCTTCCTTCCTCCCTCCTTCCCTCCCTCCCTCCCTCCCTCCTTCCCTTCTTCCTTTCCCCCTCCCTCTTTAGATTGCTTGATGCACTTTTACCAATGTACAGGTGCAATTTGCAACAAATTTGGACCAGAGATTTATTTAGTCATTTGATTTGATGTTTATGGCCTTTCATTCCCCACATCAAGTCTGGGCACTTAAAACCACATAAAATACAATGTAAAAAGAAGCAAAAATATATAAAACCTAAATTGGCAACTGAAGATAAAATCCAATCAGCTATAAAATGATTCAGCAAAGAGTGCAATTGGCACATAGTACAAAGTTGTGCAAAAGTCTTCCAGGTGATGACTGTCACTTGTTCCTGTAAAAGGAACTGCAAGACCAGGAGGTCCCTGAAATTGCAATCCAGTTCTGTTTAGGTTAATGCACTGATTAATGCATTATGCATCATAATGATGGGAAATTACTGCATCCAAGAGATCCTAAACCCAAAGTTATTCAGTCTTGCTAGAAGACGCTTTTTCCTATGCAGACCCCCAGCTTCCAGAAACAAACAGAAACTCCACAGCATTACTTGGTCAATCGGTGGAAATGGTGAAGATGAATATCAGCATTCTGATAATACTTCATTCTATGCTATTAACGGGACGCTGTGACTCAGTGGCTAAGATGCTGAGCTTGTCGATTGAAAGGTTGGCAGTTCAGTGGTTCGAATCCCTAGTGTAACATAATGGGATAAGCTCCTGCGAACCTAGCAGTTTGAAAGCAGGTAAAAAAAGCAAGTAGAAAAATAGGGACCATCTTTGATGGGAAATTAACAGCGTTCTGTGTGCCTTTGGTGTTTAGTCATGCCGGCCACATGACAACGGAGATGTCTTCGGACAGTGCTGGCTATTCAGCTTTGAAACAGAGATGAGTAACATCCCCTAGAGTCAAGAATGACTAGCACATATGTTTATCTTTACCTTTATACTTTTCAATTACCTCAACCAACAGTTTCATATAGTTGTTATATAGGATTTGGGAAAGCAAGGAGCCTGAAAGATCCTAAGAAAACTGGGGTGAGGCTTAGATCTATCTCCCCCATCAACGCCAAATGGAACTGAGTGAGAGGAAGAAGAAATAGCCCCCACTCCTAACTTCTGAAGCCAATCCAAGAGGATATCAGATTCTTGATCTTTTGATGTCTTGATCTTTTCAAGACATTTAAAAACAATGTGTGAAAGAGAGTAATGAGAGATATTGGATGTATAGAACTCCTAAACATGCAAACAATCAAACTATCTAGTGCACTGTAACCACTATTAAACATGTGTTAACTATATCTCCCAAAGGTACAACCACATTATAAGCCTTAGAAATGTTGGAAAATTCATATCAGACTATTTATCAATTTCAACTTTGTTGCCAACACTGATTGGCAGAAGTTCTCCTGGAATATATTTCAACCCAGAATGCCTTAGTGGAAAACCTGTATTCCAATAGTAAGACTTATTCACTTTCTCCATCATAAGACTCTGTGTGTGTGTGTGTGTGTGTGTGTGTGTGTGTGTGTGTGTCTACCCATCTTCTTGCCATATATGCTTATTGTTGCACACAAAAGTTTAGGCATTCCTAGCCAATGTATATATTGTATTATTTTATTTATTTATTTTATTTATTTACAAATATTTATATGCCGCCCTTCTCCCAAGGACTCAGGGCAGCGAACACAGGTTAAAAAACATACAATAATAAGGAAATCCTAATTAAAACCAATTAAAACAAAGACAAAAATAATAAAATAATAAAAATAATAAAATAATTTTATTTTTCAATCTGTAACATAAATAATGACTGTGCATTCAAATTTACAAAAAAGTATTATTATTATTATTATTTATTGGATTTCTATACCGCCCTTCTCCCAAAGGACTCAGGATGGTGAACAGATTAAGATACATATAAATATATTTTCTAAACAGTAAATAATAAATTAAGTCAACTTGGTGTATCTACTAAGACCTTGGCATAGAATTTTGATGTTTATGCTAGCCCTGCTTGTTGAAATAGAAAGGTCTTCAAGGCACGTTGGAAAGTGCGAAGATCTGGGATTATTCGTATTCCAGGTGGTATTTTGTTCCAAAGCGTAGGTGCCCCCACAGAGAAGGCCCTCTCCCTTGCAACCACCAGACGACATTGTTTTAATGATGGTACCATGAGTAGGCCTACTCTGTGAGAGCGTATTGGTTGGTGGGAGGTTATCGGTTGCAGCAGGTGGTCTCGTAAGTACTCAGGTCCTAAGCCATGGAGCACTTTAAAGGTAAGAACCAACACCTTGAAGCGCACTCGGAAGGCCACTGGAAGCCAGTGCAGCTCGCGTAGAAGAGGTGTTACATGCGAGCACCATGTTGCTCCCATAATTACTCGCGCAGCTGCATTCTGGACCAGTTGGAGCTTCTGGGTGCACTTCAAGGGGAGCCCCATGTAGAGAGCATTGCAGTAGTCAAGTCGGGAAATGACGAGGGCTTGAGTGACTGTGTGTAATGAGTCCCGGTCTAGAAAGGGACGCAATTGGTGAATCAGGCGAACCTGATAGAAAGCTCCTCTGGCCACGGCTGTTATATGATCTTCTAAAGACAGTCGTGCATCCAGGAGGATGCCTAAATTGTGAGCTTTCTCTGTGGGGGTCAATGACTCATCCCCAATAGTTAGTGATGGGACTAACTGGCTGTACCGGGACGCCAGTAGCCACAGCCACTCAGTCTTGGAAGGGTTGAGTCGGAGCCTGTTTCTCCCCATCCAGACCCGTACGGCCTCAAGGCACCGGGACATCACTTCAAGGGCATCATTGGGGTGGTTTGTGGTGGAGATGTACAGCTGAGTGTCATCAGCGTACAGATGACATCGCACCCCAAAACCACGGATGATCTCCCCCAACGGCTTCACATAAATGTTGAACAGGAGAGGCGAGAGGACCGACCCCTGTGGCACCCCGCAAGTAAGGGGCCTCAAGGTCGATCTCTGTCCACCTGTCAACACTGACTGCGACCTGTCAGAGAGGTAGGACGAGAACCATCGTAATACGGTGCCTCCCATTCCCAGCTCCTCCAACCGGTGCAGCATGATACCATGATCAATGGTATCAAAAGCCGCTGAGAGATCTAATAGGACCAGGATAGAGGAACATCCCTTATCCCGAGCCCTCCAGAGATCATCAACCAATGCGACCAATGCTGTTTCTGTGCTGTATCCAGGCCTGAAGCCGGACTGGAATGAGTCTAGATAGACAGCTTCATCCAGGTACTGTGGGAGCTGTCGTGCCACCACACTTTCAACAACCTTTGCTAAAAAGCGAAGGTTGGAGACTGGATGGTAGTTTGCTAAAACAGCCGGATCCAGAGATGGCTTCTTAAGGAGAGGTCTCACCACCGCCTCTTTCAAGGCGGGAGGTAAGAATCCCTCGCTCAGAGAAGCATTAATAATTCTCTGGAGCCAGCTACGTGTAACCTCCCGGGTAGTCAGCACTAGCCAGGAAGGGCACGGGTCCAATAAACATGTGGTCGCATTCAGCTTCCCCAGTAACCTGTCCACGTCCTCAGGAGTCGCAGTATCAAACTCATCCCAGATAATGTTCTCAAGATCTGCCCTCATCATTTCATCTGAATTAACCCAGTTAGAGTCCAAGCCTTCCCAAATCTGAGCGATTTTATCATGCAGATATTGTGCAAAATCCTCAGCTCGTCCTTGCAGAGGATCTTCCCGGGCTCTCAGCTGGAGTAGAGAGCGGGTAACCCTAAACAAGGCGGCTGGGCGATTATCTGCCGATGCAATAAGAGCGGAAAAATAGTTACATTTTGCCGCTTTTATCGCCACTAAGTAGGTCTTAATGTAAGATCTCACTAGTGTTTGGTCGGATTCAGAATGGCTGGTCCTCCACCTGCTCTCTAGGCGTCTTTTCCAGCGTTTCATCCCCCTCAGCTCATCAGAGAACCAAGGAGCTGGGTAGGTTCGACGCCGAGTCAGAGGCCGCAAAGGCACGACCCGGTCTAAAGCACCAGCGGCCATCCTATCCCAGGACGCCACTAGGTCATGTGCCAGTGGTCCCAGTGGTGAAATCTGAACCAGTTTGTTACCGGTTTGCTGGCTGCGCACTGCATGAACACATGCACAGTTCACACCAAATGCACGTTGTGCGCACATGCATAATACACACCAAAAGGAGGCTTGGGAAGATAAGTAGAACAGCAAGAGGGGGAATCAGCTGTGGCGCACTATCTTGGGGACCTTTTTATTAACTTTTTAAAAGCATTTTTTACTACTGGTTCAGGTGAATAGGTAGTAAAAAATGCTTTAAAAAAGTAAAAAAAAAGGCTCGAATGATCATAGCTATACCACGTGATCGTCCAAGCCTTTTTTTTTACTTTTTTAAAGCATTTTTTTACTACCTATTCACCTGAACCGGTAGTAAAAAAATGCTTTAAAAGTTTTTTAAAAAAAGTTCTGACGATCAGCTGAGTGACGCGCGATCATCAGAACTTTTTTCTTCACTTTTTAAGTAAAAAACTTTTTAAAGCATTTAAATGCTTTAAAAATGCTTTAAAAATAAAGAAAAATTTTCTGACATTTGCACGTTGCTCAGCTGATCATGGGAATTTTTTTTTTTACATTTTTTTACTACCGGTTCAGGAACCAGTAGAATTTTTTACTACTGATTCGGGTGAACTGGCCCAAACTGGTGGCATTTCATCCCTGGTATGTGCCATACAGAAATTGTAACCGTTTCTGTTCACTTAGCGTCTTGTTGAGTTTGACCAGCATTTTCTAAGCTTGTGCTGCAAACATATCTGAAATGTGTGAAGTCTCTGAAGTGGCCACTGAGGAAAAGAAAGAAGCCTTTTCTTCTTTCTACTGCTCCCAGGTTTATACCTGTCAGCTTCAGAAAGGGTTTAGGGGGTGAGAAGATGTAGCAAGGCATTCTGGGAACCAAATAGGACAAAGAAAATAAACAGGCTGAGATAGAAGCAAAAGGTAACTGTGTTGTACCAGCTGAGATATGGATCTGAGCTGAAGGGAAAGAGGGGAAACTTTAAAACCTCTTCTGCTTTTGATGGGAAGTTTTTTTTTAATCCCAAAAATTTGTTCTAAAGTTATAGTATATGTAAAGAAATTTTACCAAGCTTGATTACATGAAATTTAATTTCAATATAGAAGGTAAATGGGTTAATTTTACAAGTAGTCCTCAGTTTATGACCACAATTGGGAATTGAACTTCTGTTGCTAAGTGAGTTTTGTTTGATTTTACAACCTTTTTTGCCAGAGTTGTTAAGTGAATCTGGCTTTCTCCATTTACTTTGTTAGTTAGAATGCCAAGGACATTCACATGACCCCAGGATGCTGCAATCATCATAAATATTTTCTGGTTGCCAAGGACCCAAATGATCATGGACTCTGCAACGGTTTTAAGTGGGGACCATTCAAAAGCCACTTTTTTTTTAGCATTGTTGTAACTTCAAACAGGCATTAAATGAATGGTTGTAAGTCATGGATTTTCTGTACACCTAAAAAATCCCTTGAGTTCTGCCTAAATTCATCTTCTCAAGTGTTTTCCAATATAATGCTTTACAGTTCTATTGGAATACAATTCTGCCCATTCTTAATCTAAGAATGGACAGAATTGTAATCCAAGATATGTTCTAACAAATCTTTCCTGTGACATCAGCAGAAAGATGGGATAATTCTTCTATTAGAACTTTATTCAGTTGTCACAAGACCACTGATTGAATTAGAAATTTAGTTTATCTGATAATATTTCAATATTTAAGAATTTAAACACAGATTATGAACATATACAGAGATTACTTCCACTTTTAATTGTCATTGCTAGAGAAACCAAGCAAGGTTACCATGCATTTCTCAACAATACAACTTATGTCGTAATTCATGTGGAAAAAGTGACCATTTCAGACTGATTTAGACAGCGATCACTTTTTTCATAATTTCAAGTTGGAGAGGAGTTTTATAAAACAGGAAAGGGATGAAGAAGGTTCCAGATTTTGTTCTTTCCAGATGTTGCTGAACAACAGCAATCTTAACCAGCATGGTTTTTGTTGGATAGTATAGTTCATAAACATTTGAAGGATGAAAACTATCAGAGGCACAATGGTATTCATGTAGTAGTCCTGTGGACCCACTTGATCCCCTAAGGCAGTGATGGCTAACCTTTTTGCCATCGCGTGCCAAAAGTGGGGTGAGTGTGGGAGGTCATGGGTGTGTGTGCCCACATCCATAATTCAATGTGCCCCGCCCTCCCGCACACATGACCCCACCACACGTACCCCTGCTTTTTGCACATGATGACCCAGTGGGCCCGGTAGGTTCAATTTCCCCCCTCCCCAGGCTCCAGAGGCTTTCTAGGAGCCTGGAGAAGGCAAAAACAGCTTTTCACATCCCCCTGGAGGACTTCCGGAGGCTGGAAACAGCCAGTTTTCCGACTTCTGGTGGGACCAGAAGGCCTGAAAATCAGTTGCCAGTGCACACATGCATGCTGGAGCTGAGCTAGGGAAACACTCGCGTGCCCACCAATATGGCTCCGCGTGCCACCTGTGGCACCCATGTGATAGGTTCGCCATCATAGCCCTAAGGTCTGGGACAGCCTATAGCTGATCTTAGCTGAATGAACAAGAGTGACTCCTCTAATCTTATCAGAGATACACAGAACTTTGAATCTGATTTTGTCTGAGGAAAATTTCCCAAGGGAGAAAATTGGTACAAATGATCTCACTGAATTCTCTGCACCAAATGAGTCAGGTTATAGGATAGAATCCAGGCCAGAATCAATCCTTGCTAATTTATGGTCAGCACTTGATTGTTGGGTTATACACAATACTTCTTAATAATAAAGAGAGAAAATAGATGTATTAGTACAGCCATTATGCCAATGAGAATAGTGGTAGTACTAAACTGATTATCAGTATCTGCCAAAGCAGTCACAGATGAAGTGCTTTGGGCAAAAGATATATTCAGAAATAGCTTAATACAGATGAATGGCTTTGGAACTAGATCAAATTTGTTGATCTACAAACTACATTAAGATGAGGGAAGTAAAGCTCTAAGTTTACATCTCTTGTTTATGGCAGTTTAATTATGGCATGAATACCCACTGCTTGTAGTCTATGTGACAAACTATATTTGCATGTTTCATGTTAACGTAATTAAATAAATTATCTCTTCATAAACAAATATTATGTCTTATATTCTTGCTTTTGCCACCTATAGTCACAATTAAGATTCAGATTAGTTTGGCTCTGGTTTAGGGAGTTACTAGTACCTTCCATATACATCTGTGATCTGCAATTAGACTGTGGACCATATAACTACAGTTTTGGCTCTTCCATTTTTGGAACACAATACCAGATCTCCTAATTCCTACCAGGTCACAGTTTAACTCTAGCTCTCCATAACTTTCTAGCTTTATGCTAGAGAAGATCAAACAAATTTATTTTTCCCTTCATAAATGATGAAGCCTTTGGAGACAATGTTCCCATGCTCTGGTGTCACACTTCATTTTGTCTGATCCAAATAATGTTGTTGTTAATTTGATTGCATTTAATGAGATCATGAACCACATCCAAAAAATCAGTTTGATTTATATGTGGGCCAAATGCCAAAACTATTTAGAAAACTCAGAATGTTTCTCCTTTGATGGTGTATTAACACTGTAATGGCTAGATGGGCTTCATATGTGAAAGTCACACATGATTTCATTTCCTTGGTAGAAAATATTGCATTACATTACATGTTTCTAGAGTGTGTAAATCTCTCCTTAATTGTTTGGTAGCCTTATTTATGTAACTCTTCGATTTGATTGGTTTGATCAGGTAAATTAATATCAAAAAGAGTGCTAATTCAATCTTGACTTCATTCACACAAACAAATGGCATTCTAGGGTTAAACAGATTAATTAAATTTCAGCCTGTAGTTTGTGTGCTGTAGGCCAGGATTGGGTCCCCTTGTGTATCAGCCTTATTTTATGTAATTCTCCTGCAAGTTGTGGTAGAGTCAGGTGATAATGATGCTACCTATTCAATTATGTCTGTTACTCAGTGATTTTACAGGCCAATTCTCTTCACATTTTCCAATCTTGTACGGCTTCTATCAGTTGTTTTGTGCTCCAACCAACCACTTTGACAGTATCTAACTACCTTGGGGTTTTTTTGGAGATATTGTTTTCTTTTACCACTGACCATTCAGATAACCATTGAAAGTTAACTAATATAGTTGGCAAAAAAATAGAGGAAGTAATTAAAGGAGAAGAAAAAAGCATTCTAAAGTGGATAAATTTTAGGTGGAAAGTACAAATGGAAATTGATTAAGAAAGAGAAGGAAAGCCTTCCCATGTCTCTATCTTTCAGTGAAAGAAGTATGAAAATAGCAACATATCTGAAGGAGTGTAAAAGAGGAGAAAGAATGGGAAGTTGTTATCAAATATCATTTTTATATAATCCCTACAAATTATTTCCAAAGAGATTGAATTAATCCATACCAATTTCAATGGGGCCATATTAAAGTACTTTATTTGTGAAATCTATCCTTAATTTTGTTTTTCTTCAACATTAATAAGAAGACCAAGAGTGATTGTCCTAAATATGTTGATTGCCAAACAAAAAATGGCATACATTTGTCTAGGACAAGTCATCCAGTACGAATTATGAATTACTGATTAGGATTGGTAATTTTGTATAGAAATTGAAGTCTAAATTATCTGAAGGAGATTAAGAACAGAGACGTTGTTTTCCGAAATATCTACAGTATATGTTGGGGATATATATTCCTTAAACCAGAAGCTATACATCAAAGAATATATGGCAATCATTCATCAAAAACAGTGAAACTTTAAGAAAAAGCACATCTGGATGCATTTGATTGTTTCTGGATCCTTATGAAAACTTTATGAATCATGTTACAGATTCTTAGAGGATATAATTAGGACCTGTCAGAATTTAGTGTTCAGTTTAATTTCCATGAGAGTCAGTGATTTTTGCTTCCCCTTTCCAGCCATCCCAGTATTTTTTTTTAAGCTGAATCTCATCCAAGCATTCTACGTTTTTAATCAAATTCATTCCAAATCATAAATTTCTCCTCAGCAACTTTGTCCAGGTTGTGCAATGAAAATGGGAAAAACTTCTGGTAGGGATTGAAACCCAAAGGGGTAATCATAAATGGATTTAAAGTAATGAAGACTTATCCCCTTCACAAAATAGGAATGGAATTTTTATTCTTACTTTTTCAGTCTTTGAGGAGAGCTGTTTTATAGTTATTTATGCATTCTACAGTCAACACATGAATATAATGAGGAATCCTGAGAGGATTATAACAAGAAACTTGGCAGTAATCTGTATTTCTGCATCTGAAAGACTCTGCTGATTTCATTTTTGAAATAGATATTATCTTAGTTTCAAACCTATAATCCCTAGTGCAGGGCCAAAATTTATACACACACAGACAAACATAAACATGCGTGTATAGATAAAGTGGATAGACATTATGCAAGCACTATGAGTTCAATGAGACTTACTTCAATATCAATAAGTCAGTCATTTTGATTTTATTTTGACAGAATTAAAGTATCCTTATAGGAAAGAAGGATTAGAATTCATATTGTATATTCTCCCACTGCAGCCTGTAATAAAATACGCATTGTAAATTGAAGAACCATATTCTTAATCCTGGTGTAGATCCATAGAAAAGCATTATCTTACCCAAAAACACTATTGTTTCTTTCAGATTTTCACTAGATTTTTTTTTTCTTTTTCTGTTTGCCCAAGCAGTCTTAATGACTATCTGGAAAATATCAGCCTCAGGCATTAACATTTCAGATCATCAGTTCTGAATACACATTGCATATTCTCTCACAAGATCATAGATCACTGTTTCTGCACACCTGTTTCAAAGTTCTCCTTATGTTTGAAAACACCTCAAAAAACAAAATCTGAACTAAGTTTCAGGGATGCAGTGCCTGCAAACACTGACCAACATTCTTCATGTGCTGAACAATACCTCAAAACATTACTGATTCCCTCAACCATTGTTTTTGTTTGAAAAAGGGACATTGATCATATATAAAGAGCTGTCACCAGTTCACTTCAAAGAAGTGTCTGTTTCCTTTTGCTTGGGTAAACAGAAAGAGACTCTTGTAAACAAACACAACTGATTAAGAAGCAGAACTATGGAAACCACAAATCTATATATCATGATTCACCAAGTATTTACATCTCATTAAAATTCTTTGCCAACAAGATCACATAATTCTCCAGCTACTTTGACCTTATAAAACTATACAAGAAAGATAGTTTCACGTATATTTAGGAAAGCTTATTTTCCATTTTTATAAAACCAGACACATCACTAGAAGTTAAAATTGTAAAACCATGTCTGACGTATCATGTGTGCAAATTCATTGAAGAAGGCAATGATGCTAAGAATGGTTAGTGGAATAAGAAGGGACAAGCAAAAACATGATGACTTATTAATATCAAATCTATATAAAATTAAATATCCAATAATTGAAAGAAGCTGTGCTTGACAAGTAGTATGGAGAGCACTTTGCTATAAAATTGCCAAGACTTGGACACAAGCAAATGGTTAAAACAACATTTTCCATTTTGCAAACTTCTTTCCACCACAACTTTGCTACCTTATTCTAGTTGTAGCTCATTATAATTACAGGTGTTTTTCTTTGGTACTGATCCATGTTTTGGAATTATCTAAGTGGAAATTATCTTTTCTCCAACCTCTCTCTTGGTGCTTGCATTCTGAAGGTGCATGGGCATTGATGGTGTGTATACTGTACATTCATGATATAGTTAAATTATTGTATTATCTATTATATTTAGAAAAAAATCATTCGGTAATAGAATGATTCCTTTGTTTAAGTCTAATATTGCTGGTAGACTAAGAAAAGCCCAGGGGAGCAACTGGCAATCAACACACAAACTACTAACAATCCCTTGAGACATTTGCTATATACAGGACCCAGATTTGACTCAAATTGACTGCTGTGTTGAGTCAGACAGTTGCATTATTTGCTGTAATCAATACAAGTTTCATTGAAAAAGTGTAGTTAATACTAGAACACTTTGGAGCATCTATATTGCTACTAACTGTGTAGGCTAACTATACTTTAACTGACTATATACCGACAAAATCTTATTTATATTCTAAGGTGGAGAAAAATATATGAAATGGAGCTTGTCATATAATAAAGCATTACTTGTCTGTATATTGCTCAATTCAATATACAAATCTGTATATTGAATTGAGTAATTACAAATGTTGATAACATCAACAGTATTTACCTACCTGCTGTTGTCATTCAACTAAAACCCTTTGATTGCTTTTTACATTTCTCAAAGCACCCATAGCAAGTGTTTTATTTTGCACAATAGCTCATTAAAATCAACATAATACTCACAGTGCCTAGCAGGTTGGCGGTATCTAACAAGCCTGGAATAATGTCAAAAAGGTAAGGAAAGTTAGACTTTGTGAATACTTGGTTAGGAAACCACCAAAGAATTTTAGGGCAGTACGCCAAACTAAGAAATAAAACAAATGAGCAAAAAAACAAACAAACACCGAAAGCAATATCAAATCACTCCCACATACTTTTGACATTTGTGTTGGATATATGCTTTGCCCTGAACAGGTAGTTTTCAACTTACAACCACAACTTCTAAGTGATGTAGTTGTTAAATGAGTCATGCCCAATATTATAACATTTTTCCCATGACCATTAAGCAAATCACCTTGGTCATTAAATGAATCGTATGGTTACGAAGTGAATCTGGCTTCCCCCATTTTGACTTTGCTTGTCGGAAGTCCCATAGGAAGATTGCAAATGGAGGTCATGTGGCTCTGGGAAACTGCAACAATCATAAATGCATTCCAGTTGCCAATTTTGGTTATGTGAGTATAGAAATACTGCAACAGTCGTAAGTGTGAGGGCTGATTGTAAGTCACCCTTTTTCAGCATCGATGTAACTTTGAACAATCATTAAACAAATGTCATAATATGAATCTTCTTGCATAACATTCTTTCTTGATTTCCTTTCTCATAGGTGAATAGTTCCCTGACATCTACAGAATTTGCTTCAATGTCAGCAAATGTGAGAACATTTCAAATCATTATCAGGAACCTAAAAGTTAATGTTAGGGATTTTTAAAATCAAGGATATAAGAAGAAGCTGGAGAGGGAACAGAAACATTTAATATCTGCCATTTATATAGCATAATTACATAGATACATGTTCTTAAATACCATAAAATTTGTGAACTTTTATAACATAACAAAACTGGCAAGGGAAAAAAAAACCAGACCACTGGAGTCTTTGAGAAACTACTTCCAATGGAACACTTATGTTGATTGGAACTAAAGCTTGGGAAGAAATAGAAGAAAGTTTTAAAAGACTTTTGAAATGTTTAGGATTTGAAATCATGAAGGCATAATGGTATTTTTGCAAAAGTAGCGAAATATGTACTTCCAGTCTAGACTAATCAACAGATCTCCTTCAATTTTTTTTCCTATCTCCTAGGTACAATAGAAAATACCAGTGAGTATACATCACAAGGTATACGCACCCTTGATAATCCTCATTATCACTTTCACCTTCATCACTTTCTGGCTGAGAATTTATTGCAATGTATTAGATACTTGGATTTACTCTTGAAGACCACCTGGAAATTACAACTGGCCCAGAATGTGGCAATTTGTACAGTTCTGAGCTCCCCTCCTGTTACCCATGTTACTCTGCTGTTGTGTGAGCTGCACTAGTTAGCAATTTCTTTCTGAGTGCAATTCAACATGCTGTTTAGTATCCTATATGGCACAGGGCAAGATTATATGAAGCATTGCCTCTCCCTGAGAGTATCTACAATTCCACTAGGCTAGATAAGGAAGGCAGGTCACATCCCTTAAGTGATGCCATTTAGTGGGGTCTAGGAAGATGTTTTTCCATAACAGCCCTGTCCTTGCCTATAGAATAGCCTTCTCCCTAGGATTTGGTAGCTCCCCAGAAAGTATGCAGAGCTGGTTTTTCTCTTATTAAGCACTGAGATAAGGCCATGCTGAATTCTGAGGATTGTATCAGTTAAAGGATTGCAAATGGTGGATCAGGTGCTTGCTCTCTGTGGTTTTTCTTCTTTTGGGTTGAGTTGTTGTAAGCTGCCCAGAATTGTGTTTTATAAAATGGACAGCCATATAAATCTTATAAATATATACTTACATAGATAGATCAAAAAAATCTGATTTAGTGTATCAAAAAGCAATTTATGAGAGCTAGGGTATTTATCCTTAAGTTTCCACACTTAGATATATAATAGTATACAATTGATAGAAGAAAATTTGCAAATTTCAAAAAAAGGATGTACAGTTAATCATTCTAGACTAAAACGTGGAAAATAGAATAGTAATTTGATGACCGGATTTGCACTTATTTGTACTCATCCATCAAATCATAATAAAATTGTTATCCATCAGTAAATACCATCTCAACATTTGTAATGACTAACAACAAATAATAAAAGTCACTGATGTTCTCCATGCGTCTTCATGCAGACCACAATATGGCCCAAACAGCAGCTGTTACAGTAGGAAAACAGTTGTATCTTTCTGGTTTGCAACCATTTCATTCCAGCAAAATACACTTTCTTAAGTGAATTACAGATGACATTAAGGAAACTGAACAGATGTTCTCTTGCCAAATATAGAGATGCAACATAACTGCCTTTCCTAACCTGGACAGGTTTTAGATGAGTGAACTTAAATGTGTAGAATACTTGGCATAGCTTTGTTGATAGAAGTTGAAGTCCAGACATTTAGAGGGCTTTCCTATAGAATCTGCAGAGATTCTGATAGGAATCAGAAGATCAGTAGAAATATATTTGATACAACCGTTTTTCATTTAATATTATGTTAATGTTAATGTTATGAACCTCAGTTTTGCTTTTACTGAAGTAATGCGTACGAATGGCAAAACATGTAATTGTTTATTGCTTGAAATTACTTGTTATAAACAGGGCAAAATGTACCTACCTTTTTCACTGTTTGAACACTTGTTTTCTGGGTAGTTATGTCAAAGATAAAACATTTATTAAAAGGATCACTGTAAAAAAATTCATCTCAGTCTACAATTTTTTCAGTAGATCACAGTTATTAAAATGCTTCTAATGTTATTGAAAAAAGACTATGTAAAAGTATTCAAAGGTTTGTTTTACCATTGTTTTGACAATTGGTGCAGCTTTTAAGTGCTTTTTCAACATTTCTGTATATTGAATGAAACTGATGTTCATTAACTGACTCCAGGATTTTTATTTACTGGCTTATTCACAACTTGATTAATGATTTGAAGCAGTAGCTTTTTGAGTTTAAACAGAAGGGTTAGGAAATGTTATGAAGTGAAATTTTACCTGAGTTTCCTTGGATTATCAACAGAGAAATATTTTGAGAATGAGGTTTAGAATAGGCTACAACACTAAGAGACAGGGGAATTCTTTTTTTTCTGTTTGTGCACTTTGTTTTTATGAATAGGGAATAATCAGTAATTACCTAGATAAGTTTACAAGAGCAAAAATAAATAATAAAATGTAACAGCAGGTGGACAAAACCATTAAAATGAACAGAAGAAAAATGATCTAATATTTGTCAAGCACATATTTCAAAACAGAATTGCATGCCAAGTTTCCAATGGGGATAAGAAAGATGCATGTACGGCCCCAGTCTTCACATTGGAAAATGAAAGGTCTTTAAAACTGTCTTTGCAGATAAATTGTAAGAACAGGTACTCATGGGAGGTGAAGAAGGGACAAGAAAGTGAAAGGAGTAAAGTCAGGAAGAGGTCACCGGTGTTTTTCTAAAGTAAGATTCAAGATTTGCCAATTTAAGTACTGGCAAAATATTAAAACAAGACCATCTTAAAACAAAATTATTGAAATAAAATACTGGATAGCAAGCTAGATAAACACTTAGTAGGGGTTTTTGTTTGTTGGTTTTTATTTTGTTTCTGTTTTTACAATGAACGGATACCTATTCTGAAGTAATGCACATGAAGATTCAAAGGAAGTTCTTCCATAAGACTGTTAGGTTCAGGGCCTAGGCTTATTTAGCTGACTCAGCAGGCCTGGACTCAAATAAGTAATTAAACCTAAAGTAGCCAACCCATCTGGCTTTTAGCAAATTACTTTCTCAGCCTTTGCTTAACCTATTTCACAGGCTTGCTATCACCAAAAATGCCTCCCTGGAGGAAGAGGGGAATAGAAATGTAAACATAAATAAATAAAGATGTATAAACTGTTTTCTGTGAAATCAGTTCATGTAAATATTTTGAAGGCCTCTATTTCACTTGAATTGCTGATAATGTAGGATTGTCAAATTGGTGGTTCTTTGTTATAATTACATTGTGGGAAGAAAGGCATTTAAAAAAAAATAGAATTAGTTTAGAACCAGAATTTGCCAAGAGGCAAGAAAGGTCGATGAACATGCGTGAGAACAAATATTTCATTATGATACAATGCTGAATAGACAAGTGAAATTGCCAAACAGGATGCACGCAATACAGGCCTGGAAAGGTATCAGGACATGTGTATGAAGATACCTTTTGTACTTGCTTGTTTTGTTTTTTTCTTCACGTGACACACTAGCCACTCAAACAGGAAAGACAGAGAGTGAGTAACAGTAGGACAAACTACGCATCATCTACTTTCTTAGATATTCTGGATTATATCACATTTATTTTTGTAGCTGTAAGGCAAAGAAGCTTACTAATGACAGAGCTATGGAACATTAACTATATTAGACATTTGTAAATCTCTATTCTGGTAGTTCTAGAACCCCAAGGAACTGAAAGTAGAGCAAATGAGTTTCCTTCATAGAAATTTATGGGGTAAAAATAGAACATTCCTAATTTTATTTATTTTCATTTTAAATTTATGTGATCATCAGTGGTTCACTTCTGTGTATACTTATTTAGGAATCATGCCAAGAGTGTAGAGGGTTTTCTTTTGCATAAATAGGCATGGGATTGTTCCAGCCTACCTGGAATAGAGAAAAGTGACTTTAATCCTAAAAAAGGGGTTGGAGCAAGAGACTCTGCTGTCTACTCATTTCCACTTGTCCTCTAGTTAATGCTTAAGATGAAAAGTAGGACTGCCAATAGTCCAAATTTTTATTTATATTGTGAATATGAAAAAAAAAAAAAGAATGGGTTTCTGTAACATTATGCCTCAGTAAACAAACTAAGATGGAACTGGGACCCAACTTAGGGATAGGTGGACAGGAGGTCAGGCAGAGGGATGAAAACGCCAGAGACCAGTGTGCAAAGGACTGGTGGGCCAGAAATAGATTTTCTTTTTAAATCAAAGAATTTAGGGGTTTAATAGAAAACAGTGGTCAAGAAGGAAGCCGACTAATCACATTTAGCATAGGAAAATTAGGAATTCCTTCCCTCTGGGAAGAAAGAAGACTAGATATAAGGAAGCAGGACTTTTCCATGGCTACCCTAGTGTCTGCAATAGCTTGTAACCCAACCCTGGGTGTTTCCCTTATCCTTGCTTTCAGGAAAATGATTCTTTTGTCATTCCTCTGCAGCTTAAGCTTTTTCTTTCTAGTTTTAGATCTTTTAACCTACAATTGCTATTATTGTTGTAGATATGGTATTTTTACT
The DNA here is from genome assembly GCA_030761175.1 of Masticophis lateralis. NCBI lineage: Eukaryota > Metazoa > Chordata > Lepidosauria > Squamata > Colubridae > Masticophis > Masticophis lateralis. Next base: position 232,619,373 of record JAUDYJ010000002.1, read on the forward strand.
ATTTTTTTTATTTGACTTTTTTTTTCTTTTTCTCTTCTCACATTTTAAGTCACTTTGGGAAGGGAGGAAAGGAGGGAAGGAATCTGCTGAATTCAAATTGTCTTTAAGACAAAAACATATAATAATCAAGCTGGAAGATCAGCTAACTCTGTTTAGAAACGTGTATGATGAGATTTTCCAATATGTCCAACATATTGAGGTTTCAGAATCCTCAAATAGCAGCAGGATCATCATAGAGCCTCTCTGAGAAGCCATAATGCTCATGATTCAGAGAAGATGCTAGTTTCCAGACACCTTAGTTGAAGATCCTGTCACATATTATCTTATAGTGAATATTTTAGTATATATTGTCTGTTCACCAAAGTAAAATGACAGCTCTATGTGCATCAGAACAAATCTAGAATACTGGTTCTCTAAAGTAAAGAATAAGAATGAATTTTTATATATCAAAGATGATTTAATTTCTTCAGCATAGATGCATTCTTCAATACTGATTGTGGGACAACTGCTCCTAAAAGGCAGTAGACAAACTGGAAAGGCAAAGAACAGGCCAATAATCCACATGTTCCTACTTTTCAGCTGCTGCCATCTAAGGAAACTGACTCACTTGGTAATGGTACAACTCAGTGGTGAAATCCAATTTTTTTTACTACCGGTTCTGTGGGCGTGGCTTGGTAGGCATGGCAGGGGAAGAAAACTGCAAAATCTCCATTCCCACCCCACTCCTGGGGGAAAGATATTGCAAAATCTCCATTCCCACTCCACTCTGGGGCGAGCCAGAGGTAGTATTTGCCAGTTCTCTGAACTACTCAAAATTTCCACTACTGGTTCTTCAGAATCTGTCAGAACCTGCTGGATTTCACCCCTGGTACAACTAAACTATGTTTGCATGTGTTTATGTAGAAGAAAGGACCTTACCAAATGTAAGTCAGAATTAACAACAGAAGTATTCTTTTTTGTTTTTCACTGACAATCCAGCTTTATAAAATATGAGACTTCATCTAAAGTAAATTATATTAAACCAGGCTAACAAAATGAATGATGGCACACCATTGTTTTAGTTTCCTTTTCTTGTTCCTAGTTCCTGAAGCTAAATGACACTACACTGTAGTGTAGTGTCACTGTAGTGACATAAGGTTTGGTCATGGCATTTGTGCTGCATCAGTTGACTCCATCAATTTTTGAAGAGTAACGCAGGTGGGCCATGAGGGTATACCCTGCAGCCAGCATGCTCATTAGGATCCGGATGCTAAGCACAGGCAAAACATTCTTAAAAGATTGTAAAGTGTTCCTGCTTGTCCTCTGGAAATTACTTCCTGAATGGGGAGGTTTTATTGTCATGACTCAGCTACTGTGACAGATGATGGGGTCCACAGGATTTCAGCACTTGCATATATCTGTGCAAATCTACTGACTAATGACATCTCTGTCCCGGAAACATTTAAGACACTTTTCAATTGATTTTCACAAGGGAAGATTTCCTGCCATCACCAACATCATCCCTAAACATCAGTGGAATTCTGTACACCTCAACTCAGACCTGAACCTCACCAATTTCAATGTAGCTTTTTTCAGGATAAAGGAATATAATATTAATGCTAAAGGAAGCAACCCTGAGCTCCCAGAGAAAAGCTGTTGAAAGCCCATGATATCATGAGTTTCTGTCTGGTATAAGAAGTCCTCAATTTACAACCATCATTAAGCCCATAATTATGATCATCAGCCACAGAAGTTGTTAAAGGCTGTACCCATGTGACCACATCTGATTTTACTACTTTTTTGCAGCAGTCATTAAGCAAAGGCAGCAGTTCTTAAATAAATTCATGCCCTGACTCCACCCTGATGCAAAGGATTATGGGGATAATTAAAAGACCCCCCCCCCAAAAAAAGTCAAGGGATGGATGTAACTCCAGGATGCTACAAACTACCATAAATATGAGCTAGTTGCCAAGCATCCAAAATGAGATCATGTGACCACAGAGATGTGTACAGCCATCAGAACTTCAAAATTAGGTTGTAAGTACCTTTTTAGGAGTCCATCATAACTTTAAACAGTCATTAAGTGATTGGTTGTTAAGAGAAGACTACATATAATGGAAAGCAAGAGCCATGGTCAGAGAGGCAGATCTTCAGTTGTAAACCTCTTCAATGTGGAGAAAGCTCTGCTTGCCATTACTGAGCTGCCAGATCAACTCTTCACATGGAAACAACAGGAACATTTATGTTGGGGATAGTCCAAGTTGGCCACGGTATATTGAATATCCAGATTCAAGGCCAACCAAACTAAAAAAGCACATCTGCCTTGTGTTACTAAAAGCCTACTGAAATAAATGGGATAGACTTTTCAAGGAAGACTGTTCAAAGAAGTCTTCAGAGAAGCAATGAGATGCAGACCCATATATCCCATACACATTAATGTGTATGGGATTATTGCAACATGTATCTCCTTCTCCGAACCTTTAAGATAGAAACAAGGAGTATTGTTCTGAATTCTTAGTTCCTCTGAGTAGATATACAGAGAACTTCACTATTAATTACTGATATGTAGACTGAAATAATTCTGTGAGCAGCTGACAAATTGCAACAGTTTAAAGTCAATACATCAAAAGCAGATATGTAACTGAACTCAATTCACATTCAGTTGCAATACTATTTTAAGAATACATTTTTGCTCACATAACAGTCCCATTCTAACTATAGAAAATAAAACTGACCTGTCAAAGAAAACATCAAGCAAACAAATGATGCTTTCAGAAGCTGTAGCCACAGACCAAATAATTTTGAGCAAGTTGTATGTTATAGAACTCTTGGTGAAGTGCAGCTTTTCAAACTCTAAATACATTTCTGCAAACTAGTATTCTTCTAGTCTCCTGGGATTACTTGAATTCCAAAATTCACATCAAGAATGTTCTAGATCAACGGTCACCAACAGGTGGTCCGTGAGAAAATTTTGGTGGTCCGCAGAAAAATTATATGTACTTTTTTTATTGCACTAAATCAGGCATCCTTAAACTACGGCCCCTGGGCCAGATAACGTGCAATGAATGTTCTTGTTGCTGTAGAGAGTCTGTCCCTTTGGGGTCTTTTTATACGGATTGGAGTGGGGCAGAAATTCTGACTTGGGGTCTGATTCAGCCTCCTGGTGCAGGGCTTTGGGCAAAGGCTAGAGAGAAGCGCCACTGGGTGAAGAGCCAGGGAGCCTTGTTCCAATGGGACTGTATCATGGCCTAGAACTGGCTGACCATCTCAGCCCAGGCACCAGTTCCTGGCCTTGCATTCCTACAGGTCTTCCCTCTGTTTGGAAAGCCTATGCTTGTAGTCAGTGAGGTACTTCTGCTGAGCCACCTTCTCAGTCAGATCCAATTTGAACTGAGCCAGCTGTTTTGCCAACTCTTTCTTGTAGTGGCTGCTTAGCTTAAACAACTACTTGGGGCCCTAAGGAGCCTGGATGGGGAGGCAAGGAGTGACTGGGAGGGGAGGGGCGAGTAGAGGCCAGCGAGGCATCCCTTGACATGAGTGACATCAAGTTGGCCATGACCACCCAGTCACATAACCACCTAGCCACGCCCACCTAGCCAGTCATTAGGCAGATCATATTAGTGGTTTGCAGGATTTAAAATTGCTGTGGGGGCACCTGCCATCTGGAATGAGCTCCCCCCGGAGATACGGAGGATCCCAGATTTACGCACTTTCTGCTGCGCCCTCAAAACATTTTTATTCCAGCAGGCTGGTCTGGCCTGACTCTCCTTTTAAATTGGCTTTTAAGTTTTATATAAATTGGGTGTTTTAAATTTGACTTAAGCCTAAATTATTTAATATATTTTTAATAGTCTTTTAACTTTTGTATGATGCATTATATCTAAGGCTGTTCACCGCCCTGAGTCCTTTGGGAATAGGGCGGTATATAAATTTAATAAAATAAAATAAAAATAAAATAAAATAAAATAATAAATAAATAAAAATTAAGAATTTAGTGGTGAAGTCCAAAAGATTGGTGACCCCTATTTTAGATAGCGTACTTTTAACATATCTGGAAGACACCAGGCTAGGAAAACATGGCAACTATAATCAGGATTATTGAGTACTAACCATCTAGAACAGGTTTACAGGATCATTTAATAAACACAATAGCAGAAGGATATTTTAATGCAACCTTACCCCTTTTAAAAGAACTCTTTTAACTCTTTTAAATTCTTTGGGCTGACTGAATGCTATTTCAAATTATAGAGTCTACCCTTTAACTTCAGTAACTTCAGGGAATCATTAAACCTATACATGATGAAATGATAGGATAAGGCATCCTAAAATAACTATGTCAGTAATTAACATCAAGATGTTATTCCACTGTTAAGAAGGAAATTTTGCTGGCAAATATTCAGATCTACAGAAGATTCTGTGCTTAAGAAATGTCCATTATACTATCATGGAATTCCTCAACTTCACAAGATGCCCTGAGTTGTTGTGAGTCATGATTTGATGTTGTCTAAGGCAAAAAAAAGTTTCAAGATGATGAGTCAAAATAGAAGAGGTTTTTCCAAGAATTTCTACTAGTGCAGAACTTATAACCCATCATATTTGATGGGCATCAGACTGAGGAAGGTGCTTCAGATAATATTGGATGAAAGGGGTTCTATTCAATCAAGACAATGAGAGTTGACTGAACACACAATTGTATGCAGCAACTCTATTCAAAAGACAAAAATGATGGGGAAGGCAACAGGAAAAGAATGCAAACCTTCTGTACACACACAACATATGGCAGTGCCTTGAGTACAGCAATTCTTTTGATCTAGTCTGCAATCCTTGAACCCCTTCTAGGCAATCCCCATTGTCCTCTCTGAAATCCAGCAGTGTGATTGACTGAAATTAATTTTATCCTAGAATTCAGAATATGTCAGAACGGTTGACAACTTTTACAGCTTTCCCTCTGGTGGGCTCATCTCTCATCTCTTCTGCATCTTGTTTATTGCTTTAGTCAGAGTAGGAAATTGCTTTTAGGTCTTTTCCTTCCCTTTTTTCCCCCCTCACGCCTTCGCATAAGGTAAGTCACAGTTTAGATAAAAATACATAAAAACAAAGAAAGCAAATCCATCTGTTCTTTTCCCTATCAATCCTGTCTTTCAGGCAAAGCAGCAACGTGGGCTGGGCTCTTTGCAGTCTGAGTGTATAAATGCCACCATGTTTACACGTTGGTTCTGATCATTCCTTCCCCAGCAATTCCAAAAATGATTTCGAAATGAAAGGAGGAGGAATGTGTGACTTCAACCTAGTTAAACAGAGAAGCATAAAGTGCGTCAGCATGCCAGTGTTAATAAATCCTGCATATCTCCACACATCAGCAAAATTTGCAGTATATTGCAGTTTGTTAGCTTGCCAACTATCTCCGAGAGTGAATTCACATGATTGTTCTGAAATGGTAGTGCAAATACTATACACCATCACACTTTTTTTTAAAAAAAATCTATTTTTATTTACTCTACTTAAATACCACTAAACAATAAAAATCACATTGGCTTATAACCATACGAATAACCTTACAGTTATAAGTCAAATCAATAAGTACCATTTTTATGAATAATAACAATCATTAATAAAAGTATACATCCAGGGAAACACAACAAAACAAATCAATTTGAAGATAAAAAACAAAAATAAGGTAAGATAATAATAGCCAAGAAATCTCCAAACTCCATGGAAAAGTTCAGTCTTAACAATTTCTGGAATGCCAAAAGTGTTAGACAAGCCTTAACTGAAGGGGAGGCTGTTCCATAAGACTGGAGTCTCCTCTAAGAAATAGCTTCTCCTGGCTTCCTGGAGAAGCTATATCCAAAGTGGGATATAACCAAAAGCCTCTCCCAAAAAATATGTACTGGACAAGCCTATTCAAGTAGGGAAGGGCAGCCCAACAGGTCTCTAGATGTCAAATCATGTTAAATATGGATACCTTCAGAATCATCTTATATATATTCCCCATAAGTTGCAGTCTGCAGAATTATTGCTCTAGATGTCTAGTTAAATTACTGTAGATTTCAGGAATTAAGATGGAATACTTGCTATTCTTTTGGCAGATGGTAGCACTTGGCCAATCTTGTTTGGACTCAGAAGCTAAGGAGGATCAGAGGTGGTTGATTCTTACAAGGAAATCTCCAGGGAATATCTGAATTGGAGGTGAAAAATCATTCCTTACAAGTCAAAAGAGAAAAAAAAAACCTAGATTAGGGCAATGGCAAATCATATTGCTGACTGAAACAAAACAAAAATTACAGACCTATTTGTGATGTCATCAGGAAGCGAGTTCCGTTGGGAAAAAAAACGTTATCTTAATTATATTCATACGTATGCCTTCTGCAACTAAGATTTATTAAACAATTAACATTACGTTGTGAATGTTATATTTTGTGTACACTAGAAAGTGTTACTGATTTTAATGTGATCCAACCTGACTTGACTGTATAGGTAATAAAAAAATAGAATACAAATTACTAAACTAATTTCTGCTAAGATTGCTATACTACACATTCTCTATCCAGTTTAGTTGTACAAGATCTTGATTCACTTTCACCCAGTTTAATATATATTTCAAAGATTTTCAGGAGGGATGTTGTATAAATCTGAGTTATCTGAAACCTGAGTTGAATTGAATCACATTGTGGAAATTTTATAATTCTTTAAAAATGAAGCAAATTTTACTTAAAAATTATTAGATCAAAACTTTTTTCTTCTTCTTTAATTGTGTTGAATGCTTGGAGCCTGCCTGGACAACTCCCTCTAGTTTTCTTGGCAAGGTTCTTCAGAAGTGATTTGCCATTATCTCCTTCCTAAAGCTGAGAGAAAGTGACAGGCCCAAGATCACCCATCTGGCTTTATGCCTAAAGCAGTACTAAGATTCATGGTATCTTGCCTGATGCCTTAATGTTCCCAAACTGCACAAGGTTTGCAGAAGTATGTGGAAGAGATTGGGGAGGAGAGGACACTAGTTTGCATTTGCAAATATGGAAACTGTTGGTATGAAGAGTTACAATTGTTTGGGAAGAAGGATGAGTCATATTAGACTCCAACACTACTAGGGAAACTATTGTTAATTAGTTAATTAGTAGAACGTGTAACTTTGCCTAATCTCCATCTTTTCCAATTAGACTCCTATGAATCAAGTGGGTGATAGAGATGCATCCCTAAGAAATGAAAATAAGTTTCAGACGCAGAGTAAGGAAAAATAAGGGGCACCATTAGTTTAAAGTATGATGTTATTAATTGCCCCTGAATAAACCTACTATCAGCGTTACTCTCCAGATAGTCTTACAAGTCCCAGGGTTCCTAGCTAGGAAATTGAAGTAGGCTACTTCATAGAGAAAGCTAGATCAATATAAATGGCTACCTTTCACCTGCAGTTATACTGTCCCCATGATGATAATAATTCTGAGCTATGCTCCGACAGAAGATGTGACTTTGATGTTAGAATGCTGTGTTTAAAATTGATGTCAAATAATTTGCCCAACTGCTAGTTTTCCTGGGAGCATTCATACAGCGCTTTAATTGTGCAGCTCATCACAACATTAGGAACAACAATAGGTCCCCTAGATCAGATGTCTAAGGTCAATCCTCCCAGATTCTTCCACATCTGTTGTAACTGACTGAAAAAAATAAAACCTGCTTCATCTTTTCATTTTGGGGTAACCGTAGAAACTAGAAATAGATGACAGACTTGATAATATTTTCCAGAAAAGTGTTCATTCCCTCTCATTCTCCAAGTTTCACTTGCTGCAGCTGTTACTCATTACTCGTGAGTCATGACTAATGTCATACACATCTTGTCTCTTTACCACAATTGGCCCCAAAGCAATGAAGGAAAGTTCTATCTATTTTGCTGTGGGATTCAGACCACCCATACATTTTTGCTGACCATTTAAAGGACAGCTGCTCCTCTGTGGGGTTGCCATCATTTACTTGTGGTTTTTTCAAGTGCTTTGTACAAAGTAGTGCACCAGCTGTAACAGGTTAGGGTACAACGATAAGGAAATTATTCTGCTTGCTCCACTATCTGATCATTACAATCTTTTCCTATTTCAGCTGATTCTCTGAGTATGACCACAAAGAAGAAGGAGGAGGAGGAGGAGGAGGAGGAGGAGGAGGAGGAGGAGGAGGAGGAGGAGGAGGAGGAGGAGGAGGAGGAGGAGGAGGAGTGGGGGCCATGTCTTTTTTTGTCTGCCAACAATATGTCCTGTACACTGGCATAGTATCTGATTCCCTTCCTCTCCTGGTGGTTTACCAAATGACAAATAGCGGCTGTTTTGCCGTGTTTTTCCAAAATTCAAAAATCTACTGGCATTATTAGTGCGTTGGAAAACTAAGATATTTTTCTGCAGACAACAGGTCAGGTCTGCTCTTATTACAGGCATTTTTGGGGTTGTTGTTTTTGTAGTTATACCTGGTGCCTGTCCCTGTATAAAACAAGATCTTAATTTTGCACTTAATTTTCTCCCTCTGATCACAGAGTCTTTGTTTTCTTCGTAGACTTTCTATGGCTCCTAACCTACCAGTGTTTTCACTCTCACCACTCAGAAATGCTTCTGTATTTAGTCTTACCTTGATATGATCAAGTTTCAATCTGGACTGGCTTCTGTTTGTAGGTTTACTGCTATACTGGCCATGCCAACATTTCTATTTTATAAAGGCAGAAATCCAATGTAGAGAGGCAATATGCTATAATGTTAGACATGGACTAGGTTCAAGTTTCTTTTCATATCTGGAAACTCTCTGGAATGATTTGGGACTTTGGATAGTGAGATCACTGGCATAGATAGTTAATAAATAAATATAATTAAATAATCACTTTATCTCTATATGTGACATGTTCAATTCTTTGTATTATTAATCTACTAAATAAATTGTAAATTCTTACTACTTATTACAATATTAACATGTTATAATATTAATATCAACATTAATATTAACATTAAATGAACTCAGTCTAATAATATATCTAAATTATAAAGAAAAATAAACAGGAGCTAGTGAACATAACATCTTGGAATGAACATGAATTGAAAGCACCTGGAATTAAATAAATTAAGATATAGGATCCATTGACATTTCATTAACAAATTATCTAAAATATCAAATATGTTACAAATAGGATGGTGGTGGGATGTTTGGAAGTAAAGGTTCAGTGGTTACTCCTTCTTTTTCTCCTTTTCCCCAATCTTTCCCTCTAAGGAAGCATAGAATTAAGTAGTGCTGACAAAAGAAATCATCTCTAGATATAGGAACAATTATTTATTTATCTATTATTTATTTATTTTTTTGCATTTCTATGCCGCCCCACTCCCAAGGGACTCCGGGCGGCTTACAATATCTTTTGCTATTATTAATGTGAAGGATAGGTAGCTCTTTCAGAAATCCTTTGCCATTTCTACTAAGCTAAGATCACAGAAAGTACAGTTTTACACATAAATTTATAATAGTTTAAAGAAAAAGCAAAGCAAAAGACCATTAGTACCATTAAGAGATACTAATCTGGGAACAAGACCTCTAGAGTTGTTATACTATGGGCTGCATTCCCATTTGAATATACCGGTAATATGTCAACCTTTTTTTTTCAGCCACATCTCCATAAAGTTGTCTTCCCTTCATATTCAGCCCAAAAGGGCAGGAAGTTTAAGTCACCCATAGTTACTTCAATTTTGAAGTAAGATTCTTCCTTTTATTCTTGTGCCATCCAAAAGCTAGTGCTAAAGTGCATAAAAACTATTTTCTTTTGTTTAATACTTCGCAAGAAAATCATACAAGTTCAGAGAACTTTCGAACAAAGGTAAGAAGATAAGGAGCAGTGGCAGAGATAGCAAATTCCATATGTCATCAAGTTATCACTGAATCTCTGCAACCACATATTTAGGTGATCTGTCTCCAGCCTGGTCCTTCAAGTTTTCCAATGTGGCACTCATCACTGAGATCAGTGAGTCCATTCACCTTGGTTCTGGTTGCCCTTTTTTCCTCCCCCCCCCACCCCCACCCTTTCTCAGTAGCATAGATTTCTTCAGAGAGCTAAGACTTTGCTCAATGTGTCCAAAATAGAATTCATTTGTGGTGAAAGGCTCTGGTAGGTGCTTAGTATATACATGACCCTTGCTCATCAATTAGCTAGCTCCCATTTATTCATTGTAATGGGAAGGAGCACCCCGTGTTCTCTCAAACTGTATTCTTCAAAAAGGAAACTTGCTGTTCTGTAATGATAGTCAACATAAAAGCACTCAGAAAAGAGCTAACAAACAAGAATAAGTGAATTACAAGAATAAGTGAATACAAATAAGCTTGTATTTTTTTAAAAGCTCATTATCAGTTGTCCTTTACTGTCTGCTCCTTTTCTTTATGCATGTTGTTGTGCTGCCTGACAGGTTTCTAGAATTTCTCCCCCCGCCTCCCCCTACCACCACTTCACAGCAGCAGATGTGATAATTGCAAAATGAGCCATAGGAATTTGGCATTTATCTGTTTGCCTTAATTTCATTTTTACTACTTCTTCTCTTCAAGAGACCAAGTCATAGATAGAGACCATAAACTTGTGAAGCTCTCCTACTCCTGAAAGGTGAAATGATTTACATTTCCAATCAAATAGAAAGAAAATAAAACATTCAGCAGAACTCCAGTGGAAGCAATAACAGCTCCCAGGTGGATTGGATTCCTTCTCCAATCTTTACAAATCCATTATTAAATATTAAATTACAGCCTGTAAAAAGAGTTTCCTGCACAATCCAAAATTAGATCAGATCAGTAGAGTTAGATCTCATATTGCAGCATGTGCAAAGGGTATTGTTTTTATTTATTATTTTTCCTTCTCTTCCAAATCTCCTATGAAAAATCAAGCTCTACAGCAGGGTGTTTCAACTTTGCAACTTTAAACTGTGTTGGCTAGGGAATTCTGGGAGTTGAAGTTCATACATCTTTGTCAAGTTGCCAAGGTTGAGAAACTCTGCTTTAAATGGTAGCAATATGATAATGTTTATTTGAAAGAAACAAATAGTTGATAGCGTTTTTTTAATCAGATGATAATGAATATCATTAACACAGTTCCATAATATTCTTCCAATATTCTAAAATATTCTTTCCAAGTAAAAATAATTTTTTTCTCTAATTCTCATGGTTCTTTTGTCAGCCGTGGAATCCATCTTTTTCTTTGGATCTTCAGGGCTGCCATACTTAGTGCTGTGGGAAACTGGGAGGGGGTATTGCATGGAGTTGTAGAGATATCTAGTCATAACAACATTCTTTTCTGTGGGAGTCAAGGACATTCAGCCTGCACCTGGAGTGGTGTGATTGGGAGGCATCTCCAGTTCAGATGGTAGATTGATTGGACTATGTGATGGACTTTGGTTTTCCTTTGGGTGGGGAAAACTCAGAAGCTTTCAGATTCAGGTTTTCCCAGATGTGCCAATATGACACCTCTAATAAGGTGAAACTTTGAGGAACTTCTAGCCTCAGAGTCTTCTTTGGTTGGGGGTGTTATTTATTTATTTGTTCAACTTGTATGCTGCCTTTCTCTGAAGACTCAAGGCAGCTACTTGGAACCCTGACATCTTTTAGAATTCCTTCATGTTTCATGGTGATAAAAAGTGCTAACAATGATGCTTTTTTCTGCTACTTACCTTTCTATGTCCTGATTTGGACAAAAGAAGCCAAGACAGGCCATTGTTGAGTCACTGATCTCTGCAGGAGTAAGACAAGTTTTTTAAGAAACACAAGCATTACTTTATCTTTGAAGAACACAATCAAAATTTCACTGCTCCTTCCCCCTGATTGACTCCATATCTGTGATAGCTTGTGCCCAAAAATATAAAATAAAAATCAGGGTTTTTTTTTTCTGTATAAAAATAAATACTCTGAGCATTCAGCATTTATTTAAAAAGTGGTCAGTCGGCATCTTAGGCTTTAGGAAATCCCAAATAATATGTGGTTTAACCAGATTAAACAAAAGATTAGTAGGATTGGAAGATTATTTATCTTCCAGGGGTATGACATCAGCATTTCACTGCATTGAACAAAGATTATGGGATAAGTCAGTACAGGAATAAATGGCTGAAGCCAAAGTTTCACATTCACCTGTAATTTTTGGAATCAATTACAAATATCCTTTTCAGCTGCCTAAATATCTGAATAGTTTATATTTAAGTAAGTATAGAATAGCCTTTTCAAAAGTCACATATGCTACATGGTACATTCAAAACAATTCCCATCTCAAAGATTTTGTCCTTATAATGGTATTGACCTTGAAATGATAGATCATATTTAATTGTACTATGAATTGTACTATGAATTGTACTATGAAATTTATAAGTGTTTTCGGTTTTCAGTTACCTGGTCTATTTTAAAGGCTAAATCAGGAAGAGAAACTTCTGAGTATCTTAAAATTTTAATCCAAAAACAATAAAATAAATATTCAAAATAAATATTCACAGCAGTCGAGATACTTGGCCAGCTAACAATAAAGCCAAGATATGGCGTCCTTAATTCATTCATCACTCCAGGCTCAGGAATACAGCTAGGTTTTTAGAGCCTTGTGGAAGGCTAACAGGATTGGGTCGTTCTAATCTCTGAGGGGAGAATATTCCACAGAGCAGTATTTTCTTATTGCAGTTTTAGCTTTTTCTGTTTCTATTTTCTTTTTCACTTTTCCTATTTTGATTTGCTTTATTGGAGTTATTATTGTTCTTAAGACTTTTAATAAACATCATATTAAAAAAAAAATCTGTAGGAGGCAGATCCAAAAAAAATGAGGGAAGCCAGGACAAAACTTTAATTTGATTTAACTTAATGGGAATGTAATTACATTAATATAGCTAATACTGTTATTACTTCATGTTTTATGTTACGTTCAAATTTACAGCTTTTGAAAATGCAGCTCTCAGATTCATTTTCAGGACTTTGGTCGGGGAAGTCTGTTTCTGGAATGACACTTCTGATTTCAATATTATTTTGTCAATAACTGCACCTGACACTGAGTTAAAATGGAGTTTGCGGAATCATCAGACAAGGTATTCAGTTTTCATCTTCATTTGCAAATGTCAGGGGCAAATTGAATTGAGTGAAATAATTTTTAGTATATCTCCAAGTAAACATTTACCTAAGCCAGAAGCATATAAACTAGATTTTGCTTATGCAAAGCAAATGTATTTGATATTGAAGCGCAATTCATTAAATGATTTTTTAATTAGTTAAAGGAATTATAAAGAAAACTTTCTCCTTATATCTGCTTCTATCAGCTGTAAACCTTTCTGATGGCTCAGGCAATAAACAGAAGAAGATCAATAAAGACAACAGTTCTTCATAAAGCTGATGCTTTGCTTTTGTTTTAGGTTATCCCACCGAAAATGCCTTGAGTAGACGGCTTTACTTCTGGATAGAACCATTCTGAAGCAAAGCATTTAAGTAAAGATTGATTGAACTGACCTGTTTTAGGGCTTCCTAGAAAATACCTGACTCCAGTACCTTTCAGAATTTAAGAGGCTAATGCTTCATCATTCAAATCACTACTTTGCTTTCCATTTGTAAATATACCTGCAATTATACTATATTACAATCCCTGTGGATTGACTCTCATATGAGATAATGCGCTATAAACTATTGGCATACTTTGGCATCACCAGCCAGAATGTAGCTGCAGCAGATTGTAAATGAAAAAATACCCATTACCTATTTATGTATATAGTTGTGTCTATATAGGAGATATAATCCCAGCCAATGGCATACAAATGCAATATTCTTGTTTATGCTGGTCTACCTTCCACTGCATGTCTCCAGCAAAGTGCCACACTTCCTGTCCAGGCACACAGCTTTATATCTTTATCACTGTCCGAAGTGAGTAGCAAATATAGTGTGCAAGACACAGAGCTGAATGACATTGATGAAGCCATTGGCTGAGCCTTAGAAAGACATTAAAACAGAATTCCTCTTTACTCACTCCACCCCCCACTATTCCCACCATTTCTAGAATTTTGCAGTTAGCAATGTTTCCATGCTGAGCCTACTCAGCACTAAATGTCATCAGAAATCAGAGTTACAAAACAGGAGATTGTAGGAAGGTGCCTTTCAAATGTCCACCCTGTTCTTCTAATAAATTGAGAACATTGTGATTCTTCACTTTGATAGATCTGCAGGAATCAGATGGAACTTTGATAATACTGAACCCATTACTTGCTCTGTACGGATAACCTCCAAATCAATTCTGCATAGTATGATTGTTTCGTCTGTTTTATCTGTGTGGAGTATTGCATTATTTCCTCGTCCTCAGACATAAATAGTTAAAACAGAAGGAAGATGCTGCTTTATTCTACAATAGGGTTTTCTATCTCTGTTTTAAAAATCACTCTATTGATCATGCACTTTGTAGGACTGAAAAACCATCTGCACCTCTCAAGAATTCAGAGACTGAAAAAGGATGTCCTTAGTAATATAAAGAATTAAAATTACAGTATGTATTATCTCTCTGAAAACAAAATGAAAACTACTACTTCTTCTTTCTCCTCCTCCTCCTTTTCCTCCTCCTCCCTTGGAAATTTGGATTGCATTGCAATCTCTGAGACAGGGCGTACAGATAAATTTGATGTTTCTGGGTTCAAGATTTAAATTTTAGAATCACATTAATTATGACTAAAAATAATATATGGAAAATCCAGTTTGAGAAAAGCATATGATATGTTATGAAACAATTATGATGAAATTCTCAGTTCACAATAGTATGGGGCCTGGAGTGCTTCAAAGTCATAATTCATCATACAGTATACAAAACATTTAAAAGATATAAAATGTTTAAAACAGCATAAAACCAACCGAAAATGCAATATAAACTTCAGAATAAGCACTAATAATGACAATAAATACAATATGAAGCCACAACAATAAAAATGGCTATAAAACAGAGGACCAAAAGGGCAATAATGTAGCATTGAAAAGGGCATTACATTGACAAAACTTCAACTTTGGAGAAATGCTTTGTTTCTATGGTATAGGTTAAATTTTAAAAAAACATTTTGGTCTAGTACATGTTAGCTTGTGTTTTATATTCATGAAACTGGAGCTCCTGGTATCATATTTTTCAATGACTCTTCATAATTCCCAATCTCATGAGGTGGCTAGGAAATGTTTCCCAGAAGATGAAAAGGGGTTGTAGAGAAACCTTCCTCTATTGTATCATTAAACTTTGAAAATATAATTCTGTATAGTAGTGCTGTACATAAATACACCCAGACTATAATTAAACAGCAGCTGTTATTTCATGTTCCTATGAAACTAAGTGTTAATTTACTTGGGATTATACAATAATTCTGTGTAAATTCCTTATGACCTGTACTTTGCAGAAGGTGGCTTGATGGTTGCCAACAATTAAATATGCGATCCCCCTGGATTCAGATCTGCAATCCACACATTGGCTGAACGGTATTATTACCAAACAAATTGTAACATTAATTTAACATATCAGGTTATGTAGTAAGTCAATCTTTGACATAAATTATGATTCCTGAAACAAGACGGGAAATATGTTCTAGTCATTTTATATAACATTCTTAACAAAAGAGAAGGAAGATTTTCATCTGCTTTTTATCATGCAATGTTTCATCACAACACAAAAACACACAGAAAGAGACAGAGAAGTTGCATATTAGACACAACCTGATAATCAGATGAGGCATACAATAGGACCAGTGCATCAGGCATTGCCTCCCATAGATTTCATGACTCATTGAAAACTCATGCTTCAAAATGTTCATTCTATGCTACACAGTTTTAGATGAAATTTGCCTTTCCAGTTTAATCATAAAGAAGCCATGATTTTATTGAAAAATTACCCAAACATGCCCAACCTTCAAAATCAAAGAACAATTGAAATATGCTACAGAAAAGCAACCAATAAGTACAGGAAGCAACAAAAATCTCCATTATCTTCACTTTGAATACTGAAAGAAGAAAAAGAGTCTAATTTTGCATCTGAACTTAATAATAATGTAAAATAGTAGAGATTTTTGTACTGTATAAAAAACTTGAGGTGCCTGAATCTGGTGCTGGATCGAACCAATTGCCTGCCTAACCCAGCATTCTCTTTCCACAGTCAGTTGCCTCCTAGAATGGTTTTAAATCTGTTCAAACTGATGGCTACATCATTGCTTTTTGAGGAATTAATATCACAAAGTTATTTGTCCTGAATCTCCCACTCTTGGGCTTTATTGGCTCATCCAGAGTTTTAGTCTTTTCATATTTTAAGCACCACAACATTTACAATGACCAACACTAAAGCTTCCTTAATAATGCAAAACAAATATAATTTCATTGAGGAAGTCAGAGGAAGTCAGATAGAACATTTCTAGATAGAAATAATAAGTGTGTTTCTGTCACGCTTGGTTTATTTGCAAACTCAAAATGTCTTTGCCTTACCAGCTCTTGATAAATATCAACATGACTGTCAGAGATATAGTTTTTATTCTTCAACAGGAGATGTAATCTGTTTAGCATCTTAAGATGTTTAAACTTGCTTTTGGTCATCATGGGCTTTCTTTGGAGGGCTGATTTATTTGTTGCTAATTGTGACATTTCTGTGGTAACATCATGAAAAATGCCATCACTTTATTTATCTATCCAATTCATCCAGTTTTGATTCACTATGGCTTGTAAGAATCATAAAGAATCGTTTCAGATAATTTTATCTTCCTGAGCACCAATAAGCTTGAGAAAGCTCCTCTGTTTTATTTGCATTTCCCTGACTCAGCTCTGCTCTTCAGCTTGATAAACCCTACCCCCAAGTATGGGTATGATAGACATGTTGATATTAATCTGCACTAGAACGTCAATTCCCTCTAGCAATAGCATATCTGTTACAAATATTTAATGATGTGGTGAAAACTTAGGGTACTCCTTTAACAAATTTCCAGAGGGTGAACCATCAGCATGTTAGCCTTACATTTTGCTGCTGATTTTCTGGTTGAACCAGAATCATTGCAAAACACATACTGTCTAGATACCTCAAAAAGGCTTTTGTAGTTAAAACAGCTGAGACATCCAGGAGCCAATCAATCAAACTTCTCTCAAGTTGTCAACTGGCAGCCTAAGTCAATTTCAATGCCAGTTCCATTTTGATACAGTTCCCAAACTGAATAGCAGTGCACCATTGCTACTTTGTGAAAAAGCAAAGTCACACCCCTGTGTTTTTAAGATCCCAAATGAAATGAGTGTAGAATTGGATATATTTGGAACAGTTATAAAACACTATCCATGTTGAGATTCAGCAGGTTCCATTTGATTATTTTAAATATTTTAGGATTTAGAGAGCATTTAAACATTATTTTATTTATCTCTACTATTCTGTTTACATTATGAATAATCTAATTGCATATGTCCTTTAGGTCCTTTATAAATATATTTTAAAAAATAAAAAAATAATGCTTTGGTTCCTAAACCAGCTATTGTGATCTATTGTGATCCCATGCCTTTCTTTCCATGTGATGTAAGATATAATCAGCACTAAATCTTTGGGAAATCCCTCAGTCATTATAGTGTGCAGGCTGATTGTCAGTTCTCATGATATTTGAAGTTTAAAGCTCATATTGAGAACACAGGCAGTCAATATCATCTTCAGATCTCCAACTTAGAGGATATCCTAGAACTAAGACTGATGTGAACTGGTCTGAGACAGACTGAATGAAATTGACACTTAGATCAAAAGCAAATGAAGATCTCCTGGATAACTTTCTCTCAGCTGTCCCCAATATTGCATACCAGCTGAAAACGTTTATCACTTGGTAAATCTGCATCTCCCAACTCCACAAAGCTTTACTAATGAACCAGTAATAAGAACTGCTTTGCTCAGGTTAAAACTCACATGAACACCTCCGACCACAATTATGCTACCCAGTTTAAACTAATAATGGACTATCTCCCACAGACTGAATAACACCAACTGTTCAAAAGAATAAAATCTGAAATAATTAATGGGCATGTGTTTTTTTAACCCTAAATGGATCTATCTGTCTCTCTCTCTCTCTCTCCACTCTCATGCATAAAATAATTGAAAATGAACTGTGACGAAATAATGGAGAAAATCAAAACTTACTGTATCAACCCAACACAATGTTAGGCAATAGTTTCTTGAGAGCCAGTTTGGTCAAGTGGTTAAGGCATGAGGCTAGAAACTGGAAGACCATGAGTTCTACTCCTTCCTTGGATGGAAATGACCTTAGTTACTTGGCAATGTAGCAATGACAAAGCAGGCAAATTTCTTCTGAAAAACCTTGCCAAGAAATCTACAGAAATTTATCAAGTAATCTGTGAAAATTGGATGAGATTGAATGGAATTTTTTAAAAAAATATTTTCTTAGCTAGACATGTGTAGTCTAGGATCTTGCTTGATGAACACATTGGATTTCAAGTATGATCAAATATATGTTTTACTTAACCCTTGTGGCTTATTGTAGATAGAAGAAAGTAGTTGTTCCTATGGATCTTGGAGGTTATAAATTGTTCACTGGGGTTATACATTATAAATTTATAAATGGTTATAAATTGTTCACAATGATCCCAGCCTCATATAAAGAGGTTCCTGAAAAAAAACATTGATGATACCAGAAAATCTGCATAATTATAGGCTGATACTTACTATCCTCTTCCCAAGCTAGATGGTTAAGTTTCTGATGGCCCACCAGACCCAGACACTGTTGGATGAAATTTATTTTTAAGGTCCATTTCAATCAGGGTTTAGTTCTGTGTTTAGCATAGAAGCTTCCTCGGGGGATATATTTTGTAGGAGAAAGTGTGACAGCGCTGATTGTCCTGGAACTCTCACCAGCATTTTAGAAGACTCCAAGTAGTTTACAATATACAGTAGTAACTTACAATAGTACCTAAACTAATTATTTAAAAAATCAAACCACCACTAAACTGGCATCTGTAATTACCAGCAATAGCTCTTACATGTTACAGGCTCTGTTGTTTTTCCCCTCATGCTGTTTAATATCTGCACAAAACTGCTGAATGAGATCTCCAGGAAGTTTAGAGAAAATGCTGATGACATCCAGCAATCTTTTCATCAAATCCAGGTGAGCCAGCAAAATTGCTGAATCAGTACCTGGCTTCAGAAATGGACTGGAGGAGGGCCTACAAATTTAAACATAGTTCAGACATAATGTTTATACATGGATTACTTTTAGATTCAACATATCTTAGATGGAATTATACTTTCCCTGAAGATCAAGTTTCTAGTTTGGAATTACTTCTGGATCCATTTTTGACAACATAAATATTAAATGATCACAAAATGCCCAGTACTAGCTTAGTCTGGTTACCAGTTATGGCCCTACTTGGATAGAGATTGGTAATGGGTCATTTAGATTACTTCAATGTATCATTTATGGGACTATCCATGAAGGAGAGTTCAGCGGTATCTTCTAGAACAAAATACTGTGGCAAGAATACTGCCATTAGACAATATATACACTGCAGTATCGCAGTGAAGCATGGTCTTCACTGAATCACAATTCATTTCTGGCCCCAATTCAAGGTGCCTGCTTTAACTTATAAAGTCTTTCATGGCTTAGGATTCCAATTGCTACCCATACCTTAAGATCATCTTCATGCATTCCATGCATGATGACCCCATACTGAGGAATAACAATTGGCTACGTTAGAATGGATTTTTTCCCCGAGAGTTGTTTTACTGGAATTCCCTCTTTAGTGAAGTAGATTGTCTTTTGTCCTTTTTCAGCATTAGGCAAAGACATTTTTATTTTCCAAGGCCTTGGGTTATTTCTGCTTATATTTTTTTATTGCTATATTAATATTTGTCTTGTTGATTTCATTTTATATTTTTAGATTGTATTTTATAAAAAATATCTTAATTTTAATTTTTATTGCTTTAACCTGTATTTTTTTAATTAGATAATTTAATTTAATTTTTAATAGACAACCTCTTTGAGAGTTTTTTTTTAAATGGGAAACCGTATGGAGTGCTTGAAATTTTAAAAAAGTGAATAAATAAATGTAAAGTGGCCGTGTTAAATGCAATTAATCTTTCCTTATGTACTACAACTTCTCTGCATGCTTAAAAAACTTGCAATGATACAGTTCATTACACATAAGCACTGGGAATCACTTGGAAGAATCTCCTTTTAGTAATTGGTTGAAATGTTAGCTGTCAGTCTTTAATGCTTCATGTTGTCCTTTCTGCTTATGAATTCTGGGTGGCGTGGTTATGTATGCACAGGGGTAGGATAATGAAAGTCAGTTTGGTATAGTGGTTAAGACATCAGGTTAATACCATGAGACTGTGACTTCCAGTCCTGCTTAGGGACAAAGCCAGCTGGATGAACTGGGCCAGTCAGTCACTCAGACCTTAGAATGAGACAATGGCAAATCATCTTGCCAAGAAAACTGCAGGGAACTGATTGCCCAGGTTGTCTCCAAAATCAGACACAAACAGATTTTCTTTTAAGGGTAAAGCTTTCCTCACTTCACATACTGCCTTCCTGGTCTTGTGTTAGCAAGCTAATAGTGCTTTGGATGGAGCAGGCGACCTCCAACAGAAACCTTGGGAATAATTGGGGCTTTTCTGCCTGCTAGCATCTTGTATTGACATAAATCTTGGAATAACTTCCAGAAATGGGCCTCTTTCACTGACATGTATAACAATGTTTTCAGCATGATCCTCACCTGGATGTATGCTAAGCCAAGAGCCAGGAAGTCATTCAGTAGTGGGAACACTTTCCTGGAAAAGAGATGGTGCAGATGTCTGCACCAAGGCAAACTTCCATTTATTTGAATAGGATCATGGTGTGTTTAAATTAATAATGGACAAATCTCTGGAAAAGCTACTATTTTTAAGTGAATCGAAATGATATTGTTACATAAAGGGCTTCTCCAAGCAGAACTGAAAGATGTGATAGATTTCTCAGATGGAGATAGAAAGGTGACCATTACTAAGGAGTGCTGAAGGCCAGCGCATCTGGAAAACAGCAGGAGGCAGCTGGTTCTGAAACGACAGAAAAACAACTGAATATGTCATCATACAGGATGCATGTGGAGAACTGAGTACTGTATGCTATGTGTGTGTTTGTGTTGGCAGTTCACACAATAACATTTCAACATACATTTGATATTTGTGTGTGCTTGGGGCCCTGAGAAAAGGCTCTGTTCACTCGGTAAGATTCTCTAGACAAATGTTTAACTTGTGAAGGCATTGTCTAGAAATTCATGTAAATGCCTTGTTTTTTCTGTCTGTCTGTGACTATCTACAAGGTTCTCTGCTTAGGAAATGTTGATGATATAATTTGGTAAAACATACCTGATCCCTGCCTTCTTTACACCTCAACCATTGCAGCAGTGGCTTTCACAGAGTGGCAGGGTTCAAGGAAGTACATGCGCCCTTTAGGGGAACAACACTTGCTTTCCAGTGAGAGATGAAAACATGTATTACATAAACCCAAGTGTAACTATACAGTATTTTTCTTTTTTGCAGGTGTTATAAATCCACCTTTCCCTCACCTTTTTAAAGCTCTGCTTTCTTTATTTAATTACACCAAATTCTGCACTGCAATCTGGATATGAAGTCAAGATTTTGATCTGTTTTAATTGCATGGAAGATTTCATGTTCTGACACATGTATTAAGAATTGCCCTCCGGTAGAAAAGTAGGCTAAAAACTGAATAACTAAATAATGAAATAATACCTGAATGAAATATACAAAACAATATTGTCCTATAGTAGTTTTTTTATTTGTTTTGTTTTGTTTTGTTTTGTTTTGTTTTGTTTTGTTTTGTTTTGTTTTGTTTTGTTTTGTTTTGTTTTGTTTTTTTTTGTTTTGTTTTGTTTTGTTTTGTTTTGTTTTGTTTTGTTTTGTTTTGTTTTGTTTTGTTTTGTTTTGTTCTGTTTTGAATGTCTAACCTCATGCACATCATATATATATCAGGCAGCTCTCATTCAACTTTTTTCAACTTTCTCTATAGATGGATGGATGGATGATAGGCAGGCAGGCAGACCAAAGAAACACTCTTAAAACAGGACTTTGTCAATGATACAGTAAATGATAAGAAAACTTCATATTTCCTCTTTCCATTCAGCTGCAAACATTCATTTTCTTTTCTTCAATGAATATAAACTAGTTCACAGCAGGGTTTTCTTCCATCATCATTCAAACATATGGCCATGACATAACTACTCTTTAATCACTCAAAACTATGGATAATTGAAGAGGATTAATTTGCTATGGTTACCAGATCTGAGCTGCAGAAAATCCAGTAGATGGCAGGAAAGAGATACTGTGGATTTTTTTTGTGTGTCTTTGCTACCATCTAATGATCATATGTGTTTTGGCAGTCCAGATTGCATTGCCCTACCTAGTAGGTAGTCCTCAATTTACCACCACAACTGAGCCCAAAATTTTTGTTGCTAAGTGAGACATTTGTTAAGTGAGTTTTGCCCCATTTTATGACCTTTCTTGCCACAATGGTTAAGTGAATCACTATAGTTGTTAAATTAGTAACATGGTTGTTAAGTGAATTCCCCATTGATATTGCTTGTCAGCAAGTCACAAAAGATGATCACATGAGCCCGGGACATTGCAACTGTTATAAATGTGAGTCAGTTGCCAAACATCTGAATTTTGATCATGTGACCATGGGAGTGCAGCAATGGTTGTAAGTGTGAAAAATGGTCATTTTTTCAGTATCGTTGTAACTTTGAACAGTCACTAAATGAATTGTTGTAAGTTGAGGTCTATCTGTATTTGAAGGCCTATAAAAAATCTTTCCATACCTACTGTATTCATCTTAATAACATATAAGTGTAATACGATCAAGAGACCATGTATGTCCATTACTTAGCAATCAAGTTGTTAAAAGATGGTTTCTACTCTACTTGACATCTCATGAGAATTTCCAGACTAACATTTGCTTATGCTGCACTTTCACAAAATTGTGCTCTTGGTTTCGCATTTAAAACCATTCTTCTCTGAATCTGAAATTCTGAAGTCCTTTCTCTAAAACCAACCTGATTGCTTTTAGTTTTATTTTTCCATATGTGAATCACATGAAATATATATTATTTTATTTATTTTATTTTATTTGTTTTATATATTATTTTTATTTATTTATTTTATTTGTATTTGATAATAAGTATAAGTATGGATTGGATACATAAAATAGTTATAAATAAAAGAAACATTATGACAGGGATAGTAGGCACGCTGGTGCTCTTATGCACGCCCCTTACAGACCTCTTAGGCATGGGGTGAAGTCAACAGTAGACAGTCTAAGGTTAAAGTTATGGGGGTTTGGGGATGAAGCCACAGAGTCAGATAGTGCATTCCAGGCATTGACCACTCTGTTGCTGAAGTCATATTTTCTGCAATCGAGTTTGGAGTGGTTTACCTTAAATTTGTATCTATTGTGTGCTCGAGTATTGTTGTGGTTGAAGACAGGTAGGACATTGTAGCAGATAATTTTATTAGCGACACTTAGGTCATACTGAAGGCGGTGTAGTTCTAAGTTTTCTAAGCCCAGAATTTCAAGTATGGTGGCTAAGGCATTTTGTTGTGAGCAGAAGAGTGGAGGACTCTTCTTGTGAAATATTTCTGGACACGTTCAATTGTATTAATGTCCAATATGTAGTGCGGGTTCCAGACAGATAAGCTGTATTCAAGAATTGGTTTAGCAAATGTTTTGTATGCTCTGGTTAGTAGTGTGATATTACCGGAGAAGTTACACAAGATTAGGTTTACAATTCTTAATGCCTTTTTGACAATGTTGTTACAGTGGGCTTTGGCACTTAGATCATTAGATATGATCTAAGGCCTTTGACAGAGTGAGGGTCATCTATAAGGTCATGTCCACTCAGCATGTATTTTGTGTTCTAGGCTTGTTTGCCAATGTGTAAAACGGAGCATTTGTTGGTTGAGATTTGGAGTTGCCAATTGTTTGACCATTCAGACACAAAACATGTAACATGTTACAAAACATGTAACCCTCCCACAATGAACATAGCACAGTTAAAAAGGAAAAAAAAACACCCTCCAAACCAGGAAAAAACCTAAACAAAAAAACAAAAACCTTGGTCCTGCCCAGTCAATCTATGTCATCACAATCTCAAATCTCAAAAAGTAAGAGAATCTTTAAGAAGAGCCCCATCCTAATTTTAACATCCAAAGATGTTCCTATTGAAAAAAGTGGTCCCTTTGATAGTCCTGCCAAAATTAGTTTAGAATGTTAATTTAAACTGCAGGGGTGTCAAACTGGCAGCCCACAGGCCAGATGTGTCATGCACAGGCCACACCCACCCCAGCTCCATGAATGGGAAAATCATCACAAAACATCATGTGACAGCAACATGACACCGTTTGACACCCATGGTTTAAAACAAACATTTCTCACCCCAAAATAGCCACTTCTGATTTTTGAACTCACTCTCAAGGAAAGCTTATCATATTCAAATTATCTTGATTTCTGTATGGTTTGTGTATGTGTGTGTGTATGTGAGAGAGAGGGAGCATGTCTATAATGTGTGTATGTATGTGTGTGCATTTAAACATTTCTAAATTTCCTAAGAAAATTTAGCCACATTAAAGCAATAATTTAAAATGTTACAAAATAATAATCAATAGTTAAAAGAAGGAAAGCCAGTTTTTAAATACTAGCTTTCCTACTTTTAACTATTGATTTATTGATTTATCAGCAGAAATCCTGAAAATACATAAGACTTTATGAAGATGTTCTCAGAAATAGCGTCAGATGAAAATCTTTGAGGTTTATAATAGATATAAGAGCTAAAATGCTTTCCATCCTTGCAACAACAATGGTAACACTTACCTGAACTAGCCTGACAAAGCATTACAAGATTTTTTTTTGTTCTGATAAATGATTTCACTAAAAGCAGTAGTGAAGCTTGCCAGTAGATAGTGAGCTTTCTCCCATCTGATACATTCAAGTAGGCAATCTGTTTGCATAGCTAATGATTACATTCATTGTAGCTTTTCTAGGACAGCATCTGTGTATATCTTCCTAGACTCCCATTTTGTTATGACTGTGAATGCTGACTTATTTGTTCTCAAATTACCCTTTATCCGATGAATCACACTTTCTGAAGCCAGGTACCTCATATATAAGAATCAGCAGATGTATTCATGACTCAGTGCTAGCTGTTTAAAAAAAAAGGCAGGATCACATTTGAGCATACTAAATAAATGAAAATGGTATTTTAATAGCCTATTGGATATGGGAACTTTTTCTAATGTGCTAACTCTGCACTTCCCCAATTCTTGTCTCTTTTAGACTTAATGAATTTATTGGTCTATTCTTATATATATATATATATATATATATATATATATACACACACACACACACATACATATACATATACATATACATATACATATACATATATTTATTTATTTATTTCTGGTAGATTGCATTACTAAAATAATTCTGCTTCAAGGAAAGAATCAAGTGAAAAATACCTTACCAGCATGTGAAGTAATCTGAGGAGTGGGGGAGTTCTTCCTTTCAATATATCAGGTATATTGGATTCTCAGGTATATTGGACAAATCACTGAAATTTTTTTAGCAAGTTCTTTTTTTTTTTCCCCCAGAAATGGTTTGTCATTGCCTCCTTCCTAGGACAGAGAGAGATTGACGGGTCTAAGGTAGTGGTGGGATTCCATTTTTTTTACTATCGGTTCTGTGGGCATGGCAGGGGTAGGATACTGTAAAATCTCCATTCCCAGCCCACTCCAGGGGAAGGATATTTTAAAATCTCCATTCCATCCCCATTTCAGGGAAGGTTCAGAACCTGCTGAATACCACCTCTGGTCTAAGGTCACCCAGCTGGCTTTGTACCTAAGGTGGAACCAGAACTAATGATGTCCTGGTCCCTGGTCTGATTCCTTAACCAATATAGCAAATTGATTTTCAATATATTGGTATATTGGTTAGGAATCAGGCTATTGGGGAGGGAGGGAGGGAAAGACCTAATTAATTTCTAGGAACTATTTAATATGATCTATATTATAGGATCTATTTAACTTTTAGGTTTAACTATCCTAAAAACCTTTAAAAGTAATCAACAATGAAAAAATATGCTGACGATACTAGAACTTGGTATAGTAAACAGGAAAACCTTCAAAAAGGTGTTCAGATCAATGGTGGGTTGCCCCGGTTCAATCGCTTCGCAAGAACCAGTAGTAAAACTGATGGGAGGCTCCGCCCACTGACCCAGACATCATTAGAAGTGGACTGCAAATGCACAATGCAAACCAATAGTAAAGGTAAGTAGAACCCACCCCTGGTTCAGATGCCACGATATGTCTGTACCTATTATTAGAATCATGCAGGCAGTGGTTTTCCATGTGATACTCTTGAAGAAGCAAGATAGAAAAATTATCAACACTTGTATACATTGATGCTGGAGAAGACTCCGAAAATACTATGGATAGACAAGAAAAAAAATGTATCATAGAACAAATCAATGGACAAATTATCATATTTTGGCTCAAATTATCATATTTTGGACACAGGAAAGACGTGCTCTTGAGAAATTCATAAGGATTGGAAAGAGAGAAGGAAAGAGATTATGAAGATAAGCAACATCAAAGTGGATGAACTTGATTGCAACAATAGTGAATGGAGTGTTATCTACAATAAAATACGTTGTATATCAAATGGTATCTTTTGGGATAAGCAGAATATGATCTTCCAAACATTGTTGATTATTAGTACCATTATTTCCTCTCTTGTTCCTATTCCTGGCCTAAGCTAATACAAAAATCTGGACTGCAAAAATCCAGGCAGCCATTAGATGGCAGCAGAAAGATACCTTCTTGCACTTATCTAGTCATCATCTGGATTTTTGTAGCCTAGATCTTTGGTGATGAGTATTGGATATATATCTGAAATTACTGCCTTTATGCCTATTGCCCTCTAGCAAATTGTAATGCCATCCACTCACCTTTGAATCAGCCAAAAAGGATGCTGTCATGTTGATCCCTATCTTATCTTGATTCAACAACCTTGGAATAAGGCAGAAAATACTATAATATCGGTACAAGTCAAAATCCTGCTCACTCTTGGATAAAGCTACAAAAGAAAAAGAGATGTCCCTAGGTTATTAGCAAATTAATCATGTTCCTACATGACTATCAAATCATTATGTAAGACTTCAGCATTTTAACAGAAGATTATGTGTCAGCCCAATCTACTTCCTTCCCTTTCTCAGTTTCCCATTTTTTAAAATTCTCAGTACCTTCAAAATTTTCATGGTTCCATCGGCAAGGAAGTGTTGTGGCCTGTATGCGGCCTGTGAAGCTAGTAACTGATTCAGACAGCGAGGAAGCTGGTGTGGTGCTGTGCCAGCAGCCTGTGCAGCTGGCACTCGAGTCAGACAATGAGGAGGCTGGAGAAGATGTGGTGCCAAAGGCGGAGATTCAGTCAGGGCCTTCAGAACCTCCAGAAGCTCCCTTAAGTGAAGAGGATGAAGAGGAGGAGCCTCATCTTGATGCACAGGCGCGCAGAGCTGCCAAAAGGCAGGAGTGGCTCCTCAGGAGGAGGTCTCCTCGAGAGTAAGGCTTGGGACTAATTGGCCACTCCCTTAGCCTATTTAAGGAGAAACGCCGACTGAAGCAATTTGCAGGGAATAACTTAGTTCACATACCTTCATGTCTTGTCTTGCTCATCTTATCATCTTCCTGCAAATTGCTTCTGGGGATTCTGCCAACCATAGTAAGTTTTCAGTTATTTTTCTTTGACTTCTTGGCAGCTTTTAATGCAATTAATTAATACCCATTGTTGTAAAAGTCTGGTTTATTCAGTAAATTAAGGTTTGAACAGACTTTGTGTGTGCTGTGTTCTTTGGGGTCCGTAGCTGGGGCAGAACAGGAAAGGGGGAATCAAATATATTACTCCTGTTTTTCAAATAACAACATATATTTCACTCAAAGCATTTAAAGTATATCTAAAATAGTTCTCCTGTCTGCGACTATATTAATGCTGGCATTTATCCCAAGGATTCAAAAGGATGGTACATATTTGGAGGCTCAAAGGCAGGGCTTTGCACTTCATCACTTGGTGTCTTTCTTGAGCAAATGTTTCTGCTGCTGCACAGCATCCGATAGGAGGAAAATGCTGCTGTTAGAACTTACTCAAAGTGAGCTGCCTCAGAATATCATGCTAATCTTAAAAGAGCTGGGCTGGCTGTTTATCAAATTGATTTAGAAATTACTCAAATAACTTCTGTGGTTGGAGTGTTCTTTAGGGCCAATGAATGCTCATTTGATTTATTTGTCCAAAATATTTTTTATATCACCATTCATTTTCTGATACAAAAGCAGTTTGCAAACTATGACAAAAACAAACTTGGTAATAAATGACAGAAATCGCATACAAGAAGCAGAAATATACAGTTTCATGAACAAGTTAAATGCCTGAGCAAACAAACTGATTTTGATCTAATGCCCATAAGTAAGTAATATTGGTGCCCGTCGTACTTCCAAGAATAATTTTTTTTCCCCCAATTGGAGTGCCACACTCCAGAAGGGCCTTTTATATATTATATAATTCACTGCTCACATTCTAAGAAGATACTCTTTGATTGTGTTAAAACATCACAAGAAGTTATTTGGGCCTCCAGCTACTGAAGGCTTTAAAGGTATGCATTAGCCCCATGGACTGGAGCAAAATAAATGAATAATGAATGAGTAAATAAGCAGTCAACACAGCTATTTTAGACTCAGTACAGTCTGACTGTCATTGGCTATACAAACTGCAGTCCTAATAGATGTCTCCTGTGGTATATGAAATTCTGTAATCTTTAAAGGCAGTGCCCAATAGAGTGCATTACAAATATATAGATAGGAAATTAGAGAGTATTGACCATTGTGAATCATTTATCTTGATCTAGGAATGTCATAGCAAAGCTAACTAAAGCCTTGCCTAAGCACAGAGATCACTTCAGCATAATAATTTAGTGTTCATTCTGAGATTTGCCCTATCTTCGTCCTGACTGCTTCATAGCCTGAATTCCTAAAAAACCAAGGAACTTACCAGTTTCATTAGACAAGAAAATGTCCTTGGGAGCTCTCATGTCAATAGCCAGGTTTTTTTCACCAATATATAGTAAACATAGGGTTTAGAGATTTCTAAGAGAATTTCATAATCTCTTGGATTCCTGAGGTGGATAGTCTTAATTTCACCATAGACTCTTTTGACCTTGTCTTCTTATGAAATATATACCGTAGATTTCCAGCCTTTCACTTACTGTGGCTGATCAAAAATTTCTAGTTTAAATATATGATCTGTGGATAATCCTAGTATCCAAGCTATAATTCTACACAGTCTTTCTTTCCATCCCTATTTGACTTGAGATGTGGCTTTTATCTTATAGTGTCACTGTTGAAGTATCATTTTTCTTGGCTTCTGGTAAGCTGAGCCCTGAGACCCAGTTTGGTGCAGTAGTTAAGGCATCAAGCTGGAAACTAGGAGACTGTGAGTTCTAGTCCTTTGTGTCTAGACACAAATCCAGCTGAGTCACCAGTGGCCAGTCACTTTCTCTCAACCCTAGGAAGAGGCATTAGCAAACCACTTTTGAAGATTTTTTTTTAAAAAAACTTGTCAAGAAAACTGCAGGGATTTGTCCCAGCAGGCTTCAAGAAGCAGAGACTATTAAAAAGAAGAAAATTAAAAGTTGAGCTTCAGATTTTCACCATTTAATCTTACGACACAAGTTCCCCAGGGTGTTGTACTCAGATTTATTTTGTAATTCTGAATAAGATATAAATCAATTTCTAATCTTCCAGTTTATTTATTTATTACATTTATATGCTGCCCATCTCGCTATCAAATTTTATCTTTTCCCTGATGCAGCAAATGATTTATGCCAAGTATAGCCTAAGCAGTAGCAGTTGTACCCATAGAAAAAGCAACAGACTCAGAAGAACCAAAACGTTTGCAGAAATATGAGAGAGAGAGAAAGAGAGAGAGAGAGAGAGAAAGAGAGAGAGAGATTTAAAAAGAGTCTGCAACTCAGCAAGAATGCAGTACATTAAGTGGCTATGGAATAATTTTTATCTGTAGGGGGAGAATTAAAGGAATCACAATTTGGAATATTATGAAATACTATGAAAACAGTTCATTTCATGATGAAACTGGTTTCACTGAAAATTTCCTACTGTCCAAATTAACTGACTGAGAATTATATCGACTTATTATCTGTCATGCAAAAACTTGGCTTAGATTTTTATGCAAATTTGCAAGATATACTGTATTCTAATGAGATACTTTGTGGAGTGAAATACTATAAGATGAAATGGTAAAAGTATGAGGCACGACCTACCAAAGACTAATTTTCATCAAATATAGTATAAGTTGCTTGGAGCTTTGCAAGAGGGTGACCAGTCTTTGAATAAATGCTTTTATTTTTAATAGCAGTTCTACATTTATGCTCTTACTTCATTTTCAGGTAGTAACTCACATGCAGTTAAGACTGAACACTATAATATCCATCAAGATATTCATCACCTCCTAAAACAGTATCTGCTGCTTCCAGAAATTTCACAGCCTTCTGAGAACCTGAAAAACACCAGCATGGTTAATGAAATCTAATAAAATTTCATGACTTTAAGAGATGTGGGTGATATTTTTCAGGGGACGTCCAGGCACATGATGGAAGTAGCTGAAGAGCTGGAAAGGATTTCTTTCTTTTTTTCTCTACAAAAGGCTTTGGATATTAATTAATGACTTCCCTAAATTATCCCTTTATGTTTGTATAGCAAATTGATTTGTGTTCTACATTACATGTTAGTTCAGTAATTTATTTTTATTCATTTATTAGATTTTTTATTCCATCTTACTTTATAAGTAATTCAAAATGGCAAATATACATAATATTCCTTCCTCCTTCTTTTCCCCCAATAACAATCCTGTGAAATGGGTTGGGCTGAGAGAGAGAGAGAGAGAGAGAGAGTGACTGGCCCAAAATCATCCAGTCCAGTGCCTAAAGTGGGACTAGAACTCACAGAATTCTAGTTTCTAGGCCAACACCATAACAACTACACCATACTGGAGGCTAGGCTAAGCTAGGCTAGACTAGGACAGGACAGGACAGGACAGGACAGGACAGGATCACGCTAAAGATTACAATTAGAATTGGGGAAATGAAAAGTAAATCTGTAAATTGATAACTGAAAACAAGGCTGATTACAGCCCATTATAAAATGAACAGATTCCTCTATGTAAAAAGGACCTTGTAAAAGTCATGTTAGGCAATGAGGGAATAAATAATTTCTGAAAAGACAGTAGGTCAAAAAGGCTTTGATTTTTATATAGCCTAATAGTTATTATCCCCTTATTCTTATGAAGGCTCGATTTTGGTTTGGTTTGGTTTGGTTTTGTCTTGTTCTTCAAATTAAAATGATAGTTTGATTTCATTCCCATTCTCAAAACCATAACCTTTAAGGCTGGATTTGTTTGTTCTATGAAGTTACTCTGCTAAATACCATCATGCCTATACAATATAGGCTTGTTGCTAGACAGGATTCCAGACACTATTCCCTTTCTGTATTCAGGTATTACAAAAGAGTTTATACTCACATTGAATGTGGTGATGAATATAATGTGGTGTCCTGCAGTATGTGATGTAATGTGATATTAATTCAGATAAAAAAATCTGCTTTTAGAGAATGGGTCTCTGTACAAGCTGTACAAATGTTGGTTTCTGCATGAGAATAAAACTTATACTATCACTGTTTCATCTTGTGTAGAAGCGACTGTATAAATACATGAACTCTTTGAACACAGATATCTCTGATACACACACACAATTCTCTTGCATTATTTGAAACACTTCAAATTACATTTGTACTAACATCTGTAATTTGCAATAAATGTGTGATCACCAAACACACAAAACTTAATTAACTAAAATCGATACCTAAAATAAGGTGGGCAATCCTGCCAGTCCATGTAGACTATACAGGCAATTGTTCTTGAGATATCTTAGAAATAAACAGATAATATCATAGAAAATCTAAAAAATATTTGATCCAACTTGATAAGGCCAACAAAAACTAGCTCATTTTCTCATTAGCTTAATAATGAAGAACACACTGCTGCCCTCAGCTAGTTGGTTTGGATACGATTAATCAAAGAAATAAAATTTAATTTTGTCATTACATTTAATCATCAACTAAGACCCTTTCTGGAATTCATATCAAGCATACATCAAATCATGAAAATTAATAGGAGACATCTATGAATGCAATCCTGGAGTCAATTAGTTTGCTTAAAGGCCTTTGAAGTTAGCGGGATTAAAACAGCCTATATATGAGTAGAAAGTCCATCACTTTAGCAAATTAAAACTACTTCATTGTTAGAAAAATAAAATGCCTAGGCTCTAGTTACTACCAGGACTGTTTGCAAGAGTATTTCTGTCTTCTCTGAAGTCACTATAGGTATCATAAGGATATTATAGCAGTATCAGCTATGACTTCAAATTCCCCAGCATCTATTCTCTTTCACATTATAATATAATAAATTTTGCTAAGGTGCTTGAAGACAATTTGTTATAAAGGGACTACAAAGGGACTTTACTGCCTAAAGAACTCCCATTACCCAGGATTAAAAGCATAGGCCTGAGAATTATGCCAGGAAAAATACAAAGCACAGGCAGCACATAAGGTTTTATGCATCCATGAAGTGGAGTAAATGTGGTAAAGGAAAAAAAACTACATGAGAAAAAAAAAAGTTTCAGCCACTTACTAGGCATCTAGCCAGTCAGAAAGCAGCATAATTTTCAAAAGAGGACTTTTGCATCACTGCTTTATCTATAAATTACATAGCCAGTTCAACCGTGAAGCAGTATTTCGTAGATTTCAGATAATCAAAACCAAAAGACAATGAAATCAGAACCCAGGGATCTTTGACAATGAGCCGAGAAGAGTTAATCATTAACTCATACACTATAGAAGAGTTTATCATTAACAGATAATCTAAAATACAGACTCACAGACACGCAAGCTCACACACAAATCACTCTTATGGCTTCTAAAATTCATATAAATGAAATACACCTTACTCAACTCAAATGTCACAAAAGTGTGCAAATGTGAAACAAACTCCAAATCTCATTATCTAAAACAAATGTAAATGAAGAGATTTATGGAGCCTATAGGAAGGTTGCATCAATTCAGTAAAACTGATTTACTAATTCAGCTAACTATAGGCATTGAGCTAAATATACGAATTCTATCTCCAGCACCAAGTGATTCCATTTATGTCTTCACACCCTGCTATATTACTAATATTGATGTTACAGATGCAGAATACTATCTCTAAAGTGGCACAGAAACCACATAAATAATTACTTCTAGATTAAAAATAACAATTGCATGGGAAGCCCTGTACTATTGTACATGGGACAGCAAAACATTAGTTGTTTTTTTTTCTCACCATTTCCTGACTGTGCATACATCAGCTATTGCTTGGCAACAAACTGGCAAGCAACCAGAGCACTTGGCAGTACAAGGCAATACAATTAATGCAACCTTAAGTTCTTTGTTGTTGCTGCTTGGGGTTTTTGGTTTAAAAAAAAATCCTATTGAATGAAATACCGTATTCTTCCTTATTCAATACCACCATCCTCCTTCTTTTTCTTTTAACTAATAACCTACTTTGTCCCCTTGAAATTTTGGAACTTTTCCATAAACCATACCTAGGTTCACACCAAAGTTAAACAAAGTTTCCTATGATTTCCCCACAGTTTAAACCCTCCCCAGAAATATTAGAATGAGAAAATCTTTTCCAGGATTAATATCTATTGCTGGATTTTCAGATGGTGGCTGTGGCCAGGAGATCTTCACCTAATTTTGACTAATGCACCAGTTGCAGTCCTATCTGGAATGGGACAAAAATCCATTAAGTCCTTACCACAACTGGACTAGGCTATTTCAATAAAATGTACTTTTAAAGATAAAAGTTGGTACAAACTGCAGTTGCTCATGCTGGCAGATGAGCACCACAACAGCCATATTGCAACTGTATTACAGGTGGTGCATTGGCTTTAATAGGTTTCAAGATATAGTGCAAAGTGCTGAATTTTAACATGGCTTTGTTCCCAGTTAGTTTCCAGGTGAAAATATAGCTCCCTGCCTCTTTCAGGTGGAGTTGGCTTATTTTATGTGCTAGTTCTAGGTATGGATGCGAAATGGATTTCCATTTACAGTAATTAAGAGAGGTGCAGTTATGTCTCTATGGAGCCTCAGTGTGGAACAGAAGCCTGGCTGGCTATAAAGTTGTCCAAAGGCAACTAAACGAAACTCTTCTGGAAGATGTTGTTGCCAAGTTATCCAAGATTAGCACCATATATACCATTGTTACTATTTTACTAATCTGATTATATTGTTATTTCTTTTATTGATTTTATTTACTTAATAGTTTTAGTTTTAGGGTTATCTAAACCACCATGAGTTAGTTCAATCTGGTGGTATATAATCATAATAGATATATGGTAGAAGAAAGGAAAGAGGCTGAGAGAAAGAGAACAAGAGAGAGAAAAGTCTATTTAATATAACTTATTTTTGCTAAGAAAAACCTCTGATATTCGAGAATATTGGTTTTGATTTATTCATTTTTAACCACATGAACATGTATTCAAACATAAACTTGTATGTAACACTGTTAGGAACAGAAATTTAATTCCACATTAGACGTGGAAGCCTGCTCAGAAATAATGACTTTGTAATATTCAACAGTTTGCATTATTTTCTGACTTCTTTTGGTTTCATTATTTTCACTGAAAAGTTATTTAATGAAGAGGTCAGAATCCACATCACACCTATGCTATCTATAGAATATTCTCCCTAGCTTATTTGAGTTCTTAATTAGGCTTAGAAAATTGTGTCTTCTGGCAGAAGGAAATGTTGGGCCATTGCCATTATATCTCATTTATGTAAAATGGAGACACCAACTTTGAGGGGGGGAGGGCATAAGTGATAAGAGCTGCAGCTTGTTACATGGGAACCTACAATGATCCAGCCAAACTAAACTGTTGAGTAAAAATGGAACAGAAGCCTCTGACATTCAAGATCAGAAAAAGAACAGCCAAATATCAATGGACTCAAAAGGGCAAGAAGGAAAGATTTAAGACTTAGCTCTGGGACTGACATAGAAATAAGACTTAGTTTCTGAATTGCAAAGTACAGAAATTTTCTGTATATTTATGACTTTTTAAGGAAGGTTTTTTTAACAGTTGTTAAAAATGGTTATTAACCAGTTATTAAAAATGGTCTAAATTATTCTTTTTTTCTGTACTGTTTTTATTTTGGATTAACTAATGATTGTAATAGAGAGACAAAGATGGAGATATGGCTTACTTTTTGTCAGCCATGAAGTAGTCTATTTAGCTGTGTTAAATCTATGTAGCATAGTGACAAGATAGTGGTGGAGAAGGGAGAAGAACAATGGTAATAGGAATGTAACATCATGATGTAAGCCATGTCACTTGTACATCTGTTGCAATATCATACACGTGTTAGAATTTGTGATGAAATACTGCAATGGTTTGTTTTGTTTTGCATTTTGATAAAAGCAATATCCTGTAAAGACTATTGGTATAGGTTCTGCTGTCAGCCTGTAACTGAATGCAGGACAGAGATTTCTGATGAACCAATATTTATTGCCATGTCTGATGAGAATTAAATTTACAGAAGTTCATTCTGGGAGCACAGATTTGACAATGAGCCTGGGGGCACACCTCATGCTCATTATCATAACCTCTGTTAAGGATATTGTTGTTGTGTAACAACTAGCAGAGTAAAGTGCAAAGAGAAACGTTGCTGAGAGCAATGAGATAGAGATACATACAAACTGGTGTTATCAAAAGTTTTCTTTATAGTGGAAAATAAACAATCTTGTAGTCTTCTAAACAGTCCAAGTCTTTACCGGTTAACTCCAAACAAACTCTTACCAAACAAACAGTAGTTGGTACATTCTGGTTCACAAACCCCGGATGGTAGCAGATCCACCCACACATGCACGTACGCGATGGCAGCTTATCATCCACTGAATACCTTACAGTACCCTTCTTAAATACATTGTTAAATTACAATTAATTATAGCATGACTCAGCATTACAGCATGATGCAGCATTAAAACTTAAAGTCACAGAACACATATATTGCCTGGACAACTGTTAGGCCCAAATCATATCCTAACATGCTCCCCTTTGGACAGGCCAATATATACAGTTTAAATACAATATATACAGTTTAGATCCTTAATCCATAGCTTTCACAACATGCTTTATGTTTGACAGCACCTTGGCAAACTACAGTTGCCTTATATCGATCTGGTGTATGCCTTTCCCTAGTAGATCTTCTAGGCAATACAGGACTCATTTCAGATGTTTCAGTTTCATCCTCCCCTAAACCTACTTCCTGTTCCTCAACCTTAATAGAGGATTCTACAGTATCTATATCCTCAGGAATCTCATCAGGAATATGCTCTATACTAACAGCGTTATTATCATGTCTGAAATCTGCACGCTCTAGTTTATCCCATCCTTTGTGCTCTAGAAATGTAGCACTTGCACTACAGTAAACGCTAGTAGTACCCTGTGCCCAAAATCTAAAAGATCTATGATTTGATTCATAGCCAACAAAAAACATTTTTCTGGCTCTTTGTTGATCTTTTCTCCTAACACTAGATGGAATATGTACCCAAGCTGGGGCTCCAAATGTGTGTAAATAACTAAGATTTGGTTTCCTCCCATGCCATAAGGTGAATGGTATTTCACCTGTAGAGGAATGAACCACGTTGTTTAGCACATGGTTAGCACACATAACAGCTTCGCCCCATAAATTTTCAGGCAAACCAGAATCTGCCAACATAGTTCTAATCATGGCTTGTAATGTTTGTCCTCGTCTCTCAATATAGGAATTATGCTCTGGTCTGTACGGCGCAGATCGTTTATGCTGGATCCCTGCATCCTGCAAAAACTTTTCTAACCTTTGGTTAGTAAATTCTGTACCATTATCGGTCACTAAGCATTTCACTTTAAATTTCTGCTTCCTTTCCACAAAACGCAGACAGTTGTTTATATGCTGGAATGTTTCAGATTTTGTTTTCATAAGATAACAGAATCCATATCTTGAATAATGGTCTACTATGCTTAGAATATAGCAGGCACCTCCTATACTGGGTTTCTTGGGTCCAATTAGGTCTATAAACACTACCTCTAATGGCTTTGTAGTTTTAAAACCATTAACACGGTTTGCTGGTGTAACCCTACTTTTCTGCTGACTACAGGCATTATAGTTCAGATATTTACTACATGCTTGTAGTTTTATCCCTTCCGATAATTGCACTGTCTTCTTTAACGTCCTGAAATTTAAGTGCCCAAGTCTCCGATGTAACAGATGAATACATTCATCATGTGGTTTAACATTCTCATAAACAGACTTAGACTTAGCCACCAATACTGGGTTCTCCCTTAAAATGAATAAATCATTTTCTAAACTTGCAGTAACAACCCTGCCATCTTTCTCTATAAGACACTTATCATTTTTAAATGTTACTGTAAACCCAAATTGTACCAAAGATTTAACAGATAATAAATTGAATTTTAAACCGGGAATATATAACATAGGCAATGGTTCAGTACTAAATGACCAACGAGCAACACCCTCTCCAGCTACCTTAACCTTCCAGCCATTTGCTAGTTTAACATGTTGATTACTCTTCTCCATTTTAACAAAACATTTTCTATTTCTAGTAATAGATTGAGAAGCACCACTATCAACAACCCAACAATCCTGGTTAACATCAGTGGTTAAACTAGATATAGCTAAATTACAACCCTTCTTGGGTCTATTATTGTCCCTAACAGGCATTTTCTTATTTTTACAATATTTAGCTATATGTCCTTTAGCCCCACAAGCACAACAACGTTTTACAAAATAAGCAGTTGAGTACATTTTTTCTTCTTTTGGTTGTTGCACTCTCAACTAATCCCTTTCTTGTCTTCTTTTGGATTCTTCCAACAACCTACCAGTTATGCCAGCCAATGTCAGTTCATCTCTGGACAAAACCTCTAACGAAGAAACAAAGTTGTCATAACTATTGTCCAAAGAAGAAAGAATTATGTAAACTTGTTGTAGTTCAGAGAAAACAAGTTCCTTTTCATGCAGCTCCTGGAAACTTCTGGTCATGGATTCCAAATGAGCCATCATATCTCCCCCTTTAAGAAGATGTTTGTTGAATAATTTTCGTGTGAGATATATATGAGCACCCACAGAGTCACGAACATATAGTCTCTTCAACTTGGTCCAACACCTAGCAGCAGACTCTTCGCCATGGATATGGACAAGCTGCTGGTCACCCAGTGTCAGTCCAATAATACAAAGAGCTCGTTCATTGTCTCAAGGCCCAAATCATATCCTAACAACCTCCATATTAATATACTATCAGTGAATGTAAACAATAATCCAATCTAAAGAATAATAATCTCAAAAATGAAAATAAATATTGAATTTTAGTATCAGCCTATCCTTATGCTCCTTTATCAATTCATCTCTTGGAATAGAGAGACATATACATATACATATACATATACATATACATATACATATACATATACATATACATATACATATACATATACACACAAAGATAATGATTGCCCAGGAAATATTCTTAAAGCAAGTTTCCTTTAGAAAATAACATAGAAAGTAACAGTTTTCAGATTATGGTGTTTTCTGGGAAAACACTTTCCCTTTTTCTCTATCCCTGCCCTTCCACATTCTAGAAATAATTCACCATCCCTGAATTTCTAATGAATCATTATGAATAAAGATAGTAATGACACAGCACTTTATATTCCCAACACTCTAGTTGAGTATTACGCTAGACATCCAATTACTTTCTGTAATAATGCATTCCATTAATTTATCACATTATGAATAATCTTAATTGATAACCCAAAAATGGGAAGATAAAAGCTCCTTTTCTTTTTTAATTAAGAATTTTATTAAAATTATCATAATATAATAATAGAAATGTAAATAATGATGATAGAAAAAGGGAAAAGGGGAAGAAAGGGGAAAGAGAAGCGTACGCACAGGAGGAAAGAAAAAAGAAAGCGTTGAGTTGCAAAAGAAAAGCTCCTTTTCTTAAAACCAGTAACATCTAATTCTAAAAACTTTGATCCCAGCCTTCTAAGAAAACCATTCCCTTTGCACATAATCTTTGCTATCAAAATGCAAACGTAAGGCTTAAAAATGCATTTTAAAAGAAGCGGATTTCTTTAACAGTGGCGTGTTTCTTTACATGTAAAGAAAGAATGGGAAGGAGAAAGCCTGCAGGTGAATATTGACTATCTTAGAATAATTTAGCCTCCTCCCCCGTCGAAGCCCTTCATTGTTATGAAAGGCCTTTGTTCCTCCTGGCAGAGGACAGACTATGCACTATGTTATATCCCAATGAAAATGAGATGGTACTAACAAGCGATGGAAGAGAGGGTTGTTTTTCCTCTTGCATGGCTGCTCCTCTACAGAGGCATGCATTTCTCACATTAATCCTCCTCAAAGACTTAGTTGTCCTAGCTTCCTGCTACAAATCAGCCCTGGGATGGCAGCCCCCATGAAATCCCATTAGAATGCTGAAAGCAGTGTTTTACCGTACCAGGCAATGGAATAAATTCAGAACAATGAGAATGGGGATTGTTTGGAGCCATATGAAATGAAGACATTGTTGGAAAATGAATAAACAGACTGTTTCAGGTTCTTCTTCATTCCCATTAAGTAGATGCAGTTGTTTGCAGAGTTGATAAAAAGTGAACAGGGTGAACAGCCAAAATGTATCTGTTGTTGCTGTTGCTGTTGCTGTTGCTGTTGTCATTGTCATCAAATAGCTGAACATGCAAAGTGTTAATGGGTACCTATTTCTGAGTCAATTCACTTTAATTTGGGATAGGGTTGCTTCTGTTCTGATTGATTCTTTAATTCCTTTGCCTACATATGGTCAGTCTTTGTGGCATGCAGTATGAGGATATTACTTAGCACTCCGGTCACATTTTGATATCATTCTCCCTCTAGCTCTTTCTCATTTATGTGGCTTGCTAGCTGGGGAGACAGATAATAGGGCAGTGTAATGCTTCTAAAATAATTAGGAAAATGTGCTCTGAAATGCACAGGAGCACAACAATAGTAATTGTAATGCAGTTCTTTAAAATAGCTATGTCTTTTCCACTGAAATTTTGCATTCACAATGTGATCCTGGGGGGAAAAAATCCAAAGTGAGTTTAAGCAATAGCAAAGAGGAACTAACATCACACTCCCACAAGTTCTGAAAATCCCTTTTAGAATCAACTCCATAATTCTAATAGATTATTTGCCAACTGACAAAAATGTTTCCTAGGTTATCCAAGATGGTCCATTCTAAGCTAAATTTGCTTGTTGCTTTAAGCTTTAACAAGCTTGTTGCTTGTTGGTGGTATTATTTTAATACCATCAACCACCGCAAAGGGTCATAAAATCAAAACTAAAAAATATAATAACTCAATAAACCAATATTTAAAGAATCAGTAATTAATAAAATGGTATGTTCAGTATTATAATTAACTTTTTAGACCACAATACAAAATAAATCACATCTGGCTGAAGCACAGATCACACCAAGCATTAATCATTGCTTACCAACTATAGTATCTGAGGTCACATAATACTAAACCACAAACAAATAGAACACATTAAATTGTAATACAATAATCTAGCCCATGTGCTTATTTTTAAGATGTCACAAAGTGTCATGGTTATTTATACTTTATATTGTGCTGCACGAGTCATTTTTTTATATACTGCACAAGTCAAAAAGAGGGCTGTGAAAATATTTACAGACCCCTCGCATCCTGGACATAAATTATTTCAACTCCTACCCTCAAAATAATGCTATAGAGCATTACGCACCAAGACAACTAGACACAAGAACAGTTTTTTCCTGAACACCATCACTCTGCTAAACAAATAATTCCCTCAACACTGCCAAACTATTCACTAAGGCTGCATTACTATTACTATTACTATTAGTCTTCACATTGTTCCTATCACCCATCTCCTCCCATTTATGACTGCATTACTATAACTTTATTGCTTGTATCCTTATGATTCATATTGATATTGATTGTTTCCTAGTATGAATTGATTGCTCATTGTACCCTATGACTATCACTAAGTGTTGTACCTTATGATTCTTGATGAATGTATCTTGTCTTTTTATGTACACTGAGAGCATATGTACCAAAGACAAATTCCTTGTTTGTCCAATGACACTTGGCCAATAAAGAATTCTATTCTATTCTATATTTGTGGCTAACACAATACCTTGTATTCAATGAGCACTGATTTATTTGCCAGTAGCCTTTATGTACAACTGATAGAGTGTAGTATGGAATAAAGGCTACTGCTCCCATGTGGGAAGCATTTTTATGAGAGGGTGCTCCTTTTAATCCTCCATATCAAGGCATAATGCCATCAGCCGCATGAGATTAGTCTGCCATTATTCACCTGAGCTTGTAACCAGCAAGCAATTTTGATACATGATATATCTCGGTCTCCATGATGTTGTATCTGTGGACAAGGAAATACCATTTCTGAAACAATAAAGCCTGTTTCAGAGATGACAGCATTTTGCTCTCCTGTGTTTGAAGTGGTGCTTCAGTGTGCTCCCATTGGAGGAGATACTTGGTTTACCCCATCTTCCCATTCATATATTCTGTTGTAGTAGCACATTGGCCTGGTTTCAAAAAGAAGACCTAATGCAGAATTGCAGGTGGGACAGCATTAGGAGTTTGGCAGTTGATAGAAATGTAAAACCAGACAGCAGAAAAAATATGGGGGAAGGCTAGCAATTTATATATTTCAACATTTCATACTATTCTTTTGAGAGGCTAACAATATCATTCAGAGTGCAAGCAAAGAGTAAGAAATAGACAGAAATTAAAAGCATTAGATTTTTAAAAAGGTGTGGCTAAAACTTGGACTCAGCAACACTGTTCACTGTCCTAGCAAACTACTTGTTTCTACTACATCCCCTACAATGCTTCATGTATTGCCTTTTGTTCTTTAAATTTCTCCCATCTCTCTTTTTGAGGATCTCATCAATTGTACTCAGCCATGAAATTCCCAGTCTTCTTCTCAACCCATTCATTCTTCATATCTTTGTTCACATTCATTCTCTCTATACAATCAAACCACTTCGAT
Source organism: Masticophis lateralis (assembly GCA_030761175.1). Classification (NCBI taxonomy): domain Eukaryota; kingdom Metazoa; phylum Chordata; class Lepidosauria; order Squamata; family Colubridae; genus Masticophis; species Masticophis lateralis. The sequence continues at coordinate 232,661,635 of JAUDYJ010000002.1, forward strand.
ACACTTCTTTTATACTAATCACTCGTTCTGTATTCAATCTATTTTCACTCAGCAGTCCTTTATTCATAATCCTATTTCTTTTGATTTTTACTTACTACAGTATATATCTCTATTTCTTCTGCATCCAGCTGACACACACAACTTTCTTTTCCATGTAACAAATGGGCAGAGACATACTCTTATAAACACTCCTTTGTGCTTCTTTAAATAAACCTTCATTCCATGCAACAGACCACACACTACCCATTACTTTTCCCTTAGTATTTATATGTTTCTTAAAATTTTCCATCATGTTTAATAAATATTATGCCTTGGTAAGAAGGTTGATTTGTATTACTTATTAATATTCAGTCTGTTTTTTCTGTCTAATGCAACTGCTTTGGTCTTTAATAAATTCATGTTAAAATCTATGTCACTTATTGCATTGTGTTAAAGAGTATGTCTAACATCCACTGAAAATCATTCAGGTTTTCACTCAACAACATAGCACCGCTGGCATATAAAAGCATGCATACATAAACCAAATCAATACACCACACCATCAGCACAGTCATAATTTTCTATATATTTACTCATATTTATTTATTTATCATATTTGTGTCCATTTCACAAAATGTGAGTCTGGGTGATGTACAACCAAAGGGCTACCATCAATGAGTTGTTGGACAGCATTACCTGGTCTGTTGTGTGGATGTTTGGGTGGTTTAGGCGTAGGGAATTGTGGTGGGTGGGAGTGTGTTTGGGGATTGTTATGTGTGTTGGACCTGGTCTTTGGGTGTTAAATGAATTTCGTTGTATGGGTATACTGTGTATACATGTACAATGACAATAAAGTTATTGTTATTATTATTATAAAATATTCTTTTAAATGTAAAAAATTTAAAAATGTATATTGTTTTTTAAAAGGCTAGGAGATAACATCAATAACATCATTTTGGTCAATCAACACTTTCATTTAACCTTTTTAATATGATAAAGATAGATAGGAATAGAACAAGTTATCAACTTTACCTGATCTTTATCACATGGACCATTCCCTGTCTTTTTGTGGAGAATAAGAAGGGGGTGAATGTTGAATCATGAACTATATAGGCAAGGACCTCATTTATTAACCAGCAAGCCAGGAAATACAGCACTGAATAGGCTAATACTTCTGTTTGTTCAGAACTATTGTCCAGAAGTAGCAAGTGCTGAAACTCTGATAATTTTCTGCAAGCTCTAGATTCACAAACATATAAACATGTCAACAGTCAGATCTGTTGCTACCCTAAAAGTCTTGGGAAAGCAGCCAAAGGATTGAAGACATCAGGGAAATACACATTAACCAAGCTGTATAAATATTTTATTTATTATTGATTGATTGATTGATTGATTGATTCGATTTATATGCCGCCCTTCTCCAGAGACTCAGGGCAGCTTACAATGCATTATACAATAGCCTTCATACTTTTCTATATACCTGCTTAGTAAGGCTTTGCCCCCCGCCCCCCAAAGCGGTGTTCTTTTTTATACAAAGTCAGCTTATTGCCCCCACAATTCAGGTTCTCATTTTACCTACCTCGGAAGGATGGAAGTCTGAGTCAACCTTGAGCCTGGTGAGATTTGAACTCGCAGTAATTGCAGACAGCTGGCAGCTAAGTGCTATTTTAACAGCACTTTAGTTTGCTTTAGTCTGCTGCTCCACCAAGGCACATAATTTTAATGCAACAATGTAACTTTTATCAACCCATATTTATTCTCTTAACTTGTTTAACGAAGAAGGTAAAAGAGCACTAAAATACATTTAATACCTCAAATGGTCCAATTTTTTAATATGCACATTGATTGTATGATTCTCTAGTTAAGTAAGATTTGTATTTCAGTTTAGCAATTTTTCCGAGAAAGTAAGCCTACTTCAGAAATAACGTACTAAAATAAATCATGTTTATCACTAGTTCAAGACTCATAAATGCATTCAGAATGATCGCAGAAAAGCAGTCGACCAATAACCAGTGCGTGGCATTCTGGTTAAATTTGTTGTGTTGAACAACTAGAGCAGGGCTGTCAAACTCCCAGCCTGCGAATTGGATACATCACACCCCAGCCATGCCCATGCCCAGTTTAGCAAGGGGGGGGGGAGTCTCAGTCCATCACGTGACAACGCCATGATGATGTGAGTTTGACAGCCCTGAACTAGATTGTTAGTTAACATAGGTCATAACACAAATCTTTTGGATTTTAATGCTACAAAATTTAAAAAGACAATCTCATTCCTCTCCAAAGCTGATAGGTAAAAGATCATATGACTATTCCAAAAGTTAACCTCCATATTCTAATAGAGCAGACCACAGCAACACAAGACCTATTGCAAGATCCAATCTAGGTCAGTTACTGGGACCAGAAGTTTTGTCTTCTGAGCTTTTGGACTTGTGCTGGAGCCCATCCTCAAGGAACTTCTCTCTCACACTTCTCTCTCTCTCTCTCTCTCTCTCTCTCTCTCTCTCTCTCTCTCTCTCTCTCTCTCTCTCTCTCTCTCTCTCTCTCTCTTATGAGCAATTCTGGTGAGAGAGAGAAGCTTCTTGGGGATGGGCTCCAGCATGAGTCCAAAAGCTTGGAAGACTAAACCTCTGGTCCTGGTGACTGACCCGGATTGGATATTGCAACATTATCCTGGGACACATATATTTGCCTTCATTCATACAAGATTTTAAAACCAAAGTAAATTTAAATAATCTAAAACAGACTGGGCTTGCATATTTTGCAAAGAAGAGAGGGGTGGAGCCGGAGTTGGTTGGTTGGTTGGTTGGTTGGTTGGTTGGTTCATTCATTCATTCATTCATTCATTCATTCATTCATTCATTCATTGGTTCGATTTATATGCTGCCCTGATTGCTAATAGCAATCAGATACAAAATGGGACACTCCAGGATGCTTCTTTGTCAGAGTCTACCTGAACTATAATTTAACCTGACAAATAGGAAGGCAAAAGAAATTTAATAGGTATCTCTACCTCCCAGCCATGCTGCCCATGCTCTTCAAGTCCTACTGTCTGAACAGATAAGAAAATTGTCAAATGCATTGGGATCAATATCTAGTGCATTAGCAACTGGGGTCTGAACTACAGGAGACAAATAAAGTTGGGACAACAAAAAGGCCCTAACGTTTGACACCCACACTTGAACATTTAAACATATGGCTTGAAATTGGTATTGCATTGGATGAAACCTCATTTAGAGATGGGATATTTGAGTGGTAGGGGGTTAGAGAAAGGGGGGCAGGTGCCTAGATCTCTTATATGGAATGGAGATACCATCTAAAGTGTGGTTCAAATTTTGAAATGATCAAAGGAATTGCTATTTTCATTCAAGGCAGCTATTCTGATCAGTTAAAAGAAGATTCTCAGTCATTCCATTACTATGGATTTCCCAAAATATCCCTGCCTAATAACTGTTAACTTTGATGAACAAATGACATTAACAATGTAGTGACAAGAATAGGAGTAGGCATTAATGAATTGTCTATCTTTGGACTTTCAGAATTTTAAAACTGTCTAAAGTGCTCTGCTGTAGATCCGTGGTGGTGCAAACCCACCAGGACATATCTGTCAATACCCATTGGGAAAGGATTTCTATTACACAAGAGAGATGCTTTTGATTACAAAAGAAAGGCCACCTATCGCTTCCAATTTACAGTAAGCTTCTTTATGCTGTGTCTGGTATTTCTATGAGGTATCTTAATCTTCTAAGCTTTATTCTATACTCCTTACTGAGCTTTATCCTAGCTTCTGTTTCCTACTCTGCCATACTGTCCTTCTACTTTGCAGTCATTTCTGTTTCTTTTCTATCGTTCTGGAAATTTCAACTGTCTCTTGCTTTCTGACTGTAATTTTCAAATAGTCTTCCATTAGTCTTTTCTTTTATTCTACAATCTTTATACCATTTGCATTGCTGGTTTCTCAACTGTAATGTAGCTTTATCTATCTTTGCCCCAATTCCAAGTTCTAACAGCTCTCTCTTCCCTGTGAGCCTTGGCTTCTGAGACAGGTTTTACATCACTGCCATGTTAGTATCCCCTAGGCTGCTCCATGCCCTTCACTTGATCTCTCTATATCAGACCTGAGTCCTCCTCTACTACATTACCTTTCATTGGCACTTACACATGCTAAATCTCTTCATTGCGGCATACCCCTTACTAGAATGCTAAATTTGCTTGAATTCTAGGTTGACCCTTCCTGCTATTCACAACACTGCTACTGGCATACTTGACCCTTCTGATTCTGGCATGGCTGCTCCCAGCAATGCTATGTCCACCTTTTGCTGCCAGTCCAATGAACTCCATCTGCCCATGTCTGAGTTGGTCACAATGGTGATTCCTTCTCCTGGCCTTCCTACCTTGCCAGAACACACTCTTTCTAAGGCTCCATTTACCTGCCGATGTCTTGAATTTCCAAAATGCCACATATTGGGCATCTTGCACAAACCTTTTGGATGCAGGGTGACAGCGGCTGCTGTACTGGTAAATCTCTTTGTTGCTAAGTTTGCCCTGTCAAGCCCAGTGGATTGTTGCTAATTCTGCCACTGATTACCATTGCTTTCACCAGACAACATCTCTTGCTCTGTTGCATGCATTCTTGGCTTTGCTTCTTGGAAGCTGCTCCAGGATACTTATCCGCATTTCTCCTGGTTCAGGAGACCTTCTTCCCTGCTGTCCTACAGTTAGGTCTTTAGCATCTTTGGAATGCTTTGTTTTGTTTATTTTTGCCTTCATCTTATTTCCAGTGCCTCCAAGATAAACTACCAACCTCTTTAAGTGACCCTGATTCACCAGCCATCTTTTTAGGGTGTTTCTCTGCAATCCACAAGGGTAGGCTTTAATTAGGTCTAGACATGAAAAAGGCATTTTCGCTTCCTTTAATCCAGACCTGTCCACAAGGGGAAGAGGGAGGTATCATAAGAGGCTAAATGGCAACATAACCAAAGATAAAAGCTTCGCTGATATGGGTGTATAATAAGCTCTTGTATCTGCCATTCTTAGTCCCCTTTTATGGACATTATTGCCTTATTTTCTCCTCCGCATTCACATCACATAGTGAACTTCCGTGGCTAAGAGCAAAATTGATCTGGTCTTTTTCTGGTCCTAGTTCAATACTTCAACCATTACAGAATACTGGCTCTCCTTGTAGGGCAGACTGGCTGGAGAATTCTGGGAGTTGTTCAGACAAGCACTGTAGTAAATTATACATTCCGTGGAAAAGGCTGCTCATAACAGTGACACTACCCAGGCAGGTGAATCTCATGAGGTATCACCTCATGGAAAAGTGATGTGTACAATTGCAAATATGTCTATAAAAAGAAATGTGTTGGCTTTGAATCTGAGAGGCCTCAGTTTCAGTTCCACTTTTATCATGGACTAAGTGTGTAACCCTAACCAAGTCTCACGGTAGTAATTCCATCTGTTAAATGGGAATCATGATCTGCTTAAAAGGTTGTCGTCGCAGTAAACCTAATGAAGATTGTAATGCACTTAGCAAATTAGAAGTACAGTACTAGGATTTTTTTTCCAGCAAGTCCTCAATTCTTAATAACAGGGATTTTCTCTAAGCATCCATTTTCAAATTTGTAAGTTGTTTATTTCCGTCAATCCTTCCTGTGGGTGGATTATAATATCAAGCCTGGAAACAAGAAAATTTGTTGAAGGAAGCTTCCCTGCTCCCCACTTTTATTTTCTTCAGAATAGCATTTTAAAAAAAAAAACCTGCCAAGTTGATTCTTTACGTATTTTAATATTCAACTCACTCACAACCAAAGGCATGAGAGTGTTCCAAAGGCAATGTTACAAATTAAGGAGAATCAGTAAGCAAAAGGCCACCAAATCATAAAATATACCTAAAAAACAGTAAAAACAAGTCTCCTTTAAGTCAAGCTCAGCTCTTGGTCACATCCACAGAATTTTGCCTATATTGTTTCCTTGGTCATAACTGAAGTGGATAGGCATGGCCATTTTCTGGGTTCTGGGTTTTTCAACTTCCCAGTCTTAACATGTACACCTGTGGTTCCCTCATGGTCTCATTTCCACAAATTAAAAGATCAAGTTGTGTTAGCACATTGAAATCAGTACAGATCAGCTGAGGGCTAAAATGTTATTCTGAAGAAAATAAAAGTGGGGAGCAGGGAAGCTTCCTTCAACAAATTTTCTTGTTTCCACACTTGATATTATAATCCACCCACAGGAAGGATTGACAGAAATAAACAACTAGCTATTATTTCCATTCACTAGATTGATTCCTTAATGGCACTGAATAGAAGAAAGATCAAGTGATATCCTATTAGAATTCTTTATTGGCCAAGTGTGATTAGACACGCAAGGTATTTGTCTCTGGTGCATAAGTTCTCGGTGTACATACAACAATAGTGATAGACCATTATCATAGCCATTGTAAAAATACATTCATCATAAAACATTAGATACAACACTTAGTGATAGTCATGGATACTAAATAAACGATCAACATAAATCATACTAGGATACTAATTAAACAATTTAAATCGTAAGATACAAACAACAAGTTGTATCAGAACTTGTAGTCAGAAGAAGATGATAGGTAATAGGGAAGATGAGAATTTTTCCATCTGATATCATTATATCATCATAAAAGTTAACCCTGAATTAATCAACAAACCCCCCCCCCCTAACATTTTGGTATTGCTCTATGCTAACTATTATAGTACTGTTTTCAGTGACTCTGGAAACCTCTGTGCTTTTTTAAATATGTTGACAGTGCAGGGATTTCCAACCCCCTAGGGTGTGGCCCACTACCAGGCATTGAGCCATTCAAAACCAGGCCGCAGAAGTGGTGGGCAAGTGCGACCTTGCTCGTGCACATCCCCACTTGTGCGGGCAGTGGACAAGCACATTCATGTGCTCTATTTGGGTGAGCAGTGGGCATGCATGCCTGCCATTCACGCAAATTGAGCTGTGCACGCAATGCACACTTGACCACCACTCATGGTCCGCAAAGCCTTTATACTTTATACTTCCCTTTTCTTTGGTGATGTTTAATGTACAAACATTAAATAAGCTAAAGAGAGGCACTTTTGTATAGTGGTTGAACTATCAGGCTAGAAACTGGAAGATCTTGAGTTCTAGTCATGCCTTAAGCACAAGGCCAACTGGATGACCTTGAGACAGTCACACTGTCTCAGCCCTAGGAAACAGAAAAGGGCAAATCATTTCCAAAATATTGCCTAGAAATAGCAGAGGCTAGTCCAGAAGTCATCAGGAGTCAAAATGACTTGATGGCACACAGACACATATTTATTCTACCTATATTGGGTGATGTATGTATTTCATCTGATGTGGCTACAAAGATTTACTGTGAGTCTGCTGGGAGCTATATCAACTGGAGATTACACATAGTTATTTCCCAACACTAGTTGGATAAACAACAGCAATATCAGGATGCATTTAACACCTACTTGCCTCAAAGCAGTAATAAAATCCTTTTTTTTTTATTACCGGTTCTGTGGGCTTGGTGGGTGTGGTGTGGCTTGGTGGGTGTAGTTTGGTGGGACTGGCAGGGGAAGGATACTGCAAAATCCCCATTTCCTCCCCACTCCTGGGGGAAAGATATTGCAAAATCTCCATTCCTATCCCACTCTGAGGCAAGCCATAGGTGGTATTTGCCGGTTTTCCGAACTGCTCAAAATTTCCGCTACTGGGAATATTGCTACAAAGGAAGGTTTGGGGTTCCCCAATTGGGAGTGGTATTATCAAGCTTGTTGCCTGGTTTGGGTGAAAGATTGGATAACACTGAAGAGAAAGCGTATATTAAAAATTAAAGGGTATAACTTGCAGCAGGGGTGGCATATTTACTCTGGCCGATCAAGACAGGACAGCATAAAGATTTCATGAATCAATATGTAAGGGGATGTTTGATTAAGGTATGGGATAAGATTAAGAGGATGTACAGTAAAGTCCCATATTGGTTTGTGACCCTTGAAGCGACTACATACCCACCTCTATATAATCTGGATAAACCTGTGACGTACAAAGAATTGTTGGATGGTGGGGGTAACCTTAGATCTAGAGTGAGCCTACAATTACGGGGAATTAATTTGGATTGGTGGACATACATACAAGTCCAAACAAGGTACCAAAAAGATAAAGCTAATGGGGGGATTTTTATTTCACCACAAGAGTTCGATAAGGCCCTCCTGGAAGGTGATAAGAAATGTATCACTAAGATATATAATCTCCTCCTGTCCCATTTTGTAGCTGAAGAAGTAGTTAAAGACTCGATGATAGCCTGGGGGAGGAATCTCGGATATACATTAGATCTGGAAAAATGGCAATAAATATGGAATAGAAATGCAAAAATGACGATGGCAGTGTTTTTCAAAGAAAATATATTTAAAATGTTATATAGATCGCATATACCACCAGTAAGAATTGCAAAGCTGTTCCCTGGAACTTCAGCAGAATGTTGGAAATGTGGGGCAGCCAAGGGTACATTTTACCACCAATGGTGGACATGTTCACAAGCCCAAAGATATTGGAGTAAGATAAAGGATTGGCTCATGGAGATTACAGGAGTTAGTTTTCAATTGAGGCCAGAGGTCTACTTATTAGGAATAAAACCTGGATAAGGAAAATAGACTGGTACCTTTTTTTACATATTACCACTGCAGCTAGAATTGCATATGCACAATTTTGGAAAGAGAAGGAAGTACCATCGGACCAAATGATTATTAAAAAAATTTGTGGTGTGCAGAATGTGATAGATTAACATATATTCTTAATGATAGATAAGAATCAATTTTCAATCAAAGCTGGGATAAATGGTACCAATGGATACAAGTAAAAATGCCATGAGGTAGATGTTAGGAAAGCATATAGCCATGATGGTGAACCTATGGCATGCGTGCCACAGGTGGAACGCAGAGCCACATTAGTGGGCATGCCAGCTCAGCTCTGGGGCGCATGCACACACTGGCGAACTGATTTTCGGGCCTTCTGGGCCTACCAGAAGTAGGGAAACAGGCTGTTTCCTGCCTCTGGAGGACCTGGAGGGGGGTGAGGAAGGCCCATTTTTTTTTCTTACCTGGCTCCAGATCCTCTCTATTTATCTGGGAAGGGCAAAAACAGCCTTTCCCACTCCCTCAGAGGCCTGAAAGGCCCCATTTCCCAACTATCGGTGGAACAGGAAGTGACTTTTTTGCTGTTCCCCAGCTCCAGAGACTCTTAGAGAGGCTCCTAGAGACTCCTAGAGAGACTCTGGAGGCTGGGGACAGCAAAAAATGTCACTTCCTGCCCCACCGGGAGTTGGGAAATGGGCCATTTCAGACCTTTGGAGGGCCTCCGAGGGAGTGGGAAAGGCTGTTTTTGCCCTTCCCAGATAAAGAAAGAAAAACAAACCTACCAGGCCATCATGTGCCAGGAGCGGGGAGTGGGGGGTTGCACGTGCATACACATGGGTACGTGCATACCCAACCTTTCCCCACCCAGCGCTTTCCTGGCACAAAATGGCAAAAAGGTTAGCCATCACTGGCATATAGTATAAATTAGTTGAAACTAAGCTAAATACATATAAGATAATACTATAAGTAAGATTAGCAAGAGTAAGATGCAATGTGTGGAAAATTTAATTAAAGATGTAGTATGATGATATGTAATGTTACTTAGGAACTGCATGTATATGGGGGCTGAATCAACCCCAGTTGTATGTATGTGATTTTGTTTTGTTGTCATCTTCTTTTTGTCTTTTTTTTTAATTCAATTTATAATAAAAATTTAAAAAATTGGGGAAAAAATTCCACTACCGGTTCTCCAGAACCTATCAGAACCTGCTGGATTTCACCCCTGCCTCAAAGTAAGAAAAAAAAAAAACAGAAGAGAGAAAAAAGTCTTTTTTTTTCTGCCTTCATTGTCATATTCTAAACCAATTTTAACAACCTTCCAATTTTAAATTACATTGTGGTGGATTTGAGCACTGGATTTGTTTATGTGTAGATGCATTAATATTCCCTGAACACTCCATTTTGGTGTTCCTGCACATGAGAGCAGAAACATAAGGTCTGGGGATGACATCAAAGAACAACTGCAGTCCTTAATCCAGAACACATGGTTTAATCCAAAAATCATGGTTTTGAATGATGGATAAGTAGAGCCATTTCATATTTATAACTAACTCGGTTAAGATCCTATTCTTCAATGTTTGCATGTTTTTTGTAATCTCTGTAGGCTACGGAAATGTAATTTTTGAGCAGCCATTAAAAAGGATACCAGTTGCACGAGTGCTGGAGAATGTGTCTATCAATGAACACTGAAGAAAACTCAACATGTTAATTAGACTCAACTTACCCTCAACACAGTGGTGAAATCCAATTTTTTTTACTACCGGTTCTGTGGGTGTGACTTGTGGGGTGGGGTGGGCGTGGGGTGGCTTGGTGGGTGTGGCTTGTGGGCATGGCAAGGGAAGGATACTGCAAAATCTCCATCCCCACCCACTCCAGGAGAAGGATACTACAAAATCCTCATTCTGGGGCCAGCCAGAGGTGGTATTTGCCAGTTCTCTGAACTACTCAAAATTTCTGATGCTGGTTCTCCAAACTGCTCAAAATTTCTGCTACTGGACTGTCAGAACCTGTTGTATTTCACCCCTACCTCAACAGCATAACTGTTCAAGGAATAGAAATTCTTATAACTTCTCTCCCAAATATGTTTGAAAATGTGTGTCTTAGCCATTGGTGACTTCATTACTCCAACAGAAGACAACTTTGAAACAAACACCATTGCAAATTCAGGTCTTCTTTTGCTTTGTACTGCACTTCCCCAATCCCAAACCAGTAATAAATGTCTGAGTGCTATTATTTGCATGGTATGACCGAATATGAATTATCCTCAGGAGGACCAGAAAATTTAGTTAGCCAAGCATGGAGTCTTTTTTAAGTAGGCCATAACCAAGGTAGGCTCCCTGGCTTCTGTTTCAAGGAAAGGACATTAGCACACACTAAAATAAAAGGTCTTCTGAGATTTGGGGTTTCAAGTTCTGTAAGATACTCTACAGATGATCGCCCTATATCTGTGACTGTCCACAAAAGAAAAAGTTGGCACCTTCCTTAAATCACTCTGGTCCTCTATGTCCACATGTCACTGTTCAAGAGTGAAACTTGCCTATTCATGTCCAGGAGAGAAAAGAAGATAATTCAAATGCATTTCCTGCCTATTCAGAGGCAATCTTTTAAAAATATAATTATGTTGATAGTGAAATTTATTTTGCTAAGTGACTATTGACAGATTTGAATTGGTTAAACTAAAATGTCTAATTTGTTAAGCATTCAAACCATAGCTAGGAGGAAATGCTTACACTTAACAATTAATTACATACAAAACCAGAGTACTACAAAAGTAGATGTTTCTTTTTCATTTTCAGTAGCAAAAACCTTTTGCAAGAAACCAATTGGGGGATTTTTTTCCTATCAAGACTAAGTATTATCTAACATTTTATATCTTTGATAAAGATTCCATAAACGTGAAAGCTGTCAGTTATTTGTTTCTTTTAAAGAAAAGTGCAGGTGTTGTTAGCTGTTGTGTTTAGTGCTTGAATATGAACTAAATGTGTGAAATGGTTTTATTTTGCACTTGGCGTTCTCCCAGACATTGATTTGGTTCTACTCCCTAAGTTCATGCTTGGCATCTGGAAAAGTGTTCTAATCCATGTAAGTGAACTCAAAAGGGCAGCTTTTGAAAGATTATAGAAAGAAAACATTGAAATTCTGGTAAGCTTCACAATCTTACCCAGTCCAACTCTTGACGGAAAGGCAGGCTTGTTCTTTACAAGTGTGATGAGAAGAAATTAAACCTTGAAGGTCTGAGGAAAGGCAGGATAAGGAAAATTCTGAGGCTAAATGAGACCCAAATCATGTTTGTAGATTTTTATAATTAGTCTGGGTTTATGTACTTCTTATTCAGAATGTATGAATTTTCATGAAACCAGCCAGAAACAGCATTAACAGCGGAACACATTGTGAATATTAAGAGATATCAATATTTAGAACCAATCAAAATATTATAAAATTGTCAGCAAATGTTTGTGGGGCTCATCTTAAGGTTAAATATTATATGATAGTGGCGATCCAGTTTTGTGTACTTGTTAATTAGAAAACAGGAGAGCGTGAGTTCTCAGTTCTGTCTTAGCCATGAAAGCTGGCTGGCTGACTTTGGATCACTCTCTCTTTCTCTCTCAGCCCAATTTACCTCACAGAGTTGTTGTGGGAAAAAAAAGAGGAGGAAGAAGAAAGAGCATTGTGAATATTTGTCACCTTGGGCTACTTAAGGTGGTGAATAGTTATAAATAAGAAAGGCAGAATAAAAGTCAAATAAATAAATTGTAGAGAATTGAAAAGGAGAACTTGATGGGAAGCAAGCCTTAATGTTGCAGTGCTATAAGCTTTTTCATGATCTCTGAGATTGTGTTTATTGGCTAAAACTGTGATACAAGTACGGGGAAGCAATCCAAGTTTTAGCCCCCAGAGATTTTCAGTATCATTCTTAATATATCATTACTGACCTCCTGGGAGATTTGGGAATAGGAGGAACTGGTTTGCAAATATTCATTCCCATCTCTTGTGTAGGTTTCAGATAGTTTCACTTGAACACAAGTCATTTCATTCCTTCTCCAAGACTTTTCAATATGTAACTATTGAAGGAGATCGGTAACAGATCTAGGCTGGATAAATTGAACTTTAATCATTGTAGAAGCTCTTTGATGAAATCAGAGTTTCAGGCAAGTGATAGAATCTTGACAGTGCATCTGGATCCAGATCTGTTACCAATTTCCTTTTCAACTGGATTATTTTTTGAATGAAAATTCAGAGATGCGTACATTGCAGTATCACCATCTTAAATACAGTAATTAATTCTATTTATGACTGCTTCAGTATTCGGCCCACAAACTTCAATTGGCACCAATCCCAGCAGCCAAACTAATCTCTAGAAAATCTCAACAAAATCAGATTATAGAAGAATAAGAAATATTAGTTGTTACCTTTAATCCTTTAAAACTTTACTTCATATCTTACAAAATTTCTTCTTTTAAATAGTAGATAGGGACATTTTGGGGTCTAGAGAAAAAAAATGGAAATTTAAATGGCTATCACATGAGAATTTGCTTGTTTCCAAAATGGCTCCTGTGATTATGTGTTTGTACAATCACAAAAGCCAATATTAGAAGTCAAAAGAATCCCTTATGCTTTTTTACACCATTCCGATGTGAACTTCGTAGGATCCAAAAGCAAAATTAAAAATACAATACTATGGATTGGAATTTCTTTTGGTCCCGTATCAGTTTTCAATTCAAAGAATCTTTTAGAATTAATCAAATGGGCAAAATTATTATCTCCCCTTCTCATTGTTGGATATATAATCTCTGCCCACCATATTGTTCCTTTTATGGTGCAGAAAACAGTAGAGGACCAAATCCCTGATGTCTTCCCATCTCTACTCTGCTATGTAAGTAAAGGGATCATATATATATATAAAAGGGTTAAAGCTGAAATGATTAAAGGCTGTTCCCTTTGAGACTAGTAATATTAATTTGTTTCCAGTTGATCTGGAAAATTCTGGGAAGGCGGGGGACGGGGAGGGAGGGAGAGAGAGGGAGGGAGAATTAAAAATTGTTGGCTGTAGTTCATATCCTTCTCTCCTTACTTTTGTCTGCTTTTTGCCCCTTATTGGTAGTTAATTGTTTTGTTGCTTGCTGATTTTTCAGGAACATCAGCTATAATTTTCCTAGCTGAACTGAGTGGTGTGTATGCTTACTCAGATACAGCTATCGGGAATGACTGGAGGGTACATGCTAATTTTTCAACAAAAGAATTATGGCCCCAGCAAGGAGGCATAACTAAACTTTGAACATCCAGAATACTTCAAAGCACCCCCATAAGAAAACATCCCAGTTTTAAATTATTTCCAGGAACCCAGTGAAGCATACAGATAAATCAACCTTCAACATTCTACATCATAAAAACTCATTAGGATCAAAACATCCTAACAGATGAACTTTTTTTTTTCATAGCTAAAAGCTAGCATGGCAGTTTTTGAAAAATCAAGTGACATCAGCATGGATCTGATGTTTGAAAATCAGAAAGAATAAAGTCTCTGCAGCATGAACATTTGAAAATGTTCATGCTGAAAGACAACTCAGAGGTTTAAGAGGCACCATATGCAAAAGAAACCTAAATCAGGGTAGCTTGGGGAAAAAAAGGAGAGTTTCCTGAAATCTAAAATATTGCTGAGGTTGAACTTAACAAACTGTCGCTTGACCAAAATTGTGCTTCAGGAAAGGAAATCTGAAAAAAGCCACAGACATATTTATGCATGCTCATAAATGAACAATAGGACAGCAATGTACAGAAAACTACTGTAGAAATTTTGAAATTATCGGGAAATGGAAGTTTAATGGAAAATGTATCTGCTATATTTTTGCTAGCTGATCTGAATGATGTGTGTGCTTTCTCCAATTTGGTTATAGGACCTAACTCAGTGGTGGGTTGCCCCCAGTTCGGTCTGGTTCTATAGAACTGGTAGTAAAACTGGTGGGAGGCTCTGCCCACTCGCCATGACGTCTTCACGGGTGATCTGTGCATGCACAGACGCACTCCCATTGCAAACCGGTAGTAATGGTAAGTAGAACCCACCCCTGGACTGTCTGGGAGGACACTGCATGCAAACTAACTTGGAAATTACAATTATTTTCCAACACTCACAGATCATCTAACCCAGGGGTGTCAAACTCGCATCGTCATGGTGTCATCATGTGACGTATTGTGACTTTTTTCGTGTTCGCTAAGGGGATGGCCATGGCCAGCATGTGATGCATCCGGCCCATGGACTGTGACTTTGACAGCGCTGATCTAACCCTAACCCTTTTACTACAGTTGCAGTCATATCTTCGGGACAAGCCTTCTCTGCAGCTGCCTACTCCTTTGGAATGCTCCAAGGTCTAAGTTAAGGAGACTAAACTTAAGCTAGAACTTTGAACACTTTTGGAATAAACTTTATTGTAGATTTGAATTTATTTTTAAACATTCCTTTGGTTTTAATCTGGTTTTATGTTTTTACTGGGAGACTTCAGCCATAAGCAGAATGAAAGTGTAATACTGTAAATCTATAAAAAAAAAAAAAAATGTTACGCATTTGTACAGAAACTTCCTGAATCAGATGCAGAAAAATTTCCGAAGCAGAAAGTAGGTGTATCTCAAATATATGCAGAAAATGTACCTCTGTTTGACTTGAGCAAATAAAGAAATCTATACCCTAAGCTAGGTTTATCAGGATTTCCACACTGCAAAATTACTCTGTCGCAGGAACATCTACCTCATGTTTGTTCTTCTGATGCTGAAGAAATCCCTCCTCAGATGCAGATTGTATGCTTGGCTCTCCCTCATTTTTTTTTAAACAGAGAATGACATATTTACAACTTCAACCAGGAAGGTGTTTTTTTTCCACTAGAAGGAATTCTTGCTTGCTTTTGTCATTCAACAGCAGTTTCAATTATGCATTTTCTTTACTCACTTATAAAGGTTCAGCACTATGTTCCAGTAGTTTCTGGTACATACATTTATAACTTATTTTGTTATATTTTCCCTCACCTGTCATAGCAACATGCAAGGCTGGAGTCTGTTGTTATGAAAGATGCCAAATAAGACTTGCCCTAACGACAAGTTGGGTTGGAATACACGAGTTGACCCTTTCTTTCATTTATATGTTCTTTTATAATTGATTTCTTCTCTGTCATACCAGCCTTAAGTTTTTGGGATTTCAAAGGGGTTTTTTTATTCAAAAACAATGTATGCAAATATACTCATAGAAATGAATGAACTGTTGGAATGTTAGGGGAATGTTTGTTTATTCATGAACCCAATGGAATCTGAGGGGGTAGGATAAAACACTCAGGCTCAGCCATTAATCATTTGGGAATTATACTGATTAAATCCAGGGAGGGGAAACAGTATTCTGTGTTGGTTATTGGTAAGCTTTTTAGAAGAAACAATGAGCATTTACTGACAGTTTTCTTCAAGTCCTGAAATCCCACAAGTATATTTCTAGCCATAATGTTTAAATGTTAGGTTAAAAAAATAGGTAATAATGAATACTATCTGATCAATCTAGGTCAGGGGTCTCCAACCTTGGCCACCTCACCCAGCAAAGCTGGGAGTTGAAGTCCACAAGTCTTAAAGTGGCCAAGGTTGGAGACCCCTGATCTAGATGGTTCTGAACTGGGCTGACAAGGGGTGGAAGGCAGAGAAAATTTGTAATCCAAAAGACACAATAGAAAGGCTAAACATATAATGCACAGCCTCATTAAAAACTGAAAGATGGGAAGGAAAAGATCTAAAATATTTTGGAAGGCTTTTGTCCTTATTTGTTTATGTGGCTGCCAACTCCATCACAGTTCCGGGGCAACTTACAATATAATTTTAAATTAATAAAATACAAAAAATGCCCCACAAAGGAAGGCCTGGGAAGAGTCCAAAGTCTTAAAAGTCATTTGAATACAATTAAGGTGGGACCATACAAACCTATGAGAAAATATTATTTTAGACAGTGATTTTTTTTTCTTTTGAGTACCAATCACAAAACAAGAACAGTGAAAATTGTATTTTTAAAACACAAGCTATGATATAATTATGGTTTAAAGGCAGATATTACTGTACCCCTTCATATATAATCTTCCCTGAACTGCAGTAGGAGTTCTTTTTTCAAATAATTTTTATTAGAGACTTTTTTCCAGAGCAAAAACAATACACATTTAAAGAAGGAAAAGTTTAAAAAGTGATAAGTAAATAAGAAAGAAAAGAAAAAAGAAAAACAGGACAGGAAAGGAAAGGAAAGGAAAGGAAAGGAAAGGAAAGGAAAGGAAAGGAAAGGAAAGGAAAGGAAAGGAAAACAGAGTTCTTAGGTAAGTCCTTTTAGGTAATGTCTTTTTTACACTGCAGATAAGTAGACCACTTGCGTGATATTTCTTGCTTGCTAGTATGTAATTGATTGCTAGTATGTAATTCAGCCAAATGTCTGACTTCAGAAGCTTTTGCTACTGAGTTTAAGAAACAACAGATTTTCCATTGATAGCTATTTCTAGATTAGAAACTATTTTGGTAATCAGGCACACCAGGGGTGGGTTCTAAAAATTTTTACTACCAGTTATGTGGCCATGGCTTATTTTGTGGGCATGGCTTGGAGGTCATGTGACTGGGTGGCATGGCTAGCTGGTCATGTGACCAGGTGGCCATGGCTATGTGTATAGGGACTACTCAGAGGGCTGAAAAAAGTCATTTCTGAAAGGTCCTCGCACTTTTGACCATCCTCACATTTATGCCCGTGCAGCATTCTTAACAAGCATGTCACTCGTTTCACAACTGCTTCTCTTCACCATGGTGGCAAGATAGGGCAAAAAACATAAAATGTGAAATCACCAGTTCGGTGATGTCATATCGTCACTGCTACCGGCTCAGCTGAACCAGGCCGAACCGGGAGGAACCCATCACTGAGGCACACCATTCTCTGTCAGATATCTCTTGGCTTGTCACAGCGCTGACATTTTCCAATATCCTGAGCTGTTAGTTTATATATGTAATAAAAACATGTTTTAAAAATAGAAAATCCTAGAAAATCTGTAGAGAAAACAGCACCAACACTGCATCTAGTAAAGGTTTCTATTTATCAGCTAGGCAGTCTTAGTAGACGAAAAGTAGCATTCAGAAAGTATTCAGACCCCCCCCCCTTCACTTTTGTCAATTTTGTTATGCTGAGCCTGATTGTACAGTTGTTGAAATTCATTTTCATTTTTCTCTTATTAATCTACACTCAGTACCCCATAATGACAACGTGAAAATAGAAGTTTAGAAATCACTGCAAATTTATCAAAAAGAAAAAAAAAGAAATATCACATTGGCATAAGTATTCAGACCCTTCACTCAGTATTTTCTTGAAGCACCTTTGGCAGGTTGGATGGAGACCTTTGGTGGACATCCATTTTTGCTTGATATATTGACTATGGTTAACTAAAACAATGGCTCTGTACTATGAACCAATGGAGTATCCTTGTCACATAATGTTATAAGAGTTTAATAAGCAAGGTTTTAAAAGCCATTTGGTAGCTGAGCTCCTGGTCAGTAATGAGATATTAAACTAAAATCCTGCCAATTCAAACATGGGGGGGGGGGGTGAACTAAAATTAAGCTAGCCAGAATCAGTACACCAAGGAACAAAGGTGTGATGGAAGTGCAGCAGTAAAAGACGTAATCCCAGAGTTAATTTTTGGCAAGCAATAATACTTTTGGCACATGTCTGGCAAATAGTAATGTCAAGGCTCTAAGCCAATCTTTGTCTCTCCGTATGATTACCCAGCAAGGGAAGAGCAAATATGCATATGTATTTTTTATATATATAGTAAATGGATAATATCACTTGCTGGAACTGTATTTATATTCTATTACACATATTTTTCTTACCTAGAAGTTATATTTACTGGAAGAAATTTCATGAATTATGTGTGTGATTCATTCAGTAAGTACAGGAAAAAAACAGATTTTCCATATGTTTGATTAGAACTAACCAGATCTGGATTGTAAGATAAGGGAATGAAAGGATTTTGAACAGCCTTCTCTCCTTGCCCACAGGCTGCCAGTTTGATAGGCCTGGCTTAGTGGAGCTTTACTCAGGTCATTCTGAGTCCTGCTAGATCTCCAACTAGATTCCTCCTCCTTGATACATACAGTATTATCAATCCATGCCATGCCACACCATAGCAATTTCTGGAATGCCCAATATCTTTTCCCATCTCTTTTCTCCAATCCTTCTACCCTTTATATGTTTACTTCTTTTAAAACAAACATAACTGCAACAAGGTGTTCTAAGCAGGTATGAAGCTTCTTATTATCTACAGAAAAAACAATAGCTTTGAGATCATTGCATCAATCACAGTCCATCTGGGTAATTCTCCAACATAATCCTCCAAAAGAATGGAACTTCTGAATAACACAGGTGGGTAAATACAGAAATGGGAAACCTACCTTCATAAAACCACAGTCACCACAGTCTTCCACTGCAAGCATTTGCCTAGCACAGTGTTTCTCAACTTTGGCAACTTTAAGATGTGTGGACTTCAACTCCCAGAGTTCCTCAGCCACCCATCTCAAAATCCAGATGGGTGAAGTTGTCCAGGTTGGAAAAAAAACTTTTCTATTGTGAAATAGCTTTCACAAAACTCCACCAGTTGCCAATGAGAGTCTTTGAAATACTCAATAATTTTCAAAGCTGGGAAAAGACAGATTTAACTTTTATTTCCAACAAAGGAAGTTAATGTTATTGTTGCCTTTATGATTCACAATGTTTTTACAGGAAAAGAACTTATTATTTCCTTTTCACACAGAGAAAGGTAGTCCCTATTTCCCACTGTCAGCTAATGAGTGATTATGTAAGATTGGAGATTTGAAGCATAGGACCAGTGGCAAGACATGCTAGAATCTTCTACAGATAGTTCATAATGACTTAAAAGGTAAAGGTAAAGATTCCTTCGCACATATGTGCTAGTCGTTCCCAACTCTAGGGGCTTAATGGCTTAAGTGAGCTTAATGAGCTTCAGATGTGTGGGTTTGAATTCCCAAGATTTTGGTCAAACAGATTTGGGGTGCTGGAAGTCCCCATACATTTGAAGGATGGCCTATTATAAAAGCTCAGGGGGATCTTCAGCCAATACAACATATGTGCACACTTCAAACCCAAGAATACACTAAGACCCCAGGATAAAACACTCAGACACAAACTGAGCAATGTGGTATATGCAGTATAATACAGTGAGCCATGTACAGAACTATACACTGGGGAAACAAAACAACCACTTCATAAACACATGGCACAACATAGAACAACAAACCCATCAGGACTAGATTCAGCAGTCCATCTGCATTTAAAAGACAAAGATAACTCTTTTGAAGATAGAAAAGTCCATATTTTGGAAGGAGAAGACCACTGGTTTGAAAGAGGGGTCAGAGAGGCCATCTATGTCAAAATTGAACAGACCTATTTCTAAAACTAAAATCCTATGGCATTTCTGGACTCCTACATGAATGGATAGCTGCCTTCCTGTCAAATAGACAACAAGTGGTCAAAATAGGAAGCGCTCTATCAAATTCTGTCCTGTATATGTTAATATTGGTGTCCCCCAAGGCAGTGTTTTAGGTCCAACACTCTTCATACTTTACATAAATGACCTTTGTGATCATATTAAAAGCAACTGAGTTCGCTGATGATGTTAAGCTATTCAACACCACTGACAACTACCCTTCAAAAAGAGCTTGACTATTTGTCAGATTGGTTTCATTGGTCTAACAAGTGGCAACTTCAAATCTCAACCAACAAATGCTCTGTCTTGCACATTGGCAAAAAAATATATCAAAACATAAAATACAAATTAGATGGACATGACCTTGTAACTACAAGGTCATGTCCATCTAATTTGTATTTTATGTTTTGATTTGATTGACCCTCACTCTGTCAAGGACCTTGGAGTAGTTTGGATCAGGGATTGGATATTGTTGAGAAGAAGGAGGCTGCTGATCTTGGAAGGTGAGGGGATACATCAAGGCTGGCATTATTTGAATAATTACTAATTGAATCCTGGAGGAAAATAAAGGGTAAATTTTATTCCTCAATCCCCTCTTGGCTGGTCCCACTCGAAGCCATAACGTATAGGCCCCTATATAACAAAGAAAATCACCTCTCCTACTGGGAGCTTTTGGATCCCCATGGTTGTCTGAAAACAAGAAATGAGTTGGAGTTGCAAGGAAGGCAATTGGTTTGGTGGGCTTATGCCCAATTTTGCTCGAAATATAAAAAAGATAGGGAACAAAATGGCATTAATTTGAACCAGCATGATTTGGACAACATCATCTTAGGAAAAGAGGATAAAATGCTATCAAGGATATACAAATTTTTAATAGTCCACTGGATAGGGGACGAAATAGTTAAAGACTCAATGATTGCCTGGGGAAGAAATATCGGTTATTCAATTGACATGGCAAAATAGGAAGAAATCTGGCTTAAACATATGAAATTTTTGTGGGCAACATCTTATAAAGAAAATGTGTACAAGATGCTGTATAGATGGCATCTCCCTCCTGCTCGTCTCTCCAAAATGTATTCAAACCTCTCCCCAAATTGTTGGAAGTGTGGGCAGATTGGCACCTACTTCCATGTGTGGTGGACTTGTTCCAGGACGACCAAATTCTGGAAAATCATACAGTCATGGATCTTGGAAATTACAGGATATAACTTAATTCTGAAACCAGAATATTATTTACTGAATATTAGGCCAGACAATCTAGGCATAAATATATGGTATTTGTGTGTATTTATCACCACATCAGCAAGAATATGTTTCGCCCAACATTGGAAGGGGAAAGATCTGCCGGCTGAAGATTCGATTCTGGAGAAAATCATGGACTACGCGGAAGCCGACAGACTGACTAAAGCACTGAGAGATCAAAAGGATTCCGTATATTTCCAATGTTGGGACAAATGGTACGCTTGGTTGAACAACAAATTCTCAAAAGGTTAAATATAACCAGGATTATGGTCAATGTATGTTAAATCTGATTGAAGTTTAAATATTGTATAAAGTGTAAATATCATGTAAAGTTCCTGTTGCGATCATTTTCTGATTATTTATTCTGTTGTATTGATTTAAATAAATAAGAAAGAAAGAAAGAAAGAAAGAAAAAGAGTTGTTAACCTAATCTTGCGTAGCTTCTTCTCTGGTAATATTGTACTACTAACTAGAGCATACAAAACATTTGCTAGACCAATTCTCGAATACAGCTCATCTGTCTGGAACACGCACTGCATATCGAACATAAATGCAATTGAGAGAGTCCAGAGATATTTTACGAGAAGAGTCCTCCATTCCTCTACCAGCAATAAAACACCTTATGCCACCAGACTTCAAATTTTGGGCTTAGACAACTTAGAACTACGCCGACTTCGGTCTGACCCAAGTGTAGTACATAAAATTATCTGCCACAATGTCCTACCTGTTAATGACTACTTCACCTTTAACCTTGAACTGTTTACTGTTGACCTCACCTCATTCCTAAGAGGTCTGTAAGGGGCGTGCATAAGTGCACCAGTGTGCCTACTCTCCCTGTCCTAATATTCCTTTTTACTCTTACTCTTTTCATGTATTCAAATTATGTTTATACTTTTACCTGTTATCTTATATATGCTTGACAAATACATAAATAAAATAAAATCATCTATCTCCAATCTACAACACAGTCCTTTCAACAGTTTCAAGAAGGCTCCACATCAATTTGCACCACTCAGGCAGCCTTAATGACTCACTAAAAGAATGCAAATGACCAGCTGTCTGCAAGGAGTATAAATCCTTTCATTGCCCACCATCCAGCCAGAGCTGAAGAAGCTTCTTGGATGAGAAGTGAAACATCTTCAGAGAAAAACCAGAAAATCCATTTGCCTCTTGAAAAGTGGCAACCATGGGACACCCATGATCTGGATGACTGAGAATCTCCATAGTTCTTATAAAATGGAACCTAAGCAAACAAAATCTCATGAAATGGCTACGGTATTCATTTTTTATATTCAATGGCCCAGGAATTTAGATTCCTGGATTCTTTCAAATTAATTAACATTAATGTTGCTAATCAATGTTTTTGAATTAATTAACTTTGATATTGTTCTCATGCCACTCAGAAATTCATTAGACCCAAGCTCTCTGAATGTAGTTTCTTAGTCTAAAGAAAGAGAAATACAGAGAAAATGAGAGTTAATGCTTATATCTACTGCATGTGAAATCAAGTTATCTTTCTTTTCTTTCCACCTGCAGATTAGAATAATCTCCTAAAATCCTGCTGAGAATGAATTTTCAGATGCCACATCAAGCATATTTATAGTAAAAATTCATTCTCAAAATTTTAGCCATCTGCAGAGATGTGTTCTAATGGGACTCAGCCTGGGGATCTTCTTTTCTCTCCATTCAGCAGTGAGATCTTTAAAAAATAATATTTTTGTCAGAATCCCCACAGTTCTTTAAGAGGACCACCAGGACTCTGCAGCTAATTGAAGAAAGAGGTAATGTGTCCCCACTTCAGCAAACTTTATTTATTTTATAAGCAGTTTTCATCAACTAGAAGAGACTTTCCTCTTCAAAATCTACATAATTTAACCTCCATCAGGAATGCTATTTTCATGCCTCAAGACAAGAAGAGCAAGGATGCCACAATTCTAGAAAATCTTCTACCCTCCATGTCAACAGTTTCAATTAGGTACATCTATTTCCATCTGTTTCAGTTGTGAACCTTATGAGCAGTTGTGTCCTTCAGGGAGATACGCTGAAGCAATAAATTTCTGATGCACCTGGCAATTTCTACCAGTTCTGTTCTACTATTAAATTATAAAGCTAAAAGTATAGCTAAAAGTACATTCAGAGATAAAAGTCACATGATTTCAAGCAAGTGTGCTTCCTCGTGAGGTTTCTAGAACTTACACTAGGGGTGTCAAGCTCGATTTCATTAGGGTTGTCTTTCACCTTGGGGGACTGGGGTGGGCATGACCAGGGTGGGCATGGCAAGCTCAAAATCACTTGTGTCAGTGCCTGTAGTGGCCCAAGCGCTCTGTCAGCGAAAACTGGCTCCTGAGTTCCATTTTCAGCTGTGATGGCCTTCTGTAACCCTCTGCCAGTGAAAACTGAGCTCGGAAGCTCACTTTCACTGGCAGAGGCACCATGGGCTGGTCCTTCATCATTTCCAAGCTGTGGGATGTTTAGATCTGGCCCATGGGCCTTTAGTTTGATACCCCAGATTTACACTGTAAAACCATTTTCTAGAACTTCCAGAGTAATCCATACTTTTTTGTTCTACATAAATGCCTAGATGATGAATAAATATCTATACTAGATACAATGTTGGATTAGTCAGAATGTTGGTCTAGTCTTATAGGTTGATTAAAATCTTATGCAAAAGATTACTCTTTCATCTGCTTCAATGGCTGCAAAGTGATGGATTTATACCCAGAATTAGAGAAACATGGGTTTAGGTCAGCCGAAGAAACTGCAAAACTGAACTGAATATTATGTGAAAAGTGACAATTGCACAGGGCTTCATTTCAGAACCTTGGCAAGCAGCCTCAGATTTTCTTGTAGGATTTTGTGTATTCTCAACTGGCTTAATTTATGGGGAACACAAGGCTGATAGCATTCCTTGAAGGACCTTGGTATCTCTAATTCCAGGACAGACCATTTAAAACATTTTTTACAAGTTTTGCTTTTTAAAACTAACCTTATTTCCATGTCTTCCCCAGTTTTAAAACCACCAACTGGACTGCATTGCAGGGGTAATTTTATTGAACAGGTTTTTAATTTTGATTTTGATTATCAATTTTACTGTTGCTTATAGCATGCATTTTGTTCTATTTCATAAGTTTCTTGGAGTCCTTTTATAAGTGTAAAGGCAGAATATAAATTTAATAAAATATTTCAATGATTAAAAACAATAGTTTTTAAATAGTTTCTTGAAATATTTATTTAAATTTAAAACAATTTCTTCAAGTATTTATCTTGGTTACATTTGAAAGATCCAAAGTTTAATTTTATGAATGTGGTTTCCATAAAATAATAGGTTTTGTTATATTTTGTTATATTGTTATTGTCATTGGGTTCTATTCTCCCACACCACCAGCTACCAATTTCTTCAGCTGTCCAATAGAATGGTGCAAAAAACAGCAACCAGCCACTATCCACCCTTGCTCTCACTTCTTCCATCACTATATTTGCCTTTCATAGATGAAGGATGGAGAGAGAGCGTGAGAGAGAAGATAAACATCTTCAAATGATCAATGTGCAAAGGGAATGGCATAGTTAGTGTTGGGATTAAAAGTAAAAGAGTAAGGGGAATAAGGAGTAGGATTACAGATGAAGGGAAGGAATCCCAGGTGCTACAAGAATATATGTGATGGGAATTCTGAAGCTCCAGAGAAAACCATATTTGCAAGGGATTTTCTGAAGTAGAAGCTGGGCTGATAGTCAGTGCATCTTCAAGTGACTGTCAAGGTGTTGTGAGAATATATATATAATGGAAGGATTTTATAATACAATTCCCATGTGTGTGTACTTATACGTAAGCCCTGTTTTGTTCAGTGAGGCTTACTCCAAGGTAAATATGCATCATTATATGTAAGTCGATACTTGTTTATGTCTCCTTGATTTCCTTTTCAATATTTCCTTTTCCATGACTTCAAAAAAATGTTTTGTCTGTTATTAGTACAATATTCTATAAGTAATGCATGACTATATTAAAGCTATAATGTGCCCACATCCATAATTCAATGTGCCCCCCCCCTGTGCTCCTCCCACTTTTGGCACATAATGGCACGGTGGTCCCGGTTTTTCACTCTCCCCAGGCTCCAGAGCCTTTCTAGGAGCCTGGGGAGGGCAAAATGGCCTCCCCCCAACCCAGAGGCCCTCCGGAGGCCAGAAACAATGTGTTTCCTAACTTCTGGTGGGCCCAGAAGGCCCAAAAATCAGCTGGCCAGTGCACACATGTGTGCCAGAGCTGAGCTCGTGTGCCCACCAATATGGCTCCACATGCCACCTGTGGCACCCGTGCCATAGGTTCACCATCACAGCTATAAGAAAGAGAAAAAAGCTTCACATTTTCAGAATGCACGCTGGAGTCAATTGTCTACTCTAGGGGTCTCTGAGGTACTGATCTGAAGCCTCTTGGAAACCATGCCATAGAAATGGCGTGTGGGCATGCAAAGTTTCACTTGTGCATGTGTGGGATCCAGATCCTAACCCCCACCTCCACCCCCACCGCTGCTGATCCATGAAACCAAAAAAGATTGGGAACCTCTAGTCTACTGAGATCCTCAGGCAAAACAATTAAATACAAGTGTAATTACAAATTAAATAAAACACATTATTTTTTTAGGTATTCAATCATTCATATTTAGAATTACAATCCAGAGAAATTTTTGAGGCATTCTTGAAACTATATCCAAGGCTTTCAGGGACCGTATATATTTCTGGTCCTTTCATTGTGTACTTTTGAATAAACTGGGCGAACCAAAAGGACTGATCAGTGTTACACCTCTTCATTTTCTTACAAAAAGCACTGACAATATTTTACTTCAACATATTTAGTGTATTGAAAGAAACATTTATCTCCCACAAGTGTAAATGAGCTCATAATCAAAGTCCAATATACTTTTTTGCTTATCGTTTCACTCTTTACTAAATATGTCTCTGTGTGATTCCCAAATATTTATGCACTTTTTCATATTTTTCCTGTAGATCTGTGATGGCAAACCTATGCCATGCATGTCACAAGCTATTGTCCCAGTTCAGCTCTGTGGTGCACGCATGCGTGCCTCCGACTGTCCGGCTAGTCGTCGGGTCTCTGTGGGTAAGGCATCTGAGGGGGCTGTGCATGCATGCGTGGGGTTGGGGTGCATGCAGGGATACACAAATGTGTGGGGAGGAGGGTGCAAGCATGGGCCTGTGCGCACGCACACTTTAGGCACTCAGTCCAGAAAACATTAGCCATCACTGCTGTAAATGAAGTCAATTATTTATTTCCTCTATCTAGGCATGAATTGTGTATATAATCACTAGCTCAGAAGCTAAAATCTAACATGAACAGAGGATCAGCAAATGTTTGGAATTACCTGTTATTTAATCACAAATTATTGTTATGACGTGCTTCAAAATTCAAATTCATTCGTGTTTGTTTTCTACTCTTAAAATGTAAGATACTCCAGCTTACTCTGAAGTTAGACAGCCTTTATGTTTAATTAATAAATAAAATGAATATATTACTTCTTGGTTATTCCTAAGAAAACTTTCAAACATTTTCCTCTAATTAAACTGAATTAGAATGTTCCTTTGATTTTTTTATATTAAAATACTGAATTTGCAACAAAAAAGATAATTGAAAAAAACACATTATAATTTAATATTTTGAATTGTCTTCCAATATTCTATTTATTGCAAGAAGTCTAGCAAACATTATTTCATTCTTGGACATATGTTTTTATGTCTTTAAAAATACTGCTTATTGTAGAATTAAATATTTTTCAACAGTTGAATTTTTGGTCAGAAACATTTGACTATTAGGAACCATATTTCATTTTAATGCATTACCTCAGTATTTGATTTAGTGACATTTTCTTTGATTGGCACTTTTCTATATTTGTTTGTGTGTTTAGCAGTTTTTCTATGTTGATAATTCTGTTATGATTTTTTTCAATATACTTTTAGACTAAAATAAAGCTGTGATTTGGGTTTTTTAAAGAAATTATATGATATTCATTAAAGTTTAAATTACACCCCAAAATCACTTTTTCTTTATTTCTGGTTATTTTTAAATCCTGTACTCTCTTAACTTTTCTTCTGCTAAGATTAATAAAACATTTGTCTCCTAGATAAAATTAGTTTTCAGCGTTTAATAATTTCAACATTCTACTCCCACTCAGGAAGTTACTTTCTTCCTGCACTTAAAATATAACCTTGCTATGTACTAAATACCATTTGTCACTGCAATATATCACTTTATAAAACTCCTTTGTGCTGACACATATTTCAATTGAAAATTTTTGTGTGGATTAATTTTAGCAATATTTTTTGAAGACAGTTAATTGTAGCTTTAAATATGATTTTGCACTGTAGCTATAGCTTGCTAGACAGATGGAAATGCAGTTGGGTAAAAATAGAGACAAGTCAGAAAGAGATCCTGGTTTTCCCCCATAGCTGCATCTCTACAAGATCTATGAATAAGATCTATATTTGTGAATTCACAAATATGTAGAGCAAAAGTCTGGAGGGAAGGGAATGCCACAAGTGAAAGAGAGGTGATAGCTTTCAGTAACTTCTCTTTCCTCTTGAAAATCTGTTCTGGAAGGTTGGGATAGAAAGGGGAAGATTTAGCCTACAGAGGAGGTTGGATTGATTAAAATTATCAATCATTCTTCCAATGAGAAAGGTGCACTGAGTCCTAATTTTCCCTGCTATAAATCAACTGAGTCCAGATATTGATTAAAATTAATTTCACCATGAATTTTTAACTGAACACCTAAGACCTCTCATCACTGTGCATATATATGGCTATCCACTCATCCTTTGAGTTGGGAGAAAACTACCTTGGCACAAATTTTGAGGGCCCCACTGCCCATCCCTATCTTAATATCCATGCTTTTATTCCCAGTCACTGCCAGTCACCAGACTTTTTTTCCAAATAATAAGTAGCAAAGGCTAATAGATTTTACACACCAGAATCTACTTTGGACAGTACTGCAATCAAGGCGGAAATACTATTTCAACAGCAATAAAAGCTAAGGACCCCTTAAGTATATCTTATTCATTGGCTGGGAATAAGATGATGATAATATTAGGAGTGCACAACTGGAAAAAAAAGATGTTGATAAAGGTTAGGGTTAGGGAGTAAGTGAAGGATTCAAGTTGATCTTCTGATAAAATGCCACTTCTTCCCTTTTAGATCAATATTCTACACCAGCTGCAAGAACACAAATCATGGAGTCTTCATCATGATGTCAAAATGTATGTTTCTTCACTCTTCTGTTCCTTGTGAGGACCTATAGAAAGAGGGTGAAAAAAAGAAATGATCTTACTATTTGCTTCCTTGAAAAGTTGGAAAACAGATTTTCCATAAGAAAGAATCAATGTGCAACAAAAGTTAGCATCTTTTGTGGAACTCTTTTGCCAAATTCATTACGAGTTTCTTTTCTATTATTCTGTGTGTGTGTGTGTGTGTGTGTGTGTGTGTGTGTGTGTGTGTGTGTGTGTTTGTTTGTTAAGTATTTTCTAATAAAAGAAGAGTATCACATATATAAATAATGGCTGGATAAATTCTCTTGAGTTAGAATTTGGCTCTAGCAGCGAACCCAGCCTGCTAGACAAAGGCACATGCAGCACATTAATATTTTGGGAAACAGCTTAAATTTAGCTCAATACAAATTCCTGTAGGAATAATTCAGACTAATGATATACGTATAAATGGATGAAACACTTCTATCTGTGAAGGTTCAAATCTAAAACCAACCCAATATGTACTTACTTATAGTTATAAGTAGTGCTGTACAAAGCACGCTCTTGAGATTGCTTTGTGGAACAGCATGCCTCGTTCATTTTTAAGAGTGAAAGGAAATGGCCACATATTGCTTCATTTGTTCTGCTGTGCTTTTTTTTGCAATCTCCAGTTGCAGTCTCTGGCACTTGAAATAGATGGAACAGACAATTAAGGCAAATCAAAACCATCCTGCATATACCTACTTTCTGGTAAATTCCAGCTTGATCCACAACCACTGCAGTTTTAACCTCTTTCACATAGAAAGGATGGAGTTTGGGAGTTGTGAAGGACTTGTAAAAATACCACTTTCAGAATTAAATAGAGAAGCATATAAAAGTATAATAAAACTACTATTTCCTAAAACAAACATAATCTCTTTGCACTACCTACGTGTCAATTTCATTTAGAAATTGACAATTTAGAATTAGAGTTATAAGAGGGACTGCCTCTATTTGATTACCCTCTATCCACTCCATCAGGTCTGAAACATAAGATACGCTTCAGATCCCATCTGCCAAGGAATTACATATGACTGGTCTCAGGAGGTAGGACTTCTGTGGCAGCCACATTGTGGAATTTTTCCCCCACCCAGAAGTGACATTAGTTCCATTCTTCTCAGCAAGTCCCTCAGAATCTGGTCTCAAAGGTTCAGGAAGATTTTGTGATAGCTGCCTTACTAATATCATCCTCTCTCATGTGCCTTTTTATAGTCATTTTTAAACTATGTTTTCAAAGTATTTATTTTTTTTAATTAAGTGGTATAGTGGTATAGTGTATCGCCCAGAATGATTTTCTTGTGGCTGCAGTGGTAAGATGCTGAGCCTGCGCTCTGCTGAGATTAGCAGCTTGGCAGTTCGATTTCCGTGAGCAAATAAACCATGTAGGGATAGGAAAGGAGCCTCTCCCAACTGCCTACTGGCATTCAGACGTCCCACAGGTAAGATAATACCACCCCCAAAAAAATCCTTTCATAGAGGCAACCAGCCACTTTAGTGATCCTTGGCTAACATGTGCCATACACTTTAAAAAAAAAATTGTGAGATGGGCAGTACAAATATGAGATGGAGAGAGAGAGAGAGAGAGAGAGAGAGAGAGAGAGAGAGAGAGAGAGAGAGAGATGACCCATGAGAATCAGAATTAAAAGTTGTATGTCAGGGCTTTTCAGACTAGCAACTTTAAGATATGTGGACTTCAACATACTGGCTGGGGAGTTCTGGGAGTTGATATCCATATGTCTTAAAGTTTCCAAATTTGAAAAAACCCAGTTCTATGAGATATTTTAAAAAAGACTTACCATAACTGGAATAGGCCATGTAAAACATGCAGAAAGTAATAGCACTAGCAATGGCATAGCACCCCCACCATGAGGGGTGACTCCTTTATATTGTCTTTCCTGACACGCATATTGTTTATAAGCACTACAGCTTCATTGTGGGGTGCATTCTTCAGCAGCAGAATTCTTCAACCACTCTATCCAGACGTCCTTCATTATCACACTTTTAAAATCTAAAATATTTATTCAACTTTAGTTCTGCATTGAAGAAGGGATGAGCAGCTTGCTCAAATGTATCTGAATTTGGCATGAAGTTGCCAGTGTCACCAACAGTTAGGACTTTTATTTAAACAAACACCTATCAACTTTTCTTTTCAATTAAAATAGATGTTGTAGTTATGCACCTGTCAGCTTTAAAAGAAAACCCCACAACTTCAAAAAGTGATTAGGTGGCTGTTATTGTGTACCCTCTGGGTACAGCAGATGCTCCCAAACTCTCAAGTGTCAAAAGTGTTATTTTCATGGTTGTTTTCATAGTTTGCTTTTGTAATACGGTGTTATCACAATCTGTATGGCTATAGGAGAGTTCAGAATTAAAATAAATAGTTTAAAAGAAATATTGATTACCATGTTTTACCTTTGTTTTTAAGTGATAAGAATGGAACAAATTTAGAAATAATTAATCAGGCAAACTTTAATCAGACTTACCGTAATTCTAGTTCTAAGCACATTCTGTGATTTTCCAGAAGAGGCACACAATACTATATAGAAATGTGTATATATTGTTATAAGTTCCCTTTTATAAAAGGATATTTATTTTAAAAATTATATGACCGAAAACTCACACATAAAGACCTACAACCCACACACAACCCTGGCAGCAATAACGGATTAAAATCCACCATTTGATTTTCTCTATCTCCATTTGTGGTTCCCAGGCAGTTCTTTGGGATGGTGGCGGAGGGGGGCAGTAGTGGGTTGGCCCCGGTTCGGACCAGTTCACAAGAACCAGTAGTAAAACTAGTGGTAGGCTCCCCCTACCGCCCTGGATGTTGTCATAAATGATCTGCACATGTGCAGAAGCTTGGCATGCGAGCGAGTGAGCGAAGCAAGTGCATGCACCTGATCCCATTACAAACCAGTAGTAAAGGTAAGTAGAACCCACCCCTGGGGGGGGGGCAACCATACCTCAGGAAAAATGATGTTTCATAGAGAAGGGCCCACTACTGAGAGGCCCCTTTTTGTGGGCTCACCAGACATATATCCATAACTGATGGGACCCATAATATACCCTACCATCTTGTCCTGATGGCCCACATGGATATAATAGGGGACAGCCACAAATACCTTTGTATTGTTTTAGCACACAACCACATTCCCAAACACAAACAGTTTTTATAAAGGCAGGCTGGTTTTCCATGCCACATTAAATCATGATTTGCTCAATTATGTTGTATTTAATGTACTGCAATTAGCAAGATTAACACAAAATATTAAACCACACTATCTGCTTCCCAGAAATAAAGAATACATATAAAATCCGTAACTTCGTCACCAAAAGCCAAGTAGATTTCTACTTTGGGTTTATATAAAAAGTACCAAGAATTAACTAGAATCTTTGGAATACCAAGTAAAAAATTATCAAAGAAAACCCAAAAGTAGCCTACTACCCACAAAAACCTTGGAGAGAGTCCTTTAATTTTGCAGTGGACAAGAATGCATCTTTTATCATAGTGCTCACAGCTAAGGTTAGCATTTCCCTCAGCTTTACAAAATGTTGAACTGCTATATAGATCCAGTCATTGTCTTGGAAAAGGCTGAACTGAATGCTAAAACCAAGATCTGAGACCCTGTTTCAAAAGAAAGAAACATAACCAACATTGTAAACTAGGACACAGAGCCTCTAGAGTTCAGTGTGACTGTTTGATTGTACAACAACATGAACTTCTGTCTTTGAACATTTCCTACAAGGAAAAAAAAATGAATCCCTGTGAAACTAAACCTATAATTTGTTCCTGTTTGTTTTTTAATCCAATTATCATCCAAATGACAAACATTCAGAAGCATTTAACAAAATCCTGAATACACAGAGCCAAAACATCCTGCCCTTCAGTAACAATTTACTGTCCTCTGTCACCAACTGGGATCAGGAGGCAGAGCACAGGAGAAGAGAAGAAGCATTCTTTTGCTCACTTTTCTTTTCTGTTTCCTTTTAAACACAGTGACTTTTTCAAGCAATTACCTAGAAA
The DNA here is from genome assembly GCA_030761175.1 of Masticophis lateralis. Taxonomy (NCBI): domain Eukaryota; kingdom Metazoa; phylum Chordata; class Lepidosauria; order Squamata; family Colubridae; genus Masticophis; species Masticophis lateralis. Next base: position 232,694,292 of record JAUDYJ010000002.1, read on the forward strand.
AGTCAAGAAATCTGCCTAGCAACTACCTTACTTCAATCTCTAACGTTTAGAATTCAATGGAGGAGCTAGCTTGCCTTTTGGGGAACCAGAGAAAAGCAATAACTTAAAGTCCGCACCTTGAAGTTTAAGTCATCAGCCCCATTTCACAGGCAGGTGAACAGGTTGAATGTTAATGTAAGTGAAGAATTCTGTCCAAGCAACAACACACTCTAGAACTAAGAAAGAAAAAGATTATTGCAAAATGGTAGTGACTAAACCAACCATTTATTTCAAGATGTCAAACTGGTGGTCCACAGGCCAGATGTGTCATGCACAGCAGTGGTGGGATTCAAAAAATTTTACTACCGATTCTGTGGGCGTGGCATGGTTTGGTGAGCATGGCTTGGTGGGCATGGCAGGGAAAGGATACTATAAAATCTCCATCCCCACCCCACTCCAGGGAAAGGGTTCTGTAAAATCCCCATTTCCTCACAATCAGTTGGGACTCGGGAAGCAGAGAATAGATGGGGGGCAGTCCCAGTCAGAATTTTTAGTTTTGATTCTCTGAACTACTCAAAATTTCCTCTACCAGTTCCAGAACTGATCAGAACCGGCTGAAACCAACCTCTGTTGCAAACCTACCTTGTTTTGGGTCTTTCTCTGATGTTCTAACTAATGTTAGTTTCCTGATGGACCAGATCACTAGGAGCAAATCCTAGGACCAGCATTTCTCTCCCTATTATCTTGTCATCTTTATGGTCATAATGTGACCATGAAAGTTTTAGAATTTTAGGAAAATTCTGATATTACGTCTACAGCATATCCTTGGTTGTGAAGAAAAGATAGTGTTATCAGTTCTTAAAGGGAAAGGAAAGAGAAAGTAGGGGTGTAAAGAAACAGAATGCTATCATTTCTCCTTTGGATGAGCAGCTAAACAGGACAAACAGAATTTTATGTGACATCCAAAAGTGAAGTTACAGTTGTTTGAAGAAGTTATATAAGACAGGATTTATGTTACCAACAAACCCAGATTTAATACTGGCCTATAATATTAGTTTGCTTCATGTAACTATTATATTAGACACAAAACTCTCCCTTTCTTAGGTCACTAAACATTCATACAAAGGGGTGAAATAATAGGTGGCTTTTAAAGGCACACAATTTATTCTAATAATCATTGTTAAGGCCACTTAACATTGGAAGCTCAAGTCATTGTTTTTGACTTAGTAGTCAGTTCTAATCATAGTTTATCAATTCTGGTATTTAATCTAGTTACAGACACGTTTCTTGAGCTTTAGCATGATATCTAACTTGAGTCAATATTTACAGAGACACCTACTGGGTTTCTAAAGACCATTGATCTCCTGAAGTTATACACCCAGGAAAGTTTCAGAGACTTGAAATGAAGACATTGCAGTATTTTCTAACACAGAACTACCATTTGCTTTTAATAGTCATGAAGTAGACAATTACTGTAGAATAATTTACTGAAATGAAAAACTGCAAGCAATTTCTAAAAGAATTACATTCAATGCAAATTAAAAAAAAACTAGGATTCACTTTTAGACAATCATTCTGAAATTTACCTAGGCAACTAAGTAGATTAGATCCTTTCCAGATTAGAATATGCTATTGACTAAGGATCTTGAACAAATTCTGAATTATGTTGTTAGATCTCCTTGAAGAGATATAGTAGATTAGATATACTATAGCCCATATGTCTGGCTGTAGGCCCTAACAAGTCTAGATCTGTGATATATTACTGTATTAAAATATTTTGGAATTCTGTTTTATAAGTAGCTGCATGGGGCACAAATAATCATATTTACCATTTACAGCTAAAGTAAAATAATTTACATTTGTTTTAAGCAAAAGGGTATAGACTGCACATGAAGAAATTGGAATTGGTATGCCATAGCATACTTTAAACACTATCAAATTCAAAAGCCACTATTTCACAACATATCTTCATCTGCTGGGAATAGTAAGCACTTTTTCTATGGCTGGCCATATATCTCAACATTTACTATTTAATCATTTATTCAGTTTAGACCATGTTCTTTTTATCTTAAATGCTACTCCACTTCCATTAACAGGAATGAGTCAAAGCGAACCAAACATGTTCTCACGGCTCCCTCTCTTATTTTGAGATAATCGTGGGAGGGATTTCTAGAAGACTTCTTCTCCACATTTGACTGATCACATCTGTTGCCTCCTTCAGACATGAACATTGATTTGCAAGAAACCAAATTCAAAATATCCATTATGAAGCTAGCTCATCTCAATATTAAAATTCACCACACATGAAATGAAATTAGGATCATTCAACAAATGGAAGTGAAAGTTTAAGCATTATCAAGACTGTGATGGGGAAATGAGAATACACAAGTCTGAAGCTTACTTAGACTTATTCTCATGATGATAAATCAGAATTTTAACTTGATATGTACAATAAATCATGATGGAAAAACTGGGTTGAATCTGCACATTTCACTCCTCAAGTGAGATTTATTAATCATGAAAGGAATACTTTAGGAAATCTACCTTGAAGAATTAAAAGTTGAGCCTTCAAGGTATTATCTTAAGGAGAAGAAAGAGAGACCACTTTTTTCTTCACATAATTTGGAAAGAGGAGTTATTTTTAGAAAAAAATGCCATCAATTTCCTCAATTTAATAAACTAATGTATTTTACTTTCAAGTCACTTTTGATTCCCAGCAGCTGCAAGGACAAGTCTATGCAGTTTCTTGGTAACATTTTTGGAAGGGATTTGCTTTCTGCCTAGGCCTGAGAGAAAATAACTGGCTCAAAATCACCAAGATGGCTTTGTGCCTAAGGAAGGATTACAACTCATAGATTCCTTGCTCCTAATTCAACATCCTACCACTAGCCTGCTAGACCAACTATAAGTGGATACCAGGGATGAAATCCAGCAGGTTCTGATAGGTTCTGGAGAACCAGTAGCGGAAATTTTGAGCAGTTCGGAGAACCGGCAGCGGAAATTTTGAATAGTTTGGAGAACTGGCAAATATTACCTCTGGCTGGCCCCAGAGTGGGGTGGGAATGGAGATTTTGCAATATCCTTCCCCCAGGGGAAGGAATGGGGATTTTGCAGTATTCTTCCCCTGGAGTGTGGTGGGAATGGAGATTTTGCAGTATCCTTCCCCTGCCACGCCCACCAAGCCACACCACACCACACCCACCAAGCCACGCCCACAGAACCGGTAGTAAGAAAATTTGGATTTCACCACTGATGGATACATATGACCTTATTCTATGTTCACATTATATCACTGGCTATCTATATTAATACTACTGTGGTGACATGTTTGTATTATAACTCCAATTGGCCTCAACCAGGATGGTGAAGAGAAGGCATTGTGCCAACTGTAATCCTAACTTCTTGTAGATTGTCTGCTCCTCAGCTGCTTTGTACTTTGTAGTTCGAGTCCCAATGAAATATGTAGTGTTACATAAAATATGTAATCTCTGAAGATCAAGAAGATGACACAACATTTATAAGTTTCAAGCACCACTGATCTCAATAAAAGAGATTTTGAAACATTGGCTTCACGTTGCCACTAAAACTCACAGAGCTTTAAAGCTTGCTTGATTTTGTCTGAGTTGTTCTTCAGCTCTTCTGCCTTGTAATTAATCCAACATGAGATTCACTGGACTGACGGGAACTTGCCAATGGAGCCTCTATTTGCACAAGATGTGTGTGGGATTTATTTCTCATGGTATTTGGAGAGGAACAGGAGGAAGACAGGTGTGGGTCTTTGGTTAGCATGCAGATGATGTCATGCCACACAATTGTTTGGAAGCCCCCTAAGTATAGGACATTGTGCTTTAGTGCAAATTCTAAGGATACATTGTGCATCTGCTGGTTGATAATTGCTGAGCGCTTTTAATGATTGATGAGAACTTTGTCCTAGTTTCTGTCTGGAGACGATCTTTTTGAATCAGTGGATGCAGCACAAAAGGAAGAAGTTTAAATAGTAGAGCCAGTTTTCCCTAATCCCCCTCCAAGCCTTCTCATGGAAGAGAAACAAGAAGAAGATTGTGAACTTTCCAGTGACAAGCCTGTTCTTTAATATATTGTTACTTATTTGTAGTCCAGTATAAATCTTGCCAAACTGTGTGTAAAGTCAGCGGGGTATGGGTGTGTGTGTGTGTGCGTGTATGTAAAACCTGAGTTATCTTTTATTCCTACTACTGAATAAATGATTTCAACCCCACATGCTCCAGAGACTCATCCTCATTAGTATGTATGAGTTGTTATAGTGTGAAATGAGTGGAATAAAAACTGAGCAATGGAGATTGTTCTATATTTAATTTAATTTAATTAATAAGGAGAATGTACTGATTTTTGATGGGGGTGAAAGAGGCAATGTCCATGGATTTTTGTGCTGTCGCTGTAATTAGCAATATAAATCTATCATGAGCATAGAAACTTTTAAAAGTGTCTGTAACATTTGCATTATCCTGATTGTCATTAGCCAGTTTTTCAATCTCCATATTAGTATGTGCCACCCATAATAGGTAAAGTAGAGTTTTCATCATGAAACCATTTTCCTTCCAGAAGTGTACAATAAGTCTTAGCAGGAATATTTTAGGGTACAAACAGGCTACCGACAGCTAGTTTTAAATATGATGTGAATTGCACCTGTTCCTCCTGAATTCCAGAGAAATTACAATTCTTCTCCAAAAACAACAGGAGGGCATGAAAGAAAAATTGTAAAAAAGTAATTCTCATTAGTAGCATAAGAATTGCTCAGTTTTATCATTCAGAGTTTAAGAAAAAAAAATTAAATAATTACACATTTTGTACATGTACACATTTAGTACACATTTTGATATGTGTACTATCATCAACCTGAATACACACTAATCCATAACTGAGCTCCTATGTTTAATTCTTGTTAAACAAATAATTGACCCTGAATAGTTGTTCCACAGTTTCTACAAGGAATAATCCAAGGTCAACCGAGCAGTTTTCTACTCTCACTTTATAAGGATACCCACTTAAACATAGTCTTCGACTTACAGCCACAATTGAGCCCAACATTTCTGTTGTTAAGTGAAACATTTGTTAAGTGAGTTTTGTCCCATTTTACGACCTTTTTGCCACAGTTATTAAGTGAATCACTGCAGTTGATAAGTTAGTAACATGACTGTTAAATGAATCTGACTTCCCCATGGATTTTGTTTTTCACATGATCTTGGGACACAGTTGTCAGAGCAGCAATCAGCCCCATTACCTTGCGTGGGGGTAATTGCCCTCATTTTGAGTTGGATCGTGACTTTTATCCTTCTGTATATTTTGATCAATAAAACCGGAATACATTTTCTTATTAAACTCATATTTATTGTAAAGAAAGTAAAACTTCTTACTAATCTAAAATAATTACTTGTTGGCAAAGAATCCCCAGCCTGACTTTAGCTGATTGGAGAACAAAGGAAAGCTTTAAGAAAAAGGGAAAAGAATGCAGGACATGCACAGAAGATACTGATAAGAAAACTTGGCAAACTACGGTAAGTCTGACAGTTCAGAAATAATAGCTCTGCTGGTAAATATAAAAATGCAGTGACAACAGCAATGGTCATAAGTATGGACCAATTGCCAAACATCTAAATTTTGATCACATGATCATGGGGATGCTACGAAGGTCATAAGTGTGAAAAACAGTCATAAGTCACTTTTTTCAGTACCGATATAACTTTGAATGGTCACTAAATGAACTGTTGTAAGTTGAGAACTACTTGAATATTCAAGAATGACAAATACTCTCTATATTAGACAATGCAGCTGTGTTACTTCTGGATCTCTCAATAGCCCCATTCAGCTCCATTCATCATGCTGTCTTCTTGAGGACTTTATGGCGTTGGAGTCTTACCAGCTGCCTTCTGAGCCAATGCAAAATACTCACAATATTGTTGGGTTTCATTGGACCATTATTTTAAGTTTAAGGAAGCTAGAGAATGATTCAGCAATTCATGTTTCAGCAATTCATTAATATTATAGGTTTTAGACAATATCTAATTAGAGCAGAAAATGACCAGAACTTGCTAACTACAGTAAAAACCTCAAGCTATGCCTTTCCCCGGTTCAAATTTTAGCATTTTTTTCCATCTCTGCATCCTGAGAGCTGGTTGCTTCTCTGAAGAGTGTGGACAGTTGAATCTACAGAATTGTAATTTTAATCTATCTAGCCTTGGGCTTTTTGCATCTGATTTTTATCTTTCCGGCCTTTAAACAGATTAGAACTAACCGGGACTATTTACTCCCATACAATGCTCCCTGCACTCTTAGACCATCAAAGGGCAACCTACTAGAGGAAAATAAGCAAGTCCCCTTCTTATTCAATTCAGAAGGGCATTCAAAATATTTTTCTCTAAAACAGAAACCATACCTTTCAACTGTTTCAATTTGTATTTTATTGGTTTAATAATATTTTAGTATTTGTTTTAAATTACGCTTTTGCTTTCACTTGGTTCTGTGGACCTCTCTCAGCTGTTAAAGCAGTGGGGGGGTCATACAAATTCCTTCTTTCCTAAAAGGAATATCACTGAGGTTAAGGGATAAGCAATACACACCAGATATTGAGTGCAAGATTGAGTTGATAGAGTCCCAAATCCACAAGCCTCTAGACATGGTTTAAAGTTTTATTAAGGCCTTCCCCAAGAGTTATTTCCTAACTTTTCCATATTGACCTGCCAGAAACAAGATGCAATGACAAAACAGTATCCAAGGAAGGACACAAATAAAAGACAAAGCAATTCTTTTCATATATAATTCATATGTTTAAAGGCCAATTACCCATCATATAAATAATGCCAAACAGTGCATTTTCAGGATTAATAAAACATGTCAATCTTCAATACAGCTATAGAAAACAAGCTACCAAAATCTATCTTAGCTGCATGCCATGTAAGAAAACAGATACTTCCACATTCTTCATCCTTAAGAGCCTCGTGATTTCTGCTGCTGCTGCTAAAGTGGATGAATAGAATAACAGAATACCAGAGTTGGAAAGGACTTTGAAGGTCTTCTAGTCCAACCCTGCACAAACAGGGGACCCTATACCATTTCAGACAAATGGTTGTCCAATCCCTTCTTCAAAACCTCCAGTAATGATGCACCCATAAGTTGTTAAGGCAAGCTTTTCCATTGATTAGTTGTTCTTATCGGGAGGAAATTTGTGCTTACTTCTAAAGTTTCTTCTCTCTTTGATTAGCTTCTATCCATTGCTTCTTGTCCTGCCTTCTAGTGCTTTGGTAAATAGGTTGATCCCCACTTCTTTAACACAGCTATCACGTCACCCCTAGACCTTCTTTTCATTAAACTAAACATACCCAATTCCGGCAACTGTTCTTTATATGTTTTAACCTCCACTGTGATTCTGTATAGCCTGGGTTCCCAATATGTAGCCTGCGAGTATTAAGAGGCTGAAAAATACTCCTTTGGAATCCATTAGATGCCATGTAGCATCCATCTTTATTTTATTTAGAAATTTATTAATAAAAATGGCTCTGGAACTTTAACAGTTATAAATCCACTTTAACAGTAACAGAGTTGGAAAGGATCTTGGAGGTCATCTAGCCCAATCCCCTGAACTAGGGATTCGAACCGCCGAACTGCCAACCTTTCTGATGATCAAGCTCAGTGTCTTAGCCACTGAGCCATCTAGTCAGGCTAACTTGTGTATAGCCCAGAGGGATTCTTAAAAAGTAAATGAACAATGAGTTCATCAAAGCCTAGCATTCCACAAGCAATTTCCTCAACAGACACATTGATCTACAACCAGTCTACAAACCCCTCAGAATCCAAATCAACTGCACAGCTAACCAGTGACAGCACCGACCCTTAACCAACACCCCCCACAAGCAGTTCACCTCCCAATGAGCTGACCTGATGTAATCTCCTTATCACAAAAACCATCACAAGACTCACAGCTGACCCATCACAAAATCCTCACTTGATACTCACACCTGAAGCCCCTATAAACATAAGACCACTGATACTGACATCCCCTAAACTCCACTGAAGATGTTACACCTAGCCTGGTAATAAAGCATTTGGAAACCAACCCAGAAGCTTGGACAACAAACCTTCACCCTCATCCTATACTTGAACATATATAGAATGTATCTTATATTTGTCACTATTGCACAGTAACTCAGTGCTATATTTAGAAATGTGCATGTGCTAAAAAAAAAAAAAGATTCAGAAATGGGTGAAAATAGCAGGTAAACTTCCTGGAGCCTGGAGAAAATTGTAGGAAGACATCCCACAACTCTGTGTCTAGTGTTCCCACCATGACTTTTTAGGAGAATGGCTGAATCTGCTTATTAGTCCTTATAAATGGGGGGGTGTACAAAAAACCCCCTTTTATCCACTGGATAATAACAATTTTGATGTCCCTATGGTATGTAGGGATAAAGCTTCACAACCTGTATGTAGAGCTATAGTTTTTTTTCCTTGGGAATGCAGAGTGTTTTATATCAAAACAATCATAAGAATCATTGAGCAACTAATGAGGCTAACAACCTAGATGAGATCACCACCAAGGCTAGTTCATTCATGTCTATTCATCTCTTTTCCTATGTATACATTAGGCTTACAAAGAGACAAATAAATGAATGACTGCAACCACAGCAAAGCAAAAAAGGGGAAAAAATACTTGGAATTGTAGGGAAGGGATTAATTGATAATAACTTCACTGGAATATCTGTAAGAATTACCATCTCAGGGTTGAAATAGGAGGTCTTTGATGCTCTACGATGTTGGTTGTTTTCTTGCAAGCACTAAGGACCTCTCAGTTATCATCTGCCACTAATGAAAAACTGGTGGAAATACAGAGTCAAAAATGAGCAGATTGAAATATGTATTGTATGTTTTCCAAATACAAATTGGTAAAGTCTTGACTCATTACACACCAGATTTAACCATGGATGAAAAGAAGAAAGTGGAAAATCGATAGGGCACAATACCTGGGGATAATAGAATAGAAGACAAAAAACTGGAAAAAATGCCAAAATATCAAGATCTGAAAATCAAAATTGAAGGATTATGGCATAAATCAGTCATGGTCATCCCGGTGGATATATGCATACTGAGTGTCGCCAAAAAACTTGGACAGCACTTTGAAAATCTGCGTATTGACAAAATTTCCATCTGTCAGTTACAAAAGACCACACTGCCTGGATCTTCACTATATTATGCTGATATTATACAACATTCTAGGTTCTTGGAAAGAACTCTTCGTCTTGTCCCATCCATGCCAGAAGAAGTGGCATAATGCAGACCCCATAGGTCAAGGAATTTCAGCTGGTAGGGTTCAAGAGAAGAGTCCCTTCTGACATGGCTCCTGCCCTTTGGAATATCTTGCTCCCAAGTGAGGTCCGCTCCAACCCTTCTGACTTTCCATAGGGACGTGAAGTCCTGGCTTTGCCACTTGGTTTAGAGTTTCAATGGGGGTACATCACACTGGAAATGGTTGATGGATTAAAACAAGACCCACTCCCCCCCCCCCAGCACATCCTGCTCCTTTATTCCCATCTTTTTAATTCTAAATTATTACTGTTATTTGAGTATTTATTGTTGCAATATTTTATTGGCTTTTAATGTTGGTAAGCGACCCAGAGGTGACTCAAGATGAGCTGGGTAGCAAATAAATCAAATAAATAAATAAACTTGATGGATATCAAACTCAGTGCCAGCTAAAGAACTGGCAGGTCTGGTTACAGATTATTATGTGTAATAGTAATAATAATAATAGACTTCCAAGCCTTGAATCTAACAGGGGTGGGTTCTACTTACCTCCGCTACTGGTTTGTAATGGGGGCACATGCACACATGCATACACTTCTGCACATGCACAGATTGTCTGTGATGTCACCCGGCTGGGTGGGTGGAGCCTCCCGCCACCGTTACTACCGGTTCGCAAGAACCAGACTGAACAGGGAGCAGCCCACCACTGAACCATAACTATCTTCAATATGGAGAGGGACTTGCTTCCTATGTTTTTGACAGATTTTAACTTGAAAGGATACTGTTTATCAAGAACTATCCAATCCAAGTCTGCTTTAAGAATCATTAATGAAAAAGGCAGAAAAGGGAATGCCCTCTCAGAAATTGGGACATGGAGACCAGACTAACCCCTCTGTGACAGTAAGATGTATTATATTCTAGGTAAACTGTATTCATCATATTTCTAGATTTGTATTCATACATATAAATTAGCATAGGCTAGCTTCGTGAAAATCACTCCTTTGTCCTCTTTGGGAGGGATGCTTTGTGCCTGTCTCTAATGATGTGTTAGCAGCCATCCCAGTTTCTTGTGGACTGACAATGAGCAAATAGATTTGATCAAAGTAGGCATTTCAGAGTACAATGCATACCAATTGTTATCTGTTTGGAACTTTATATCCCTTTTCTCCTTTAAAAGAACTCAACAAATGATAATACAAAGAAGGCTACAGAGTTGAATCAGAACTGAAGAAGCAAAATTAACTGTGCAATTCTGTACCTGTCTACTTAGAAGTAACTTCCACTGAGTGAAATGTAGCTTGCTGCCCAATATGTGAACGTAAGCTTGAAACCTTATTATAAAATGGCAGGGTACAAAAGTATTTGCATATAGTAATAATATAATCAAATATCTGCCAGCAGTGAAACAATATACTATAATGATGCATGTATTTTTTTTTACAAGAAGAAAAAAACTTCACAGCAGTTGCAACTCCATTCCCATACCCCCGAAATTCTCCAAAAGTTTTAGTCCCTGATAGAAGGCTAAGAAGCAAAAACAAACAAGAGAAAAAAAACCCCACCCTTCTCATCTCATTTATTGAGTTTTGGGAGCACAATTTCTTAGGAAATCAAGATACCAAAAGAATGTCTTCTGAAGCTTTCCTATGTCTCTGTCTGGCTAGCCGCTTGGAAATAGGCAGTTCTTCATATATGTTGGTCCCAAACTTTGAATGTTTGTAAGGTTTACCACCAACAGTTTGAAATAGTTTGGCTGGCAAAGCAGGCAAGTTCCACCTACTATCAGATAGCTCTACACAAGCGCTCTAACATTCACATTTACATTCAGATGAAAGGAGAAAAGAACAAGCTATTGCCAACATCGCAGCTGAATCAAGAAGAAACTCCAGTTTGGATACTGATGTTTGCTTAAGGGATTATAGCCAATCTCATTAATTTGAAGGTTCATTTTACCAGATGCTACTCATAAAGAGAAAATTTACCATTTTAGCATGGGTTGGGCAAAAATCTTCTGATAATATCTAGATAATACTGTCTTGCAGCATATTTATTTATTTATTTATTTATTTATTTATTTATTTATTTATTTATTTATTTATTTATTTATTTATTATATTTCTATACCGCCTTTCTCCCGCAGGACTCAAGGCGGTGTTCAGTCAAGAAAAAATAAGATACATAAACATCATAAAATTGATAATTAAAATTATAACATAGTTTAGCCCAAATTAAATAAAATCCAGAATTAGATAATATTTTAATCATTCCCAGTTAACATGTTTAGCCCCGCCTGATTGAACATCAGGGTCTTGAGGGCACAGCGGAAAGCACAGAGATTAGGGATATTTCGTATATCAGGGGGCAGTTCGTTCCAAAGGGTTGGAGCCCTTATAGAGAAGGCCCTCCCCCTGGGAGTTGCCAGTCGGCACAATTTGACTGACGGTACTCTGAGTCGTCCCTCCCTGTGAGAATGAACTGGTCTGTGGGAGGCTATTGGTGGCAAAAGACAGTCTCGTAAGTATCCAGATCCTAAGCCATGGAGTGCTTTAAAGATGATAACTAACACCTTGAATCGCACCCAGAAGACCATAAAATTCTTCCATGAAATCATTTACTCCCAACAAAATATGAAGGAGTTTTTTTCTTCCTAATATTTATCTACAAGAGCCACTTTTTTTTTAATCAAAAGACTGTTAATCTATTGGTTTTGGCAGGAAATGACTACCTGGCTTGTCACCTGAGTCTGACATTGCAGACTGAGAGAAAGAGTGACTGACCACTCCACCTAGCCAGCTTCCATACCTAATGCGAAACTAGGATTCACCGTCTTCTGATTTTTAACCTGTGCTTTAGACCAAAAGACTCTTTCTTTAATACAAGTGGATCTTTAAACACTAGCAAGAAACTGATATATACTGAAACTTGAAAACATTTTACTTATATTAATATATACACTTTTTCTACACCATATTTAGTTCTACTCTTAATATTGGAGCTGATTAAATGAAGAAGAAATATGATACCTGGGCTTAATATTTCAGCAAATGACTGCTTAATGAGCTAGGTTGGCACAGTGGTTAGAATGCAGCATTGCAGGCTAATTCTGCTGCCTGCCAGTAGTTCGATCCTGATTAGCTCAAGGTTAACTCATCCTTCCATCCTTCCAAGGTGGGTAAAATGAGGATCTAAATTGTTGGGGACAATAGGCTGACTTCGTAAACCATTTAGAGAGTGCTGTAAAACACTGTGAAGTGGTATATAAGTATACGTGCTATTGCTGTTGCTAATGCCTGTATACAAAAGGGATGAGACTTCAGTGAAATGCTGGCAGATGCTCTCTTGATTTGCCCTCTAGACAAATATATCTAACATTCTTTTTTTCCACTTTTCTTATAAAATACCCCATAAACCTATTTACATCCCTAGTCAAAGTCTTAAAATCAGCAATGTGTAACAGTTTGGAACAATAATAACTGCTACAGGCTCAAACTTTTCAACTGCAAGAATGTTTAAAGCAGGGGTGAAATGCTCCCAGTTTGGACCGGATCATCCAATCCAGTAGCGATGGCGGCGGGTGGTTCGGAGAACCGGTAGCAAAAATCCCTGCCGATCCCTGCTGTGTTCCTGATTGGCAGAGGCTTTTCAAAGCATTTTTTTTTTTTGCATTTGCAGAAAAAATGCTTTGAAAAGTTAAAATAAAAAAAAAGTTGGCCACGCCCACCCAGTCACATTACCCACCACCACTACCAAGCCACGCCCACAGAACCGGTAGTAACAAATTTTACATTTCATCCCTGGTTTAAAGGCATTAATTACAATTTGTTCAGCTAACTTTTCTTTCATAGTCTTTTCAAATTGGATCTGCTCTCATTTTGCTTTTGTGGTGGCACTTAAAACCATAAAATACCAAACAATTTTATATAGTAATTTAGGCATCATGTGATAAACTCTCCATTCACTTGCAATAATTTCACTTTTTTTAGCAACCCATCGCTGGATTTAAAACTTTGATTGCTATTTTGAGAATTGTAGCCAATAACGATCTTCTTAAACCACTATTGGCTCCTGCAAAATCAGAGATACAATTTTGGTAAAGTATTTATCTCCCTTAAAGTTTTCACTGTCTCTTGATTTAATAAAATACAATCCAAACAGTGTTGTTTATAGTTTTTCAGAGAGCTTGCACAAAGGTAAATGTATATATTATTTGAAAGCATTTTCTAAATTATAATTATTTACATAAAACAAATCATTGATATTTAAGTTTATTTTTCCCGAATTTTAACCAATTTGTTGAAATTTTAATTTGTTCCAAATATTTTGCTTTTTTCGGATAAGTATGGCCTTGTATGGGCCTTTAATTCACACTAGGATTTTGTGACGATCCGCAAATTTTCAAAAAGCTTGTACAGTTTCCAAAATTTGGAGGGTACAAAGACTAAAATATGAAATGTCTAAAATGAATCATGAATCATGCAGGCTGGGAATTTTAAGTCCTGAATACATTTCAAAGATATCAGGACAAACTAGCCTAGAACTGAAGAAAACTTTATTAAAATTCCAAAGACAAAGTTTGCTTCTGATATTCTCAATTTCTTTATCAGAATCTCTGGTGCAGATATCAAAAAGCTGACACTGTGCCTTAAGCTCTACTTAAAGAATATGCACTCTCTCTAGGATTCTACATATTAAACCTAATTATATCTGTCCAGTTAGGATCTGTACATAATTTAGAATTTTAGATCATACAAAAATGCATATTCAAATATTTAGCTATGTAGAAGCTCTAGTCTTATATATTTATGTACACTAATGTTCTGCCTGACTTCTAGAGGCTCAGAGTTATAATTTAGCTTCCTAGCTCCCTGAAAAACTAAATTTTTTTGTGAAGTTATGATTTGCCAAGGCACCCAGTTGAGTTTCACAGCTCACAGGGTCTAATAGCTGGGGTTTTTTTCTCTCTCTCTCTCCCCTTCTTGGCATTCTGGTTTAGCACTCTACCTAAAGCACCATGCCGTTTCTAAGTGATTTGGAAATTATGACAGGAAACTTCCATAATATGTTTTCCATTAGTGGGAACATAAAATTAATGTTATTTACGATAACTTTCTGTTTATAAGTGCATAGGTTTTCCAGATGATTTGCAAAGGACGTTTTCCCCCTACTGATTAAATCTCAGTGTAAAAGAGAAAAATATCCCTAGCTCACCCTTCAGATTAAAATCTAATGCACTAAAAAGCTCTTACAAATACCTAAAGTATAACCTTCAGGCAAAATAAATAAATAAATAAATCCAGACCCCATGATTTAGATTACAGCTCTTTCAATAAGGTATTTATTTTCTATTCTACAGATCTTTTTTATACTATCATTCAGAATTATATTAATTCATAGCTCTTAAAATATCTTGTTCTTTAAAAATCCCAAATTCTCTGAACTGATGTTACCCTTAACAGTACTTCAGGATTTATTCCAGATGGGAAATTAAACTTGGATGTCCTAACAACATGAAACTATAGACAAGTCAACAATCGTTTAGAAATTTAAAGTAAAGTACATTGAAACCAGTTCAGCTCTTCTGCATCTAAGCTTGACATCAAACAACAGTCTGTAGTTAGTAGTGGGCTGGACAAGGACTAAGTAATTAAAGTGCAAGTCAGGTAAGTGAGGGATGCACTTGCAGGATGGGAAAAGCAAAGAGGGACATGACAAATGCACCTGCCTCCTGTTACAACTGCCCATCTCACCTAGTCTAGTAGGACAGGCATGTTCTGTCAAAACCAAGAAAAGATTTTTTTTCTGTTGTGGTACCCACCCACTGGAACATCAGTTCCGCAGAGAATAGATCAGCTCCAATGCTGCTGGCCTTTTGCAAAAATCTTAACTTCATGGTTTTATAAACTAGGTTCTTGGATATTGCTGTGTAGCAGAGCCTGTGCAATAACGTTGTGGATTTTTTTTCTTGATGGTTCTGTATGCTGGTTGTTTTTTTTTTTATCTTAGCTGCTGATTCTCTGTATGTTGTTTTTATAGTTCTGTGTTTTATGATGTTTTTCACTGGCGTTAGTCACCCAGAGTTATAAATTTGAGATGGGCAGCCATACAAATAAAACAAATAAATCCATACTGACATCAGCCAAGCACCCACTGCAATCTGGATTGGAATTTTTGGATTCGATGTAGATGATTTTAAAATTGAATGTGTTCAGCTGCAATGCAGAATTGCCCTGAGTGAATTTTCACTATCTCAAACCAATATTCCAGCCACTACATTCTACTAATAATGTATCCCTTTTCCATTTGTCAACAGAATAGCTATACAGTTCCTTTTGTTTGGCAGCATTAGAAGCTTTTTATTTGGATGTATCTTCTGTCCTTATGTTTCTTCTGCTCTCTTCTTCTAATTTCCTCATCTCTAATAAGTAAAAAAGTAGGCAGGATTATCATTATATGTAGTGGTCACCTCCTGAATTTGCTTTCTCTGTTCTTGCATTTATCTTGAAATGACCCTTTATAAAGACATTCTGAGTTCTGCCATGTACTTCAGGTTTTCTAAGTGCATCTGACAAGCTCATATGCTAATAAACATTCGGTTAATTCTGCTCTGGCAACACAGGGATGCCTTATGTCTGAGAGCTCTGTTCTGTCCCTCGCCTTTTCACTTCCTTGTTGCAGCCAAAGTAAACAGAGCTGGCACCACTGAGCCATGTTGTGGAAGCAGTTCATTATAGTGTAGATTTTCAAATGATGCACTCGGTTTTTTCTTTACAGCCAATTCTGTAGTAAATTGTGCCTTGTCACATGATATATTTAACCAGATACCTTTGGTGGATATACAATTAATTCCTTAAGCCCAACAAAAATTGGGCTTAATTTTAGTTCATATAGTATGTCTCCAAAAGATTTTTCTTGATTCGAATTTTATCTACAAAATGGTTATAATAAAAAAAATGGACAATGAATTAAAATTATCATCAGGCATGCCTGTCCAAAATGTGTCTTTAGACTTCTGGAAAAGTATCCAAAGAAGTTGAATGATTTGAAGGACCTGGGGTAGCAATAGAGAAAGTTAAATCCAGATTTCCTGTGAGATGCAGATCTACTCAAAGGAATTTTAGAAAAAGGAATTCTTACTGGTAATCTAGACCAGGGCTGTCAAACTTGCAGCCCTTGGGCCAGATGCATCACGCACTGGCTATGTCCATGCCTGGTTTAGCGAAGGGGGGAAAAGTCCTGATATTTATTTATTTATTTATTTATTTATTTATTTATTTATTTATTTATTTATTTATTTAGTTCAATTTATATGCCACCCTTCTCCAAAGACTCAGGGTGGCTTACAATGCACTTATAGCAATAGCCTTCATTCTTTTGTATATACCTGCTTATTAGGGCTTTTGGCCTCCCATAAGCGGTGTTTCTATAAAGACAGCTTAGTGCCCCCACAATATGGATCCTCAATTTACCTACCTCGGAAGGATGAAAGGCTGAGTCAACCTTGAGCCTGGTGAGATTTGAACTCACACTAAGTGCTACATAACTGCACTTAGTCTGCTGCACCACCAAGGCTCCTACCTCACATGACGCCGCCATGATGACATGAGTTTGACACCTCTGCTCTAGAACATCCTGAGGTTAGATTGGATCCAACCTTGCTAGCCTTTAGGAAGTTACTGAAAACACAGTTGTGCCACCAGGCATGGAGATCCTATAGTGGTTGGGAATCTGAAAGATAGCCATATCATTTGTCAACTGTTAGTTAGCTGTCTCTCAGTTTATTTTTTAGTTTCTTTGGACTGTCGGTTTTTAAAAAAACATTTATATGAGATTTACCTTCTGTGATTTTAACTTGTAAGCTGTAAAGAGTCATGTATGCGAGATGGGTGGCAATATTAAAGACTTTTGAGGAATGGTCAATTTTACATTGAGCAGGGTTTAAACCCAGTCTTCTGGCAGCTAAGAACTGGGCCAATGTCAGGAGCAAAGAATCAAGATGATATGTTAAATTGCATTTCAGTATCTGTCAGAAATGGTGTATGGTCTCCTGCTTGGGCGGGGGAGGGGAGGTTGGACTAGATGACCTACAAGGTCCCTTCCAACTCTGTTAATCTGTAAATCTGTAATATAAATTGATTGAAATTAGACATGCAAGTGGTTTTGTATTGTTACTGCGTATATGCCGTAGTTCTTCAGATTTGTAGACCTGAAACATTTTTCAAAATGTTTCAATCAAGCAGCGTAACACCTGAGTTCTGGCTCTAGTGTCTTTTTTTTTATCATAGAAAAGACACAACAATAGAAATGAAGGGGGATAATTTTAAAAAGCTGCCAAGATTCATCTCCTGAAGGGGAGAAAGGGCAGCAGAACAAAAACATGAAGCAACCAAACAGAGTTTACAGTGGGTAAAAAAAACAGAGGAGTAGAGCACAGCAGGATGGCTAGCTTCAGTAGAAACATGGATGTGTTCAACAGTATCACAGATGACTAGACATATATATATATATGGAGATACTTGAATGAAGTTTGGAGGCAAAAATGATGCCAGTACTACTGAGCAATATGGTAGGCAAAACAAACAGCTGGACTGCCCCAGCAAACCCTCACAATTCATTTGTGCAGAAATAATAAAAATAATATTGGAACGATCAGTGCCAGAACTGTTATTGACTGTAGAATGTTTTAGGTTACAAAACTTCAGACAAAGAAGAGAAAAAGTTCACTGTAGTAAATAAAGCTGGATTTTTAAAAAGGTCTGAACATTGCAGATTTGATTTAAAGGGCTACATGATCTGCTAAGAAATATATAGTATTCTGGAGGAAAATATATATTTTTTTTTAAAAAATTCTTAACAAAGAAAGATATAACATTTAAGAGTGTTTGAAATTGCTATCTCCACAAAAATTGCTGCTAGAAATGTTACAAACTCTTTGGAGTAAAAGCAAGAGTAAATAAGTTTGCAATACTGTATAGAGCATAAGAGGTCAAAATGAAAGATGCTATTGTTCTGGCAGAAGTTCATATATCAGCTTGGTGCAGATTTAAAGGATAAACCAGCCAAATATGCACTACATTAAGACACATTCAGGGAGATTGTCACTTCGGTAAAAACACAAACCATTTGCAGGCATCCAAATAGCAATCAATCAATCAATGATAGATAGATAGATAGATGATAGATAGATAGATAGATAGATAGATAGATAGATAGATAGATAGATAGATAGATAGATAGATGATAGATAGATAGATAGATAGATAGATACATAACCCCCAACAATCTGAGTCCTCATTTTACTAGCCTTGCAAGGATGGAAGGCTGAGTCAACCTTGACCAGATGAGAATTGAACTGTGATTCAGAAAAACAAAGTGAAACAGGCACAGTTAATTTGGAAACCACATAAAAGTAGGATCAGATCAACCACGGGACTAACAGCAACAGTGAATCACAAAAGTGTAGTAATGCAATTGGATGCTGGTCCTGTCCTACTGGTTATAGTTCAGTATGATTTCAGCAGGATTTCAGAGAGGTGCTGAACTAAAGCCATCAGAAAAACAGTAAAAAACATATGTTGGAGAAAATATTCATTCCCAATGATATTTGTAAAATGTAATACCTGCAAACGATGTTACATTTATGAAAACAGGGAGACCAGACTCTGGAGTCATGCTTGGTTGAGGAAACTGCTAATTGTTCAACAAGCTATATACTAACTATCATGGAAACCATCAAGGCTAATTTGAAAAAAATAGTGAATGATTCTGCACTTGTGTTTCAAAATGGCCTTGGCACATTCAAATACAACAAAGGTAAAATAATGACATAGAAGGATGCCATGCCCAAGTTTCAGAAGGCATGTCCAATTGCACGTTTTACAGAAAAAGACAAAAACTGAACTGAACCCAAAGACAGTTGAGGGAATGTTTTAAAAGGTTTATTAGACTCCATGGGTGACATCTAAGTTTCCATTAACCCACCATTATCTTTACTTATAATTGAAAACATTTTTGCTAACCTTGCTGAGATTCAACCTTTCAACAGAATAAACTTAGCAGAAGCTTATTTACAAAATGCACAACGATTCCAAAGTTTTTCTCCTCATAAATACAGATAAAGCATTATAAAGTATATAGTACTCTTGTTTTCAGAGTAGCATCTGCATCGGTGCTTTGGTAGAGAGCCCTGGACCATGTGCTACAAAGGCTGTCCAGGAATCCAGTACTATTTAAATGACGTCAATTGTCACCAGAAAAAACAATGCAACTGCATGTGAAGACTGCATTGAAATGATGGGTAGACTATATAACAAAGGCAAATTATTTAGTTTGGTCTTACATATTAGAGTCACATCACAAGTATGCAGAGAAAATTTAAGCAGTTGTGAATGCCCGAAGGCTACAAAATGTATCACAGCTATTATTCTTTTTAGCTAAATTTCATTTTGCATTCCCTGTAACGTACCAAAAGTGGGAGCGTATGCCATGAACAAAACAATGAAAAGAAGTCAAACACACTGCACAATTCCAGTGGAATTGGCTTGTTATGCCTCACAATATGGCATTGCCACACTTATGCCACACTTATGTCACACATTATGAAAGATAGCTAATGTCTTACACACTAGCCGCAGAGAAAAAAATCCACAATCAAGGACATGTTGAGCTTGGTTTGAGGAACTGCACTTCAACCAATGCTGATATGGACAAGAATTTAACCTCATCATTTTTCATCAGGCACTACTGTCAATCTTCAGTGCTCCTCCTCCCAAAAGTATTTTGTTTTTATGAGCTTTATTTCTTTGACTACACATACTGTATACATACACATATAGGTCAATTGTCTTATTCTATAGAATAAACAATCTGAGAAATACACAACAGGTAAAGGATTCCTTTGACATATTTTCTCTCACAGAGATTGGAAGTCTTTTTATGAGAGTTGACATTGTAGGAGAAGAGAACATGGGGTCCTTGATGTTCTCTGACCTTGATTGTTTTCTTGCAGACATTTCATTACCAAACTAGGTAACATCATCATATCTGCAAGAAAACAATCAAGCTCAGAGAGCACAAAGAACCCACAGCTCAACCCTGAGCTACAAATTTATCAAGAAGAGACATGTTAGCCTTTGGTATACAAAGACAAGAAGGCATCTGACAGCACTTTTTCAAATGAACAAATTTTTATTAAAAGGTGTCCATTTTTGTGAAATACAGATGCACAGATCTGATTAAATCCGTGGACCCCATGAGGTCCATACATGTGATGAATTGAGCTATAGTTCATATTTCTTTCATTATAAAAAGTTGCCACTAAATTCCTCCTGACCTTCATCAGAGCTTGAATCAGAGGTGTCAAACTGGCAGCCTGTGGACCAGATGTATCACGTGCAGGCCACGCCCATCCCAGCTCCACAAAGGGGGAATCAAAAAGTCATGTGACAGCAATGTGACGCCACAAGTTTGATACCCATGGCTTAGATGATTCAAAAATTAGAGACTGAATACTAGCAATAGCACTATACCATTCCATAGTGCTGTACAGAACTCTCTGAATGGTTTACAGTATCATCCTATTGCCCCCAACAATCTGGGTCATCATTTCACTGACTTTGGAAGTATGGAAGGCCTAATCAATCTTACGCCAGTCAGGATTGAATTCCTGGCTGTGGGCAGACTGCATTCTAACCACTGTGCCACCATGATTCAGATCTGGAATACACCTGACTAATGTCAGTTTATGTAGTTTTATCAGTGCCATTATAAATTTACATACTTTTTAAAAGTTATTATAATGTTTAAAAGAGAATAAAAATAAAAAAAATGTGCAAAACATATTAAAAGAAAGAAAAACAGCAATATCTAACATTAGAATTGTATTACCAAAATGAACAAAAATAAAATAAAAAATAAATAGAAAAATACTTTGAAGTTAGAATATTAAGTGAAATAAATCATCTAAATATATTACATGTTCACTTAATTACCTTATAACAATCTATCCATATAAAAACCTGTCAATTTTTGTAAAATATTATCTATATCTATATCTATATCTATCTATCTATCTATCTATCTACACCCACACATGTCTATTTTCTTACTTTTCGTAGGTTTTATATGTGTTTTTCCTTTAAGCCAGGTTTTTCCTACATAACCAAGATTTTTCTGGAACCCTAATTGAGTGAAATCACATTCACTACTTTCTGGGGGTTTTTTCTCCTTCTTTTCATTCTGGCAGCCAGCAAATTTTGTGCTGCATAGTGAGAGATTTATATAGCTATTTCTGGATCATTAGCCATCCTCAGTAAGCCACACCCACATCTCATGTTCCTCCCTGTAAAGGTATAATGTCTATTTTATTACTTTTCGTAGGTTTTATGTGTGTTTTTCCTTTGCTGGCTGCCAGAATGAAAAGAAGGAGAAAAAAACCCCAGAAAGTAGTGAATGTGATTTCACTCAATTAGGGTTCCAGAAAAATCTTGGTTACGTAGGAGAAACCTGGCTTAAAGGAAACACACACACACACACACACACACACACAAAGGAAACATATCAGATCATTAGTAGAATGAGATGAGTAGAAAAGATTGAAAGTCAGTTCAAAATGAACAATTACATATTTTTTGAAAACAGTCTTTAATAACAGAGGAATAATTTAATTTAATTTAATTAATCATATTTCTATGCTGCCCAACTCCCAAGGGATTCTGGATGGCTTACAACAGAAATAATACAAACGGTGAGCATAATTTTTTTTAAAAAAAATTATAAAAGCATTTTAAAAACATTAAAAACACATGCACACCATCCAGGCCAGATCTCATAAGATTGAATAGCAAGATCAATGGTCCCAGACCTGCCGGAAAAGCCAGGTCTTCACTGCTTTCTGGAAGGCCAATAGGGTGGGGGTGGTCTGGACCTCAGGAGGTAACTAGTTCCAGAGAGCTGGGGCAGCCACAGAGAAGTCCCTCCCCCACGGGCCCGCCAGCCGGCATTGTTTAGCTGAAGGAACTGGAGGAAACCAACTCTGTGGGATCTTACTGGTCACTGGGAGCTATGCAGTCTTGAAGAATAGTAGTAGTGGTGGATGTATACTTAACTACAATTGTATGTGACAACTAGGGATAATGTCCAAGGTGAGAACTGAAATAGAACCCTTTGCAGTCCCTAGAGTTGGTTGTTGCAAACATTTCATTATCCAACTAGATAACACCATCAATAACATGTTATAACCCTGACTTGTAACTGAATATTGGTCTACAGTACTATACTCAATATACAACTAAGATATATTCTCGTTCGCTGAGAGCTCAAGTGTTGCAGGAGCTGCATGTTGGATGTCTTGAATTTGTAATAGTGAAAACTCTGCTTAGAATTCTTTAATCAGGAAGAAATTGGTAATCAGGAATAGATCAGCAAATCAAATGGCAATGAATTGCTCAGGTTGTCAACATGTCCTAAACATGCCAAGAATAGTAGCCCTCCACCTATGCCCTGTCTTGCCTTGACAAAAAAATTCATACATACTGGTACTTTGCAGGGCCATTGATGGCCCCAAAATTTGTAGTTGGAGTGGATGCATATTCAGAGTAGCTAAGAGTGTTTCCATGACTTCAAGAATTGCTATGCAAACCACAGATGTATTTTAAAATTCTTTGTGAGAGCAGGTGTTCCATAGTGAGTAGAGTTTAGCAGAGTAGAGTTTTAGTGAGTATAAAGGATCACAGTTAGTAAACAAAGAACTTCAGACATTCTTGGGGAAAAATGTAATCAAGCATTGGGTCATCTAGCTATAAATGGATTGACTAAAAGTGTTGTTCAAAGTTTCCAGACTGTTTTGTGCTCAGTGTCTGAAGAAACAGCACATTGAATCAAAAGCTTGATTTTTTAAATTTGCATATTGCAATGCAATACATTTAGACAAGCAATAAATTTATTATTTATTAAATAAATACAACTGTAATCAAGCATATGGTCACCTAACTCATACACGGTAGCTCTGGGTGGTATATAGTAATGAAAAATCATAATTTAAAACCCTCAAACACCCCCACCTTCTGCCCCAACAAGTGGCAACAAACACAACCAAATAAGACATTTAATTGGCTCCTTATTACCTCATGGACTCCAACAGAACCATGTCTTCAGGGCTGTTCAGAAAAGTAACAAGGTGAGGCCAATCTTATCTCCAGAGAATGGAGCCACCAAAGAAAAGACCCTTTTTCTTGATCCCATCAGATTTATTTCCTTAATAAAAGAGATCCGCAACATGCCCTGCCTTCCTGCTCTGGTGACTTGGGTAGATGTAAATGGGGAGAGATGAAATGCAAATGATGTTGTTGTTAAGCTTTAAGTTACATTTAAGGCTGGAACCTCTGAAAAATAAATTGTGAAGTATTCAGAGCAAACAGCTAAAAAAAATCTAAGAAATTTTCTTACACCAAAACATGATTCATTGACCCAGTGAAGGGAACTGTAGTACAGAATGAAGAAATTGTACTTGACATGATTGAAAACTCAATTATAATTCCTGCACTACCACCAGTAGCATCTACTCATGATGCAGACAAACAACTGGTAAATGTTCTGTACTCATCAGTATCATTGGACACAACTAGTTTCTGATGATAGATCTAATCCCATTTACACATAAAGACACAGTGCTTAGATTTGTAAATATAATACGGTCTGTATTTTAGTGAGAAGGAATGTGGATTATGTTATTGTTATCATTAATATTAAGCATGTCTGTGAAACTTGTGTTGTTATTTTTGGCTGCTTGTAACTTGGTTGATTGGTTGGTTGTATAATAGGGAGGCCACCTGACTCCTGATGACAATGGATGGTTTTACAATGAAAAGAGAAGAATAGTTCCAAAAAATCATAAAACTGTCATAAATGGCCTAAAGACAAGCATTAACCAAAATCCCATTTAATGAGGGCTATCCCAAAGTCTGGAAAATTAGCCAGGTCTTCAGTAGCTTCTTGAATGTCATCAGGGTGGAAGTAATCCAGATCTCTGGAAGGAATATATCATTCCAGAGAGCAGGTGATACAACCGATATAACACATTTCCTGGGTTCTGCTAGATGACATTGCTTAATTAAAATGCATCCATTCTGCCCAGTCTCCGAATGGAAAAAAATAGATTGAATTGGTCATCCCTCAGCTGTCTTCACCTTGATCTTATGCTGAAAAATTGCTTTATTAGGTGATAACCAGAAATTTGAATTGCACTTGAAAGTCTACTTCCGTGTAACCAGCACAGGTCAAGAAGCACTGGTGTGACATGAGTATAATGAGGGTTACCTACCACTGCCCTCATCTTTGCATCCTGGAAGACATGTATCTTCTGAGTGCTCATCAAACACAACTTCATGTAAAGCACTAAGGCATAAGCAACTATCTGAAAAGTCCCTTGAGCTTCCACATGCTCCTTGAGCAGAACTTGTGAGTCTAAGATTATTACCATGCACCAATTATGAATGGAGGATGTACAACACATCCAAGATGGAAAAGTCCTTGTCTGAGAATACCAAAATATCCACAACTCCTCAGTCTTATCAGGATTTAGGCTGCACCTGTTCTTTCCCATCCAGACCTGCATAGCCTCCAAACCATGAGACAGTATCACTTGGTTGGCACAGAGTGAATTGTACAGCTGGGTATCATCAACAACTCTCTAGGAAAAAAAAAAAGAAAGTCCAGGAAGTATTGGACACATAAAACTTCAAAAACTCAAGTACACATCAAAAGAGAAGAGTACCCAGAAACATATCTTTCTTGAGCTATGGGTATTCACATTTGCATTCAACAAGAGTTCACATTGCCTTTATTGTCAAGCAAGGATTTTAGAACTGAATTTAATGTTCAATGTTTGCCCAGTTATTTCTGCTAGAAATGGTAATTATCAGACTTCATTATCCGCTGATTGAATAGTAAGCTGCTGGCTAATTTCTAAAAATTCTTCCAAAAGGATACTTATCTTTGCAAGATAGTAATTATTTCCTGGACATTCAAAAATGACTTTGGGGGGGATTATTTGGTGAGCTTTATTATTATATTTGATGCATATTATGTTAGTTACATGGTTAGCTAGATGTTTAGACTGGATTGGCTTTTTTATCCACCTATTGATTTCTTCCCAAGAACCTGGGATATGCAGTTGTTGTTTGAAGAAATTAAATATCATAAACTGTTTTTTGCAATTGCTTGAAATTATTTTGTCAATGCCAATGGTGTTCAAATGGTGCACCAGTTGTTTTGGAATAGGTATTATCTTTGCTTTCTTTTGCCACCGTTTGCAAATCTTTGTATTTTATTGCTTTTTCCAGGGTTTTTTTTTTTCAAATGAATGATTTTGGCAACTTGGTCATAATCCTGCTTGTAGACAGTTTATGAAATTTTGCTGCAGCCTCTAAGCAACTGGTTAATTGTTTCATCCTTTTCACTACAAAGGTGACATGCACTGTTTTTTGTTACATTTTGAGTTTTCACCTTCATGAGGTTAGTTGGCAAAACTTGTTCTTGATCCACTAAAATATAGCCTTCTCTTTCTTTCTATAATACTTCTGATCTTACCCAACTCCATGTGACCATCCATTGGGATGTTTTTCCCATTAACAAATTGGTTTCTTTTGTTTCTTTTCTATATTCAGCTTTCACCTTATTTGTTTTCAAGACCTTTCCTTAATTGATTTTCTTCAGCGAGGGCTCTTGGCTTTTCTTAATGTAGTCTTTCAGGCCATGTTTTTCTTCCTCCAATTTATTTCACATGTAGGAGTCGTCTACCTGCTTACGTTTTTGGCAAATATAGCCAATATATCTCTTTGGATTTTCAAACCATGGTACATTGTCATTAGTTTTGTTTTGCCGTTCAATCCAACTTATTAAATTCTAGCTGGCTCTAGTCAACTAATCCTACTGTATATCAAATAACAGGGTATCCCAAGATATTTATTGTTTTAATGATATTTCCACAATTTAGCTTTGATTTCAAAATTTTCTGAACTCATTTGATATATTTGGAAGACATATTTTCTTTGATTTGATTCTGTAATAAATCAGAAACTTCCAAAATCCCCAAATTTCTTCTGGAGCTACTGCCTTTATCATTAAGCTGTATTTCATTATCTTCAACAATGTTGCCTACCTTTATGGCTATCGTTGCATACTTGCTGATGCCAAACAACAGTCTAGTGATTGCTGGATTCTTTTATGACTTTTAATAAGGAATCTAATTCTCCTTTATTTTTCTAAAGAATTTAAAGTCATTCAGAAAGTAAATGGAACATATTTTACTTCTCTCTTTTTTTTTGGCCAACTATATCCACAGTTCTCAACTAAACCATGTCTAAAAAGTCCAGAATGTGAAACAATATATTTTACCATATCTAAATCCTCCTTCAGCTTTGGTGGTCTTCCTTCTTTATTAAAGCTGATGTCAATTCCTTGGTCTTCTTTGGAATTTAAGCTGAATCTTTGTTTAATGCAGTATTTTTCAAACTTGGCAACTTTAAGATGTGTGGAATTCAACTTACAGGATTTCTCAGCCAGCATTAGAATTGAAGTCCACACATCTTAAAGCTGCCAAGTTTGAAAACACCAGTTTAGATAGTTTGATGTTGGATCTCTGTTTCACTACTGGCTACAATCTGTTCGGAAGTAGCTGCAAAGAATTTTGGTTTTTATTGATCTTTACTATGTTAATGGGTGCTTTTGGTTGTTTTTTCTTCTACTTTGATCATTCGTGTTGTGTCTGTGTTTTGTTAAGCAAGGGTAGAGGCTTCCAATTTGGAATTACAGTTGCTTTACAGCTGTGTAAAGTTTAAAATTTCTCTGAATAATTTCATTGGCTGATAAGTGCATTTGAAATGCCTTGTGATAATACACTGTCTTCTTAATCAAAATAAGTCTCACATTTTTGGTTATGCTCATTTTGTCTTTGAACTGCCCACTTTTGGAATAGGCTCATAAACATGAGATTAGACTAAAAAGATTCTGCATTTCATTACAAGGAAGATTACCTAAAATAAAGAATCATTAACTCTTCCAAAAGAGAAGGAAACTTGGACTTCTCAGCACTATAATTAGTCATTTCTGCTCTGCTGGCAAGTTACCAATTTTAGTTCTGTCAATTGCCTTCTTCCAAAACAATCCATTCCGCCATTTACTTTTACAGGCAAAAGCTATTCAAAGGTATTTGGATAAGAGTTTTTCCAATTGTTTCTGGGAATGTCTAAATTTGAGTCTAGAAACTATTCATGTTCAAGTTGCATGTTCTACCACTAAGTGATACCCTTTCTTTAAAAACACTTCCTGAACTCTGAGACCCAATTAATTTATAACAAGTATGTTCACAGAGATTGTTTGTCTGAACAATGAAGCTGCCTTTCAGAGAATCAGATAACTGGCCCGTCTAATTGAACAGTGGCTTCTTTTGCAGCAGTGATTCATGGCTCCAATCCAGTATTTTTGCATCCCAGTTGTATTCAATTTGGATATAAAAATAACTTTCAATAGCAGCTTGATGTAAAAT
Organism: Masticophis lateralis; assembly: GCA_030761175.1. Classification (NCBI taxonomy): domain Eukaryota; kingdom Metazoa; phylum Chordata; class Lepidosauria; order Squamata; family Colubridae; genus Masticophis; species Masticophis lateralis. Next base: position 232,722,085 of record JAUDYJ010000002.1, read on the forward strand.
TTACATAGTTTGGTAGAGAATCTGAAATTTCATAAATCTTCAGTATTCCCACTGAAAGTTTGCACTGCATAGTTTGATACTGTCTAGCCATAACTGATAAGGACTATTATCAGTTTTTCTGTTGATTCACTCAAGTATTTACTAAGCTCTGGTTCATTCATATTTTGGACACATTATATTAATTATATATATACACATATACAATCAAAGCCAATCTCTTAGTAAATTAACCATCCTTCTTATAACTCTTTAAATTACCTACTCTAAATCTTTGTAACTTCAAAAGTAACTACCAAGATCAAAAAGAAACTCTCAATGTGATAGTGACTTCTAATGAAAAAGACGTTTTCAAAACTCACAGAAAAGATACATGCAATATTCATTTCTCTAAGCCAGGGGTGTCAAACTCGCGTCGTCATGTGACATATCAGGACCTTTTTCCCCTTTGCTAAATCGGGCATGGGCATGGGCATGGGCATCACGTGACTCATCTGGGCCACGGGCCATGAGTTTGACAGCTGTGCTTTAAGCTATTGGACGCAAAGAAAAATACAAAGTAAAACTATTTGCTATGTCATTGCATGAGTTTTTTTTTTCCTTTTTGAATATAATCTTGCTAACAAAATACATCCACCCTCAGCAATTGTCCTTTTGTGTAAATTCTGTTTTGAGTTTTCAATCAAGAGCAATGTAAACAATATAGGAATTTTCAGTTCCCTTCTTTTGGTTTGAAAAGTTACTTTGCATACATATTGAGTTTAAACTATCTTGAGAAGAAAACATTTGCTTGATCCAGGAAGAAAGCTTTTCCTCACAATCTAACATAGTTGGAAGCATATAAATGTATGCGTGTCTTAGATTGGGAAATCAAAGCAACTCCACATTCTAACAGTCCTTTCATTATCTAAAAGCAAAAAAGCAGACATACAGCACCATGTAATTATTTTAATTTTAATGCCATGCTTCTTGTAGCCACATAGTAAATTGCCTGCATGTTTTCAATCTGTACACTTCTCTGGATTTGAAAATATAAATCATCTTAAGGCAATTGCCTTGTGAGTGAATCCACTGGAAAATAGGTACCTTCCAAGATGAAATGAGTTGAGCATGTCATTGTAAAACCAAGTCGCCTGAGAATTGAATGCTGCTTGAGATGTGGGATGATTCTTTGCTCATATTACTCATTGGAAGAATTTAATAAAATGAAGGGTCTTTTTAAAGAAATCTAAAGGCTTCCCCTCTTTTTTTTTTTTTTTTTTTGTGGTTCTTGAATTTATATTGCCTTATTCTTTTCCAGTATAATTTTGAATTTGTCTAATGATAATTTCATATCAAAAGTGAATAGAGCCAAAAGGAATAAATGAAAGGGTTTCACAAAGTACAGTAGAATGATTGTTGAATACAAAGGATAACACAGAGCTGAGGAGCTATTCATGGAAAAGTGATACACTGAGGGCACTGTTTGGAAACACTGGCATATTAGTGCAAGCAAAATAGAAGGGAGATGGTCTTCTTTTTGTCCCACATGAATTCAGATTATAGCGGAGCTGCTTCCCAGGATTTCAGAAGTTATGTTTTCTAAGCCTGTTAAAAAATTATTAAGAAGTCCCCACGTGTTGTTCTGAATTGAGGGTTTTTTCCCCTGGGGATTGAATTGTTTCATCCCTGCCAGTAAGACTTTGATTGCGGCATCCCCTGGCAAAACAGCTTCCATCACAACTTTGCTCCCAAATTCCTGATGGATAATAAAGCCTATGCCTGCTCACTCAGACATAAGTTCTACTTTGTTCAGCAAGTTTTACCTCCAGGTAAGTATGCATAGCATTACAGCAGGGGTGTCAAACTGGTAGCCCTCAAGCTGGATGTGTCATGCAAAGGCCATGCCCACCCCAGCTCCGGGAAGGGGGGAAATGATGTGAAACATCACATGATGGCAACGTGACTCTGTGAGTTTGACACCCTTGCATTAGAGTCTCTTAAGTCTACACACAATGAAGCCTTTCCCCTGTTACCTTGTTAAGTTATTCTCCATCCATCTTGAGCTGTTGGAAAACCATACAGGTATCTATTGTTCTTCCTCTACCTTACGTTTATTGTCTTTATTCCCAATTTCTGCAAGTCACCTAATTCTATACAGGTAGTCCTCAACTCACAACTGTTTGTTTAATGACCGTTCAAAGTTACAACGGCAATGAAAAAAGTGATTTATGACCGTTTTTCACAGTTATGACCTTTGCAACATCCCCATGATCATGTGATCAAAATTCAGATGCATGGCAACTGCTTCCTATTTAGGACCATTGCTGTGTTCCAAGGTCATGTGATCTCCTTTTGTGACCTTCTGACAAGCAAAGTCAATGGGGAACCCAGATTTACTTAACAACCGGTTACTAACTTATCAACTGCAGTGATTGACTTAACAATGGTAGCAAGAAAAATTGTGAAATGGGGCAAAACTCACTAAATAAATGTCTCATTTAATAACAAAAATTTTGGGTCATAAATCAAGGATTACCTGTACTTTGAGACATTTCAGAATAAGGGGGAAATGGTACTTTAATTCCTGTAAACAAAAGATAACATAAATTTGTCTTATTTATGGGTTAGGATGAGATGAAGATAGAGCCATGGGGCTATAACAGAAACAAGAGATGATCATGCCACAAGTGTGCTATGGGTAGTTGAAATGGGGAAAATTGTAAGAAAGATAGCTGCATTGCACCTAGCAGAACTTATTCCTTACAGCACAGAAATGATGTGTTCAGACATTGCTCTTTTGTTCAAATTTTGTTCAGTTTTTACTTCCAAACGTAATATACTTCAGCACACATTAAATATATCTTCTTACCATGATTTTAATTAAGAGATGGGAATTATGTAACATATAGACTACATTGAACTCCCATCTCTAGCAAGGTTAACAGAAAATTTAAGAAGAAAAATAGGTGTTCTTCTGGATATACCTTTTTTTACTTTAAAAAAGAAGAGGGAGAAATTTTCTAAACATGAGAAATGGGAATGATGCAGTCTCACAAATTATTATCATTCTGCCCAGTGGTAGGATTCAAATAATTTAACAACCAGTTCTCTGCCCTAATTATTTCTTCCAACAACCAGTTCACCAAACTGCTCAGAAAGTTAACAACGGGTTCTCCCGAAGTGGTGCGAACTGGCTGAATCCCACCACTGATGGTGCCATTGCCCCAAAGTTGAGCTCTGTGTGCCAAAAAAAGGCAGGATGGTTACATCAGTGCAATCTACAGGTAGTCCTTGATTTAAAACTGGCTGCTTTCCAACTGTTTGAAGTTATTATGGAACTATCTTTGGAATACTTATGAGCCAGATACAAAGTTCCAAAATTCCAAGAGTCACACCCCCATTTCAGTCACGTGACTGAAATTTCAACTTGCATTTATGGCTGTTTGTAGCATTCTGTGGTCACATGGCTGCATTTTACAATAGTTTTGCCTAAAACCAGCAATTACTTAGTTGTTGGCAAATCCACACCCACCGTGAATCATTTGTTCACTTAATGACCATGGCAGCCATTTTGCTATGTGGTACAGGTAGTCCTTGACTTATAATAATTCATTTAGTGACCGTTCAAAGTGACAAGGGCACTGAAAAAAGTGACTTTGGACCATTTTTTCACATATACAACCATTGCAGATCCTCATGATCATGTAATCAAAATTTGGATGCTTGGCAACTAGTTCATATTTATGAGGGTTGTCCCAGGGTCATGTGATCATCTTTTGTGACCTTCTTACAAGCAAAGTCAATGGGGAAGCCAGATTCCCTTAAGAAACAGATTACTAACTTAACAAGTGCAGTGGTTCCCGTAACAATTGTGGCAAAAATGATCATAAAATTCACCTAACAAATGTTTCGCTTAGCAATAGAAATGAGGCAGTCAATTACCATTGTAAATTAAGGACTACCTGTATTTGCAAAATCTGTAAAAAAAATAATAATTGTAAAAATTTGTAAAAAAAAAATTGTAAAAAAAATTCATAAAATCAAATCCGTCATGTTTTACAACCATCATGACCTATGACCATTATGGATAAAAGTCAAGGACTACCTTTGAACCCTGCGTGTGATGTTGACATACAACAAATAAAAAGGATAGGGCTTCATGCCCTGTGTTAAAATTACATCCAGCCTTTCTTATCTTCCTGCCTTACAGCATGTGTCCTTTTCATGACCACTGCAAGTTTGGTTTGTCTATTTCCATGATCCTGATGAAATCAGTGGCACTATACTGTAAGGGTCAATATTAATTTTACTTAGTAAAACAAGCATTCCAATTCAGTATACAGGCATATGCACATAGGTTTAACTAAAGCAAGTGAAATACGTGATTTTAATCAACAGATAGATTGATTATTGTCTTCAATTGGAGAAGCTAACCCAGACCAAGAAAAACAATATGCCATATAAGGTCCATGTTAGGACTCATTAAGCGTTGACACAATTACTCAATACAGAGTTTATAGATCCACAACCCCAAATGCATGTGTATGTACATATAAATATGTACCTGTGCGTGAATCTGCATCAGCAACCAGAATTTGAAAAACCTAACTAGTTATAAAATCACGACTAGGAAATGGAAAATGAGGGAACGTGGATTGGGATGTGGGTGGTTTTATAATTTTAAATAGATTGGTACATATACTATAAATACAAAGGAGAACTGCCAACAAAATATTGCAGCGTTAGAATGCTTTCACTGGGAATCTCAATTTAGCATGCTGTTTTTCAGGAAAAAGAAAATTTACTCCAATAGTTTCTCTGGTTAAGAGCTAATCAACATGTTCTCTTTTCCTTTCTCTTCCTCTTCCTCTTCTCCATTCAGATTATTTTTCCCTCTTTAAAAACTGTTTTGCAAAACTCTGAACTTCCCCAACAGCTAATTTCTATCTTGTGTGCCTGGATAGTGCTCTTTTGGCTCCATGAAGAATCTAGAGTATCCATAGAGAATGAGCCTGTTATTAGTAGACACGATTTATTTTTAGAATATAGGCAGAGTGATTGACTTCTCCTTTTAGCCACTTACAGAACTCAGGCTTTGGCAAACTGGCTATATCTTGTGCTCAGCTCACATTTTATGCCAAAACTGATTTCTTTAATTCTGCAGTTAGAGTGCATTGGATGGTTTTGAAACTCAAAATGGCATTTCTATTCCCTTTCCTCTCTTTGAAGACAATGACGGCACACAAACTGTGACTGGAGAAGCAGGAAAATGGCACCAGAGGCATTTTTGCTGCATCGAGATTCTTCACTCTCTCCCAAATTGACTAGTATTCTCTCTAAGTGGCCAATAGATGATGCACAAAAAATGGTGGTTAGCTAGACTTTGTCTTAATTAACTCACTATAAATGAAGGTTGGAAATTCATGTATTCAGACTGTACCAAAGTTAAAGATACTTTTTCTAAATTTGGTGTAGTTGTTGCTTCCTTGATCTTGCGCAGCCATGCAGGGTTCAAAAGTTGGATCCTGACCCTTTCTTTGTTCTTCCCTCTGCTTGTTCTTTTCCACTGGGAAAAATATTAAAAAGTGGTCCTGGGTAGTGGATACAGCAAAGCCACCCCTCTGGATTGCTAGAAAGCAGCAGAGAGAAGGCAGAAAGAGGCCGCAGTGCTTTTGCGTCAGGATCTGAGAAGAAACCTCAGGAGTCAGGAAGGATTGTGGACTTCTGCCAAAGGGGAACTACCTCCCTGAATCTCAGCTTCAGAGGAAATGCAGCAAATCTGTCCTCTCTGATTTTTTTTTAACGAAGCAGTAGCTGAACTGATTAAAGTTAATTGACTCAACATGTCAAGCCTGCTAAAAGCCTTACAGCATCATGGGAACCAAAAGTGTACTTCAAATTCAGAACCAGTTCTGCCCCTTACTTTTTCGTTTTTGTTTTAAATAATTTTTATTAAACATTACTTTAAAGGAAGATAAAAACTAATACAAATGAACACAGTATAAGAAAAAGAGAAAGAGAAAAAGAAATTGAACAAAAGGCTAAGAGTGCAAAAAGGGTAGGGGCGGGAAACAAAATTAGAAAATAATAAAAAAAGATACAGAGAAGTAGCTTATCATCTTTACAGCATGTACTTTATGTACATGCTCTATAACTACACCTTTATGTAGTTATAAGTTTACCTCTTACTCTTGCTACGGTTATAACACAGCTCTCTTCTCTCTCTAATCTAACCCATCTAATCAGCAAAAACATAAATCATAAGTAAAACTTTTCTGTTTTACACAAAAAGTCTAGAAGGGGAGAATTCTGTGCTGTTCTTGTGTTTGTAAGGGATTTCCAAGTAACTTTCTCACACAGCTTCAGATGAATTAAGCTACATTGGTTATTAGTGGTTTGCTCTGTTTAAATTTAATAGATGTACTGACTTATTTACATTACCACTGATTTTGATATTGGTCAGCCTAGATTCACAAGCACCAGAATTGTTTTACTACTGGTAGTTCATATCACAATATATGCCATGCTATATATTATTCAATTCCTTTATTAATAAGAATATGATACATCATCTAGAATAATCGTGAGACAAAAATTATGTAGATAAAGCAATAAGTACACAGTTTTCAAATTTGCATGCAGTCCTGACACCAGATCTTCCTCCAGATAGTTGTCTTCCTTTGACTAACCTGTTTCACAGGATTTCATTGAAGATAGAATTGTGAAAGGTAAAATGTTTTTGTTTTTTTACACCATGTTGAACTACTGCATCTGGTTCATATGAATGCATAATTTCTCCCCCAAAACCTTTCTAAGGTTAAGCATGCTTAACTTTAACACATGATTAGAGTTTGGTGGCCATAACTGCATGCTGCTACACATGAATGATTTCCTATTTTTTTTAATTTAGAACTTTAATTTCAAAACTGGTTGTTGGAATCTACTGATGGATCTGTTTTTCTATTTGAAGCCTGATTATTTGTCCGTGTCAAATTTCAGTTAGTGGTCTTGCTCAGTGTGGTGGGGATGATCCAAAATCAGATAACAGGCTTAACCTTAGAAATGACAAAGCAGGTCAAGGCCAGAGATAAAAGAGTGGTGGCCATGGTCATCCATGGAAGGTGTGATGTCATCCCTAATGACATCATCCCCTATAAGGAATGACTCATGTACCTGCATCAGATGTGGAAGTGTGTAATGATATCACAGGGCTGCGGTGGTGCAGTGGTTAGAGTGCAGTACTGCAGGCTACTTCTGCTGCCTGCAGCTGCCTGCAATTTGGCAGTTCAAGTCTCACCAGGCTCAAGGTTGACTCAGCCTTCCATCCTTCCGAGGTGGGTAAAATGATGACCCAAATTGTTGTGGGCAATAGGCTGACTCTGTAAACCATTTAGAGAGGTCTGTAAAGTGCTGTAAAGCGGTATATAAGGCTAAGTGCTATTGGCATGATGATGTCATTGTGCAGATTTTATTTATTAATCAAATTTACATAACCACCCATCTCATAAGAAGTTGCTCTGAGTAGTATATAACAATCAATAAAAACAATGTATATAATTAAAGTAAAACAAATACTAAAAATATAAAAAGCAATATTGAAATTAAGAGAAAAGTAAAAAATTTAGAAGCCACAAACAGAGAGAGAATGAGTGCATCCAGGCTCAATAGAGGAGCCATCTAAACAACTTTTCAGTTCCATGTCATTTGTGAAAATGTCATTTTGGCATCCTCAGGGTTTGCTGCTGGTGGCACTTGCACACGTTAACCAGACAGAAAGATTGAATGTATTGCATGGAATGAACAAATCATAGATATCATTAGGCACTCTGTGGAAAAAATAAAGAAAATAACAAAGCACTGCACTGTCTTATTCATAGGTCTTGAAACTCTTCTCACACTTTTTAAATATATATTACTTAATACTCTTTCCTCCTATTTTCCTCACAATAACTCTGTGAGGTGGATTGGGCTGAGAGAAAATGACATATCCAAAGTCATCCACTCAACCAGGGAAATCGTGGCTCAGTGGCTGAGAAGCTGAGCTTGTCGATCAGAAAGGTCAGCAGTTCGGCAGTTCGAATCCCTAGTATAGGTCTACTGCGTGAACAGGGGGTTGGACTAGATGACCTCCAAGGTCCCTTCCAACACTGTTACTGTTACATTCAAGCCTCAGAAGGATCAGAATTCAGAGTCTCCCACCAAACCCTTTCTCAAGTTTGCCTGACCACTTGCAAAGACTAACCGTATACTTTTAACACATGATTAGAGTCTGATGGTCATGACTGCATGCTGCTGCACATGAATGGTGTTCTATTTTTTTGATTTTTAATTTAAAACTTGAATTTCAAAAGCAGTTGTTGGAATCTACTGATGGATCTGTATGTTTAAACTTGGCAGCGTCTTCAGTTCAACCGGATGCCTCTGTGAACAAGGACGGAAAGGTGAGGTTCAAATTAGAACAAGAAGGGGCAGAGAAGAACAGACCCGTCTAACTTTGAAAACGTCAATGCGTCTGACATGCAAATGTAGCCACAGAAAGCAAACAAGACAGCTTAATTGTTTGTTTCTCTAAGGGAAGGAGCTAAACCCAGAATTAATTTGGCTCCGCTCGTGAAGCAATCCGTTTGCTCTGCTTAATTCTGGCAATTAAATAAGTTTTCTCAGACACAATTAACATGTAAATCAGCCGCTGAGCGAGGGGCACGTTGGAAGGAAACGGGAAAAACAAGAATGGGAAGCGGGGCAAGGTGGCATCTTTCCTTTTGCGTTGAGCTTCCTTGGCCGCTAGGGGCGCAGACGATACGACTTTCCGAAGGAGCAGCTTCAGATAAGCGGCAGCCGGTCGGTTTCCTTGGCGGGCGGGGCTAGGATGCTGAAGGGATTAATTTATTACTGCTGCGGCTGCTTTTCCTGCTGTTCGCTGGGCTGATTGGCTCCGAGGCAAAGACGGATTAACCCAGCCAGTAGCTTTTAGACTGCGAGTTGGTGTATACGGTTGGGAGGGATGCGGGCTGGAGTGGAAAGAAAGGCGTGGGAAGGTCCAGACAGATATGGCAGAGATCCTCATGAAAAGATTGCGACGCGATGGCCATTCCGGGACGCGTTTGATTAGCATTCTCCACGCACGCATCTGTCTGCGTATAGCCGGTAGGGCTGGCACGTCGACCAACGCTGTCATTTGCCTGCTAGGGCAACGCACACCCGGCGCTGGTCAGCATCGCCAGGAGTGTCGGCTGAGACCGAGAACTTAAGCCAAAGGACGGTCTCGCTTCGGCACATTGGGTCCTCGTTACGTGATGAGCCCATCCTGTTCCTTGGCCCGGGGGGGAGGGAAGACGTCCTGGGAGCAGAGCAGCACGTTTTCGCATTCGCACTAAAGGCTTCGGTCAAGAGTTGGACCATTCATTGTAAAGCGCCAAACTTTTGTCGAATTGATTATTAAAGCATCACTGGCGTAGCGTCCCCTTCTGGCAAAAGTGGCGAATTGCAAGAGGCAATATTACTATTTCTCTCCCTTGGCGGTAGGACTGTCGTGATTACGTAGGATGAAAATACACGAGTGTGTGCTGCGCGGTGATGAGCTCTGATAGTTTGGAGTCGCGCGTGGCCGGACGGGAAGGGACTGCGACGGAAAGCTTTGGCTTTCCTTTATTGCATCTCGAGTTTTTCAGCGACTTCAACTGGAGTTTTGTCGTCCGCTGATCCTTCGCTGGGCAGGAACAGAGCCCGGCAGTTCTGTCTACACCCCCCCCCCCATTCCTCCCTCCGTTTTATTTCATCAGGACCGGGTAGATCTTTTTTCGACGGCCTTTTCCTCGGCGAACTCCTTCGCAGACCCAACACAGTTAACCCAATTGGGTTTTTGGTTTTTTTTACTCCTTTGTTGACACGCTATCGCGTTGAGCCGCTAAAAGTTTGATACAGGCAAGAAGTTGAGTCACTACGGCACGGTCAGATAAGAGAAGAAAGTTAATTTTTAACGGTTATGGACCAGTTTTCTAAGATTATTTTGGGACAAGTAGTGCTGCTTCCTTGTCAATAGATTTTTATTTTTATTTTTTTTAAAAAAAGAACAATGGCTGTGCACTTTATTTATCTTGTACGCATTTCAACAGTGCGCGCGCACACACATGCACCGATGTCCCAGGGATGCTTCTGAGCTCAAAAGCTCTTGGTCGGGATGAATGCGAAATGGTCAGCCAAAGTAGTATAATTCCAGAAGAGATCCTTATATCGTGAAGTCTTGCACTCCCATATTGGTAAGTTATCTATGGCAGGCAAAGAAATACCAGTTCATGTGCATGCGTGGGATGCTCAAAAGTATATAAAATTGCAGAGGCGTTAGTCATCTATTTAATAACTACGATGCGATTGTTATTGTTTTAATTCTGCACGTGCCTCTTGCGCTTTGTTCTTTCGGATGATTTCATCAATCTTCGGTACAGTATGTTTGGAAACATTTTCTTTTCTTTTTTCATTCAAACTCTTCTTTACAGTTGTTTAATTCGATTTAAAATAAAACTGTTCTCTAAAAACCCAGAGATTTAAATTTTCAATTAAACAAACTTATTCCAAGTGCGTGGGATAGAAAGGTAGCAATTTATCACCCTTTCGTTTCTGTTTCGCATGTGCGACGGCGGCGGCGGTGGTGTTGGGGAGGGTGAACTAATTCTGAAAGAAATCTGACAGTGCCCACAGCTCACACATACCTCCCACCCACGCACCACAACTAACCCACTCTGTCGCCCAATCGGCATACACTCATTCATGCGCAGAAGTGGGTATAAGTGGAAATAATTATTGGGCCGGTCCGTTTCCACGGAATCCAGCCCGGGATTTGACTCCACCTCCAGCCAAGCTGCTTTCCAGTGACAGAAAGAGTTGGGACGGAGTCTGGCAGGGAGAAGAGGCAGGGCAGAGAAGATCGAAAGAGAGAGAGAGAGGCGCTGCTCCGAAGTCATCCCCAAACACATTTCAATGACCAGGAGAGCTTGGGAAAAGCGCACTTTCCTGCCTTCGCACGAGCGAGGCTACTTCCCTTGGAGGAGTTTCCACAAAGCGATCTCGCCAGCCGGGATCACTTTTGGGGAAGGGCAGAATAAGACAACGAGAGGACTTCCCAGATCCGTAGGACGGGGACTTACTGGAGTGGAAACCAGAGTGGCATTTGGACGAGGAGTAATCGAAGAGCCCGTATCTTCTCCCCACACCTACCCTTCCCCCCTCCCCCCCTCCAGTAGAGATGAACACATCGCGTTCGCCTTCCCCAAACTAGTTCGGGTCCTAAACTGTTCTCCCTCCTCTCCGTTTTCCCAAGAAGCCCCCCCGTGTAATAATGACAAAGGATTGCAAGGGCGAGAGTGGATCGAGTTTCGCTGAGCGATCCCCTTAACTGGATTACTACATGGGACGCTCCATCAGCTAGTCTTCTTAAGGCTCCAAATACATGCACCGACGAGGTATGTGAACGCTTCTTCCGCACCGTTTGTATGCGTCTAGGGATCCACGCGGAGCATTGTTTGGGAGTGGAGGAAGGTTGCGCGGCGAAGAGCTTTGCGAAGTCCTGCAAGGCTGCAGCAGAATGGGGAGCAAGTGGCGGCGGCGGCGGCTTATCCAGGAAGGCGAGGCTGTATGTTGAGGCCACTTGTCCCAGCGGCCCTCGTGCTGGGCTCCCTTTTTTAAAGATTATGTTGCCGGTGGGATGGGGGAAGAGAACGGTTGCCACTCTCTTTGCCCGAACCGCCAGCGCTGCGGTATTGCTCGGGGATCGTTCTCCCTACCCCCTCCCGTCGAAGTCCCTCTATTTTTTTGCAGCTTGGGGCTACTTTGCCCGGCTGGCCGCCCGGGCGCCGCGGAGGGGGCGTCTGCTCCGCCGAAGCAGCAGCAAGCGCGCACAATGCGCTCCAGGGTGGGGAGCGCCGCCGTCGCCTTTCTGCCCGGCGCTGCCCATCCCTTGACACGAGGTTTCCTTGGGGGGCTTAGCTGGGCGTGGAGTCTTTGTTTCCGAGACAATGTGGGTAGGAGAAGGCGGCTGCGGGGCAGGTTGCCTTGCTTTCCCTGAAGGCGGGGAACTTGGGGGCTCAGGTGCCCCCTCTTCTCCTCTGAGCCAACGCCTCTCCGCTTTCTTGGGCGCTCTGTTTAGTGCCCACCCTGGTCTCTGGGGTGCTGGTGTCGACTGCCGCCGCCGCCGCCCGCCCGCCCGCCTGCCTGCCTGCCTGCCTGCCTCTGGCTTTGTTTGCAAGGCAGGAGCTTGGGTTTGGCGCAAGCTCGGAGCTCCTCTACCCTCTTCCTAAGGGGAGCGGGGTGTGAATGTGCGCGCGTGCGAGGGGCTGTCACTCTACTTCTCTCGGGAGACCTAAAGGGCTAATCTGAGGCAAAGGGAATGGAAGTGGGGTCTTAAGTGGATGTGTCAGGGAAGGGAACGGCTGGTAGCTCAGCGTCTGTCAGCTCTCGCGCGGTGTAAGGCTCTACTTGCTGTCACCCCTACCTTCCCTCGGCTGTTGTTCCTGGGGCAAAAGGGGGGTCGCCCAACTGGGCTCCTGTTTGTCACACGCACACAAGCAGACGCTCCGCGAACTCTGCTGAAGGGAGAGTTAATTGGGTTATTGGGCCACATGTTGGCTTACTTCCTGCCTTGGGAAGCGGAGACTGGATGTGAGGCGGGGCTCGCTTTCCTTCGCATCTCCTTTGCAGCCGCCGTTTTCTCTCCCCCCGCCCCCTTTCCCCTTCCCCGAAGTCCCATAGCGGAGGACTTTGCAGCTCCGGGTCTGGAAGCAGAAGAGTTATATCAGAGCGGCTCAGCAGCCCCAGGATCCCTCCGAGTGGTGTGGGAAGGGTAATTTAGGAGGCGGGGGGGGGGGGGAATGGAGAGGCGAACAGTGTGAAGGAGGTGTGGTTGGACGCGATTAGGAGAGACCTTTCCATTGGACAAAGAATGGAAACGAGGAGCGCAGAAGAAAGATTCGGTGCTCAGGTAATGGGGTTGGGGAAAGAGCACAGTTGTGAGAAAGAACTAAAGGAAGAGATGGCGGAGAAAGCAACAATTACAAAGTGGGCCTCTGGGAAAGGAATTTCCTTGTTTAGTTTGTGTGAATATTCAGTAGACAGGACAGGCTGTTCTAAACGCAAAGGGAGAGAGGGAGGGGTCCGTGTGTGTGTGTATGTATGTATAATCTGTATGTATAAATGCACCTTGCATTTCACCACTTTAAGATTGGTTTAACAGAAATAAAAGTTTATCAGGGAAACAAGAAACAACCTATCTAATCAGTCACTGGGTTGATTTTTGGAACATCATTTCGAGTAATAATAAAGGGTGTGTCTTTAAGCATATGCAGAGTGACTTTCCATGACCCCTGGAACAATTGGTCAAACCCCTCATTGGACACTAGTGAACAGGAAATACAGAACAGAAAACAAAACAAAATAAAAACAAAAAGCTTTCCTGTTCATCTGTGAACCTCATAGGTTCCTTCTCAGTTGAATCCCACAAGAGAACAGAATATACTAAGGAATTGGGGGAGGGCAGAGTTGACATTTCCCCCCCCCCCCTTCCTTAATAAGGGATTGGGCTGTACCAAAAGTCTAATGGAAAAAAGGATTAATGGAAGCAAGTTACCAATGCACTGGGGGAAAGTACAGTTCTAACTGCCCTCACTTTTTTCCAAAGCTACCTAGATGCTTTCAAAGAAATCTGTCCATCATACCAACAACTATCTTAAGCCAGTAGGAGACGAAATTGATTCTGAGGGCAGAAGATGGTGCTGTTGGGAAGACTTTAGGTTGTGTTTGTGTGTTATGAACAGTATGAACAGTTTTTAATTGAGGGGTTTTTTTTGTATTAAATGGTTCAGCTGTGATTTTACATTAGTGAAAGTGGGAGTTTCATCTCCCATGAATTGTTTTCCCTGGCTTCTGGTCTTTCGGAGAAATGGAAAGGAACTTGGGTATTGGGGTGGGGTTTCCTTGGGGGAGTCCCCTTTGGGGATGAACAGAGTGGGAAAACAATTTCCCACTCCCATGTAACCCAAATAAAGTAAGGGCTATGGATTTCAGATCTAAGAAATGCATTTGGATATTATCAGAAAGTTTTACTGAAAAGTTTGGGTTTCTTACAAAGGAAAATATGTTTGTAGTGTTCATTGTTTTGCACAGATTATTGTTTTGGAAAAGTTTCATTCAAAAAAGAAGTGAAAATCTGTAGGATTAAGTAATTGAGTTGTGGGTCTGGTATTATTGTTCATATGTACTTATTGTTTTATAAATCAATCCATCTTTTTTGCTGGGGGAAATGAGTGGATATTTATAATTGTATTTGAAAAGCTCCAGCCCTGTGCCAAATTCATCACCAGCAGAGATTAATATTTGGTTATACACAACATTGTTGTGTATAACCAAAGAATAAAATGGACTTTAGGTAATTTTAAAGATACCTTGAAACTAACAACAAATACTATGTAACTTCTGTTAAATTGAAGTAACTAAACCAAGTATTTCAGAACCGAAGTTAAATACTGACATAAATTAAATAAAAATGCCAACATTCTCTCTCCAAATATTATCCTTTTATGTTATTATTTGTTCTTGGGAAAGCACTGTGGTCTTTGTACTCATACAGTGATACTAAAATATGTTTTATAGCTTTTGCTACAAAAGAATCCTGCTGGTTACCACAATCTGACAATGAATCAGGAAAATACGGATCTATAAATCATTACAATATTTTAAAAGAACTAAGTGGGTGTGTGTATACACATAAAAATGTACATAACCCCACAGACATCAAGACATGAATGAGGGATGCTTTTCAAGTGATATTTCTCTAAAAGAAATATAGAATATTTTTCATTGGAGTATTGATTGCTCCTAAGAAAGCTTAAAAACAAAAGTCAGAGTCTTCTGGGTAAGGTTTAAGGAAGTAGCATACAGATCATTTATTCTTTAATGTTTTCTATTTATGAAAATCTCTTCCAAAATAGCTTAATATAGGGTCTTGAGGGGAGAACATCCTGCCAGTAAAAACTGAAACATGAAGGGCGGGGAAGGAAATATAATAGAAGATAGTTGGTTCCATTGTTTTATGCAACAAATCAAAGAAGATCTGAACCATGTGTAAAAAGAACCTAATGTCCACATATGTTGCTCATGCTTTCCATCATAAAAAAAATGTTTATTTTTTTTCGCCTAATGATTAAAGAGATGTACTTCATGTTCTAATCCACTGTTCCTGAATGGGAAATAACTGGCAGGAGAGGAATAAAGAACAGGTCTACCAAAAATCCCCAGCTGTTTTAATAGTAACAGAAATAGATGGTATGTTTCACACAAGATATATAATTGGAACAGTTGAAATTATGCCTGTTGTATTCTGGAGGGAAAAAAGGCAGCAGGAGTTAGACAACGGGCTGCTTTTATTGATTTTTTTTAAAAGAGCAAATTAATGACCTGTGATAAATTCAAAAGAAAACTCTGTTCATTAAAAGGAAGTGGGCAGTTATAAAGTTATTTGCCTCTTTGGGAAAGGAAGAAGGAAAGGTGTTACTTTAGCAAGAGTAGGAAGAAGGTTACATAAATGCAACAGGAAAGCAATCACATGGTTTCCTACAATAGAGTTATATAAAAGAAATTCATTTGAACTCCCCTAATACATATATTACATCCTGCCTACTGACAAAAATACCCTTTTGTGCCACACACAAACTCTGTAAACAAGTACTTACTATTCTGAAACGTTAAAGGATAAGTTTGGTATAATATTGGAATTTTGAATGTATTATTGTAACATTTAAGTTTGTTTGGGGCTATAATTTAGCATATAGCTCAGAACATAGTTACTGGTGCCTTGTTATCTACTACTACTTTATAGAAACCAAGCTCTTTCTAAAATCATGAGACTTTTGAGAAAAGATTGGACTTCCATTTGTCAGAAATGCTTAGGGGGGGGTGGGTTTGAACAAGATGACCTCTAGCTCCCTTCCAACTCTGTTAAACTGTTATCTACTTTCTACTTTATATAATATTGATAGTCTTTTCAGAATATGGAATATTTTACTCACTGTGACTGCAAACTGTTTCATGGTATGACCCAGCATATGTCAAAGCAACGATTTATTTCCTACCTAAAGTATATTTAACATGTAGCTCTGTGTCTAAAAGAGAGAAAAAGGTAACAATAGAAAGTAGGACATTGGTCACCTCCTCAGTTGTTAATCTGTCTCTTGATTTTCACCTTTCCCAACGTTTTTTCTATAACAGCAGAACAAGTTGGAAGCTAGTCTGTCTTCTTTAATTGGTGGGTCGTGAAATGCTTTCAGTAATTAACTAATTACATTTCAAAGCAAAGATAGGTAAGAGATATGCTGCGATCAACTCACCTGACAAAGATACAGCTGCCTGTGGGTTTGCAGCTGCTGCTTTAACCTATGGTTGCAACATGATTATTAACAACAGGAATCAGATTTGTAACACTAGAACCTGTAGCCTTCTGGATTCTAACCTATAATCCTGTTTCACTGTTCTTAGAGTTACGACGTTTTCTGTTCAAGAGTTACTTGGCTAGTCTTTAGCTAATTATTCACCTTTACCCATGAAGCCTAAACAAATCCTTGCTAATTATCTGTATGACTTGTAATCTATATGACACCCTGCAAAAATGAACAGTTTGAGTCATTTCCCTAAGTAATTTGCCATTAAGTTATTAACTCCAAGTCTGAATGAATTTGGTGAGTTTTTTAGAGCAACAACCATGCATTCATTATGGAAGTATGAACTTTCTGCTTGATTGTGGGTCCAAAGTATGTTATTGTGTAGTTGCTGACTGTTTAGCCATTAACCTCTATAGATTATTTTTGACTTTTTTGGCATTAACCTCAACTGTGTGAAATTTCTTTTGCTTGATAATACGCCCTCATGTACTCATGTACATGATTTTAGTGCATCTTTGTGTCAACAACGAAGACAAAAAGCCATCCGTGCACTGCTTTGTCATTCTGAAAATTTAATATGATGAAAGTTTGGCTTCTTTTATTTAAAAATTGGTTTTGAATAAATACATCAAGGTTTGATTGCCAGTAATGCTGTTTATATAACTGAATTTATCATTGGTTGATTATCTTACTCTTTATAAAGTAATCCAGTAAAATAACTGGATTTAAACTGAATTATACAGTCAATTTCACTGATGCTTAATTGGCTTAAATCCAAGAACTTTGTCAAATTGTGCTGGAAGAAAGGTCAGCAGTTCTTAATTATAAGATCAGGAATCTGGTTTCAAATGATGAATTAATATCTCATTTTTTCTGGTGGGCTTCTAAAACTGCAGGTCTAATAATCCCAGTATGGAAAAAACAGGCTGATTTGTGTAATCTCAATTTAAAACAATTACTGACTTTTTAAATTCATTCATGGCAGATGACTGTAATTTTCCATTGGGTTATTGAACCAGTATAGTGTAGTTATTAATAGAGTTTTAGTATAATGCATAGTATAGTTATAACCTTAGAGACCAAGAAGTCTCTACTGAATTATATACACAATAATTGCAAAATATTTTTTCTTCATAATTATTTAAACCCCACCTTTGGGCTAGCATTGTAAATGTAATAGCTTCAATCTATCAAAGCTTCAATCTATCATTAGATTAAAGCATTGGCCTAATTTTTTACTTGTAGTTCCATACCAGATACTGTGGTTGCTGCCTCACATGATCTTTTAATGAAAAAGCATTTGGGAAACTCTTCAACAGAGAGGCAGTTACAGCTCAGATAGTGTCATATCATCTGACGTTATCCTGGGCTTCTGAAACTTGCTGTGGAAAACTGAAAATAAAACATGTGAGATATTCAGACTGTCAGGATAGTTACATGCTTGTATATATATATAATCTATATAATCTAGATATCTTGGCATGGAGCATTAGTAAAGCTACTAATTAAGAACCAGAACAGGAACTGGAAACAAGAAAATACAGATACACATATAAATATATGAATACATTATGTATTAGCAAATACATGTAAAAATAATCAGAAATGAAACTTCCGAATGATCAGTTTTTGTATTTTAAATTTAACTCAAGCAAAAATTTAATCAGAAGTATTTTAGGCACTTTTGAACTCTGCTTGACACGCCCATATCATATTATATCAGTTCACTGGGAAATAGCACAACAATTTAATTCTCTTGAAATCTTGAAACAATTTCACATGGAATGTTATCACGCCCAGTATGTATTTGTTTGGTGTACCAAATAACATAATTTTTCCTTCCCCACCTCTCAATTCATGGTCTATTTAAAAGAAAATTCAAAACTAACTGTGTGCAGACTGAAAAAGAAATGGAAAATGATAAGCCAGCTATAAACAGAACTGACAGTTGTTGCGTCTCAAGACAAGAGACATATGGTAACTCACTGAATTCAGTACTGACCTTTCCTTTTAAGAGTATTTTTAATAGTAACTATTCCTATATACAGGGTTTCAGTGCAGTGTCTTTGAATTCACATGGAGTACATTGGTCTTCCAAATTCTGTTCTGTAGCTATGAAGCAAAACTTGTACAGGAAGGAATCTGTCATACCATGTAGAAATGTGTGGTGTTTTTATTTCTATATGCATGTCAGTTTGAGGACTCATCCAGCATTCTTTTTAAAAGTTTATGTTTGTATCTATGTACAACCATCACCCAATAGATTAGGTTTGTCCAACCCGTGGCTTTGGACAGGTAGTAATGTGGTCCTATAAGATTGTAAATATTTAAGATTACTATGCAATTTATATACAATAACTATATTATATATTTTATATGCGGCCCAAGACAATTCCTCTTCATTCAATGTGTCCAGGAAAGCCAAAAGTTTGGACAAACATGCTATAGATTTTGGTTTTGGCTGCCTTCAGCAGAAACCAAGTACTTCAGGGAGAACAGAATAAAAAAAACCCTGGTATTTTTATTGCAGGGATTCAGCCAGTCTGGGTCAAGGATATAATATTTTATAGGGTGAAATTGTGATTATCATATTGATTATGTCCTTTAAAAACAGGATTTGTTCTATGCATAATCCATGATTGCTGGTGGGCATGACACAAAACTTTCCAGCAATTAAAATGAACACTGTTTTGCAGCTATTGTAAGGGAAAGTATTGTTTTTGTCTGTGTAATAAAATAATTAAAGGTTGTACCTTGACACGAGAAATCTCAATTTTCCCCTCCAAGTATCACATTTCACAAAACTCTGTATCTCTTCACTGCTTGAGTCTTGATTATGCCTTTTGAAACATTTTGCACAGGAGGCATCTTCTAAGGAAGAGAGAAATAAGGAAGGACATAATTTGTTATAACTTCATCAAATATTTGCATATAGCCAATTTTTATTGATAGCTATCAAAATCATCTGCTTAATGCCAGTTTGACAGGAATCTATGCTAATTCCTCTTTCATTCTTAAATTATGGTTTGGCTTGACACTGTCCTTGGCCTCTTCATCTATTAATCATGGAAGCTGTTTTCTTATTCAGTTGCCATAGTTTCAGTGCCTCTGATAGTGTTGGGGTGCCTTGGGAAAGGTTGAAGAGATACTAAGACTTGCAAGACTTGCAGTTCTGGCAGTTGTGTGGCTCTGAAAGCACAGAAAACACCTTCTAACATAATTCAGCATTGGATTAAAAGAGGCAACTTCTGGATAAGTCTCTCTGGACCTTGTTATGTGCCCAGCCAGCAGATATTTATTTCAGGATCTGCTTCCTTTCACTTCAGAGGGTAATATTGCTTTCATGGACTCCAAGAAGAGGAAAGACATTTAAAAAAAATCACTGGTGTTAATGAATATTTGGATAAACTGGGGCTTACCAGGTGATCTCGATAATTGATTTCAGAAGGTTTTATGATTATTTACACATGATAGAGCAACATTATTTGATACGGCAAATTTTAAGCTCGCTTTAACTATTTTCCACAGCAAAGAACATTTGGTTGCCATCTGTGGCCATTTCATTCGTCAAAGTTGAAAGAAAACTGAACTTCTGATACCCTAAGATATCCATTAATTGTATAAAAAGTATAAGAAAATATAAAAAGATGGATGGACCAAAGGATCTTTCCATTAATTGAAAAGATCCTTTGGTCCATCCATCTTTTTATACTTTCTGCACATACATTTCCAATTTATGAGCTACCTGAAACTTAGATACCATCTTATAAAACAAGTGGTATTTTAGATATAGGAAGATCAACCTGGAGAGGTAATTCTAAAATACCGGTAGTAATTCCTGCACCTTTTAAAACAATGAAGAATTTTTGATTTAGCTTAAATACTTTTTCTAAAATTTCATTTATTTTGACAGAAGTGCTGATTAACGGTATTATAGAGCCATGGTGGTGCAGTGGTTAGAATGCAGTATTGCATGCTAATTCTGCTGACTGCAGTTCAATTCTGGCCGGCTCAAGGTTGACTTAGTCTTCCATCCTTCCAAGATCAGTAAAATGAATACCCAGTTTGTTGGGAGCAATATGCTGACTCTATGAACCGTGTAGAGAGGTTTGTAAAATTCTTGTGATTGCACTGAGAAGAACAGTAGTCATGGCCAGGAGGGTTAGCAAAATATGCTGTCAAGCCTGATCCTGATGAACTCCCAATTCCTATCACATCTTGACAACATAGTCAATAATGAGAAATAGTGAGTGCAATCCAACAATATATAGTGAGCCATCCAGAATCCACTATACAGTACAGGGTAGTTTAAAATAGTTGATGGCATCCTGTTTTGACAGCAAAGGATATGAATACCTGAGAGATGCATAACTATACTTACTGCTTTCTTTCACCATTTCTCCCTGTGAGTTCATTTTTTCTCACTGAATTTCAGTAATAGAGGTGATTTTGGTTGGTTGAAAATTATATGGGAGAGACTAGCTATGGAGAAAGAAACAGCAGGTCAAGGAAATGTTCACTCATATTTCTCTAATGTTGTTATAGTTAGACTTTTACCTTTTCATGTATTGGAGCCATAAGTTTTAACACATGGAAATTCTGCAAACGAAATTTGTCTGGCTATTATAAGTAGGCTTCATTTTCTTTTTTCTGCATATTAAATATTAAAAGTGCACTCCTGTATGTTAAAGCTCTGAAGAATTTCAGCTGAGAATGTGGAAAGCTGCTTCAGAACGTGCAGGAGCATGCATTTAATACCTATAAGCAACTCGGTAAACTAAATATATATTTCCTGGAATTACATAGCAGCTTTACAATGCCAAAAAAAGATATCGCTGTTTTAAAGAAATTCAGTTAATTCCTTAATATATGCATCTCTGTGTGCCCCAAAACAAATCTTTGCATGAAGGTCTGCACAATTGATTTAATGCCTAATCTGAAGTTACTCCAGTTCATTCAATAAAATTAAGTATTATCAACTACGTGTAAGATTGAATCTTAAAACTATATGGATTGTGTGTGTGAATTGTAATATTGTTTGAAAGCTAAATATCGTTTTGTCAGGTGTAAAGTAAAGGATTTGCTTTTCTCTCAGTTGAGATGAAGGTATGAACAGATTTTCATCTAACTATATACTTTTCCAAAAGACCAAAAAAGTTGGTTATATTGCAGCGTTGCATGACTGCAATAACATTGTGCTATGGGACTGGGAACCTCCCATTCACATTTGTAATTACTGAAACCCTGAAAATGATTAAACATCTTTATTTACTAAAACCAAAGGGCCCATATCAAGTTAAAAAGAGCAAATCAAATCTGTACCTGAGCAAACAGTCGGTGTCAAACAACTAACCATTTCAATCCTAAAGCAGATGAAATATAAGCTTTTGTATTGCCTCAAAAATATAATTATAAATTAATTGTAGATCTTGAAAAAGAGAATTTAGAGTTGAAAGTTGTATAGAGTTGAAAGTTGAGGCAGCATAAGAGAGAATGATCAACATAAAAGATTCTTTATTTGAAATATATGTATCTCATGTTATGTAGGTAGTGCTTGATTTATGGCCACAATGGAGCCCAAACTTTTTGTTGCTAAGTGAGTTTTGCCCCCATTTTATGATCTTTCTTGCCACAGTTGTTAAGTGAATCACTGCAGTTGTTAAGTTAGTAACAACTGCAGTGTTAAGTGCAGTTAAGTGAATCTGTCTTTCCCCATTGACTTTGCTTGTCAGAAAGTTGCAAAGGGTACATATGATCCTAGGATATTGCAAATGTCGTAACTACAAACCAATTGCCAAGCATCTGAATTTTGATGATGTGACCGTGGGGATGCTGCAACAGTTGTAAGTGTAAAAAAACTGCCTTAAGTCACTTTTTCAGTGCTGCTGTAACTTCAAATGGTTACTACACAAATGCTGTTACATCAAGAATTACGTCTATTACTACCCATCCTCTTTAGTATAGTACGAACCGGTACATATCTAGTATTTTAACTGTTTGTTTCATCAACAAGAAGTTCGTCAAGCTTTTCTGTTTCCAGAACTTTGGCACTGTTCACTGTCATAAGCGGTTTAGATTTAAGAAATATTTTTGCCTTTAAGAGAACCATTGCTCTTGAGCACACATTTGTTAATAAAAACAGTCTTTTGATGCTCAGTTCTAAAAAGTACATATGTCTGACACCTTTAGAGTATTCTCAGGGGATAGTTTGCTTCAAAGACCAAGAGGTAATAAGTAAAATTACTATCATAGACTGAAAATTGCTTTCTTTAGGGCAATTATTCAAAAATTGCTGTTTTGACTTAGTTTGCATAGGATCTTATGCATCAAAAACAAGGCAAATATCTCTTTAAAATGTACTGAACAATTTCTGATTCTGTGCTTGTTTTTTCTGCAATAAAAATTGTGTGGGATGGGTTTTTTGGGGGATGTGTGTGAAAGGAGCTCTGAGCAAATTAGATAAATGAGTAAATTAGATAAATGAGTAATAAAATGCCGTTAAAGTTTGAGAAGGGGGCAGTGCCCTAATAATACTTCTTGTCTTATTTTGAGAATATGAGTTCATTATTTCTGATGAAGATTGCATCACCTCTGCATTTAAGTTGGGTAATATGTAACTGTAACAGAAACAATATCTTGAAGATTATTTATAATTTGAGAAGTAACTTTTCTTAATAACTTAAGTGGTTCATTATATTAAAACCATTCAAAACACTGCTTGTATTCATCCTAACAGTAATGAAAAGAATAAATTAAACATTTACTATTTATAAGTAATAAACCTTTGTACTTTAGACTCATTCAACCATGTAAATGAGAGATAACCTCAATAAATTTGATTTAATTATGGCTCATTTTTCTAAGAAAATGACTGGAACATAATTCCTGAAGTATTGTCTGTTTAAGGCTGATTTTTAATAGAAATACAATCATACTTTTTTCCCACTTCATGAAATTTGAACAAAAAGAGGAAACAGCTTTAAATTTAATTAAGTAATGTAAAATATTTTTGAAGTCCCTTTTTGTCTATTATGACTTTTAAAGAGAAAAAGGGAACTTTTACATATTATTGTGTACCTAAAGTCAAATTTTCCACATTGATATTGTATTTGTGAGAATACTATAGGGAAGCAATTTATGAATCAACTAAAAAGTGTTCCTGTTGATCGGGGTGTCAAACTCACGTTGTCACAGTGGCGTCATGTGATGTAACAGGACTTTTTTCTCCTTCGCTAAACTGGGCGGGGACGGGGCCAGCATGTAATGCATCCGGCACATAGGCTGCGAGTTTGACACCCCTACTCTTGATAGCTCTGAGTATAAAAGAACTCAGGCAAAAAGGAAGTAACAGCATAGTCTATAATCTATAGTCTATAATCTACATTTATCAACATGCAAATTTGTAGCAGAGAATTCAATATTTCTGCCATAATCACTATTTTGACCCCAAAGCTTAAGTTTAAAATATACCAGGTCTGTGTTTTTATTGTAAGGGTCGAAGGATGAATTCTTTCTAGCAATAACCAAAAGCTGTTATGTAAACTTTTGCAATAATTTTATTATTTTCAAGGTGTTTCCTTTTTATTTTAATGAACAAAAGTTCAGCACATTTGACTCCACTGCTTTTATTTCTTTAGAAGAAACACGTAGTAAGAGTGTTGTCGTCCCAACCTTTCACCTTGATTGGCACATAAAACCAAGACAATCTGCCAAGTTATCTTCTCTAACTGGAAAAGGTTGTTGTTCTTTTCTTATAAAAACAGATTCCAGATTCCATTATTAGGTAACTCAAGTGCATTCTGAAGGTTGAATGAGATTACTCACAGAACCTTTGGATTACTTGCTTTGGATATAAAACTCCGGGAAGGAAAAGGAAGGGCTAATAATGTACCTTTCTTGTTTGCCTTGCTCAAAATATCATTTTCATACTACCCAGATTAGAAGAGTATATAATTTCCCAGTATAAAGGTTATAAATTCATTTCGCAGAGGAGATAGGGAAATTTGGTGAACCAGAGAGAGACAAATACCCTGAAAATAAAATCATAAACTATTTAAAATCTTGATTCCAGGAAAAAGCATTGATTTCTATATTTTTATGTACATACTATTTCTCAAAAAGATGAGAGAACAGTGGAAAATATTTTGTTAAATTTTGTTTATTAAAGCAGTAAAAAAAATTAAATGAAATTGCATTCCCAGTCTCAAGCCATATTACTTCATATTTAGCAAGTGGTTTAAAACTCTTATTTACCAAATATTTTACAAAAAGTTATTTTTATCTGTTCTTGTGGGAGAAGTGCTGAAGGTGACATCATTTGCAAAAATATAAATAGCACCCAACACAAGTTTTGTTGGTGCTGGAAAAAAGAATTACCTCAAGGTAGCTGTTTTATATGTGTCATGGTGCTGAAAATTAATGTATATAATGTACTCCTTTTATAGGGAGTGTCAGTGAACACTATAGTGTTTATGAATTTTGATATCAGTTTCAAGGATTTAAACCATTATTTGTGATGACTATAATATTAAGGTATATGATCTGTAACTTTCAAAAGATATGCAATATAAATTTAGGAAAATATGGGACGGCATAAAATTCATCCATTGATATAATATTAACAATTTTTATTCTGGGATTAGACATACAAATATTAGGTTAGGTTCCATATCAAATAGCACTAAGTCATAATATGGTTTGTTTGGTTTTGGCACAGAGTGCCTGGAAAATGTAGCAAATTGTGGCTCGGTAAGAAGGGCATTTTACTTCATGTGCACCTTCTCTGAGATAAATTGATATGTGTTAGTTTCACCAAGGACATTTACCTGCTAAGCAGTATGCAAGATAAGTAAAGTGACCTCATCCCTAAACAGAAAATAAAGCACCCCTCAGATGTGAAGGCACCTTTCAGTAGCAGTCAAAGAAAGATGGAGCTTTTACATCACCCCAGGTGGACAACTTTTATCTTTACTTTCATAAGAGTAATTATTTTTGCAGAAGGCCTAATTAAATACAGTGAGATCTACTTCTGAGTAAATATATATAGATTTGAACTGTCACATTATGTTGCTTCCTCGGGGAAATAGAAGTTGCAGTCCTAGTACTCTTTGAAATTCCTCTTGGCATGAATGGGCTTGAATGGGTTTTGCTGTATCTCAATCTTAAATTAAGATTAATTTAAGAAGGAAGTAGGGAGTCGTATTATGCTTTCAGCAATATTTTTCTAAGTTCATAACTATTCAAAAATGGCTTGAGGTAATAGTAATTTAAAATTGAGAATTTATTTATAATGTAGGTTTTTTTTCTGCTTTAAGATTTTAAAATAAAAGTGTCCAATCTTATTGCATGTCTTTTCCTGCTGAAGTTTAATTTACAATTTTGTTGACTGGTATAATACAAAGTGCCACAGAACCAACCATCTGGGTAATGTTTATCTAATTATATGGTGTTACTTGTTGAAAGTCCAGGATTTAAGACAAGGGGGGAAAAATATTTTTCTTTCTCCCGTCTGCCCTCTTGTGATAATTGGTTTCATTGCAATTTTTTTTACAAACTAGACGCTTAAGAATATAGTTGAATTTTTTTAAAAAAACCTGTGCATATAGTATTTTTAAAAGCTCATTATTTTTTAAATGCATATTTATGATGTTTATATCTAAAGAAGAAGGCCTTTTACAACTTTTTAGCGCAGAATGGTTGGTTATGCATTTTGAGATGCACAAAACAAAGTAAGTTTTTTCCCTTTTAACAGTAACATTAATACCAATACAGAACTTGTACAATTCAATTCTAAGTTTTTTTTTTATTCTCATTAAAGTCTGAAAATTAAATTCAACTAAAGTCAAATGCTTTTAAGAATGACACCACAGGAAACCTCGCTCAACCTTTAAATAACAATTTTCTTGGCACACTTGTGGGTAAAAATTACTCTTAAGATATTAAACAGTTCCTGGAAAAAATCCCAATTCTCCTGCTCACTGAAACAAAGCATAGCTTTCTTGAATTGAAAAAAAAATCCTTTTTGCTCAAGAGATGTAGGAACATTTTCAAGTATGTAAAACAATTGCCCAGTAAAATGAGAGTTATGACTATTTCTTATGATACAAGAAATATTGTCTATGATGGCCAGCATTATAGTTTTTCTTATTTAGCTAATTTGTTCACTATGAGTCACATAATTCATTCAATCTGAACTGTCCAAATAGAATGGGGCTGCATAACATGCTGTCTATAACACTGCATTTGTTATGCAAATGTAAAGAACAAAATACAGTGTATGAAACAGCATATGGACTTAATGGAAGCAAAGTTAACTTTCAAGAATAAAGGTTAACTAATGTTAATGATATTAGAGAAAAGTAGATTTAGCTAAGTTTTCTTTTTTCTTTATCTCAGGCCTTTAATTTGTAACTTGATATCATTTACATCTTACCTGTGCTTTGCATGACATTGTTTATCCCAAAATTAAATAATATGGTGGACATGTATGTATATAAACAAAGTCAAACTAAAACAGTTCAAATGATTTTTTTGGAATATATAAAGCCAATCTCATTGTACATGTGTTGTGCATTGACAATAAAGGTTGAATTGAATTGGAATATATGAAGCTGATCAGTTATTCATTTGAATCCTGATTGGTTAATAGGATACGATGTAGGCTGGTGTTAAAATGGGACAGTTTATTCAATCAGTACTAGGCAGATTCACATGCTTATTAAGTTACCCTGTCCCTTTGGTTACAAGTAACTAAAATTCCAAAGCTTTCAGAGCTTTTCCAAATACATGGTGCAAAAAACTTACAAAGTCTCAGTATTTTATTTAAATTGAAATTGTTCATCAACACACTTTTGCTGTTATCTGGTGGTCATTTAGATTTTTGCAGGCCAGATCTGATAGCTCTCACATATCTAGGGGTTTCTTCTCCATACAAATATAAAATGGCACAAAATTCACTTGACTTAGCAATGCAAAGTTTGTATTTGCAGTCGTAAGTTGAGTCAAACCCTATGACTATCATTAAGTGTTGTGCCTTATTATTCTTGATGAATGTATCTTGTCTTTTTATGTACACTGAGAGTATATGCACCAAAGAGAAATTCCTTGTGTGTCCAATCAAATTTGGCCAATAAAGAATTCTATTCTACTCTATTCTATGATATATGATTAGTATTAAAAATTAAAGTTTTTTTCTGTTCACACCTAGAAGATTATTTGAAGATTTTCCTTTCATTTTTCTATATGCATTTGGAAGTTTATTACCCAACATTCGATCAACCCCACATGTTCTGTTATCCTGTTCTACAGCAAGTACCTGGGTTTGCATCTGTTTGTGAAAAATCTTCATTCAGTCCTTTTACCTGCCTAGAATCCAGACTTTCAAGTCAAGCATTTCATTTGTTTACATTTGAAAGATGTGTTAATTAATAATCTCAGCACATGAGAAAGCTTAAGAACAGTAATTATGCAGTCTGAAACATGTCCCAGTGCCAACAAAAGCCTTTATAACCATTGACTCTGTAGCCCTAGGCAACACGGCTCAGGCCCTGTTGTTAACATCACTAGAGTAGAAATAGGATGTGAACAACATCTTATCTAGATAAGAGTTGACAGAAGACAGGCTTCATGAAATGTAGGAAATTTAAAATGAACACTTTGGGTTACTAGCTTCCCAGACTATGAGTCCAAAGTCTTGTAATATGGTTTTATGATTGCTGGGAACAGTGGTAACAAAAAGATTTGCTTTGCCCACAGAGATCCCAAGTTCACTGTATGGTATTTTTAGTAGAATAGATCAGTACCAGTAAATGAAAAATATCTTTGTCAGTGATATTGGAGAACTGCTTCCAACTGAACTCTCAAATCTCCTTCCAAAAATGCCATTTTTGTTTCATCATTAATGGTTTTCCAAAAACTATTAAGAAGCCTATTGTTTTAAATAGGGTGCTTCGATGTAATGTAATTAGTTTTTTCTTTCGCTTTGAGAATATTTTAAAGCTTTCATCATTATTCCATTGTACTTCCTGCTGTTTTTCTGTTTCAATATGTAATATTAATTTTTAAACTTGAAAGTTGTGTTCAAATATCGTGAGTCAAAAGCTATCTTTATTACTGTGATCCTGGAATTTGTGCCTATTTTTTATGGATCAATGACTGTTTTCTAAATAGCATGCCAGGGTTCATTCTAAAAAGATGGTGGAGTCATAAATGACAGCATTATGCAAATAACAAATATCCATGGCATTTATTTCATTTACATAATGCTGATTCAGTGGACAATATGCTAATGGATACATTCTCCCAGTTAATCCATTAAAATGATGTTTTACCATATGTATGTTCATAAACAAAAAAACCCCTTCTGCATTATTGATATTTTAGATGTTTTCTTTCCAGCTGGGAAACTTCCAATACCTATCAGCTTTAAGGAAGTTAACATAATCTATGGCAATGATGGCTAACCTTTTTGCCATCGCGTGCCAGGAGTGGGGGGAGCATGGGGAACGCCGCACGTCCATGTGCCCACACCCATAATTCTATGCACGCCACCCCCGCACATGCCCGCTCCTGGCACACAGTGGCCCAGTAGGCCCATTTTTCTCTCCCTAGGCTCCAGAACCTTTCTAGGGGTCTGGGGAGGGTGAAAACGGCCTCCCCCACCCCCTGAAGACCCTCGGAAAGCTGTAAATGGCCTGTTTGCCAATTTACCACTGAGCTCGCGTGTCCACCGATATGGCTACGCATGCCACAGGTTCGCTATCACGGATCTATGGTGATGATGATGATGATATCCATTCAGTCATGTCTGACTCTTGGCAATTCTGTGGGCCACGTCTCTCCACATTTTCCAAATTTGCACTACTTTTAATTGTTCTATATTCTGGCTTAGATGATGTCCAGCCACTGTGTTCTTTGGTGGCCTGGTTTCCTTTTTTCTTTTACCATTAACTCTTCCAATCATAATTGCTTTCTCCCTGCGTGACATGGTCAAAATAAGTTTTGTGACTTTGCCTTCCAGTGACATGTTTGGTGTTATGCACTTCAATACTTGCTTGTTAGTCACCTTTGCTGTCCAATACACAGGAACCTTCTCCAACACCACAACTCAAACAAGTCCATTTTCTTCCTGCCTTGTCTTGTTTTTTTAAGGTCCAACTTTCACAACAATAGGTCGCTACAGGGAATACAGTAGAGCAAACTAACCTACATTTGGTTAACAGGCTGATATCATTGCTTTACCATTTTTGGCTCATGTTCCTCATTGCTGACATAGTGCATTCTGACATTTTATTTCTGAGCTGCATTCAGTGCTTTGAGTGATCTGTGACGCTAGCAAATTTTTTTCATGCATTCTATCTCTAACCCAATCTATAGGAAAGGTTAATATTATCTAATAATGTAGATTACAATTAATTTGGAGTGTTTATTATTGAACATCATCTTAGCATTATGTGTGAACAGCTTCTTACAGTTAGCAATAGCAGGATTTATTTCTTTGTGTATTTTTTTATATTATCACATAATGAGAATATAGCATTTGTGTTTTGTAAACCTACAAAATATAGGTGAACTCACCTGTATGGCACATGAAGAAAGTTTTCCCTATGAATTGGAATTATTCTATAGGCTTGTAGCTGACATATGTACATTGATACGATTAATAGTCCTGTGAAATGCTTTGTACATGAAAGTAACATATTTTTTGTAGAACACAGGAAGAAAGATATGTTTATGACTCTAAAACAGTCTTGATCTTTTTTTCTAGATAATAAGGGCTGCTTATGAATTGCACCATTTGCCCTCCCATATGCTTTGAAGTACTTTTTGTCTTCCGACCCAAACTGCTGCACAACTATGATTACACCTTGATGGTCATTCCATTGCACCATCCTGGTGGTGCAGTGGTTACAATGCAGTATTGCAGACTAATTCTGCCCACAGCAAGGAGTTCGATCCGGATAGGCTCAAGGTTCCATCTTTCCGAATTCAGTAAAATGAAGACCCAGATTGCTGGGGACAATATGCTGACATTGTAAACTGTGCAGAGAGTCTGGAAAACACTATGAGGCAGTATATAAGTCTATATGCTATTGCTATTGAGGTAACGTAGATAGAATCAGCACACATAAAGAGAGAATGGCATAGATAGAACTTAAGTTTCTAGTATTTCTGAATATTGTTAACTTTTTAATTATGGTTCTCATTTACATACTAAAAATATAGTACTTTAAACTATGAACACTGTTTTGGTCAAAATGTCCAGGTTTCAATAACCGTGGTAAAATGAATTGAATGAATGCTTATTTTCTTCAGCTATTTAAATTAGACTACAGTTAGCATATTAAATGTCCTTTTCTTGGTGGTTTCCTTTGAAGGAATGGAAAGGATTTAATTTTTGCTGAGTTTTATTTCTCTAGAGCCTGAAGGCTTTTTGAAAAGCTGTTGGAGCTCTGATCTGTAGCTGTTTGGAAACATAACAGACAGCTAGAAGAAATCTTTGAATTCTAGAGATGCTCGTTTTGTAAAAGATTCAACTTACGTTGTGTCCATTTGCTTCCTGGTATATGATGGGTAATTTATGGGAGCCTATAAGGCACCAGGCTAGAAATAGGAAGACCATCAGTGGGTCTCTGATAGTCCTAGAAAACTGGTTCTGGCACACTACTTCTGGTATCTTGCAGAGAACACTGCAGGGACCTGGCCAGGCAATCTCCAGGAGTCAACACTGACTTGAAGACACAAAAAAACAATGGGAGAAACGTATTCCGTACAGATCATGAACTAAATGCAAACAAATGTGCCTATTTATTAATTTGCATATTATTGCTATAAATAATCTTATTTAATTGATATTTAATGGAAGTTTCATTTAACACTAGACTTCTACATAACTATATTATGTAGCAGTATGTGAAAGTTGAATTTATCTTTGGAATGTTATTCTTGTTAGAACTTTATAATTAGAGAAGCATACATATATGCTAAATTTTCTTCCATTTTTGCCATCAGATTTCCTTTTGCAATTATGAGACCTAATCATTTAAAAAACAGAGGAGTCCCCAAAATTGCTAAGAACATATTTTGCTCCAGGAAAAAGATTAAATGACAATTTTGGTTATTTTGGCTAATACCTTGATAGAGTCGTGTAATATAGTATAACATATATATTTTGCCTAGGAAAGCAATACATAAAAAACTGGAAATCAATGTGATATATTTAATAGGCTATTAAATTAAGATTTGGGAAATCCAAGTTTAAATATTCACACTATTACAATATTCAGAAAATCATACAATATAATAAAGAAATGCACTAATACTTTTGATTAAGGTGTTAGAGTGAGAAATGCCTCTCTTAGGCATGAAAGCCAGGAGGATGACCTTGGGCCAGTCTACTGTTTCTCATCTCTAGGAGGATAGATAAAATTTATTTCATAAAATAATCAGATGACAAGATAAATCAGGACATATGTAAACTAAACATAGCATTAAAACACCCACATAATGCAAAAATTGAAAGCCTTTGAAAAATTGATAACAATTTCCCAAACAAAAATTGAAAAAAATAGTTTAGAAAGGGCCTAGCTGGGAACAATATAGCGAGAAAAGTCTTGCACTCTTCTGTACACAATAGAATTCCTTATGCTATTAGGCTAAAAATTCTCAGTTTGGATAACTTAGAACTGCGATGCTTGAGGTCAGACCTAGGTATAGCATACAAAATTATATGTAGTAATGTTTTACCTGTAAACAACTTTTCCTGTTTTAATCACAATAACACGTGTGCGAACAACCACTTTAAACTCAATGTAAATCATTCTAAACTTGACTGTAAAAAATATGATTTCTGTAATAGAGTTGTCAAAGTCTGGAATGCTCTACCTGATTCAGTTGTCTCAGCTACAAATTTTCACAATTTCAGTCACAAATTGACTTTCTTGGACCTTACTTCATACCTAAGTGGTCAGTAGAGAGTTGTGAATAAGTGCCTATCATCCCTATCATTGTATTTTTATTCTCTTATTCTTGTTGTCATTTTTGTTTTACAAATTCCAATAAATAAATAAAATAAATAGCAACTGAGTCAGGAATTTTGCTATAAAAAATTTGAAAGATGCATGGATCCATTCTCTACCTTTTATATAGAAGAATCTTAGAATGACTGAAAAGCTTTTTTGAACCCTTACAACCAACACACTGAGATATTTATTCCAGGAGTTTTGAAAGGCAATACCTAAATGTTTAAAAAAAATACCACCTCACATGCTTGATTTCCTGATGTTTTGTTACTCAAGCTTCCTGCATTTTAGCAAAATCATTATTTTGGTCTGCTAGATGTTTGGGCAAGGTGATTTTTACTGCAGTAAGACACAAAGCTTTTGAGGGCGTATCTAAGGCTATCTGGGTCCTTGAGATAATGGCTGTATCATCTGCATAAAACCAAAGAGGAACAAGTGGATGGAAGTTTGGACCTGAGAATTCTTTGCTAATGAATTGATGCATATAGTGGGAATAGACAGGGAATTAAAATACATCCCTGCCTGACTCCCCTGGGTAAAGGGAATGTGTCTGAAAATAGACCTTGTGGATCAAATCTTATTCTGATCTTAGAGTTTTGATATAACTTCCAGGTTAGGAACTATATTCTCAAGTGAATGCCCAACTATCTTTTTAGTTTTATAAAAATTGAATTCTGCTTTGATTGTCAACTTGCAAAATACTTAACATTAATCTTACGAAAACCATGTATTGATGACAGTGTTTTTTATCCAACTTTTGTAAATTAAAATGAAAAATATATTCATACAGCATTTAAAAATGAAAAATGCTCTTGATGCATTTGACAGCTTCCCCTTCATAAGTTAGAGAAAATGTTCCTTCCTGAAAAGAATGGAAGTTGTCTTCAGTTCTGACACTTATTTTATTTTCCAAAGAACTTTGTGAGTATTATTTAATATTGACCAGCTGTCCATGTGGAGAGCAAGTGCTAAAATCTAGTTTGGCTATAAGATATATTCTATTTGCTCAACTTTGATCTGACTTCATGCTGTTTTGCTAGGCTGAAAACCTCAAGACATTAACACACCTATGTGCATACATTAGGGCTCTGTGTGTGTGTGTGTGTGTGTATTTTTATAAAGGGACGTGACTCATGTCTGAATTGATAGATTCATTCATGCAGGAATGCAACAGTATAAAATGTAAGTTCCTTGGTTTTTCCCCTTTTAGACCTTCCTTTCAACTTCTTCCCTGGGCAGTGTAGAAAGCTGCCCTCATTAAAACAACATTCTGCACTATAGGGGAAGAGTTAAACAATGGATTTTTTAGTTCAAAACCAAATCTAGTTTTATGGCACAATGTGTGGTTGAATTTTTATTGGTTTCTCTATTTTTCCATTCATTATTGTGCTTTCTTTGCTATACTATTTGTATATTAATATTCAGTAAGGACTATGGATGCTAGTGAACTAATCCAACAAGTGCAGTGTTTCATGTAATTATATGCTTAAGTATTATTAAAATTAATTGCAATTAAATATATTTAAATCACAGATGAAATTGAAGCCTCTGTAGGCTACATCTCGCTCCAATCTCCTGATTTATAATTTGTCTTTGTCATCTTGTTTGGAGTTTCAGGGTGGCCTCACTAGAAAGCTGCTGACAAATATTTTTGGTATGTGTGTGGTAACTAGAAGAACAGAAGATACTAATTTGTTAAACTAACAATAAACCTCTTTGTAAGCATTATTACAGCTTCAACAATACATTCAGATCACGTCTGTGATTGTCAGCCCTCCCGAGTAAACCAGACAGGAAACACTTGACTAGATGAGCAAAATCTTCTTTAATGTATGGGTACATTAACAAAATCTCGCAAGTCTGAAAGCACAAAACTTCTCACTGCCACTTTTATCTGCTTGATCCTTTAGGATGGGCCCTTTCTAAGTTTCTTTCTTTTACCGTGAAACTACTGGGAGCTCCTGCCTCTTTTGTCTGATTGTTTACTAGGCAGCATCTCCCCCTCCCCTTTAACCAAGGTCATTCCCACATTCCATTACAATGATTCAGCCAGAATAATACATTTTCAGAAAATAATAGAGAAGCTGTTGTATGTTTTCGGGAGCACCTTGTAATTTTTAACTGTGATATAAAACCTTATGAATATGTCATTTTTCACATTAATCCAACTTTTTTTTGCAACTTCTATTATTTTAATTCATATTATAGGTAATTCTCCTGGCCCTCCGCGATTACATTTTTGAGTTCTGTAATGGGTTATGGAAATGTAGAATTATTGTTTTCAAATTAGGCAGATCTAGACATTTTAATTTGTCATAGTAACAGGCCTAAGGCCATTACCTTATATTAGTTCTCCTAGAATTTAAAATACTATGTCATGGGACCCATTTATCTGAAATCCTGGAAGTTTTGAGTGTCATGTTAGAGAGTACTGCTTTAAATTGTTAATCTCATATACATATTCCATTATATGCTTTTAGAGGTGGATTTCTTAAAGAAAGGAAAAAGTGTGAATGAACTAATGAATGAACAAATGAATGAATGAATATAGACCAAGTCTTTCCCTCTCCCTTTTAACCATCTCACTGTTGTGTGGCCTGTAGACAATGGGGAATATAATAGAAAACACGTGAGAGAACTAAGTGGTTATTTTCTTGAGTTACTTTGAGCATAATTTTGAGAAAGGCATAGACTAGCATTTCTTAAACATTTTTTCCCTCAGTACCCTTTAAAATGATGGCGTATGCAAAAAGATCTTATGCTTGGATGAATTGTATTGATGCATTTACTGCCACTATCATTTTTTGTGATTGGTTGGTGAAATTTTAACACTGTATTATTTTTCTACATAGGCTGGCAAATAATTTCGATTTTAAAAGACCCTTGAGAAGGTCTTGAGGGATCCCAGAGGTGCTGGGAAGATACTTTAAAAATCACTGGCATAAACAAAAAAGGTCCATATTATTATTATTAATAATTATTATTATTATGTCATAATTATTATTATGTCAATTTGATATTTTCTTGAAATTCAAAAACAATATGCCTTTTTGTAAAATATATCATGGTGATGATGCAGAATATTTCTGTTCCATGTCTTTCATTTCCCTGTAAATGTTTGAAGTTATTTCAGACATGAAAAGAAAGGCATACCTAGAAGGATGAAGTCTTCTTGTTGAAGACTTGAATGTTGTTGAACTGATCTTCTTCCCTGTCTGAAATAAGGTGATTACATTTGGTGGTATCATTTGATGAGGCTAATGGTGGTATCATTTGATGAGGCTATTGGGCAAGCTGAATATCCAAATATAATGCAGTGTTTTAATATTAAGGGGTAGAATAGAATGGCTTAATATGAAACAATGCTTACATAGTATTAAAGTGGTTGATTTATAGATTATTACAAGAGAGACCTCCTTAAGATGCTCTATAACACCCATGATACCCTTTCACAGGATCTAGGATTGGGAAGCTTTTCTGTTTTAATTTGATGTTCTTTCCCCAGATTTATTTGAAACACACTTTATTTTACTTTCCCTTTTCATTTATGATATTTTCCCATTCTATACTGTAGATTGGTGATGTACTGACAAATACATCCTATTGTTTCCTTCTATAACTTTCTGATTCTGACTTGTTTTATACTGCAGTTGTGCAGAACATTTTAATTCTAATTGGTGCCATTTTCTTGTCCAAATCCAGTTAAAGGAACATGGCATTCAGTGTAGGTCTTACATGGCGTTTTGGTTGACATTTTGGTTGATAAGTAATGCATTTCTTGACATGACTGTCAATTTCTATCCATTAGGCTTGTTTTTGTTTATCCATATAGTCCGCTTTATTCTTTACACACCCTTCAAGCCTTACTCTTGTCACTTCAAACATGTTCTTTCATTTTTCATTCTGGCATTAAAAGGACTTTTGCCAAATCAAAGCCTTTTAGTATAATTGGCATCCATAAATGTATTCATATACAGTAAATAAGTATATAAGATTTCTTATAAAAGATGATATAAGCACACAGAAGTTACTCCAAATTCAAATACTGAAAAAAAAATACTATTTTATTGACTGTAAGAATGAATTCCAAAAATTGCTATGACAAGATTTAATTTGCTGTTACAAAAGAATAAGTATAAGAAGCCTGATGCCTTCATGTTTCTTCATATGCTTCCCTGTCCTTCTTTGTTTAAGGAAAGAAAGAGAAACATCTGGTAGTGGTTTACAGCAAATAATAGTTTGCAATGTTATATGAATCTGGGAAACTATGGATTATATTATGTCAGTGATTTGTGTGAACTGTGTTCACACTTCAGGCTGTGTGCATATGATAAAAAAATAAAAAACCTTCATTACAGTCTTTGGGCCAAAAAGCAAAACAAGAAAATACATAATTTGAAATTATTAATAAAACTTTTTAAAATGCAATAGTGTTACATAAAATACATTATTATAGTTACTGTAGTACAAATTCTGTGAGATTGTTTGTGAGATGGGCAGCTATATGAATTAGTTTAATAAAATAAATATATAGCAGGAGCAATCACAAAAGTTTTGGTAAATTTCAATTGTAAGTAGGACAGTAAGTGGAACAAATGAGGGCACAAAATGAGGCAATCTGGAAATATATGTCAGGATCCAGGTCAGGCAGAAGCACTTACTGTATTTGCCTGGAGAAACCGTGATCATGAAGGTGGTTTTCCCAGGGTCAGACTCATATATTCCACATGTAAACTATGTTTAAAGTCAGCTCCATTCAAAAGAACAGAAAATATGAAATCAGTGGGAGTTGAAATATGTTCCCCATTTCAGTAGAAATATTCATGCATGTAAATATCCAAATTATTTAATCTTGTTTCTTATATTCAACATAGCATTCTTTACCGAGGCAATTCTGCTACTGTTTTGACCTAGTGCTCATTTTTAATTTCCAACCTAGGAACAATAAAATATAATAGTATCAAGTAATACTTAAAATAAAAATTATTTTTCTGACCTTTCCGCAATTCAGAAGAATATTGCTGACAATGTACAAATGTTATAGCCAACCTTCTGTCTCTGTGGGTTATTTCTGTTCACTTATTATGGGATGCTGATTATACTGACAGCTATATATGAAATTGGAATTAAGATTCCACTGTGGGGAGCATCTACGAAAATAAAGCTATGAAACAAAAAAAAAAGGGTAAATGTATATTATCCTGTAGCATCTGATTACTTTTTAGCATCTCATTAACATTCCCTGTGTGCAAAACTGATAGAAACTCTGTGAAGTGAAATGGAAATGTAGATAATCTGTCTCTATGTGGATTAGACAGAAATATGCAGTTTAATTATACACAAGCAATTTATCTACAGCATATGACATAAGAAAGTGATGGTATATAAAATTCACGGCATTAGAATTAAATTATTCACATGATATCTCACCTTTTACAAAATAGTATACTTTCTGAAGATCTATGACTGCTTTGCATTTTGTTAGCTACTCATTTGATGCAAGAAACAATTTAGCACATACGTATAAATCTGAACTCTCTATACGACTAAGAAGTTTTTTAAAAATATTGCAATGTTTCACACT
The DNA here is from genome assembly GCA_030761175.1 of Masticophis lateralis. Taxonomy (NCBI): domain Eukaryota; kingdom Metazoa; phylum Chordata; class Lepidosauria; order Squamata; family Colubridae; genus Masticophis; species Masticophis lateralis. Next base: position 232,760,091 of record JAUDYJ010000002.1, read on the forward strand.
TTGGGTTTTTTTTAGGGGGGATGTAAAATAAAGAAAATGTTAGGGAACAGACATTTTTTTCCCAAGTGGAAACAAATTCTTTGGAATGCAATCACACTCTCATTTCACAAGTTTAACAAACACTTGGGGAGTAAAACATTCATTTGGCCATACAACTAACATTGAATACCTTGTCTTGTCTTTCACTGTTTGGAAAACAGATGTCAAGTTTCTATCTGCAGATAGAAATACAGCTGTAGTTTTAATGAATACGAAGATCCCAAATGCTTAGGATGAGAAGCATCTGCAGAGAGGCCAAGGGGGCAAATGAGAACATCATGACTCATGATAGAAACTCCACCCCTTTTGTCCATGTGTCCTAATGTTGTGTGCACATATGAAAGGATTGGAGCTTATGCCATGAAACTGCTTTCATCATTTTTATTAAAGCATTAGATCCAATGGATATCGCTAGTCAGGGATATATGTTTATGAACATGCATAAATACCCTGTCATCTTTTTTCGCTTTTTAAATAAACCCTAACTCCATAACGATAGCTATGGAGAGGCTCTGAAAATGTTATATTGTGTTACCTCATTTATTTTGCATGTTTTTGAGGGACATTTGATCATGCTTGAAGAAAGAATAGAGAAGCACCTGATTTTAAAACGATGTCTCTTGCACCAGGCTATTTATAATGGAAGTTATTACTTATGCTTGAATTCAGTTACAATACATTTTATATTTACATTACTTTAATATTATTATTTTCCTTGCTGTTTTTCTTTCTGCATCTTTTTTTTTTAATCTATGCTTTTTAATTTTAGGTATCTAAATTAAGAACTCCCTTTGTTTCTTTTTTCTTTTAGCTATACGTTCATTCTGTGTCCTATCACAGAATGCAGTTTGAAGATATAATTCCTTTTTTGACGTTCTTTTTTCAAACCTATTCCAAACAGCATAACTTTGATCGCAAGCCATGTCCCCAATTTTTTCCCCAGTATTGGTAATATTAAATGTTTTCTTTCTCTTCACATGCCATTCCAATGTATAAATATAAAAGACACCTATGTCCTAGCAATTTCAAAAATGGTAAAGTGTGATTATTCTTTGTAATAAGTGCTGAGCATAGATCATATCACAGTTTTTCTTGCTGCCAATTAAATATTGCCGTTCATATATCAGCAATCCTCAAATGTTTATTTAACTGTGTCAGTAGAGTAGCTTTCATTAAGTCTCAGGAAACAAAGAAAACAGACCAAGGATTGAAATATGCCTATCAGAACTTTTAATATTCATCTTCATCAAAGATTTCTAAAACATATCAAGGGGGAAAAAACATTTTACTTAACTAGCTTATTAAGCAAGCCTTGAGCAATCGGTGTTTGCCAGGAGATTATACCTTTGTTTCTTCATCATTCATCGATTGTTAGATACCATTACTGCCAACAAAATCAAAGGGTGTTGTGAAGAAATCCTCTGTAAAATTTTGAAATGAACTTTTTTTCTCTGGCCACTTGCTTGATATACAGCAGAACCAAAACTAACCAAGTTGTCTTTTAGATATTGGTATTAAATAGATGCAATTTTAATAGCATGATAAAAAAAATTAAAATTACCCCAAGTGGCATGAATATATAAAACAGATTTAACAGACTTTCTAACAGAGTTGAATCTAGATAACCACAACAATGTATAAATATCTATTTAGAAAGTGTATTATTTCTGAATATACATGTGTACAATTAATTGTTAATTACATCTATTTGAAGTTATACCATACCTAATTTTGTATTTATTTCAACCCAATGTAGGTATAACTACTACCTTAATTTGAATCTAATTACTTGGTTAGTAATACAGTTAATATTATTGCTATGTATTTGATTAGTAATAATGGATTGCTGCACATGGTACAATAAATCTAATTTGTAGTGGGTTCCTGAAGTTAATATGAATGCAGCGCAGGATTACATGATACTGAGTTTGGTAAACCTTAATATTTGGCATGTGCACTAATGTTGTACATGAGCTTATGCCATGAAACTACTTTCATCATTTTTATTAAGAACCTTGGTTTAATAATGAAATATTTTGAAATGCACAAGATGTATATGTAGCACTTAAACCAAATATATTTCTTCCAGGATTGTGTGGCTACTAAGATATCTGAACAATCCCAGAAAAAGAGTAATATGCTGTAGAGAGTTGGAGAGAAGGTTAACATTAGTGCCCCTATATACTCCAAAGCACCTTTTCATGATCAAATCTGAAATGCTATATGTACAGCCTGCTTGATACCAGTCAGTGGATGGTATCTGAGCATAATTTACTAGTGTGTAAGACTACATAAAGTCAGTGAAGTTTGTATGTCAAATATGTGAGATATATAAAAACATGCAACTAATGGCCATTAGAAAAGGGCTACTATGTTGCTTTTGGGTAAGCTAAATGATATTAAAGTACAAAACCTTAATCTGGCACAAGAGTCATAGCACTTAGTGTTAAAAAAAATCATATTTTTGAAATGTCATAAAAACAAAATAATTTGGCAACCCTGACCCAGCTGATGACTAATGATGAATTAGCAAGAAAATAATATTAATTAGTGGAGTGTCAGAAAATCAGATGTGTTGTTGGTTTATCAAAAGCATATCAGAAGGAAAATACATTTATTATAGTGAATCTTTGATTCCAAGAATGAGAAATGAGCTCACAGTGAATTGATAAATAAAACAGCAGAATTATTCCATATACAGAATACAGCATGATAGCCAACATGAAAAAGACATGTTAAACCATAAACATGTTATTCCATGGGTCAGATAGATCAAAAAAATTGTTGGTGCCCCAAACTTTTCCCTATGAGCAAGCATGTAAAGAACAATGGCCTTATCAACAGTCCTGTATCAGATCTTACAGGAACGTATTGGCTTAGTGGCTAAGATGCTGAGCTTGTCAATTGAAAGTTGGCAGTTCAATAGTTCGAATCCCTAGTGCCGCATAATGGGGTGAACTCCCATTACTTGTCCCAGCTTCTGCCAAACTAGCAGTTCGAAAGCACATAAAAAAATGCAAGTAGAAAAATAGGGACCACCTTTGGTGGTAAGGTAACAGCGTTCCATGTGCCTTTGATGTTGAGTCATGCCGGTCACATGACCACGGAGACTTCTTCGGACAGCACTGGCTCTTCGGCTTTGAAACGGAGATGAGCACCGTCCCCTAGTCAGGAACAACTAGCACATATGTGCGAGGGGAACCTTTACCTTTACCTTATCAGATCTTATTTCCTACAAGAAGTATCTATGTACAATTCCTGCTCAGGACTGATTAGCAAATTTGCATACTCCCCTTTGTAATTTTGAAAGATCTGCTAAATTTAGTGGGGTTTATTTCTTAGTAAATGTGCAAGGGAAGGTTTGTAACAAAATATAAAATGAGCTTTGTTAATTAATTTATACACTATCCTAGAGACCTTGGTTTGTTTATATCAATCTGTTTTGAATTATCATTGTAGTCTCACTACTTAGTTAATTAAAAGTGCAGCTTTCCGATAAAGCTATTATATGAGACCTGTATAGATAAGATATTTTATTGGACCACTAGGATTTGATAAAAGCGTACAAGATGTTACCAGATATAGTCTACTCAACTGCAGAAATAATTTATAGATATAGTGTGAATGATTCTTGAAGTACAGTCAACAAAATGAAAAAAAAATACTGTAAAATGGCTCTCCGTGTTATTTTATGAACATCAAGAGAGATACTTGGCTTTCACTGAGCAGTGAAATTCTTACTATCATAGTTAGTGAAAACCGTTTTCATTAGACCAAAGTCTAATAGAGTGTTTCTTATAATTCTTTGAAGTATTAAAATATATGTATTTCAAAAGTAAAACTGAAATGTATTTCAAGATGACCTTGTAGGTCATCTAGTCCAACCCCACTCCTGCTCAAGCAGGAGACCCTATACCACTTCTGACAGATGGCTGTCCAGTCTTTTCTGGAAAGCTTCCAGTGATTAAGCATCCACAATTTCTGAAGGCAAGCTGTTCCATTGTTTGATTCTCCTCCTCCACCTCCTCCTCCTCCTCCTCCTCCTCCTCTTCCTCTTCTATTATTATTCTATTATTCTATTCTATTATTATTACTATTATTATATATATGCTATATTATAATTCAAGATATACAACCTTGAGCTCCTAAATGAAAAGAGATAGAAATGTAAGTTTCTTTTAAACTGCAAGGTTAAATTTTTAGCCTTTAAATGGCTCACATTCCAATCTGCCTATGTTGTAAGAATTTAGGAAAGACTATCTCCGAATTGCATATTTTAATGAGATAGAAATGGTAGGGGATAAGACACAGGATCTTCTAAGTAAAAGTGCCTCTATTATAGCATTTTTTTTCTCCAGAGAAATCTGTTGGTCTAAGTACAATGAAATCTTTGTGGAAATTATGGCCTTTTACAAGGCCATTCAATAAGGGGTTGGGGTTGTAGCAAGATGCTAACCTTAAATCTTGAAGGTTAGATATGGCTGCTGCTCAGTTGTTTTATGTTGTTAACAGTTTACATCTGGATTTCCTTAATGGGCTGGGTTAACGTATTTTATTGGCATTTATTTTTATTGTCCTTAAAACTGTTTTGAGGCTTTCTTTGACGCATATTATAGGATATAAATCTTTTTTAAAAAAGAAGCTGAAATGGGTTCCATATATTTGTTGAAAATATCTTCTATATCCATGATGGCGAACATATGGCACGCAGAGCCCTCTCTGCGGGCACACGAGCCGTTGCCCCAGCTCAGCTCTGCCGCACATGCGTGCACGCCTCCCACCGACTAGGTGGTTTTCGGGTCTCTACAGCACATGCATGCGGTGGGGCGCATATGGGAGATGTGCACACATGCGTGGGAATGGGGTGCACACATGGTCAAGTGTGCAGGGATGGGGCACATGGGGGGGTTGTGCGCACATTGCATAATGGGTGTATGTGCATGCTTTAGGCACTTGGTGCCGAAAATGTTAGCATTACTGTCCTATATTAACAAGGAAACTATTTTTAATAGCTCAATCCCACAGCCCCAACCCTTGTATGTACTTGCATTTTCCTTGCTGGAGAAGGAATATTCCTACTACTTTCACTTATAGCGCACTTCTTCAATCAAACAAAGGAAGTGTTTCATGGAAATAATCAAAAGGATACTACCACCCCCTCGTGTCATTTGACATGAAAGCAATCAAATAGAATTTATGCAGTATCTCATAAGAATGATAAACCAATTGAAGAAGAAATAAGATGACTCAGTAAATCATCAGATACATCAAAGACAGAAAAAAGAGCTCTGTTTTTTAGCTCTTGGCTATAAAAGCAGACTAAGAAAATGTAAAGGTAAAAATGCTTCCATGTTTAAATTATTTAACACATTTAAAAATAGAAAAACCTCACCATCAGCTATTTCATGAAGTAGAGCGTAAGGGGCAGGCAGTGCATCAAATTTTCAGTTTCCACTTTCAAGCAATGGGATTTATATTTTGAATTTGTCTTCGCATAGAGATCTGCAGCTAGATGCATGATGATGCTCAAATGACAAAATGTTTAAAATGACAAACTCCAAATGGTATTACAAGCACATCTATATCGTGTAGATCTGTGTCATGGTACACATTTTGTAACTACTTACTATATTGTCTTGGCGATATTAAAGGCTGTGGGTTTGTACCTATGATGAATTGAATTTGAAAAGTGGATGCTCAGCAAATGTTCATTTATGCTAGTCCTCACATAGCTGGAGATAACTGTCAAGAGCTAATTAGTGCACATATAGAGGGACAGACATGCTACTTCTCTTGAACTTTTTTTTTTTTTGCAGTCTTAAGTTATTTGGTAAAACAGTTTTTAAGTATTCTTAGGTTGTAAGCGCATGAAAATATGATTTAAATATATATAGTTTTTTTAAAAAATAAATTCCCAAAGCAGGAGTAAAAGGCTACCAAGATATCTTGGACTATTGTAGAAGCATGTCTGAAAACCTGTATAAAGTTGAATGTTCAAACTTCCTGTCCCCAAATCTTTTTAAGTCTACACCACCAGGATTTGCTTTTGCTTTGTTGTTACAGCTTGGTAGTTGCTATTGTTATTTTCTGTCTTCCAGGACATGCCTCATGTGGTGTCTTCTGCAACCAACAGCATGTGAGAAAGAGGGTGCCCTCAGGTTCTGTGTGATTTTATGACAATTTAACAGTGAAAAAAGGACAAAAATGAATCTATAACCATTCCTGACTTGTAACACTGATGTATGCAACTAGAGAAATCTCTTCCTCTCCTTTGCATGGCAATAGATCAATTTCACAAGAGAAAAATAAAATCAGACTTTTTAAAAAAGGAAAAGAAAACATAAATCCTGTTTTTTGGCTTTAAATTATTCACAAGCAAAACATTCAGAAGCAAAGGAGATTAAAATACAGAGTTAATCAAATCACAGACAGCAACTGCAACGAACTTCCAAAAAGGGGAAAATAATGAAGAGAAATATAAAGTTCTGACAGAGGCCAAATATTGTTGGCCTCTATAATATTGTTTTACTACAGTTTATATGCATTTCTGTTGCACAGAATTCTTGGTGTGTTTGTTTATTAAACTTATATGTTGCCCATCTTGCCTAGAGGTGACTCTAGGTAGTTTATGATCAATAAAATAACAATGTAAAACATTAAAACAATAAATAATAACACTAAAATTGGTTTAAAATTGACAAAGATGAGGAGGAAGGGAGCAAGATGCACATGAGGTGGGGCCTTACTTGCAAAAATAAAATAATTCAGCTTGGTAATAAATATTGAGACAAAATATTAAACATTAAACATGTAAAATAAAAATCACGTTTAATATTTCTGTCTAACTTTTCCTATTTCTCTAGACAAGAGACTACCCTTGAAATCAAATTCCCTTTTGATTTCATTGTTACCTAGAAATCCTTTTATTCTTGCTAGCTCCCCAGCAGAAGCTGATAGCTTCCCTCCCCCATATAGCTCCCTATATGCCTGCTTGCAACCTCACAATAGAACAAAGCTGCTTTCTCTTGATGAGGGAAGGGTGAGGGAAAGCTGGCTTTTGCTTGTATCACAAAGACAGTGTCTTAGAAAAAGTTAAGTATTGGGTATGTGTGAACCTGAGCTTGCCTGGCATAAGCGAGAAACCTCATAACGGTATTGCTGGATTATCTCCCAGTTTCAGAAGCATTATATTTATGACTTTGGCCTGGGACCAAAATGCCAGCTGAATCATGTTTTATCTATTTAGGCCATACCCTGACTCATCCTTTTCTTCTCCTCTTCCCCCTTGCTTTGAATTTTCTAATATGATTATTTTCTGATTCATCAGGGGTCTTTTTGCCTTCAGTTTGGTTGAAATTTGAATTGTGATGCCAGCCAACCCATATTGCTGAATTCCCACATTGCCTTAACAAGAAATGTGGTTTGTTCAGTTTATCTTAAAGAGTATTGTATGAATGCAACTACTGTGGTTTGTAAATCACAGTTATGGCTTAGCACAGGTATCAGTGCACCCCATTATTTGGGGTGGAAAACCCAATAGAAGATAGCTTTATGAAATCAGTGCCTCTGAAATGGAACCCATTTCTGTCTAGGTGGATATAGCTGAATTATCTTTGTCTGTGAAACCACTGATATTTACTATTTAAATGATAAAATTTATCTTTTTACCAGTTAAATTATTTTAAAAATTTCATTGTACTATAAATTTTCCTCGAGGATGAAATTGCAAGGTAGACATTGAATGAAGAGTATTAAACATTTATAAAATGTGAACAAATTGAGCTACAATACACCGGAAAACCACCTGGAATTATTTTAATAAGGCAAAACTGAAAAATATTGCTTAATTTAGCTTCTGCTCTTTTTTTAATTATTGTTATTCCAGTCTTACTCAATCTGGTACTTTCTTTCAGTCTGGCACTGTCATTTCTAGGCTTCCCATTCAGCATGGGCTGCTTTCATCTATTTTGCAGAAAGCTGTTTTTGTTAGATATGTTTCATTTCAAATCTTTAATGCGATTGAGGTAGAATTCAGTGTTTGACATGCTTTGTGAAACATCGCCAGCACAACGGAAAGCAGAATTTTGATAGGACTGCATCTGAAAACAAAAAGATAAAAGGAGATTGGTGCCACTACTGACTGGATGTGATAGGACGAATTGCCTTGTATTAAACTCTGCCTGGATTAGCTTTTTCTTATTACAATATTCAGCAAGGAAGATCTTCTGAAGGAATCTTGACTGTTTATCAGCAAATGCTTTCATGCCTTTCTGAAAACAAATCTGAATAAAAGGAACAAAGCAATTTAAATGGAGCGCCACAATCATCAAAAGTGTGAAGACAGTGAAATCTAATCGCACAAAGAGATGTTTAATAACCAGTTTGCCTACTTCCTCATTATCCCAGACAGGTTTATCATTCATGCAAAGGAACATGTACTTATAGGCAGAAATATATCTAGATTTTCTTAATATTTTCTATATAAGAGAAACAGTGTTCAAAATAATTTCTTAACATTTGATATATATTCAAGAAAAGAAGGTTCAGTGGGTCTGGCCTCTCTCAAAGAGGCTAACTGCCTGAAAAATCTGCTTTTCCTTATCTATATCAGTTCTTGTGGGGGGGAGGAAGAAAAGGGGGAGGGGAATGGTTTCCAGCATTGATTTAGAGCAGGTGCTGAATGCTACCAGGTGTTCAGATCTGTAGCAGTTGCACAAGTTGTCATTTTTAAAATGAAAGAAGGGGAAAATATTCAGTATATAACTGGAGAGCAATCATATTAACTGTGTTTAATTAAATTTAACACTTGAGTGGAATAAAACCAAATGTACCTTTTGCCTTTATTCGCTTGTTACTTTTGAGAGTATACACCTCCCTTGGCCTAGAGAAAAAATATACTCTGAATGTATCTGGGCTGCAAAAATACAAACACTATGGAGACACTGAAAACAAAGCCATTTGAATTAATTGGCCACCCAACTCCAATGGGCTCTTGTCATGTAGTGATCATCTAGATTTTTGCAACTCAGACATGGCTTACTGAGATAGACATGTGTCCATCTTTTAAGTAACAGGTAGAAATTGCAAAAAAAGACCACGAAGCAGTCTCCTGCTTAATAATTGTATGTAGAGCTTGTTTTGCAGTTTATGTGTTCAGAGCATTCCATGGGAAGTATATGGCAGCAGCAGCCCATAACTTTATAGAAAGTCATTATTATTATTCAAATGTTAGAAATGGAATGTTATATCTAAGGAAATATAATGACCTTAAAGTAGAGTTAAAATTCAAACAAGAGGCTGACATATTCTTTATTTAGTCCCTTTATTAGGTTCTTGGGCCTTTACAAGAGCATCTTTTAAATTCAGAGCCACTGTGCTCTGTCTATCTCTGTTTAGCTTGCCACAACCTTGGCATTCTCCAGATATTTGGACTTTATTTCACAACAGCTCTGATTTTTGTAAGCATAGCTGCTTCATAATATCTGAATATTTTTTCTAAGGCCTTCATTGCCACCTTATCAAGTTCTTCTAGTCTGAGTCATTTATCTTGACTGCAAGTTCCTTTACTGTTGATAGTTAATCCTAAAAGACAAAAACAATCTACCACTTAATGCCTTCACCATCAGTTCTAAGACTGGTTGCAGGACTACTTGTGATTGTTTTTGTTGTCTTTATTTTTCATTTTAGTCTTCCACTGTTTACTTTTTATATAACCTGTCATCTTCTAGTAGCAGAGGTCCTTGTAAATGAGAAATGTTGAAGTTGATATCACTATGATGCAGGATTTCACCTTCCCTCTTTGCTTGATGTTTTGTATCTGTTATCATTCCTTGACATCCTTTGGCACAGTGATCCTTAAACTTTCTGACTTCTGTAATGGGTTCATGGATAAAAGTTTTTCCATGGATCCGGGGGGGGGGAGGGGTTACACACACAACCTAGATCCTGCATATGTGCAGATGGAGTTTCGCTTGCTTGCCCACCACACCTGGTGCAGCCTGGTTCGTCTAACAGATCACGGACCGATACCGGTCTGTGGCCCAGGGATTGGGAACTCCCCCTTTAGCATACCAATTGTGTAATAACTTACTTGAATTCTTCCTGCAGTTCTTTTGGCTTCTTTCCACTGTTCTATTCATCCATCCATCTATCAATCAATTTATATGCCATCTCATGAAAAAGAGACACTGGTGGCATACAAAACTATAAAACAATTAACAATCATTTTTTAAAAGCTAAGAAAGGATAACAGACATTAACAACAATTGAACCACCTCAGTACCTGACTGGTCCCTAGACTACCAGGCCTGGCATAACCAAATTTTGATGAACTTCCGGAAAATCAACAGGGATGGAGCCAACCTTACTTTGGGAGCCAGGATGTGTCCATAAAATGGATGCCATGGAGAGAACTCCTGCCTCTTGGGACCTGTCCACTCTAGCTATGTAGCAAACAGGACCTATAGCATGCTTCTTCTGTTGGATCTGACGGGATGGGCAGATATAATCAGGCAGAGGTAGTTCTTCAAATAATTCAGCCCAATACCATTGAGGGCTTTAAATGAAGTTTAGGACTTCAAAGCAATTCTAGATTTCTACTTGAAAATGGGGAGTTTCTGCTCAAGATTATCTGCTCAAGAACCACCCATCTGGGTGGCTTGTTCTCCACTTTAGCTTGACTTGGAATTTGCATATGGGTTCATGACACCTTCTGCACCACGACCCTGGCTGGATCTTTACTGTTGAGTTCTTCCATTTTTTATGTTCCATCTTCCCACTATAATTCTGTTTTTACTGTTTGGGATTTTCCTTTTGTGCATAACAGCATCAACAACTATTTTAGTAACTGGGTGAAATAGGGTGGGTGCACTTCAGGTTTCTTCCCTTAAATGTTGCCAACTAGCAGAAACTAGGTAGCTTGCTTTCTTGGTAGTGGCCCTTGCCCTTTGGAGCATCCTTTCCCTGAGATGCAGCAGGCTCCTTCCTTCCTAGTCTTTCAGTGAAGTTTTGAAGGTCTGGCTTCATGAATCTGGAGTCCCATAATGTTCTTTGTGGATGTCTGAAAGTGTGTTGCTTTTGGTGGCTATAGTTTTTAAGGTTTTTAGTGTTTAAATTGTTGATTATAAGCCAACCAGGGTTATGATGAATAAAGTGGGCAACTTTATATGTCTTTTAAATAAATAAGCACATCAGCAAATAGACATCCAGAACGTTTTAGCCACATCATAAATGCCATTAGTATACTGAAAGAGCATCAGGCGAATGCCATCTGATTTGAGGAACCCATCATCTGGCACTATACTGTTTATCATTTTGTCTTGTCTATTCATTGGCTTTCTTATTAAAATACAGGAAGGGTTTACAATTGCCTAATCTGGATAAAAAATGGGGGAACTTGATGCACATTTTGCCTTCTACAGTAACTATTCATTTTACTTTTTAAAAAAAATCTTCTATGCTACCTCCAATTGAAATGATGGTTATGAAATACTGCTTTATCTGTCTAGTATCTTCTCTCCATCTAATTACTGCCTATATTTATAGTAATGTTATAAAACAAGATATTTGAGAGACTTTTTGACTTGTGAGTTATTACTCTGATTTAAGTGAAAATTGTTTGACAAACTTGCCATTCACATGAATGAAACGTTTTCTCCTAGGGCTGACTTTTCATCAAAGATTTATTTGAAAATAATATTGTATGAAGAGATTAATTTTAAGAACAGGAGGCTTTACTAGAAGACCCTTAATTTTTCAAAAGAGTTAACTATTGCCTGTATATTGCTGGAAACATCCTATTGGTTTTAACTGAAACCCAAGTTAAGAGAAACATTGGAGCAATTTCTTAATTAAAAATAATCAAAGAAAAAAAAGGACAAGGCTATGCTGTAAAACAACAGGAAAATCAATAAAAATAATCCTTATTTAGTACATAAATTATAGCTGAAGGTAGAGTTTTTAACCTCATTAATAAGGTTTGAATCTAAAAACGGTTTTGAAAGAGTTTTACTCCCTAAACATGCTACAGTTACTGTAGGCAATTGGTCAAACCTGTCATTGCCTCTGAAGGAATAATAATAAAACAGTTCATTTTGCTTTTAAATGCAGATGATCTTTTTGTTTTTTTCTACATGACCCTTTTTGATCCTAAACCATGTGAACTGCTTTGTCTCTCAAACTTATATCCTTGTACTATAACATCATTTATTAAAGATTATTTTTACCAGCTCGTTCTAACATGCCAATAATTAATTACAAGCTGGGTGTGGCAGTGGTGAGAATGGTGGTAGAAATGGCAGAAGCTCTCATATTTGTGGTTAAACTTGAAAACTTTTAACTGCTAGCATTAAATATTAAAAACAAAGCAATAAAAATAGCTATTAAATATTTTTTTAAAAAATAATAAAGGAGATGGTTGCTACTTAATAGTTCAGGGAAAATTACTATGTTTAGATTGTGGGTGGTGATTCTTTTGGAATTATAGGGGTTTCAGTTTATTTTTTCACTTTAAAGACTGATGAGTCCTGCAGAAATGAGAAGCTAGTGGAAATTGAAGTAGATTGTTTTTAGGAGACATATGTTTGTAAGAATTTTGTTGTAATTACCGGTATCTCTGTTCAATACTGTAATACTTTCTTTCTAGGACTGCTAGATTACAATTTTGAAAATAGTCATGTGACTAGTTGGTTATTAATTTAGAAGAGATTACTTGAGAACAAAGAACATGCATCATGTTCTATTTAGTATTAGCACTATTAAGTAAGATATATTCCTGTAATATAAGAGGCATTATTTAAATCAGGGGCAGTCTTTTTAGTTGAGATATTTGGCTCTTGAGTTATGAGTTACTTGGCAAAAAGTATGCAAGATGAGAAATTAAAAAGTGCATTACTTTTAATTTAATTACTGTTAACTTAAATACAGATAATATGCCTAATTTGATTACATGGGATGAAAAATAATAAGATTTCTAGCTCTAGAAGCATCTAAAATGTTCAGAAGAGAATTCATAAGTGCCTGGCTAGGACAAACCTCCAACATTTTAGTTGTGTGCTCCACTGTCAGAAAAAATAATCATATATTTCAAGGGGTCCTTGGTCTGAAGATCTGTCCAGTTCAGGTCTCCTTTCAAAATAAAGAAACCTTGCATTACCACCCCTGCCCCAATATGTGCATAGGCAAGCATACTGATCGTTCCACTGTGATAGAAATATTTTACATTACAGTGGTTCATTTGCTTATATATTTATACCTACCTGCCTACATACATACCCTGTTTCCTCGAAAATAAGACATCCCCAGATAATAAGCCCAGTCGGACTTTTGAGCACATGGCAATAAGGCCAAGTGCTTATTTCAGGGTTCAAAAAAATATAAGACAGGGTCTTATTTTCGGAAAATGTGGTACATACGTACATACATATATACATACATACATACATACATACAACTTCCCTTCTTACACCTCTGAGTGGCATATATCGTTCTTCATCTTGGATCCTCTACCAGAAACCTGGGAGTTTGAGGATTCTGCTCAGTATCTTAGCTGTTCCTAACATTTTCTGTCTCCTTGATAGAAAGCTCCAATATTGTTCCTGGTATCCGTTGAAAAACTACTCCCCTTGCTTAGGAGTCATCAATTTGGCCTTTACTTTTCACATCCTCTCTAGTTCCTCCTTCAGGCCCTGATACTTCTCCAGCTTCTCCTATACCAGAGGTCCCCAACCCCCGATCTATGGCATCCAGGCCACAAAACCAGCAAAGGCCCCATCCTCAGGATGCAGGCAGCATACAAAACTATGCCTCCTCTGATCCGTGGAAAAACCTCTCTCTGTGGAACCCGTCCCAAAAGGTTGGGGGCTCTGTCTTATACTTTCTTCCTGATGTTGCTGTCACTTGGTAAACATATCTATCATCATAGCTCTCTTCTAATTCTTATCTGGTTGATCAACCAGCACCTGCTTGTCTGTCTGGATCTGAAAATCCCATAGGATCTTATTCGTGGTTTTGGGGTAAAGTACCATCAGTACGCTGATGACACTCAGCTGTACATCTCCACCCCAGACCACCTTAATGATGCCCTCGAAGTGATGTCCCGGTGCCTGGAGGCCGTACGGATCTGGATGGGGAGGAACAGACTCAGGCTCAACCCATCCAAGACCGAGTGGCTGTGGTTTCCGACGTCCTGATATAGTCAGCTGGCCCCATCTCTGACTATTGGGGGCAAGTCATTGGCCCCCACGGATGGGGTTCGCAACTTGGGCATCCTCCTGGATTCACGGCTGTCTTTAGAAGGGCATATGATGGCCGTGGCCGGGAGGGCATTTTATCAGGTTCGCCTGATTTGCCAGTTGCGTCCCTTTCTGGGGACGCAACTGGCAAATCAGGCAAATCGGGACTCGTTACGCACGGTCACTCATGCCCTTGTCACCTCACGCCTGGACTACTGTAATGCTCTCTACATGGGGGTCCCCTTGAGGAGCACCCGGAGGCTCCAACTGGTCCAGAATGCGGCCGCGCGGGTGGTGATGGGAGCGACGTGGCGCTCCCATGTGACCCCCCTCCTGCGCGAGCTGCACTGGCTCCCGGTGGTCTTCCGGGTGCACGTCAAGGTTTTGGTTACCACCTTTAGAGCGCTCCATGGCTTAGGACCAGGGTACTTACGAGATCGCCTTTTGCCACCGATAGCCTCTCACCGACCAGTCCGCTCCCATAGAGAGGGGCTCCTCAGGGTGCCATCGGCCAAACAGTGTCAATGGCGTCCCCCAGGAGGAGAGCCTTCTCTGTGGGGGCACCTGCCATCTGGAATGAGCTCCCCCCAGAGATACGGAGAATTGAGGACTTACGCACTTTCCGCCGTGCCCTAAAAATGCTTCTATTCCAACAGGCGGGGCTGGCCTGTCTCTCACTTTTAAATTGGTTTTAAATTGGGTTTTTAAATGTTTATATAAATCGGTGGTTTTAAATTTTCGAGCCTAAATTTAATCTTTTTTAATAGTTTTTACCTTTTGAATGTAAAGTGTATTTTATTTTTGGCTGTTCACCGCCCTGAGTCCCTCTGGGAGTAGGGCAGTATACAAATTTAAACAAATAAAATAATAAATAAATAAATTCTCCACAACCTTCTGTGGAATCTCCCATCTGGACTTGGGAGAATCTAATTCATACACTGTGCAAATGTTACTGACACAATGCCAGCTACTTGCTTGTGCCCGACAGTGCATGCTATTCCTGCCTGCATCTTACACCCTGCCATTATGTGTTAGACTATTTCTGATTGCTTATTATTCATGTTAACTAAATATTCTTGTAGGAATCTATTTTATTAGTTCCAACTTCAGAATTATAATTTATAAACAGGTTAGACTGATTCTGTGATGAGTATAGCCAAAACCACACCCATATATGCTTGAAGATATCACAGCCTGAGCAGAACCCCAAGATTTTTCAAGCCAAACAGATGCATTACTATATATTGCACAAAAAATAAAAATCTAACGAACTATGACAGGGCCTAGGCGGTATCCACAGAATCTTTGATACTTGGATGGGTAGAATTAAATAGACTGGTATCCATTCACATATCTTTCCTCTTTCAAATAATATGTATATACAGGAAGCATTTTTACTAGTCTTTTTGCCACTCCCATTGATAACAACTCTGATAGATGTTCATAATTAAAATATCTAAACAGGATTAAAACAATTGACAATAAGTAAAAACAATATGTTCATATTGTGGACCAGAATACTGAAATAAGCAGTCCCAGTTGTATAGGAAACAATTTATACTGAATTTATTGCCCAGTTGATCTTAAAATCAGAATTAATATGACACGCTGTACAATATATGAGTTTTAATCCAGTATCAATTTTCATAAGGCTATTCACATCCAAGACTTGTTATTAACCTTGTAGAATGTTCTTCTTGTCCTTCTTGACTAGTCAAAAATCATTACTGAGAAAATATTAGAGTAAAATATTTACATTCGTCTACTACTCATTTAACTTTAGTACAAGAAATCTTGCTTTCAAGAGATTCTTGTCAGGGTTTAGAGGCATAATGCAGATAGTCCTCACCTTCCAACCATTCATTAATGACCAAAGTTACAATGGTACTGAAAAAAGTGACTTATAACTATTTTTCACATTTACAACCATTGCAGCATCCCTGTGGTCACATGATCAAAATTCAGATGGTTGGCAGCTGGCATGTATTTGTGATGGTTGCAAGGTCCCAGAGTCATGTGATCACCTTTTGTGACTTTCTGACAAGCAAAGACAATGGGGAAGTTAGATTCTCTTAACAACCATATTACTAACTTAATAAATGCAGTGATTCACTTAGCAAGTGTGGCAAGAAAGGTCATAAAATGAGGCAAAAGTCAGTTTAATTGTTTTATTTAGCAATGGAAATTTGTGGTTGTGAGTTGAGACTTGCCAGTAATAAGTAGTCGTCTGGCTGAATTCAGAGAAGATAAATTGAAATATTACATTTCTATTAAGGAATAATACTATTTCAATACCAATAACCTGGCCTTAAGGTATATTATCAAGTTTTTAAATTTTATATATACTGGCCAATATAATATAACAAAAATTTAAAAAGAGAGAAAGAGAGAGAGAGAGAGAGAGAGAGAGAGAGACTGGCGGGGAACATAAACAGTTGCAAGAAACCAGATTGCAATTGTTTTTGTAGTTGTGTTCCATTACAACACAGCTGACTCCTGGTGATTCTCTGATTAAAAATTCATCAAGCCATTCTGTCCTTCACCATATTATGCAATTCTTGCAGCTGTCTTCCTGTTTCAACACACTGTTTATCCTCCGCATGTCACCTTCCCTAGCATTATATTTTTTTCCTTAGATAACCTTTTTATCATGGTGTGTCCAAAGTATGATACGAAGTACTGTTTCTTGTAATTGCATCCAGCCTTGAATCTAATTAATCTTATTACAGTAGTATTTCATGGACTGAGTTATACATTCTTTCAAGACATGCCAAAAAACTTCAGGAGTGTTTCTGCCATTCTCCATTACTTAGCTGATATTTAACAAGAACACTTTTTGATCTGTGGTCGTTGATTGAATGAAAAGGGCAAGTAGAAAATACTTGGTTGTTCAGAAAAACTTATTTTTACCCCCAAGATGCCCACGTCCAAGTCTGGAAATAACACAAGGTCATCCCCACATTCCATCTTCTGGACAGTTACCATAGAAAACACTTTTTCGTGGCCTGACATTTTACAGGCAAAATTAAATAGGATTGTTCTGTCTCGTGTCCCGATCTCTTGCCATTTGGAAATATATTGTGTAGTTTTGGCTTTAAAAATATTATCGCTCAGAAATGGCCATATTCAGATCCCAGTAAAGGAGAATATTTGTAGCTGAGAGTTGAAAGGAGGAGTCCTTGATGGTCTCTGAGCTTGGCTGTTTCCTTGCAGGCGTTTCATTACCCAAACTAGGTAATCTCTACTAGCTCTGATGGTGTTATTTATTTATTTATTTATTTATTTATTTGTTTAGATTTGTATACCGCCCTTCTCCTTGCGGACTCAGGGCGGTGAACAGCCAAATAAAATAGTACACAAAAGTTAAACAATTTCTTTAAAAAAGCATATAACTTTGGCTAAAAATTAAAACCATTAACCATTAAATATTTAAAATACCCAACCCTATAATACAGATCTTAAAAATTCAGCGGGGTCAGGCTAGACCAGCAAGCTGAAAGAGATGAGTTTTCAGGGCCCGACGAAAAGTCCGGAGGTCAGCAATTGTTCTCAGTTTTGGAGGAAGATCGTTCCAGAGGGTAGGGGCTGCCACAGAGAAGGCCCTCCCCCTGGGGGTCGCCAGCCGGCATTGTCTGGCTGACGGCACCCTGAGGAGACCCTCTCTGTGGGAACGCACTGGCCGGTGGGAGGCTATTGGCGGCAGAAGGCGGTCCCGTAAGTACCCTGGTCCTAAGCCATGGAGCGCTTTAAAGGTGGTCACCAACACCTTGAAACGCACCCGGAAGTCCACAGGTAGCCAATGCAGCTCGCGCAGGAGAGGTGTCACATGGGAGCGTCCCGTCGCTCCCATAATCCCCCGCGCGGCCGCATTCTGCACTAGTTGGAGCCTCCGGGTGCATCCCAAGGGGAGCCCCATGTAGAGAGCATTGCAGTAGTCCAGGCGAGAGGTGACGAGTGCCTGAGTGACTGTGCGTAGGGAGTCCCGATCTAGAAAGGGCCGCAACTGGCGTATCAGGCGAACCTGATAGAAAGCTCCCCTGGCCACAGCTGTCGTGTGATCTTCCAAAGACAGCCGTGGGTCCAGGAGGACGCCCAAGTTGCGCACTCTTTCCGTGGGGGCCAATGATTCGCCCCCAATAACCAGTGATGGTGTCAGCTGGCTATATCGGGACGCCGGCAGCCACAGCCACTCGGTCTTGGAGGGGTTGAGTCGAAGCCTGTTTCTCCCCATCCAGTTACCTAGTATGGGTAAGAAAACAATCAAACTCAAGACCCCTTATATTCTAGTTTTCCACTTTTCAATAGCCAAAGCAATACCTGTTTATTATTTTTAGTGTTGATTTTGTTAGGACAAAACTTATTTACAATTTACATTCTCTGACATGGGGATGGAAGTTAGCGAAAATTCTTTTCCAGTGCTTTTTATATCTGTTAGATTTTGTTCTTGGGAACTGACAAGAAAAAGAGATTCCAAAATCCCACCGTCCCTTCATTTTGCACCTCATTTACATCAGTATGGACAACACCAAGAGATATTGTTACATGCTGTCTATCTCCCATTAAAATTGACATAAAAGCTGCACCTGGCTTGCAGCCAAACCTGTAACATTGCTCCAACTCCACATTTCGCTTCCAGAATGTCACATTCCTTTCTTGTTACATATATTCTTCTTTCTTCTCATAGCAGTGAGATTTCTGATACTCATACATGCACAGACATACAATCCTTTGTGTGTGTATATATATGCTTAGAAAGCCTCTTTAGGTTTAATTAGCTGCAGGCATTATGCTGTTACGTTAAAAAATGCAGGAACCATCTTGGTTTGACAATGGAGTACCTGAAAGAAACATGGCCAGATTGTGTTTTTTCAGTGGAAATGCTTTTGGACCTTTGCCAAAGATAATTTGTGTGTGTGTGTGCATGTTTATATGCATGTGCTTCTAACTCTTTATTATATCCAAAGGTCCATGTAAATAATCCACATATCTCAGTTTGCCTGTCAACAATTATTTCAGATATTTGTTTTTGGAAAAACTTCATGAAAGACTCATGATCTTCATGAGTTTGTGAATAAAATTTTGATTTTCATATTTTGTAAATAAATCACTGAGCTGACCTGAGTTCTTATAAATGAAGATATCTTAGCACAATGGCTCTTTCTTCTCCATTTCACTCAGACTTGCCTCTTTTCTTCCTGCTAACAGTTTTTAATTAGTGAAACTTCTCTTTTAATATCAACTGTATACAAGAGATCTAGCTGTTCTAAATTGCTGTATTAAGAAACGTCTTTGTATTTTAAAGTGTGAGGATTTAACCCACAACAAATCCAGAAGTAATTGGAAGGAAGATATTTCTTCCTTCCTTGTTCTTGAAATTCGAGAACAACTTTCTTTCAGGTCTTGTAATTAACAGTTAGACTAATTTTGCAAGAGGGAAAAGAATATTTTCATATCTTCAGAGAAAACTTTCTTGGTGTTTCTTAAAGCTATATCCAGAGAAATCAAAAACTTTATAGTACTTTCCAACATTGTTTGTTATTGTTTTTTCTATTAAATAGGATTAGCAAATCTGTTCACTTTTGGGAATAAAGCTGAGTTTTCTGGCTGCCAAAATTTTTCAGTCCAACTTGATTTGGAACAGCTGAAATGCAATTTCAGAACATCCCGGAAACAGGAGTTTATATTGGAATTATGGTGATGAATATTAATTTCTAATGTGTAAAACAAAACAAAACTAGCTGTATAAAAATTTCTACAGCTTCGTAAAAAAGAAAATACTTTGTGAATTGGATTACTTATTCTTTAAAAAGTCCCATAGTACAGAGAATCCATTTCCACTTTATCAGTGTTATTTCCTGTCATTTTCAAGTGGAGAATTTATATTTGATGTGCACAATACAATCTCCACGTAAGAATGTTTTCAGACAAATGATCTGTCACATACCTTTCAAGATGATATATTAATTGAAAAGGACTGTACTGTACCAAAATATGCACATTTGACAGTTCTGGAAGGTTTATTACACAGAAGTGTAAAAAAGGAGAATGAAACCTTTTCTGATGTGTAGAGATAAATGATACTTTCAAAAATGAGTTCTGAATATGATCAGGTCACAAATGCCCATGAAGTAGACCAGTTTGATGTAAAGCAGAGATGTCAAACTCAAGGCCCGCAGGCCAGGGCCAGAATGCAGGGTGTTTAGATCTGGCCCATAGGATCACCCTGGAAACAGCAAAGGACTGGCCCATGGTGCTTCTGCCAGCAAAAACGGAGCTCAGGAGGCCCATGCACGGCCCTAAACTACCATCTTAATAATTACCCCAAGTCAAAATCAGTAAACAGTTTGTATGGAATATATTTAAATGGATTAGCAGGTGCCACAAGTTCTATCGTAACTGTATTATTACTCTGGCAATTTTTTGGTTATGCAAGAATGGCTGTTGGGGTTGGAGAAAACAGCCTACTTATTACTGTTACAAGAGTCCATAGGAACTGAAATGCAAGAAAAATACATGGGAGAACATAGTACAAAACAAGTAGTAAATTTAGGGAAAGAAAAACCTGATCCATACATATTGCTATTGTGATATAGCTATAATGCTTCAGAAGTCTGTAAATTATAAAAAAAAATGTATGTACGATAAGAAGTATAGGAAGTCCTTGCCTTAGGAGCCTTTATTCATCAACAGTTTGAGAAAAACAGTTGAAGAAACTTAAACTGATGCCTGAGCTCATGGCTGTTGCAAGACACCCTCTGGTCATGTGATCAAAATTCAGGCACTTACAAAGGCTTGAACTCCTCCCACCCAGCTATCTCCCTCATCTCTGCCTTTTGGTGCCACACATCCCAGCTGATGTTCCTGCTCCTCATTCCTGATGCTGCTAAGGCTGGCCTGACCTGACCTTTTCCTTTCACAAAGCAGCTGCTGGCCTTGTATTGCATCTTTCCCAGGTCTCATGGTTAAACTGGTGCAGAATGTGGCTCGCGGGGGATTATGGGAGCGAGGGGGCAATCCCATGTGATGCCTCTCCTGCGTGAGCTACGTTGGCTTCCAGTGGTCTTCCAGGTGCGCTTCAAGGTGTTGGTTACCACCTTTAAAGTGCTCCATGGCATAGGACCTGGGTATTTGCGGGACGGCCTGCTGCTGTCGATAGCCTCCCACTGGCCAGTACACTCCTACAGATAGGGACTCCTCAGGGTGCCGTCAGCCAGGCAATGTCGGCTGATGACCCCCAAGGGGAGGGCCTTCTCTGTGGCAGCACCTGCCTTTTTGAACGATCTGCCCCCGGAGATACGAAAGATATCAGATCTCCGGGCCTTTTGCCATGCCCTAAAAACTTTTCTTTTCCATCAAGCAGGGCTGGCGTAACATCCCCCCCCCCCTTTTTAACCTTTTTTAGCTTTTAAAGTGTCAATGGATTTTAGGTTGGGATGTTTTAAATTTTTGGGCCAAAGTTGTGTAATTCTTTTAATAATTTTTTAGATTTTGTATTGGTATATTTTTAGTCTTGGCTGTTCACCGCCCTGAGTCCAGCAGGAGAAGGGCGGTATATAAATTGAATAAAATAAATAAACAAACTACCGTGCACAACCTGGAAAAGATGCCACATGGCAAGCAGCTGCCTTGCTAAGGACCAGACTAGGTAGGCATTAGGCTGGGATGACTAGGCCTTTGGGCTGATCCAAAGCTGCATGTGACCCCTTTGTATCACATGAAGCCCAACCCCTGCCCAGAAACAGTGCAAAGGGGCTTCCTGACACACAGCGCATAGTCATTCCCTGAGATCTCAGACTGTAGTCATATATGAAATTTGTTATATGAAAATTACAGTAAATACTTCGTAGATACATCTCATAGATTTGAGGGGAACACAAATGAATTTAGTCCATTGTTCATGATTTCATTGCTCGCTCTTCAAAAAATTACAAAGAAAAACAGCCAAAACCGGTTTTAAGGTTTCTTGTATATCTGGATTTTCAAAGATGGTGGAGTTTTTCATGAAATGGCTAGAACGTTTTGGTTCTCACAAGGCTTCTCAGGAGAGTCATTGCAGATACACACACACACACACACACACACACAAAATTATACCTATTTCGATTAACAGCTGATAATCTCCTGAATGTTGGCAGTTGTTGCACAACTATTTCTTTGTACTTGGCGGAAGTCAGAGCTGCGTATTAGATGGTATCATGTATAAAATGTGGATATCATTAATCTTTTGAAGGCCAGGTACTGTTTTCATTATCTGCACATTTACAACATCTGAAAGAAGAGACTAGATTTCTTTATCAGCTTTATCTCCACTCATAATTCCTATGCTTCTCTATCCATAGCTGTTACCCAACTCTACTTCTAGAATGGCAGTGCCTTTGATTGCATCTCTTATTGCTACTCTAAAATATTATGAGCAAACAAAATCACTTGAAATTACTAAGAGATTTCCAAATAATATTTTAGATCAGGTATTAACTAGTAAATGACATTCATGTAATTGAAATTTGATTTAAACTCTCTTTATGGAATTATTTCTTTTTTCTTTTACTATTAGTCAGCAATAATGTCGCCTAACATATTTGGTTCCACAGAAGAAAACTAGTAGAGCAGCTAAAAATCACATGGGATTAGCATCTTTAGATTTATCATTAAGGTTATAAGTAACTGGTTGGGCAGCATCTGTCTTGCAACACTTTTAAGTAACTATGGGAAAGATAAAACTGCTTTTAGGATTGCAAACAGGTCTTGGTTCCCAAGAATGATTTTGTTTATCAGATCCAAATTGCTGCACTGTCCTAATGTGTACCAGTTGCACCATACTGTACAAGAATACACTTACTGTACACATACTGTACAAAGAGTACAAATACTGCACTGTTTCTGGCTTCTGGGGTTTTCCCTGAATTTCTTTTTCAAATATTATTTGGGTGACAACTATTCAGAATGTGATAGCAACCTTATTTCTGTACACAGGTGGTCTTCGATTTACAACCTCAATGGAGTCCAACATTTCTGCAGCTAAGCAAGGCAGATGTTAAATGAGTTTTGACCCATTTTACAACCTTTTCATAAAATGTTAATCGAATCGCTGCAGTTGTAAAGTGAATCATGTGGCCGTTAAGTGAATCCATTGATTTTGCTTGTCAGAAGCTGGTTAAGAAGGTTACAAATGGTGATCACATGATCCCAAGACAGCACAACTATCATAAATATGTGCCGGTTGCCAAATACCCGAATTTTGATTATAAGATCATGACATGCTGCAACGGTCATGAGTGTGAAAAGTGGTCATAAGTTATTTTTTTGAATGCTGTTATAGTTTGACTGTCACTAAACAAATAGTTGTAAGTCAAGGCCTACCTGTACTTTATTTTTTTATTGAAAAAGTTTTACAAATACAAATTTTCCCCCTTCCCCCCCCCTTCCCCTCCCTAACCCTTCCTGACCCATCCCTCCCCACCCTTGGCTTCCCTTATAACCTTAAAATTACAATTCATTTTTAACTCCCCAAATATTAAAAAGTGAAATCCAAATCATATCATATCATACAATTCCCCCCAGCTATTCTACCCTCTGTCTATACTAAAAATTTCTACATAACATTCAAGTAAAAGCTATCTGATACTTCCTTGATTGATATTTATTCTGCACATAATCTATCCCAAATATTAAAAAGTGAAATCCAAATCATATCATAATTCCCCCCCAACTATTCTACACCCTGTATATACTATAAATTTCTACATAGCATTCAGCTAAAAGCAATCTGATACTTCTTTGTTTGATATTTATTCTGCACATAGTCTATCCATTTCTTCCATTCCCACACAAAAGTTTCTTGAGTCCGGTCTTTAAAATATGCTGATATCTTTGCCATTTCAGCAAAACTGGCCACCTTCAAAGTCCATTCTTCAATAGTAGGTAAAACATCTTTTTTCCAATATTGACCAATCAGTAACCTAGCTACTGTAACCATATATAATATCAGTTTTGTTTCATTCACTGAGAAATCCTTAACTATACCCAGTAAAAACAGTTGAGGAGAAAGGCCTACCTGTACTTTATTAACAGCATTATTGTAAATGTATTTTGTATATAATATTGACCAGGTTTACAATCTTCAAAGTACAATTATGACTTCTCAGATAAGTGATTGGATCAAGATTCAAAAGTAGTTAAAGTAAACTTGATGAAACAAATACAGATAAATTGATCATAACTAACTTGGCCCATGATTTCAATGGTTCTATTTTAAATAAAACGAAATTTAAATACTCTAGTTGAAGAGTTAACCATAAGCTGAAGGACAAAGAACCAATAATATGTTTAGCATTAAACTGACTGGCATACATCTTGCCACAAACTTTTCCAGAAGCTATATTATTATATTATATTATATTATATTATATTATATTATATTATATTATATTATATTATATTATATTATATTATATTATACTATACTATACTATACTATACTATACTATACTATACTATACTATACTATACTATACTATACTATACTATACAAATTATTTTAAATGTACATCTGTTCCTACAAATTAGGACATTCAAGCTTAGCATGGATTATGGTCTTTTTTACTATGTATTTCTCTCTTTTCTCCAATGTTCAGGTGTAGTACCTTAAATGAGATCCTCTTGGATTATATTTGACTTAGTGGGTTATGGATTGCACACAGTTGCAACAAAGGAAATACCCTTATCAAAAATATGTACTTATGAGATTTTTGTACCAATTACACCCAACAAACTCTGAGGTAGTTGCTGCTTAAGACAAGAAAAAGAAAACTGCTAACGAAGTCTGTAAACCAGTAAAAACAAATTCTAACATCTTTTTAAAGATCAGTATGCATTTCATCTTGAGACATTTCTAGATTTATTTCTGTAGTTCTATATACACACATTACAGTCAAAAGAGGGTTGTGAACTGGGGGACAGTGAAATGGAAGATGTTACAATTGAGAGCTTTAGAGTGTGTATTTGTCACTGCCTTCATTTCCAGTCAGGCATAAAACTCGTACCATACCTCCTGCCTGGGAGATGAGGGATGTTATAATCAGTTTCTGTGGTAAAGAGCTGCTTTTAGAGCTTTATGGAGAGAAAAGAAGTAGAAAAAGGAAGCATCGAGTTTAATTTGGTAAAGAATTGAAGAAAGAGCATGTTCATTTCTTTGTGGAATGAGGCATTAGTGTAAAGTTTTCAACATCTGTTGATCTTTGGTTGTAGGAAGATATGAATATCATACTTGCAGGAATTCCCTTCTCATCTATTCTGATGCTTCCTGGCTAAAATAACACTCGCCAGAGAAAAATGCAATGAGAAACTTCACTCCAACTAACTTTATTTTTTCATAGAAAGTGTGGAAGCTGGATATTACAATATACAGTAGCTGAAATTATTCTTCTGGGAACTTCAATCTCAGGCTTAAAAACAAGCATGGAAATATTTGCTGCTACCAATCGGATGTTTGTCACATCCTATCCTTCTCCAGAATATATCGACTTAAAGAAGAAAAAGTGGCATTTTAGTCGCTGATGTGATGCCAAAATGATTTACCTACTGAATATAGTTTCAGCATATTAATATACATTTGATGATTAGTCAGTGATTCTGAGGAAATTGGAAAGTTATTTCATAAATCCATTCCCTCCTGTTCTAAATTGCCAAACGTTGACCTTCACTGTGACTTTTATGATAGCGTAATCTGAATATGTATTGTCTAGAGCAAATCACATGGGACTATAGTTTTAAAAAATGTATGAATATTTCATACAGACATGCTTGAACAAAATGAATTCTGTATATAAAGCAGGAAGGGAGATGGGAGCTCTTGTTTCTAATGCTATACTCTTAGAGTATATTAAAGAAGGCTTGGACATTAATCCTTTTAATTTCTTATCACAATCACCTAACAAAGACGTCTGCTATGAGTCTTGGAATGTATCAGTCAGCTAACCCAATACCATTCGACGCTTTTTAAATTTTAAATTTAGGTTCCACAATCAACATTCTGCCATAAATCAAAGCACCAAGCATACTGTGTTCAAGATAAGAAACCCGACAAAGAGCTCTAATACATGATAGTTCCAGATAACTAATTATCAAATGATAATGGAATTCACTACATGAAAAAATATTGCAAATGGCTTCTAGTTAACTGATGTGTATCTTACCTCATATCAATGTATAATGCATTAATTTATAACCATATATATATATATATATATATATATATATATATAAAATTTCTAAGCTATGAATTTTGTCAATAAGATGCCCCATACAAACTATAGCTGAATTAAATTTCCCTTTGCCACCCCCCACTCCGCTCCCCCCCCCCCCCCCGGTATCATTTTGCACCAGCATTGGTCTTTTGCAAAAGCATTAATAGGAAGGAGCTTTTGCAAGGCAGGCAGTCTCTATTATTTTTCAAAAGAGAAGTTAAATTGTTACCAGATTGCAAGCATCTTTTTTTCAACAACTACAAAACATCAATACATCTTTGCCACCACTTTCTAGTGTTATTTTGAAAGAATAGTTGTAAGTGGCTGCTTCCCCTAACCACTTTTATATCACTGTAATGATAATCAGCTACTCCAACTTTTTCAGGTGTTTTTGTTCCCACTTTGAAAGTCAGGAAAATCACAAATTCAGCAGTGGTGAATGTATAAAATAGCTCAGCAGAATTTCCTCGGGGGAGACCACATATTATTAAGTCTACTTTACTTTCAACTCTAAAACAAGGTAAATTGTTAGTGTCTGTTGCAAAATATAAGTTTTCTAGAATTTTGTGACAGCACAGCAATGCAATGAAGCATCCATATCATCCACAACTTTCTGTGACTTTATTGAAGGGTGACTGGAGCTTCTGCAATCATGAAAAAGGACAAGGTCAATAATGTCAGAAACCAAATGACAAAATGTATATGCAATGAATAGGTTGCCACAGGGCTGGATGACACATTTTTTTTAGAGAATGTAGTTGGGGGATAATACTTCTGTTCAGACATAAAGACATAAAAGGTAACTGGTTTCATACTATGTGATGGATCTTTGCTCTGCACCAACCATTCGTCTTCCCACTTTATGCAGAAAATCAAAAGCTACTGTCATTATACATTATATCCATGTTTATTCTCGTTAACTGATCAGTAAAAATAGACAGAATCAATCTAAGGTCTCTAATTATGACTTTGTCTACTAATTTGACTCCAATAAACTGCAACAGCCTACGTTCAGATGCTGTGGAGAAGCATGATGAGTTCTAAAATGAGAAACAAAAACATCTGGTGATCTTCTCTCAAGCATAAAACAGAGAAGAAACAAGTGCAACACTTTATAAAGCCTGATGACATTGAAAATAATTTTAATTTCCTATTACATTCAAAACATTCAACATATGTTCATCAAAATTGGGGCATTTATGATGATCAAGATTCAATAGCATAGCTGTATGCAGTTGGGAGGATTCATTCCAACTGCTTTTTTTAATAAGAATTTTTTAAAAACACAAGAAGGAGCCAACATTTTATGCTTCAAATTTGCATAGTGGATAAAACTAAGCAGCTGGAAATTTAGTATTAAACATTCATGGGGAAGTCTGATGAAACAGTTTTTCTGTTGAGAGGGAAGAAGAATCTGACACCATGGAATAATCCGGGATCATGATAATATGGCATAGCATTTTCATTTTAAAAGACTCTTTAATAAATTTATATGGTATTTATTATTGTTTTCAGTTGATAAAATATTAAAATGAAATTAGATTTAAATTATGAGAATCAGTTTAATCTAAATCATTCAGGAGTCACATATTAAATGCTTTGACAGATATTTCCATATGGGAATATTATCCTTGTTTCAAATATATAGAAGGCTGCCAGGAAAAAGATGTGAAATACTTTCCAGATAAATTTTTTTAAAAAAATGACAAATGTGCATATCCATGGCTATGTTAAATTTCCAAACTGATTTTTAAAATGACCTCCAGAAATCTATTACAAAAAACATCATATTGGTTGCCCAAGGCGACCTGGACAGGGGTGGGTTCTACTTACCTTTACTACCGGTTCGCAACCGGAGTGCGCATGCAGATTATGACGTCCAGGCAGGTGGTCGGAGCCTCCCGCCACTTTTACTACCAGTTCTAAAGAACCGGACAGAACCGGGAGCAACCTACCACTGGACCCGGAGCATACCTACCCTCCAAGAACCTGTAGGGTAGGTGCTCCTGCAAATTATTTGTTCTTACTCTTCAAGATCACTCATTTATATACTTAGTCAATCTACAAAATTAAAATCTTTAGCAATTCCCCATGATATAGAAAGTGAGTTTTTGAGGCTAGCTTCATTCTAATCCTTACATTTTGAAGGTGCATTCTAAAACTAGGACCATAAATTAGAGAACATACTGTAAATTAATCTCTTATGCTTATTGTAATCAGTAGATAGTACCCTGATAAAATTTATATAAGGAATGTTTATAAAAATGGGATTTAATGAGTGAACAATGGAATCTATGGGGCATGTTTAGAAAATGATGCTTTTTGCAGCACAAGTTGATAATCTAAGTTACACGGAACCATGAATGTCTTGTATGCATTTACTCAGTACCCATGCCAATTATAGATTACAAAAGTTATGTTTAACATCATTTTCATGTGGGAAGCTCATGAACATTACATTGTCAGCTTTAAAACAGATTTGTTTGTTTGTTTGTCCAATTTATATGTCGCCTTTCTCCGTAGACTCAGGGCGGCTTACAATGCATTATAGCAATAGCTTGCATACTTTTATGTATATACCTGCTCACTAGGGCTTTCGCCCCCCCCCCCTCCAAGCGGTGTTGTTCTATACAAAGCTGGTTTATTGCCTCCACAATCCGGGTTCTCAATTTACCTCCCTTGAAAGGATGTAAAGCCGAGTCAACCTTGAGCCTAGTGAGATTTGAACTTGCACTAATTGCAGGCAGCTGGCAGCTAAGTGCTAGCACTTAACAGCACTTAGTCCGCTGCACCACCGAGGCTCATTTAACATGTTTTTTTTTTATTTAAAAAGTCATTTCTCCTGCTCTCAAAAAAAGCAGGGAAAAGATTAATTTGGCCCTGTCCACATGGCTGAAAGAACCATATCTACTTTGCTTCAGTTTTGGCTAACTGATGCACTTCTCTACAAAACTTCTCAGTGCTCTCTTGAAAATGTGCTGATTGGTTATCTTTTGGTGTGTTGCAGGAAAATTACATTTTGTTTCAGCAATCTATAACTCTTCAGCTGACATTTTCTTTTGTCGTGTCTTGTAATTACAGATTCATAACCTAGTGTTGGGGATGAAACATCCTAGAATGTAGCATTGAAATATACTTTCTTCCTATGGGCCACAGATTACTTTTGTGAGCAACTTAGTAGTAAAGAAGCATCACTTTTCCACAATTTCAATTAGAGTAGGGTGAGTTACAAGTTTGGCTTAGTTTTTGAAGAAGAAATAAGGTGTACAATATCAAAGCAAAGATGGAAGCAAAAAGTAAATGAAGATTGTGACTAATAATAAGGGAATCAAGTCAGTGGTGGAATTCAGCCAGTTTGCACCACTTCAGGAGAACCGGTTGTAAACTTTCTGAGCAGTTTGGCAAACTGGTTTTTGGAAGAAATCATTAGGCAGAGAATCGGTAGTTAAATTACTTGAATCCCACCACTGAATCAAGTAATGCATGGGAAGTATCAGAAGCTACCACATTCTTGTTCATACGTTGCACATCTTTTTTTATGTGGGTAGCACTGAGGTTTATGGAGAAGCATCTCTAAAGTTCAGTATCTTAGACAGAGTACAGGTAGTCCTCGAGTTACAACCATAATTGAGCCCAAGATTTATGTTGCTAAATTAAACATTTGTTAAGTGAGTCTGGCCCATTTTATGACTTTCCTTTCCATGGTTAAGTGAATCACTGCAGTTGTTAAGTTAGTGCCATGGTTGTTAAGTGAATCTGGCTCCCACCCACATTGAGTTTGTCAGAAGGTCGCAAGAGCTGATCACATGACCCCAGGGCACTGCAACCATCATAAATATGAGTCAGTTTCCAAGGGCTTGAATTTTGATCATATAACCATGGAGATACTGCTACAGTTGTAGTAGTAGTTCACACTGCAACAAGTGTGAAAAAAGATCATAAATCAATTTTTTCAGTGCCGTTGTAACTTTGGATAGTCACTAAATGAACTATTGTAAATTGAGAACCACCTGTATATTAAAAAGTGTAACCCAAGTCCATCATTTGATTTTTCAACATCCTTTTTGTGATTTCCAGCATTCCACATTTGATAGGACCAAGGTATGGGCTCTTTCTGGATTTTGAGGTCTTTGGGTCATGCAGATAAATGTCAAAATAGGCTGTGTTTCTGTGCAGTTCAATGTGGCCTGAAAACTGCAGCTGTTATTCTCATGACAATCATAAAGACTGTAGGACCCGCCTGGACAAAAAAAAATATTTAAAAAATGGCTTTGGGAGCTGGTTAATCTTTTTTTTCTCTGACATTTTTTAAAAATACTTAGGTTATTCTTTAATTTTGACATCTGCTTTTTAAGTTTGTCTTCTTTGTAAGCAATTCTTCAGTCCCAAAAACCAGCTTTGATCTCTGTCTCTCTGTCAAGTTTTTATAAATTTCTACTTTCTGATTCATGGCTCACCTAACAGATTATAGCTGTTAATTTAACCCTTGCAGGGAAAAAGCAGCTGTACTCATGACTGCTAGTTGTCAGTGCTTTTTTTCTAATGTATGGCAATCTTCATTATTTTAACAAAAAAAGACACTTTTGATGTTTCTTACAATTCCCAGCAGTTGTGCCTTGAGCATTTAATAGTGTCTTCCACATCCCAATAAAAAGCAAAAATGTAAACCCTTAGCACGTTTTTTCTTTCTATTTTGGGATTTGGGAGATATTGAAACAAGTCTACTTTTGTTTCAGCAATTTTACATAGTAGTAGATGACAAAGAAACATTTTGAAAATTAGAAAGCTAAATAGTCAGGTTTTTTTCCCCCTTTTATGTTGCCTTGGAACATTCTGCTGATTTGTTGGGGTGACCTTTTTTTACTACTCTTTTGCAAAGCCTGGGTCTTATACTTGAAAGGGCAGGGAATATTTCCTGCACAGGGAGAGAATTATTTTGACTTATCCCTCCAATGATTCAGCATGTGGATTAGCAGTTACTCCTGGTCAAAAGGTAGCTCATCCATCATTGCCAATTCATATATCCATATACTGCAAATTTACAATCTGGCCACCTGCAGCAAGGCACCCAGCTGAAGCTTTTTGAAAAGAGTAGAGCATGCAGATAACAATACAGCTGTGCTCCTTTTTTTTTAATCCTTATTTATTTGGTGCGTTTTTCTTGTCTGTCCACATGTTTGCAATACATAGAGGCACACCATTTAAAATTGACATGAATGAATTCAGGGGAAAATGGGCTTTGGGTACAAACATAACTTTCATGAATCTTGTGGGATGGATCCATAAACATGAATTGATGGTCATAATATCAACTCTCTGGATGAAAGAGCCTTACAGAAGGCATAATCTTCTGATAGTAAAACAAAGTCTGATCGTAGCCACACTGGGAAATACTGTTCAGCTAGAAAGATTGAAAAATCTGCCCTAGTAAACTGCCAATGTACTGCTTATTACTACTGACTTAAGTTCACTGGTTCCTTTCAGCCAGCAGGAATGGCTAAAAAAAGACAAGAAGGCTTGGCTCTTGTGGTCTGTTCTTCTGTTTGCACTGCCAGAATCTTCAGCCATTCTGATCAAAAATGATATTATGGAAATCACCAATTACTGATTGCCTGTACATCAAATTATATATATGATAATCTGCAATGTACTTGAGAATAAATTCAACTATAATTAGTCAGCTTATTGCCTAAGAATTCATTTCTTGCCATTTATGACTGGCATAGTCTTGGAGGATTTTAGACATATGCCTTGATAGTCCTTGCATAGCAACCACAATTGGGACCAACTGCATAAGCACTACAGTCACTAACCCAGGACTGACAAACTCGTGGCCCATGGGCCAGATGTGTCACATGCTGGCCACACCCATGCCCAGTTTAGCAAAGGGAAATGGGTCCCAATACATCACATGATGCGGACGTGACGACACAAGTTTGTTACCCCTGCATTAACCAAACATCCCATGACCTCAATGGACTTATGATCTCATTTCTCTATCAGTTGTTGAGCAAACCACTGTGGTCATGAAATGAAACATCATGTGATAGCGACTGATGACTTTATTTCCACAGTTTTCTATAAACTCTGCTTGTCCCAAACTAGTTGCAAAGCACGCAAATGGTCATCACATGACCACAAGATGCTACAACAGTTGTAAATGTGAGGAATGTTCCCCAGACTATTAGTTATATCAGTATAAGTTCGAACAGCTACTTAATGAGGTAGTCGGTAAGTGAGGACTACCTGTACACCACATGCCAGTTTGATAATGCTATAATGAAAGAAATTGCCTAAACAGCAGTCTTGTAGACTTTCGAAAAAGTCCTTTAATGGCCTTACGAGATGATATCTTCAGGACTGTGCTTTTAAATTTCCTTAAATTGCCCTGACTTAAAGATAAATAATTAAATACCTAACTTCTAGTACCAGAGTAATTCTGCTAAATACTATAGCAATTAAGACACTACTAGCATTTGAAAATGCGAAATGTGAAAATGCGTTTGAGAAAATGCATTTTCACATTTCCCATAATTCTAAACTTTTATTTATGTACCAATTACTCAAAATTGGTTTTTGTTCAAAATCTGCTTTATTTGATGGCTAGTATTACAATTAATATTGTCTTTTGTCACTTTTGCTATATTTGGAAATGAGTCTCAATTAAGTTGCTTAACAACTTTCTTACAAAATTGTTTGTTTGCATAGAATTTTGGTCTTTTAGGAGTTAAATAAATTATTTATCTTATTCATTATTCTTTTCTAGAGGAAATCTGTACATTATAGAGAATCAGTATGTTATAATAATTATGATGTTGGATTAATATTAAGAAGACCTGGATTTAACTTTGCCTTTAATCTTGATAGTTCAGTGGCTGACTTTGCACCAATTTTTCTCCTTTCCAACCCACCACAAAAAGTTATGAAGAAAAATTCTATTATTTTTTAGGAATGTTGAGATACAACCCCAGGAAACTTTCCATAGAGTTTGAATTTGTAATTTGCTTTTATATTGCAATATGACATTGCTTGAGTAGATTTTGAAAGTTGTGCTTTTAAAATGTTGCCACTCTTGTGAAATGTGAGAACTGCAGAGCAAGGATATCCTGCATGCATGACTGGTGTAATCAACTTCTGATTTATATTTTAAAATGATGAGAATTTTTGGATGGTTAGCATAGTTTTGATCAGTATTTTTGTTTTTCTAGATGCTGGTTGTAATGCATAGAAAGTTTCAAGCTTTTAAAATTATTGAAATCCATGCTACAAAAACTTGCTTTTTCTAAAGCTAAATCAAGGAAAGCTGATGAGCTTCATTTCTTAATAAACTGCACCAACACAAGCCAACATGAGTTATCCATAATTACAAGATGGAATGGTACTTTTTTCCTGAATAATTGACTGAAATGTGAAAATTGCATTTATTATATTCACTTGAATACAAGCATACAGAAATCTTTTTTAAAAAAACATGCTTAAAAATCAAGAGATATCACGTTTCCCAATTTGTCTTGAAAAGTGCTATCTTTAAAAATCTTCAAATCATATTAAAGTTTTGGCTAGGATTTACTGATATATTATGAGCCAGATGTCTATGCAAATTCTTCATTTCTCATTGATTAGGTTCCTAGAAAGTCTCTTCCTCTCTTAAGCCTCTAAAATTTCCTTCCTTAAAAAACAAATGAACATTAGCTACCAGATAAATCTTCAAAATAGCATGCAGTAAAATCCTCAATTTATAACAGTAATTGACCCCAGAATTATGGACATAAGTCATGGCAGTTGTTAAGTAGATCACCATGTAACCGCCCCTGATTTTATGACTTTTTTTGCGGTGACTGATAAAGTAACCCATTATACCAGGGTTGGGTTCTAAAAATTTTTACTACCGGTTCTGTGGGCATGGCTTATTTTGTGGGCATGGCTTGATGGTCATGTGATAATTCTTTAGGATTTAGCAGAAGTACTGGTCTACCAGGCTTTTAACTGCTTGCAGAGCTGTACTAGTCTACTCATTTGGTTTGTGGAGGTACCAGTCTACCCATTTGTTTTGGGAGGCATCGGTCTACTCATTTGTTTTTGGAGGCACTGGTCTACCCATTTATTTTTGCAGGCATCGGTCTACTTATTTGTTTTTGGAGGCACCAATCTACCACCACACTGCCTTTTAACACTGATCAGCTGTAGGGCGGCCCTTTGAAGCCCTACAGCAAGAGTTTAAACAGTTTTTTTTCCTTCTAGCCAATCAGCTGAGACTCAGGAGGCAGCAATAGATAGGGGGTGGGACAAAATAAAAGGTAAGAATAACATGAGGAGGGGGCGGGAGGCAGGAGGGCCCAGCTCCAGAACAAAGAGAACCAGTTCGGTGATGTTATATTGTCACCGCTACCAGCTCGGCTGAACCGGGCCGAACTGGGAGGAACCCACCACTGCATTATATCCAATGGACATTTTTTGCTGGAAGTAAACACCAGTTTCACCAAAAAATAATAAGCACTGTGGTCATGTGACATGGGATGCTGCGAACAGCCATAAATGCAGGATGGTTCCCAAAGCTCCCAAAATACAGTTGCATGACTGTAGATGGGTGTAGGTGTTTGTTACAACTTTGAAGCCGTGTTGTAAATAGCTCTGGGGAAATCTGTCATAATTTTGAACAGTCACTAAACAACAAAAGGATTACTTCAGTGGTGAAATCCAATTTTTTTTTACTACCAGTTCTGTGGGCATGGCTTAGTGGGCGTGGTGTGGCTTGGTGGGTATGGCAGGGGAAGGATACTGTAAAATCTCCCCTCCACCCCGCTCCAGGGGAAGGATACTGCAAAATCCCCATTCCCTCCCCACTCCTGGGGGAAGGATATCACAAAATCTCCATTCCCACACCACTCTGGGGCCAGCCAGAGGTGGTATTTGCTGGTTCTCCGAACTACTCAAAATTTCTACTACTGGTTCTCTGAAATACTCCAAATTTCTGCTACCGGTTCTCCAGAATTTTCAGAACCTGCTGGATTTCACCCCTGGACTACTTGTTTATCTTTTTAATTTAATCTTAAATTAAAATTACATTCCATATGAGAAAAAAAGAAGCAAAGGCCAGCTCTTGTTGTCCATGGGGATTCTCAGAATTTCAAATCATCTCTTCTTGAACCTTGAATTGGTATAGCTTTTAGAGTTGGAATAGTTTATTAGAAAGGCTTTACCATTTATTAAATGGACCTTGTGTGTGTGTGTGTGTGTGTGTGTTAGCAATAATACTTAGACTTATATACTGCTTCATAGTGCTTTTATAGCCTTCTCTAAGCAGGTTTACAGAGTCAGCCTATTGCCCCCAACAATCCTCATTTTACCAACTTTGGAAGGATGGAACCTTGAGCCAGTGAGATTTGAACTGCCGAACTGCAGCTAAGCAGTCATCTGAGTAGTCTGCAGTGCTGCACTCTAACCATTGTGCACTTCATCTCAGTTATTAAGTGGTCCTTGTTTTAAAACTTTTTTTTCCTATTCTTGTACATGTTGATAATTGTGTTATGCAGGAGAAAACAGGAAAAAAATGCTAGTTTGTTATAGGTTACTGGCAATGAAAAGAGAATCTGTGTCAAACTTTCATAATTATGGGGAGAAATACAAATCTTCTGATAGAACCATAAGAAGATAGAAAGAAGGCTTATGCTGTGCATCTGGGAGAAGTTGGCCTAAATCATAAGACATTGTAAAGAAATTAGAATTAGAAACTGTTACCATGTTTTTCTGTGAGCATACAAAAATATTGATTCAGCTTCAGAAATTTAATTAGTAGAATTGAACAGTGTGGTCCTGAAAGGCATAACAAGTTTCATTACTCCTGCTTTTCTCTTATTTAAAACAAAAAATGCTCCTCCTAAATGTTACACTTAATCGTTGACCTGTATAAAGGAATCTATATTTGTATAGATATTTGTATTTTTAAAAAATTCATGTATTAAAAGAGACCGTAGAAAGCCATTTGAGTAGCAAAAATATTTCCCATGCAAACACAGTACTGAAAAATACCACTGTTTTTACCAGTAGTGTATTTATTTCATACTAAATAAAGATGCAGAAATTAAACAGCTGACAGTACAGTTTTTCCCATGTCAGAACAGCACATGGTGGTGCATTTGGTGCTTAGTCCCACTAAAAATCTTGACAAACATGTGAAACTTCCACAAATTATTAATAGATCTACTTTTATTTCTTAAATGAACATGTATTTCTTCCATCTCTCACATTATTCAAGCATCTTTGTAATTCTCTAATAGAAGATAATATCTGTAGTTCAGGATTGAATTTTGAATCCTGGGTGCACTCTGAGCTTGGTTGTTTACATATCATTACCCAGCTAGGTAACATCATCAGTGTTAGTGGGAGTACGGTTTGCCGCTTTCTGTTTATAAACAGTAGTTTGCACTGGTAATGTTGATGGGAGTGTGGAATAACTTGTTTCAGAGTTGGATTTTTTCTCTGATATTAAATAAAAGAAATGTTGCTTTTGTTCTACCATCAGAGATTGCAACTACTTTTCCAGGAAACAAAAAATTGTAACTAATTCTGGCAAGAATTCATTTACGCTTATATATAGTTGAGTAGCAACTATAGGTAGGCATAAGTGATGGAGTGGTAGTTTGTTGCTGGAAGTATTGTGGTTAACACCCATGAACCAAGTATAAAGCAATAGTCTTAAATCCATTTATGAATAGTCTTTTCCGCAAGAGGACTAACTACAATTGTTCAAATTTCAGAGTGATTGTCTCTGATCAATCCTATTGAATCACACAACTTCGGGGATGGGTTCTAAAATTTTTTACTACAGGTTCTGTGGTTCTGTCATTTTGTGGACATGGCTTGGTCATGTGATGGTGGGAGTGGCTTCATGGTCATGTGACTGATGGGCGTGGCCAACTCAATGTCACTCACGTCAAGAGGTCCCTCACCTGGCCCCTCCTCTCCCAGCCATTCCTTGTCACACACAGCCTTAACGTATCTATAGTTCTGTAAAAATGTTGCTCAGCTTTTTTCAACTTTATTATCTACATACTATAGATATATTTTCATGGACCACTGAAAGGAGGAAATGGGTCACATGCTACACCCAAGAGTGTGATAGGCAACAGGTTTTTAAGGCGCTGCCAGAAAGAATGTATAGGCCAGTGATGGCTAACCTTTTTGCCATCGCATGCCAAAAGCGGGGGTAGCATGGTGCGGTGACATGCACGTGTGCCCACATCCATAATTCTATGTGCCCTACCCCCCTGTGCTCCTCCCGCTTTTGGCACGTGATGGCACGGTGGGCCATCGCGTGCCAAAAACTGGGAGAGTTTTTGCTCTCCCCAGGCTCCAGAACCTTTCTAGGAGCCTGGGGAGGGCAAAAACGGTCTTCCTCACCCCCCCTCAGAAGCCTTCGGAGGCTGGAAACAGTGGGTTTCCTGACTTCTGGTGCGCCCAGAAGGCCCGAAAATCAGCTGGCTGGCGCACATATGCCTGCCGGAGCTGGGCTCACATGCCCACAGATATGGCTCTGCGTGCCACCTGTGGCACCCGTGCCATAGGTTCGCCATCATGGGTATAGGCAATGTATTTTCCAAAGCACCAGAAGGCAAAACAAGAAGCAATGGGTGGAAACTGAACAAAGAGAAAAGTTAATTTTTCTCCTAAAACATTACATACCAGGAATAGCATATTAAGATGGATTTATGCAACCTGATGTACAAAATAAGCACACATATTTATGCTCTGGATTAAGACATTGAATGCATGTAAACCCCTGGAAAAATATGTGGTAGCTCTGGGTAAAAGAAAGGCAGTAAAATCATTCTAGGTGTAGGGACAGTGTAAAATATTAACACATGATAAATAATGGAACAATTAAAAATAATAACACACAGTTTTTTCTTTCTCTCTCTTCCTTCCTCTTTTTTTCTGTCTTTCTCTCTCTTTCTCTGTCTTTTTGGGGGGAGGGTGTTTGTGGCTATGACAACTACTTTCAAAATTGTTACTGGATATTTCCTGTTACATGAAACTGCTAAAAGGCTTTTGCAGTCATATAGTGCAACAAAACATTTTTTAATGGTAAAAGTAAACTGACATATGAAGCTACTTCTAAATAACTACATAAGAGAGTAATAAATCTTTTTCTGAAAATTAGTGGTGCAAATACACACAAGTAGAGCTGTAATGTGTGGTAATATTATTTATAATAGAATTTTGGTGGAGGAGGTAGAGTAGCAAGGAGATTGACACATTGAGAACTACATGAAAGAAACATGAAAGTGATAAAGTCACTGTATATGAGTTGGGTAGCTATATAAATTTGTTTAATAAATACAGTGGGAACGGTCTTTGGGGATTCTAGAATTTACATGGCACTATTTAGACTTTTGATCTCCCTTTTATTTTGAGACATAATAGACTAGTTTTACACTATAACTACATTACACAATAGAATGCAGTATATATACCAAAAGTAATTCAATAACAATTTAATCTGATACATTGGGTTAAGTGAAGTAGGGCTTGATCTAATATCTGGCAAGTTCAAGCCTTTGTTAAGAGATACCTGCATTCTCTTTCTCTCTTCCCCATTCCTTTTTCTTTTTCTTTCTTTGTCTCTTTCTTTCTTCTCTCTCTCTCTTTCTTTCTTTCTCCCTCCCTTTCTCCTTTCTCCCTTTCTGTGAAGAATCCCAGAAGGTCTTTGGTAGGAGGAAGAAAACCAGATGTTTTGAAACTCAGAACATGCCCATTGATAATATGGCATTCTTAGAGCTCCATTATTGATTAGCTTAGCCTGAGCAAGGCTAGCTAGCAGCCACTTAACAATAAGCTCTCAACTCAAGGTCAGTGCACGTGGAGATCCCCAGACAGTGAGGAAAAAACCTTTTTGTAGCTTAGCCTGAGCAGAGATAGCTAGTGCAGGACTTACAGTAAGATCTCAACTCAAGCTCAGTACACCTGGGGATCTCCCTAAACAGTGAGGATTTCTTTGTTTCTTTATCCCTTGAACCCTCATGGGGTTCAAGGGGCATGAGGGGTGTGCCTAACAAGACTCCTGGCAGCCAGTGTTTGCTTCCAGGAGGCTGCAGGGAGTCTTGTTAGGCACACCCCTCATGCTCCATTTTGGCCTTAGCAAGCCTCCCTGCAGCTCCTGGAAGCCAAAATGGGACACGGGGGACTCCTGTAAGGGGCGGGGAAGGTAAGATAAGGTCGTGAGCCCAGTGGGAGTTGCACAGCATGCTCTGGGAGGGGGGTAGCACGACTTATCTATAGGCAGGAGGCGGTAGCTCAGTTGGGGTGCAGGGCAGGCACCACATGGGAAGGCAGCTTAGGCAGGCAAGCCGCCTGGGTGGTAAGGAGGAAAAGGAAGTGACTTGGTGGGGTGGGGACCAGTTCGGGGGCGTGACCAGCCAGTAATTAATACTGGTTCTGCAACCCTCGCCAATTTATTGCTACCGGTCATCACGAACCAATCCAAACCAGTAGCAACCCACCACTGCACAATTTATATATTAAGTGAACCTCCTCAATGCTACCAAAGGGCTAATTCAGTTCCTTTAACCTTATACTCTTTCATTATATGTAAAGAATGACTGATAAATCCTTCCTAGTAGCAGCACTCATCAAGGCCTAAATAATAGGAACATTTTATTATATTTCTCAAGCATTTTTTACGGTGGTGGAGTGATCCATGGTTCAACATTCTTACAATCTTACTTTAGTTTCCAGTTCTAGACACAAAATATACCAAATACAAGGTATACTTATGCTATCCTTAGAACAAAGATTTTTACAGGAGAACAACAATTTTCCTGACAATTATGTATGACACCTTTTTAGCATTTTGTACTGAAGCCAGAAAGTGTAAATGCATCACAGTGTTTTTAAATCAAGATAAATTATTGTGATA
The DNA here is from genome assembly GCA_030761175.1 of Masticophis lateralis. Lineage (NCBI taxonomy): Eukaryota > Metazoa > Chordata > Lepidosauria > Squamata > Colubridae > Masticophis > Masticophis lateralis. Next base: position 232,800,521 of record JAUDYJ010000002.1, read on the forward strand.
TCTTTATAAACTGTGTTTATCTTGGATCTCAACACAAGTAAATGTGATGATTAGCTGTTCAATGTCCTGAACACAGGATTAAGATTCTGTTTAAAAGAATGTTTCAGTGAAACACATGCCATTTCAGTAAACGTATATTTTCTAGTATAAACTGACTCTAACAACTGACAGACATTAAAATTAAACTTCCAAGTGCCATCCATCCTATAGATTGTAATATATAAAACCTTATGTGGTTTGCAATCTTGTTCAAACTACTGGTGAGATAATCCTAGAAGATTGATAACTCCCAATTTCCACAATCTACATATCACAGAAGTTTATTCTTATTTAATATTTTTAAACCACCTTTATTATTTTTATAAATAAGTTGACACAACAAACATACATAATGCAGCTTCGCCCCTTTATTTTCTTCACAATAACAACACTGTGAGGTGGGCTGGGAGAGAGTAACTGGCCCAAAATTCCCCAGCTTTCTTTCATGAGACATGGTGGTGCAGTACTGCAGGCTAACTGACCGCTCACTCAGAAAGTTCAATACTGATCCGCTAAAGCCTTCCATCCTTCTGAGGTTGATAAAATGAGGACTCTTACATTGCAAAAACATGTGAACTTCAAAACTCGACCAAGGTAAATCAATAGATGCAATTTATATAGACTTCTATAAAGCTTTGATTCAGTGGTACACAAAGAGCTACTTCTAAAACTAAAATTGTATGGCATTTCTGGATTCCTGCATAAGTGCATATCTGCGTTCCTATCAAACAGGCAACAAGTAGTCAAAATAGGGAATGCCTTATCTAACCCTGCAGCTGTTAACAGCAGTGTCCCCCAAGCATTTTAGGACCCACACTTTTTATACTTTACATAAATGACCTTTGCGATCATATTATAAGCAACTGTGTTCTCTTCGTTGATAATGTAAAACTATTCAACACCACTGACAATGCTGTTACTCTACAAAAAGACCTTGACTATGTGTCAGAATGGTCAAACAATTGGCAACTCCAAATTTCAATGAACAAATGCCCTGTCTTACATATTGACAAAAAAAAATCAGAACACAAAATACAAGCTGGGTGGCTACGACTTAGCAGATGACCCTCACTCTGTTAAAGACCTTGGAGTACTCATCTCAAATGATCTAAGTGCCAGAGTTCACTGTAACAGCATTGCTAAAATAGCATTAAGAGTTGTTAACCTAATCTTGCATAGCTTCTTCTCCGGTAATATTGAACTGCAAACTAGGGCATACAAAACTTTTGCCAGACCAATTCTTGAATACAGCTAATCTGTTTGGAACCCACACTTCATATTGGACACTAATACAATCGAACTAGTCCACAGATATTTCATGAGAAGAATCTCCACTCTGCTTGTAACAAAATACCTTACACCAGACAACAAATTACCAGACTTGAAATTTTGGGCTTAGACAATTTAGAATTTAGCCGTCTTTGGTCTGACCTAAGCATAGTACATAAAATAATCTGCTACAATGTCCTACCTGTCAATGAATACTTCAGCTTCAATAAAAACAATACAATAGCACACAAAAGATACAAACTCATTCTGAACCAATCCAAACTAGATTTCAGAAAATACTACTTCAGGAACAGAATTGTAAATGCCTGGAATGCACTACCTAACTCTGTGGTTTCTTCCCCAAACCCCCAAAACTTTAACCTTAACACTGTCTACTGTAGACCTCACCCTATTCCTAAGAGATCTTTAAGGGGCATGCTTAAGCGCACCAACTTGCCTACTGTCCCTGTCCTACTGTCCCCATTTATTCGTACCCATTTCATGTATTCATAATTATGTTTACACTTTTATCTGTTATCAAATACATGCTTGATGAAAATCATACATACATACATACATACATACATACATACATACATACATAAAATAGATTGTTGGAGGCAACAGGCTGACTGTAAACTACTTAGAGATGGCAGCGTAGTGGTATATAAGTCTAAGTTCTATTGCTATGTCTAAGACAGGACTAGAACTCACAGATTCCTGGTTTCTAGCCTAGTGCCTTATCCACTAGACCAAACTGTGTTGTTGTTTTTCCTGGTTTATAGGTGCTGCATCTCAGTAGCAATTTCTATTCTTTGAATAGTCTTTTGCCTAAAGTAATATTGGACTTCACAATGTTGCCTTTATTATGAAAAACAGTTGTTTCAGAGAGCTTTCAATTATTTGTATCTAAATTGATTTGTATCTAAATTAAGCTAAATTGAGTTTAAATTGACTCCAGAGGATGGTAGAGGACAGGAAGGCCTGGAGGAATGTTGTCCCACCATGATGGGTCGGACACGACTTCGCAACTAACAAACTCAAAATTGATTGTAATTATTGTTTATTGGTTCAATTTTATATGCTGCCCTTCTCCGGAGACTCAGAGCGGCTTACAATGTGTTAAGCAATAGCCTTCATACTTTTGTATATTTCTGCTTAGTAGGGCTTTCGGGCCTCCCCCTAAGCGGTGTTCTTTTTTATACAAAGTCAATTTACTGCCCCCACAAACCGGCTCCTCATTTTACCTACCTCAAAAGGATGGAAGCTGAGTCAACCTTGAGCCTGGTGAGATTTGAACTTGCAGTAATTGCAGGCAGCTGGTGCTACTTAACAGCACTTTAGTCTGCTGCACCACCAAGGCTCTTTCATTGTAAACAGAAATTACAATTCTGTTTTTAATGACATTATGGTTAGTCATTTTAATTTGTACCGTAGATAGATTACTATGAACTCCTGAGAGTTTTGGAATTGCAGCAGGTAAAAATATCTAATAATGCTCACTTTATTAGAAAAATAGATCCGTACTTAAGAGATAATATATTTCCCATTAAAAGCTCTAAGATGAATCCCCATATAGAGAATTAGAGGCTGAAGGCTAGAGGTAATGCAGTAATCTCTAAATCATGGGGAGTGAGGGGATGCAATAATAGGAATTGTCTTGGCTGAATTTCTGCACAGCCAAGGATGGATAGATTGTGTTGTAAAAAAAGGCAGCAAAATAGAATGGATGTGAATACACATTGCAAGTATGTAGTAACTTTGGTTGGAAGCCTAAATTCTCACCCGGGTTTGTTTTGCTTTGGATTAACATATTCTGTGAACCCATCTGAATTTTTTTTTTCTTTTGTTTTGTAATGTGTGAACTCCTCAAGTGAGATTGGCCATACTTTGGTCAAAGGAAGAACACTGGTCTTTTCTGTATAATCGGTCACCCTCAGTTTGCCCTATCCTGGCCCAGAAGCAGACAGGAATTGTAGTTTTCTGCTCTACTTCAAAGTAATGTTCTTTGGTTTGTACCTGCACAGAGCTGGCTGTGCTGTTTCTTTGCTGCATCTTATATGCAGTCAGTGTCTGTGCTACCAATAATAATTCTATGGAGTACTGGCATGCTATCTCCCCTCTAGTCCCTGATTTCTGCCTTCCAAAGCGTTTTTACTTTGTGTGCATGCACATAAAGTCTGACTTTCACCTGTGGTTTATGAAATAAATCCTAGACATTTTGTGCAGTTTTCTGTATGTCCAATAGGCAATGTTTTGAAAGGCAGCTTCACTGATTCTTATATTCTCTCTGGTTAGATTCACTGAACCATTTTGGAGCAGTGATCAATTTGGAACCACAAATTTTACACTGTTGTTTAGCATAAGGAATTTGGAAAGCGAATATAGAAATTTGGATCCAAAGGAATGTCATAATGACAATAGAAATTTGTTATAAGGTGCAGAATAAAGTATATACTGCAGAAGATACAAGTTAGAAATTAATAGCTTTCAGATCTCATCTTTCCTTTTTGGTAGGAACTACAATCACTGTTTGAGAAGTGAAGCAGAAATATTAAAATAAATGCAGTTCACATATCTGCAGCTGACAGCAGCACTTGGAAATAGTTGGCATATGGTTATTTATTTATTCAGCATTTCTGGTTCTGTATACTAAATAATGAAGTCTAAAAACAGCAGGATAAGAAAACTCAAAAAGTTACTGTTGCTGTTTCCATATATTTTACAGATATTAATACTGTGATTAATATCAACTTCTGGCTCTAAGAGAAGATATGTCAGTTGAACAATTTCAAACAATAATTACATAGTTAAGTTCTGATCCATTTAATTTAGCTCTGCAATTCCACTTATTATGGTAAAATCCCCTGTAGGGCTATGAAATCATAGTGATGTGATTGGTCATACATTTTAAATTCAGTTACCCGTTTATCTCCAATAAGGCAGAAGAAATATAGCTAAGAATCTTATATTCTTAGAATCCTATAGTCTAGTAAAATTACTGAAATAGGCCAAGGCTTCATGGTAAAGAAAGAAACTTCTCCTGTGATCTCTTGTGAAACTAGATGGGAATTTGAGGCAGCACGGGAAAATATTGCCATCATGCTTAGATTGTTGTGAAGATGCAACAGTTCATGGCATTCTACCATTTGACAACCCATTATGTCCATGAAGAATGCTTTCCTATTCTGTTTCAGCCAACTTTTTCTCAAAACTAAATATATATAATAACCTTCATTGATACTGTAATTTTTTAATATTAGTTATTTGAAGTTTTGTTGTTGCTGTTATTTGTCCTGGATAAAATGGATTATCTACTCTGGTAGTATGGATATAGGACTTGGTTAGTGTTTATAGATGGCCTACGGTGAGTATGGGTAGAGGTATGGATAGAAGGAAATGAGACTGTTCTGCTAACCCTCTCAGCAACTTCCTTTGGATTGTATCAAGGATTAGAATTGGGAATTGTGCATTGTGCACTGTGTGCTGCAGTGGGTTTTCTCCTTTCTGAGGGGCCAGTTCTAAGAGATACAGATTAAGCCTTTCGATGCCTCCATGTAATTTGTTCAAGCGCACAGCATTGTCCCCATTTGCATGATACTATGGGAAAAGTCTTCCATCAGCATAGGGTGCGATACAGTCAGTATACTGATTATACTGAACTTTATATATCCAGTTTTGGCCAGACAAGAGTGGGAACTCTTGTGCTGGGAGTCTATTAAAACTGAGCAGGAGAAAATTGGCAACCCAGTTTCAAGACATTTCATGAGAATAGTTAGGTAGTTAAAGGGAAATACAGAACTGCTTTTGTTTTGCAGAAGTTTCTAATTTCCATTTATACCCTTGTTATTTTGCTCATTGTTCAGTGGTACAACAACAAAGTGCTGACCGATAGCATATAGTCCTTGGCTTGCATTAACTGGCTAAAGTTAAACCAAGCCTAGTCCCAGCATATCAAATCTTAGTAAACTAGTAAACTATTTTTTTTAAGAGGATAGATTTAGGTCGTATGATTCTGTAAAGTCATGGATATCAATGGAACACAATAATTATAGCCAAACATGAATGCCCACTCTGAAATAAAGCAATCTTTTTTTAGGATGAATGAAGATGCAATCCAAAATATTAACTTGCATATCTCTAGATAATATATAAATTACTTGCTAGATTAACTGGAGCATTAGTTTTTTAAGAATTGTGAGACTATTGAACAACAGTGCTGTTTTTCTTTCTGATTATGGCCTTTATTCTGTTTCCACTGTATGTTTGTATAGGCAAGGTATATCCAGCGATTATATGTGCTATAAATGCATATACATACATAAAACATACATACGTATGATCATAAAATGAAATTAACATTGAATTAAGTTAAAAATCTACTATCATTTTCATTGAATGCAGCATTGTTTACTGTTCTCACTGTTGCTATGAATTGCTCCTAAAGATACCAGTTCATCCTTAGGGAAAATATTGTGCTAGGCTGAATTTTGCTTTATTTAGAAAATGTACCTTTTCAATATGGAAGCAGCATAAGGACACATTAGCTATTCTATTTTCAGGAAAGAAAATAATTCAAGTTCTTCACAAAGTGGAATCTAAAAACAGCCTGGGATTTACTAGTAATGCAATATGTTTATAGCTGCATAAATGTGTCTTCAGTAATTATAAAAATATTCCAGCTTCTAATATTTAATTACTCTAACTCAGAAACTAAACTTTAGCAGTGCCTGCATAGTTAATAGATATTCAGAAGAAATTGTCAAACTGGAACAGATGTCATCTTTTCAAGAATAGAGATAGCACTCCAAATAATCACTGTAGGAATATGACACAGCATTAAAAGCATAGCGTCATTTCTATAATATCAAATGGCTTATTGTTGACAGCTACCTACCAAATAGAACCAAAGTTACTAAGGTCTTAGGACTATTGATTATACTACAGAGAAGGACCTGATTCTGGTTTTAGAGAAAGGACCTTTTCTGTTTCTCACTATAATGCCAATGAATCATCAATGCTAATGAAGAAATGGTATCAGTGACATGGACTAGCTATTTTAAAATAAAATAATATGCAGGCTTTTTTAACCTATCTGAATTTCTCTTGTTGCAATGTTGATAGGATAAGTTGTTCCACAATATTTTACTGTCTTAAATTTCAGTTTAAGATGTTTTTGTTAACAGCCATAGACCTATTATCCTTTAAATTCACTGTCTAAAATAGCAGTAGCAATAGCACTTAACGATAGTTGGGTGTGTAGGATGAGGGTGCAGGTTCGTTGTCTGAGCTTGTGAGTTGGTTTCCGAATGTTTCATTACCAGGTTAGGTAACATATTCAGCGGAATTTAAGAGATGTCAGTGTCGGTGTTCTTACGCTGAGACTTATATACCACTCCATAGTGCTTTACAGCACTCTCTGAACAGTTTACAGCAGAGGTCTTCAAACTTGGCAGCTTTTAAGACTTGTGGACTTCAACTCCCAGAATTCTCCACCCAGCTGGTTGGATTCTGTAAACCAACCTCTGGTTTACAGAGTCAGTCCCAACAATCCGGGTCCTCATTTTACCAACCTCGGAAGGATGGAAGGCTGTCAACTCCTGACATACTTTGTGCTAAGTCATAAACCATGTTTTACAAACCTTGTTGATTAAATTTATGTAGCATGCTAAATAAACACTGTAAACCAGACAGGCAATGCCAGCATTTAGATATGAAGAAAAATTATGGATTATTCAAATGCCAATACATTATCTAAAGGAACATTTGTTTTAATGTTCATATTTAGCAAAAGTATGAAACCAGTTTTGTAAACGCAACTAGTAAGATCCAGTTTTCAAATAAAGCGGTAATGTTTCTTATCAAGAGATTAGAAACAAGAATGATGAACACTGTCATTATCTAAACTCACTGGTAATATTTAAACAAATCAGGCCTGAATTATGCCAAGAAGCCATTAAAAGTAGCCTTCAATTTACAACCATTCATGATCGTTCAAAGTTACAGTGGTACTGAAAAAAAGTGACACGACCATTTTTCAAACTTAGAATCACTGCAGTATCCACATGATCATGAGTCCAAAATTTGGATACTTGGCAGCTGGTTCATATTTATTGAGCCAGTTGCAATTTCTCGGGGTCATGTGATCACTTCTTGTAACCTTATGACCAATGGGGAAGCCAGAGTCACTTAACAACCGTGTTACTAATTTAATGATTGCAGTGATTCAGTTAACAACTGTGGCAAGAAAGATTCTAAAGTGGGGCAAAACTCACTTAACAAGTTTCTTGTTTAGCAACAGAAATTCTGGGCTCAGTTGTGATCGTAAATAGAAGACTATCTATAAATGTTGTGGATCTGATTAGGCTTTTGGAATCTACTATATACCATTCTATCTCATCATGCAAAGGAACATCCTGGAAGTCATCCCTGCATCTGTCTAAATATTCATTTTGCAAAGATTATTACTGAATTGCAAATTTATCCAGAAGGATATGATTGACTATGATATATCTCCAAAAGCTGGCTATGGTATTTTTTTAACAATCTCCCTTCCCAACCTCGCTAATGAAATTATTTATAGAAGAAAATGACCTGTGTTTTAAAGTGTTAAATCTAGAATAGCTTAGACTACAGCAAATGATACTCTCTCAAAGCAATAGAACTTGACTATATCCAGGGAAATTGTTCAGGAATGGATTTAGAACAAACAAGTTCTTTTTTCATGAAACATTTAAATTACCATGCACACTTTACAGTACCTTTATGGATAATAACAGTAAAAGAAGATAACCTAGCAATTGATAGTAATTGTGATAAAAAGTGAATCTTTATTTACACCTCTTATGAACATACATCCACATTTTGTTCATTTCAAGAGGAAGAAATAGATTAGAACCTGCAATTCATGTTTATTTTATTTATTCACAAATATTTTATTCATGTTTCTTTTAGCCTTTTGATTTATGCTAGGTGTCCAAAAAACAACAGGTGTGTGTGTGTGTACACACATACATTGGAAACTACTAAAAGAAGGTTCATCCCAATTATTAAAAAAAATAGAAAATGCCATCCTAAACAATGCTTCAGCAAAAATAAATCCCAAAGGGGCTATTATAAGATAATATGCTTTTAGGACTGCTATCTTTCCCCAAAAGTCTATGTATATTGATTCTGAAATAAGGTTTATTTAAAACACTACATGTTTTGTAAATAAATGTGTATAAGATTGTAATGCATATTTATTAAAAGGTTTAAATGTGCATACACAGTTGTACAATCTATCAGCACATATTGGCAAATTATTTAATAACACTTGGAAATTACTGCTTGACCTTAGCTGAGTTTTCTGCTAGGTGCTTTGCATGGGAGAACAATAAATTGAAAACAAGTTTTGTCATAGGTTCAACTATGATGAGGATTTTTTTTCAAAAAAACTTTTTTTCCTTAAAAATAAAAATGTGTAAATGTCAATAAAAGACTTGCTCAGCATCTTCAAAATCTAATGTTACTTTTTTGTCTGTCTGTCTTTCTGTCTTTGTCTCTGTCTTGCTTAGTCTGAAACATCTGTTATTTCTCTGTGCATTTGTATTATGTCTGTCACTAGTTTGTTTTTTTTTTAATTTAAGCACTTAAAATAATATTTTAAAAGTCACCATGATGGACTTGTAATAGAAATCAAATTGTCTTGATTTTCAAAATACAATATATTTAAACAATGCACTAAAAGACCAAATAGCTCATCCAAAGCCTTCAGCACTTATCCGATTTTATAGTGCTGGCTTTTAGAATAATAACAAAATGTCTTGTTAATCGTTTTGTGGAAAACACTCATGCTTCTAAGAACTGGAAGTTTCCACCAAAGCTATTTCCAAAAGAATTCATAGGAAAGATCTAGTATATTTATATATGTGTATTCTGTATATGCCTATTCTAACGTCACAGAACTCAGAAAAGTAACCAATATATAACCAACCAAAAAGTGCAAAATATCCAGCAAGGCCTGGGAATATAGAGGAGGAAACAAGGCATTGTAGAAGATAGATCTCATCCTAGGGAAGAGAAAAGCTGAGAAAGAGACTCTGCTAGGTATAAATTGAGCTGGGAAATGGGTTTGACAGGCTTTCAGCTAGCAATAGCAATCTCTTCAAAAGTTCTTGTTTTTTTGCATTTGTCTGTCTTGAAGGGATTACCTCACACAGATGTTTAAGCATCAATGCTAGTAAAAGGAAAGGCAGAGGTACATATAAATATTGAAAGGTTGACATAATAACAATACAGGTAGTCTTTGTTTAATGACTACTTTTGGGACCGGAGACTTGGTTGATAAGCAAAGGGGTCACTAAGTGAAACTTTGACTAGGTTTATGATCTGATCTCAGTTTTCCTTTGCGTGAAGGTCATAATTGTGAGGATTGGTCACAAAATTACTGTTTAATCACTGCAAATGGTTGTAAAAGAAGGCCGTCACTTAAATGGAAATTATATGTAGTACAAATTGCATAACGTTTGAAACAGTTTAACTTAAAATGTTCCATTTAAATTAAGGTTCCAAATAAATTATGCAATGATGATGACAGTGACAATTTCTATACAAGGTATTTTTGTATGGAATACAATCATGTTTATCTAGAACAAGGAAGTTTCTGCAAGGGGAAAAAAGGTAGTTTGCACCACATACCAATATTTTTTCCCTCAATGCAACAGGACATTGGAAATATATTAGAATTCTCTGGAAATTGAACAGAATGGAATCAAATTTGATATGAGAAAAGAAAACAGCTAAAGAAAGGCTGAGCAATTAAGAGTATGAAAAATCTAGATCTGCTCTGCATCATTTTCCTAACTTGTTATTTTTTACCAACCCAACTAAATGCTTGGAATAATGTACGTAAAGGACTTTAGGACTTTGTATGACCATCTATCTGTAAGCAGGATAACTCTCCAAAATCAAAATGGTATGGGATCAGATTTGGTGTAGGAGGAGAAGCCAGGAAAAACAAAAGATCAAGTCAGAAAATGGACTAAAATTAAGGCTTCTGAGAAAATACTGTAATTCCCTCAATGCATTGCTATGGTTCTTGGTCAACGATTTGGAATGCTTCCAACAATTCCATTGTTAATCCCTCATCCCCTCTTATAATTTGTCTCAGAGTCAAACTGCTATTAACAGATTCAAAAGAATTCTAGAAATCATGTTTTGCCTGCCTGCTCTACTTTATTTTTTAAGACTTAAAGATTAAATTCCACGTTCAAATTCTCCTAGACAAATAGATATGTAGCTCATGGAAAAACAGAATCAACATAAAATTTCTCTCTGGAGATTCCTTATATTCCCTGTTAATAGGAATTAATATTCATTAACAGATTAATCTTGTGGGTGAAAATGTTTATAATTGAAACATAGACTTGATCATTTTCCTTGGATAAACATCCTTTTTCCAATTTGATTCCCAGAAGAGCATTATAATTGTCCAGACATTATTTTAAAAAATAATGCTACCCTAAAATATGTTTGCAAGGTCACCCCAAAAAAGTTTATAGTAGTGTGACATTTCATAATTGCTTTTATTTCTTCTTAAATGAACTTTTTATTTTTTAGAAATAAATTTATTATTTCTTAAGATATAAAGAATTCAAATAAATACTATGGACCCTGTGCCTTTAGCAAGGATAGATAGACCTTATTAGAACAATTGTCACTCATTCTATATAATCTATAGCTGTGATGGGGAACCTGTTGAATGTGAGGTTGGTAGGCGTGCAAGCTTTGCCCAAACTCAGCTCCAGTGTGCATGCCTGCGCCAGCCAGGTAATTTTTGGGCCTTCTGGGCTGAACAGAAGTTGGGAAGCAGGCTGTTTCCAGCCTCTGGAGGCCCTCCAGGGAGAGGGGAAGACCTGTTTTTTGCTCTCCTCAGGCTCCAAAGGCTTTCTAGGAGCCTGGGGAGGGCAAAAATGGCCTTTCCCAGCCCCCCTGGAGGCCTTCCCCACCCCAACCTCATTTCTGGCCTCTGGAGGGCCTACGGGGAGTGGGGAAGACCATTTTCACCCTCCCCAGGCTCCTAGAAAGGCTCTGCAGCCTGGGGAGAGCGAAAAATAGTCCTTCTGGTCCCACCAGCAAATGGGCCATTTCTGGCCTCTGGGGGATAGAGAAAGGCTCTGGAGCCTGGGGAGAGTGAAAAACGGGCCTACCAGGCCCACCAGGCCAAAAGGGGGGGGGGGACACGGCGAGACCACGCACACATGCACAGGGGGAAACATGCATTGAATTAGGTGTCGACACTTGTGTGTGACCCCCTCATGCTGCCCCCACTTTTGGCACACAACAGCAAAAAGGTTAGCCATGACTATTCTATAGAGTCCATCTTCTCCTGCTACAGTCCTATGAGTATGAACACTTTTATTATCTTTTATTCTAAAACTATTATTTTTGTAACGGGAATGAAATAGTTTGGTAAATGAGTGAAAGCATACGGTACATGAACGGTAGTGAGAAATCAAGCATAATCTAACTTCAGTGGGGCGAAATTACCACTGGCAGTATTTTTCACATACTTAAATAAACACTGTAAAATTATTTTGGATTGCAGCCAGATTCGAAGGTCTGCTCCTTCCTTCTTAGAATGTCTGAACAGGGATTTGGAGGGTACTATTTATGCAAGTGCCAACTAATGTATACTATATCTATATCTATCTATCTATCTATCTATCTATCTATCTATATACATACATATTTATTATATGCCAACTAATACATACTATATAATGTGTTTGTGTGTGTGTGTGTGTAAACATATAGTACAGATTACTTTCTACTCACATTTTCTTCTCCAACCTGAAACTTTTAGATGTGACTTTAATCAGGTTGGGACATTACGTTGGGAAAGTTGAAAATGCATGCTGATATAATATCAAAACTGAAAACTTGCTTATGATTTACATAGGGTTACAAATTTGGGCTGCAGAAATCAAGACTACTTCTAGTTGGCAGCAAAGAAAATCCAGAAGGCTATAGCTTCCTGCTGCCATCTTGTGGTTATCTGGATTTTTGCAGCTCAGATTTTGCAGTCCAAAGTATAAAGAAATTTTATTTTAATAACATGCAAAGTATAGGTGACTCTTGTGTATGTTTAAGTTATTTAAATTCAGTACTTATGCAGCTGCTTCCCTCTGATGTGAACATAAATGACTCTAGAAATGTAGTTGCCTTTGACATGTCTCTTTTACATGTGTTCCTAGATTAATAATTTTAAAATTGTATACAGTTAAATATAAGCAATTAAAGTAATATAATTTAATTTGCATAATTTAAGATTCTTCATAGTATATTGAGTAATACTCAACTCTCTTTCTTGACTACATTAGGTGTTTTAATTTAAAAGCATATAAGATGAACCACAGAATTAATCACTGTTTATAACTGGACAAATTAGCCAGTATTGGCTGTGAAATTTCATTTTGAAATGAAGCAGAACTTATTAATGCATGTTTTGACATGAGAAAAAGTATGAATATTAGATAGAGTTTCAAAAGGACACACTGGCAGTTTATTTATTAAATTATTGTGCTGTTCAAATCACTGTTGAAGTGACTCGGCAACTTACAAATTGATAAAAAGGAACATAAAACAATTAAAATTAATAGATATGATAGAAAATAAAAACCAAGAGAATAGGCAGCATGGGGGTAGGATCTTCTTTCTACCTTGTTAGCTATCCCTGGCATAGAGCAACCGTCTTAGTTACAAACCTTTCATTTCCTTTACATAAATCAAATTTTGAAATTTTGTAAAATAATGAGCATGGAACAGAACAGAACTAAAACCCTCCTATACTGATTTATGCAATGGGTTCCGCATTCCCATGAACCTCTCTATTGGTATCACTTTACATATGAGAATTTGTGTAACAAAGTTTTTTTTATTTTTTTAATTAAGTAAATTATTTCAAAGTAATACATTACATAATTCAGTAACTAGATCTAACTACAGGAGCTAACTATCCCTCTAAGAACCAGACGTTCTCTGGTACTTCATAGCAGCAAAGAAGATGCCATTGCTGCTCTGTGTTAATGGCTTATTGACCGACCACTCTTTTTCTTTTAAAATGAATATATGTAACATTTTATTGCATATAACCAAAATGCAGGAGAAGCTCCCCTTTATTACTCAGTGGTTTTGGAAACTTTAATATGAGGACCTCAGCTCCAAGAATTCCCCTGCCAGTATGGGTTACCACAGAGCCATGGTGGCATAGTGCTTAGAATGCAGAATTGCTGGCTAATTTTGCTGACTGCCAACTGCCAGCAATTTGGCATCTCAAGTCTCACCGGCTCAAGGTTGACTCAGCCCTCCATCTTTCCCAGGTCAGTAAAATGAGGACCCAGATAGTTGGGGGCAATATCCTGACTCTGTAAACTGCTTAGAGAGGGCTCTAAAGCACTATGAAGTGGTATATAAGTCTCAAGTGCTGTTGCTATTGCTACGAATGCTAGTAAAAGTTACCAATGTTAAAGTTATTGATGTTGACCAGTTTTTAGTGTCTAAGTACCAGTTGATCATAAAGGCTTTCATTATTTTGTTTGTCTTTCACAGGGTGAAGTGAAGGATTAGTTTCCCAGTTGAACTACTATGAGGTCAGAAGCCTTGCTGCTATATTTCACACTGCTACACTTTGCTGGGGCCGATTTCCCAGAAGATCCTGAGCCAATCAGTATTTCGCATGGCAACTGTAAGTATGAAAGGCGAGAATATTTTTTTCTCCGTCCATTCCCAATATTGGGTCATAACTTACCACCAAGCAAGTTTAAGGACTGCAAGCTTAAAACATCCTTTCCTTTGCATCCTCTCCGGGCATCTACATTAGATTTTTTTCATATTTCCTATCACTATTTGTTGATACAAAACAATTCACAAAACCACTGTGTTCTGGGCCAGTCTATGAATGTAGAAGAACTCTTAGTTATCATTTCTGTCTCTAAATCTTATTCTCCAGATTCATGTGATTCTCATGTTAAACTTTCTAGTCACATCTTTTTCTGGAAAAAATATTAAGCAATATTTCTTTCATAACCAAAATGAGATGGCCAAAACAAAAGCAGTCCATTCCCTGAAACAAGAAGTATTAAGCTTTGCTATTGATCCAAACCAGCACAATTCTGAACATAATGCTCAGAACTGAAAGATTATTCATTTAACTAACTTGCTATCTAGCTATTTACTTATTCACACATATGTAGCAATAAATGTACCACTTCGTTAGCCTTTGCAGTTCTAATGTAAAACAGAACTAAAGAAAGCAAAATAGTTTCCATTTGAGCCAATATAAAAGTGGCAACTTGCCTGGGAGAAGACAGTTAGTATCCCACTCTATTCTCCATTGGGATACAAATGTATCAGAGAGAGAGCATTTGCAATGTTTAGCTTTAAAAAGGTAGGTTATAAAAGGCTTAAATGTAGAACTTCACTGTCACAAGTGCTACAAATTGAGAGGCTACTCCTTAAATACTATAAATTAAGTATGAGAACCCCACCGGAATGCACTGAAGAGTTTCTAACTATTTCATAGTTCATAGTATTTAATGAGGATGTTCTGTAGTTAAACAAAATAATAAATGAAGGATCTAAAATGTTATTTTTTTTTACTTAGATAAACATACAGGAGAAGTTGCAGTTAGGTAGCAGAGATCTCCCAAGATTCTGTTTCATCATGGTTACACACATATAAAACTCTTTTTGAGGAAACAAACTTTAATTGAACTTTAATTTAAACATACAGTAGACCAATTGTGTCTGGCAAGTGGCTCTGGAAAGCCAGTAATGTGGCCCCACAAGATCATAAACTTTTAACATTATTATGTGATTTATATAGATTGCAGTAACTATATTATATATTTTCTATGCAGCTCAAGACAATTCCTCTTCAGTTAGTGTGGCCGAGGCAAGCCAAAAGGTTGGGCACCTATGCAGTAGACCAACTAAAATAAATATAAATTGACATTGTCCTAGGCTTTCTTGAGTTTAAAGATTGAAGGGTTCCCCATAAGAATGTATTTGGTGCAAGCCTTAAAAGCGACCACTGAATTTGATTTGAGAGCAGGGCGCAAACTCATCTCATTTGACAAAGACAATCCACATGGAAGTCTGAGTTCTTGTATTTTATATTAGGGAAATCAACTCTCTCAAAGTACCTGCATCCACATTTCATTCAAATTCCAGACATAAACATTTCACTGAACTTTAACCAAATCAAATCCTAAACTTCTTCACTGTTATAAAAGACAGAAATGCATCCCAGTAATGTAGATTTCAGTTTCCTGCCGTATTGATTCTGTATTTCAGCGTTAAGGCAGAAGGACAAGAAATAAATCCATTAAATCAGATTTGGGAAATTATTCTTCAGCTAGAGATACACACACAGACACACACACACAGAAAAAGAGAGGGGGGAGAGAGAGAGGTAGAAGTAGAAGTATTGGAAGGTAACTAGAATTTTATGAGTGGAGGGAGGACTTCATTCCAGTAGGATTGCATTACGCCCTGGAACTGGCTGACCATCTCAGCCTGCTGAGCCTGCAGGCCTTGGTACCTCACTTTGCACTCCCGCAGATCTTCCCTCTGCTTGGAAAGCCTATGCTCATAGTCCTTAGTGAGGTGCTTCTGTTGAGCCTCCTTCTTGGCCAGATCCAATTTGAACTGAGCCAGCTGTTCTGCCAATTCCTTGTGGTGGCTGCTTAGCTCCAACAAGTGCTTCCTGTTGAGGCCTTAAGGAGCCCGGACGGGCAGACGAGGAGTGGCTGGGTGGGAGGTGCGAGTAGAGACTGATGAGGCACCCTTCAACACGAGTGACATTGAGTTGGCCATGCCCACTCAGTCACATAACCACCTAGCCATGCCCACCGAGCTGGTCATTAGGCAGATCATATTAGTGGTCTGCGGGATTTCAAATTATGAATTTAGTGGTCTCTGAGGTCCGAAAGGTTGGTGACCCCTGTTTTAGTGGGTGATCATGATTAGTCATGATTAGTAAGTTTAGACATAATTTCTGGGTTTGACAGTTTTCTCTTGCATTGAGCAATAAGGTACTGAACTCAAGACCTAGTTCCTTGGTTCCCTTATTTTATCAGTCATACCAGTGTCCCTTTTACTTCTATTATTATTTATTTATCTCTTTGCATTTTGGATTATTAACAGTCATTCAAATGTTTTTGCTTTTGTTTGTTTTGGTTTGTTTAGTAGCCAAAAAGGCTCTATTTTTGTCATAGTGTATTTAAGCTTTAAGAAGTATGTGAACACAAACCTATTGAATTGGACAGAGTATCTATTGCTTCTAAAAGTTTACAAGGTTTGCCTCCATTTTAGGGCACTTGAGACATTTTGTAATTTAATAAAGTAAAACAGAATTTAATTTACTTCCAATGAAATCCTTACAAGACAGTCTGCAAAGGAAATAAAAATAAATTCTCTTCACTAGTACAAAACCGAAATTATTGAAAAGTTCATTGAATGAGTCTGTCTCATCCTTCCCAGAAATATGATTAGTGTGTTACCCTTGTAAGCAGCCTGTAGTCCTGTCCATTTCTTCTAATCATAAGACAGTGTGGCTATTGGACAAATTGATAGGTTCCAGGAGAGCATTTTATCCTGACAGATCAACTTCACACAGCTAAATTCTAACTGTTTGTTGCAAAGATTGACAAGAAAGCTACTTCAAAGTATTAAATATTGAAATTCCCAAAGGAAAGTATCTTAACATAGGCAGTCTAGATATGTTGACCTACAAATATCACCACCCCTATGAACTATAGGTAATTGTCAAGGATGATAGGAGATGTAGGTAGCATTTCTGAAGGGCATCATGTTCCGAAGGAAAGGAACAGCACGGTGGCCTAGAGGAGAAGACACTCGCCTCCCATTTGGAAAGTTAAAAGTTCAATCCTAGGCAGCGACAGATGTTTCTGTATCAGGGTGCAAAGAGAAAATATCTGCTGCAAATTCCGCATACGCCTCAGGAAGGCATCTAGTCAGTAAATGCTCGGTTTTATTCAGGCACCCCCGCCAACTCCATCCTGAATAAAAGGATTAAAGGGTCATTTAAAAAATCATGTTCTGAAGGAAAAAAATGATGATTGATTGATTGATGATGACAATGAATATAACAGCATGTTTTCTTACAAATCAGAAGATTGTGATCAATTAGATTGTTGTGAGCAATTTCACTACAATCAGAACCATGTTAATTATAGCAACTAGGGATCTTGTCTCTCACTGTTCTTACTTTTTTTTTAATGCTTTTCTTTCAATCTTAATTGCTTTTCATAGATACAAAACAGTATCCAGTGTTCGTGGGTCACAAACCGGGACACAACACTCCACAAAGGCACAGACTTGACATCCAGTTGCTCATGAAAATGGACAGAACCCTCTACGTTGCTGCTAGGTTAGTATTGTTCAATAAATGCCATGGTTTTAGCATATATATCCTGTTTCCTCGAAAATAAGACATCCCCTGATAATAAGCCCAATCGGGCTTTTGAATGCATGGCAATAAGGCCAAGCGCTTATTTCAGGGTTCAAAGAAAATATAAGACAGGGTCTTATTTTCAGGGAAACATGGTACAAACAGAATTGTGGGGTTTGACTTCATTAATGTTTTCTTTGGGTGATACCTGGCATCTTAGCAAAGTTTGGATGAGGTTTTATGTTTATTTCTTCCTCAAGCTGCTCACATGCTCTCAAGTGGCATAGTTGCCTGTGTTCAATTTCTCCAAATTGCTGTCCTAAGTTCTATTCAACTGTCCAATAAAAAAAAATGCAAAAATGGCAGATCAGTTGGAGTCTCACTCTTGGTCTTCTTTTCTTTTATTGCATTTGCTTTTCACATGAAAGATGGGATGGCAATTGGTTTCTTAGGAAGCAAGAAGATGCAAGTTCCTACCACTGAAAAAACACTGCAAAAGCTGTGCACAAGCCCCATGGCATTGTGCAGGCAGCACTTATATAAGTTCAATATTTACCTATGGGGCAACATTGTTTTCATAAACTTAAAAATTCTGTGATGTATAGTTTGAGAACATGGTGGCCTTTGCACCAGTCCATTCTGTCAATGGTGGAATTGTGTTACACAATATTCAATTAGATTTATTTCTAATTCAGAACAAGAATAGTACACATTAGAGACATTATAAACTGCCCTGTGAATTTGGGACCATCACTTAATCACTATCATAAATCAGCCTCACTCTCTGTTTTCAAGCTCACCTCCAGATTTAAACCTGATCTATGTATTAGGCTGACATTGTCACTATTTTTTTGTTGTCTGTTAGTTTTGATACAATACATCAAGTTCTTCACATTGATATTCTTTGAAGGAAGTTATTGGGATTTGTAGTATAAGAAGTACTCTGCATATTACAATGGAAAATTGGGACTCTTAAGCCTTCGCAGTATCATGATAGTGCATCATGCCCATTCACTAGTGCATATAAATTTATATGCTGGAAAATTATTCCTATAGAACTAAACCATTGATTTATGATAATCTTCTCTAACATGACATTTTCCAGGTGGTTTAGATTACATCTTCCATCATTTTCAGCTGGGGATGGAATGGGAATTGCAATCCAGCACATCTGGAGAACTTCAGGTGGTCTGATCAAAACAGAAAACTTATTTCTAGGACTGATTGGTAGGATCAAGATAACTAGTGAATGCTTCCTGGACCATATTGGAAGAGTTTTGTTTTGAAAGTGGGGCCAGGTTGCTTTAAGTAGCTGAAAAAAAGCCATTGAAAGCTTAATGCATCAATTTATTCCTTTGAATGCAAGATTGCATTACAGTTATTTAGCAGATTGCTTCTACAGCTTCTGTAGTCTTGGGTCTTTCATGGGCTATGAAAAGGATGTTTCAGGTTGCCCATTCCTATTTTAATCTGTATCTGAAGTGAACAGATCTGACTCTGGCTAGAAATCTCAGAAAAAATAGCAATAATTTTATGATCGCAGAGACTTTCCAGATGTTTTTAATGAAAGTTTTTACAGTTCCTTCACATTAGCAATGCTGGCTGAGATTGATGGAAATTGAGGTCCCAAAAAATCTGCAGACTACCAGGTTGCTTAATCCTGCACAAGAAGAACCTTCCCTCAGAATTGAAAAATAGGAACAATTGGCAGTTGTTCTATAGACTGTGAAAAATCAAGCTCTCCCCATCAACTTACACATTTGGTATGCTAGTCAGAATGCATTTATATGCCTTCACTTGCATTGCCTTAGTAATACTGCTGATCAGAGGCGCTAGCTGATAGCTTCAGCTGTTACCAACCCAATTTACATATTTATCTAGTATATAAGAACTTAAAAAAGAGTCTCACTGGGCCAATCTAGGCCAGTATTCTGTATTGGACAATGGCCAATTATAGGAATTCAGGAAGCATAGCAACTTGAGCATGAAGCAATAGCCCTCTGTCACGGTTGCTCCCTTGCAGCTGGTATGTACCATGTGGTGGAGCAGTAAATAGGCATAGTAGTTACTCATTCATTTGGAATATTGGCATCATTCTCCTGTGTTTATAAAAGCAACTAACTGCCTGTTTTGGAAAATAAGCAACAATGTTATAAAATTAAATTTTAACGATGGTAGTTCAACCATTTATTTTTTAAATTATAGCAAAGAAAGAGCCAGACAGAAAAGAATGGAAAATATGTGTATTTTTATATTTGGCACATTTGAAATTTATTTGTATCGCAATGTGCAAATTATAAGAAAACTATTTTGTTTTATCTTCAAAATCTCATATACTGTGTTGAGTTACATCTTGGCTAGTCTCTAGCTAATAACTTTCAGGGATTTTATTTTTTAAAAAAACCAAGTCACAATTAGGAGCAAATCTTTTTCAGGATTGTGAAATAAAATATGGACTGTGAAAAGTATGGATGTCTCCTAAAGCCAGTGGCATATCTAGCACATTTGACATCCAAAGGGGATTGTTTTTAAAATATCCACACCAGTTCAGTACTAAGAGACTGTTTTGCTATAATGGTTAAGGCAGAGGTCTTCAAACAAGCATAGCTGGCTGGAAAATTCTGGGAGTTGAAGTCTTAAAGCTGCCAAGTTTGAAGACCTCTGGTCTTCAAACTTGGCAGAAGTTTGAACACCGGAAGAACTAGAAACAGGAAGTTCCAGAAGAACTAGAAACAGGAAGTTCACATTTGTTGTTCCACTGTAGTCACACAGCCAATTGGATGATCTTAGGTCAGCTGTTTTTCTTAGTTCTAGGAAGAAGGACCTGGCAAGTTGCTTTTAAAAAATGCTGCCAAGCAATTTTTTAGCATATCATTATTAACCCTCTACTTTGACATGTCAGGTTTTCTTAATTGATTCAAAATGTGTTGTATACTGTGCTAAAAAAAACCCTTTAAGAGCTTCTATATAAGTACCTTTTTATGTGACCATATGAAGACAAGCAGTAGTTTCTATATTAGCTGGTAAGTGTGTATACACTTGCTATCCATGGGAAACTAATATGCAGTAGACATCTCACCACACATTTTGTTACTCACCTGGGATGATTTCAACTTGCTTGCAAATAGTTTGTGTCTAGCAATGCCTTCCTATGACCAGTTATTGTGGGTAAGTAGGGGAATTATTTCAAAAGGATTTCTAGTAGTAATCTCTTCCGGAACTGAATATGAGCATATGTTAATCTGTATTCTATTGCAGAAGATTTAACATGATTTTTCAATAAAAATTAGGCCAATTTCAAATAGTTATATGAAATGGCAATTAAAAATGGAATTAGTAAAAATTATTGCAAAACAGCATTATTCAAAATTATTGCAAAACAGTATTATTCAAAGCATTAAATTAAATAAACTGCTTAAAAGATGGTCTCAATAACTTGAGAAGATGTTAATTTGTAGTTTGAAAGTTATCCTGAGTTCTTGCCATCTGCTGGACTTGGGCATCCTTCAGTAGAATAAGTTTCTTTTAAAGAAACTTAAGGAATGTTTTCAAACGCTAATAAACCAATCATGCATCAAGTATTTAATTAAGCTGAAAATGCAAACATCATATTAACTGAAAAATCCGCATTGGACCATGTCTAAATTGTGTCTAGGCTAAATGTATTTTTATAGAATTCGAAAGGTCCTTTTAGGTCAAAACTCTAACAGCTGCTCAGAGGACATTCTTGACAGATGGCTGTCTAACCCTTGCTTTTATGGTTAATTTTTTTTTTTCTGGCATTACGTTTGGAATCTGTCTTATTGTGATTTAGATTCCATGTCTTGCACTCTAAAATGACAGAGAACAATTTTTGACCTTTTGTCTTACAGGAAGGGCAACTTTGACCTAACTGATCATTTCCTAAACCTCCTTTTCCATAAAGAGGTCCACTATTGATCACTGGAGGGCCCTGTTCTTGCTCTTCTTTGCTATTACTGCTTATTTCTGTTCTCTTTCTGAATATACTGTAAGAACGCTACTCCGTTAGCTTTGGAGGAGCCTTCTGCACATCGTCATTTCTATGCCTCTGAGCACTTCTGAGGCTTGGGTCAGTTCAGGATTATCAAAATTATCACCTGTAAAGATGTCAGAGTGAAGGTTTTTAGATCACTTGACATTCATCAGTACACAAACACATTTTTTTCTGCACTAAAATTAAACAAAAATGTCTCTATTCCAAAAATTATTCTTTTTTTAAAAAAAGAACAAGGATAAAATGGAGCAAAAATCCCTTTCATCTTTACGTAATAAAATTTAAAAAGTGAATCACATTTTGATAACTATTAAGAATGAAAATTAATAACTGCTTCTGCTTTGGCAGTGTGGTATAACAGTGACAAATAGGAATTCCAATGAAAGGAATTTAATAAGCAACTTTGTATGTATTGCATTTTTTTTTACCTAAAATAAACAGTATATTTTAATCTATATATATATAAGCAAAAACCACTCACGCCGTAATCACAAAATCTCCAGAACCATAAAGCCTACAAGCTTGAAATTTGCCACGTATGTTCTTCTTGGCTTCTAGGTGCTCACTAAAAGGGATTTTTTGAAATGACCATCAGAGCATTAATATTTCCTATATTATTATTAACATGCTTTGATGCTAAGGAGTTCTACTCCCCCTCCCCACCTCAAAAGAAATCTGTTCCAAATGCAAAACACAAGCAGAGGAGAGGAGTTTCACTTTCAGTTTTACTTTCACAGCAGCAAGCAGCTTTACTACAGAACAGTTGAGCTAAGCCATACCCAGCCTCCTTTCTGTCTCCTTCTTTCGCACACAGCAAATACTGTTTGAGTTTCCAAACACCCCTCAGTCTCTCACACACTGACAGGATGCTAGCTAGATGAATACCGATGGATACTGCAGGCTGGGACATTCTACTTTCCCTCCCTCTCTGTTCCAACTGCCAGTTGCATTATATTAACACACTCTGATGCTACAGAGTTACACATTCTACATTACGTTTCAGTCTGTAAATGTCAATTTATCAAGCCCAAGCACATAGTTTCATAGCAAAACACGGGCATCCAGCTAGTACATAGTTATATATACCCATTTATTGGACCAGTGATTCAGATGCTTTCCTCTACTACACTGCTTCCATTGCAAGAAATGCAGTTTCTTCTTGCTGGAAAGGATTAATATACCATATTTACATGAAAATGCAGGCTTTGTGCCTCCACATGTATTTGAATATTGTGTAGAACATAACTGCCTGTGCATTTCGCAGGTATATTTTACATAAAATGTAATGACAAATACACTGAGCCCTGATTACAATGTGTTAACTTAAGAATTTAAACATTCCCTGCTAGACCACGGAAGAAGTAATCTAATACAGTAGGTTTTGTTTGTTTGCATTTCATAACAAATCCTGAGGCTGCTTAATTGCTTATTGGGAGTTGCAGAATGGAAGGATCATCTATTGAGGATAAATATCATGTTAAATATTATTTTTTACCATGTGCACTTACAGAAAGTTATGTACTCATTGTTAATTAGCACTCTGCTCCAACTTGAGGGGAAAAGCATAAGGGATCAGCCAATTTTATGAATGAACTTAATTTCCTTCTTAAAATAAATGACAAATCGGCAGCAGTGTGCGGGAGCAGATGAATGGATGATAATCGAGACTACATAATATGGAAAGCGTTTTTTGGACAAAATATATGAAAGTCATTGTTTCATCCTATACTAGGTCAGAAATGGGAACCCCCATTGCTGATCTGTTGATACCGATAACTGTTGATATAAGTTGCAATTCAACAGCATCAAGATAGTCACTGATTCATCATCAAGACGTAAGGTATAACTCAATTATTGTCCATAAAAGAGCTGAGGTGGAGCATGGTTAGAGTGCAGTATTGCATGGTACTCCTTCTGACTGCCAGCTGCCTGTAATTTGGCAGCTCAAATCTCACCAGGCTCAAGGTTGATTCTGCCATCCATCCTTCCCAGGTTGGTAAAATGAGGACCCAGATAGTTGGGGGCAATATGCTGATTCTGTAAACCACTTAGAGGGGGCTGTAAAGCTCTTTGAAGCGGTATATAAGTCCAAGTGCTATTCCTATTGCTATAAAAGCTTTAGTTTTATTTCACTGATTGTAGCTATTCCCGTAATCTTACATACATTTTCCCTTTTCCGTTTTTTTAATTTGACAGAGAAGCTGATGAGTTTTCATCTTTTCTGGAGAACCAAGCATCCCCAAAGTTCCAGTTTTCCCTATTCAGTCCTTTGCTAATGTATACCCAATTTGTTCTGAACAAAGATAAGCATCACCGTATTTCCTTGTTCATTATTTTTGAAGGCAATGCATTATTTCTCAGCTTTGGGGTGTGCAACAGAACCCTACCTGTATCCCAGACACAATTACCCCCCTACAATCCTTTATACTAGGATGCTAAATAGGATTGTAATGTGGCTTAAAGCAAGAGCACAGTTAATTCGCTAAGTATAACATTTGGAGAAACTCTGACTAGCTTAAAGAAATTCCAATAAACATGTCTTTCTCCAAGCTGGTAACATATACTAATAGTTCCCACATGAAATCCTCTAAAGTGGTAGTGAATCCTTGGAGCACTTATGTCATTAAGTATAAATTGCAAAGGCCCCTGGATGGTTAGCTTTACTAAAGTATTGCGATCTGAACTCTCAAGAGCCAGGAAGCAATCTCTTTATATTCTTTAGACTCTTATTGCCAAAAAAAATTGTCATAAGAAGGTTAGATCATTTTGCTGGTATGAGGCAAGTGTTGAAGAGAATAGTACATGAAAGACAAGCAGAATTTGAATAATTAAATAATGTTTCCTATAATAGCTACATGGGAAGACTGATTTTGCTTCTTGCCATCTTCACAAAATCACTTAATATTTCAGGTGTTCATTTTGCCTTTCTCTCTCCCACTACATCTTTTGGTAATTTATCATACCTCCCTGGTGCACACCAGAATCATAACATGCATTTAATGCCCATAGCTATGGCCACAGGTCAGAAAGAGGCATTATTTACGTTTTCTTTCCTGCACAAATGTGGCATAATATCGTCTGCGGCACTGTTAACTGAAGGTGGGAAAAACAGAAGTGCTAGAATTGGTTTATTTGTGTAAAAAAATGAATTAGCAAGATCAGGATGACGGAGCGTATCAACATAAAACAAAACAGCACAGATTTATATCTTCAGTTTAGCAGACTATTTTAGTACTTGAAAGTTCTTGTATGGAAGCAACTGTGGATCAAGGGAAGCATATTATTTTGTTTTTACTTATCTAGAAATCAGAGTTCACATAGGTCCATAATTCTGGCTTTTCCTTTTTCTGACACTTGACTGGCAAATTGGTCATAAGCCCTTATAGTGTTCCTTGGTTAGAAAGGAGTTAAAAACAATGCTGTGCTAAATCTTAATAGGATTTTTTTCTAGCATTCAGTATATACAAAACTTCTAACTGAGGGTAAATAGAACATATTTTTAGATATTGCCAGGGATAATCACTTATGAATTTGCCATTCTACTGCATGTTTTTGTTTTTAACTTGCTGGTCTATTTTGCCAGAGCTTTACTACAGTGAAAATCTGCAGAAAGAGGACATACTGTTTTCATCTGTAAAATAAAAATCAAACAAAAGAGTAGCTGTGTATTAACTCTGAATCAAAGTTCTGCCAATGGAGTCAAGAAAATAATAAACATTAAACTTGTCATAAGAGTAAATGGTAGTTTTCCCAGAAGATTAAGCAATATAAAAAAATAAATACAGACACCCCTTTCTCAGTATGGCATCTTACAAAGAAAGCTGCTTTCAAAGGGGAGGAAATTCATGAAAAACTTATGAAAAGCTGATTTTGTTAATAAACAAACCCTTTTCTCTATGTGGGGAAAATGTTGCTTATATTTTTCCTTGCTGCAAATGTTTTGAATCTGCTAACCTGGCTTCCTCCAAATATATTTTTAAAAGCTAGAATCAATAGAAGAGATTTTCTTATATACACTGCACTATTTTAAAATAGCACATACTTCCTTACAGGTTGTAGGCAGAGAATTAATGTTATTTGAAAGAACAGTGAGTAACTGAAAGTTCTTTTTTATCAGTTCTTTATCAGTCTCATCCTCCTATTCTTTGCTCTGAATTCAGTCAATCGTACAAGATTTTATTATACTGATGCTGTCTCCCATTTTATAAAATGATATTTCTTTATATTTCACATGGTTTAAGAGCATGTAGCAGCATATCTATATTCTTTGACCTTAATTTGTCTCTAAGGAGAAAGTAGCAGCTAATTTTAGTTATTTATTAATTTATAAACTCTCAAAGAAAGAGAGAGAAAGGGAACACAAACAGCATACATTAAAAGAAGTCTTACCTTCCCAGGATAAATTTTCAAACATAATTCAGCTATTCATTTGACAAAACAAGAAAGATGTTGTGAGCTTTTATCCCTGTTTATATTATAAATCAAACAACCCTTCTATTGAATTTGAAGAAAGAACTTTTAAAAATAAAGTCACATTATCATTGCATACACTGTTGGGCACCTCAAGCTCACTGAATGCCACCCAAAAGTCCTGAGAATAGATCTTCAAGCATTTGAAGAAAAATAAATACCATGAGACCTATGTGATTTATTGGGACAGGGAGGTAGCAATAGCACTTAAGAGTTATATACTGCTTCTCAGTGCTTTACAGCCTTCTCCAAGTGGTTTACAGTGTCAGCATATTGCCCCAACAATTTGGGTTCTAATTTTACTTCAAAGTTCTACATGTACCAGACTGTTTTACTATATATATTTTTGCTTGTGAAAAAAGAAAAGATAGTTTATAGTGTTATCTATCTTCTCTTTCTCCCAAATGTTTTTTCCAGTACTGATCAATTTCTGCTGTTGGTGGCTATCTTTTTACTCTATTGTTGCCCTGCAATTGGGAGTACAAATTGTGAATGGTTCTTTGGAGATCAGAGCATGTATCTTCTTGGCCTCTGTTTCTATAGTGCATCTCCTTAGCCTGGTAGCCAGGACTGTGAGCCTTTGTTTAGAAGTTTCTAGGCTTCAGATGGAGGCAGGCCCTTCCTTTTTTTTTTTCAGTAGCCAGCTCTTTTTCTTAATCTCCACACACCCTTCTGTGGTTCCACAACTAACTAACTTCTTTCCAAGTTGCTTTGATCTTGGTTTCCAATCTCATTATCTGGGACCAGACCAGAAAGGGGGTGGGGGCAGTGAGAGGACTGGTATGTACCGCTGTTCTTTTTTATCATATAACCAAGCATCTCTAGGATTATAGCATATACAAATTGAATAGTTGTATTATGATGGATTGTTGTGAAGGCTCTATTGGTATCTTTTAGCATACTGTCTGATGGTACTTCTCCAAAGAGTCTTGATAATTGGTTTCAAGGGTCTACTGCAGTTTCGTTATCCATGATCTTATTTATTTTATTACTTTCAATTTTAGCTGACATGTCCAGAATTTGATATTCTTCTCCCATCCAAATTCTAACCAGTCCTGAACTTGCTTAGCTTTTTAGGCTTAGATAAGATCACTTGCATCTGCCACCTGCTAAAATCTTACTAGACTATAATATAAAATAATAGGTCAAGAAATGGAGTACCCTAGTTAAAGAACATAATGTCCATAATATTCAGTCCAGGTATGTATTTTCATATTAGCAGCCACAATTCTTAATAGGAATATCTATCTCAGATTTTTTTTTAATAATATTAAGATTGTTGAAGGATTTTAGGAGTCAAATATTTTGCCGAATTATGCAGACTTTATAGATATCTTGCAATATATCCAAATCTTGCAATATATCCTATTCTCAGAACAAGGTTGACTTGTTCTATACTTGCAAATATACAGAAAATATAATCTGTACCAAAATTATTTTAGGGAACCTCTGATTTCTCAGTTAATTCCTTTTTAAAACTTTTGGTCATTCATAGCTCATAGAATGACAATATTGTTCATGTTGAATTTGTATTGACCTTTATCTTCTGTTAGATAAAGCATAAGATATGTTGCCTGGTATTCTTTGATATTATCCTTAGTAAGGGACAATGACTAAGGGACAATGATTTATTGGAACATAAAGCACTCTTCCTGTAAAATATGAACCATCTGAGTTTATCTTGGCGTTCTTTTTCCCCTTTGTTTACAGGGACCATATTTATACTGTTGATATGGATTCATCACACACAGAAGAAATTTATTTTAGCAAAGTAAGTAGTTTCTGCTATTCACAAGTCAAGGACAGTAAAAATAAAAAAGTAGAAAATAAGTAAGAAAAAATACCCTGTTCCTTAGGTTTTCCAGACCTGCTTTTAAAATTGCAGTGATTATACAAGTGAAGTGCATACATTTGCCATTTTCATTATGTACTTTGGATAAATAATTTAACTGAGATTATAAGCAAGATTTTTACATTACAATAGAAGCACATGGTCATTCCAACATTTTTACTTGTCATGCAGCTTTGATTGACTTCTGAGATTTTATAGTAAATATAACTTACTCAACAAACTCTACTTGAATAGTTTAATGATCACACTTTCATAAGGAATTAAATAAATACACTATATTTACAATACAGTATATAAATAATCAGAGCAGTATATGAAATGCTCAGACATATAGATACTAAACATAATTATCTTATTATTTTTATAATTTTTCATCAAGACTACAAATGCTCAATACTAAAGACAATTTGGGACTAAATATCCCAAAATTAATAGGATATGGGTATGTGCCATAGTTAAGGAAGGGCTAAAAAAACCCCACTCGTTTCAGCACTTGAGCACTTCTAGTATCCTAGATGTCATCTATTACATCATATTCAAGACAGATGATACAGCTAAAGAGTAAGATGACACAGCTGAGGGAAAAGAAGGATAATGCAATTTCACCAAAAATATTAAATTGCAAAAATGCTTAACTACTGAATTATAGATATGGGTGGAAATACTGTCCAGAATCTTAATATAATTGTTAGCTTTAATGGCATTTTAGATATCATTTGTTTGTAGCATTAAATCAAGCTTGTATATTCATAAATATTGCAAATATTTCTTTTCAATATTTCTCATTTAAGAGCAAGTATCTTAAAACTATTGTGCTCATGAAGTAAAATCAAGCAGAACAATAAATAAATTGGGCTGAAATTTATTTTCAGATAGAATGGTACACAAAATCTAAGTGATTTTGTAAGCAAAATGAAAAAAAAAGTTTTCCAATGGACTCCAATGAAAAATGCATGAGTAAAACAGTGAAAAATTCTTCTAATGTTGCTCTGCTTGCTTGACTAGGAATGCATGTCTTTATGAGAAGCTAAATCTGCATAAAATAGTGTATCTCCTATTTCTGTTCCCCATTTTTGTGAGAATTGGGACCAAGAACCATGTAAAATAAATATTCAGTTTTATTGTAAATGTTTGATGGTCCTTTGCCTTGAAATGTACCATTTCTGAAAATCAGAGCAGTATATGAAATGTTCAGTTTAACTGAGATTCAGATACTCCTTTGTTTTTTTCAATGACAATTGGCAAGAGTATGCATGTCTTGACTAAGATGGCAAAACACCATCTGTAGATACGTTTAAATACAATTCTTCATTGTTTTTACTCATTCAGGATCCATTGATAAACTGACAAAAAATTTTGCCTAGGTACATCAATTTTTGACTCGTTAAAGTTTCATGAAAGTCTTTTCATAGGTTAAATCTACTGAAAGTGCCTTAGACAGGTAAAATCATTGGCCTTCTAGCTGGGATCATTTATAATGATTAGCAATGGCTCTATGGTCTTTCCAACACTATCTGCGAATGTAGATTTTTTTTTTTTTACATGCAAACTTGTTTTCTGGCACTTATATCAGAAGCTGTCAGACTGCGTTCCAGCTTTGAATTAAGAGATAACTCTGGTCATATTTCTTTGTTCCTCCAGAATGAACTCAAATATCATGCTCTGGTCCATTTTGAATCAGTGGAGAGCATTTCTAACTCAGTTTATTTCCCTAAACATTTTATTTGACTAAATACTACTTCCAAAAAACAATAGGGAATATTTTATCTACTGTATATGAGTGTGTTTTAATTTTTTTTAAAACAGAACATTATATATGGGGTTCTTGGTGCTTTCTGAGCTTGGTTATGATTTGTATTGATATTTTTTCCTGATTGCTTATTTGTACCCTATGACTATCATTAAGTGTTGTACCTTATGATTCTTGATGAACATATCTGTTCTTTTATGTATACCGAGAGTACATGCACCAAGGCAAATTCCTTGTGTGTCCAATCACACTTGCCCAATAAAGAATTCTATTCTATTCTATTCTTACTCTTATAGTTATTCTACTACCAACCCAGGTAACATCAGTGCTAGAAAAACTAGATAACCTCCACAGATCTTTTAATACTGATTATGTTACCTTGTTTAGTAAAGAAATGTCTGCAAGAAAACAACAAAACTCAGAGAGCACCATAGATCTCACAGTTCAATACTAAGTTATACATTTTCGCTTGCTCTTCTATTGGTACAAAATTATATGTCTCTATTTGTATGTATGCATATTTATATACTGTATATGTATGTTTGTACATTATGGTGTACACACACATGCATTTGTGCAAAAATATTTATATCAACATACGCATTTATATATAGTCTCCCAATGGGCAGTAGAGTGTTCGCAGCTAGCAAACTAGTGGATTGTGATTTCTCTGAACTAGGACTGCATAAAAATCTTGGTTTATGTAGGAAGAACCTGGCTAAAGAGAAATACATACATACATACATACATACATACATACATACATACATACATACACATACACACACACACACACACACACACACATACATATACAATGTATATGTTTTTGTAGATTTTCATGGGTAGAAGTATGCAAGTTTTGGTGTATTTGGGTCTTTTCCCATGTAAGATTGAGAGTATCTTGGTGACATTTTGATGAGGTCCCACTCATCATCTTTAGGCTGGTGTCCTCAGCTTCGTTTTCTTTGCAAAAGCACAAAGCCGAGGACACCAGCCTGAAGATGACAAGTAGGACCTCGCTGAAATGTCACCAAGATACTCTCAATCTTATACGGGAAAAGACCCAAATACACCAAAACTTGCATGTGTGTGTGTGTGTGTGCGTGTATTGTTTGTTAACAAGCACCCTCGGAAGTATAGAAAATATTATATAATTGTAGTATTATATATTATATAAATAGCAATCAATTCTAACTAAATGTTCTACATCCATAAGGCTTCTGTGCTAGAGTAAGTCAAGCATAGAATAAGTATGTAATGTTTTCAATAATTTTATATTCAGTAGCTAGTTTTCCTTTTGAAATTAAATACGAACACCCCAGGCTCTAATTGATTTCTTTCTTGATCCCTGAAGAAATTAACATGGAAATCCAGACAGCTTGATGTAGACACATGCAGAATGAAGGGAAAACATAAGGTAGGCAAATTTCATTTTTCTGGCAGATGCCACATTGCTCAGCTTCTAGACTGTTACCATGTACTGCTTTCTGTGTTGCAGATTGGGTCATCCCATTTATTTCCTAGCTAGTCATTATATTTTTCCCAACAGTTTATTGAAGATTTTAATTTTCAAAAAAATGGTTTAGTTGTAATGTAATGAAACATTATAATAAAAAATGTCAAACGTTGTGAAATGAAGAGGCGTTAAGAAGCTTACTACCGCTGCTAACTTTCTGCTAGGAACTGATACAGGGGAGGGTCATATTTACCTTTACTACCAGGAGCACGCACGCTACTGCGCATGCGCAGATCATCATTTATGATGTCTGGGCGGGTGGACAGAGCCTCCCGCTGCTTTTACTACCGGTTCTAAAGAACCGGACAGAACCAAGAGCAACCCACCACTGAACTGATATAATTCAGAGTCTTTGTAAACAAATCATCTTAGGAAAATGTTTTAGCAATTTAAAGTTTGATTCACTATGAATGACTTTAGATCATATATACTTTGTGGGTTTTATTTTTTTCCTACTTTATCCAGACATTGTTCAGTAAGACATGGGACAGGATGTACAAAAATCATCAGTCATGCTCCTGATTAGATTACTGTATTTAAGCCTACATTGGTCTGTCCACAAAACTTCACATGGTGCAGAACGCAGCCACCTGCATGCTTATAGTCTAATCCCAGTACAGGTAGTCCTTGATTAATGACCATAATTAAATCTAAAATTATTGTCGTTAAGTAATTGCTGTCATTAAGCAGGTCACCATGTGACCACATGCCTTTTTTATGACCAAGTGATCACTAACTTTACTGGTTTTTTACAGCAGTCATTAATCAAATGCTGCACTAATTAAGTGAATCCATTTTATCCAATGGATATTTTTTTGCCAAAAACTGAAAGTAAATATCAGAAATCAGCAAAAAAAAAAAAGTCAAAAATCGTGTTTATATGATCACGGAATCCTGTAAACAGCTGTAAATGTGAGCCACTCACTAGGTGCTCAAAATGTGATCACATGACCTCAGGTCTGTGCGTGTCCATCAAAAAGTCTACATTAGGTCATAAGTACTGTTTGGGGGTCCTTTGTAACTTTGAATGGTTGCTAAGCAACAGGTCATTAAACAAGGATTACCTGTATTGCAGTTTCTTGCACCTGCTGCAATAATTGCATTTTCTGTGGCATTTTCCCTCATCTGGATCAGCCTCTTCTCTTATTTTTAATGACTGAATGTAATATGTTATTTATTATTATTGTTTTTATACCTATAAATGGCCCAGATGCATCAGTGTATAAATTGCATAATTATATAGAGACATACTGAGGTCCTATTCTTGATTCATGATTGTCATTAAAGTACATTTTCTCCAATAAACAGCAGCACAAAAAGACAAGTATAATCCTTAAATCCCTGACAGCTATGTTGCTTTAATGCCACTCAGGAAATCCATTGTTGCCTTGTTTTCCAAAAGGCAGAAAAATTTGCTGAAACAAAAAGATTGGTATATTTTATTTAATTGTATCAAACATTTATGATGTTAATTGTTGGAACTGTAGTTCAGTTCTTTCCTTTTTTTAATCCTTTTGGCAGGATGAATGTCATAACTTTATAAAGGTTCTTCTAAAACGAGATGATGATACATTATTTATTTGTGGGACAAATGCCTTCAGTCCTTCCTGCAGGAATTATAAGGTAAGCATCACATTTGTAAGACAGCATAAATAATTGGAGAGGTTTTGCCATTAATTTTTATAATGGTGTGAGAGACAGAAAGAACAAAACTGTGTTCAGTGAAATTCCTTCTTCCTCAGAAAGTGGTTCTTCAACTACAGAAAGTAACACAAGACCTCTTGTAAAGTCGCTGTAGCGTAACCACCCCCATTCTGAGGCAGAGCTTTGAGCTCTGGCAGGGTTCATGAAGTCTCGTCTCACAGAAAGAACCTTCCAATATAGAAATGAAGCAGGAATAGTATATTTGCATGGAACTTAATATTAAAAATATACTTGATTCTGAACCAAAAAGAAAGTTGCTGCTGAAGGAATTGAATTTTTTTTTTCACAATTCGTTTGGGATCTGTATTTAATGCAGAATAACCCAAATCATATTTGGTTGTCTCATAAAACATGATACTGCAATTTGGTACACTCACAGTATCCCTTTGGTTGCTGCTAATTAAAATGCAGAGACTTGAAAGTAGATGCCTGGAGCGAAGAATCAGCAGTTAACCCAAACATATGGAAGTAGGAGGCTAATTGTGGCTTTATGCCCAGCCCAGCAGTCTTGCACACAGCCAACAGAGAGGACAGTGCAACAGGAAATTGGCTCGTCCAAAAGTGAAGAAGTCAGTACTCATCAGCCTTACTGGTCAGTTATCCAAATTTGTTCATAATAATAAAGCCAGCCACTTTCCTCTTCAGAGAATGGTACTTTCTCAGAATACCAATAAAATTCTCTTCTGTTGGTGCCATTTATTATTTAATGTCGGCTTTTCAAATTTTGAATTAATTCTTCTTTCACTTATAACAAGTGATTCATCAAGACAGTTTCCAGGATCAGCTTCTCAGAGATCAGCCAGTTCAGCATTTGAGAAATAAGAAACAAACAAACAAACCACTGTTTAAAACATTTCAGATTCTAAAGAAAAGGCAACAGCCTTTCTCCAGTCTGAATATCATAATAGAGAACTCAGATGGTGAATATGAAAGGAATTACAATCATAATGGGGTAATAATAGGACCCCATTGCTTGCAAAAAAAAATGTTCTAAAAGAATCTTAGGGGGTAACCCTCCCAAGTTCATCTACTAAGGAATGTGCACACTGAGCACCCAGTGGCCACATAATGCTGTTTGTCAGGGGGGAGGTAGAAGTTAAACACAGTGATAAAAGAAAGCATGGTTTGTTCTATGGCATAACATATTTCTTGATTCTTGTTTACTATTTCTCTTAATCATTGGTTCTGCCTTTTCTAAAATCACACAAATGCTTATACAATTAATGTTAGCCTCAAATTCCTAAAAGCATGAACTAAAATCCTAGGGGGTGGGGAGGTGTAGCATATTCCTAGAAGTAATTTACCATTTTCCCCTGTGTCCTCTCAAAAATATACCTTGGGTAAACTTGGAATTAGAATCTAAGATGATTGTCAAAGCAACTTAATACTCTAATAATTGGGCACTACACATTCACCTCAAAGGGAAAAAGGCAGGCTCCATCTAGTTTATTGTGGAGCCATAAAAATTATTTCTTCTGTTTTCTTTTAGCAAATGGTTGCTCTTAAGGGTATATATTGAAGTCTCTTTCTTCTAGGTGAGAGCATATGGGCGCTTATGGTGTTCTGTTTTGTTTTTAACTTTGAGTAACTTAAAGAGAATGGATAGGAAGTTCCTGGATCCTAACTCAAAACATGATGTCTGAACATATTGAATTGGCTGTCTTGCAAAGTTTGAAGTATTTTTACTATTTGCCCATAGGAAACACTGGAAATTTTTTTTTTATCCTAAGGCTAGAAATGTAGATGGGTGATTCTGTTCTGAATGCTACTTAAATTCTCTAGAAAAATGGATGAAAATATTATTTTTTAAAAAATGATGTAGTCGAGTTGGCCAATTTTATTTTTATTTCCACTTTTTGCTACGTAAAAATATAGATGCAAATACAGATATAACTACATCTTTCTACCATTCCTCCTTTAGCCATTTTTTTTTTTTTTTGAAGTTAGGAAAATAATAGTATTCAATATGTAATACTGTTCTATTTTTTTCAAGTTTTGAATAGTCAACCACTGAATGTTTCAAGTTCAGAATATTTTGCACATATAGTTCAGGAAACCATTTCAGTACTTTCTGATATAAATTTGCCAGACAAATTTCAGGCAGTTCCCACTGGAAAAACGTATTTTCTAGCTACATCTTTTAAGATGGAGATGAAAAGATAATGTGAGGGATATTAACAGACTTTTCATTATTTTTGCAAATATTTCTTCTTATAAATAGAACCATGCTGAATTTTTCACCGACTGCTGTGCTGTCAGAGAGTTTTTGCCTAGTAATATATTAAGGTTTTAGAAGGCCAATGAGCTAATATATTAGAACATTTGATCTGCAAGCCTTGGCACTACCATTATGTCTCGAAAGCCTATGTAAATACACAGATGGGCCTGGAATCTTATGCGCTATACAAAGCTCCTTCCCTTCTACCTTTCCTTTAAATATGTTTCCATTCTAAGGAAGACACAAATGATTCTGTTTAGAAAGTCTAGAGAGAAGATGCATGACAGGAAACAAACGATGACAAATCATCCAATGCTTGAAAGAAGTCTCTCAACCCATGGGATTGGATGAGACTAATGATGCTTAGATGCCTTATTATCCACACTAGTTTTTCAAATTCCTTATCTTACTTTACTCTGTTGAAGTAAATTGAATATGCTAGGTAGATCTGAACTGATGTAAAGCAAAAGTCACCACTGAGTAATCATAACACACTTGAATTTTAAAGCCCGTAGGCTTTGCACTTTTCCCTGTGGTTTCCACTGTAAACCTGCTTTGCGTTGAGCTGCTTATTTGTATAATTATTGCTGCTCGGTAGAATATTATTTTCCCAGGGGTTGCACTTAAAGCTGAGATTTTAAGTACTTCACAGATTAATTATTGACAGACAAAGAATGATTTACCAATTCTGTAGACTTTTTTCTGAAAGAGAATTTTTTAAAAAAACTTGTAAATTATATGGGGAAATAAAAAGAAGAAAGTTGGATCTTCAGTGGTTGAGAACCATAAAAATGGTTCTCCTATATCATCCTATGAAAACTTGATCATTTGGCATAATCACATTTGCTCAGCCTTACTTATAATTCAGTAGCAAGATTAATTTGAAAAATGTCCATAGGAAAATGTTCACCCAACTTCTTTACCCGTTGTAGCTTTCCTCCTACAAGCTAGCTCAAGGAAGATGCTAAAGTGGTGCTGATCAGTCTTTCTAAATTCAGGACACCACAGAGTATTTCCAGACATCTGTGAGATTGAAATGAAAAGTAGATAGAAATGGAGGCAACATGATGCCTGGGTTTTTCTCTCCTTGATTAATTTCAGTATATCAGATGGGATAGATTATCTGAGCCTTGTTAGTTTGTGCTGTTTCACATCTGTGAGCCTTGCATAGTTTTTAATCACTCTTAGATTTGAGGAACCACCTTCCACAAACACATTGCTGACAGAAACCCGAATTCTGAAAGTTAAAGTGAAGCTACACAGCACTATTTTTCAATCAGGCATTTATAGTACTGCTGGTAGTACGAAGTAGCAATTCAGATAGGATACACCTCCCCTTTCCAAATTAGAAATTGCAATTGCATATGAGAGAAAGAAGAATAGAGAATGACAAAATGGCCAATATCCGCCTGACTAGACTGAGATAAAACAAACTGATATCTTCAGTATTATCTTTACTGGAATCCAAACAGCCTTTGAAATGATTGAACCTTGGTGGAAAAACAAATCCCATAGCCTAGCAAAAGATACAAGTAGGTACCTCTAATTATTTGGATATATTTTTGGTCTTGGGCTTAGGGGAAGACTGCACTCAGAGTGGCAAATGTTGCTTTAGCACCAATTATCTTGGTAGGACGTAGGGTATTTGACCAAGAAATTGAGGCTATAACTTCTAATCTATGAACATTTTGTCAATGTTTGTACAGTTTATTGCTATAGCTTTAAAATGGTCTTACACAGCATAGGTAAAGAGCAAGTATCGTTCATGCTGCTTTAATTGTTTATAACTTCATGGATACATCCATGCAATTTTCTTGGCCACCTTTTTTCAACTTCCCAATCTAACCGACAGGCTTGAAATTGCTCCCTGATCTCACATCCAAGTAATAACTAACTGTAACCCTGCTTAGCTTCTTGAAATAGCCAAGGTCAGTTAGACACAGGCATTTAGGTGGCTTCTCTGATACAAAGAACTCATAAAAAAAATTCTCATGAAAGATCCCTGCCAGTCTTATTAGTTTGTAAAGAAATATGCTGTTTTGTTTTTCAGATGGATACTTTGGAATTTCTGGGAGATGAATTCAGTGGAATGGCTAGATGTCCTTATGATGCAAAGCATGCCAATGTCGCACTGTTTGCAGGTAACATAAAAGGATAAAAATATACTCTTTTATAATGAGGTGCTTAGAGAGTACAATTATCGCTTCTTCCTGTGATATGTTTATGGGCAATAGGGGGTGGAATTATCCATTTATTGGGTATCACATGGCTTAAACTAATTAGCTAATAGTCAAACAAATAAACATGGGATTCTCACTTTGGAAAATAAATTCATTTTCTGTTGTATACTTACAATGGTAAAGTATATTAACGTAACTTTGAATTAGAGTAGGCAGAAAATTATTTCATAAGATGCAATACTTTATCTCAGCTGTTAGGATAACAAGCTAGTATATGTGGCTTCTACTCTTTCCTGGATAAAATAGAAAGGAGAAGAAAAGAGAAACCTGGTGAGATTAAGCTTCTTGATGTTTTGTTGCCAGCTGAGGTAAAGGAGGAAACTGAAGTGGCAACTGTGGATTTAATCATGATGTATTATGCATGCAAAGAAATGCAATTAAGTCTTAATTCTTTTTGCAGTGGTTTAAAAATATGAGTATGTGTTAGCGGGGTTAATTTGAGCCATTGATTATAGAATGATATTTTAGAATTTTGGTCTTTATAGATTTTAGATTAAATTGTTTCATTACTGAAATTCTGTTAGCATCAACCCGTACAATCCCATGTCAAAATAACCATAAAATATTCAGCAATATTATGGAAATTACTTTGAATAACTATTCAGACTTTTTTTTTTTTACAAAGCCTTGCTTTATTGTAGTGTAACAGAATGTGGGAAAGACCTTGGGAGATGGAATGAAGACATACAGCCTGGGGAGCAGTCAGACAAAGAGAGAGAATAGCCTGCAGTTGAAGAGTGGGCAGAGCAAGAAGTTCAGAAGGGACCCTCTCTAGTTTATTGGGCTGTAAAAGAGATAGGGGAGAATTGTACTTTCAGTCTTCCAATATTGATGTCAGCTTTACCAGTAGAGCAGATAGGAAACAGATAAACGAATTCTACTTTATTATAAAGCTCCATTAATAGATCTTGTAAATCTAAAAGTGTAAATCTCCCACTATCTCTTTTATAGCCTGAGAACTTAGAGGTAGTCTCTTTTGGGTTTCTTTCTCCATTGATTAAAGCAGCTGAGGACTATGCCATCTCGTATTTGACTGTTACCTAAGCAGAATCTCTTCCTCTGTTTCTCAAGGTCTTTCCCACATACCAATACAGATAGCCAGTGCTGCTGCACTTGAATTATAAAAAATATATTAAGCCACAAAAAAATTTAATGTGTAAAGTTGAATCTATTTCCATTGTATTCCCAATCTTGATATTGTTAATTTACTTACTGCTTATATAGCCTCTTCAATCTGGCACAGATGTATTGGGCTACCTATTGCAGCAATGATCATCCTGGTTGCGATGATGAGATTTTTGGTTCAACATCCCTGAGGGTCAACAAATTAGAAAAAACAGAAAAAGCATTGCTGTCTATATAATAGAGTGGAGGAGAGGAAGATGACTTTCTGTGGGGCAGATAGAAATGGGCTCCAGAACAGAAGTTTAAGTATTCGAGCTTTTAGAGCACTGTAAAGCAAATTATTCAACTTCCACTTATAAGTGCTAGATTCTGATCCTGAAAATTAGTTTTGGTTTTAAAAATTCCTCAGTGAAATAGCTGAATTAGCAAAAAGAATGTATTGATTTTTGGATTGGGGGAAGACCACCATTCCTTCCCATTTTCCTGCTCCCATCCTTCTGATATTTCTTAAGGATTTGAAGACAGCTCTGCCAGTTGATTTGGAGCCCCAACAGGGGGGTGTATCACACTGGAGGTGGTTGACAGATTAAGAGAAGACCCCAATCCCCTCCACTATGTGCATTCTGTTTTCTTCCTCATCTTTTTAATTGTAATTTTTACTTTTATTAGAAATATTTATTTTTTGTGGTTTTATTGGCTTTTAATGTTGTGAGCTGCCCATGGTTACCTCAAGGCAAGATGGGCAGCAAACAAAACTAACAAAATAAATTTAGGCAGAACTGGATAAATAACCAGAGAACTATAGGTGATAGAGAAGCAGCAAACATCTCTGGCATATGTATATGCTGGGACCCTACAGGTTTCATAACTCACCAATGAAGCATTCCTTCTTCTTAATTAAAAATAATAATTGAGATAAGAACATAGTTACACAGAGATTCGTGAATCTATTATATTCCTTCTTTTCAAATGCATAGTTTTTCCTGTCAGAATTATTAATATGAGTTGCTTTCTCCATATTTGAATTAAGACATAGATGTGAAGGGGAAGGATACTAGAGTGTTAGCTCTTTTAAAATTATCTAGTTGCACTACTAGGAACATATCTTGATATATTCTACTGTTATGATTAGATCAGGCATGTGACAGGTACAGTCTGCAAGTGGGATGTAGTCCGAGGAAGGTCCAGGGAGATTCTTCCTCAGCTCTGCCTCCTTTTTGAGTTCTGAGAGGGAGAACAGCTTTTTATCCAAATGGGTCATTACCATTGATTACCCTTGGATGGGCTGTTTCCATGATTACCTAGCAGATACAATTATGCTGTTCTTTTTTTTTCTTCCTCCCTATCCCTGATTTCCAATTCCTCCCCAAAAGAGGGAAAGCTGTATTCTGCCACTGTGACAGACTTCCTTGCAATAGATGCTGTCATTTACCGGAGCCTTGGAGACAGCCCAACGCTGCGGACAGTCAAACATGATTCAAAATGGTTGAAAGGTAAATAAAGAGCTACAGGAAAAAGGGGGACATTTTGGATTACATTGCTGGATTCTCTATAGACCTTGTTGTCTTATTTTACTTACTTTTGCTGTGCTTCTTCAAAATCTCGACCTTTAGTGATTGTTCAAAAAACAGGTGTTTAAGGCACAAAGAAATTGTACTTTATTTCAGCAATGCATTCTGTCAGGTAGAGGTATTGAATTGCCTTTTTTTTTTACAGTACACTTGTTCCACTGATTTTTTTTTAAGTTGCTAGGTATTCATACAAAATCACAAGAGCCACCAAAATAGATAGCATCCAATTAATTTTTAAAGGCTAGATATTTCATCAAAGATTGAGGACAAGGAATGGGTAAAGAGTTATTTTAGAACAGTGATGACACCATCATCTCTTCCCTCTGATGGAGCAATCAGGCTTTGGGAAGTGTGGAGGGTTTGTTCTGCAGTGTTGAGATGCACCAATAAAAAATAGAATATCAGAGCCTCCATTTTATTGTCAAGAAATAATGAATGAGTGCTGCTGAATTAGGCAATTTGTATGTTCTTAATAGCCTCATTGTTAAAAAAAAGTTGCCATTCATTCTTTTCCAATGGCATTATGAATGAATGCCACACAGCATTATGTTGTTGTGGGAAAGGGGGGCTTTTGTTTATAGACAAAAAAATGCAAGAGAGACAGGGAGGGAGAGAGGGAGAGAGAAAGAGGAGGAGGAAGAGAGAGACAGAGAGAGAAACAGAGACAGAGGGAGGGAGAGAGAGAGAGAGAACAGTTTGTAAATGATGTTTTTTCCAGTTCTTTTTTTTTGAAAACATTGCATTTTTATAAGCATTTTTAATTACTTCAGTTTGTAACTATGTTGTTAATTGTCTTTGATAAGAATAATCCTGTGTGTGTGAATAGATAATCGGAGCTCCATTTTTGGAGTTAATTATGCACCTTAAATAGTTGTATCTCTGATTTATGGGCCTATATGATTTACTTTGCCCTCTGAGTTAAGCATTATTTTTCTCACAACTGGGTAAAGGGTAAAATATATATAATTGGAGGACAGGTCAAGAATAAAGAAAACATTCCATTGGAAATGCAAAACAAATATTTGATCCCTAGATATACATTATGAATGTGGTTTTCCAGCTTATTTTAGTGTAATTTGGGGATATTAAACATTGTTCACATATTTCTAATCTTTTTAAATGTGTAAAAGTTGAAGATATGTATAGCCTTGTGAGTCCTTTTCAAAATTCCCATCAAAATCCCAGTATCTATCTCTTTGAGTCTCCTCCATATACTACTAGACCTCAAAACTTTTCATATTATATTTTAATCATATTTAAGTTAATAATTTCTTGAGACAGTGTACCTTAAAGTCTTTCGTAGTCTTCATTCTAGGGCTATGAAGTTACCCTGAAGGTTAGACAATAATAAGTGTCCTCTCTTTCCCCAGTATAGAGATTCACTTACCCAGAAAAGACTCTATTGAACTAAATGCTTGCCCATGAGTATGGCACTAGTTATTCATCTTATCAGTAGAACTATTTGCAGTTTCTTTTCTGGTTTCTTTTAACTTGAAAGAGGCTGTGCATGAGTTGTTGGTCTCAGATCATACAAGCATTTCAGTACCATGTACATCTGTGTGTTCATGTGTCTATGTGTGTCTGTGTGTGCACACATCCACATAGGTGAGTAATTTTATCTAAATGAATAGTCAAATAGGATATTTAATAGCCTAGCCTTCATTTGGTCACCCATCCACCGCCAAAATTAGAATTAGCAGGCTGGACCTACTGCACTGGATCAAAACAGCGTTTTTACTCCCGCCCTTGCTGTGAGAGGGCAATGGGGCCCCAGGAGTGTCATCTAAATCCGGCATCATGCTCTTTCGGACTGTTATAACATCAAAGTTGACCCCCTGGCTACTGGCCATGGACCATTACCTCCCTTTGATGTCAGATGTACTTGGCAAATGAACTCCATGCTCTACGAGATTCCCCCCCTCTCGCAGGTTTGACCGTCCTCATTATAGAGGGCCTACCTTGATGATGGATTTTGGAATCCTGAGAGGTGGCATGCAGCGAAGAGGGGGTTGTGGGGTTTTGGGGGGAAGTTTTTGGATAAGATTTTAAAGGGTTCTGGGAGGGGGGGTTGTGTGGGTTCGGGGAGAACCTACCGTGGAGGAGGCCAGGTCCAGCTGAAGAGCGTGGCACAAGAGGTGTGGGAATCGGGGTCAAGGAAGGGGTTAGAGCTTGTGTTGTGGATGGACATTATATCAGTACTATGGGTGAGAGAAGCAGATATGGCGAGAGCAGGGGCCCACATCAGATTGTGGGACCGTGCGCCCACTGGCTCCAAGCAGTGGCGCACTCCAGCCTCCACTGCTCTTCTCGCTTCCCAGGTTGCACAGACCCTCTGGGCCTTCGGCTGATGCTGTGCAATGCCAGATCCATGGTAAATAAAGCCCCCCTCATTTGTGATCTTGTTCAGGAGGGGAGAGGGGATCTGGCAGGTATCATGGAGACCTAGTTGGTCCAGGAGGGGCAGTCCCCCTCATTGAGATGTGCCCACCCGGTTTTCGTGCATTCCATC
Source organism: Masticophis lateralis (assembly GCA_030761175.1). Taxonomy (NCBI): domain Eukaryota; kingdom Metazoa; phylum Chordata; class Lepidosauria; order Squamata; family Colubridae; genus Masticophis; species Masticophis lateralis. The sequence goes on from JAUDYJ010000002.1 coordinate 232,843,258, forward strand.
AGCCGAGGGCACAGGAGGAGCAGGGGAGTGGCGGTTGTCATTAGAGAAGGTCTTGGTCCAAGGGAGGCCATCTGTTCCTCAGATGGCCAGATGTGAGTCCCTCCTTGTGAAGTGGGGTCATGGGGTGCAGATGGACTTGCTGGTTACATACCTGGCTCCCTTCCATGTGGCGGTGGCCCTGCCCAAACTGCTCAACATTATAGCCGCGGTGGCAGTTGACACCCACAGGGTTATGGTCATGGGGGATTTTAACCTGCCATCCGCTGGTGAGGCATCTGAGGTAGCTCGGGAGTTCATGGCTTCCATGACGGCCAGTTAGTTCATGGCCCTACTCACACGGGAGGGAACATGCTGGACTTGGTTTTTGTCTCTGGTCAGTGGTTGAGTGAACTTGAGATAAGGGATATAGCGATTGAGCCCTTCTCATGGTGGATCACTCCCTCCTTTGCTTTGACCTTTGAACCGCTGCACCCCACCGCAGGGAGGCAGAATCTGTGAGGTGGTTCCGCCCCAGGTACCTGATGGATCCCGATAGGTTCCAGACGGAGCTTGGGCCATTCCCTGAGGCTCTGGCTTACGGCTCAGCTGAGGACCTGGTGACCGCCTGGGATAGGGTGGCTACTGGAGCCTTAGATCAGGTCGTGCCTTTGTGGCCTCTGACCTGGCGCTGGTCTCGCCGGTCTCCATGGTTTACCAAGGAGCTGAGGGAGATGAAGTGCCAGAAAAGATACCTGGAGAGCGGTTGGACGGCCAGCCGTTCTGAATCTGACCGAACACTGGTAAGGTCTCATATTAAGACCTACCTGTCTCGCCACCAGGTAGGTAAAGCGGCGAAGTATAACTATTTTGCCGCTCTTATTGCATCATCAGATAATCGCCCAGACACCCTGTTTAGGGTGACCCACTCTCTGCTCCACCAGGAAGCGCGGGAGGACCCCTTGGAGGGTAGAGCTGAAAACTTTGTACAGTATCTGTATGACAAAATTGCTCAGATTCAGGAACACTTGGACTCTGACTGGGTAGATTCAGGGGGGAGGAGGGAGGCAGGTCTTGTGAGCATTATCTGGGAAGAGTTTGATTCTGTGATGCCCGAAGACATGGACAGGATACTGGGCAGACTAAGAGCAGCCAAGGTTTATTGGACCCGTGTCCCTCCTGGTTGATGCTGGCCCCTCGGAAGGTTAATCCCCTGAGTGGGTTAATCCCCACTCAGAGAAGCATTTATAAGCCCCTGGAGCGAGGCTGGCTCCAGGGGATTATAAATGCTTCTCTGAGTGAGGGTGTCTTCCCCACCACCTTGAAAGAGGCAGTGGTAAGGCCTCTCCTCAAGAAGCCTTCCCTGGACCCGGCTGTGTTGGCAAATTATCGTCCAGTCTCCAACCTTCGCTTCATTGCGAAGGTTGTTGAGAGTGTGGTAGCGCGGCAGCTCCCTCAGTACCTGGATGAATCGTTGTATCTAGATCCATTCCAGTCGGGCTTCTGGCCTGGGTACAGCACGGAAACAGCATTGGTCGTGTTGGTTGATGATCTCTGGAGGGCTCAGGACAGGGGTTGCTCATCTGTCCTGGTCCTATTAAACTTCTCAGTGGCTTTTGATACCATCGACCATGGTAACATGCTGCACCGGTTAGAGGAGTTAGGGATGGGGGGCACCTTCCTTTGGTGGTTCTCCTCCTTTCTCTCTGATCAGTCACAGTCTGTGTTGACAGGGGGGCATAGGTCAACCCCGAGGCCCCTTGTATGTGGGGTGCCACAAGGGTCAGTCTTCTCGCCCCTTCTGTTCAACATTTATGTGAAGCCGCTGGGTGAGATCATCCATGGTTTTGGGGTGAAGTACCACCAGTATGCTGATGACTCTCAACTGTACATCTCTACCCCTGACCACCCCAATTATGCCCTTGAAGTGATGTCCCGGTGCCTGGAGGCTGTGCGGATCTGGATGGGGAGAAACCGACTACCGAGTGGCTGTGGTTTCCGACATCCCGATATAGTCAGTTGGTGCCTTCACTGACTATTGAGGGCGAGTCATTGGCCCCCACGAAGAGGGCTTGCAACTTGGGCATCCTCCTGAACTCATGACTGTCTTTGGAAGAGCACTTGACAGCTGTGGCCAGGGCGACTTTTTATCAGGTCCGCCTGATTCGCCAGTTACATCCCTTTCTGGATCAGGACTCATTAAGTACAGTCATTCATGCTCTCGTTACTTCCTGCCTGGACTACTGCAATGCTCTCTACATGGGGCTCCCCTTGAGGAGCACCCGGAGGCTCCAGCTGGTCCAGAATGCGGCCGTGTGGGTAATTATGGGAGCAACATGGCACTCCCATGTGACCCCCCTCCTGCGCGAGCTGCACTGGCTCCTGGTGGTCTTCCGGGTGCGCTTCAAGGTTTTGGTTACCACCTTTAGAGCACTCAATGGCATCGGACCAGGTTATCTACAAGACCGCCTTCTGCCACAAATAGCCTCTCACCAACCAGTACGCTCCCATAGAGAGGGGCTTCTAAGGGTGCTGTTGGCCAAACAGTGTCGACTGGTGACCCCCAGGGGGAGAGCCTTCTCTGTGGGGGCACCTACCATCTGGAACGAGCTCCCTTTGGACATACAGAGGATCCTGGATCTGTGCACTTTTCGTCGTGCTCTCAAAACATTTTTGTTCCAGCAGGCTGGCCTGGCCTAACTCTCCCTCTTAAACTTTTTAATTTGCTTTTAATTTGTCTTATAAATTGGGTGTTTTAAATTTGTTTCTGGGCCAAAACATTTAATAATTTTAATGGGTTTTTAACGTTTGTATTGTCTGTATTTTATTTTGGCTGTACACCGCCCTGAGTCCTTCGGGAGTAGGGCGGTATATAAATTTGAATGAATGAATGAATGAATGAATGAATTACATTTGAATACAATACCCATTGCTTCATTACAGAGAAGCATAATTCCTAAGAGTACCTGAGCAATTGTAGCATTTTGAAGTTTTTGAATCTGTATACAACTAAAACTCTTGTGTCTGTTTGATTGTTTGCAACCTTCAATTGCGTGAAACAGTACACCATTGGGCAACTATTTTAGAAACAATGTTCCTCAAATGGGTTAATTTACAGAAGGCATCCAAAATTTGAGATCTATGGCTCCCACAGCATTGAAATTTGGCAAAGTTGTGGCTTTTTCAGTGCTGCATCACCACTTCACTGCTGCTGTCACCCAACATGTCATTGTCATTTTCAGTGCTCCCTGCTAGCTTCCTACAAGGAAAGTCATCAGAGAAGTTGGCAGGAAGTCAGAAGTCAATCCCATTTTTACTGCTGGGTGTTCGTGTGTGTGTGTGTGTGTGTGTGTGTGTGTGTGTGTGTGTGTGTGTGTTGGTATCCTATGGTCACTCTGTTTCTCTCTGTAGATAAAATTATGTCTGAAATGATGACCAAGAGATAGTCATGGATGAAGCAAATTTACTTGTTTCATATATATGATCTTTTTGATGGCTTTCAGAGATCTGACTGACCAGCCTCCTACCTAGATCCTGTTGATTTATAATCAAACTGTATGGTAAAATAAATACATCCTACAAAAGCAGATGAAAAATATTCAACCCAACTTAGATAGAGTTTACTGTTTGATGGAAGTCTTTATATTTATCATCAGCGTATGTTTTCTTTCTTTCAGAACCATATTTTGTTCATGCGGTAGATTATGGTAACTATATCTACTTCTTCTTTCGGGAAATTGCAGTGGAATATCACAGTATGGGGAAGGTAAGGAGAATAACCTTGAAATGAGAGCTATGAATCACAATAACAAGGTCACTGTTGTGAGAAATATTCTGCTGCTCATGCCAAATTTTGGTAGGAATGAAGCATGGTGTTATCTTGATATAAAACACCTTTCATATGATGGTTTAGGGATAGTGGGAGTTCTACAAATCTGAAGGGCACCAGATTAGGGAAATCTAATATAAAATAGATTGGCTTGGAATGATGACAAAGTTTTTTTTAAAAAAAAGACCGTCATTAAACTGGACAACATATGGCAAATTGATTTAATTCAAAGCTCCAAATAATCCACAGCAAGACTGACTTTAAAGCAGGGGGGGAAGCAGCTGCATTTGAAAGACCTTCCTTGAACAGCAGAAGTAAATGAGGAGAAATTTCAGTCTTGCCATGTAATAAAGCACAATGAAAGCCTTTACTGAAAAGACCTTTTAAGGAATATTTCCACAATAAAAGGCTTACAAGGTTAAAAAGGAGAAAGCATGAATAAAAGCTTGATGAGTCTTCCATATTTTTTTAAATAAAATATGCTGGGGATATGGGACTCCGGCTGCCAGTATGGGCCACGTGGATTGCAAATACAGAATGTCCTTTTGTTTGTAGGAAGAGAAAGCTGAGTGGCCTGCATAGAAATGAGTTTTACATGGGCTGAGAATGAATCTCCTGAAGGATTTATGGCTGGATGTGAAATGTCAGAAGCTTATCTTTCATAGCACACAGTTCCAAAGCTGAATTTTGTTCTGTTTGTTATTTGTCACAGATTATAGGAAACTGGAGATCCAATTAAGCATCCAGTTCTGCCAATTCTGCTTTTTTAAAGAAAGAAAAGGCAGAATTCCAGTAAAAATATATTACAGATTCTTTATTCCCTTTTCCGCATTGCAGGTGGTTTTCCCCAGAGTAGCTCGAGTTTGCAAAAATGACATGGGTGGATCTCAACGAGTGCTAGAAAAGCAGTGGACTTCCTTCCTGAAGGCACGATTAAACTGTTCAGTACCTGGTGATTCGCATTTCTATTTCAACATACTGCAGGCAGTTACTGATGTTACCCAAGTTAATGGCCGGGACATTGTCTTAGCAACTTTTTCTACTCCTTATAATAGGTAATGGTTTTAATAGAAAATGACTGTTTTCAACCCACTTGATAATATTATTTTAAATAAAGAGAAACAGATTATTAAATACTAACTTGCATAAAATATCAGTAAAACCATCTTTAACTTGTTGTTGCAGTCAAGAATTTTGTGATCTTTCAGCTTTTTTATGATCTTTCATCTTACACTAATTAGTTGAGATGAATACACCAAATAGAAGTCTTTCAATACATTAGACTTTTTTGTTTTCCTTCCATTTTTCCTTGAGGCCATTAGGAAAATCATCTGTTATTGCTAACTTGCACAGCTCGTTTTCTTCTCATTGTTAAGAATGGGTTTTTTTCTGCCCGTTCTCTTAAAATTTCAGAAAGGTCTAAAAAGCCAGGAAAAAGTATTGGCAATGCAGTTTTGGAGTGGGTTTTTTATTGTTGTTGTTGTTGTTGTTGTTGTTTAGTTAAAATATTTTGAAAGTATTTGTCAAAATCTTCCACTGCATTGCTTACATGCATGTTTGTCTAATTGTCAATGGGGAATCTGTAGCTAAAACTAGGACGCATAAATGTTGAACTCACTTATTCCCTGTTTCATGTTTGCATAAAAGGCAACTGATAATATCTGATTTGAAGTAATCACAAGCCATCTCACATGACATTCAGGCTGTAGGAACTATGGTTTGCCAAGCTTTGATTAGAATTCTTTGATTAGAATAGATAATAGTCACAGATTACTGTTTGCTTGAAGTTATTTAAAATTTAAACAAACAACACTTTTTCAAACTAAATTGTCATGGGGAGCCTTTAGTGTTGACCTACTAGTGCACAAAACAGAAGACAGGAAGGTGAAAATTCATTCATATACTGGAGGGCTGCATAACATTGTCACTATGACACATGTTCAGTTTGTGGAGCTCCTCAATGGCTGCATGGGGCCTTTGACAAGGATATAAAGTGAAAAGTGTATGTGTCCAGAATAAAAACAACATGCTTTCTAAAAAAAAAAAAAATGATTCAATTTTTTAATAAGATGATATCTATTCTACCACTCAGGTCTCTCTTTGTAAAATCATCTTTTAAATCACTTCAGTTCATTTTAGCCCACTTCCTGAGCATTGGCAGAAGCTGGAAAGGGGATGGGCAAATGTCATGAGAAGCCACAGTTTTCTTTGAGGATCTCATTTCAAACTTTTTCTGTCTTTCAATCTTTCTGAACCTATTTCCACAATAACCAGTTCTTCCAAAATATAAACGATTTTATTTATCCTTTATAGGGTTTCCAGTTTGTTGCATTACCGCATAAAGTATTGTGAGATGCTTATGGACAAAACTGAACAATTGTTGTATTACAATGAGCTGACTATGTACTATAACAATATCAGCAAGCTATTTTGGAGATGGCTGGCTTTTGGGAGCCGGGGAAAAATAATAATGGTGAAAAACTTCAGCTGTCCTAATGCACACAGTTTTGTTCTTCGTGAAAGAAATATATCAAAAATTGTACCATTAAAACCTAGTATTTCATTACCCATTTCAGGCAGCATCTTCATTACATTGGATCAATAATATATTACATTCATTATAGTTTGGTTCATAATTAATAATAGTGGCAAGATCATATATGTGGGCAATTATGTATTTTTTTTCCTTTCTTAAATATGAGATTTTTGTGAACTTTCCTTGAGCAAATTGTATCTACGTTTGGAATTCATGTATCATACACAAAAGGAGATGTGCTAGTTTGTGGTGTGTAAGAATTAAATGGTGTGAATCACTTCAGGTCTAACCATTTTGTAGTGTGTGAAACAATTCTCAAGTATGTCTGGCACAACTCATTGCAAGCATCCTCTGCTCAGGCACTATTAAAAACAAATGGAGTTTGTAGGCAGAACAATGCATTCCTACACAAGCTCTAGCAGATTGTACTCCTTGTGAATCACAGGGAAATAGAGCATGCCAAGGAAAATCATTCTCCTTCCTCATGGACATGAGTTTCCTTCCTACTAATGGATATCCCTTTCTTGTACAATGCCCAGCACAACAGATGGCTTGAATGTGGCTATGTCCTTTACTTTCTACTATGTAGAACACACACAAAAAAAGACGAAATAATAGGAGTAATTCTGATATCAGGTAATAAAAGGCATTAAAAGCATTCCCTTATCCCTTAATTTGTGTAAGGACTGATAACCCATCTTACACTTTTTAATTTATAGAAAAATATTAAAATATTTTATTCTTAACCTGTGGAAAAATTTAGCTAATTAAAGTAAATTTAGCACTGTGGTAAAACCTATTTCCTTCCCATGTCGTATGCAAGGTATTTGAAGGAAAGTGGAAGGCAGTTAGTATACTCAAACATCATTGCATGTTTTGGTGTATTCATACACCACTGCATTTTGGCTACCTGAAGTCAGAGGATGACCTCAGCAAAGTTAATAAATCTCTTGTCATTTTGCATTGGAATGAAATGCAGACAACATGACATAATAGGACCTATTGGGAATCAAATTAAAGCAGCTGCTTTGGGAATGTTTAAGGCATGAATTGAAAATACTATTCAGCCAAACACAAGGAATAGACATATTTTGTTTGGAAGGCAATCATTGTTCAAAATTACAGGTAAATGTATTTAGCCAAAAGAGGGCAAAAGGAAAAGAAGGATTTAAAAGACTTGGTAGAATTTGGTCTAACTTTGTTTAAATGTTTCCTTGTTGCATCTTTAATCAATCTTTAGTGTTCCTGCAGAATTAATTTAATTAGTAAAGAATTTGGCTTTCCATCTGGAGCTGTTGTCGCCTATTACTGAAGTAGACTGCTCTCTACTATTACATTTGTAAACTTCTTGATTCTAGCATTTTATCACATTTTATAAAGTACAAGTCATAATTATGGAGATGTTTGGGTATTTGATCATATCATCTTTGTAAATAGAAATTATTTAACATATAGTCAGATAGTACTTATTATCTGATCAGAAGCATGTAGCAGAAGTCAGACACAAAAGTAATGTAGCGGACTGGGTAAGCAATAAAACAGACCAATAAATAATTCATACATAAAAACCATCAACAAAAAAGCTTTTCCAGAAGTGTTTGTATAAGACTGTAATTATATTTGATGATTACTATTATTGTGTTACATGCAAATAATCTAAATTTAAATTGGATTGGGAGTAAGATGAAACTGCATTTGCTTCTTTACAGTTGACTGAATTAAGCAAATCCCTGTTCATAGGAATCCAACCAGAAACATCCAGGAAAATGGAATGACACAACTTCAACAGCCAAATAGGTTGTGACTGAGCAATGTGCATCTCTGCAAAATATACCTGCTCCGATACATGAACGTTTTCTAGAATTCAACTAGATAACCACCAAGGGCTCAGACAGTATCACACTGAGCATGTGTTCAATTTTCAACATCAGTTTCTTCCAGAAAGAGGTTATAACTTGATAATACAGTAATTTCTTAGTTCAAGTTACAGGAATATATCTCAACATCTTGGGAGTCATCAGAATTATTACTGTGCTATTACATTTTTTAAATCTTTCGAAGATGAAAACTGATAGAAATTGGCTGTCCGCTGAATGTTTCAATAGAAATGTCTTCATAAGGCAACCTTTTACTGTCAATGCCAAGAGGTTGCAAGATTCAGAAATGAATGACCTATGACAGGAAGGCTTCTGTGCTGTATGTTCCTCAGACCAAAAAGAAAGAAAGAGAGAAAAATGCATAATTTCAGAATGAGTAACTATTTCTGGAAATGTCACATTGCAGCATCCCTGGCTCCGCGGTCTGCGCTTATGATATTCTCGACATTGCCAGTGTTTTTACTGGAAGATTCAAAGAACAAAAGTCTCCAGATTCAATATGGACACCAGTTCCTGATGAAAGAGTGCCGAAACCCAGGTATATTTCTTTGTTACATGCACAGTAATGCCAGGGCTAGAAGCCCTTTGGTTTTCATTTCATGGGATATGAAGATATAGTGTAAGATATAGTTTAAATGCAAGAGTTGAGAACTGGAGGAAAAGGCAGAAGTAACCAGTGTGATTCATACAAAGGCAAAATCTAGGACCTCTCATCCGTGATAAAGGATTTGGTCAGGCAAATGAGGAAAATTAGGGTAAGCAAGCAATCTGTATAATTTATTTTTAGAAAAGGAAAACTCAGTGCTTTCCAACAAAAATATCAAGGTAAAAATTTGGCATACAGTGACAACGACTCAGTGTAGATAATTGTCAGTCATCCTCATTAATAGGCAGAAGCAATAGGTTAATTGCTCCAGCAATAGAAAGAATTATCTGCAAACATGATACATTTATTGTCAGCTAAGATAAGGTTGATTCTTTTTTAATTCTAATTTTTAATCATATCTATATCACCTATATCTATATCTATCTATCTATCGTGTGTGTGTGTGTGTGTGTGTGTGTGTGTGTTTCTCTCTTTAGCCAGGTTCTTCCTACATAAACCAAGATATTTATGCAGCCCTAGTTCAGTGAAATCACAATCCACTAGTTTCTAGGCTTTTTTTCTTCAGGCAGCCAGCAAGCACTCTGCTGCCCATTGGGAGACTAAAGAGACTAAGATAGATCTATTTCAGACTTATTAGTCCTCATCAGTTAGCCACATTCTCATCCCATGTATCCTCCCTGTAAAGGTACAATATTTGTTTGGAAGTAGGAAGAACCTGGCTAAAGAGAAAAACACACATAAAGGCCTACGAAAAGAAAAGAAAACATACAAACACACACACACACACACACACACACACACACACACACACACACACAATTGATATAATTTTCATTATTAAAAAAGGAAACCAAGCAATACTACAAAACAAATGGAAGCGAACGTATTGATTTATTGCTTTTGACCTTGACCTATAGAGAGGAATTGCTCATTTTTGTTTCAACTTCTTTCTTCTTAATTTTTTTTAAATTTAGTCACTTCTGTTTTCCCTTCACTGATTCTAATGACAGTCTGCAGTTTTCTCATGTACACGTTGTTTGTGTAATGGTAGAGACCTTTCATAATCCAATACTGTTATCTTTGTAAATTGTGATTGCATACATCACACTTATAATTTATGAAGAATATAGAGTTTTTATATTTAATTCAAATGTACTTGTAGGTATTCAGCTTGATGTTGATTTGCAGGAGTTTCCCCAACCCCTCAGTTCAAAGTCATTACCGCAAACAAGAAAAAAACTATAGAAAAAGGAACCAAGAGTAGGGTATAATCAGCAAAAGAAAAGAGCATATAACTATTTTGGCCCAATTGTCATAAAATATGGGGAGATTCCAGGAATAAACTGAGCATATTTGTACTGTAATCCAAGATGGATGATACTGTGTCTTATTATTAAAAGGCCCTACATATTAATGTTTTAATGGCTCAAGTTTTAATGCTGTCAAAAATAAAATATTTTTGGGAAGCATAGAAAAGAGGATGCTTGCTCTTTGCTGCTGACTACATTTACCCTCTAAGCTGTGTATTTAAAGCAGCTTGATATTAGGCTTTGGGGGAGGAATGTAAAAACTTTCTTCTGCATTCAACATAGTTATCTTAATTCTAAGAGACTTAAATTGGAAATATGCCTTAAAAATAAACAGAACATTGCCAGTCTGGGTGTTTGTTGGCATACCATGTGGGTAGGTGAACTGTGAGTACATCTTTAGAATAATAGAAACTTACAAACTTAATATTCTGTTAAATATGCTTATATTTATTAATAGTCTTAAATTTAGTATTTAGTATTCACAGAAGTGATTGCCAAATGCTGAGCTGGAACTATAGACCAAAGACAAAATACAAGACAGCGTCAGTTGGAAGCCTTATGTATGGTTGGGTTTCTTCTACAAAGCCTCTGGCATATTCTCAGCTAATAACAGATGCTTGTGAAAACAGCTTGTCCAGAATATTTGCACCAAGAAGCAACATAATCATATTTCCTTCCAACATGTTTTTGATTTAGGCCAGGTTCATGTGCAGGCTCCAGTTCACTTGAAAAATACACATCCTCCAATGAATTTCCAGATGACACCCTAAATTTCATCAAGACACATTCTCTCATGGATGAAGCAGTACCATCAGTTGTCAACAAACCATGGTTTCTCCGCACTATGGTTAGGTAAATAACTTTTCTTCCTATTTCTTTCACTAGGGGTTCTGTTCTACCCCCAAATTTGAAATTTCATTCTAAACTAGAACTCAAGTATGTCTGTCCTGGTTCTCAATAACCTAGGATTTTAACTGATAATTGATGATTAAGCAAAAACGAGAATTAAAAATACCATAATTAAGCAAAAAGGACAGTCTTGGGTCCCTAAAATCAGCACTGAGAACATTACTTAAAATATTGTTGTAAAATAATCTGAAGTCAGGGTATTAAAGAAAGTAAGTATACAGAATGATCAAATTATTTAAAAGCCTTTGAGGAGATTTAATAGAATCTCTCTAAAATGAACTGACTCTGTTGTGAAATCTGATTCTGAAATAGACAGACTATTAAAGTAGTCAATTATGACATGTTTTAAGTTTTTATGAGCAAAAATAGGCATGAGATAATTGCCATAGTGCTGTTAGATAAATTGTAGTGACTAGAAAAATGTTACTAATTTTTAGAAGGTTTCCCTCAAACCATATTTCAAAGAAAATACTAACTTCTGTGTTTACATTTGAGTCATAATTTTAAATGACGCCAATAGAAAATTCTGAATAAAATAATCGGGTAGCTGAAGGAAACATTAGCCGGATATAAAATTTCTATGGGATGTGTTCAGGATGTACTGAGGTCTGTCAGGATATGTTAAGGAAGGTTCAATATTTATACAAATGTTCAGAAAGTAATGTTGACGTCCAAATACTCATGTGTCAGCATAAGAAAAGAAATAATACTTTCCTCCTTCAAGATTGTATAAACCAACAGCCTTCAGAATCTGTAAATTGGAGTTTCTGGAAAATATACCAGCTGATATGTAAACTTCATTTTACAAGTAGATTTACACCTTGCTGCATTCATACATATTCACAAGTACGCAAGTGTTACTTATTTTAAGATATGTCTGGGTCGGAAAAGGGTTTATACAGTTGGAAGAAACTGGTTTTCTGATTAAGAATCCAACATCAGTAAAATATGCTGATCATTATTTTCACGTTGCAAAGCACAAGCTTTGCACATATGCGTGTCCTACATTCTGTATTACCACAGGTGTGCAGTATTTTGATTCAAACCAGACAAAGGTATTGCACATTGCTTCTTCAAGAAACTGCTCCGAGAATGAAAGTGCCTGATCCAAAACATCTTTTTCAGAGAGAGAGAGAAAGTTATAATCTGTCAACTGTTTAAATGTGTTGTAAAGCACTGAACAAATACATAAATTTGAAAATCAGATAAACCTGGTTTTATGCTGGCAAAAGAATTTCTATCTATGAAGGCACAAAATTGTGCTTATATCTGAATAGATTTTAAGAAGAGACTATTGTACTGATTAAAACTATAATGTTGTCATTCCAGATACCGCTTGACGAAAATTGCTGTAGATAATGCTGCTGGCCCAAATCAAAACCATACTGTGGTTTTCCTTGGATCAGAAAAAGGAATTATTTTGAAGTTTTTGGTCAGGACAGGGAACAGTGGTTTTCTAAATGACAGCCTTTTCCTGGAAGAGATGAGCATTTACAACTCTGAAAAGTGTGTATCAATGGTTCTTTCTTTTATTACATTATTTAGCAACAAGTTAGTTCTGAATTCCTATCTATTGCTTTTTTTCTAATGGAAAAGAATGCCCAGGGCAATTATTTTTAAGTATTTATTTTTAAATATAGTATTCTCTTTTATATTGTTATAGATTTATGAAAAAAAGATTAAAAACAATACTTCTCAGTAAATAATTATACTACAGACAGGATTATATACAGATATGGAGATAAAATGCAAATAGTAGAATGTGAGGCATTCAAAGAGACTCTTTCTCATCCCTGAGAAAATTATTTGGGATTTTGTTTGAACTTCACTCCAGTTGTAACCATGCATCAATATTATCTTTCAACAATCACTTCCTGTCTCAACTTCCATTTTTTAAAAGTAATTACTTTTATTTTTTATTTTCAATATATCAAATATTCTAGTTTATTTATTTATTTATTTAATTCAACTTATATACCGCCCTTCTCCTCAGGGCGGTAAACAGCCAAATTTAAAACACATATAGTACAAAAGTTAAGAGGAACTAAAATAGATTAAATAATGGCATTACCAATTTAAAATCCAAAACTGCACAATCAAAGATCCCAGTTTAAAATCCAACATTGATAAAATTTAAAAATTTAAAAACCCCATTAAAACTGTTTATGCTAGGCCGGCTTGTTGAAAGAGATAGGTCTTCAGGGCCTTTCGGAAAGCGTGGAGGTCCGGAATCAATTGTATCCCAGGAGGTAGCTCATTCCACAGGTTGGGTACTCCCACAGAGAAGGCTCTCCCCCTGAGGGCAAGAGAAAGCTCTCCTCCTGGGAGCAAGACAGTTGAATGTCTCATAGGAAAGGCAGCATGTGTTTGTTTGTGTGTAAGGCGTAGGTGTGCACCCTCTTAGAATGACGGTGAAGGAGTCAACTAGATATTTTGGCCAAGCCTAAAACTCCGTATATTTTTGCTCCTTCTTTACTTATGCCAAAATGGTTCGTTAAGGCTTACTTTCCATGTGGAAAAATGAAAAGCAATGCTATTCCCTTTCTCGGTTTATGATAGCAGTGAGTTAGGATATTCTCCAAAATATGATTCAATCATATGATGGTTCTAGAGCAAAAGGTGAGGAATAGATCCTTTCCTTCGGCAGGTTCTGACAGGTTCTGGAGAACCGGTAGCAGAAATTTTGAGTCGTTCAGAGAACCAGTAGCGGAAATTATGAGTAGTTCAGAAAACCGGTTGGCCCCAGAGTGGGGTGAGAATGGATATTTTGCTGTATCCTTCCCTTGCCATTCCCACCTAGCCATGCCCAAGCCACACCATGCCCACCAAGCCAGACCCACAGAACAAGTAGTAAAAAAAATTTGAATTTCACCACTACTTTCCTCCCACCCATTCTCCAGCACCTTCTTCCATTGGTTGCCTCAGACCATACCAGAAAGGAAACAAATCATACCTGTGGCTCTCCAGCAACTCTTTGGCACACTCCCATCTCTTTGGCACACTCCATCAAATCAAACATTTGGTTCATTTAATAAAGGATTTAAATTAGGTTATCCAAATATATTAGCCTAAATTAAATATGTATATATGCCTGATTTCATTCTATTTTATAATCAAAGTTTTCAAGACTAATGGAAATGACTGTTCAACCCATACATCCAAATTAGGTGCAGCTATGATGGCGTGGAGGACAAGAGAATTATGGGTATGCAACTGGACAAGCAAAGCCGTGCCCTTTATGTAGCATTTTCAAACTGTTTGATAAGAGTGCCTCTGGGAAGATGTGAGCGTCATGGCAAATGCAAAAAGTACGTATTCCTCAATATCACTTCCTCTACGGTACATACACTGACATGTTGATATTGACACAGAAGTAATAATAACAAGGGATTTACAGAATGATTTGTACATGTTTCCTCTATTAAGGGCCTGCATAGCTTCTAGGGACCCATACTGTGGATGGATGAAAGAAAGTGGAGCATGCATGCAGCTTCTACCTGGAGCAACGTAAGTTTGAGTTGGCCATGGGAGAATGTATTTATTTCAGTTATAATACTGAGCAATATTCTTTTGAACCTTTGTTAGAAGCTTCACTGAAAACCTACAGACATGCATACTTCTTATTGTCCCTGCTTGTTGTCCCAGAGTGGTATTTCAGGTGGACTTCTTTCTGATTAAGGGTGAAGATACATAAATATTAGGGCTGTGCAATGCTTTGGATTCAATAAGTTCTGCCTCCTTTAATCAAATACAAAAATCAAGCCACATTCTAAAGTGGCATAAGAATTGTAAAGGTCCTATATCTTCATCATTACAACATTGTTATAAAGAAACTAATGCTGTGTTAGCCCAACACAGGATTGACCTAGGTCTGACAGTGCTTAGCTTTTTCATCTAGCTCAAAAGAGACAGATCAGATTGTTTTCATTTTTTTCCAGCTCAAGACTAACACTGACCTGCTAGTCTTGAACATTTTCTGTCTTCTCTTTTGGAGCATGACTCTTGTATGCCCTCTGATTTTAGAAAATAAGTGCTGCTGTATTCAGGTTTGCCAAGTTTTTAGCAAGCTTGCCAAATAATTATAACAGCATAAAGTCTAACCTTAACCCTAACTCTGTCATGCTTGTTATTTGTATGCTATTTGGAGAGGTTTATATGGGGAGCAATAAAAAATATTACTGGTGTTATTCATGATGTGTGAATTGTTTTACCAGTAATCTATCTTCCCCAATTTTCACCAGTTGTTTTCAAAGATCACTTCAGAGTGTCCTGCAATAGTTTAATTGGTGACCAGACCATGAGTGGTATATATGGAGTTGCAACAGGTGCATCAGCTAAAGCATGGTAAATGACTTCCTGGCCACAGCTTCTGTTGTTTGAGAAGGACTTGAATGTCCATCAGGACTCTTGTCTCTCTTTTTTTGGAGGACATAAACCCTTTCAGAGAAACTGCTAGAGTCAATGTTATCTACATGTTATTTACATGTTTACTGACAGCAGCTTCCTCTTGTTAGGGTTTAAATTTGAGTTTGTTTTGCCCCATCAAGATCCTCATAGCCTATCAAATATCACCTGCAAATAGCAGTTGAGAAGTATCTGGATGGCTTCTTACTTATTTTGGATATCAAAGGACAGCTGTATATCTTAACATTCATCTACCCCTATATCTCTATCTCTCTCCAAACACCCACACATGAATTCTATTTAAAAAATAGCTTCAGTAATTCTCCCTCAGTCTGAAGACTTGTATCCCTGTTCATCTTTGAGTTTGGAAAAGCTTGAGACATACTGGGAATGAGTTGCATGGGGAAGTATTACTGATGAATATTCCATCTCCCTTTCCTTCATATGTGTGTGAAGTCATATCGTCAAGGTGGCAGGAAAAAGCTTTTAATGCAATTTATATTTTTAAAGAAAAAATGTTCATATAGACATATTCTCCTAAAGGAATAACTGAAAAGTCAAGCAAAATGAATTATTTTGTGCTTGCATTGTGCAACTATTAAAAACATAAATTTCTCTCTTATTTGTTTTGTTATCTGTATGAATTCTGTGTGGTGGGACACATGTGTATTCATGCTACTCTCTGCTTCTTTCTGTTGTTTAGATTGGCCTTTGAACAGGACATAGAGCATGGCAATACTGATGGCTTGGGTGACTGCCAAAGTAAGCAAAAGCATTTTATTCCTTTATTTTAATTTTACATGAGAGAAACTGTATAAACGTTTCTGAATAAGAAACTGAATCACTGTTAATTCAGAATCAGCGATGGCAGAAATTATAAGAAAAAAATATCATAACAATAATGGAAACAGTGCAAGTCAATTGACTTTGTTTTTAAAAAGGAAACATTTTAAGGAAATGGGATTTACAAAAATACCATACGTTCAAAGGGCAATCATTTTGGAATTAAAATCTAGCTCTGAAGAAAAATTAGAAATTTCCCTTAAGATATGTGTCAAACATGAATTAATGATGGTGATTGCTTTTGAAGTTTGAACAAGAAAGTAGAATTGTGAAGCCATCAGGAGGAAAGCACATATTTAACAAAACAGATCCAGTTCTTTCATCTTTATGTTTTATGTATCAGTAAAATCAGAATCCCTGACACTCATATTATGACACAGGAGTGAGTTCTTTCAAAACTTGATTAAGATATACCTCAATACTACTTAATTTGTACCATGGTCATCTTTCTGGCAACAGTAATAAAATCACAAAATTCAGATTTAGCTTAAACAGTGAAACAGCAATATAGGCATCCTTGATGACCCTGGATTTCATCTACTAACCTTCAGATTTTGATGAGGATGATTACAACAACAATGATGACAATCAAATATATAAAAATCTTTATGTTCTTATCTGGAGTCTCATGATATTTTTGACACTTTTAAAATTATTATTTGAGGAGGGGGGTTATGACATTATGCAAAATGATGTGTAAAAACTTGTAGTGCAAAGGTTTTCTGTCTTAAATCAAAGACTTCACCAGACAAACTTATTGGACTTATTGGTGCCTAAGAAGATGCGAGAAGATTCTGGCATTTGCTGTTGATCCCATATTACTGTTGTTACCACTGTTGTTGTTCTAATTATTATCATAATGATCATCGCCATCCTCTTCAGCCCACCATTTTGTCTTCTCTAGAATTTTTTTAGAATTGATATTAAATCATTCTCAACTACTGTGGGTGAAACACAACACCATCCTATATTTTTGCAGGATAAAGCAGTCAAGCTTAAAGTTTGGCAAATATTAGCTTCCCAACCCCAAGCGTTTCAGATTATTGGAGAAAAATCAAAGGACCTCTATATGTCTTTCAATCTTGATACATCAAAAGAAGAAAACTAATATAAAAATAGTTTTTATTTCCATCATCATCATCATTATCATCGTCATCTTATAAAGTGGCCCTAAAATAGGAAATAGTGGAAGGGTTGGCACTATGTCCCTGGGTCTCATAGACTCCAATCTCTTTGGCTAAATACAATAAATTTTCATGCAGAAGAACAGCTGGCTCTGATTGGAGCTACAATCTTCTGCAGAACAAAAAAACTTGAAATGTCTCGGGGGAAGGAGGTTTTTTTGGATCTTCTAAAAACTCCCCTTTCCTGCCAGAATTGTTCACTTCTAATCATCAGCCTTGTGAAGGTGAAATAAACATGTATTCATGGTTGGATTCCAGCTACAGATGTTTAATGCAAATGTACATTTGTTTAATGCTACTTTAAACAAATAAGTGATTTATTTTGACTTGGATTGTATTTGTTCTTGGAAAATTTTAGTTTGCCGTTTTCTTTATGCTACAGTTTTACATTAGCTCCGTTTGTCTTATATTGTCATTTTAATATTTTGAGATTTCAATGCTTTTTCTGTATTTGTGGTTACAATGATTTTTGCATTCACAGCAACAGAAAAATAGCATACCAGTTAGGCTTTGTGAATGGGAAGAATGAGTTGGAGGGAGAGCCAAGGTTTATTTAAGTGAATAGGGTTAAATATAGGTAAAAAGAAAATGGGCACAAAAATAGCAACTATATTAAGTAAATCTGTTGACTGTTTAAGATAACATTAATGGTAGAACAGTGATCTTCATCTGAAAGAATACATTTAGAGTACAAAGGATGGAAAACTGAGAATTGGGTTCCAAAGTGAGTTCAATTTATGTGATTCATTTCTCTTAAGAACATCTTTGAAACAGTTCAAAGTTCAATATTTAGAAATTTACAAAGCATTTTAAATGCAGCCCTTCTAAATGAGATAGTCAAACTTTACTAGAAGTGTTACAGCGCTGTTTCAATTTTAAGGAAAATATACCAACCTCTATATAACCCAAAGTTATTTGTTTCTTGTTTGCTTGCTTGCTTGTTTGCTTTTACCTTAAAATGGGATGAAAACAATTCAAGGTCAGACAATTCCAGTCAGACTAGCAGAGTATGAGATTGCTTCTGAATAGATCAGAACAGCCGCCTTGAGTTGAAGTATGAAATTTACACACCTCTAATACGTGTATATGTAGACATTATAGCAAGATTAGAGCATATATAGTTGATGTTTTCCAGTGTGCATATCTGAGAAGGTTAGATGTCCTATTTATAAAAAATGAAATTAAACTATTGCAAAAAAAAAAAAAAGCACAACTGTAACTAATCATAAGCATTCTTTGAGAGTAATTAAATGCTTTTAAAAAATCATACACTTCTCCACCTTAGTGTCTTCCGTAGAAGGAATTCAAGAAATCCCAACCAGAAATCCAACTTAGTATGATCAATGTTATGCTAATTATAGTTGAAACCATCTGGATAGCACTACAAAGTTAAAAAGTCAGTTGAATGTTAAGAGTTAAACTGAAATTTGCAGTTGGCAGTTTCCCTTTTTGCCTTTTCACTATTCCAGTTTTACAGGATTCTAAATATGATTTTTTTTCTTTATTCTGCTATCTTTAAACTAAAGATCACAATAATCTTGTTGCAGAATAAGAAAATGCAGATAAGATAAACTGATTATAAAATATCCTTGAGATTTTTTTTAAAGAAGAGTAACATTTAACATTCAAAACTCATAAGTTAACTCCTTAAAATTGGCCTATTGGCATTAACTTCAAAAGAAACATTTAGAGGTGTATATGCCAAAAGTCTTTTAAATTATGGCTTCTGCACCAAGACTTCTCACAAACCAGCCAAATCTTAATTCCTTTGACAGCAATTAAGGATAACTCGAGGTACATTGTGATATCATTTTAAATATTTTCTTCATAACATTAATTATTTTAATTAATTAAAATGGAAAGAAAGATATACAATGTGTGATTTTACAAAGAAAAAAAATGATTCATTATATATTTGACATATATCTAGTCTGACCTAAACAAGCATCTAATATATGAAGATTTTGAGAAATTTACGGAGACTCAAACCTTTCATTCAAATCCTAAGCATATTAATTCACAAATTGACTAAATTGATTCTGAAATTCATGAGAGGTCTTTAAATATGGCTTGAGTTCCATAATGTCTTCAGGTTGCATCAAAAATATCAAAATAATAGCCACATCTGTGCAAACCTCATCGCTTTTTTATTTACATCACAACACACATAAAAGGGGGGGGGGTAGTTGGTACCATGGTTACAGCTGCCATCTTGATTTTCTCACTGCTCGGGTTTGTTATCTTTAAATATATTTTCACTACTTGATTTGTTCAAGTATTTTCCTATGCAAATAATCACACGGAGGCTTGGAAAGTATTATGAACTATAATACATATTGTCAGGATTTATGTATGTTTTATAAAAGCCATTTGTATAATTTGATAAATAAAACTTAGATGCTTAATAGAAAGTGACTCACAGCCAATGTAACTTTTTATATATAGTAACACTAGCACTCATATTTTATATAGTATCTTACAAATAATTATTACAATTTTATTTTCAAGAGTGAGCCTATCTCTCTTCTCACCTATTCCAGGACAAGGAATCTGGAAGCTATTTCGCATTTTGCAAAATAATGTTTTATGAATACTAAATAAGGTTCTTTACACAAGAATAGTCCCATTAGATAGCTGTAATTGGACTGTTCTTGTATAAGATAGTCCTCAACTTAAAACCACTGTTGAAACTGGAATAAAGCAGTTGTTAAGCAAAAACATTAAAACACTCTTTCCAAGGCCAGCATTAATGTGAACTGTTATTAAGCAAAAGGGTGTAAATCCAGGACTATCTGTATAATCCTAGTCTTTCTACCCCATATAAAGTTTATCTTGTACTTTAAAATGAAAACTGATTAATTTCTTTGGATTCAATGTTACTTATAATGAAATTGGAAACAAAGGTTTTTCATTACATACTTCTCTTTCTTTGCATAGGATTTTAAATTCCAAACTTACTCATATACATTCTGTCAAAATAAATATGATTGAAGTGCTTGATATTTAGCCATATACAGTAAGGAACATAGCTAATCTGAAGATATATATTTTATACTATAGACTCCTATTTTTTAATGTTCCTAAGAAGTTAGCGTATTACAGATATTAGGGTACTTAACACAGCTTACTCAATGGAAAATGCTGCTTGTGGTTCAGAATTAGTTCTGGTTTTCAAGGCCTTAATATATTAAAGCTTTTTAAGCTCAGAACATTAATACATTGAAGAAGAAAAATCACTACAGCATATTTTATTTTTCTATCCTGCCTATCTTTTATTTTTTCCAATTTCTCCTTTATTGGAACTCAGTCAGGTGTGTATTTCTACCTTGATTGGAGAGTGTATGTTCTTGGAACATCAGCACTTTGAAAGCTCACAAGACAAAAGGAGTATCTCAAAACAGAATTCTCTTTGCTGGGGGTTGGTATATCTCAGTTTTAGATACTAGAGCCATGATGGCGAACCTATGGCATGCGTGCCCAAAGTGGCATGCGGAGCCATGTCGCCTAGCATGTGCGGCATCACCCATTCCTCTTCCAGATTTCTGGTGCTCATGCACATACGATAATCAGCTGGCCTTTGTCAGCTGATCATTGGCAGTGCCAGAAACCTGAAGAGTTGGTCTTCCATTTTCCGGCAGGAGCATGTGCGGTGGCCAGCTGATCAGCATGTGGGCATGCATGGCAGTAACCAGAAGACTTGCTGGCCTGTGTGCATGCATGTGCCAGAAACAGGAAGTACCTTATCAGGTGCGCGCATGTCCCCTGGGCAGCTCCTCTTCGTGGTTACAGCCCTGACGAGCACGCATACACACGCAATGTGCTCCCTTTTCGGCACTTGGGGCTGAAAAGATTTGCCATCACTGTACTAGAGAATTACACTGTATGATTTACAGGAGTTAGGACTAATTATGAGATGCATGTGTTTGTTTGGAAGGCCTAAATGGCCCACCCAATGTTACCCAAGATGCCTTGTACAAGCATTCCTTTATATTTAGAGATCTGCTATATTTCAGGTGCTGTTTCTCATAAAACGAACTTTGATCATCCCAAGATAATGTTGTAGTTACAGCAATTGTGGTAAAATGAGTCAGATCAATAATTTCAATATTTTAATATGAAATAAATAGCTTAACACGGAAATATGTAGTATTAAGAGTGTCAATCCTCAGCTCAGAATCCCATTGAAGCTAACATTTTAATGGTCTCTGTATAAAATAAGAAGATACATTATGGAAGAAAGCTTTTACGTTTCTTCTGATCCAAGAAGATGTGTATAACATATATGAGGCACTGATTCTAATCTTCCTAAAGAGTTTCTATTTGAGATTAAGAAGTAGTACTGATTTTCACACTGCCTGCAGTCAAACAGAAGGTCCCCCTCAAATGCAGGATTCATTGCTTAATTCAAGATCCTTATGTTTTTCTTTAAAAGCAATCTCCCCTCTTGCTTTTTTTTTAAGTGCAGTAAAAATATTCC
The DNA here is from genome assembly GCA_030761175.1 of Masticophis lateralis. Classification (NCBI taxonomy): domain Eukaryota; kingdom Metazoa; phylum Chordata; class Lepidosauria; order Squamata; family Colubridae; genus Masticophis; species Masticophis lateralis. The sequence goes on from JAUDYJ010000002.1 coordinate 232,865,210, forward strand.
AAAATGTTATGAAAAAATCCATTCTGATAAGCTGATCTCAAGACTCAATGTTGTCAAAATATCATCAAACAGTAGCAACAATGTATGTAAATTATTATTATTATTATTATTATTATTATTATTATTATTATTATTATTATTATTATTATTATTCAAAATTTTATACCGCCCTTCTCCTGAGGGACTCAGGATGGTGTACAGCCAATAATAAACCAATATAGACACAAAAATTAAAACAATTTAAAAACAGATTCAATACTTTGGCCGAATTATTAAAACCCCAAAACTAAAATACCCATTAAAATTCCTCATTCTATCAGACACAGCTTGCTGAAATAGTAGGGTCTTAAGGGCATGGTGAAGGACATGGAGGTCGGGGATCCTACGTATTTCCGGGGGTGGTTCATTCCATAGGGCAGGGCCCCCCACAGAGAAGGTTCTCCCACTGAGGGTCGCCAGTCAACATAATTTGACCAACGGCACCCTGAGAAGGCCTTCTCTGTGGGAGCATACTAGCCGGTGGGAGGCTATTGGTGGCAGCAGGCGGTCTTGTAAATATCCAGGTCCTAAGCCATGGAGCACTTTAAAGGTAGTAACCAACACCTTGAATCGCACTCGGAAGACCATCGGAAGCCAGTGCAGCTCGTGCAGGAGAGGTGTTACGTGGGTGCGACGTGTCGCCCCCATAATCACCCACGCGGTCGCAATCTGGACCAGCTGGAGCCTCCGAGTGCTCTTCAAGGTGAGCCCCATGTAGAGAGCATTACAGTAGTCCAGATGGGAAGTGACGAGGGTGTGAGTGATCATGTGCAGGACGTCCCGGTCTAGAAAGGTGTATCTTTGAAAGAGAATGTAATGATATTAAATGATATTTAATGATATTTAATGATAGTACCTGTGAAAGAGAATTTAATGATATTAGAAATAATTCTTTCCCTTTCCCTCCTTTTCCTTCTCCTTCCTCTCCTTTTTCTTTTTTCAGATTCGTTCGTAGCACTGAATGGTAAGGAAATTCCCTAATAATTTTGTATGAATACCTGTCTGTGCAGATCAGTTTCAAATGAATCAATGTTTACAAACTTGTCAAATATTTCCATATTTTAATTGTTTTTAATATTGTGCAATTTTTTTCATAGACATTTCAGCTCCTTCATCAGACCATGAAATGTCTTACACTACAGTGTATGGTCAGTTTATGGATTTTTCAAATAATCTTTGTTCAGTTCCATGTCATAATGTTAGTTTCAATCCCACAGCTGATAGTGTCATTTCCATTTTGTGGCCTAGTTCACCTAAACTGATACAAAATTCCATTAACCCCCGAATTATTAAAATTACTTCAGTCATTTCCCTATGACTGGAGCCATATAGTTTAGAAATTCAAACGTTTGAACCCAAAAAAACTTTTTTTTTCAAATAAAATCTCTAAGAGAGTGACAGCTTTATTTTCCAGACCAAGTTCTGAGGACTATAAATACAGTATATTTCAGTGTTCAAACTATCAGAATTCATAATTTGATACATTACAATTAACAGCACTACAATTTATGGGGCCAAATAAAGACATTTTGTGATGTTGGTCCAGAATCCTTCGTACGCAATAGAAAAGGAGTTTGAAAAAGGGATTTGTATATATGGGAGGGGTATTAAAATACATTATATATATATATATACATATATATATATATATATATATATATATATATATATATATATATATATATATATATATATATATAATATTTATTAATCATATTACTAGAGCTGCTTATCTCAGCAAGGGGTATCTTGGGGTGGTAAATAAAAAGAATAAGAACAATACATAAAACCAAAATAGTTTTAAAACCTTATTAATAATATCATAAAAGTGAAAATACAAACCATAGGAGAGGGAAAGTTTTTTTAAAAAGCCATCTCAACAATGGAGCCATCTGAGCAGGTGCCCAATCACATAAAATCCCCAGCTCTGACAATACAGCCAAGACTTGAGGAATTTTGAGATATAATTATTCCTCAGTACTGATTGGTCAATGTATTATTAAGAATATATTTTTCTACATTGTATGCTCAAACGAACAGCAGCATTGTGAGAAAACTGAATGTTGAAAAGAACAGTTTGACTTTATGAGTCTGGTATAGTTTGGATAAATAGCAATTCAGCTATACCATTTTGCTTTTAAACTGCTTGTACCCAAAAGGTTTATAATGTTCTTGTAAATAAACTTGTCATCAATACACAAATAAGGTAGCCGTTTATGAAAGCTGTTTGTTTGAGTAGTACTAGGGCTACAATGACAGCCAGTTTGGTGTAGTAGTTAAGGCACCAGACTAGAAACCAGGAGACTTGAGTTTTAGTCCTGCCTTAGGAACAAAGCCATCTGGGTAACCTTGGGCTATTCACTTTCTCTCAGCTCTGGGAAGAAGGCAATGGCAAACTACTTCCAAAAATGTTGGCAAGAAAATTGCAAGATCTAGTCCATGTAGTCACCAGGAGTCAACATTGACTCAAAGTCACCCAAAAGTGGGGAGACATGCTACAACATCCAGGTTGGAAACATCTGGATGACCCACCAACAAGCAGCAAAAATGATAGAACTAGGTGGATGGAACCAAATTAAGTTCCATGTAACTCAAATAAAAGGATTATTTGGAGGATATAGACAACACAATATGCAATTACATTATTCATTTTTTGCAGCAGAATTAATTAGCACTCCCAGCTTTGGAAAAGAACAATCTTCACAAAATCAGTATTCATTCAAGGTTTCTCTTAGACCATAAAAACAGATGTTTAGGACAAAAACATGGGAAATGAAGGGGGGGGAGGAAATAAGGGTAGTTCTTATCTGAGTAGCATTTGCTTGCTCACCCTGGATTCTAATCATCATAGTCTTTTAATCTGCAACTTTCCCTGAAGAAGTGTACTTCCCAGATAACATATTATGCATGATAATTGATATTTTAGTAAACATTTAAATATTTCTTCCCAAATAACAAATTCATAACACTTGAGCTTGCTGTCTGTAGTTTATTAGCACAAAATTCATAGTATGTATACAGTTGAATCCAACATCTTCTTCTGTACTGTGTCGGATTTTTTAAACAGATTAAAAAAAGTATTTTGTCAATTTTTTCTAAATTCTGAAACAATACATAACTTAAGCAATTAATTTTAAGGAGAAGCAGGCAACAGAGCTATTCTCACACAGCATTGCAACTTCCCTCAAGGCTAGTTGAATAGATATGGTATCAAATAATGCTTAGCGGATAATTGCATAAAAGCAAAAATGTATGTTTCCAAAACAAAAGAGAAACACCTCAATCAAGAAAGACAATGTGGTTTTTAATTTTGGCCATTGAACTATTGGCAGAAGATGAAATTTCAGTCGCTGCTTTGATCGCTTGCCAAAGTTAAAATGATTACAGTTGTACACATTTCAGAACCAATTTGGAAAATTGCTTTGTCACTTAAGATCAGCACCTTTAATCAAAGCAGCTGGATCTTTTTCCGGTTTCAATATAAACCTGAAAAAAGGTATAGATGCTTTAATGAGTTGAATTGATCCCAACCCTTAAAATGCTTTTTCCATCTCATATATAGCATTTGTTCAGAATTATTTTAAAGTAAAAATAAAATATTTTTTTTATGTTTCAAGCTCTTTTCTTGTATAATAATGAAACTAAATAGCACAGTAGTGGCAGTCATCCTATAGTGTAATCCTACAGCTGGAAGAAGTAAATATCACTAAATTCAACTAGTTTATTTCCCATCAGTTGGTATAACCCTTCATAAGATAAATCTATTTATGACATCTAACATGCAATTGTTTTATTTGTAAATACTTTTTTCTACTTCAACCATGTAAAAGTAGAAAATTATTTAAATAATAAAGAAATTATGTCTGAGTAAGCATTCATGTAGGTCTTTTAGCTTATATCCTGGGGAACCAAGTACAGTGATAAAAGGACATGCCATAGCATATTTCAAAATGCCAGGCATAGATGTTTTTACTGTCTGTAGTTACTTCCCTGCTTATTAAGTCTCATTTTTGACCTCTCCGCTGGAAGATCAAACTCCAGTAGGTTTTTTTTATAAAACTCTGCTACAAATACAAAAGGCTGCACATTTGACCTTTTCTGCATAGTGATTTCCCACCTGTAAACTAACCATGCTAGCTGGACAACCTGTTCAGTCAAGAAGCCAACTGCATGTGCCTATGAACTGAAGAATACATCAGGCTATCTTCATGTAAGACTTTGTTCTTATCTTCATCAGTTTTAGTGAACCAAGCCTTCATAGTACATTTGCATCCTCCCTCTCTCTGCACTGATAATTTAACTTTCTTAGTTCCTTTAGTTGCTGTAGTCACTTAACAAAATAATGCATTGGGCATTTGAATACCTGCCATCTTGGAACATATAACTAACTACTTTATGATAAATTTTCCAAATCCTTACCTTTCAGTGCTCTAACAAAATCTAATTTCTCTTTTGTGTATTACTCTATTACTGAACTATATAAAATGTATTGTTGCTATACAATATATGATGCAAACCTCTAAATCAGGCTGATGAAAAGCTCATAAAGAGTGTATTTTTAAAAATTGACAGAACAGTCATATTTCAAAAATAATATTGATACTCATTACTAACAATTCATATATACATACATATACATATGTATGTATATATGTATGTATGTATGTATGTATGTATGTATGTATGTATATACCGTGTTTCTCTGAAAAGAAGACCCTGTCTTATATTTTTTTGAACCCTGAAATAAATATTTGGCCTTACTGCCATGCGCTCAAAAGCCTGATTCTGCTTATTATCAGGGGATGTCTTATTTTGGGGGAAACAGGGTATATGTATGTATGTATGTATGTATGTATATGTATGTAGGAAAATTGCATTTAAATTCATATAAGATTCAAATTGAGGGAAGTTTCAGCTTAATACAAATATGGATTATGTGTGCATTTCAAGGACTAAGGACTCCTTAGACACCTTTAAAGCTATAATCTTGAAAGTTGCAAGTAATAATTCAATACTATAGAGGGATTACAGGTGGTCCTCGACATACAACAGTTCATTTAGTGACCAAAGTTACAACGGCAGTGAAAAAAATGAATCATGACAATTTTTCACACTTATGACCATTGAAGTATCCCCAAGGTCACGTGTTCAAAATTCAGATGCTTGACAATTGGTTCATATTTATGACAGATGTAGGTATACTAGGGTCATATGAACGTCTTTTGTAATCTTGTGACAAAGAGTAAATGGGAAAGCCAGATTCAATTACCAACCGTGTTGCTAACTTAACAACTGCAGTGATTCATTTAACAACTGTGGCAAGAAAAGTTGTAAAGTGGGGCAAAGCTTACTTAACAAATGTCTCGCTTAGCAACAGAAATGTTGGGTTCAGTTGTGGTCGTAAGCCAAGAACTGCTTGTATATTTTATAGTCCGAAATGTATGTAATGTAACTGCATCATAAAAGATGTAAAAGTATAAGTCACTAGCCAAACATCTGTTAAACCATTTAGAAGAACTCAGGCAGCACTTTTAGCCAATATCTTTGTTTAAAATCCTAAAAAGCTGTTTTTGTTATCAGCATTTTCCTTGATGAATTGTGATCTGACTTGACAATAAGGAATTTCTTATGTGCTGCATAGAAATGCATATAAATAATGAATATCACAGTTTTGTGTTAACCCAATATTCCAAGGATGAGCCAAAAGAACAAGTTTGCTAATGCAAAGCCAGATAAATAGTGGCCAGTTAGAAAATTGCCAAAGGGGAGTATTAGATTCAGTCCTTATGTTGATCAATAAATCTAAGCCATATAAAAATATATTGCATTTTCAGAAATAGACGTTCATATTCTGGGTCCGCTGCTTAAAATCAGAGAGTATAGGCAAAATTGGAAATATATCACTACACTCATTAGAACCAAAATTCTTCATGAAGTGGCAAATTCCATATTTTAAAAATATTGTTCAGCATCACATAAAGATCTTTGACTATAATTTGTTTTCCCAAAATAGTATGATGTATGCAGTATTTGAAACCAAAATAAGACTGTTCTAGAACAAGATCTGATCATCTGTTAAAGTACCTTCAAATTTATTACATATAAAATGAACATTTACAAAATCTAATGCCCATACCTTTTCAAATATTCTTTGAGGGCCTCCAGTAAATACGAAATATTTTCTGATAAATTACTTTTATTTTTAAATCATAAGAAGTGTATCTCATATTTTTTTCACACCTGCACCCAATACAGGATATTTCAATTTTTCATTCCACAACTGAGATATATAACTAATATTAACTTTCATTTTACTTTTTTAATTCTTTATAAAATTAAATTGTTAGTTACCATTCAAGCTCTGCTTATCTTAAGCATCCTAAAACTGCAGGTAGCTTGAAGTCTCTTAAACCATTCAGGCCATACCAGTTAATCAAAATGTTTACAATGTTTCAATTGCATCTATGGCGAATAGAATAGAATAGAATAGAATAGAATAGAATAGAATAGAATAGAATAGAATAGAATAGAATAGAATAGAATAGAATAGAATAGAATAGAATAGAATAGAATAGCTTTATTGTCCCTTTGAATGTACACTAATTGGCATACATGAAAATGAAATTTCATTGCTTACAGCTCTCAAAGGGTCTCCACCTCTAATATACACAACATAAACATGACAAAATAAATAAATAAATACAAAATTATGCATATACTCACATATATTATATGACAAGAGAATATTATAGGTAAGTCATATTCAACATGCAATCTCTCAAAGTTTAAAGCAACCATCAGAAATCAACTGATCTAAAGTGTTGATCCTTTATCTAGCCCAAGCATTCCAGTAAAACATTCCACGCTATCTCCAATATTATTTCACACTGTCTGTTTCTTGTGTAATTCAGGATCAAACTATAATCACATACCTATTAATAACCAAATCTTCCTGGCAGCTTCTTGGATTGGAAATAAAGATCCTTGTTTAGTGTACTTTGACCCTAGCATTTGCCAAAATTTCTGAGGTGTTACACACTTACTTTCCAAATAGGCCCTAATGTATTAGTAACAGAGAGAAAAGCCTGAATTTCCACATTTATGTAAAGCTCTTTCTAGTTCTGCTACCACCTGGTACCCATTAAGTTTTTTTATATAGCTATAGCTTTCCATTATCACTGAGTTCTGCATATAGCTGAAGCATATGGTTTGTCCCTTGGGTAAATATTTCCTCTAGATTATCACATTAAGAAAAAAGGCTTTATTGATATGAACAGATTAAACATAAAGTCACCTATAGAACTCATCTAAGATGTCTGTATTGGATGTAGAGGAAAATGCATTTCAAATCCAGATATAAAATGTAAGTAAGTGCTGTTTGTCAATAGCCACATACACTTATAATTCTTTTGGAAACAATTGCTTTCTTGTGCTGAGAGCCACAACCCATTTAAAGATAAATAAGATGCTAACAAATGTTAGGACTGCATAGAATTACTTGAGAGAAGGCTGGGTGAAAAACTTACGAAACATTTTTTTTCTGGCTAATTGTGTTCTTGAAACTGTGGGTAAAGATGAACATGAAACTGGTATTCAGCATAAGGATGATTCCCTAATCAGTATGATATCAGTATGATATCAAAGCAACATTCCTTCTGTATTTGTATGCAACCTATACTCCTCCCCCCCAAGGATCTCTGTGAAGTTCAGTTTTACGGATATTAGTTGCAGTAATCCCGCTTACATAGAAGTCACGTTTTCCATTTTTTAAAAATAGTAACAAGGCCTGAAGCCAAGATTCAGTTCCTGCTTTGCAATCGTCTTTGAATTATGTTTCCAAATAACTTGTAGATACTGGTAAATAAGAGGAAGTTTATTTTGTTTAGCCCCCCCATTTTTATATTTAAGGAATTATAATTTTGATAGTTATATAATAGTTTAATATTATACTATTCTGTAAAGTCTGATTCTCAGTTCTGAGTCTTCAGTGTTAATGGGACCTGATGAAATTAGACTTAAGATAAAAAAAAAATAATAATATAGTTTAGTGCTCACACTGACAAGTGTTCTTGTCAGTGTGAGTTCCAGGCTTAAGAACAATGGTAAACCCAATATATCAGGAATTAGGTTTTGTTCCTGATGATTCCAGCCAAAATGAAACTCTTTGAATCTGACTTGATTTCCTGTATCTAGTTAATATGTCAGGAGTGGCAAGAGTTCCTTAATCGTAGAAAAAAAATCCTATATGAATTGTATGAGAAGCATTAGTGTTAATTCCCTAAATTCTGATGCTGAGCAGAGATAAGCAATCTGGTGCTTCAGATGTTTTGGGCTTCAGTTAGTACAAGCTTTAGCCTGAAGAATTTTGAAAACGATAAAGACCCCAGGGAACCTGACTGATACTTTACAAATCCTGCTGGTTTGCCTCACATCCTTCCCCTTTGCCCTTTAGCTACCTATAACTTTCCTCCTTCTTTCTACTCTGTATTATTTAGTCCACTGGATTTTCCAAAACTGCTGTAGGGCCTGATCATCCAAAAGAAAGCCACATCACTTTGTGTTAGTGAGGTTAATGTTATCTTTTGAAGCAAGACCAAAAATGCACATTAGCTAAATGAAAGGTTTTCCACTGGATGTGAAAAAGAATCTTTATGCAGTCCAGAAATTTCAAGTAGTCTTTATATCTAGTATTGTGTTCGATGCTTGTCTGATCTGCAAAATAAAAGCTCATTGTCTACCTTCCATTGTAACTTTTTATTTTAGTTGATGTAATCCTCTCACCATAATAGGCTAAAAAATTGAAATTTTTGTTTTGTATCAATTTTGATGCCTGCTGCAGCATTTGGCTTCCAGTGGCTAGAGGATAGGTAGCAAAAGGAGATAAGTGTCCCCCATGCATAAGACCTTGTGATGGCTACTTTTGTTTTCTGAGGATAAGTCATTTTTAAGTAGAGTTGACCAACATTGATTGGGTCTTTATTCTCAACTTGTATTTTATGAGATACTTTGGCTTAATTCTCTTCCACATTTCATTTGAAAGCATTTTTATGATGGGCTGCAACAGCTCTAGTACCCACTTTTTAGAAAGAACCATATAAGGCCTCTTTTGTTTTAAGGATACAGCTCACGCTATTTTTTTTTTACTTAAATCTGTGCAATAGAACAGAACAGAACATAGCTCCTCCCTTGGCTGCTCTCCCAGTGACTAGTGAGCCACTGTTGAATTTATTGTCTGCTACATATAGTTTCCTTGCAGGTGGCCTACATTCTTTATTTTATTTTTACTGATTTTAAAATTGTAAGCCATCCAGAATTGTTTGGAGTCAGTAACTTTCTTCATTGTACTATTTATATATTTATAAATAATTCTACAATTCTACTTCATATAATAACCCCCAAAGTATACAATCATCTGATAGCATGGAAAGTTAGGATATAAACAATAAGGAATAATGGAACAAAAAGGGCTAATTCTTTGTAGCCCTTTGCTTAAATTGAAAATCCCTATGCAAAAGATGATGGCCCAGCTTATAGTTAGGTATGGCAGAAAGACAAAGAAGAGTTGGAGAGAGAACAAGTTTGCTTCTCATTTTGGTTTCTGGCCCCACCCATTGGTGTGGGCATGTAGCTTTGGAAAAAAATGTTTTTTCCTTAGACTCCTAAGTCAGTCTTTAATTGTATTGAAGTCTGTAAGAATCCATGTTATTTTGTTTTGTTTGATTCTGCTCATATCCATGAGCTTTCCTCACATTTCAGAATATTCTACTGGTTTCAGCCACCATTTTGTTTTGCATAGTTGTAAGATTATTACATAAATAGTCAGGAGTTACACATACACATTTTATTTGTACATAAATCAACTTTTGGGTAATTCATGTAATTCACAGATTAACCTATCTTTCCGTACGATGTTGTCCTGGGTGTTCCAGATGACAGCAGAGTTTTGATTTGCAAGAGCTCAGATTCCTTCCTTGATCTATACATAGAAACACCTTTGGAAATGTTACTTGCTACTAAACTGCTTGTTCTTACTGTCCTTAACTGTATTTATGGTGTAAACAGGACACTCCAGTTCACTACTTCCCAGCATGTCTACTTCAGACTCTCCAGGCCAACAGGGTTATGATGCTGGAGGGCACATACTAAATTGGAAGGATCACATTGGCTCATCTGAGAATATCAATCCATATGTGGCTGTCTCGTCCCATAATCACCAAGAGAAAAAGGGTAAGGCCTTGGAAATCATTCTTCTTGTGGGGGCAAGGGCGGGGGACTGACTTTAGTGTAACTGCTTCCAGCTACTGCATGGTACAGTGAAGTAAAAGTCCTTACTCTGCTATTAAAATGTATCGCACACATACACAAACACACCAAAATGAAGCATTTAAAAAAAAAAGTAAATAAAATTTTATTCTAGCCATTCAGTGGCAATGAAAAACCACACAGAACAAATGCAAGACTATAAATTTGAGCATGTTTTGATACAAGATTGAAAGGTTTAATTCAGCTCAGATGATAATCGTGATGATATTAAAATACAAGGCTTGGCTTTACATTAATCCCCACTTGCACTTCCAGTGGAGTAGAGTGTGTAAAAGTACTTTTTGTTTGTAATTGATTTAAGCAGCAAGTTCAACCATGAAGTAACATTAAAAAATTAATCATTTGATATTAAAGGTATACTCTACAAGAGATTCTACAATTGAAATTCAACTGAAATGATATTCAGCTTGAAGTGGCTCCATTCATTTTGAAAGAAATTTTCTGAGCAGATTATGCTTGAAGGAATTAAACAGAGTTGCTGATGAATGGCCACAGTAAAATGCCACTTTGGTTGTGCTTTTCTTTATCTGTGGTTAAAAAAGAAATAATTTAGTGGAGGGGGTTCATTTCTCTATTGGCTTTTTAAATTTCAGTTTCAGAGTTGTATTAAGTTTTTAACCTCTTTAAATTCTCCATTAAGAGAATTATCAGCTTTATTAGCATACTCCTTTTCAGGCAGGTAATCCTAAAGCAGCAGTATATCTTTATATGTGATTAAAATTTTTCATTAAAAGTTAGAATAGGCTAGGGAAAGGGGCTTTGAGATTTATTTATTTATTTATTTATTTATTTATTTATTTATTTATTTATTTATTTATTTATTTATTTATTTATTTGATTTATATGCCGCCCTTCTTCAGAGACTCAGGCCAGCTTACAATGTGTTAATACTTCATACTTTTGTATATACCTACTTAGTAGGGCTTTTGGCCCTCTCTAAGCCCTCTCTAAGCGGCCCTCTCTTTTTTATACAAAGTCAGCTTATTGCCCCCACAATCCGGGTCCTCATTTTACCTACCTCGGAAGGATGGAAGGCTGAGTCAACCTTGAGCCTGGTGAGATTTGAACTCTCAGTAATTGCAGGCAGCTGGCAACTAAGTGCTACTTTAACAGCACTTTAGTCCTCTGCACCACCAAGGCTCCTCAATTACATCAATTACATCTAACTCCCACCTTACTCTTACTGAAAAGAATCTGCTAATTTTCAAATGGAATGATTGTGATCATAAATGCTCAGATCATGAAAATATCAGTACAGCCTCACCAGTTCAGTAATGCTTTTCAACAGGTAGCTTTAACTACCTGTTGATCAGGTAGATCAGTCTCTACGTTTAAAAGATGAGAATTACAAAATTGATAAAGGCATTTTGTTTTATGTGGTTTTTTAAAAATATTTTACAGCAGTTGTTTTAATGGACAGGCTATCTACCTTTTCACTTCAAATTTCAAATCTTTGGTGAATTTATCATAAGTGGAAAACTGATTGGATCATAATTATTTTGACTTGAAATTCTCTGAATGAAATTACCAGAGGGAATTTGTCAGAACTTAACTAGCTTATTTAAATATCATGGAATCTTTGGGGTCTAATTAGGAATATTAACAAAGCTGGAAGCAGTCTGTACACGTTAAAGCAAGCAAACAATGGTGGCAGAGGTGTCTGCATGGTTGTTTATCATTATCACATCTCTTTGTGCTCTTCTTCCTTCCTTTGCCCAACTCAGTTCCACTTGCAGCAAAACAAACCAACAATGTTGCACACCCCAAACCTACTTGCAGCTTATTCCTTGTTCAAGGGCAAAGGAAAGAGACATTAAACACTTTCTAAAGAGAGTGTTATGCTTAATCTTCTGTGTGTTCAGTTTGGTTGTGGATTTATTTTCTTGCAAATATCTTTTTTTGTGCCTTGAATTTTTGTTTTGCAAAATGCTTTTGGTGATTTGTTTTGTTTTGTTATTCTTGTGAAGGGTGCTTTCCTTTGTTTCACACACTTCAAAAATGACTTGCCTTTAATTGTACTAATTCTTCAGTCACTTGCTGCTTTGTTTCCAATGCCACTGATGCCTTGATGATGTCACATCCATATGTTCAGCTTTTCAATTCTACGCAAATATCTCATGGGAATATCTTGAGAAGGAGGGGCTAATTAAATGGGTTTTACTCATGGGAATGTGACATTTGTGCACACTGCAGCTTTAGTCGCTAAATATACTCCAGAAGTGCTGTTGGGAGAAGGCCTCACAATTCTTGGCAAGATGAAAAACAAAGAGTGCGATATGTACCATAGAAACTCTGTGTTGCCTTTCTTCTTTCTGGTTTGAATTTTGACTACTGAAAAATCTCTCCCATTATGCAACAATGCTGCTCATTTGAATTGGCAAAAATTTACAACTTCTGCTATCACATACTTTTCCGGAGTATGCTTTTTGTTCATCATTTTGATTCGGTTTGCTTTTGCTTTTTACGTTATTTGCAGTGTTCTTTTATTTCTGTCTGTCCTCATTTTTATTAAAGCTTGTATTTCTCACATAGCAATCTACTAAACTTCCCTCCTGCTACCATTGTACATAGTCTTTCCCCCTGCCTGCTTCCATAACAGAAAATCCTTCCTGTGGAATTTCCAAGGCTCAACTCTATTTAGTATGAAGTAGTATTTAACTGCTGTGTTTAAATATCCTACTAACTGGAAGAATGTAAAGGAAGAAAGTAGAATAATATTCTCTAGCAATAACAAGTCATTACTGTTTTGTTGCCTACTGTCACTTGTCTGTTACTCCTTTTTCTTCATTAGAAATCCCTGATATATATTGTGTTCTCCGATTGTTGTTCATGGTCTAGATTTCTCAAGCTTTTCTTTTAAAGCCAGAAACTCAAGCATAGATACAGGACCAACTTTGTTAATTTTTTTTTCTAAAGTTGTACTGATCCCATCATGCAAACAATGGAACAATTTGGGCTTTTCCACTGGCTTTTGAAAAATCAGTTCTAAAATTGATTAAAGAAAAGTTATCTTTGGTCAAAGTAACAATTTCTTTCAAAGCATGAGGTTAAACAGTCTAATCACAGTGTTAGACTCAGGTTTGGCTCTGTTGGGGCTCCAGTCTCATTTATTTATTTATTTATTTATTAGTTCGATTTATATGCCGCCCTTCTCCGGAGACTCAGGCTGCTTACAATGCATTAAGCAATAGCCTTCATACTTTTGTATATACCTGCTTAGTAGGGCTTTCGCCCTCCCCCCCCCCCCCAGCAGTGTTCTTTTTTATACAAAGTCAGCTTATTGCCTCCACAATCTGGGTCCTCATTTTACCTACCTCGAAAGGATGGAAGGCTGACCTTGATCCTGGTGAGATTTGAACTTGCAGTAATTGCAGGCAGCTGGCAACTAAGTGCTACTTTAACAGCACTTAGTCCACTGCGCCACCAGGCTCTTATTGGACCTAAAAGAAGCAATCAATTAAAATAAATCCATTATTTTACAAAAGGTAAATCTGAGGTAAATTCATAGATAAGTCAAAATTATTTACAGTCATTTTGAAGTCCCATGGATGTTTAAAATCTGAGAAATAGACTATAAACATAACATTAATAAATATTATGAAATTGTGTCACATTCAAAAAGCTTGTTCAAACTTTTCCCCATTTTTTCAATATTAAAAAAATTATATATTTGTTTATATCCTGCCTTTATTATTTTTACAAATAATTCAAAGTGGCAAACATATCCAACACATTTTTCCCCTCTTATTTTTCCCTCAACAACAACCCTGTGAGGTCAGATGGGCTGAGAGAGAGTGACCGGCCAAGGTCACCCAGCTGGCTTTCAAGGCTAAAGTGGAACTATCTGTCTCCTGCTTTATAGCCCGGTGCCTTAATCACTAGGCCTAACTGATTCTCATAATAATGACAAAGTAGACATAAAAATCATCCTAAAATCAAATTCTTGTAACTTACAAGAGGAAACGCAATCTCCTCAATGTGTGTGTTTTGTGTGTATGATGAGAACAGGACAACTTTAAAAAAAAATTATGAGTTGTTCAAACTTATATTTGCACACAGAGTACCATATTTCTTGGTACTCTACTTCCTCTCTTAAAGCTGCATGGAAAATGTTATAGTGCCAAGGAAGCTGAACTAATAAAGCGAAAGCGTTTTTAACGAAGGAGCAGAAAAAGATGATAGCCAAATCTTCCAAGCAGCTGTATATCTGAAAAGAGGAAAATGGTATTTCTTACTCCTTTTCTTGGGTTTCTTTTGCTTGGGTTTTTGTGCTAGTAAATTTCACTTTCATTACTATATTTAAGGATATTAAAAATGTCTGCATATTGTCTGTTAATGACTGCTAACCAAATCATGTATTAATATCTTTATTTTTATGGTTTTAAAGTCATTTATAGATTTCAGTTAAAAGGGTGTTGGAAATAACATTTCCAAGTTCAGCTGAATCCTTTGCAGGCCATTTAGGATATGTAAAATTGATAAAAGAACCAAATAAAATCTTTCAGGCCAAATGGCAACTTTATAATCAATTCCATCTTTGAAGGCCAAGGAACCGGGACTAATTTTTAAGATTCATGTGGCTGGAGTCATTCTTATTTTTAATAAACCATTTTGACAACCAACATCAAAGGCAAACCCTTGAGTATGTGACATTAAAGAAGAAGGCAAATTTTCTTCTTTGTTGTGTGGATTTTACAGCAGTGAGTTTCTCACGCTTGAGGTGATGGGGTTTCCAAGTAGCCTAACAGAGCAGAATTAGTTTGTCTGACACTATTTCCACCGTTTCTTCAACATCTGGCAAGGAATCCAAGTAATAACTTATACGTATTTGCTTTTTATTTAATTGCATGAACTGCCTTACATTTTAACGTACTGCATCCTCTTTCAGATCAAGACATAAATTTCTTTACTGTTTATAGTGAAGCAGAAGTTTGTTTAAATTAAATAACACCCTATAGTATCCTTTTTCCTCGGTATATCCTTTGATTAATAACTGTACAATTCTTGTAAATATCTTTCATGTGTGTCACAAAAGGTTTATTTTTAAGTAGTAGATTTAAGCCAAAGTGGAAAAATATATTTAAAGCAAAACATTTATATGATACAATAGAAAAGCAGCTATATTTGATAATATGGAAAACTGACATAAATCTTGTCTAAAAGCAGTATTCTACAACTGTATATATAGTATGGTTTTACTGTGAGAACAGAAATACACCCATACCAATTGATTATGAAGATGAAAATCTATACAAAGACTACTACCACAGGCTACACAATTACAGAGCATTCCATCAACCAGCAGTCCATATTCAAATTGAACAAATGGATGTATATGTCGGCTTATTTAGAATGAGTAGATAAACATAAGGTAAATATGCATGCATACATTATGTGTAAATATGTATGTATGTATTCCATCAGAAAGAGGGTGACTCCCAAAGTGATCCAACTAGGTGTTTGGTTGAAATCTAAAATTTGCATCTCCTAAGAGCTGACCCAACACATAATAGTCTACAGAGGAAGCAGAGGAAAACAAGTGATAAAATGTGTGCCAACTCCCTCTATTAGGTATTTGCTTGCGTCATTGCAATTTAATATGAAAGACCATCATGATATCATATTTTGTCATTTAGTATCATCGTGATAAAGAATGGATGCCCATTATACATCTTAAAGGCTAATTTATATTATATCCCTATATATTTATTTTTACTTAATTATCAGACTTACATTGACATCTGGATTCAGAACTATAGTAAGCAAAAATAGGTCTCACATATATAGATTAGTTTCACATAGCCTTTTTTAATCTTCCATTCATTTTTAGAAGGCATATCACAGTAGTCCAGCGAAACTCAAATACTCACCGCTGGCAATTGCAGATCATTTTGACAGCCGAATAGTATAGAATAATATTTTTCCAAATCTAAAGTAGTTCAACTTCATAAGAATATAGGCAGAGATATAAACTCTGGTGTCCTGAGTCTCTTTCTATAGATATATATATTATTTGAGATAAAATAAGCTATAAACTTTTCTAATTTAGAATTGAGTCCCTATACAGAACTGCTTCTTTTATTATTCCCTATTCTTTTATTATTCCCTATTTATTATTCCCGTGTGTGTGTGTGTGTGTGTGTGTGTGTGTGTGTGTGTGTGTGTGTGTGTCAGTGTCATACAGACTACCAGCAGCTTACAAATATGTAAAATCCATTTTAAAAAACCCCTAAGGCAATCTCATTTCAACAAAACAAAACAAACCCTTGTACCAAAGCAAGTCTACCCTCATCAACATTCAGGTGATCTAAAGAAGTCCTCAAAAAAACCTAGAAGATGCCCTTTAGATATCCAGAGTCAAGGTTTTCCACAAGAGAATGCACGATCTACAGCCTTTATATGCTTAAAATTATTAAGGAATTGTAAGATGTGATCTTGTTTCCAGATATTTATGCCTCCAGCTCCACTGGAAAAATTATTTTGAACAAAACCGTAAGTCATGAAAATTCTTTATAAAAGTAATGGCAAAGTTGAGTTGAGGAAGAAAAAGTAGTTTAACTATCTTTTATTCCCTTCCTCCAAAAGCAACAATTACGTCTGCTGCACACATAATAACAGTTTTTATACTTGCCTCCCCCCCCACTTCCCAGTCCCCACTATACAGTAACAGCTTCAACCAGGCAATTTATATCTCAGAAAAAAATATAGAAATAAAAGGCAAACATGTCCTGCCAGACCAACTTTCTACTTTCCAAAGAATTGCATGTGATTTCCAATTAATAAAAAAGCAAATAATTTAGTTCCACTTAGGAAAGGGAGCTGAAAGTGTATAAATAAAAGAGTTCTAAATATGCTTAATGTTAACTGATTTACATGCTGGCTATAGTCACACAAACAATAATACATCTATTTCTTAGGCTATTAGGACTATCCAGTTTTTTCTTCTGAACCATAGTTCCCAGATTTATTTGGAAAAAGGATTTAAATTGCTTATTTCCAGTTCCAATTCATATTTATGAAGATACTTAAATATGTTTTTATTTTTATATTATCGTTTTTGCAGTTTGTATTTCTCAGTGATTAAAATGGGTTTATAATGTTATGATTAATTTGATTAATTAAAATCATATTTATTGCATATTCTAAAGGGAATTTAATAATTGGTAATTGTTTCAAAGGACTTAAAATTGTTTCAAAGGACTAAAAATTTATCTGGTTAAGATTATATTTAAGAGTATTTCTTTTATTATTATTTTTTAAATTATTCATAAAGAGAAAATAAACCTCAAATCCTGTTTGTTGAATATCCTTATTTATTTAAAAAAGAGATGGTTTCCCCAGACTATGAATGAATGTGAGCAAGGAATGTTGCTTCTGATCTCCTTTACAGCAGTTATAAAATTTACCTATTTTTATATGGTTACAGCATAACCCCTCTTCTTTCTATAATCTATCCTACAAACCATAAATCATAAGCTCATTTCTTGCATTTTATACAAAAAGTCAATAAAAGATTTCCAGGCAGCAATGAATGTAGATACTATCCCTTCTCTGATCAAAGAAATCAAGTTAGCCATCTCAGCAAGTTCCGGCATCTTCACCAACCATTCTTCTTCTCAGTATTCTTTTGTTTCAGATTTCAATAGAATTTATATCTGTTTATAATTTGGACACAATTCTGTTTCAATTCTATTTCAAATTCAGTCTGACAATGTTCATAAACTTTGTTGTCTACTTTAAATATTTCTGTTAACTATAAATAAGAAAACATTGATAACTATAAGGTAATTCTTACAAAAGTAAGTCTTACAAAAGTACTTAGTCACATTAAAACTTTATTTTCCTCCAGTGTTCAAGGATATGTCACTTCATCACCCAGAGCCCTCTGATAATCAGGTGGTGCTCCCAAATCCATGGTATAAATAGTCCAGATACAGATAATTCAGTCAAAGACTATCAAAGTCCCATTTCCAAGCAGCAATTAAGATTTATATATTTTGTATTTATTTATTTTGTCAAACATGTACAAGATAACAGGTATAAGTATAAACATGATCATGAACAAGAAATTAGTACAAATAAATGGAGACAGTAGGACAGGAATGGTAGGCATGTTGGTGCACTTATGCACACCCCCTTTACAGACCTCTTAGGAATGTGGTGAGGTCCACAGTAGAGAGTTTAAGGTTGAAACTGTGGAGGTTAGAGGATGTAACAACGGAGTCAGGTAGAGCATTCCAGCCATTGACCACTCTGTTGACACTCTCAGTAAAGTTGCACCAGAGCCTCAAGGATAACCCCAAGTCCTTCTGGAACTGATGAGATCCATTTGAGTCTTGACATTATTGTCAAGTTGATTATGTAGGCCTTTTCTCCTTGCAGCCCAAGAGAACTCCAAGTCAGCAGGCAATGATCTGACCATAACAAGGGATTGAAGGGAAAATCCCCCAAATTCAGATCACATCACCACTGCTTTGAGATAAAGAACACATCTGATGTGTATCTCCCACTATGTGTCAGTTAGATAGATCTGGTCCATGGTTGCCATTTTAGCCATGCACCCTAAGCTGCTTCTAAATCTGCATCTAAAGAATGCAGTTTGAAGTCTCTCAATGCCATAAGTTTGGGGACTCCACTATCAGCACCCCTACAGCATTAAGTAGTTCCAGTAAGGAGGCTGGTACACCTGCAGCAATCCCATCTGATCCCTTTTTTCTTGTGTTATTCTTTATTATCCCTCCATCGTTGTACTCTTTTATTTATTGTTGTTTTTGCTGGAAGGAAGGGAATGTGTGAAGTTGAATACTTCTGTATTT
Organism: Masticophis lateralis; assembly: GCA_030761175.1. Classification (NCBI taxonomy): domain Eukaryota; kingdom Metazoa; phylum Chordata; class Lepidosauria; order Squamata; family Colubridae; genus Masticophis; species Masticophis lateralis. The sequence continues at coordinate 232,884,388 of JAUDYJ010000002.1, forward strand.
CAGAGTAATTTGTGTATGATGAAATGTTTGGTATATGCAGATGAGTTCAATTAGTTTCATAAATGAAACACCTTTAGTTACAGATAATTAATTTAATCAGTTTCATATGCACAGTTTCTGTATGCTATTGGCCATGTTCTTTTTTAGAGTGTTAAGGAAAATATGTGCATATTTGCATGCATGTATACTAAATTTACTGGGGAGAATAAAATTTCCAGGATTGTTCCTTTGGAGTAGAAACCTCAAGTTGACAAAGTTGGGCATTGGGCATTACACAGGATTTTTGTTAATTTATAATATTTTTCTATCTTTCTTTTTGGGAGGTTCTTTCTTTTTGGGAGGTTGTTTTAAATTCAAGATTGTACTCCTTTTGGGTAAAATGATAATATAGCAGCTTTATAAAGAAAGGTTATTAATTTTGTTTCTCATCATGTCTTAAACAAACAGTTTATATTTATTTGCACTTCATTCCAATTAGTAAATTATAGTTATGAGTGCAGTATATGTGGCATCTACCATTAATCACACTAAACAGACATGAGATGATACATATGCTCTATGGATGGGGAGCTTTTGAGGAGTCATGGGTTGTAGTTCATCTTATGGAACTTCCAAGGGGTGATCGATTCCATGCAGTGATATAATAATATTACCAGAAAGGTGGAGTTGAAATCCTATGCCTTATTTTTTTGCATTTTTCAGAGAAGGATTTTAGAATAATACTGGGATGGAATGCCCCTCAGAAGTATCTTCCATTTTAACTTGAATGGAGTTATAACACTTAGGGAGTGGGGGGAGGAATAAAAATCATATTGCTCAAATTTTGCCACAAATATGAGGAAAGGAATCTGAAGATCTGGGCTGCTATAATACTTGCAAACCGCCTTATAGAATTCTTTAATACTCCTGTCTTGGTGCCTCCATTGTGTCTCTGTAACTGTTTCCAGCTAACAATTGAGATAATCAGTTGTGTCTACTTATAACCTGTAACATTTCTAATGTGCCAACAGGGACAGATATCCCTGATTATATATCTATTGTTCTCACAACAGGATAAATTGTGCTTGGTGTTGCTTGGTTGCTTGTATGTAGGAAACACATACAAGTCAATGGAATCTCCAGCTTTCATCTATGTTCAAGACTGGGGCAGAATGAAATCATTCCTTCCCTTCAATAACTGGGAGAAAGCCTTGGGCTTGTCTCAGGAAAGCTTGCCTAACTTCTTTCCATGACGAGGAGGTATATGCCACTGAACCAGAGGTGGCTTTCAGCAGGTTCTAACCAGTTCTGGAGAACAGGTAGTGGTAATTTTGAGTAGTTCAGAAAACCAGTTGTAAAAATTCTGACTGGCCCCTCCCCCATCTATTCTCTGCTCCTGAGTCCCCACTGATCGGGAGGAAATGAGAATTTTGCAGTAACCTTCCCCTGGAGTGGGGAGGGAATGGAGATTTTACAGTAACCTTCCCCTGCCACGCCCACAAAGCCACACCCACAGAACCAGTAGTAAAAAAATTTGAAACCCACCGCTGCATTGAACTCTTATACATAGGGCAGGGAAGTATTTTAACTAGATCTTGGTAGCAAGAAGATACCACATAAAATTCAATTTTATCAATGAATAGGTTATATATGGTCAGAGATTATAAAGCTTCTAAATATGCAGAATCTACGTGCATAGACATCTAGTTATGCTTATTGATGATAGAATGCCTTACAATGTAAGATCTGGGTGATTGAGGAATTGGGGATAGGAGTTGAGCCTTTAGTCTCATCTTCCCTTTACATATTCAGCGCATATGCAGTCTTACTCTGTAAATAACGAAAATGGTCTTCATCATAAAAAGGGACCCAGAACCTAATGCACTAGTGAATTTCTCGCTTATGTTTTTCTCTGAGCTATTTAAAGCTCAATGTCTGGAATAGTTTCCAGGATTGTATCATTTGTTTATTTTTTTTCTTTGAACACAAGAGAGTGCTTTCAAAAAGAGAGAGAGAGAGAAAAGGAATAAATACCTAAGATAAAATAGCTTAAAGTATCAATGTCATTAGCTAATCCAAAAACGCAGTGATAACAAAAGCCTTGGCAAATGTTGTTCTTCCAGCCCTACTCCAACTCATTTATACCAACCAATAGGCCTTTGTTCAAAAGATGGCTTCCGTTCAAACTATTTGCCAAACACAAACAACTCTCTAAGCAAGTCAACAGCCCAGTTATTGACTGACACTAGATGCAGGAAAGGCATTTGAGGCATCTGCTAGCAAAGCAGCAGAAATGTAATTTCTGGCTTTATCTTGTAGATACAACTCCACAGTTTTCTGGCTTTCTTTCAGAGAAGCGTGAAACAGTTCCATCCTCTTCCAGGTTTTTAAACTTTAGCTCTTCTCAGATGCACTAATCTGAGTTCAGAATAGTTAGACAACGTGTTGCCTTTGAGTAGCCTCATATCTGTGGAAACTAACTACCTGAGTACCTTCCAGGCTTCCACCCACCTTAACTCATTTTTAAAGGTTCTTTAAAAGAGAGATGTATGCTGATCTTCAACTTGTATGGTTCAATATTATGAACCATACAAGTTGTTTGTGTCCACATGCCTTGAATTAACATGCCTTGAACTAACATCCCAAATTAGAAGCCAAACTGGCAATGTCAATGTCTCCTGAGGATATTAGGTTAGGGAAGATTGGTCTACAGTTCTAATAGTAGTTGGCCAGAGTTCCAATACCTTAGCTAAAGAGAATGGATCTGGACAATGAATTTAGGACTTTTGTATGCAAAGCATATGCTTTTCATTGATTTCCAGAGAAACAGAATAACAATTTTAGCTAAGAGCCAGCCCCTTTGCATCTGTTTGTATTTGAATAGCATGTTTTTTTTTGTTTTGTTTTTTAAATTTGATTTATATGCCACCCTTCTCCGGAGACTCGGGGCAGCTTACAATGCGTTAAGCAATAGCCTTCATACTTTTGTATATTTATATTTATACAAAGTCAGCTTATTGCCCCCAACAAACTGGGTCCTCAATTTACCCATCTTATAAAGGATGGAAGGCTGAGTCGACCTTGAGCCTGGCTGGGATTGAACTCACAAGTAATTGCAGCAGCTGGATCTTAAATGCTGCCTTTGTAGGAGGCATTACTCCCCTACACTACTCAGGCTCAGAATCAGTGTTGATTCTGTGGTTGTCTGTTGTGTACAAGACTTAGTATCTCAGGATAAATGCTTAAACCCTGCATATTGCTACTGTTTCTACACTTCAAAAGCCATGACTTAGAGACTGATGGACGGACGGGTGGATGGAGATGAAAGGAAGGAAGGAAAGAAGAAAGGAAGGAAGGAAGGAAGGAAGGAAGGAAGGAAGGAAGGAAGGAAGGAAGGAAGGAAGGAAGGATAGATAGATGGATGATAGTTTCATATCCCAACAGTTCCAAAAAGATTTGAGCAAAATCTCTCTCTAAAGCCTCAGAGAACCACTACTAGTTAATGTTAATAGCACACAAGCTATTTCTTTACAAAACAGCTTCTTACATTTTTAATTATCATTTCAGTGTGTATTGTTCTCAGCTTAAATTATTGTAAATTCAATCAATGCAAGTCATGGAAATGTTTTAGAGAACAATAAAGAAAAAAAAGCAAATGATAGTCCTTTAATATTCTTCTGCACAGTAGTGCAAACTTTTGGATTTATTTCTGACTTTCCCACAGATTTACTTGCACATCCAATAAAAAAGCTTGTCTTTTTATCCTAATGATACCTGAAAAGTAGATTAAACTCTCAGCAACCCTGCTTACTATCTGTATGCAAATACCCAACAGATATCTTCAATAGCATATTTTATGCATTTGGTCTGTCACTCTTAGACAGCATAAATCACTCATTATTTATGATGAACCACATATTTTGAAACAGAGAGTTAATTCCACCAGCAAGGGTCTATCCTTCAATTTTTTTTCTTGAGAATATATTGCTATTTTTCTAAAAATAACAAGTGTCCAGATTGATTAAATAACTATCAGATATTTAAATTAGATATCTAGTTCAATATAATCTCATTCTATATGGCTCAGTATGATAATGAGGACAAGATAAAGATATTTTGAAGGTATCTATGGTAGGGTTTTTTTTTGGTGGCCATATTTGGCAATGGATAACATGGGTTCATGTTCCTATGCTAATGTGTAACCTGGTAAACAAGACCCACAGAAACAAAATACTGTTTAGAGACATGCCTCATTGTAGTAATGTATTACATTAGTATTAAATGTATGAATTTGTCAGTGCTATTTTATCACATTAGCCCTATAGATTTTTGTTGTTATTAGTTGTGAAGTCGTGTCTGACTCATCGCAACCCCATGGACAACTTTCCTCCAGGCCTTCCTGTCCTTTACTATCCCCCGGAGACCATTTAAGTCCACCCTGACTGCTTCAGTGAGTCCATCCAGCCACCACATTCTCTGCCATCCCCTTCTTCTTTTGCCCTCAGTAACAGTAACAATAATAGTGTTGGAAGGGACCTTGGAGGTCATCTAGTCCAACCCCTGCTCACGCAGGCGACCTATACTAGGGATTCGAACCGCTTCTAGTCCAACCCCTGGTTCGTGAAATCCTATATCATTTCAGACAAATGGCTGCCCAGTCTCTTCTTAAAAATATCCAGTGATGGAACACCCATAACCTCTGGAGGCAAGGAGTTACACTGGTTAATTATTCTCACTGTCAGGAAATTTCTCCTTAGTTCTAGGTTGCTTCTCTGCTTGATTAATTTCCATCCATTGCTTCTTGTCCTGCCCTCAGGTTCTTTGGAGAATAACTTGACTCCCTCTTCTTTGTGGCAGCCCCTGAGATATTGGAAGATGCTATAATGTCTCCCCCAATCCTTCTTTTAATTAAACTAGACATACTCAATTTCAGCAATTGCTCTTTATATGTTATAGCCTCCAGTCCCCTAATAATCTGGGTTTTGGAAGCATTCAGTTTGTTTAGATTACATTAAATTATCCTTGGATTTCTTGTAGCTGGATCTGCTTGGTATCTAAAGTGATTGTGTGTGAATCTTTCCTCAATCGTTCCCAGCATTAGGCTCTTCTCCAGTGAGTCCTTCCTTCTCATTAAGTGGCCAAAGTATTTCAGTTTCATCTTCAGGATCTGGCCTTCTAAAGAGCAACCAAGGTTGATCTCCTGTAAGACTGACTGGTTTAATCACCTTGCAGTCCAAGGGACTCACAGGAGTCTTCTCCAGACCATAGTTCAAAGGCCCTATAGATAGACTAAGTTATATAATACCTCACTATCATCCCATTCCTGTTGTGCATCCTGGAAGTTATTAAGCACAACAGGAGCATTCCTGTTTGGCAAGAAAGGGTTTTTTTTTTCAGTTATAATCCAACCCATTGCAAGGAAAAAGAACAGAAGATATTTTTCTATGCAACCTCCACTATTAGTTGCTTCTTCTGGACTTCTAAGAGTAGTAACTATGTGGGTGGTATTTCCTTTAAATAAAATGCTCGTTGATAAGCATTCTTTTAAAAAGTTGAGTGTGTTCCCGAAGCACACTTTGTAAACAATGTATTTTTCAAATGTATTATTTGTTCCTAAAAGTGGCAGTTCTAAGATTGTGTTTTCTTCATAACATTGCTTAATCCATTATGGGGTTTTTTTGCTTTGGAAAGCTTTCTCAGGAATGCCTGTTTGTCTCTTATTCTTGTGCATATTTGCAATTTATTTCTTGATCAAATTTATATGCCACTATCTCACTATATGTGGGACTCTGGGCATCTTATAAATAAAAAGACTATAAAAATAATTAAATAGGGAGAAGGAGAGGGGAGGGAGGAAGGGAGGAATATATATAGATATAGGATATAGAAATACACAAAGTTAAAAAGTCAGAGAAAGCATCCACAGAGCGCTAACACCCCCCCCCCCCCTGGACTGCTTACCACTATTGGATCCCTGTATTAGTTGACAAAGCCAGATCTTGATGCACTTTTGGAAAGCCAGATGTATGGAAGTCAACCTCCCCTCTGAGGCAAAATCTTCCCTAGGCAGGGGCCAATAGCAGTAAAAGCTCTTTCAGAATCAACACTGCTTGAGGGCTTGAAACTTCAGGTGGCAATTTTACCACTGCTCTGGTTGCATGCCAATGTGGCAAAGAGAGTGAGAAGAAAGATGGGGCTGGTTGGGTCAAAATGGCAGGCAGTTCTTCCCCCTCTATTTGGCTGATGGGGAATTGCTGGCTTCAATCCAGTACTGCTGAGGTGTATAGTGAAAAGTTAATTAGTTTGCAGAATTGCAATGAACTGGCATACTACCTGAACCTTCTTTTCTATCTTTTTTCATACCTGGGAGAAGGAAAAAGAAGAAATTATCACCTTCCTATTCAGCCTGGTGCCTCTTAAAATGAAATTAATAGCTTCTACAACAATTTTTTTCATAATTTTTGTAAATAATATTCACCCTTTGGGAATTTTCTGAATGTTTGCATTTCTTGACACTGAACATTATCAGAAATCTATGGGTCTTACTGATCTATCCAGAGAGTCTGAGTGGACAAATAACACTGACCATACAACACATTCTAAGCCCATGTGAAAAAGTTATTCTTCGTCTCAGTTCAAAGGATTCATTTAAATGGAAAACAAGGCCAGTTGTGTCACCACATCATTCAGTACAGCTGATTTGAGTGAGACTTGTTTTACATAATTCTCACAAACTTTAGCTCCTGTCATAACAAATAAATTCTCACCTTACAGATTTCTTGAGGTGTTTCATGCACTGCTCCAAAGAAAATAAAAGAGAAAATATTTGGGCAATATGAACCTTCTCAAGAGCAGCTGTGCTGAAAAAGAATTATAATAAAAAGACCAGAACTCGGTACAAAATCATCCAGGAAATAATAAAAGAGTCCAGAAGAACTTCCAGCACTTCCTTACTTTGGCTAAAGTCTGTGTACATGAGAGAGTAAAAATGAGATACATTGAATAGAAGCTAAGCAGATCTATTCTCCCAAAGAATACTGATGTTCATCTTAAAGTTTGTCAGAAAAGCACCAGGATGACACTCCAGATTTTTGAATGAGCATTCTAGGGCAGACCAAAGATTTTTTTCCAGCCACATGACTATCATAATATTTAATGAAAAATAGACACGGTATAGTAAGGTTCTCATACCAGCTGTCAAACATGGAAGTGGCATGACATGCCTTGAGGTTGCTTTGCTGCCTCAGGACTTGAATGACCTGAAACCATTGAAAGAAGCATGAATTCTATTTTGTATCAGAGAATTGTACAGGGAAATATCACTTGACCTGAAGCTGAAGCAAAAATGGATCATATAGCAAGAAAAAGATCGCAACCCATACAAACACATTTATAAGAGAATAAGGACAAACACAGGTTTTTGGAATGATCAAGTCAACATTCAGATCTAAAGCCCAACTAATGTTGTGGCAGGACCTGAAACAAGTGGATCATACTAGAAAGCCTCAAATTTACTGAGCACTTCACCATGGAGGAAAAAATTAGTATTCCTATGTAGTTACATGAGAGACTAATCACAGTTGTGGATCTTGCTTATAGTGGTTGCTCTTATAAATTAACTAAATCTAAAAAAAAAAATCTTTTTTTTTCACTTAGGCATATCCTGTGCTGGATTTGTTTACATTGTTTACAAAGTACAGGAAATGATAATATGACCTTTACCCTTATTGTTATCTGTTCACTCAGATTTCCTTTATAATTAGTAGGGCCCACAGAAAGTAATTCTTAAGATATGCAAAAAAAACTCAGGCAAAGTGAAAAAGGGTAAATAATTTTCCTAGAACCGTATGCAGAAATACAGCATTCAGAAACTATATTTTTTATATTTGCTAAAGCTACTAGAACTGAATGGCATGTGGATCACTAGATGACAAAGAAATTTACAAAAATATTTTGTTTTCTAGTGATTGTTTTTAGCCATATCTGAAAGCACTGAGATTTGCACAGAAAAGTTTCAAGGGCACGGTCTTACTTTTATACCCTTGGAGGAATGCTATAGTCTGAAAAGAACTAATGAAACTGGGATGAGCTACAATTATCTAGTAATCTGCAATGAACCATATTCACATATTCAAATCTAAATCTAATCAATACCAGCTGCTTTGAGCTCTCCCAAAATAAACAGATGCCTTCAGCTCTCCCAAAATAAACAGCTGACCGTGTTTTATTTCATCTCAGCCATATCATATTACATATTTTTCAGTTTAACTAAAATCCTCAATTTCATTTCCTTTTTGTCCATAATAAGACTTAAATATGTTTTAAATTTACAGTATAGAAAACCCTGGATAGGGAATGGAAGTGTGAACAATTCCCTATTAATATGCCATTTCCCTGACACAAAATAATTGCAGGCAAACAGTGTGATCGGAGTGTTATCAGTGGAACGCTAAAACCTTCATTGAGTGTATTTCAGAAATGAAATTACAGTGTCTACAGGGATATGTTTCTAACACAATAAAGCTGTCACTTTATGAATGTATTTTATTTTCTCCATTATAAACAAAAGGAGCGATATAACTAGTATACAGTCACTCTGCTACAGAATTGACCAACATCCTAAGAGATTCCCTGCCAGGTTTGGAGCTGTAAGGGAAGTGGATGAGAGACACTTCCCAACCAACCACAGCAGGCATCATTCCAAATTGGGAAGCTAAAAATAGCTGCCATGCTCTTTTCATGTACAGTTTATGGTCAGCGTCTTCACCACAGAACTTGTAATCACTGAAATGTTATACATTTAACTGGTGGCTTTCTCATCGGCCCTTCCAAAAATCCCATTGTATTTCTCTTACCAAACCTTGCTCCCATTTCTAAGGATGCCAGCATTTGCAAAGATTAGAAGAAAGGTAACTGTCTTGTGATCTTCTCCGTATTAAATTCAACCACAAGGAAAAGATGACAGATCCCTGTTTGTGGAAATCTACACTTTGGCCACTTTATCCAGTCAGTGTAGTTGTTGTTGGATTGATGCAACTGTGAAGACAAAAGGCTATCCTTAGTAAATGATGTGATCACCAAAAAAAATTGGCACGTCTGGTACCATTTTGTTGACATGTATGTAACAGTGAATATAAGGTAATAAAAATATTTTGTATAGACTAAAGCAAAGAGAATCAAGCATTACTGATAGTAATAGTTGTTTATGCTGCAGGTGTGCCCATTTTATATTTTTCTCTCACTAAGCCTTAGCAAGACACATAATTTGTTGTAGTGCTTAAGGCATCAAACTAGAAACCAGGACACTTAGGAACAAAGCCAGCTGCATAACCTTGAGCCAGTCACTCTATCTTAGCCCTAGGATGCTGGCAAGAGAAAACCACTTCCAAAATCTTGCCAAGAAAACTGCAGGGAATAGTCCAAATAGTCACCAAGACTCAACAGTTGACTTGAAGGGGCCAAAAGAAAAAAGACAAGAAAACTCTTTGGCAAAACAGTAGCCCAGGTTTGTAGAGATAAGTAGAGTTTCCTCATCATGATGCAAATGGCAACTTTTTCTAATCCAATGCCTTACCAATGTTTTGGTTGCCTTGGCTGGAATTATGGAGTTTAAGTTGGATACATTTGGAGAGCAGTTAGCACCACAAAAATGGCACTGCAAGAATGACCCCATTTATATTAGTCGGCTGTCCAATAATATGGCAGTGACAAGCTTGTTTGTATTTTCATTCATCAGTGCCTGGCCCTAAATTGGCCTGCCATTTGGCTTGGCTTTTCTACTATCATCTACCCTTCTCTAAAATCTGTTTTTAGAAAACCTAGGCTTCACAGGTTTTATTGGCATCTTGCCATTTCTATTTGTGATTTCAGAAACAAGTCTGTAATGAATTTGAACAGCACTTGCCTCTGATTGCTGTCTGCTTTTTTTAAGATTCTTTTTCTAAAGTCCGTAGACATTGTAAAGCTCTTTTTGCTTCAACTACTTTAGTAACTTAATAACTTCACCAGTGAGAAATGTCAAGCACCATGACATATTTAATATTTTTGAACACAGCAAAGCTAGTGATATTTTACAAAGTGAACAAAATCATGCTATAAAATTCAGTTAGATCATATAGTTGATTTGTACATGATGCCAGTTGTTTCCTTGGGATCATTACTTTGAGATTACTTGGGTGACTTTTCATTAGCTATGCAGCCCTTCAGAATTGCCTGGTTGAATTGGATGTTGGCGCATTATTTTTTTCATTGGAGCCAGCTTTCCTTATTGGGTCTTATTTAGAAAGTGATTCTGGGATACAGCTCTTTTACCTATGAGATCTATCTAAGGTATGGGAGGCGGAGGAGATTTCCAACTTAAAACTGTAGATTTTGCAGAGTCCAATTAGACCACCAATTCAAACTCCTTGTCCAGTCCAGAAATCCAAATTAAGATATTGCAGACATATGTTTGTCTAACATTGACTTGAGAACACAACCAGTGCTGTTGCAGACATTTAAAAAATTAGAAGGGACAGGGAACAGAATGGAGCACATGGAATTCTGCACTCCGTTTTCTTTCAGATTCACTTGTAATGATAGTCTTAGAATCTCTGGTCCTGGCCCTACTTGGTAAAAATGAATAAACAGACCATTAATAATGAGTTCACCAGGTTTTATAGATGTAAAAGTAATACACTAAAGAGAATCCCATTATATTAAAAGTCTAAATATTGCAGAACTGCCTCCTTGGATCCCTCAATACAATAACATTAAGTGGTTGTGGTGGTAATATTAAAATATGTTAATTTGTACGTTGGAACAGATAGAAATATTTTTCCCCACCACGAAGAAACAAGACAAAGATCTTTTTTCACCACATGCATGCTTAATATGATGGGACTTATTGCAGTATATGAGATTGGTGGTGAATTTAAATGACGATTAAACCCATTCATAAAAACTGCCAGGGGTGTCTGTTATTTCCCCATAAGAGCTGATTTGTCTCTGACAAAGCTGTCTGGTAGGTATGACTCTCAGGCTTGGAAGAGCTCTCCTCAAGGAGACATCTTTGGTGCCATTGGCCTCATATTTAGGAAAATGGCAAAAACATATTTCTTTCACTAAACTTTTGATTTAATTATTGCACTGATACTGATTCTGAATTAGATTTTAAATGTATTCATTTTACTGTTATGTTTTACATTTTGTGTATTTGTTGGTTTTGTTTTTAACTTTGTTGAATAAAAATACAGGACATACATTTAAAAAAAAGAACATGGGCACTCAGCAGTGATACTTGAATGTGAGAAAGTTAGAAAAGTTTATTCTTAGCTGATTACTCCTTATATGAAATAGAAAATTTCTAATTGCAGCATAATAATTTCCACAGAGAGCTAATTTTAAAATTGGTCTTTTTAAAAAAAAAATAGCATTTCAGCTTCTAAAATCATAAAATTTACAATGTATGTAGATATACCATGCATCTTTCATGACACTAGTATAAAGAAACAGCAGTTCAATTGCATAGTGAATAATGAGACACCAGCTTCATTAAAATATTATTCTAATTAATTATGCAAAAATGTAGGCTTTCTGTAAAGCCTTGTCATCTAAGATAATCAGCTTCATTGTTGCCCTGCTGCATTTTTTTTTACTTTTAATTATAGCAGTGTAGATTTTTACTACATATAGTCAAATAATCTGCAAAATATGATGACATTTTAAGTAAATGTTCATCATGATATAGTTCTAGTATCACAGAGATGAAATTGACCTCACAGATCATCTAGTCATAACTCTCTGTTCAGTGCAGATCTACTGAACAGAGAGTTGTGTTCAGTACCAACATTTAGATACATGACTTTCCATCATATCCAGAAGAGCTCATGGTTGGTTTCTGGCCAATTGGTAGAAAGAAGAGGGACAACACTCTACTGATAAAGTCCAGACTCACTACAGACATCAAAGCACCATTTGAGGAATTTTCTACCAAATGTAATATAATCCAAATCAATTAGTCTGTCAGAGCACCAGTGAGGCATCTAGTGTATGTTGTTAAAGTGAAACATTTTATGTGAGCATGTACGTTTCTGCTTACCATTTTGTGATATTTGTTGCAGGAGTGATCCGTGAGAGTTATCTCAAGGGGCATGATCAGTTGGTGCCTGTCACCCTCCTGGCTATAGCAGTCATTCTTGCCTTTGTCATGGGAGCCGTCTTCTCGGGGATCATAGTGTACTGCATCTGTGACCATCGGCGTCGAGATGCGACCATTGTGCAGAGGAAGGAGAAGGAGCTGGTCCAATCTCGTCGAGGTTCAATGAACAGTGTCACTAAGCTCAGTGGTCTCTTTGGAGACAGTCAGTCCAAAGAGCCAAAGCCTGAAGCCATTCTCACCCCTCTCATGCACAATGGTAAGCTTGCTACTCCAGGAAGCACAGCCAAGATGCTCATCAAAGCTGACCAACATCATCTGGACTTGGCTGCTCTACCTACTCCAGAGTCCACCCCAACACTTCAGCAGAAGAGGAAGTCAAGCCGTGGCAGCAGAGACTGGGAGAGAAACCAGAATCTCATCAATGCCTGCACAAAAGATATTCCCCCCATGGCGTCACCTGTGATTCCCACAGACCTTCCTCTCAGGGCTTCTCCCAGTCACATCCCAAGCGTTGTAGTCCTGCCTATTTCTCAGCAAAGCTATCAGCATGAATATGTTGATCAGCCTAAAATGAGTGATGTGGCACAGATGGCCATGGAGGACCAAAATGCTACTCTTGAGTACAAAACCATAAAAGAGCATCTCAGTGGCAAAAGCCCAAATCATGGGGTGAATCTTGTGGAAAACCTGGATAGTATGCCACCAAAAGTCCCCCAGAGGGAAGCTTCTCTTGGTCCCCCTGGGTCCTCTCTTGCTCAGAGCAGTCTAGGGAAGCGATTGGAGATGCATTCTTCTGCTTATAATGTGGACTACAAGAGAAACTACCCTACGAACTCGCTTACGAGAAATCACCAAACATCAACACTCAAAAGAAATAACACTAATTCTTCTAATTCCTCCCACCTTTCAAGAAATCAGAGTTTTGGCAGGGGAGACAATCCTCCTCCTGCCCCACAAAGAGTGGACTCCATACAAGTCCATGCTGCTCAGGGTCAGACTGTGACTGTTTCTAGGCAGCCCAGTCTCACCACATACAACTCGCTGACAAGATCAGGGTTGAAACGCACACCATCGTTAAAACCAGATGTACCCCCCAAGCCCTCTTTTTCCCCTCTTTCAGCATCCATGAAGCCTAATGATGCATGTACATAATCACCGTGGGGTGGGGGTGGGGACAGCTGTGAATCATGGAATATCCTTAAAAACCAGGATTCAGCAACAGCAGTGCTAGTTTCAACTGACCAAGAAACTGCAAAGCTGAAGGACATTCTGCTCTGGGGAAAAGTGGGAAGTTTTTAAGGAATTGGGCCATACAGTCTATGGTTTGTAACTGTAGGACCCACCCCCACAATACAACAGCTCTTCACTCAAAAGACTAACTGCAAACATTGAGCCAAAAGCACACACATGAAAGATGACTGTGATCCTTCACTTTTAACTGCACAGAGCATCCTAGAACTGGGAAATGAGTGCTTTGAAAGCAAAAATGCCCCGAGAAAGGAACAACTCACAAAAAGACAAAAGGAACCTATTGTTTATGCTAACTCTTACTGAACCGTGACAGACTCTTACTATATGCAGGTACTGTGAAAGCCCATCAGTGTTACAGCCTTTTGATTATAGCAGATTTGCCATGTTGGGCAAGAACAACTCTGTCATAGGTTATTGCTACTCTTCTCTCTTAATGAATAACATGTGACTGTTAACGCAAGTAACTATGATTATTTATTGTTCATCTTTTTTGTCTTTTTTAAAATCCTAAGGAAATTACTTATGCCTACCATCATATGAGCAACTCTTTCCAGAAGGAAAAACAAAATACATTGAAAATTATGCCTATTTAACGTGAAACCCCATTAACTAGAGTAATTAAAACTCTTTTTATTTTTCCAATAAATTCACTGAGTTAAATAAGTTGGAGATGGAATTCCGAACTTTTCTGTTTGAACTCTCTGATCTCTTTCTGGAAGGCAAACTAGAGGGAAATGCTTATCTCAGTGTCGGTCCATTCTGCAGGCTGGCTTTCAGCTTTTAAGGTCAGGTTGCAAACCAAGGAAGGAACCTCTCACTACACCATTTTTCCCTAAAGTTCCTTTCTCCCTAAAGTACTAATGTCTTACAAAATAAATTCTTTGAACACTCTACTTCCATGCCCCATTGCCATGAACACAGTTTTTGTCAATAGTTGATCCTTTCTGTGAAGGCACCCACTCGATTTCTGCCATCTCATTTCATCCTTGCATGTGAGATGACAAACCGACAAACAAAAATGCACAGTGCAAATTCATCCGCACACTGGTTTCTCCCAGCATAGTTTTCAATTTTACCACACAGAGTTTGTTTTGATGGGAATACATCTGATTTTTTTCCACATGTAAATTTGTGCCTTACACCCTCAGTTGTGTATATTTGTGAGCTGTAGTATGTACAATCGTTCCCCTTTCCTTAGAATAAATCAGATATTTATTTATCTCTCCCCTTTCTTATTCGCCTAGAATAGGGATCTCCAAACTTGGCAACTTTAAGACTTGGACTTCAACTCCCAGAATTCCTTAACTAGCCATTCTGGGAGTTGAAGTCCATAAGTCTTAAAGTTGCCAAGTATGGAGAGCCCTGCCCTAAAGAACTGGAAGATGCACAGTTTTATGTTTCAGTTTGCAGAATTAACAGCCCTCTGGTCACAAGAAGGCAAGGGGCAACAATATCTGTTGCTTGGATGTGAATCCTAATCATGCTCATTTTGGCTTTCACATTACTTTTGTGTTATCCTGGCAGTTTAGATACTGTTTGATAACAGCATATCCATCTTCCTGGATATTTTGGTATCACTTCAGTGTGGAAATGTATCCTTTCTCACTGCCAGCAGGGTGATGTATCATCAAAGTCAAGCATGTACTTTTGACATTCTGGTGCAAAATAATCCAGGCCTAAGGCTGTATAGCCTATAGAATAAAATGGAAATAAACGTAAAGCAGGCTGGTTCCTGCTGGTTCTCAGTGGGAAAGCAAACCCAGATAATTCTTATAACCTACTTTTTGTTATAAGAGAAAAATCCAGCTTTCATTTGTATGGGTGGGTGGCGAAACGGGCAGAGCGTGTGCAGGAACGTATAGTTTGACAAAGTCTTGGTTGTTTGTGTTTAGATTTTCCTTTAAACTGTCATTACACCTATGTCAGCCTACTATGGCAAAAAGAAAGAGAGAAATGGATGTGCATGTTTGATATTGTCTGGACAGAACATTTGGGAAGGAGGAACAAGGTTTTGGAAAAGAAGATGTCTCTATACTCCAGTGGAGCTGGTTTCGTTGCCTCTGAGGAAAGACATTCACAAATGGTTTCCCTGGAGAGGAAAATCTTCAGGCTGGGAGCAACATATAGATGGTCATTAGGAAAATCAGGATGATTGTAACCAAAGGGACCTGTCTCTGCTCTCCTTTTGTCCCTGCCTCCTTGTTCACTCTTGGCGGGCTGGTTAAAGTCAAAGCAAGCTTCTTTCTGGGATTTTGTTTTGTTTCCCCCTTAATCACCATGCCCAGTCTATTTTTAAGCTATGAGGGATTCATATGAAAAGTTAAGCAGACTTTTGTTTTTCCTCCTTGAAGCTCAGCCCCTAAATTCTGAAGGGCATAGTACCCCCTGCTACATCTTAGCCAAGCATTCTGTCATAATGGAGAAATGAAGAATTACTGCAGTCTTGTTCAGGGATCTGCCTTTTTAATATACATCACACTAGTGATGGGGTTCACCTTGAGATGCCCATTTTTTTACTCTATGTTTTGTTTTCTGTTTAGACTCTTCACGTCTTTCCTCCTCCTCCTTGTCCCATTTTTACCCCTTTGTGTGTAAAGGTTCTTGGACCTACGTGTGCCTTTTCTTTCCACCTTTGGTATACCCCAGTAGATGCAGCCAAGTCAGACACTCTCTTTTGTTGTAAACTTGTAAAAAAAAATACTGTGTTGTCACCAGTTTCCCTACATCTCCACAAATTCCTAACATCATCAGATTCACAGTTTAATGTATGTTGTAAACAAAATGAAGAAGAAAAAGAAGAAAGGGGGGGGAGAGTTGAAGTGTTTTACAAAAGAATTAAAATGGCAAGGGAAGGGAGAAAATGACTCTTGATGACAAAATAATAAAACCAGACTGTTCTACTTTATGTTTGGTCTCCTGGCTCTTATTTACTTATTTTAAAAAGACATAAATTAACGTACCCTGCAGAATTAAAATAAAATCAGGCTGAAATAATAATACTTTTTAAAGCAAAGAAAGCTTACGAGGGAAGTCTTAGTCAAAAGGAGATAAAATTGCAATCCTCCTATTTTAAGTGCTTATAATTTGGCCTGGTGGGGGCCAGCAGTGCCCTAGGGAGGCTTAGCAGGGATAACGAATGATGTCACTGAATCAGTGTTTCTTAACCTTAGCAACTTTAAGATTTGTGGACTTCATCTCCCAGAATTCCCTAGCTAGCAACCTTGGGTAATGTTTACTGTAGTGCATATATATGCAAATACAGGGCTTCCCAGCCTAACATCAAAACAGAAATTTCATCGCATGGATTCACACAGAACTAAGACACAACTTGGTTTGTTGGTTTTGGCCTAATGTGTCAATTGTGCATTCCGAGCCATGATTTGCTGATTAGTATTATGTGTCAACCCAGCAAATAGTGATTTATTTAATAAATTGTGCATAAGCAAACCCTAATTGGGGCAAAATGTGAATTGAGCCACTATATCACAAAAGGATGAAAATATTTCTGGAAGAATTTGTAACCACCACAGACCATGGTTCTCAAATAGATTTCCATAGTCACCAGAAAAAAAATTGTCAGAGAAGGGACACCGCAAAAGAAAGCTCCATAGGAACAAACATCAGATGTTGTCTAATTACCACATTCACCATTCAGCACAAAGGCTCTATACAGGAAGAGGAACTACTACACTTCCTAAATTGGTAATTCTACCTGATTTATTATGTGTTGCTTTGTTTTGTCTTGTACAACATGCTAAATTATCTCCTAGTTCTATTGAGATAAAATCTGCTTAATTGATTTCTTCCATTCCCCCACCCCAAATAAGGAAGCTGTATCTCTCAGAAAAATTCATTTTAACAGCTGTATTTTGTACTTCCAAACATTTGGAAACCAACAATTATTTTCTTGTTTCTTCTCAACAAATAGAAGCTCTGTGAGGTTCCTCTAACTTCTCATAAGGCCCACCTTTCATCCTTATCCTTTAACACTCAGGCAAGAGGGTTAGACAGTCCTCTTTCTTGTTATCCTAGTTCTTCCTGTAGATGCTTAGCCATATGACTTGAAGAAAAATACCTGAAAGTTTAAATGTTTGCACAGTCCACAGCATCAATGTAATATTTAACGAGATCTACAAAGCCTCCACATATTTGCTCACTGACAATGTTGCTAAACATAGATGCTCTTCACGGAATAGGTTTATAAATTCAGCTAAATCGGGGGTAGTCAACCTTTTTATACCTACTGCCCACCTCTGTTAGTAGTAAAATTTTCTAACCGCCCACAAGTTCCACAGTAATGGTGATTTATAAAGTAGGTACAAAACCCCTACTGCCCACCATGAAAGCTGGAACGCCCACTAGTGGGCGGTAGGGACCAGGTTGACTTACCACTGAACTAAATGAATGTGTTTCATGATAGCACAATGTACAAATACAAAATAGTGCAATGTACAAAAACAAAATTAATTGATTAGCTCTATTAATGTTGTTGTCTCCAGAAACATTTCCTCAGTGATATGTATAGGTGAGCATGCTGACCTATGCACCTCATTGAGAAAATATTTCTAGAAGCACCAACATTATTCCTTGATAACTCCTTATCTAATAAGAGGGAGAACTGAAAATGAAAGGATAGAGATTTCTATTTTCAAGGACAAAATTACAAAGTACCCATCTCAGGTTTTTTCCCCACAGTTGTATATGAAAGTTTTCCTCTTGATGCCTCATATATTCAAGTTCATAATGCATGATTAATGCATGAATGAAGTACCATAAGGTGCAGCTACTTATGGTTACTTGATTTAGAGCTACAAACTTATTTCATTGGCTAGATTGGTGACATGCAAAATTACCTACAGACTAATTGATTGATAACTTATCAATGAAATGAACAGTAGCTTCACATATAAAATTTCCATACTGTGATCTATGGTACAACTTTTTGAAGCACTGAACACCAAACCAGCAAAGTCCAAAATGATATCTCTACCTAGGTGTGGGGTTTTTTTTAAATACTTCTTTTGCTGAAATCCCATATAACACCAATTTACACTTCCAGTGTTTCAAATTATTCAACCATAGAAAAAATAGAGTATGCTTATCTATTTCCATTGGGAATTTGGTTAAGTTAGAAAAATAAGCGTATTTCATTGCGTACCACATTGATATCTGTACACAGAAATTATTCTTAAATCTTCCAAATGTTTACAATACCAGGTAGAAAGAGCATGAGCAGGCACATGCACAGAAAATAGTATCTGTGATTTGTTTACATGACACCTCTTACGTGTCATAATATTTTTAATGTGTTTGTTTTAGAAGACATTGTCCAGCAATCTGTGAGTATATCATTTACAGGAAAACAATAGTCTCATAAATGCTCAGCTGGAAAGTTCTTCAATGATCTCTTTGACAAGACCATGTAATGGTGATGGAAGCCATTAGCAACTACCTACACAAGGAGAAACTAATTGTGATCCTGCTTAAGGTAAGAGTATCTGACATAGTTTTTTTACAGACTGTCTTTTTAAGAGCAAACTCAACACCACAATCTTTGTATACTTCTGTGTATTGGGATATCTTTTGCATTTCCCAAGAAACTCCAAATGCAGTACATGATAAAATCATCTTTCCTTTATTATCCTAACAGTTATTTTAAGGTAGGTTTTTTAAATATTTGGTTTGCTCGCGGGAAACCAATGAACTGCATACCTGAGTGATTTTGTTTTCCTCTGTTCATTATTCAGTATTCTAATTATCACCACTTCATCCATTTCATGTTGGCTGCTTTATCCTGGCCAAACACACTTAATTCAACATCTGTTGTCAATTTAAAAACTTGGAATTTATACTATTTTAGAAGTAGCACAAATTTCAAATCATATGTGTTTACCAAACATTTTGTCCCCTCTAGATTAGATGAAAAAGTTAGCCAAATATTTGCTATCACAACACATTTCTGGGCTCTTTCAGTGTGGAGATGATAGCTTTTGCTTGGAAACAAATGATAAAGTTACTGTGGAAGGGATCAAGGAAGGAAGGAAGGAAGGAAGGAAGGAAGGAAGGAAGGAAGGAAGGAAGGAAGGAAGGAAGGAAGGAAGGAAGTTTCCCCTCATTGTTCAGGATATTATGAAAAATTAATATTGATAGTAACAAAATCCATCAATGTATTAGTAGGATAATGATACTACATAATCACAACAGTGTCATGTTACACATCAAGTATAGAGTTCACATATAAATAAAAAATCCAATTGCCTTACACTGTATTGTGAATACCAAATGAATACTTGAAATAAATATAGCACCTAAAATATGTGAGTTGAGACATTAAAGAAGGCTTTCCTATTTCCTGACCTGTTGGTAGGGACAAAGTTCTAGAAGTACAAATGGAGGCAATTCAAAAAGCTAACCAATGTGAGGAAATGATTTTATCTCAACGTTATGCCAATAGGTGATGACACAAATTAATTTCTGGTTTTGTTTGTATCATTGCCCCCACCCCCAAGGCTTTTTCTATCCAAGTTTCTCAAAAGTATTTGGTGCAGAAATAGATAAACCAACTAAGTTCCCTGTGTCATCATTTCAAGCTCCACTGAATACAGAGTCAATAACCGGCACAGTAGATCAAACACTGTGGTTCCATTGAATTGCCACCAGCTGAGTCTTGCCGTGGGTCTTTCTTATCAAATATTTGGATCTTTTTCTTGTACATTCATCACTGTCTCTTCTTTGACAAACACTATGAAAGAAGAATTAGCAGCTTCTAACTACACTTGAGGACTTCTTCTGGTGGGAGTTCATTCCAAGTGTTCCCCATTAAAGATCTATTTGTTCAAGACACACATCGGTAGAAGATAGCCCTTGGAGTAGAAATAAAAATATGATACGTGCACTTTTGAAAGTCAAGTTTAAGCTGCATGCTAAAAAAAATCCAGCTTCCTTATCATAATCAGCCTTTCATTCTGATTGGACACCAATCTGCAAATTATCACAAGAATACCCAGTTAAGTCTGGAAATCAATGAGAACCAAGAAAACATAATAAAATATGAGCCATTTTCTTTGAAAGCTAAAAGGACATCACAGCAAAGAATGAATTATTCAACAGTTCTAAATTGGATCAATTTATCAAGTGGGGCAAAGCAGATAGGATAAAAGCAGTAGGATTATCAGCTTTTTAGTCAATGAAACAGCAAAATATTTACTGTATTAATGGCCATCGTCAAGACAATCACATTTAGAATACCATTGTAAAATATGGATGCTCATTGCAAACCTGTGTATATCTGCATAATAGCATTAAAACACTAAAACTGCTATTAAGTAATCACAGTTCAGTGGGTTTTATTCACTCCTGTGCTTCTGCCAGAGGAAGGGGCACCATATCTGAAACAGATTATTTCTCCTGTCCACTCTGCCAAAAATTTGGCCCATAAAATTGGGAGAGAATCTGGGATAGTTTGAAAGGGAATGCCGAGGTTTACAAGAGATTTTGAGCAGAAGTAGAAAGACTCCTTTTGCAGTGCTGGATGGGTTCTTATTTAGAGAATAACAGCAGCAACATCAACATACGCTAGGATCAACAAGTTATTTTTTATATATAACTTAAATATGAAGTCAAACCAAGGTTTCATTTCCTTCAGTTTCGAGCAAAAAGTGCAGAAACAGTTTCCATATAGAAACAAAACTAAATATATTCTCATTAATTAAAACAGTTTTACCATCTTCATGAACTCCATCACCTTTACCACCCACTCCTCCATTGTGGGAATTAGTGTGTCTTTCCGTCTTTGTGCATATAAGATTCTTACTGCTGTATAAATTACAAAATTCCAAATATTCTTTCAAGTTCTTTGTCCATTAAACCTAAAGGGAAAACTTCTGTTTCAAATTTATGTTTATTTTTTTAAAAACTTCTGAATTAAAGTAAAAACCTGGTCCCGGTATGTCTTTGTTTTCTCCCAAATCCACTAAAGATGATAAAAAGTATCAATTTTACAGTTGAATTTCCATCATAGATCAAGTAGTTATTTCTGATGACCTCGCTGTTCTTGAAAAAAGCACACAAGAAGAGCATTAAAACAATAGAAAATAGAAAAAGTAGCTTTTTCTCAAAAGAAATCCATATTGAAGCTGTCAGTTTGTTGCAAAAAACAAATCCAGAAGCACACACAGATAAACTGATGCATCAGGATTCATTAATTTATTTATATACACAATAATACATGAAATAAGTATACAATACTGTTGTAAGAAACATCCTTGTAGGTTCTGCTCCAAGTGGGGACAAAGACACTGGAGACATGGAGACTGCTTGGAAAGATGGTTTAATGGTGGACAGGATCACATGGCTTGAGTTCCTGAGCAGAAAAAAGGGGGAGATACAGGGAGTTCTCGGGTTTTATGCTCTCTCTGGCTTTGAACTTCCTGGGGCCCAGAAAGAGTATCCTGATTGGTTGTCAGACTCCCAGGGGGTGGGGGCCTTAGCTAACCTTGCTGGCTGATGGTCACATGTGCTTCCCAGGTCACGTGGTGAGTTTCTGCTGCTATTGTGTAGAGGGCTAATCCTATCTTGCTGGATATTTGGCAATTCCTACTATGGCTGTGCCTAAAGGAGGCGATCTTTGTTATGTAGACTAGACTGGCCCAGGCCTTAATGGCCCATTGACAAAGGGTGGGGGCTGGAAGATGGGATCTGTTTCAAAGTATGCTTATCCATTTCTCATCCAGGAAAATACAATATTCTGCCTTTTTAATATTTCCCAAAAATATTTCACTCTTCCAGGATAGGGGTGTGTGCTAACTTCCTACAATCCCTACTCTTTTTTTTCTTTTTTCTTTTTTTTTCAAAACGTGAGTTTTCAAACAAGTTCTTGACAAACTAAAATTAAAATTGATCAGATCAGGGAGACTTGGTAGGTGCTTTTAATTGTTCTAATGCAAAGGGGAAGGCATTGGTAGAGGCAACAGAAAAGGATTCCTTCAGTGGCTTCCAAAAGCTTTCAACCATGAAATGGTTAAAAGGTCTAGCAGCCAGGGGAAAAGTTGACAAAGGGTGGGGGCTGGAAGATGGGATCTGTTTCAAAGTATGCTTATCCATTTCTTATCCAGGAAAATACAATATTCTGCCTTTTTAATATTTCCCAAAAATATTTCACTCTTCTAGGAGAGGGGTGGGTGCTAACTTCGTACAATACCAACAGCAGATTCACAGTTTCATTTCAACTCAGATCAGCAGACAAGTTCACACACACACTGGTTTCAGTTTCTCTTTACAGACTCAGAAGCTGCAAACTGAGACATGCCCTGGCTCCAACCTGTCTCAGCTCCCAATTGGCTGATTTAGTTGCTATGCCTATTCATTGGCTGACCTTGTTACCATGTCTTCCCAGTCATGAACATTCTGACAGAAGCTATTGCAGTAAAACAACAGAGCAACTTAAGGCTTTCTTTCAACTCACATGGCCATTTCAACAGAAGTATCAAACTACATTATATCTCAACAATATACTATTTGAAGAACTTCAAAGAGAAATTCTAGAATTAAAATATTATCAGCAAATGAGATTTTATTCTCTTTTTTATTATTAGGATGAAATTCCTGCAAGATAAATCTTAAGAAGAATATTACAAATGTATGACTTAACATAATTAACTTCTCATATATATATTATTTGGACCTCATATCTTACAATGTTCTCTGTATGCATCAACCAACAGAGAATACCGCTTTGTTACATCAATGTAGTGGGCTGTAATTCGTGAAAGTCCATGTGCTACAAATATACTTGTTCATATCAAAATTTCACAAAATAATTACTTTGATTAATTTAAAGAAAAGACACCATACATGCATAGAATCCAGCCGAAACATGTTCATCACAGCATGGAGGAGAGCTCAGTACAAATACTTCTAGATTGCTTCTCTCCTTGATTATTTTCTATCCATTGCTTCTTGCCCTGCCTTCAAGTGCTATCATATCACCTCTAGTCCTTCTTTTCATTAAAAGAAAAAAAAGATTTATGGACTTCAACTCCCAGAATACCCCATAACTCGCTGGGGTATTCTGGGAGTTGAAGTCCACAAGATTTGAAATATCCTGGTGGACTGTTGGACAGTCCTGGTGAAGATTTTATCTGACTAAAACAGTATAGTTGCTATAAATATGGGTCCCCACAATTCTGAGTTATGCAAAAATGTATTTTTATGATAACAACATCCCAGCATTTCCAGTAGATCAAAAGAGCTCTGTAGGAGGGTGAGCACCAAATCTTATGCTACTGGGTTTAGCTGCTGAGTTTTGTTAATCTCTTTCTTTTCTTAGATTTTAAAAATGAATTTATGCTCTTTCCAGAAAGATATTGAAGCAACAATCACACGTTTTGCAAAGAAGAAGAATGTGTTAGACTTCTTTATGAATAGAAACAGGTGCATCGTCATGTACCTTCTGACTTCATAATTTATACAGTGTAAGTCTACAGGGAAGGGCTATAATTGGAGTGGAGTAAGTGAGGTGAAAATTGCTAGGTAGCACAACCATCTGCATCTTTCTTAATTAGGCAAGTTCATCGCTGATATGCAAACTTTGAGTTAGTCATCTCTAGCATATTTTATCCATCAGACTAAGAAGTTCATCTTATAGGAAGGTATCTGTAACTAGGGATATACTGTTGATAGTATATCTTTTTTTTTTTACAACCCTGTAATCTCTTTTATTGGGGTGGAGTTGGGGGCGATTGAATGGAGATGAGCTTTTACTGACTAGATATCCTTCCTGAAGGCTACTTGGAGTTTGCAGCAGATATTTTCTTTTTGCATCCTGATCAGGGGTGGGTTCTACTTACCTTTACTACCGGTTTGCAATGGGATCGCATGTGCACCCTGCGCTCATGCATGTACCTTGCTTCTGTGCATGTGCAGATCACTTCTGCTAATGTTAGAGTCAGTGGGTGGAGCCTCCTGTCAGTTTTACTACCGGTTCTATAGAACTGGTCTGAACCAGGGGCAACCCACCACTGATCCTGATAGAGAAACATCTGTTGCTGCTTAGGATTCAGGGGTGAAATCCAGCAGGTTCTGGTAGGTTCTGGAGAACCGGTAGCGGAAATTTTGAGTAGTTCAGAGAACCAGCAAATACCACCTCTGGCTGGCCCCAGAGTAGGGTGAGAATGGAGATTTTGCAATATCCTTCCCCCAAGAATGGGGAGGGAATGGAGATTTTGCAGTATCCTTCCCCTGCCATGCCCACCAAACCACACCACACCCACCAAGCCATGCCCACAGAACTGGTAGTAAAAAAAATTGGATTTCACCATTCCTAGGATTGAACTCTCAGCCTTCCAAGAGAGAGGTGAGCATCTTCACCTCTAGACCACTGCACCGCTCAAATACTTGTAACCACAAGTAACGAGTCATATATATATATGTTTGTTTGTTTTTGTAGATTTTCACGGGTAGAGGTATGCAAGTTTTGATGTATTCGGGTCTTTTCCCGTGTAAAATTGAGAGTATCTTGGCAACGTTTCGATGAGGTCCCACTCGTCATCTTCAGGCTGGTGTCTTCGGCTTCGTGCTTCATGCTTTTCCTCGTGCAAGCACGAAGCCGAAGACACCAGCCTGAAGATGATGAGTGGGACGTCATCAAAATGTCACCAAAATACCAAGATCTTTACGCAGCCCTAGTTCAGTGAAATCACAATCCACTAGTTTCTAGGCCTCTTTTCTGGCAGCCAGCAAACCCTCTGCTGCCCATTTTTTTCTGGCTGTCAGAAAAAAAAGCCTAGAAACTTGTGGATTGTGATTTCACTGAACTAGGGCTGCATAAAGATCTTGGTAGGAAGAACCTGGCTAAAGAGAAATATACATAAAGCCTACAGAAAGGAAAGAAAACAAATAATGTACCTTTACAGGGAGGATACATGGAATGAGGTTCTGGCTAACTGATGAGGGTATATAAGCCCGAAATAGATCTATCTTAGTCTCCCAGTGGGCAGCAGAGGGTTTGCTGGCTGCCAGAAGGAAAAAAGCCCAGAAACTAGTGGATTGTGATTTCACTGAACTAGGGCTGCATAAAATCTTGGTTGTGTAGGTAGAACCTGGCCAAAGAGAAATATACATAAAGCCTATGAAAAGGAAAGAAAACATATATATATATATATATATATATATATATATATATATATATATATATATATATATATATATATATGCATGTATGTATGTATGTATATGTATATGTATATGTATATATGTGTATATGTATATGTATATGTATATGTATATGTATATGTATATGTATATGTATATGTATATGTATATGTATATATATATGTATATGTATATATATGTGTATATATATATAGGGCTTTGGTTATTCGGGTTTTCTCCCGCATAAAATTGGAAGTGTCTTGGCGACATTTCGACGAAGTCTCATTCGTCATCTTCAGGCTGGTGTTTTCGGCTTCGTGCTTCTAGGAGCAATGTGTGATCGCAGCTGTTTCTTCCTTTTAACTGCCAGTGTGGGTGTGAACTGTTTGGGTGGGAGCTTGGCTGTGTTCTGATTGGGTGGAGGTGTGTCCTGATTGGATAGGGAGGTGTTCTGTTTAGGTGGGGGCTTGGTTGTGCTCGGGTTAGTCTGAGTTGCAGGGGGATTTGAGCTGGTGTGCTGCGTTGCTGTTGTTTGGCTTCATGTTCGTGGTCATGCCACATCTTCATGGTGTGTGTCAGTTTGCTTCGTGTATGGATTGGAGGGGTTTAAAGTGGCTAATGATGCAGCTGTGGTCTGGCTTCTGGTTTGTGGTTGTGCTTCATTGGTGTGGGTTTGGGTTTGCTTTTTGCGTGGATATGTGGTGGTGACATCCTGTGTGGTTTCCATGAGTGTGGCTCTGGTGTCATTCTTTGTGTTAGGGACTCATTTGTCAATAAGGCGGGTTTCCAAATAGCTGGTAGGTGGGAGGTATCATCTCGTTTATTCATGCTGTGTGGGCGTTTTTCTATCTCGATGGCTTCTCTGATTATTCTGTTGTTAAAGTGTTCAGTTTTGGCGATTGCTCTGGTCTTTTAAAGTCAATTTCATGTCCTGTGGCTTTAAGGTGTTGGACCAGGGAAGAAGTTGGTTCCTCTTTTCTGACTGAGTTCTTGTGTTCTTCAATGCGTGCACTTATTCTTCTGTTGGTTTGTCCGATGTATGTGGTGGGGCAGGCAGTGAATGGGATTTCATATACTCCTTGATTTTCTAACCCAACCAATCAGAACATACCTCCACCTAATCAGAAAATAGCCAAGCTTCCACCCAATCAGTTCACACCCACACTGGCAATTAAAAGGAAGAAACAGCAGCAATCACATATTGCTACTAGAAGCACGAAGCTGAAAACACCAGCCTGAAGATGACAAATGAGACTTCAGCTAAACGTTTAGTTCTTGTGGCTAGTGTTTTGGCAACAGAGAACTAAACATTTAGCTGATAAAGCACATTTACAAACAGAATTATATACATTAACCAACGTATTAACATCAAATGGGTTCTGTAGAAATAAAATCATCAGTATGATCCAACATGCAACACCCAAACAGAAGAGACATCAACAAGAAGAACAAAACAATGGGAAAGCCATCTTACCCTACATAAAAGGAACAACAGATAAAATTAGCAAAATACTACAAAGACACAACATCAAAACCATATTTTGCACAGATAGAAAGATATCGTCTATCCTAAGAAACCCTAAGGACAAAATAGAACTAGAAGATCAAGGCATATATGAAATCCCGTGTGCTTCCTGCCCCTCAACATACATTGGACAGACCAACAGAAGAACGAGTGTGCGCATCGAAGAACATAAAAACTCAGTACAGAAGAAAGAACACACATCATCATTAGTACAACACATAAATGCCACAGGACATAATATTAACTTTAATAACACAAAAACAGTTGCAAAAATAGAACATCTCAATGGCAGAATAATCAGAGAGGCCATTGAAATAGAGAAAAGACCATATTGCATGAATAAACGTGATGACACCTCCCGTCTGCCTTCTATTTGGAAACCTGCTCTCATAAATAGACGAATCTTAACACAAAGTGTAAGCCATAGGTCAAAGGTTCATCAGGAGACCTGTGTTGCCACCATTTCCAACATAGCTTATCCATCAACCCACATCCCAGCAAATGTGCTTCCACTCAATCAAAATACAACTACATCATCAGCCAATCAGAATAAAGCAGCACTGTCAACCAATCAGAATACACCTCTGCCTCCTTTTAAAGAGGGATGTCAGTTAAGATCACACAGTTTGCCCATAAGCACCAAACCGAGAACATCAGCCAGAAGATGATGAATGAGATTTCATCGAAACGTCGCTGCAATACTTCCAAAGATATGTTTGCAATTACACGGGAAGAAACCCGAGATATCACCTATACACACATATATACCCGTGAAAACTTACACAGACATATATATATATATATATATATATATATATATATATATATATATATATATATATATATATATGTTTTCTGAGGTTTTCGCGGGTGTTTGTATGTAGGTCTTTGGTTATTCGGGTCTTCTCCCGCGTAGAATTGGAAGTATCTTGGCGACGTTTCGACGAAGTCTCATTCGTCATCTTCAGGCTGGTGTTCTCGGCACCAGCCTGAAGATGACGAATGAGACTTCGTCGAAACGTCGCCAAGATACTTCCAATTCTACGCGGGAGAAGACCCGAATAACCAAAGACCTACATATATATACATATATATATATATATATATATATATATATGTTACAACCACAATTGAGCCCAAAATTTATGTTGCCAAATGAAACATTTGTTAAGTGAGTTTTTCCCATTGTATGACTTTTCTTGACACATTTGTTAAGTGAATCACTGGAGTTGTTAAATTAGTAACACTGTTGTTAAAAAGAATCTGGTTTCCCCATTGACTCTACTTGTCAGAAGGTCCCAAAAGGTGATCACATGACCCCGGGACACTGCAACCATTGTAAATGTGAATCAGTTATCAAGCTTCTGAATGTAAATCACCTGACCATGGGGATGCTGCAACAGTCATAAGTGTGAAAAATGGTCATAAGTCATTTTTTCAGGGCCGTTGTAATTTCGAATGGTGAACTGTTGTAAGTCGAGGGCTATCTGTATACAGTATAGACTTGATGGATTCATTGAGCATTTTTTACCAGCAGGTAACATTGGGAAATCAAGAAAAAAGTCATTCATAGCTTCAATTCCATTTATTTTTTTCTTGCTAGATTTATTGTCACAGATGAGAAATTACATGGATAACTTACATATTTGTAAAACATTGAATAAAATTCAATGCCTCTACTCACTTGCTCAGTTTGTTTTTAATAAACAGGAAGAACTAAACAGTAATTCATTTTTCTGGTATTAAAAATCTTGAAAAGTCCTTTACAAGAAATTTAAATGATTTCCCCTACTCTATTCATATCAGTTTGAGCATTTTTTTAAAAATGAATATAAGAAACTTTATTTCATATATGCTTCAAAAATTAGTATATATATATATAGAAAAATATATCTGAAATGTTCAAGGTTCTGATAAATGGCATTTTATTCATTCAGGCATCAAATTGGAGATTACATTCTTCCTTTACTCCAGGCAGAGAGAAAGAGAAGCACAGGTTTTATGTTTCTGGGAATCAGCTAGGAAGCCAGGTTCTATAAGATGGGATGGTTCAAACAATTTTGCAAAGAGCAGGAGACAAAGAATTCATTTTACATTAAACTGGTTCCCTTGGCAACAGAAAAAGAAGAAGAAAACAAGATGTTTTAGAAAGAGTTCAAGGATCTCTCTAGCTGTCTTGTGATATAGCATATTTCTGTCTAATTGCCTATTTGGAGCACATAAGGACAAAACAAATTTTGTAATACAACATTACAGATATCATTGTCAATTTTATTTTTAGACACATATAAAGATACAAGTATCCATTTCAGTAAATTATATTTTTGGGAATAATTTTCAAATGTCAAAGAAAAATGTTTCATACTTCAAAATAGGATAAAAAAAGACTTCAATAACTATCTAATTTAATCCTTTCTGTAATTTACTTAAGTGGAATCAACCAGAAGTATTTTGTCCTTGAACTTCCCTTCATTTCCAAATTCTAGCTACCAAAAGGAAATATCATTTACTCTGTGGTTGCTGTTGTTATTGTTGCTGTTGTTGTTTTCCTTTTCCTCAAGGTACATATAAACCATCAGTCTCAACCCGCTAAGTGAACTGCAAGATTCTCCTCTACTATAAACATCCTGGATAGCTTTTGTCTTAACCTTTCATTTCAAACATCTAAAGACCACTTCATTAAGTAAAGGAATGATATGTTTGTCTCTGGCAACCAGATAAAGTTTCCGAGATGAATCAAAATGCCACAAATAGACATTCCCATTTCTGAAATTCATATATTCTAATATATTTCTTTTTATCCCAGCTTTATTATTCTTGTAAATAAGTCAAAGCAGTGGACATACATAATACTCCTTCTTCTTCCTATTTTTCCCACAACAATAATCATGTGAGTGAGTTGGACTGAGAGAAAGTGACTGGCCCAAAGCCACCCAGTTTATTTATTTATTTATTTATTTTTATTGCATTTTTATACCGCCCTTCTCCCGAAGGACTCAGGGCAGTGTACAGCCATAATAAAACAATAACAACACAAAAATTAAAAACCAATTAAAATAATTCAATCATTTGGCCATAATTAAAAACCCCAAAACTAAAAACCATTTAAAAAACCCATTTAAAATCGTTCTGTCAGACTGGCTTGATGAAATAATAGGGTCTTCAAAGCATGACGGAAGGCTTTGAAGATCGGGAACCTTTGTATATCGGGGGGCAGTTCGTTCCATAGGACAGGGCCCCCCACAGAGAAGGCTCTCCCCCTGGGGGTCACCAGTCGACATTGTTTGGCCGACGGCACCCTGAGGAGGCCCTCTCTGTGAGAGCATATCGGTTGGTGGGAGGCAATCGGTGGCAGAAGGCGGTCCTGCAGATATCTGGCTTTCAAGGTTAAGGGGAGAATGTAGGCTTGGTATAACATGCACCAGAGGTTGTAACTGATGGAGAGCACAACAGCCTCAGAAAAAGTACTTTTCAACCTGTATTTGCACTTATGGCCATTGTACCACCCCAGCAGTCACATGATCACAATTTGGGTGCTTGGCAATTGAATCATTTATGACTTGATGTAGCATACTGCAGTCTTGCAATCAAAAATCTCTTTTTTTTTTTTGCCAATTTTTGACTCAAAAAAACCATATTGGGGAAGCTGTATTCATTTAACAATTATGGGGTGTGCTTAACATGATTTACTTAACAATCACAGTGATTCTCTTTAAACCATAGTAAAAATAGTTGTAGACTCATGTCTGTTCAAACCTTACAGATTTATCACAGAAATCCCAGTCCCAATTGTGCTAGTAAGTCAAGGACTACTTATAACTGAAATCAATCCATCATTAAGACTCACCAAATGGAGGCTTTCTCAATATGTGCATTTCATGGTGTTCTCTGAGCTTGGTTGGTATATCTTTGGTATTGGAGAAGACTCTTGGGAATATCATGGATTGCTAAGAGAACAAATAAAACAATTCAGGGCAGGTTTTTGACTCAAGACAAATATTACGATGGCTCAAATTATGATAATAAATCTATTTATTCTATTGTGAAAATCTATTTTCACAAGTGAAAAGGAAAAAGAAGGCCTCAACATCAGGATGAATAGATTCAATTATAGCAGTGCATCATTGGAAGATCTGAAGGACCAGTTTCATAGTTTGGAGAAAATCTATCATGTGGTCACTAATAGTTAAAATTGACTTGATGGCACATAATTATCATTAATCATCAATGTTATATGCGTTTGGATATATGGTCCTAAACTGGTAACTAGGTTCTCATGAAACTAGTTGATTTCTCCAATGTTTTTATAAAATGTCAGTAAAAATAACTGATGAACTGGGTGTTGCTTCCAAAGAAAATTTGCCGGAATAATTAGTGAAAGTATTTTTATGGCCCAAAGCAGCATGGAAAGTGCAATAGATCCATGCCAGTCCAGTTTCGGACCTGGGTACAGCACGGAGACGGCATTGGTCACATTGGTGGATGATCTCTGGAGGGCTCGGGACAGGGGTTGTTCCTCTGTCCTGGTCCTGTTAGATCTCTCAGTGGCTTTTGATACCATCGACCATGGTATCATGCTGCATCGGTTGGGGGGTTTGGGGGTGGGAGGCACTGTGCTGCGGTGGTTCTCCTCCTATCTCTCCGACCGATCGCAGTCTGTGTTGGCAGGGGGGCAGAGGTCGACCTCGAGGCTCCTCGTTTGCGGGGTGCCACAAGGGTCGGTCTTCTCGCCGCTCCTGTTCAACATTTATGTGAAGCCGCTGGGTGAGATCATCCGTGGTTTTGGGGTGAGTTGCCAACTGTACGCTGATGATACTCAGCTGTACATCTCCACCCCTGACCACCCCAATGATGCCCTCGAAGTAATGTCCCAGTGCCTTGAAGCCGTGCGGGTTTGGATGGGGAGGAACAGGCTTCGTCTCAGCCCTTCCAAGACCGAGTGGCTGTGGATGCCGGCGTCCTGGTATAGCCAGCTGGTGCCATCGCTGGCTATTGGGGGTAAGTCATTGGCCCCCACAGAGGGGGCTTGCAACTTGGGTGTCGTCCTGGATTCACAGCTGTCCTTGGAAGGGCATATGGCGGTCGTGGCCAGGGGGGCCTTTTATCAGGTTCACCTGATGCGCCAGTTGTGCCCCTTTCTGGATCGGGACTCCATGTGCACAGTCACTCATGCACTTGTCACGTCTCGCCTGGACTACTGTAATGCTCTCTACATGGGGCTCCCCTTGAGGTGCACCCGGAGGCGCCAATTGGTCCAGAATGCGGCCGCGCGGGTGATTATGGGAGCGACAGGGCACTCCCACGTGACACCTCTCCTGCGCGAGCTGCACTGGCTTCCGGTGGTCTTACGGGTGCGCTTCAAGGTGTTAGTTTTGACCTTTAAAGCACTCCATGGCATGGGACCGGGGTATTTGTGGGACTGCCTGCTGCTACCGATAACCTCCCACCGGCCAGTACGCTCACACAGAGAGGGCCTTCTCAGGGTGCCATCAACCAAGCAATGTCGGCTGGTGGCCCCCAGGGGGAGAGCCTTCTCTGTGGGGGCACCCACCCTATGGAACGAGCTACCTCCTGAAATTCGTTTGATCCCGGACCTCCGCGCTTTCCGAAAGGCCCTTAAGACCTATTTATTCCAACAAGCCGGCCTTGCTTGATTGATTTTAATGGGGTTTTAAATTTTTGGTACTATTAATCTCTGGGGTTTTAAATTGGGTTTTTAATGGGGTTTGATACTTTTATTTTGGAACGCCAATCAATTTAATCTAATTTTAAATCCTTTTAATATTTGTATTGTATGTGTTTTAATTTGGTTGTTCACTGCCCTGAGTCCCCCTCCCGGGGAGAAGGGCGATATATAAATTGAAATAAATAAATAAATAAATAAAATATTAGAACCTTGCTGTTAATTACCCTGATCAATAAGCTCTAGATATGTAAAATAAACCCATTCAGCCTGGTTCATTTGGGACTAATCCTTTTACAAAATATTCAGTAGTAACTGGTTTCCAGCAAGGTATTTAAAAGAGGATTGAGCAGCAGAATAAAATAGGTTCCACCTATCTGGAAGAAGTTCAAGAAGAACAGCAAAGATAAGAGGGACTAGAAACTATGAAGATATATGAAACTGAAGGGAAATGTCATGCCACTCTTGAAATACTTGGAAAGATATCAAAATAGAAGAAGCTCTAAGCCAGTGATGGCTAATCTTTTTGCCGTTGCGTGCCAAAAGCGGGGGGAACGTGGGGGTGTCACATGTGTGCGTAATAATTCAATGTGTCCACCCATACATGTGTGTGCCAACCCTCCCGCAAACCACCCGCCCCCCTGCTTTTGACACATGATGGCATGATGGGCTCAGTAGGCCCATTTTTCACCTTCCCCAGGCTTCAAGAAAGCCCTTTGGAGGCTAGAAATGGCCTGTTTCCCAACTTCCGGTGGGCCCAGAAGGCCCAAAAATCAGCTGGCCGGTGTGCGCATGCACACTGGAGCTGAGCTAGGGCAACACTCGTATGCCCACAGATACGGCTCTGCGTGCCACCATGGCACATGTGCCATAGGTTTGCCATCATGGGTCTAGGCCTATTCTCTCTCATTTCAGAGCTATAGAATAAAGAATTTGAATTAGAGAATGGTAGACTCCAAAATGATTATTAGTATAAAGTTCTTAACATAATAGTTTGATAGTAGGACCAGTTCCCCAGAGAAGATAGATCCCTTTTCCACCAAATATGTTAGAGCAAAGGCTAGAGAAACATTTATATGGAATGCTTACATCTGGATTCCTGCACAGGGCAGAGGTCTGGACTTGATTACCTAAATGTCCCCTTCCAGCACTATTATGATTACTGGATTTTTTGATCTGATTTTCTTTTATGTCATTCCAACATGTGAATTGTTTAAAGGCTCACATTAGTTAATGAACAAGAAAATGTAACAATTTAAGAGAGTTTCATTTAGGGTTGTGCTACACTTAAGTGCCAAGTTTGTCTCCCACCCTGAATAGCAGGATCCAGATTTGGGTGGAGGTTCCAAAATTGCCCCGTTTCTCTTACTCAAAAATCCTCTCTCAAGATCAATCATTTGTATTTATTTTATGAACTCAGGGTGTTGAAAAGGGTGGTGCTACGTGCTGAAGGAGAAGGAAGAAAAGAAGGGAGTTTAAATTAGCAACCATACTTTTGATGGATTGTCTGCAAATATCTTTGGGGAGGAGAAGCAGAAAGAAGAAAGAATAATACTCAGACTTCAGCAGGTCTGTCTTTTTGCTCACTGAAGTGCAGTCAGGATAAACCGGTGGAAAGAGCTCACTGTTCTCACAACACACACCCCACCTGAAATCCACTGAAGCACGTTAGAAACAGACTAAACATCTAACGTGAGTTTCTTTCCCTCTGTGCACCTTTTCATCAGGAGGGATGCCCTGATAGCAGTTAATCTTTTGCCCTTTGTTTTGTCATTGGAAAACTGATTTTCCACTGCAGCCTCATCTGCCAGTAAACAGATTACAAAGAGTGGCAGAGACAATCAGCAGTCTGGCTTTACTCTCCACTGGGGACAGCATGCGCTCCCAAAAGGATTGCAATATGGAAGGTTTCAGAGATGTCTATATATTCCCTGTCATTACAATCCCAACTCATTGTTATTGGCTTTCTGAGTTTGATGGCATTCTTTCTGCTGAAAGGCAAACAATCTGTCTTTACTTTTTTTCAATTCATTATTCCCATTCTCTTTGAGTTAGTTTATGTTACATTTTAATTCTCTGATCCATTTTTCCCATTCTTTCTTCCGTTCCTCCCTGTCTTGCTTTCATTATACAATCTAATGTTCTACTTTTGTTTGTAAAGACAATTATTTCTCAGCTTCCTTCCTTGCTCAATTATTCATTGTATTGATACTGTATGTTAGATTTGTTTTTAATTCACTAATTAATCATTGTAAATATAAATGTACAGGGGTGGGTTCCAAACTTTTTTACTACCGGTTCTGTGGGTGTGGCTTGTTTTGTGGGTGTGGCATGACAGTCATGTAATGGTGGGTGTGGTTTTATAGTCATGTAACCGGGGGGGGGGGGCTTTGTGGTCATGTGGCTTTGTGAGATTTTATGTTTCTGTGGTGAGTGTGAACTCACCACACAAATACACAGAATCTCATAAAGCTGCACTAAGATGAATATGCTAGCTATTGAGCCACATAAAATGCAATCACATTCCATGTAAATCAATAGCTTGCTTTTACATGTGCAGCTTTGTGAGATTTTGTGTTTGTGTGAATCATCACACAAATTTCCTAAAAACAATAACATTTCCTAAAAAAAATTTTTTTTAAGCATAAAGAAAAAAAACCAGCCACTTACCCAATTGAAGGTACAAGGGAGGCAGGCAGATTCAGTTGCTTCCGATGAGATAGATGCCTTCCACTTCAAGCTAGGCAGGTTTACCTGCCAGCCGCTTGAGATTCGGCTCCTGAAGGCTGGAGGCTGTACAAGGCAGGCAGGTAAGGCAGGCTGGAGGCTGGAGGGATGGTGGAAATATTAGACCACCTGAGATGGAGCCAAGGCAGTAGCGAAGCCTACTGGATGCCAGGGATTTGGCCTGCTGGCCAGAAGGATTCCAAGAAAGCTCCAGCTGGCTAATAGAGGCCGGGGATTAGGCCAGGCTCCAAGAGAGCTCTGTCTGGCTATGGAAAGCCGAGGATCAGGCTGGCTAGTGCTTACCTGTAGGCAGGAGGAGGCAGCTCTGTTGGGGTGAATTCAGTGGAGCAGAATGCATAAGTGCAAGCAAGTCCCGCCGGGGAACTCACCACTGAGTCACAAGGTGAGTAGCAGGCCACATGGCAAAGAAGTGTATATATAGGACTCGATGGGTGGGATGAGCTTTGAATGGGTGAGTGAGCATTGAGCATGCGCCATGCGAGCATCATGCAGGCCGGCGGATCAAGTGAGACGCGACCAGTTCAGGGGCATGGCCAGCCAGCCGTCACTAACGGTTCGGTGACCAAGGCCAAATTATTGCTACTGGTTCTCCCGAACTGGTGAAAACCAAGAAAAACCCACCATTGTAAATGTACTATTTTGGGTGTCCCCATCATCCTACATCTGCCCTATTAATAAGTCTTTATCAGTATATTAAGCAGAACTGCACCCTCAATCCATTTCACCCCCTTACTCCAATTTACTTATCTCATCTTTTGTAACTACTTGCTGTCACTCACAAAGTTTGGTGTTTCTAAGGGGAAAAGAAGCAGAGACAGAAATATTATTGGCAGAATCATGTTTCATGAGTTACGCCTCTCAGAATTTTGCACAGATTCTGCACAACGTGGACCTTAAAAATCACCGATTATTTTGGTTGGGGTTTTGATTAAAAATGAGTAAGTATTCAAAATATCTTAGCACAAAAATGTTTTTAAAATAAAAATATTACATTATACTTAAATATCAGTGAAATGCTGCTTTCTCTGTACAGCCAGTTTGATTGGTAGTTAAGACACCAGACTGGAAAGCCAAGAGACTGTGAGTTCTAGTTCCACTGTAGGCAGGAAAGCTGGGTGGGCAACTTCAAACCAATCATTCTCTCTCAGTTCAACTCACCTCATAGGATTGTTGTGGGGAAAATAAGAGGAAGAAGGAATATCGTATCTTTTGTCCTCTTGACCTATTTAGAAAAATAATAAAGGCAGAATATAAATTAAATAAAAATAAATGAATAACATCTTTTAAATTTTAAAAGCAGTATCGATACATATAAATTTCAGGTGCTTGAAATTAGCAGTAGGCTGGATGAAAGTGAAGAAGTAAAACTTCATCCCAAAAGCATAGTCATTGGTGGTCAAGAAAACTGCCTGTTCATACTTTTCCACAAAAGATCAGACATCCTGGGATCAGCACCGTTGCTTGATTTTTAGATTTGACTATCACATTCAGTTTCTTTTTTCAGCTAATTTACCGGTACTTTTTTCTTTTGAAAAAAAAGAATGATCTTCATAGCTTGCATATATCAGCCAACTTACTTTAGTATTGCCTACATTTTGTAAGGAGTTGCCATAGAAAGGCAAAATGGGTACTTCAATTTATTCTGATCTGGCAGTTAAAACACCAAGAATTTCCATACTAGCAATTTATAACATTTCCTGGCCATTGCTGCCGCAGTATGAAGCCTGTCAGCATCAGGGATATATCACTACAGCAGTGGCTGGATGAGGTTATAAATCATGAATATGGAAATCTTCATTGAGCCTTGCAGCTGGAAGTACATCATGCTCATCTCAAAAGATTGGTCAGTTTCCAGGTTAAATTAGGGTGGATTTGGTAGCTGAGAAGGCACCATATCTGCTGTTCAATTAATAATTAGAGCTAATCATTGTAATCAATAATCACTGATGTATTTCATGTATGGTATTTTAATCCTTCAGTTTCTCAAGCCCACCAGAAACTAAGATTACTTTACATTAAACCATAAAAGTCTAATAAAATTGCCCATTTAAGTAGCTATATTAGCATGCAATCAATCATAGCTGTACAGTTTAAGAAATTTATCACATTTTGTCACAAGCTTCCATGTCTTCTACACCATTCAATACAGCTATAAAATATTGTCCTGAGCTTTATGAATTCAGATGTACTAGGCCTTTGAAGATCCTTTGAATTCACTTCTTTATCTTAACTATTACTTTCTGTCATTTTTATCTTGTTTAAAAATCTAATAAACATATTACCAAAAAATACCTTTGGATTTATTGTGCAAATCATAATCAAACAAGTAGCCATTCACAAAACAGTTCCTGTTGACAAAAGAATCATTTTTGGGATTAATGAGATGATTAATACACATAGTATACATAAAGATGATGATGCCTTAGTCGAGAATCATAATGATAAATTAAATGGTCTATTATGATAATTGATTTCTGGTAAATTCTGGAACCCAAGTCTAAGATAGCATCATAAAACAATCCAGAAAAAAAATCCAGGATTTTATTTTTTTAAGAAAAAAATCTCTTGACCTTGGTCTCGAAGAATATCAAAGATTAGAGAAGCATTCCAGGGGATGGCAAGTCACAAGCGGTTACAACTGGAGGCTGTTTTTCTTTCACTCACAGTTGTCAAGTATTGACAAATTCTTCTCTTTCACATCAAAAATTCCAATACTCTTGTGAAAGCTTTTTCTTCCCCATGAACTGAACATTTTTGTATGGGCCCATAAATGAGCTAAAGAGGCTCAGATTGGCCATGATGAACCAAGGTCACAAACAAGGGCAGCATTAAGAAAAAAGGCTTTGAAGTGGTGGGAAGGAGGGCAGTCTCCCTCAAAGAATTTCAGTTATTCTATAGAAATATTGGCCAAAGTGGAAAATCCTTCCCTAAACAGAGGGAACCTGTCCCCCATTTTTATGCTGCTCTTTCATCAGTCCCACCCAGAAGATTAAGACCACTTCACAGGTTCACCAGGGAGCCAACACTTAATGACACACCTTGGGTAAAGATTTAGGTGTTGAAACATTTACATCCCAATGATTCTCCTCTTACTCACCCAGCAACCAAATCCTATCAAGATTAGGTGAGAAATAAAACCTCTCTGGTGTTCTCCTAAGAAACTTGCTCAGACTGAAGAAACTATATGAATAAGCAGTGAAATGTTTCAAACCAATAAGAAGTCCAGTTGCTATGATTCAAACTCCAAACTGACTTTAGACTTATATCACGCTTCACAGTGCTTTACAGCCTTCTCTAAGTGGTTTATAGAGTCAGCATATTTCCCCAAAAAATCTGGGTCCTCATTTTACCGACTTCAGAAGGACAGAAGGATGAGTCAACCTTAAGCCAATCAGGATCAAACTGCTGGCAGTTGGCAGAAGTAGCGTGCAATACTGCATTCTAACCACCGTTAGATACAGCCAAATGTCATTATAAAAGTTATAATGTTAGAATTGTAATGATGCAAGATTCACATTCACATGACAGAAAAAGACGACATTCACTCGGCTCAGTAGTGAAATCCAAATTTTTTTACTACCGGTTCTGTGAGCATGGCTCGGTGGGCATGGTGTGGGCGCTTCATGGGCGTGGCTTCGTGGGCATGGCAGGGGAAGGATACTGCAAAATCTCCATTCCCATCCCACTCCAGGGGAAGGATACTGCAAAATCCCCATTCCCTCCCCACTCCTGAGTAAAGGATATTGCAAAATCTCCATTCCCACCCCATTCTGGGGCCAGCCAGAGGTGGCATTTGCTGGTTCTCTGAACTACTCGAAATTTCCGTTACTGGTCCTCAAACTGCTCAAAATTTCCGCTACCAGTTCTCCAGAATCTGTCAGAACCTGCTGGATTTCACCCCTGACTCAGCCCATTTGTTTAGTAAGAAAAACCCACACACTATACATATGAGCATCTCTTCCTCTAGTTGTTGGCCATGTCAACTATACATATGTTGCCAGACTACAACTTCCATCATACCACATTGGCCTACATGCTTTAAAACATGTTAATCTGAAGAGAATGACCAGTGATCTGTCCCCCCCCTTCAGAGACCCACAAAAACACAGCCAGCCGAGGGTTAAGACTCACTTGGCACACTCTGCAGTTCTTATCTCAACCTTGGCAGCGATATGCACACCGTCTGCCAAGGACTTTATTGGTTTACACAAACAAGAAAATCACCTACGTAGCTTTGCCGTTCATCCAGCTTCCAAGACTACGAGGTTGCTCCGTTTGTTTAGCTGTGCAGTTAGCTTTGTTCGTCACGAACTTCGTGACCCATTGTACTGTCTTAAATAGATATGCTTCTGGGTGTGGTCCAGTGAGTCATGGATCCTATGACTCCAATCCAATGACTCAGGATTTCCTCATACGCCGCAGCTGCAGTACCCTTTTCTCTCGCCTTCTTTGGCGTGCGTCCAGGAATGACGTCTCTCCCTCACTCTCATCTGAGACACCTGTTTCCCCACTACTTGGCTCTCTTTCAGCTGGCACCTGAGCCGGTGCCAGAGGGGGAGGGCTGGGAGATCTGGCTGGCTCCTCTTCCTCCTGCTCAGAGTTGCCTTCCTCCAAAGGGATAGGCTCAGAGGACGGGGCCACAACACTATCCCCCACCGCAGGGCCCTTCCCCCGGGTCTGACGGTCGGGATGGGGTCGGGACGGGAACTGTTCGTGGAAAGTCCGCACCAGGTCAGGGGCCTGAACGGCAGATGCGTCCACCCAGGTGAAATCCTCGGCCCCGTACCCTTTCCAAGCGATGAGGTATTGGAAGCGCCCCTTCAGCCAACGGGAGTCCCGAATACTGTCCACCTCATACGTCGAGGCGTCGTCCTCGTCGGCTGCGGCTGGGGGGGCAGGCGGCGGCGGGCGGCGGAGACGGCTAGTGGGAGTCTCAGGGACCAGGAGGGACCGATGAAAAACGGGGTGGAGCCGCATGGAGCGGGGTAGAGTCAACCGATAGGCCACCGGGTTGATGACCGCCTCGATGGGGAAGGGACCGATAAAGCGGTGGGCCAGTTTCCTCACCGGCTGGTCCGTGGGGAGGTGTTTCGTGGACAGCCACACCCGATCTCCAACTTCCAGCGGTGGCGTCGCCCGGCGGCCGCGATCGGCGAACCGTTTATAGTCCTCTTTCGCCCGGATCAGCTGCCGCCGCACCAGTTGCTGCACCGCCTGCAGCTCCGAGAGGAAGTCCCGGGTCTCAGGAACAGGGGAGTCCATGATGGTCAACGGAAAAAAACGTGGATGGTACCCGACGTTGGCATGAAACGGTGTCATCTGGGTGGAGGTATGTTGGGAGTTGTTAAAAGCGAACTCCGCCAGGGGAAGGTACTCGGCCCAGTTGTCCTGCTGCTGGTTGACAAAACAGCGGAGGTACTGCTCCAGTATGCCAATGACCTTCTCCGTGCCCCCGTCAGTCTCCGGGTGGTGTGATGACGACAGGCACACCTGCACCTCCAGCGCAGCCATCAGGCTTTTCCAGAAGCGGGCCGTGAACTGGGCCCCGCGATCCGAAACCACCCGGTCCGGCAGGCCGTGGAGGCGGAAGATGTGTTGCAGGAACAGGCGAGCCGTGGTACGAGCTGAGGGCAGGCCGCGGCACGGGATGAAATGTGCCATCTTCGTGAGCGCATCCACCACCACGAGGACGGTCGTGAACGTAGCGGACAGGGGCAGGTCAGTCAGGAAGTCCATGGAGATGGCTCCCCACGGTCTCTCCGGTGTCGGCAGCGGCTGGAGGAGTCCAGGAGGGGGGCCGGACGCGGCTTTGGCCTGTCGGCATGGCACACAGGACGTCACGTAGGCGTGCACGTCGTGCCGTACCCGAGGCCACCAAAAAGTCCGCGTCACTAGGTTCAAGGTCTTAAAGAAGCCGAAGTGCCCCGCCGCGGGGTTGTCATGGCACTGGTTCATGACGAGGGCTCGGAGCGGACTTGTGGGCACGTACAGCCGACCCCGGTGCCTGAGCAAGCCCTCCTCCACGGTCCATGGGGACGCGGGGCCGACGTCCGCTCTCCGCTGCTGCGACCAGTCGTCCCGTCGCTGCGCTTCCAGCACCTGAGTCCGCAGGTCCACCGGTTCCTGGACCGCGGCCAAGGAGTCCGCTGGCAGCACCGTCCGGGGGGAAAGGGAGTCCTTTGGGCAAAAGTATTCCGGCTTACGGGATAGCGCGTCCGCCCTCTGGTTGAGGTGGCTCGGAATGTATGTGACGTGGAAGTTGAACCGGGCGAAAAACAACGACCACCGGATCTGCCGCTGGTTCAAATTCCTGGCCGTGGTGAGGTGCTCCAGGTTCCGATGGTCCGTCCGCACCTCCACCTGGTGTCGGGCCCCCTCGAGGTGATGTCGCCAAGCCTCGAACGCGGCCTTGATAGCCAGCAACTCCTTTTCCCAGATGGTGTAGTTGCGCTCGGAAGGAGTGAGTTTCCGGGAGTAGTAAGCGCAGGGAAAAAGAGTGCCACCATCCACCGGAGCCTGTAGCAGCACCGCTCCAATCGCCACGTTGGACGCGTCTGTCTCAACCACGAACGGACGGTGTGGATCGGGGTGCCTCAGGACCGGCTCCGTGACAAAGGCCTGCTTGAGAACCTCGAAGGCCTGCTGCTGCGGGGGCCCCCACTGGAACGGAACCTTCTTCCGAAGGAGCTGGGTCAACGGCACGGTCAGGGTGGCAAAGCCCGGGATGAAGGTCCGGTAGTAGTTGGCGAATCCCAACAGACGCTGGACGTCCTTCACCCGACGCGGGGGTTCCCAACTGCGCAAGGCCGCCACCTTGTGTGGGTCCATCGCGATGCCCTCGGGGGTGATGATGTGCCCGAGGAACTCTATGGAAGTCTGGAAGAAGTAACATTTCTCCAACTTCGCATAGAGCTGGTGCTCCCGCAGGCGCTGCAGGACCTGGCAGACATGCTGGAGGTGACTCTCCGGGGTCCGGGAATAGATCAAAATATCATCCAGGTAGATCACCACGAACCGATCCAGCATGTCCCGGAACACGTCGTTCATCAAGTGCTGGAAGACCGCGGGGGCGTTGGTCAACCCGAACGGCATGACGGTATATTCAAAGTGTCCGTATCGGGTGCCAAATGCCGTCTTCCACTCGTCCCCCTCTCGCATCCGCACCAGGTTGTAGGCTCCCCGGAGGTCGAGCTTGGTGAAAATCGAGGCCTCCCGCAACCTCTCCATCAGCTCCGGGATCAGCGGCAGGGGATAGCGATTCCGTACCGTGATGGCATTCAAGCGCCGGTAGTCGCAACACAGGCGCAAGTCCCCCGTCTTCTTTTTCACGAAGAGGACTGGGGCCGAGAGCGGGGAGGTCGAAGGCCGGATGAACCCACGGGCCAGGTTCTTGTCCAGAAAGTCCCGTAAGGCGGCCAGCTCGGGCTCCGACATGGAGTACAGGCGTCCCGAGGGCAGGGGCGCGTTGGGCATCAAGTCCACCGCGCAGTCGTAGGGTCGGTGCGGGGGCAAGCGATCCGCCTCCTTCTCGCTGAACACGTCGGCGAAGGATGTCAGCTCCGGAGGCAAGGAGACGTTCGGGGCAGAGACGTCCTGGCCGGCACAGGTGTGGCGAAGGTGGTCGACACACTGCAGGCTGGGGAACGAGATGGCATTTCTCGACCACGCCACCTGAGGGTCGTGCGCCCGAAGCCAGGCCATCCCCAGGACCAAGGGGAAGTGCAGGTCCGCCGTCACATAAAACTGGATCGCCTCCTCATGGTTCCCAATGGCAAGGCGCAAGGGCTGAGTAGCGAAGTTGATGGGCCCCGCCACAAGTTCCCGCCCATCAATAGTTTCGACCCTCAACGGAGGGTCC
This sequence comes from Masticophis lateralis, assembly GCA_030761175.1. Lineage (NCBI taxonomy): Eukaryota > Metazoa > Chordata > Lepidosauria > Squamata > Colubridae > Masticophis > Masticophis lateralis. Next base: position 232,927,721 of record JAUDYJ010000002.1, read on the forward strand.
ACTGGAACCAAGGGAACCTTGTAATGGGCCACAAAGGCCTGGTCCATAAAGTTCGTGGTGGCCCCCGAGTCCACCAGCGCGTGCGCCTGGAGCCCCTCCGACCGGTTAGCCAACAACACCCGGGTGTTCAAAATCAGGTGCCGAGGGGGCTCACAGTCCACAGCCGCCGCCTCCGGCGGGGCATGGTCACCTGCCTGACCCAGAGTTTCCCCTAGGCCAGGCCTGACCCGTTTCCCGGCTGGTCACGCCGAGGCTCCGGAACAGGCTTGAGCGATCCACTCCGCTTCCGGGGACACGAGGCGGCGAAATGTCCAGCCTCGCCGCAATAGAGGCACAACCCCCCTTGGCGTCTCCGCATCCGCTCCTGGGCCGTCAGTTGAGGTCTGGCTGCTCCGAGCTCCATGGGCTCCTCAGCCGTCGCCACCAAACGCGGTACGGTCCGGGGCGCTGTTGGTACGAAACGCGGGGGTGCCGGCACTGTCGGTGGTTCCGGAAGAGCCCTACGGGGCCGTCGCCGTTGTAGGCGGGCATCGATGCGCAGGCATTGGGTCACCAGCGTGTCCAGGGTCTGTGGCGCCTCCACCCGAACCAGCTCGTCCTGCATCTCATCGCAGAGGCCGTCCTGGAAGGCATCCATCAGCGCCGCCTCATTCCAGGCCGAATCCTGGCCTAGCAATCGGAACTCCGCAATATAGTCCTGCAGGGGGCGCTTGCCTTGGCGGAGGTCTTTGATGCGCCTCGCTGCCGTCTGCACCCGGAGGGGGTCCTCAAACATGGTGCGCAGGTGTTGCAAAAAGCCCTGATAGTCCAGAAGCAAGGGGCTGTCTTGCAGCAACAGGGGCGTGGCCCATCGGGCGGCAGTGCCAGAGAGGGAGCTGATAATAAAAGCCACCCGAACCCGGTCATCCGGAAAATCCTCCGGCCGCATTGCCATGTACAGCTGGCACTGTCCCAAGAAGGCCGGGAACATTTCCTGCTGTCCAGAAAACTTATCTGGCATGTTCACTGGGCATCTTGGACGGGGAAGGGGAGCAGGTGGAGCTGCTACAGGAGCATTTCCCAAAGCAAGTTGTGCAGTTAGCTGTGCTACTTGCTGTTGCAGAAGTTGATTGGCCTCCAGCATCTGCTGTACCTGCTGCTGCAGCTGTTGGTCCATCGTGGGTTAACGATGGAGTTTTGGGTGACGAACAAGATGATCTGTCCCCCCCCTTCAGAGACCCACAAAAACACAGCCAGCCGAGGGTTAAGACTCACTTGGCACACTCTGCAGTTCTTATCTCAACCTTGGCAGCGATATGCACACCGTCTGCCAAGGACTTTATTGGTTTACACAAACAAGAAAATCACCTACGTAGCTTTGCCGTTCATCCAGCTTCCAAGACTACGAGGTTGCTCCGTTTGTTTAGCTGTGCAGTTAGCTTTGTTCGTCACGAACTTCGTGACCCATTGTACTGTCTTAAATAGATATGCTTCTGGGTGTGGTCCAGTGAGTCATGGATCCTATGACTCCAATCCAATGACTCAGGATTTCCTCATACGCCGCAGCTGCAGTACCCTTTTCTCTCGCCTTCTTTGGCGTGCGTCCAGGAATGACGTCTCTCCCTCACTCTCATCTGAGACACCTGTTTCCCCACTACTTGGCTCTCTTTCAGCTGGCACCTGAGCCGGTGCCAGAGGGGGAGGGCTGGGAGATCTGGCTGGCTCCTCTTCCTCCTGCTCAGAGTTGCCTTCCTCCAAAGGGATAGGCTCAGAGGACGGGGCCACAACAACCAGGGAAGGTCAATAAAGTCTAAGAAAGTGGTCATGGAAGCCCTTGTTTATGCAACACACCAATGATGCTTATAAAAAGAGATGCAGCTTCAATCACATCATCATAGCTGACTTTTTTTTTATTCTTTCTCCCTCTGTAAACACCATTGCCTTTTATTGGAAGGCTTACAGAATCAAACCACAGGAGATAATATTACCAGGGATAATACATATTTAGAATAGATGTATATGGCCAGAATGCTTTCTCGGGCACTCAGACTGAGATGACCAAGCTGTCTCTTAGCTGAATGTTTCTCACAATCCTATTGTGATTATAAAAGTGGTTTGTATTACTGTAAAATCTCGCCTCTGGAGGAACCTGAGGAAAAAAATACTCAAGAAAAAGGTCACATGCATAAAGAACCTTTTGTTTTGTATTATTTCACACTGTTACATAAACTGAAGCCAAAATGAAAATGTTACATCATTCCGTGAGCTGTTTCTGCCAGCACTTGAGCTAATTAATGTTCTTCTATATTGCTATCATGTACAGCACTCAGCTTAAATGCACTGTCAGCCCCATGTCTCCTTGTGCCAAGGACAATGAAGTCTGCAGATTGAAGGTAAGTGTGTTTCTCTTACTGGTCAAGGTTGTGACCTGACCATAGTAAGGAGACCAAAAAAATGAACTTTCGTTCATTTATATCTGCCAAGCCTGAAGCTTGGCATAAATCATTCTGTATTAAATTGCAATATAGCACAATTTAAGCTTGTACAATTTATTGGTGATGCTTGATTCTTGCTTATTTTGTAATATGCTGGTCAATTACCATCCAACATGCAGAGGAATTTTGAGGATACTCTGAAAAGAAAATGGAAAGTATTTTATTCCCAAGTGTCTTCTCTTAGCCCTCAGTTAGCCAGTTCAAAAGGATCTTCATCTATCTGGGAACTGGCAAAATAAATGCTTTAGAAATGTAAAGAATTGTAATGATGCAAGATTGTCCAACAGGCAATGCTTTTTGATTTTAAGTAACACCAGAATAAAATAGTACTTTTTTAAAAAGTCCAAATGGAAAAGACTCTATATAAAAAATCCATTTCAACATTTATATTTAAACACTATTTTTAACAAGGCTTTGATAATATTCAAGATCAGACTTCTGATGTCCTCCAGGCCAACTCGCTTGGGAATTTTGAGAACTGCAGTCTAACACATGTGAAGGGAAACAGATTGGCAAAGGCTGTTCTAGAGACAGAATGCAAATAATTGTTTACCAAGTGATCTTTCTTTTATATAATTATACAAGTCATATGGAGATCAGTTCATATTTGAAACTTGCCCCACATGGGAGAAAACTTTCATAACACATCTGCAGTCAATCATAAATCCAGAGAAAAAAAAAACCCTTATTATTTTCCCTTGGGACCATTACAGAAGAGGAGACAATTGTCTACGTTACCAAAGTAAATAAGCTAATTATAGAAAAATAATAATCTAACAGTCCAATCAAACAACTGATTAAATTTTCTTGACCTTGAATATCTATCACTTCATCAAAAAGTGAATAAGCAGCAGCATCTGTAACAAATTGCAGTGGTGCCAAATCAAAACATTTGTGTGATGACATAATATGCAAACGCTATGATTATGTTCCTGTGTCAGGAGGCCTGATGCAAAGTACATATTTTATGACCGTTATATGATTGTGTCCTTAGGCAGGCTGCATTTGCTGCTGCCATAGAACTCCACAAAAGTATGGATTACAAATGATAAGAATAATTTGTATCTGCAGGGACCTAGCTTCTTCCATGGTTGAAATGGTTGGTTGAAATGTATTTCTTTCTTCAATGAAAAAAAGATCTCATTACTGGCATATTATCAGTCTGACTATGAAAGGCACAACTGTTGTACTAGCCAAAGCTGGACAAAGCCTCTCCTGGCCATGGCTTCCACTGGCTAATCCACTAGGAACCAAAAATCCAAGATGACTCCCAATTGCAGTCCAGTTCCTTCAGGGTAGTGCTTTCCCAGCAAGAGTTACAATTTCTCAAGTAACTCTTAACAAACAGTAACTCTATCTGCTAGGGTTCAGTTTGGCCTATTCTTTCCCAATCCAGAATCTCACTGCCTTTAAATACTCAAACAGGAACTCAAATGTGTCACCAGAGTAAAGGGATAAAGTGGGATATCATCAGCATATTCATAACACCAGCTCCTAGGTAAGAAATTATCTCATCCAGCAATTTCACATGAAACAGTCACAGCAGAAGACTGATCCCATGCACTCCACTAGGGAGCAGCTATTGAGGCAACCTAACTTCTCTTACCACTATCAACTAGAACTGCCCACTGGGAAAGAAATAGAACCATGATAAAACACTGCCTGCAATACCTCAACACAAAAGTTTGTCCAGAAAGATACCATAGTCAATGGATATTGAAAGCTGCTAAGAGATCTAAAAATATTGGAAGAGACAAACTACAATCACGCAAATCGAAACAAAAGTAATTCATTTGTGCAATCAAGTCTATTTCTGTCCTATAGTCAGATCTAAATCCTGACTGACAAGGATCTAGATATTCCATTTTATTCAGAACATTCTGTAGTTTGTCATTTACTACCGTTCAATAATCTTTGCTAAAATGGGAAATTTGGAGCGATTGTGATTAAACATGTTTGGATTTAGGCAAGGCCTCTTGTGGAGTGAGTCTTGTTTAAGGATACCAGTAACAGCTCCTGCTCCAAAACAGAATTGATAATGTCCTGCAGCCAATACAAAGAAGCCATATGGGGAAAGATTACAGACCACAAATGGCAGAGGCTAAGAAAATGTGTTACCATCATTCAAGATCCAGCCCAAGTAGAGTCAAAACTAGTGGTGGAATTCAAAAATTTTACTATCTGTTCTGTGGGCATGGCTTGGTGGGCATGGTGTGGCTTGGTGGGCATGGCAGAGGAAGGATACTGCAAAATCTCCATTGCCACCCCACTCTGGGGTCAGCCAGAGGTGGTATTTGCTGGTTCTCCAAGCTGCTCAATATTTCTGCTACCAATTCTCCAGAACCTATCAGAACCTGCTGAATTTCACCCTGGTCAAAATTTTGCTTTTCTCTGCCTTTACTATTGGCATTATGTCTGCTACTCCTGGAAACCCTTGGGAAAGCAGAGAGCTGCCTAGAATTGAGGTATAGTTAGAGGCTGGTCAGGAATAGTTTCTTCAAGGGCTGAAGTCACTCGTTGCTAGCGGCAAGTCAAGTCCAAAGCAAATTCACCCATCACATTGTCAGGAAAATCCTAAAGTCTCTGACAATCCTTGGTATCTGGGACAGATCATTTGAATAAACTCAATACTATTGAGGTCATAGACAGCAATCAATTAAAACAGAGCCAGGAAATTATCTGACTTTGAAATAATAATGGATATGTAGCTCAGCAAATATTTTTTTATTTATTTATTTATTTTATTTGTTGGGACTTGTATGCCGCCCTATCTCCACAGGACTCAGAGCGGCTCACAACCATTAAAAACAGAACAGACAAACCATTAAAACAGAAGTCCAGGTTAAAATTAAGAAATTCAATAAAACCCAGATTAAAACCCCATCAGTCCAAGGTGGCCAGGTGAAATAGCCAAGTTTTCAGCCCACGGCAGAAAAAACGAAGATTGGGGGCCACCCGGAGCTCCAGAGGGAGTTGATTCCAAAGGGCGGGTGCGCCCACAAGAAAGCTCTCTTCCTGGGGGTCGCCAGCTGACACTGTCTGGCCGACGGCACCCTGATTAGGCCCTCCCTGTGGGAGCGCACTGGGCGAAGGGAAGCTGTTGCTGGCTGCAGATGGTCTGCCAAATATCCTGGGCCTGGGCCATGTAGGGCTTTATAGGTAATCACCAGCACCTTGAATCTCATCCAGAGGGCAACTGGCACCAATGCAAGTTGCGCAGGAGAGGTGTAATATAGGAGTGTCGGGACACTCCCATCACTACCCGCGTGGCTGCATTCTGCACCAGCTGAAGCCTCCGAGTAGTCTTCAGGGGCAGCCCCAAGTAAAGAGCATTGCAGTAGTCAATACGAGAGGTGACAAGTGCATGAATGACCATGCGTAGGGCATCTCAGTCCAAGTAGGGGTGCAACTGGCGCACCAGGCAAACCTGGGCAAAAGCCCCCCTGCTCACAGTCATTACATGATCTTCCAAATTTAACTGTGAATCCAGGAGGTTGCGCGCCCTATCTACAGGGGCCAACACCTCAACCCCTATAACCTCAGTTCGAACCGAGATGCTAGTACCCACAGCCACTTGGTCTTGGCAGGGTTGAGCTGAAGCCTGTTTCTCCCCATCCAGGTCTGCATTGCTTCCAGGCACTGGGACATCACGTAGAGGGCATCCCTGGGCTGGTTCGGGATGGATATAAAAAGCTGGGTATCATCAGCATACTGATGATATCTCACCCCAAAAATGAGGCCACTGGGGGATGATCTCCCCCAGTGGCCTCATATAGATGTTGAACAGAAAGGAAGAGAGGACCTACCCCTGGGACACCCCACAAGTGAGGGGCCTCAGGGCCAACTTCTGTCCCCCCACCAACACCACCTGCGAATGCCCCGAGAGATAGGAGGAGAACCACCGTAAAACAGTGAGAAGAAAATCTTTTGTCCTGGGCCCTCCAGAGATCATCCACCAATGTGACCAATGCTGTCTCTGTCCTGTACCCGGGCCTGAAACCTGACTGGTACGGATCTAGATAATCTGCTTCCTTCAGGGCCAACGGGAGCTGCCGTGCCACCACACTCTCACCAACATTTGCAATAAAGAGAAGGTTGGAGACAGGATGAAAGTTGTTCAAAATGAATCCAGGGCAGGATTCTTGAGAAGGGACCTCACCACTGCCTCCTTCAAGGCAGCGGGGAAGCTACCCTCACCGAGAGATGCAGTAATCACTGCCCGGATCCAGTCACATGTAACCTCCCGAGCTCCATAAACAAGCCAGGAGGGACACGGGTCCAACAAACATGGTAGCACTCAGCTTCCCCATGATCCTGTCCACTTCCTCAGGGGTAACAGGATCGAACTCCTCCCAGATGACAAGACCCGTCATCTCTCCCTCATCTGACCCTGCCCACTCAGAGTCCAGACCGTCCAGAGTCCAGACCATCCTAAATCTGAGTTATCTTGTCCAGCAGATGCTGACTATTCTCCTTGGCACACCTCCTGTAGAGGGTCATCCCCCGCTCCCCAATTCAGAAGGGAGCGTGACACCCTAAACAGGGCAGCCAGGCAATTATCTGTGGACACAATGAGGGCAGAGAAGTAAAAACGCTTCACCGCCTCTCTCTCCACTAGAGAAGACCGTGTAAAGGATTTTAACTGAGCGCGATCAGATTCGGAATGACTGGACCTCCATCAGTTCTCTAGGCCTCTTCTCTGATGCTTCATCTGCCGGAGCTCCTCAGAAAACTGACCCAGATCCTGGGGCCAACCAGGATCTGGGTCAACGGCCACAAAGGCACAACATGGTCGAGAGCCCCAGAGGCAAACCTTTCCCAGGCATCCACGAGGGTCTCAACCGGGGCATGGGAAAGAGAGATAGGTATCAGCCCAGGCTCCATCTGGAACCTCTCAGGGTCCATCAGGCACCTGGGGCGGAACCAGGTGGCCGGTCCCGCGTCCCAGCGGCAGGGGGTGGCATAGTGGAAGCCCAGCTGGAGAAGATAGTGATTGGTCCATGATAGGAGGTAAATGACTGTATTTCCCCACTGAGCTCCGCAAGCCACTGTTCCGAGATAAAAACAATGTGTGACCCCCCCACATGGATCGAGTCCTGAATTATCTGAGTCAGGTCCATGGCTGCCATGGAGGCCATGAACTCCCGCGCCGTCCCTGACGCTCCACCCAGGGAAGGCAGATCAAAGTCCCCCAGCACAATAAGTCTGGGAAACTCAACCACTAGCCCCAGTAGAGCATCGAGCAGCCCGAGCAGGGCCGTCGATACGCAGCTGGGCGATAGGTATGTAATCAGCAGGCCCAACTGACCTTGCAGTTCCCATGTCATGAGGAGGGACTCACATCTGTCTAGCATTGTTGACAATGTTTATTAGTAAGGTAATGAACATCTGCATCCCCAAAACTCAATTCTCATAGAATTCTAACAAGGCAACTTCTTTGATTTTTGTTTGTTTACTTTTCAAATGGGGTTCTATTTCAGGCCTTGTGTTTCTGATTTTGTGGGCCTCCAGCTTTAAGATTAACATATTAACCTTACTTTTAGACTAGGCTATTTAGATCCTGGTGTCAGGAAACTAATCTTAACACTTCATTAGAATTTCCAATTGTTATGCCTGGAGTCAGAAGGTCATTTTTATCTAAGTATCCTCATTTCACAGTGCACTCCAGTTCCTCTCTATGGGAATTATTTATTGTCAATATATTAGATCGTTGATCCATGAGAACAAATTCTTTGGCTAGATTTTCTTGTTCCAAACAGCTTCATTATAATATACAGTAGGGCCCTAATGATCAGTTGTAGGATGACTTTATAAGGCTTTCATTTGGGGCAATTGAGTCATTTTCAAAAGGAGAGCTAGGTGACAGACTTATTGGAAGAAAAGTAATGTGATTTTGGCTTGGCTTCTTCCTTCTTTATATTCTTCTGCTACTTCAGATTTTGGTTTGAATCCAAGTTCATGAAAGTCACCACTTCTGAAGACTATCTTCAGTATTTAAATAATAACAGCCCTCCTTCTCAATCATACTTCCATCTTCTTGCAGTAAGTGCTCTCAGCTTTACTAACTGGCTGCCTTTATTATGATTGGGAAATTAAAATTGGTTTTTGTGAAATAAAACATCTGGAGGTCCACCTTAAGTTTACATAGTATTCTTTAGTATTGGTATATCATACTTCCACAAGTATGATACTTGTGGAAGTCTGGTTTTTCTCAGTCAAACCAGAGTTGATGCTGAGTGTTTTAATTTAAAACTCCTACTTAATATTTATAACATAAAATTTAAAAGTATCAGATAGTGCTCACACACATACAACTTATTGCATCAATACCTTAACTGAAGTCCAAATTTTGCTTTGTGTTTAAAAAAAAAATATTTCAAAGCAGGTAATGGACAAAGTGGGACTTTGTACAACAGACATTTTCTCTGAAGACAATCAAGGACATGCTTTCTGTGAACCTTACTTACATCCTTTTTTCTTGTACCTGGAAAATAAAGCCCAGAGGAATGATACTATTTCAGTCTACATGCATATTATGGACCACACTTCATCTTTAAATAGAAGCATAAAAAGAATGGAAAAGAGTTGTTAACAAAATAGATAGCAGTTAAATAGAACATTAAAAAGATCATTACAATTTCCTATAAGACAACTAAATTAGTTTGTTTTAACAAGTTTTTTTTTAAGTTTGCAGAATTTTAAGATTTTATATTAGAAAGCTAAATATCTATATTTATATGGTTGAGTATCTATTTACTCAAATCACTAATAGCAATTCAAAAATCAGAATATTGGACTTTGGACAACCCATAATAACCTGCTGATATGCTCTTGATTTTAAAAGGATCTGTGTTTTAAAGATTCCAAGCTGAATAAAACACACAGTGCTTGCAGAGAAATGCCAGAGGAAAAAAATATTAGGCTTAAAGACACAAAGACCAAATACAAGTTCTGAAAGAGTTTTCCGTTTGTTCTAGTTATGCTTGGACTTGCTCTCCAGATCTTTGGAAATTTCACCTGGTTAATTCTGAGGATGCTGAGAAGCTGGTATGAATCCCATATTTCTTTTCAGAGCTGGCTTTTGACTTTTGCTGTTGTTGTTGGTTTTTTTAAATATATCTTTCATCTACCAAAAAAAAGAGAAGGGATTGTGCTATCTCCCTGAATGTGATCTCTAGCCCTGCTTCAGTCATTTTAAATGTGTATTGAGACTCACACTCTGGTGTTCATCAGTGAATGAGGGGGCTGAAGAAGCAGACTTCATCTCCAGGCTATTGCTAGAAAAGACTCCTGCATGAAATTTTGTGTGGCTGCTTCCCATCAATTGGGAAATTCAGAAATGGTGTGCCATTGTTATCTTCTTAATGCTGAGAGAAAGTGACTGGCCCAAGGCTACCCAGCTGGCTTTATACCTAAGGCAAGACTAGAACTCACAGTCTCCCATTTCTATCCTGATGCCTTCACCATCACACCATCTAGATCTCATTTCTATATAATCATGCAATAAACCTCCAGCTAAGTATGTTTAAAAATGACACTTCTTTGAAAAACAAAGAGACAGACAAAATCCTGAATGGCATTCTCAACTTTGATATTGTAGGTCTAAAAAAGAATGGTTCTTTGTTACTGGGATTTTTCAAACTGCTGCAAGATGAAGGGCTGGTTATGAACTTTGTTGAGATGAAAAGATCTATCACAGAATGATGAGAATAAATGCAACTTATTACCTTTGAAGCACAAAGCACAAGGTGACTTAAGAATTCACAGCCCTTGTTTAATGGGTACTTTTTCATAATTATTTGTGACTATTAGGTAGGAAGAGTTCATACTAATATGTCAAACTGATTCAAATATATGCAGATCTGACCAGGAAATATATTAATTCATTGATATAGAACTCTAGCCAAAGATGGCATGATGGGTATGCTACTTTATGATCTGAAGCTCTACAAAGCCAGAGATTCTTCAAACACTATTTAATCCCCATCATGAGGCATACATGGCAATTATAAGCACAGGCATTTGGAAGCGACAGCTTAGGTGGATATGTGACAGGATTCTGCATTAAATCAGGTATGATTTTCCATTGTAGTTTACAAACTTTTTAAACAACCAGTCTTTAGGAGGAGACTTGGATGTTCACACTACAAAAGAAATAGCCAAAAAAGAATGGTTTTATCATTGGAACAGTTCAAGCAAAACTTCTGTCGAATGCTAAACCTGGATTTAAGAATAGTATAGATTCAAAAATAGAAAGAATTAGGAACAATGTTAAACAAAAAAACCCTGCTCCTTCTTCTCCCTCCCAATATAGCTGCAGTCAACCCCATCTATTTCTAAGTTTTTAGAAATAGTGCTGCATTTATCTGTAAAATGGGTAGAAATTTGTATATCGATATTGTATTCTGTTATACTTCACCGAAGGAAGCTGGAAGGCAGCATTAATAGTACAACAAAACCTTTTAAAAAATTAAGATTCACAGATTTAAATTCCCAGCAAGTTGCTATTATATTTATATGTTTTGTTTAAATATCAATACAGGCAGTCCCCAGTTAAGAAAGTCCAACTTACGGACAGCTCATGTTTATAAATGAGCTGCCTATTACTGAAAATGGTGGATAGTGTTCTTATTTGAGCCAATGAACTCTGAAGCCATGCAATTTTTTCATGAACTGCTGAAGCTGCACATAATATACAGCCTGTTTCCAGCAGTTTATAAAAACTGTGCAGCTTCAGTGGTTCAATGAAAAAGCACACCATCCACCATTTTAGTAATCAACATTCTGTTTGTAAGTATGAGTTCTGACTTACATACAAATTGAATTAAAGACAGATTTAGGAATGGAATTCATTCTTAATCCAGAAACTGCTTGTACACTTTTTAATGTACAGATTAGTATCCTATCAGGACAATGAGAAACCTTGCTTCAATCACTACTGTAATTACTGTGTCAAATCCAGACAAGAAAATTGTCATGCTTTTCATATGGGGTTGCCTTTAAGTTCCATGACTGTAAAATGTCGCAATCCTACTGCTAGTAGGGACAAAGTGCTCAGGTCATAATACATCAATTCTGTATCTGCTGTGTTGGCTCATATAAGCTTGTCTTGGTGTTGATATTAACTACAAAACTTGTTTCCGTAGGAATAATTGGAAAAGAAGACAAGAGACAGTAACAGCTTAGACTATATCTGTGGAACTTCTTCTCTATCAGGAGTGAGCAATTCTTTAGAGACCAGGAGCTGCTAAGATTTGGCATAAGGTGGGAAGGGTTAATGTAGCAAAAAAAAGTTAAACTTCATTATGTATATGGCTACTTGAGGTTTACATTTTCCCTTTGGTGCAATAAAGGTTTTTCTCATTTTCAAAAATGTGTTAAGTCTAATTTTATGTCTTGCATCATGATTTTAACTGTCTCTTGGTTCAAAATTTTGAAACCAAAGAAATATGGATGGATCTAAGGAGTAACTCCTCCCAACCTAGCAGTTCAAAAGCATGAGAATGCAAATAGATAAATAGGTACCACTTTAGAGGGAAAGTAATAGTGCTCTGTGATGCCATTATGGCCACATGACCACAGAAATGTCTTCAAACAATGCTGGCTCAATATCCTTCAAATGGAAATCAACACCTCCCCCTAGAGTCAGCAACAACTAGTGGAGTAAAATCGACAGGAACTCTTTTTTACTCCTAGAATGAACTATGACAGGGGCATGGAGTTTCTGAATGGATCCAAATAAGACTCCTGGGTGGGACCTATTGTAATCAATTGATGTCATTACATTTTGTGCGCAATCCTACAAAGCAAATTAACTCACACAAGCATTTCTCTCTTTCATAATTCCTGCTCCATTTTGAATGATTGGTTCTTTAGCAAGGGAGACTGCAAAAACAAATACAAAATGCTTACGGCGTGTGTAACAAAATGTAGGTAATAGTACTACTGCAGCTGTTTTACTTGTATGCTCTTATTGTTGCTTAATATAGCGAATTTTGCCTTTATCGCTTTTCTCTGTACTCTTCCCATCCTACTCAGGATAGGAAGCTGTGATGGCTTTTGAAGTGCTGGAGAATCTGTAACATTATTTCCTACTGCCATTTTACTTAAATATAAGTAAATGTAGCATCACATAAGAAAACAAAATTAAATCCAGGAGATAAGGCAGCAAAAGAAAGCTGGATGATGTGGAGGGATAAGTTGAACATTATTAATCAGGAAGAACTGGCACACAAAATAAGAAGAACAAAACAATATTACTTTGAAAATGCCAACATATCGGGCAGATGGCTGTCATATAAATTAAAAAAGGAAAATGAAAAAAGGAATATCCATCAATTGGAAGACAGGGAGGGTAATCTGCTAAACAAAGAAGAGGACAAACTTGAAATTGCCAGGGAATATTATGAAGTTTTATATAAAGAGGAAGAGATCCCAGAAGAGAAAATCGAGCAGTACCTGGCAAGTGAAAATCTTCCATTGATAGCAGAGGAGGAAAGGGAAATGTTGAATGGAGAGGTAACAGTTGAGGAAGTAAAGACAGCAATCTCAAAACTCAAAAACAACAAATCACAAGGCCCAGATGAGTTCCCAGAAGAACTATACAAAAATCTAGAAGAAATATTACTACCAAAATTAGTGGAAATTTGTAATGAGGCATTGATGGGTTCTAAAATTCCGGATTCGTGGAGGGAAGCATAGGTCACACTACTGCCAAAAAAAGGTACCGACCCAAAACAAATTCAGAATTACAGGCCTTTTAAACATGGACTACAAAATATTCATGAGTATAATGGCGGAAAGAATCAAAAAGATATTAAACACCCTGATACACAAAGATAAAAATGGATTTCTCCCGGGAAGGCAAATAAGAGATAATCTGAGAATAGTAATGGACACCCTAGAATATTGCGAAGTGCACCTAGACAAACAGATGGCTCTAGTCTTCTTAGATACCCAGAAAGCATTTGATAATTTAAATTGGGAATTTATGATTAAACAAATTAGGAAAATTGAATTTGGAACAAATTTTGAAAGGATGATAAAAACTATTTATGACAACCAAAGGGCGAGTATCTTACTAAATGGAGACAGGGCCAAAACATTTCAGATTAGAAAGGGGGTAAGACTAGGATGCCCCCTGTCATCATTACTGTTCATTTTGGCTCTAGAAGTCTTGCTAAGAAGCATTAGAAACAATGATGAAATTAAAGGCCTAAAGATCAGGAGAGATATAAAATGCAAGCATTTGCATATGATGTAGCCTTGATTTTGGATGATCCATTAGAATCAGGACAAAAAATGTTAGAGGAATTGAGCAGATATGGAGAAGTATCAGGATTTAAATTGAATAAAACTAAAACTAAAATATTAACCAAGAATGTAACTGAACTGCAAAAGAAGGAGATAGAGAAAAGGCTGGGATTGCAAATTGTTAAAAAATTAAAGAATCTAGGAATTTGGATAACACCCAGGTGTTCATCCCTAAAGGAAGATAACTATGCACCCCTAATCAAGAAAATAAAACAGGACCTGGATAGATGGGAGAAGTTATAACTGCCGTTACTAGGCAAGAAAGCGTCGATTAAGATGAGCATCCTGCCCAAACTACTATATTTGTACCAAACCATATCGGTAAATTTGGATAAAAAAATTTTCTCGGAACTGAACAAAATTATCAGGAAATTCGTCTGGAGGGGGAAAAAAGCCTAGGATCTCACTCAGAATTCTACAGGAAAAAAGGAACAGGGGTGGATTTGGACTTCCCAACTGGGAAATTTATTACAAGGCAGCCAACTTAATGTGGATAAGGGAGTGGGCCACTCTAGAAAATAAAAGAATCCTAACCCTGGAAGGCCACGACCTGCAGAGAGGGTGGCACGCGTATTTATGGGACAAAGAGAAGAAAAAGAAAAAGTATTTCCACAGACATAAAATCAGAGATATACTAATACATACATGGACTGAGATGAGGCAACAACATTACACAAAAGTGCCAAAATGGCTATCTACAATGGAGGCTTTGATACATCCCAACATGCTGGGAATGGAGAAAATGTGTAGGTATAAGGACATCTTAGATGGCAGAGGAAATCTCAAATCCAACAACTCCTTGAGAGAACAAGGTATTAATATTGATTGGTGGCCATACCTACAAATAAAGTCTAGATACCAAAAAGATAAGGAGGAATGTGGCATAGAAATAGGATCCAACGGATTCGATAAGGTTTTGATGGGAACAGGAAAAAAATGTTGGCCAAATTATACAATTATTTACTGGACTACGATAGGGCAGAAGAGACCATTAAAAATCAAATGATTGCATGGGAGAAGAACATTGGACATAGCATAAATTTGAACAATTGGGAAGATAGTTGGAATAAGAATTACAAACTGATCAGAGCAGTGACATACAAAGAAAATCAATATAAGATGCTATATAGGTGGCATTTAGCCCCTGCTAGGTTAGCAAAACTTTATTCAAATATAAACCCAAATTATTGGAAATGTGGAAATGTGGCCACCAGGGTACCTTCTTTCACATGCTGTGGACATGCCCCGAATCGAAAAGATATTGGAACAAGATTTGGAAATGGACACAAGAAATAATTGGAGAAGACATTGAATTGACACCAGAAATATTTCTCCTGGGAATTCTAAAAAGGGCCTAGAGAATTCTAAAAAGGGCCTGGGAAAGAAAGAAGAAGTATCTAATAATACATATTACTACAGCTGCCAGACTGATTTATGCACAATACTGGAAAGAAAGGGGACTACCACCAGAGAGTATATAATTAGGAAAATATTTGAATGTGCGGAGATGAGTAAATTAGCCCATGAAATAAATGAGGATGAAAATTCAGATTACTATACTGTTTGGGAAGGGTGGTATAAATGGATGAAGAATAAAATAAAGGAAGGAGTAAAGGATGGTGTGACTAATAAAAGGAATAAATAAATTAAGAGACACCATGTATATATTCTATATTTATGTATAAACACTGCCTATCCAATGTTAGTAAAATTGTATTACTAGGTATTTTTATAAAATCAATAAAATTTTGGAATTAAAAAAAAAGAAAACAAAATTAATTCCTATTTTCTTTAAATATCCAGTAGAAGAAACAAAGCAGGGAAACAGACTGAGATACATATAATTTCACATGCTTCATGAAGATTGAGGTTGCTATTTGTCATAAACATTAGGACAATATATTATGCTACTGGACAAATATACTGTTCCAGAGTGCTTTCAACTTATCCATCTCTCCATAGAACATTATAATTACACTTTTCTGAAATGCACAAAGCCTCACAGCTTCTAAGGCAACACAAAGATTGATGCCAAATCCTGGTCAGAACAACTACTTTAGATGATTAAATGAATTAGAATTCTATTCTAAGAAAAGCTTTCACATTTAGCAAAGAAAGATTTTTTTTTACTTTGTTTGGTTTCTTTCAGAATGAGAAACAAAAGAGCAGATAACCTGAATCAAAAACAACATAAAAGAAACTCAACATGAAGGCTATGTCCCAATGCTGTTGTCTTAGAATTCACCTTTAGAACATCAGTCTATCAGAGGCAAATCTCGGAAAATCCTGGATGCTAATGAACATTCCTTATGCCTGAGGGATGGTTTTAATATAGCATTGGGAAGACACTCACTGTGTTGGCAGAACTGAGAAGGATGTTTCTGACTGCTGCAGTTGTGCTTGCAAGAATTCAAGCAAAAAGGGGTATGGTATCTCTAGTTTCAGTCAACAACTGAGCCAGAACACTTTGAAATAGCAATGTATTCAAGTTCCAAACAAAATTAAGGTATTTCCTTCTTTACAGTCAAATAACCAGGACTCCCATCACCCATCTCTAAAGGAATCTAAGTTGATAAGTAGTAGAGACATCATCATCATCATCATGATCATCATCACCATCAGACATTATCTGGATAATTCCTAAATGGCTAGAATTGGAATTTCCAAAGAATACTTGTCAAAGAAGTTGTTCTTGTTGGGTTTTTATACTGTGTCCTCCCTTCCTTTCTTCCCTCCCTCTCCTCCTTTCATCATCATCATCAATTATGTCACTGAAATGGATTTTTGAAGAAGCTTATTCATTTTCTTAACGAATACAAAGGTGCTCAGCCTGATATAAAAACTTTGTTTTTTTATAATTTCTTTTCTTCCATACCACAAGAAACAAACAGCTGAAGATCAGATTTATCAAAAAACTAAGAAATTACATAAATAGATGATTAATTATTAAAAATAATTATTAATTATTTTTCCTAGTGTTTTGTTAACATAAAATAAAATAAAATATGGTCTTCCAAAGAAAACAAATGTTAAGTAACAGGCTTCCCTGGTAAAAGGGAAGATCAGGAGATCACAGGTTTAAAAAAAAGCAACAAGATTATTCAGAGTTAAAGGATGGATCCAACAACTTGAACATTTATCTTTTCTCATCTCAACCACAAATGTTCTACAGCCATTAGCTAAAAGATCTATTCTTTCTCCATTTTTATAAACAAAGCATATGGAGTGCTTAGAGTCTCCAACAAAGACACACATTTAAGCCAAAAAGATGGATCTTCATCTCTGTATTTTCCAGTTCTTCTTCCTTGCAGCCTGGGTTTCAGAATAAGTATATTTGGCATGAAATCAAATAAAGAAAGAAAATTAAAATGGTGCACTTATGAGTCATGATTCACAGACTGGCCAAATTCCAGAAGAACCTGAGGGCTCCAATTTCTTCCTTTCAGAAAGGAGAAATTCTAGTAATTTAGGATTACCCACCTGGGCAAGGGGTTCTTTATAAGGATTTACAACATTTGTTTATATGCTTCATTGACTCCTTTATCATTGGCTAATACAGCTCCTTTCTTTACTTTCTCCTTCTCTCTCTCTCCAGATTTCTCATTCCTCTGGATACTTTTGCCAAGATGCAGCTGTTACTAGAGAAGAAAAAAAAGTAGTAGAAGGCCCAAACATGCAAAGGCAAATACAAATACAAATACAAAAGAAGTTGGCAACTCCTCCAAATACCATCTTGATTGTGAGCCAAAAAATGATCCCTCTTACTCAAAAGCCCTGTATGTGCTGTCATCCCACCATATTATTGTTCAACTTAATTTTTATTTTTTTTGTTCACCTTTTCAAATGTGTTCTATCCATGCGTTGGCTAATTCTGGAAACTTGCCATTGAAGAGAATAATCAATGGGCTACATGGACAAATGATTTGCCCTGGTGTAAGGCAACCTACTGTGCTTCCATAATAAAAGTCTCTGAATAAAAAATCCATAGCAGTAGGGATTCTTGGGTAGCTGTTTAGGCTTAGATATCTCTATGACAATTCTGGAAACGTCTGGCCTGTGTTATTTCTCTTCATTGTTGGTGGTGCTTGTTGACCTATTCTCTTTGACCATCAGTTAGTGAAGCAAATGGAACAAAATCCCTGGTGTGGTAAAAAAGAAAGACAGACTGACTGGAACAATAAGAGAGTTCAAATTCAAGAAGAAGGCTAAATTTATTTTGGAAGCAGAAGGAACAATGATAATCTAAAGTTAGCAGTACCCTTGCTACAAAAACCAGAGGGCTCATTTGATAATACATAGAGGAATTCATGCTTGTTCTTATTTCATGTACCATCTCTCCAATGAATGAACTACTTTAGATATCAGATAAAAGATGATGACAGTAAACATGTTTGTTGAAATCTGGGTCTGACCATTTTTAGAACAAAACTAGTGCATATGAATGTCTTTTATGGATTTTTAAGTCTCAGTCAGTTTAATTTCTGATGGTGGAGTTTAACAAAGAAAAGAATATGTGGAGAATACTTGGGTGGAACACATATTTGTGCAGTCCAGATACACCAAATAAATCTTACTTTACTTATTTTAAATAATGGATTTTTGTTTTCATGTCATGCATGAAGAGAATGGATTTGAGTTTAAAACAAACATGTTTTCAACCTTTATCTTTTATTGGCTTTAAGTGTTCCAAAGTGTCTTAGGAAAACAATAAGACAATGTTTTCTAGAAAAAATAATAGGGCAGTGATTAAATTCCATAGGCTAGAGCAACTATTTCAGGAGTGAAACTCATACTTGGGGTGTTAAATTATTTCAGTCTACAAGGATTAATACTATGATGGCAATAGTAGGAGCAGGAACAAAATATATCTCCTATTTGGTAAACAGGAGTTGAAAGTTTAACGCACATACTCACCCAATGTATAAAGTTGTCATATTTTATTATCCATTATATCATCCAATTATTTGTACCTAAAATGTGTGGAAGGGGGGAGATCACACCACCAATAGAGGGGCTGTTCTTGGGCTCAACCTTGGAATTTCAGATATCCCACCCTAAGATAATCTAATTTTTGAGAACAAACAAAATGAACTGGCATCAGTGTCTATAGTATAAGTAGACTAAATTCTTGTGAGGAGCAGCTATCCAGAGCAAGTAGATAGGCAATTTCTTGGTCTCTCCTTTTCAATTTTTACCATGGTATAGAGATGCTTGCAGCAATGTCTACTCTATAAAATTTCAACTGGAAGTCTCCTTACCTAAAAGGTACAGGAATTCTGTTTATTACTCACAGGTTAACCATTCTGGTATAGGAAGGGACATTACTGATCTATATCAGTGGTTCTTAATGTTTGATTCACGGACCTCTGGGCGGCCCATGATATCATCACAAGGAATCAGCGATGGCTTGAAGAAATGTTATGATTTAAATCTCGAATAAGTCTTGATGATCCATGGCCATGTTCCATGGCCACAAAAGGTATTTAAGGGGGGTCCATG
This sequence comes from Masticophis lateralis, assembly GCA_030761175.1. Taxonomy (NCBI): domain Eukaryota; kingdom Metazoa; phylum Chordata; class Lepidosauria; order Squamata; family Colubridae; genus Masticophis; species Masticophis lateralis. The sequence continues at coordinate 232,947,007 of JAUDYJ010000002.1, forward strand.
GTGAAAAAAATGTTGAGAATCATTGACCTATATCAATAGTTGAAAACTTCTTAGAGACATTTTGCATAAAAAGGAAAATGCATTTTCTTCTGGAACCAACCAAAATATGAAAACAATGTAGGCTTCCAGGAAAAATATTTTTTTTATTCTGGAACCACCATTTCTATTTTAAAAAATAATTATTATCTATATATCTTTAATGTAGGAAATCTGCTTATTTGGGATTTCTACAGATATATATTAAGGTTCCCTCGTAATAAAAGATGCCAAGACAAATGCAGCAAAATGAAGAAACATTCTCAACATTATGAATCTTCCTGAGCCAAACTGAGAGAGGCATTCTTTAAAAATAGTACTTTGTGATGATAAATATATGCAAATAACCACAACTGGTCACATCTTGTAGTAAAATTTTACAATCCACATAAGTTATATTAATGAAAATCAATGTGGTTTTAATTTATCCTGCCTCTACCAAAGAAAGGAGCACAGATAATAAATTTTTGTTTCCCAATTATAGCATTTTTTAAGAATCCCATTTTAGTGTATACTAGTGAGGTATAGAAAATCCATGCAATTATTATATTTTCCCAATAGCCTTTGCAACCCATGTCATCCCATCACTATTCATTCCAAGAACAAGATCACAGCTTAATATTGTTTCCATATATCTAGATTTTCCTGATCAGGTAGGGTTTTATAATAATAAAGTAAGAGATAATTTTGTAATTGTATTTATATTTTCTGCATAGAAAATTTGAAGCTTCTATTTCTTTTATTCTTTTATTTGTTTTATTTTTATTTTATTTAGACAGAGACAGAGACAAAGGGAGATGATTGATAGAAGAGGAACATAGAATCTAGCTACTTTTAAAGAATCAGGGAGAAGTACATATGTATACAAGTGTATGTACATATGTATGTTCCCTGTTACCCCAAAATAAGATATCTCCTGATAATAATCCCAATCAGGCTTTTGAGCGCATGTGCTAAAATAAGCCTCTTTCTAAAATAATATTTAAAATCTCTCCCGAAAATATTTAAATGCAGAGCTGGAAATCAGATAAGACGGCAAGAGGAGCCCCATCTTGCTCCACGCGCCCCAAAATAATAAGACCTCCCAAAAATAAGACCAAGCACTTATTTCGGAGTTCAAAAAATATAAGACAGGGTCTTATTTTGGGGAAAACATGGTACATACATACATACATACATATATACATACACTGTATTTCATCTTTCATTTTGTCCTTCCAACTGCCGTATGTCAAACATTTCAGAAGTCTGGACCATATATTTATATATTTGAGATTTGAAAATCTGTGGTTTCTTTTATATTTTTAAGGCATTGTATAAAATAACGAATAACTTTTAGCCCATGGAAAATTAAAAAAAACTTCTGTTCTCTTTCTCTCTTTCATACAAGACAATGAAGAATGATATTCTCCAGCAAGTATCAAAAATCTTTTAGGTTTGTGATTACAACACTATCAAGCAATTACTAACGTTTAAGTCAAATATACTGCACAAAATCAACTTACCAGCTTCTATATAGTCTAGAAAAGAAAATTGTAAGCTGGGTAACATATTTCTTTCTGGAACTATCAAACTCTGAATATTAGGGACACATTGTCAGGACATATCTAAAGAACTAGACAAAATGTCAAAATTATTTTCATTTAATAAATAATTTACATTCTGGGATGGTAAAATTGTCATGGCTTATAAGATAAACCAACTGAAACCTACAAAAAATACATTTCCAATTCAAGATAATCCTATACAAGCTCAAAAGAAAGTCCTGGTTCAGAAAAGGAGAAGTACGTGATGTGATGGCATTTAAGGTTGACTTATGCTTGTCATAGTAGCTTGTAATAAGGTGAGAACTTTTATAAGATGTGGATGACATAGCCACAAAAGTGGATTAATGAATTCAGAACATTTCCCAGTACCTTCCTTTGCAATAAGATTTTTTAATTTATTTATTACTTGCAATTCTACCATCTTTTCTCATGACAGTAACATTTTTATGCTTCAGCTGGACTTTAATAGCAGGAATATAAACATACAAAGGGGATTTTGGTTTGAATTTTACTCGATCGTTATGACTGGCTCCAAGCTCTTATGGCAGAGTGAGTTAGAATGAATAACTAAAATAATGAATTGCCACCCTTTTTATTATTTATCTAAACATTTGGCACCACAGCAGAAAAGATTAAAAGTAACTTCTTGCAGGAAATCCTGTGCTTCATTGTCTTTATTTCTAAGGAAGATATATAAATATTCTATTGAGTCCATGAGTTCCATGATACAGGACAAACTTAGACGTTCGTTAAAACTGCAATCATCTGATACATTTCCCAGGACAAGTTCCCAAGCTTTTTGGGCTAATGGGCACATTCAGAAGTTTGCAGGCAGATGATCGGTTCTCACAAATGGTTACCATGGTAAATGTGGCCAATAACAAAATATCCACACAACATAAGGCAAACAAAGCACTGGACTGCACTTCTTTCACCATATAAGAATGTCTCTGAAATAGCTATTGGACCCTAGTGGCATTGCTGGAAAACTAGGTTAGGTGGGAAGGGAATGTTTTAATTGCAACATTCTAGCTTCCCTTTTATTTATTTTTTAATTAAAAGAATCTGAAAAAAAAATGTTTTAGAGCAGACGTCTTCAAACTTGACAGCTTTAAGACTTGTGGACTTCAACTCACAGAATTCTCCAGCCAGCTATGCTATGCTGGCTGGAGAATTCTGGGAGTTGAAGTCCACAAGTCTTAAAGCTGCCAAGTTTGAAGACCTCTGTTTTAGAGGTTTGCATATTACACTAATTCACAGATGTGGTTTGTTGGTTTTGGCTGAATGTGTGTAAAGTCAGCCACTATAGATTTGGTTAAAAAAGTATGGTTAAGTAAATTGTATGAAGAACAAATTCCAAGGAAATTAAAGAGATTAAACCCCATATCTAGAAGTATATGTTATACTTGATCAAACTTGCAGCAACTTTGAGTAATCATTCAAGTGCTAATCTCTTTCAGATAAATTTCCAATAAATTGATTATCAATTTGTATTTTATCATCATAAGGTCCCCAACTGGTCAATCAAGAGTCTCAGTGTACCCAGAAACAATTCCCTTGGCATATTCAAGTCTTCTCGAGTTTCATTGATAATTTTTAAAATATTAAGAATGAGGGGAAGCAATAGAACAAAACAAAATGGCAATATCACCTTTTTTCCCATAAAAACATATTTGGCTTCCAAATTTCTCCTGCCAAGTATGACAGGTGAATGGAATAAAATGATTTGCTGTTGTTGTTTGAAAATGTGCGTAACTGCCTTGAACAAAACCTAAAGTAATCAAAGGAATAATTCTGCAGAGAGTGATTACACTGAATTAGATTGAGATACCATTATGGACAATTGCTTATCATTACAGAAAGCATACTGCTAAAATTCGCACTAATTTCCTCAGATACTCTATATTCAGCTGGAAAGTTAGCAATTGGTTAATGAGCTTTTAGTATTTCCCCCCATGTGTATAAGAAAAAAATCATGGATATTCATTATAGAGAATTGTGGCTTAAAATTGATCTCACGAATTATTTAGTTCTATATAGGAACTCAATCAGCTATCAAGTTATCAAGGACAAAATATCAGACCTGGGCTCCAAAAGCAATGACTAGATGCCAGAAAGTCCGAGATCTGCAGCTTTAGTCAAAGTTGTGTAATGCTCAGAAATTGAAAGTGAAGCATTCTGAGAAGTTGCTATTTATAACATGGTTGCTGCTGACTTTAAAAGCAGCTGCGGTATATCTTGTCCTAAAAAGATGGCTATAATTCTTCTTTGCTACATATATACGGAGTATGTGTTCTATAACTTCAAAATATATCAAAATGTAATCATGTCATCTGAAAGCCATTATGATATTAAGACCTAACCTATGATGAATTTACTGTGCTTCTTCAGGATACTTGTCCTCATTGATGGCACAACAATAACTTCAAACAACCCAGGGACATGGCAAAATGAAGCTGTCCCTGAAAATAAAGGGATGACATTATGGTTGAAATCAGCAGCTGGATACAGTATTCAGACCCATGAAATTTCTCAGGAAAAAGGATTATGAGACACTTTCTGGACAGCTGCCCCTCATGAGTAACCGCAGGAGCAAAATTTTTGCAGTTGACTAATGAGTTGAGCAGCTGGAAATCAAGGAATTACAGGTAGTCCTCAACTTATGATCACAATTGAGCCCCAAATTTCAATTGTTAAGAGAGATATTTGTTAAGTGACAATCTTTCTTGCTATAGTTGTTAAGTGAATCACTTCAGTTGATCAGTTAATAAACTGGTTGTTAAGTGAATCTGGCTTCCCCATTGATTTTGCTTGTCAAAAGGTCTCAAAAGATGATCACATGACCTGAGACACAGCAACGGACATAAGTATAAACCAATTGCCAAGCATCTGAATTTTGATCACATGATTATAGAGATACTACAAAGGTTGTAAGTGTGAAAATGGTTCTAAATTCCTTTTTTAAATGGCATTGTAACTTTGGATGGTCACTAAATGAACTGTTTTGTAAATCAAGGACTACCTTACATCTAAGTTCCTACCCATAGTGTAGCCTTTAAGGCAGGGGTGTCAAACTGGGGGCCCGCAGGCCAGACGCGTCATGCATCATGCGCAGGCCATGCCCACCCCGGCTTTGCAAGTAGAAAAAACGTCATGAAATGTCATGTGACGGCAATGTGACATGGCGAGTTTGACATGGTGCTTTAAGGACTCAATGTCTGTGGAGATTCTCAGTCATCCAGGTCATAATTGTCTCAAAGGTACTTTTTCAAAAGGCAACTGGACTGTTTTTATCTTGAAGATGCTTCACTTCTCATCCAAATTTTTCATCAGTTCTAACAGGATGGTGGGGCTATGGAGGGATTAATTCTGACAGAATGGGAGGGGCGATTGGAAGAATGATATTTCTCTGGTCATTAGCACTCTTCCTCAGAGCTCTTGAGGCCACTTGCAGGTTTATTTCTGCTCTCAGAGTCACCTGAATCAAAGTGCAAACGGAGGTGGAATGTTCTTGGAACAGTAGCTTGGAGCTTCTATCATATCACCTCCAGAATAAACATGGAGAAGCTACAATTGCTGTGTTGTAGATAGGAGATAGGTGGTGATTTATCCCTTCCCCTCTGCTCAATGTTAACATAAATCGCCTCTTTTACCCCTCTTTCAAACCAATGGTCATCTCTATCCAGAAGTTCAAACAATCCTCATTTCTTAATCATTTTGGAATTAATTTTTAATTGCTTTTTAATATTGAGAACTTCCAGAATAGCACATTGTTATGGACTTCACTGGTTATGTTGCCTTCAATCCATTACAAAACAAGCTTTAAGCACATTTCAGGATTTATTTATGTATTTGTTGGAATTAACAGCAAAGGGACTGATTGGAGTCTTGATTTTTAAAAGTTATAAATGGACTAAGGCTCCAAATGAATTTAATAAAATATGGACATTTATTATAAGTCTCTTTACCATGGAAAACTATTCCCAATAAATAGTCTATTTGCACAAATATATCTCCACACTACATCAAGCAATGATTAGAGGGGTTTTAATTGAAAGAAACTTAATTATGAATAATTATGAATTTCATTTTCTGCTTAAAATGAACTGGTGGTATAATATTTCAGTATAGTTGGCTTGTAAACTAGAATCTGATCTGAGGAGATTTTCTTTAGGGAAGATAAGAACACAATTCACTGTTTTCAAAACAGTAGCTTGGAGCTTCTATCATATCACCTCCAGAATAAACATAGAGAAGCTACCGAATGCCAACAGCAGAATCCCAACATTCTTAAATTCTTAAATTTACACATACTTTACATTCAAGTTCTCTATGTACACATAGTAAGCTAACAGTAAAGGTTTCCCTGTCCAGTCATGTCTGATTCTAGGGTGTGGCACTCATCTCTGTTTCTTGGCTGAGGGAGCCAGTGTTATCCAAAGACATTTTCCATGGTCATGTGATCAGCATAACTATATGCGAAAGGTGCATGGAATGCTGTTACCTTTTCACTGAAGTGGTACCTATTAATCTACATTCATTTGCATGCTTTCAAACTACTAGGTGGGCAGAAGCTGGGGCCGAAATGGGAGCTCATCATATTGCATGGCGCTTGAGTCTCAAACCTAAACCCAGCTTTCCAGCTGACAAGCTCAGCATCTTTAATCACTGAGCCATTGTGCACTTAGTAGTAACTTCTAATTTCTAAGTATACTAACTTCTAAGGATAAAAGGCTTCAGCAACTATAACTTTCCAAAAACATAAAATGGAGAACACAATCATCATAATTTGCTAATATCCTTGAAATTTGTACAGGTGGTCCTCGGCTTATGACCACAACTGAGCCCAAAATTTTTGTTGTTAAGTGAGACATTTGTTAAGTGAGTTTTGCCCCATTTTATGACCTTTCTTGCCACCATTTTTAGTGTGAATTAAATCAGCAGATTTTGTAATGAATCTATTCAAAACTAAATATAAATGTCTAAACCCCAAACTATAGATTATTTTGATTATCTTTTTAAACTATAAACTATAGATTATTTTAAGGTGATACACATTATCAGCTGAATGTACAGTATATTTGCATTGTTCCTTCATATGAACCAAATTCAATAATAGCTAGGTGACTGAGGACTGAAGAAACCCTACCTTATTTTTCCATATGAAGCTTAAGTTTTACATAGAGGTTTCTGTTTTCCCTAAAATAGAATATTTCTTCATTAAATAAATCCTAAATTAATTAGAAATCTAATTTACTCTTTTTAAAAAATGGGCATCAGCTGTTTATCTCTGCTAAATAAAGACAACCTGAAAAGTTCATATGAGCCAGGCACCATTAATGTTCACTCACATGCAGCTTGTGGTAGGGACATAAATCTTTGTTTCTCAGAAGAAAATCCACATTCTTGGTTTATCATTATTTTAATTCTTCACATTAACGGACTATTGATCTTGCATATATGAATGAGATTAAGGATTTAAGATCTTCTAAATCAAGTATTGACTAAGACACCCAATTATACGTTTCTGTCACAAGCAATTGAGTGTCCAAAACAAAAAAATGTATGTTCAGTCTTGTGTTAGATCTTTGAGGGGCAGGTTATGTACTAAGAACCCCTCCAAGCTCAGTGAACTTAACAACAGCAAATATAAATCCACCACACTGTGGGCTACTTCATATAGCTTGAAGGGTTGGGTGGGCAAAATGAAGATGAGAATTCTTAATTCATCCTGATAACCTTTATGTAGTCTTTGTGCCTTTGAGTCATTGCTGACTCTTGGCAACTCCTTGGACTAGTCCTTTCAGTGATCTTGACAAGGTTTTTGAGAAGTGGTTTGCTGTTGCCTCCATCTGAGAGAGAGTGATTTCCCCAAGATATCAGCTGGCAGAAGATAGTCTCACTATCTCACAGTCTCCCAGTTTCTAGCCTGGTACTTTAACCACTACACCAAGCTGGCTTAATAACCTTTTGGTGCACCTACATATATAATAAATGTACTAACTGTAGAGTAAAGAATCTATATAGTCTGCAGGGTTTGGGGGGCTCCTTCTTTTATATTGGTAGTGGTATAACACTTTATAAATAGTAGTAGAATAATGCAAAACAATAATGATCTGGTACAGTAAGTGAAGCTGCAATTGTGAATTCCTTGGTGCTCTTTGTACTTAATTGTTTTTCTAAATGTTTCACCACAAAACTAGTAAACATCATCAGGGCTAGTGAGTGTGGGGTTTGTTCCCCGTTTATATACTGTAGCTTGCCCTGCCAGTATTACTGGGGATATGAAGGACAAATTCAAAGTATGGTAGAGTCTCTTGAAAAATAGCAGGGAATTTCTGGAAGTCTGGCATTCAGACAAATCAATCATCAATAGACAACTAGAGATAAACTACATGTGTAAACCATTCAAAAAAGACAACAAAAACTATGAAAAAACCCAAAAAGATCAAAGCACATTCTGTTCAGCAGCCTTCACCAGATAAGTAGGAATTAATACCAGACAAACAATCAAGTAGAAAACAATACCTTAATCAAGGAATTGTTAACGAGAAAACTGTACCCTACCAGTTCTGGGAGGGCAAGGTACTGAAGATAAACAGGGAGCATTCACTGGTATTGATAATGTTACCTAGCTGTTAATAATGTAAAAGTACCTAGAAACTATTGAATTGCATACATACACATAACCAAGGAATACGTTTTATTGAGTTTAAATTCACAATGGGAATTAAGCAAGTGTAATTTTTTTTCAAAAAAAAGTTTACACAACGAGGAAATGAATCAAGAAATTGTATTCAAAGGAAAACATAAAAAAACCTGTGGCCACAATGCTTGTATACATCTGATCCTTCCCTTGAACCATTTTATACAGAAGCAGCCATCAATTAAGGCATACCCAGATATCTGCAGGTATTAAAAAGTATAGCTAAATAAGGTATCAAAAAGTGATTAAATTGCTGACAAATAATAGTTTTTAACTGAAAAGCAAATTTGAAATAAAGCTGTTCTTGTCTCCATCTTTCTTTGGCCTCTAGTTCATTTTTTTATCAAATATCTTTTACGTTTATTTGAATAATATGCAATGATTGTATAATAGAAGTGTGTGAGTTCATTAATTTTTTTATAACCTGATGCTCCCTAGATGTATCAGTCCATAATATCCAGTGGTGAAATCCAATTTTTTTTTTACTACCGGTTCTGTGGGCGTGGCTTGGTGGGCATGGCGTGGCTTGGTGGGCGTGGCTTGGTGGACATGGCAGGGAAAGGATACTGCAAAATCTCCATTGCCACCCCACTCCAGGGGAAGGATATTGCAAAATCCCCATTCCCACTCCACTCTGTGGCCAATTCTCCAAACTACTGAAAATTTCCACTACTCCAGAAGTACCACTGATAGTCTTGTATATAGGAGCCCTGATGGTGCAGTGGTTAGAATGCAGTATTACAGACTAACTCTGCCCAAAGCCTGGATTTTGATCCTGACTGGCTCAAGGTTGACTCAGCTTTCCATCTTTCGGAGGTCGGTAAAATGAGGACCCAGATTGTTGGGGACAGGATGCTGATTCTGTAAATTGCTTAGAGACTGCTGTAAAGCACTATAGAGTGGTATATAAGTCTAAGTGCTATTGCTAATGCTGTATCATGGGCAGCGAACAAAATTTCTTAAGAACCACTTTCATTCTTTAAAGCAACTGTCTCTACCAGTTCTAATGAATCTTTTGCAAGCTCAAACAGCAGCTTATTCAGCATGGGACATTATTATACTTCATCCCTGACCTGAAAAGAAATAAGCAGACCATTAAAAAGCACTAACTGAATCCAAAGGATATGATTAAATGGTGATTTCAAATGTTCTAGAAAATGCTGTGCAATAGTTTGTCCTCAGCTCAGATGCGTCACACGCAGGCCATGTCTACCCCAGCTCTGAGAAGGGGGAAAAAACATCACAAAACATGACAGCAACGTGACGGAAACATGATACCGCAAATTTGACACCCATGACCCAATACAACACAGCTCCATCCAGCATTCCTTAGCACAATCAGGATTCTAGATCCCATCTCTTGGTCCAACAGTTACAGGAAAAAGATGGAAGCCAGAATTCAGATAAGAATTTACAACCTGATTTCAGGTTTTGTACAGATCAAGTGGATTAGCTGAATGGGTAATGATATAGAGGTCCTGAAGTGGAATTGCAATTATGAAAAAAAAAATAGAGCTTATGCAAATTGCTGAAGGAACATATGTGATACTTAGTGGTAGGAACAGTTTATAAAGACAAAGTTTCTCTTTTGTAACTAGACTAGTAGTCATTGGCTGGATTGCCTTAAGAAACTGGATGTTGTAAATCCTACATATGAAACAAAGATCACGTATGTAGATTCATGGAAGATACTTCTTAGTTATCTTTTCTTCTGGTGACTGAGTGGCTGATCCAATTTGGATCATTGCTAATTTGAATGCTAATTTATCACATTGAGTGAGTGATCTAGTGCTAATTTATTCAAATGCCAGCTGAAAAGCTTTCTGGTCCACTAGTGATTCCTGGTTTAGGATAATGTCTTGAGCTGAAGAAAATCCCTGTGGCATAATACAACAGCTGCAGCATGGCACAAATCTCACTGGTCTTATATCTCTTATATGCATACATACATAATAGCAGACAGGGGGCAGAAAGATGACAAAATTGTTTACTGAAGAGGAACACCGCAATCACCCAGTTTTTATTTCATTGTTTACTAATTTCCAATTAGTAACATATGTAAAGCAGGCTCCTGCCTAAAGCTTTGCATTCTCTAAGGTTTCCTCATGAGGCTGAGAGAAGGGAGGAAAAAAGGAGAGAGAGAATAGGGTCGAGTGATGTTCTTCTTGCTTCTATTTCCCAATTCAATTAAATTACCTTGACTCCCTGCACAAAAGCTAATGCAATGTCAGGAGCTAACTGTGATCAAGAATGACACAAACTGCAGTGGCGTCACTAGGCCATAAATACGCTGGCAATGAATTAGGAGAAGTTGAACATTTATTCCCTTCAGCACACAGGCAACAGCAAGTTCTGGAAGTGCAACTGTTAGGGAAATGAGGCTTTTGAAGGAGACAGAGAATTGTGGCTTAGAGGCTTCCTTTTACAGAGAAAACAACAACATGAAAGGCCAGGAGGCCCTGTGGCTGGGGAAGGAAGGTGAAAAGGGGATTAATGAGGAAATGTCAAGCCCGACCCAGCCATTAGACAGACTGAGGCAACTGCCTCAGGCCATTGACTTTGGGTGTCATGAAAAGGCAGCAAATTGTTGATTATGAATTTATTATAGTTAAAGTAGGCCAACTTTGGTGGCAATTTACTTAAGCCCTGCTACTTAACCAGTCCAATCAACTGAACCTTGTCTGCTGGAAGGTGAGAAGAGAATTTATGCCTCAGGTACCAAAATACATTAGTTGGTGTCTGTCCTATGTACTAATGTGGGCAGAGAAGGACAGGGCAAGAAGAATGCCATTTACTGGTCTGCTTCATGCAGTAAATTGTCCTGAGATGGCCCCTGGGAAAACATGTGAGATTGTAATGGATGATGCAATTGATTGGCAATCTATTACTTGCTTTAATTGTTTTTCTGGAAAGAAATTATTTTTGTAGAAAAGAGTAGTATAAAACATGATTTATTTTCAGATGTTTCATTTTTCATCTGTGTCAATAGGAGAAAGAACCTGAAAAAGTGAAGTTTGAGCAAATCAACCTTTTTGGTCAGTTTGGACCAATAATATTTTAAAACAAAAGGGGTTTACACCCACAAAGAGGGACAGATGCAGTGAGGTACTTCAGGATTCTGTCCTGGGCCCAATACTCTTCAACATCTTCTAAATGACTAAGAGGAGGGAATAGAAGCTAGAACTATTCTTGAACAATACTTGCCTGATTTCTATCAGACCTTTGTCACAAGATGAAAAGGGCATATAGACTATCTGGAGTAAACATAATGGAGCCAATCCAAGGCAACTTCAATGATTCCTGATACAACCCACTGACCAGCAATATAATCAAGAACCAATGGGGAAGGGAAAGGGGATGGCCTAGAAACTGGAAAGTTATCAACCAAGGGGACTTTTAAATTAGGAGCAAACCTGGCAGAAGTAACCAGAGGATGTTCCACAGCAAGCTCTATATAACCCAATTACCAAGGAGAAGCATTCTAAAAGAAGACATTTAAAATTCAAATACAATACATGCATCAGGTCTCAAAAACCCTCCAGAAAAGTTGTTGTCAACTTCTTCCAGAAGCAGACAATATTAAAAATAGACAAACCTCCAATGGGAAGCCATTCTAGAGGACTGACCCCATTGTCAAAAAATCAAAAACCTTCTGGGTTTTGACCTTCCAAACCTCCCAGAAATTGGGACAACCAATTGCTTACCCTGGCATGACTAAGTAGTTGGGTTATCTCCAGTAGTGAGATGTAGTCTTCAAGTAACTTAACACCAGCCCATAAAGAGGTATCAGCTCCTTTGCTCTTACTATTTTGACATTTTTCTTAGCATTCAACTGGAATCTGCCTTCCTCTAACTTAAATTCATTATTTCATGTCCTGCTTGACCTTCTTCAAGTGTTACATTCTTTTAATGTTTTAAGAGTGTTATTATATTATCACATCTTCTCTGTCTTCTCAAAGCTAAATATTCCCAACTATTTCGGTTTCTCTTCATAAGACTTTTTCTTTTCCTTTGATAATGTTGCTGCTCTGCTCTGAACTTTTCACAATTTGTCTGAATCCTTTATAAAGTGTGGTGCCCAGAGAAGCATTCATTTCACAAGGTGGGATAAGGCCACATAATTATTTCTTATAATTTGGAAACTAGAATTCAATGGAAAGTGTTTTGATATGAACAGATATAGAAATCAGATACATTTGTCAAAATTAATGGGTAACCCAGTGCAAGACTACATTCTATAGCCTCCTGTTAATACAGCATTTATCCCTGGCAGAGATTAATGGTTCTTGGAATAGCACATCTCCTGGTGTTAAATGTATCAGACAGTTCAACAATGTGTACGATAAAAAGTAAAAGCAAAAACACCTTGACCCCTTTTTAAAAGAATTGTGTTGTCCTGCATGATGGCAGCAAAAGTTCACAATTTCAGCAGAGAGATTTAAGAAAAACTGCAGGGAAGTGTTTTTCCAAATTGAAAATGAGCATTTATAATTTAAGACAAAAAAAAAAGTAGTTTAGAAGGTTGAGCTAAACAAAGAAGATATCAGGGTGGGTCATACATTCTCAATTAAAGCCAATATAATTTACTGAAGGAAATAACAGAGAGTCTGGTACAGGTTTTCACAACTGGTATCTGTTGGGCTGCATTGACAACCAATTTTTTGATGTGTTGTTGACCACCCTGGCTGGTATCTTTAAAGGTAAGAGGGTCTGCTATATGGGCAACAAGCAACTGAGAGGGATGCCTGGGCTCCTGTCTTTATAGGCAGATAAATGGTCTGATTATTGATTGGTCTTAAATTGAGTTGATTTACAATTGGTGTAGGAACCAGCCATCATCAACCTGTACCTATCAGAAAGCAGGCTACATGGCCTCTGAAGATGCCAGGAAATCTGAAAGTTTGAAGCCCAACATTGCCCAATAGGGAGTCTTGTTGCCTTTTAAAAAGGCATACAGAACTAAATCAAGAGTGCAGACCAGATTAAATCCCTTAATTTCTCCTGGTGGGCCAGATGAAAGAAAGTAGAATGTAGCCAAAGTAGAGTAACATAAATTTTGAGCTTTTTGAATCAGAAGGATTATAGCACATTTGTTTAAAAAACAGGCAAACTGCTTCATGTTTCTTTCCTGCAGGAATGTATCACAGGCATTTGTCAATGTTAGATGTAATCAAATCACAACTAGGCAACCAGAGACCCAAGAAGAAATAGTTGATAAGGCATTTTTGCAAAGATTTACACAGAATAAAGTATATGTAATTTGATTGTAGATATACAGGATTAAAGTTGAAGGAATTACTCACTCATAATACAGTGCCTATTGACTTCCTGTACAATCATGTCCACCAGTTGTCAATTGTGCATATTTTATAATATACAAGAATCAAACAATGGCTCAAAGTTATCAATCTATGCTTTTTCTTGGACCAAAAATCAAGTATTGACAGTGATTTGGACAGTTTTCAGTGTAAAAGCTTTATATTACACCAGACTTTTAAATATATTTTAAATTCATGTGGAATGGTTGAAGAAAGTCTGTCAGAACATTTGTACACTGACTGATTTGTGTATTTCATTACATTTTGGAAAGTTATAATACAGTATAAAATGCTATACATTCTATTATTATACAGTTACACAAATAACTGTATTTGTGTAACTGTATAATTTGTTTGTTTGTTAAATTTGCATTATTTGTTTGTTTGTTTGTTTGTTAAATTTCCATTGGCCACCCATCTTAGTCATGACTTGTATTATGGGATGCAAGTGGGATATCAGAAAAGTTCATTGCCTACCAATGCCTAAAAATCCTAAATGTGGCTTTATGGTATCAAATTCATCTAAGAGATTGGGTTCGCCCCGCAGCATCTGTTACAGAATAAACTGAAAGGGCATATTAAGAAAATAGCCCTCTCTAGTCTAAGAAGATCTGCCGTATGTTTCTTCTTCTCTAGGAATATTCATATTCCTATTTATAAAGCTATATATATTTTGCAGTTCACTTAGTAAAGGTTAATCCAACATTGGAATCAATTATCTTCCATATGATCCCAAATGAATATTCAGGAGCCTACCTTTCTTCCGTCACTAACTTTTATATAGCTGTTTTCATCTGCCTTCTGAGATCCATATATTATATTATTGAGGAAGAATCATTATTTATGCATACTATTTACATTTAGTACCTTCCATGATGGAATTACAGCTTCATTTTTATCCTTATACTCCTTCACAACAATTTAAGGGAAATAACATTTTATAATTGCTGGTATTCTCAAATGTAATATGCTTGTGAGTACAATATTTTCTGTGCCATTACTGGGCTAAAAATTAAGAAATCCAACTCAGAATTACTTATTTTCAGTATGCTCACATTAATGGTACAGTAATCCTAAATTAATAAGAATTGGTACTTATTTCTTTCAAACAATAACTGGAGGACATGCATATAATTAGGCATGTGTGAACATCAAGAAAGCAGAGTGCATATGTTCATCATATTCTTAAAGGATATTTACAGGACAACAGATATGCAGTAGGTGAAAAGCAGCACAAATTTAATTTCAGACACAGATTAAAACCACTAAAATACAGATTAATGAATAATATGGAATATTATGGAGCTCAAGCTTAATCAGATTTAATTATGGTCTTTTTAAGTGTACACTGCTTTGAATTTCCTCTGGGCAGAACAATATGATATGAATGAATGAATATATGAATGGTACATATGATTTTATAATATAAAGATGTAGTATGATTATCCCACATTTTATTTATTATTTATTTATTTATTTATTTATTTATTGAATTTCTATACCGCCCTTCTCCTTCCGGACTCAGGGCGGTGAACAGCCAATTTAAAACCAATACAAATACAAAAAGTTAAAACGTACCAAAATCAATATAAATTTAGGCTGAATTTTCCCACGTTGGTTTGGGTTTCATTGTAAAATCTGAAATAACCAAATGGAAATAGCATCCCTCTCTAAATCATACAATACTTTGGCTCTTAGAAACACATGTCCGAATGCAAGGCCCATATTTTTGTTATTGCTGTTTATTTGTGATTCTATTTTTCTATAATAGCTTCGGGAATTATTTGCTCTTGGTCTCCCTCCCTTCCCCCTTCAGCTTCTACGAAAAGCTTGAGAAGCATAGACAGTATCAGCCAATTGCCTGCATGAAGCTAATAGCTTTTCCTTGTAAACTCTTGAAAAATGAGTGTTCCTCATCTAATTATAAGTATAGAGGCGGCAGGAGGAGTAGGAAATTCTATAGCAACAAAATTAATTACAGCTAATGGAGGCATGTTGAGGCAGATCCTATGTCCTTCATTCCATAGTATAATCCACAGTGCCCCACACACTAAGGTAGTTGGACCCTGCATAACAGCTGCTTATTTTTTAAAAAATGGGTTGTTTTGCTAAGCTTTATATAGCCCTTATATCTCTAAGCTCCATATATCCCTTATTTTGTCTTCTATTGAATAGTGGAAAGACAACCATTGTTGGTTTTTAACAGAGCTCTTTTCAAAGATCTTCCATACCTCTTTTTTAAAAATTAATTTCTCTAAGAAGAAATAATAATTTTCATAGCAAATAGAGGGGACCAAAATCCCTTAGTGCAGACTTTTCTAGAACCTGCAGTGTCAAAGCAACAATTTTGCTTCATTGCTTTTGAAGTCTGGTTCTTGGCATGTGGAATTTAATTTAAAATGAATTTCTCTCCTGCTGTGTGGATCGGCAGCTTGAAGTTTGGAATGAAGAGATATCATGCTGCTCTGTGGTCATAAGTGGTAAATTTACCTCAGTTTCTATTTCTGGATGAAGAACAGAGCATTGAGGATCTTAACCCAATGAACCATTATAAAGTCTGACTTTTCTGTTTCTGTTTAAACAGTTAATTATATCAAAATGCAGACACATACTGTATGCAAAAAGATTAAGCACCAATTAAGCAAGATAAATATTGTGTCTGATTATTTTTTGTCTTTGATGTTGATAGAGCTAAAGTGTTAATTTAAAGCTACATGACTATTTTCTTCATATATGTATCATATTTCCTTATTCAAAAGGAAATAATCCTTGAGTTTATTCCCAGTTGTTCTTCATGATTATTTCATAGATTAAAATAAAACAAAACTTCAGTTTCAATCCCCTTTAATAGATTATAAGACCTTATATGTAGAAACCAACATTTGATAGGTAAGGAATAGGATTTTGTACCTTTTGTACCATCTTCTGATGGATGCATGCTGGAAATCCCAATTAATGCTAAATTGTTAATCTTACTATAATTGACTCTATGGTATTGATATCAGCTGAATGCAGACAGATTTAGAAATTAAATATTTCATTGTATGTTCAACTAATATATATTCAGGTATTTGTTTTCAGTTTCAAATTTTTAGATTGTTGCATGAGGTCAGACAATTTCTATCCAACTGAAGGTATCAATAAGATATTTGAGGGAGAAGCAAGTTAAATTAATTTACTGTAATATCAAGCAAACTCACATTGGTCTTAAAGGTTAATTTATGTTATATATCAGTATGATATATATCTCCTATACCAAAAATGAGAATATAATCTATGTATACTCTCAAATAAATATGAAAGTTTTCTTCAGAATGAATAATTTCTTGGAATTCATGAAGTTTCTACATAATTAGGTTATACTTTTTATTTTCTATTAAAGAATATAAACACTATGAATATATACAAGCATTCACAAATTTAAAATAAAGATGTCTTGACATTATTGTTACATTTACAACAACGGCACCCTAGAAATGCTGTAGAGCTGTAATTATGAGAATTTCTAACCAATGTATCCAATGATCATCTGGAAGGCAGCAGACTAAGGAGGTCTCAAGTATGTTATGAGTTTTAAAATCATCCAATAAGTTTTCTACAAATATTCAGTAAAGCTCTCTACATGGGGCTCCCCTTGAGGTGCACCCGGAGGCTCCAACTGGTGCAGAATGTGGCCGCTTGGGGGATTATGGGAGCAAGGGGGCGCTCCCATGTGACACCTCTCCTGTGTGAGCTACATTGGCTTCTGGTGGTCTTCCGGGTGCGCTTCAAGGTGTTGGTTACCACCTTTCAAGCGCCCCATGGCATAGGGCCTGGGTACTTGCGGGACCGCCTTCTGCCACCGATAGCCTCCCACCGGCCAGTACGCTCCAACAGAGAGGGACTCCTCAGGGTGCCGTCAACCAGGCAATGTTGGCTGGCGACGCCCAGGGGGAGAGCATTCTCTGTGGCAGCACCAGCCCTCTGGAACAATTTGCCCCCTGAGATCCGTATGATACCTGCTCTCCGGGCTTTTCGCCGTGCCCTAAAAACTTTTTTATTTTGTCAAGCTGGGCTGGCGTAAACCCCCCCCCCCTTTTAGTTTTTAATTGTCTATGGGTTTTAAATTTTAAATTGCCTATGGGTTTTTTAAATTTTCTGGGCCAAAAATTGTTTAATTCTTTTACAATTTTTAAATTTTGTATTGAAGTGTTTTTTATTCCTGGCTGTGCACCGCCCTGAGTCCACTAGGAGAAGGGCGGTATACAAATTCAATAAACTAAACTAACTAAACTAACTAACTAAAAACAGTTAAAAGCTAATGCTCATACTGGGTTAACTATTATCTACTCTTTGTTGCATACAATCACACTATCTCTGTGAATGGCCAGTAAGTCAATGGCATCACTGTGTGACTTAGAAAAAAAAAAGGACTGCTCACATGCTAAGTCTTACAAATAAGGATATCGTCTGAACAGAGTCCTTATTAAGAAACAGATTTACATCGGGACTTCCCGGTGGGACTTCGTCGTCGCCGGGCGGCTCCTGTGTAGCTGCCGGCTTCAGCGCGCGTTAGAGCCGCTAAACAGCTGTTTAGCGGCTCGGAAAATCCCCCTTTTGTTTTAGGAGGGGGCAAGAGCCAGCGAAGCCCAGGTAGAGCCCCAGAGGCACCCCCAGGGATTTTTTTTCTGCCCTGGAAGGTGCTCTGTGTGAGGGCTCCCTATCTTCTTCGCTGAAGCTCCGCGCGCCAAGGGACCTCTGTCAGCGGCAGAGCGAGACGACCGGAGTCATCCCATCCTTTAAAGATACATCCTGCAACGGTTTGAATTGGTGAGAAAAATTTTTTAAAGGGGAAAACTTTTTAAAAAGAGTTTTAAAGCTTGCTGAGACTTAAAGAAAAAGAAGTGGCAGTTTAAAACTTGGAGTGAAAGCAACGGAAAATGGCGCTTGGCTCAAAAAGCAGAAACGAAAGTAGAAAGTGAAACTGATAATTAACAACTTTAGCCTGCCTGGTGTTAACTCAAAAGACTTTAAAGATTTTAAAGTGGAAAATAACTTTGGTTGTTCCCCCTTCCTGCAAAACTGGGGAGAAAGACTGGACTTTTAGGGAAGGGAGGAAGATTTTCTTTTTTTAAGAAATTAAGGTGTTCTCCAGGCATGGCTTCAAAGAAAACTGGTGGGGATTCCCCTCCTCACCAGACAAAGGAATTACCAGCCAAGCCATTAGCTCAGCCTCAGAGTACAATGCAAGGAGGAGGGAATGAGGATTTGAAAGCTTTCATGGCCAATTTAACAGCAACTCTTGCTAACCAGATTAAAGATTTGAATGTGAAGATTGAAAATAATCAAAATGAAATGAAGCAATTTGTAAAGGAAAAAAGTGATAAGTTGAATCAGAATGTAACTACAGTGGTAACGGCTCTGACTGATGCTCTGGTGGTGGTTGAAAAAAAAGTGGATGACTTAAACCTAGATGTGCAAAAGAATAAGAAAGATGCAGAGGAGAAATTTTTTAAGGTGGACCTGAGGAACCAAAAGATGGAGGATGAAATCACCATGCTACAATTTCGAAATATGGAGTTTGCCATAAGATTAAGGGGTCTGAGGGAAAACAGTAGACAGGACTTGAGGGCTGCTTGTGTTTTGGTCAAAATCTCAAAAATGGAACCTGAGCTAATTGAGAAAAGAATTGATAAGATTTACAGGGTTAACTCTCGAGTAGCGAAACAGAGGAATTTGCCCAGAGATGTTGTGATTTATTTTACTGACAGAACGCTGAGAAATAATATTCTGCAAAGTTCTTTTTATACCAGTATTCAGGTGGAGGGCAACCAAATTGGAGTCTTTAAAGAGCTACCACCCAAAATGTTAAGAGATCGGAGAGACTATGGTTTCCTGGCGAATGAATTGAAAAGGCGACAGATCCCATTTAGATGGGATGCACCAGTTGGAATTATTTTGAGATATGAGGATGTTAGATACCGTTTGAATTCGTTGGCAAAAGCAGAACATTTTTACCACAACATTCTTAAAAGATCTCCAACACCACCATGTTCATCCACATTGTTATCAGTTGAAGGAGCCTTTCAACACAAGGATTTTGAGGAAGAGACTTTAGAACCTTCAAAGGAACAAGAACAATAGGCACTTCAAGCAACGGCAGCGGAGGAAGTTTTAGGAGCTGAAGGCGGTTTAACGGAGGATTTTTTTATTGGCCTCCCAGAGCCAAGAATAAAACACTCCAGAGCGACAAGAGAGGTGGATCCGGACCTTGAATTGATGATGCAAGAACCAAAAGATCAACGTGTAACCCGGGCAGCCGAAAAGCAGAGACAAGAGAAGCAAAAACAACAGATGTCCGAGGTGCCACAAGAAGTGAAAGGGATGAATGGGGCATCACAAAAATCTGAAGCAGTGGGAGGGGCAAGACCTAAGACTTCTGTTGTCGAACAAAGTCTTAGACAAGTGCTCGGCAAGCTTCGTGAATCTTCAGATGGCAGTTAGACTCTTATCGTGGAATGTGAATGGTTTGAATTCCCCACAGAAAAGAAGGAAAATATTTCATTATTTGAATCAATACAAAAATGAGATTGTTTGCCTCCAAGAAACTCATATTAGAACCCAGGATCAAAAATATTTGACAAATTTAAAATTTGGAGTACATTTTATTTCTTCTAATTTGGCAAAAAGGAATGGACTAGTGTTGTATATTTCCAAAAGAATATCAGCTAAACTTGTAGAATCGGATGATCAAGGAAGATATATTGCGGTTGAAATAAATGTACAGAATGTTCAGTTCCTTTTGATAGGAATCTACACCCCTAACCAGCAGCAAGAAACTTTTTATAAATTACTACATAGTAAAATATTGCAATGGAATTATAAGTCCTTTTTGATTATGGGAGATTGGAATGGAGTGATTGATACAAATCTTGATAAGAAGACATTGGCTAAGAAGGGGAATAAATTACCACAGACTTTTTTTGCATTGAAAGAAGAATTACAACTGAAGGATGTATGGAGAATATATCATCCGAAGGAACAGGATTTTACCTTTTTTTCTGATAGACATAAATCTTTTTCTAGAATTGATTTTATACTGGTTTCTACTGATTTATTTGCTAACACGACTAAGACTAAGATTTTTCCAAGAACTTTGTCTGATCATAGCCCTGTATGGATGGAAATGGATTTTGGTAAGAGGGAGAGAAGATCCTGGAGACTTAATGAGAATTTATTTAGGTATGAGAAGAATATAGAGGATCTTAAAAAACATCTGAAGGAATTTTTTCAGTTGAATTTGAATAAAGGTACACCTATTGAAGTTGTCTGGGATGCAAGTAAGGCTTATATGAGAGGTGTACTGATTTATATGAATTCCAAGCAAAGGGCAATTCGACAAAAGAAAAGAATAGAATTGGAGGCTGAAATAAAGGGAAAAGAACAATTGCATATAAAAAATCCGACTGATCAGAAATTACAGCAAACTATAAAACTTCTGAAAGACCAATTTCAAACATTGATAGCTGATCAGACGGTGACTAATTTGCAATTTGCTAGACATAATACCTTTTGTAATGCTAACAAGCCGGGCAGATGGTTAGCATATACTTTAAAAAAGAAACAAAGTTCTCGTATAATAGAATCTATTGAATACAAAGGTAAACAGGTCTTTCAACAGATGTCAATTCATCAAGCTTTTTTAGATTATTATTCTAATTTATATCGTAAAGATAACATTCAAGAGGATCTTATTGATAAATATCTTGGAAAGATGAGAGTTACAAAAATTTCACCGGAACAAAGAGAAAGACTTAATTATCTAATAACTTCTGAAGAGATTTTGTTTGCAATTAAACAACTGAAAACAGCTAAAGCTCCTGGGACGGATGGCTTGACAGCAGTATATTATAAGAATTTACAATTAGAGTTGGTAGAGCATCTTAAGGACTTATTTTGTAGTATACAACAGGGGGGTAAAATACCCCCCTCCTGGAAGACGGCCTTTATCTCACTTATACCAAAGGAAGATGGTTCTTCAAAACCAGAAAATTTTAGACCAATATCTCTCCTGAATACGGATTACAAAATTTTTGCTAAAGTTTTGGCCAACAGACTGATGCCAGTTATTCAAGAGGTGATTCATAGTGATCAAGCAGGTTTTATTGAGGGGAGATATATGAAGGATAACGTGCGGCAAGTTATAGATTTATTGGAATATTTTGAGAAGAGTAAACAGATCCCTGCGGTGCTGGTATTTTTGGATGCGGAAAAAGCTTTTGATCAAGTCAATTGGGATTTTCTATTAAAGACTTTGTATAAAATGGACTTGGGAGATCAGTTTGTACAAGCAATTGAGGCAATCTATCAAGAAGAGACAGCACAAATGGTTATTAATGGAAGTTTAACTACCAATTTTCAGATACAGAAAGGAACTAGACAAGGTTGCCCGTTATCTCCATTGTTGTTTATTCTAACCTTAGAAGTCTTGTTGAATTCTCTACGGGATTCAAACAAATTGAGTGGCATTGTTGTAAAGCAAAAAGACTATAGGACGAAAGCATTCGCAGATGATCTGGTTGTAACCCTAACACGACCTTTGGAATCAATCATCCAGATGAAAAAAATTATTGATGACTATGGTTTGGTCTCAGGTTTTAGACTAAACCAGAAAAAGACTAAGATGATAGTTAAGAATATGTCGGAACCACAAAGGATTGAACTGTAAAAGGTGGCAGGTTTTGAAATAGCTACAAAGGTGAAATATCTAGGAGTCCAGGTTGCAGTGTCTAATATAAAACTTTTTCAAAATAATTATGAGGTTTTGTGGCATAAGATACAAAAGGATCTTGAAATATGGAAGAAACTGCAACTGTCCTTACTTGGAAGAATAGCAGCTATTAAGATGAACGTTCTATCTAGATTTCTGTTTTTATTTCAAATGATTCCAGTGCTTAAAAGTGATAAAATACTGGCGGAATGGCAGTCAGGTCTAAATAAATTTATTTGGAATCAGAAAAAGCCAAGAGTTAAGTTTAAAATTATGCAAGATGTTCGTGAAAGAGGTGGCCTTAAAGTTCCAAACCTACGTCTATATTATGAAGCTACAGTGTTGACACAAGTGGGTGATTGGTTTGGAATAACGAAAAATGACATTCTGAACTTAGAAGGCCACGATTTGGATTTTGGTTGGCATGCATACTTGTTTTATGAGGATAAGTTGGATAATGTTTTTAAAAGTCACATATTGAGACGGGCCTTGATGAGAGTTTGGAAGAAGCACCAGTTTCA
This sequence comes from Masticophis lateralis, assembly GCA_030761175.1. Lineage (NCBI taxonomy): Eukaryota > Metazoa > Chordata > Lepidosauria > Squamata > Colubridae > Masticophis > Masticophis lateralis. Next base: position 232,969,884 of record JAUDYJ010000002.1, read on the forward strand.
GTTGGATTACAAAATACCTTTGTGGTTGGATCTTGGGCAGATTATGCCAAATATAAAGTCACTCGGGGGGTTGTTATATAAAGAGATACTTTTTAATGATGGGGGGAGATGGAACTTGAAATCTTTTAAAACTCTGTTGGAAGATGGGAAGAACTTAACTTGGTTGCAGTACTCTCAACTTCAGTCGAGATGGAGAGACGATCAGAAAATTGGATTAATGCTACATGAAGAAGATTTGGTGATACAGATGAAACAGAAAGGACCGATGCATATTAAGAGGGTGTATAATTTACTGCTAGAAAGAGATTCAGAGAGTGAATTAGTTAAGGATTGTATGATAAAATGGGCACAGAATTTTGCAGAACCAGTGATGTTAGAAACATGGGAAAAGATCTGGGTCCAGAATGTCAAATTTACGCAGGCACAGAATTTGAGGGAAATTTTTTATAAGATGTTTTATAGATGGCATTTAGATCCTAAGCAATTATCATGTATGTATCCAAATGTTCAACCTAAATGTTGGAGGTGTGATTGTTTGGATGCTACATACTTTCATATTTGGTGGACCTGCAGGAAAGTGAAAGCTTTTTGGATTAAACTCTGGTGGGTTATGCAGAATGTTTTGAAAAAGAAGCTTCAATTTTCTCCGCAATTGTTTTTGTTGGGTATAGTTAAGGATTGCTCACCGAATGAAACAAGATTGATTTTATATATGATTACTGCAGCTAGGTTACTGATTGGACAATATTGGAAAAAAGATAGTGTACCTACCATAGAAGAATGGACTTTGAAGATGGCTAATTTTGCAGAAATGGCAAAGATTTCGGCATATTTAAAAGATAGGACCCATGAAGTTTTTGTTCGGGACTGGAAGAAATGGGTGGATTATGTGCAGAATAAATATCAAATTAAGAAGTATCAGTTAGTATTTGACTGAGGATATTTAGAAAAATGGGTTGATTATGTGTAGAATAAGTATTAAATTAAGAATTTTTAGTTAGCTTTTTGATAGAGGTTGAAGAAATAAAGGATTATTCTTATTGTTATTACTATGTTAAATATACATATTATATTGTTTCTTAGATATTAACTTGATATAAATTTATATACTTTGGTTATAATGCTGTCTTTAACAAAAAGAAGGGGAAAAATTTTATGTTTGTGTAGCTTCAAGGGGGCATTTATAAATTTTATAAACTTTATTTGTTTAACTTTAAGTTTTCTTATTACTAGTAAAGAATTTTGGATTCATCTTATTTTTGTTAAAGTTATGATACATATTGTGGATCTCACCTATATCTAATGTTTAATAATGATTGATATATACTTATGATTTGTATGTAATGGAAGTCAGGGGGGGAGGGTTGGGGGGGAAGGGGGGGAGGGGGGAAAAGGTGGGGTTAAAATTGTATTGTAAAACTTTTTCAATAAAAAAAAAAAAGAAACAGATTTACATCCAAATGCTAATCCCTCCCCCTCTCTTACATATTGTACAAATTTATTTAGAATTCTGTCCCAGGTAATCTTCAGAGTTCGAAAGAGCAGCTATTATGAGAGGTGGGGGGAAGTATGAATAAAATATTTTTTACCGGATGTCAGGAATTAAAGCACATCTCTGCTCTGAGAAAACAAGAGATTGCACCTCCTTATATAACAGCCTCATTTTTTTTTCTTCAGTCAGAACTGCTGCTGTTACTGACTTTGATTTTTAAATAGATTGGTACTCTTACTAAACACAAATAATTAAGGACATAACACTGACTGTTCTTCCTTTTCTTTATCACCAGTTATTTAATAGGTTATTGAAGCAGCATATACTGAGGTTTAAAATGGTACCATTTAGATCATCATTAAACCTCCAGAATCTTGAATATGACTGAAAGATATTAGCACAGAAATTCTGACAACACAGGATATGGCTGTGCTCCCTCTGAAAATGATCTCAAATAAGTTTTTGAGAGCTGATGTGCAAGAAAACACAGGACCTCTCTGTTGTTCGTTAAAACAGTCTGACTTTTCAAGGTCCATGTGAGCCTGGGGAGAAAAGGCCCTTCTGCTTTAAAAAAAAAAATTGATATATATTCTTTCTTTCTTTTTTTTAATTTAAAAGAGCCTTCAGTTCCAAGACCTAGAAAAAAACATGAAGATTGATTTAGACTGGGCCCTACTGATATATATAATTGTAATTAGGGCTGATACAAGTTCTCTCAATGGATATCATTATTCTAAAATGTTATTCTTTTAATCTGGCTAAAGCTTTTGTATCTTAATAATTTTATTAAACTTATCAAAGTATAAAATACGTGTGTAAATTGGGAAGAGAACGGGTGGGAAAAGAAGTTTAGGGTAAAGAGGAAAAAAGTAAAAAAAGCATTGACTTCTGATTCCTTTTAGCACAATAGAATAAAATCAGGGGTGAAATGCTCCCGGTTCGGACCAGATCACCCAATCCGGTAGCGATGGTGGCGGGTGGTTTGGAGAACCAGTAACAAAAATCCCTGCCCGCCCCCCCATGCCCACTGAGACACACAATTATCAGAGCCTTTTCTTTTTACTTTTAAAAGCATTTTTTCTACAACATCTTCTGATGAAAAAATGCTTTTAAAAGTTAAAAAAAAAACCTCTGATGATCGCGCAGTTTAGCTGGGATCATCAGAGGCTTTTCAAAACATTTTTTTCTGCAACCTCTTGGCCGAAGAGGTGGTAAAAAAAAATGCTTTAAAAAGTCTCTGACGATCCCAGCTGAGTTGCGTGATTGGCAGAGGCTTTTCAAAGCATTAGAAAAAAGGCTTTGAAAAGTTAAAAAAAAAAGTTGGCTATGCCAACCAGTCACATTAACCCACCCCCCACCAAGCCACGCCCACAGAACTGGTAGTAACAAATTTTACATTTCACCCCTGAATAAAATCATTACATTGATTTTTAGTTTTACATACTTAATTTGTATTAGCCGTCTCTATAATGACAAACTTATCATTATATGCAAATGCCAACGTTTCTTTTTTTTTCCATCTCAAGCAGCAAAATCAAGACTTCTTTCCAAGTAGAAACAACATTGGATGTATTCTTTTCTCTGCCATCTCTGCTAGTTCAATCAGTTTTTCTAACATTCAGTCATTATATGAATTAGAGTACCTTTGTATTTTTGTACATAAAGTATTCTTGCTATTGCCAACAACAGCAAAGTTTCACCTTTTTCTCTAAGTTATTTATCCATTAAGCCTAAAAGAAAAGGTTCTGGTTTAATTTTTATATCACTTTAAGAATCTTCTAAAATGTTGATATTTTTTATTTATAATATTAGAAGGTCACAGGCAAGTCTGATATTAAAAGGGAAGTATATCAACAAAAATCTGGAGTGCTTCAAATTGTCATCCTGATGGCAGGCTTATACTGTAAAAAGAATGAACTGTTTAAGCCTAAATAGATTCACCTTTCAGAACAAAATACAGGAATAAGGTTCCCCTGTTTGATGGTGCATGTTCTGCAGTGAAAAACCAGAATAAATCTCTTTAGCAATATAACAGCAGAAGCGAGTTACTAGAATGCAGAAAAAGATGAATTTGCCATTCTCCAAAATGCAATGCGAGCAGCTATGCCAACAGTATACCAGCAGATGGATTGGAAAGATACTACTCGTTGCCTTTTAATTGGATCCAGACTTTTTAGTAATGCCATTGTTTAACTCGTAATCAGTAAAAATGTTATTGGTTTTAACTTCATTATCATTCAGGTTCTTTACCTGATCCATTTTATAGATTATGCCATTGACAAACAAGATACAAGTCAGCAAGAAACCAATATCTAACATCAAACTAACCAAAACAAATTCAGCATCTGTTACAGACTGTGTTACATTCAACATCTTTTTTCTTTCTGACTTTTAAAAATAAATTTCTAAAGTATCCTTATATTATCTTAAGCATTTTTCCAATTTGATTTCTCTTCAGTTCATACAATTCTTTGCCTTTGCTATTGGACTTTTCTATTTTTTTTAATATTAAACACAGAAAATAAATGGGGTAATTAATCTTGAAGAGGTATAATCCTTTTCTTCCTCCACAGGGCCTTGAGAGGTCACCAGCATAAATCAGCCATTTTGCTTAATTACAAAGGAATGTTCTGCCAGAAGCTAAAGGCACCTGCAGCTTGGGTAGCTATTAAGTCTGCATTATAGTCTTAGAGAAATATTTTAAATGGAAAAATATTATTGTAAAACAGTCTTTGATATTAAGGTTAAAGCCTTCTTTCTCTGGGTTTAAAATTATTTGTATAAACAAGTCTAACCATTCTCTTTGTCATTTAACAGCCATTACTAGCTAGATATACTCAGGCCATCTGACTTCATTACACAAAGATCATAAGCTACAACTGGAAGCTTATCTTGGGTCTGTGATATCATTTGAATCCCAAATGGTCACCATTTTGTATTTCCAAAAACTGGATTTTGAAGCTTATAGCGTTTGTTTGTTTGTTTGTTTGTTTTAGAACATTTATATAGCCACTCATCTTATATAAAACTCTGGGTGGTTCACAATCAACAAATAAAACAACTTTAATAATAAAAGAAAAATAATATATATTTATTATAACCATACACATTAAAAACCTGGCACCAACATGCAGTCCTTTGTTAAATTATCTCAATTAGCTCACTCCATCATCTGTCTATCTGAAGAAAAACCAGGTCATTTTAGAAGGTTAGGAGGGTAGAGATCTGCCAAATTTCAAGGGGAAGGGAGTTCCATAGGACTGCAGCTGCCAAAGGAAAAAGCAGACTTCCTAGATTCCACAAGATAGCAAATCTTAAGGGAAAGGACTAGGAGTATGCCCACCTTATCTGGCCTGGCAGGTAGCTCTCCTTAGGGAGTACCAGGCCCATAGATAACTTGGTCCTGTGCCATATTTTAAGCCCCAGAACCCTAGAAAAAAAATTATAAGTTCATAGTCAACCAATTTATTCCTGCAGTTTATTCAAGTCCTGTTTCACACCAATATCCAGGTTTGGCTGCATATAATAAAGTCATCCCCAAAAGCTGCACAAACCTTTGTAAGAAACATATTATACATTGACCCTTAAAAGGCCGCAGAAGCATTTATGGCTCCAAATGACTCCTCTTTCTTCAATGTGAAAGAGTCTTTGTGAAGTAACAGTACTCCTCCCCTATCCCCCATAGTAGCCTATAGCCTTTCGACCAGTGGTGAAATTCAATTTTTTTTACTACCAGTTCTGTGGGCGTGGCTTGGTGGGCATGGCAGGGGGAGGATACTGCAAAATCCCCATTCCCTCCCCACTCTGGGACTAACCAGAGGTTGTATTTGCCAGTTCTTCGAACTACTCAAAATTTCTGCTGCCAGTTCTCCCGAACCTGTCAGAACCTGCTGTATTTCACCTGTTATGTTTTTACTGCTTTGAGCGGGAATTTCAAACTAGGGATTATTTCTGATTGATTAATGACCAGCAGCCAACTGTATATAAAGAGTGCTGCGGCCTGCATACCTTCGCTGAAGTCTTACCATATAATAAAGAGCTGTTGTCACTATCCTGTCTGTGCTGCTCATTATTGCCCAGCTACTTCATTGGCGACGAAGGTGGGATAGCACACAGAAGGATCAAAAAGAGCTAACGATAAGACACGGTGCCCACCGGGACTGTAGACTTCAGCCATGGCAGCATACGTTCCACCTACACCATTTGATCCAGCTCGAGAAAAATGGGGATTCTACATGACCCGATTTGAGTGCTCGCTCGAAGCCAGCAACATGCACGGGCTATCTGCAAACCGCAAACGAGCCCTGTTCCTGAGCCATTGTGGACCGGATGTCTTCGAAATGGCCGAGTTGTTGTGTGAGCCGACCCCGGTGCAAACGGTGCCTTGGGACACACTCCAAGCAACCCTAAGGGCACACTATGCCCCTGCACCATCCAAGTTCGTCCAGCGCTATCAGCTGAGGCAGAGAATCCAGAAAGAGGGGGAACCAGTGACTGCATATGTAGCAGCGCTCCAAAGAGCTGCGACCTACTGTGATGCGACCTGGACGACGCGCCACTAGAACAATTAATCTGCAGCGTTTGTGACACCAGGCTTCAGAGGCGGCTGCTCGCGAAGCCTGGTTTGACTCTTGCCAGTGCCCTAGATGAGGCCAGGGCACACGAAGCATCAACAAAGGTGTCGGAGGCTTTACAGCATCCTCAGCCTGAGAAAAGTGGTCCTAAAGCGGTTCCAGTTCACCGCGAGGAGACGAGAACAAGTTCGGAAGAAGAATCAGACGAAGACATCTTCCGAACCGAAAAAAGAAAAGGCGAGCCCAACCGCCGTCGAGAGAGCTGCCTGAGTTGCGGTGGCCAACATGAAAGACAAGCCTGCAAATATCGCGATGCCATTTGCAGGCGCTGCAGAAGAGAGGTCACTTAGCCCGAGTACGCCGAGCGCAGCTTCCGCGTTCTTCCAAACCACGTGACAAAGGCAGCCAATCAGAACAGCTGCCACCTTCAAAACGACCAATCCAGAACAAGGGCGCCGAAAAGCGGCGCGAGATTCAAACTTACAGCACGAGAGTTGGCCAAGCCAGCGCGGTGATCGACGAAAAAGTCTTCACTACGTCAAGATCAACGGTCAACCCTGCAGCATGGAGATCGACACCGGATCTACACTCTCCATCATGTCATGGGCTACGCTACAGTCCCTGCTTCCTAGTTACAGAAAGAGCCAGCTATCAAGACAACGAGTCCGCCTGCTAGACTACCGGGGGAACCGCATTCCAGTCGAAGACGTCGACACCTTCACCATCTCCTACAGCGACTTTGAGGAGAAACTACCGCTAACCATCGTTAGAGACCCGTTACCAAGCCTTCTTGGTCTATGCTGGTTCCGAGCCCTTGGCACGGGTTTTACAGGGGTCCACAGCCTCAGTGGTGCATCGCTCAAGAACAATTCCTGCATGAGTTCCGGGACGTTTTTGAGGACAGCAAGTACGTGGGGATCCCGATTTCGTTTAATTTGGACCCAGGGGTAGCCCCTATTAGGCGTAAGGCAAGAAGAGTCCCCTTTGCGCTGAAACCTAAGATCGATGCCGAATTAGATAAACTCATTAGCCAAGGCATCTTAGTGCCAGTAGACCATGCGAAATGGGAAACCCCAATAGTGACCCCAATTAAGGCAGATGGGTCTATCAGGATCTGCGCCGATTACAAATGTTCTATCAACAAAGCGTTGCAGCAAAGTGCTTATCCTGTCCCTGTAGTTCACCACTTACTGCATTCCCTCAGCCCAGGGAAAATATTCGCAAAATTAGATCTTGCACAAGCTTACCAGCAGCTGCCGGTAGATGACGCCACGGCAGAAGCCCAAACTATTGTGATACACAGAGAGGCTTTTAAATGCACTTGATTGCAATTCGGGGTCAGCATAGCCCTGGGATTATTTCAAAGCATGATGGAGCGCCTTTTACAAGGCCTCCCCGGAGTTGTCCCGTATTTTGACAACGTGATAATTAGTAGCCATAACGAAAAGCAACTGGCAGAAAGAATCAGGTTAACCCTGTCGAGATTCCGTGAAGCCGGCCTAAAACTCAAGAGGTCGAAATGCAAAATTGGGGTTCCCTCAGTTGAGTTTTTAGGATATAGGATTGACGGATCGGGGATCCACCCCACCGAAAGCAAGGTGAGAGCCATTAAGAGCGCTCCCACACCCAAAACCAAGACCGAACTGCAGGCCTTCCTAGGCCTTCTTAATTTCTACACCATGTTTTTAAAAGACAAGGCAACGGTAGCCGAGCCATTTCATAGACTCTTAGGCAAGAACACTCCATGGGTTTGGAGCAAAAGAGAAGCAGCAGCATTTAACGCTGTCAAGAAGCTCCTCTCCGAGGACAGTTTTCTAATGCAATATAGCTCTGAACTGCCGTTGGTCTTGGTTTGTGATGCCTTCCCGTTTGGCGTCGGTGCCGTGCTCAACCATAGACTACCTAATGGCCTAGAGGCACCCATTGCTTACTACTCCCAGACTGTCATGCGCAGAGCGCAACTATAGCCAACTTGACAGGGAAGCCTTAGCCGCCATTGCCGGCGTTAAAAAATTCCAGGAGTACCTGTTTGGCCGGTCATTTGACTTAGTTACTGACCACCAACCATTGCTGGGCCTCCTTGCCGGCGACAGGCCCACCCCTGCCGCACTTTCTCCACGAATGACTAGGTGGTCAATTTTTTTGGCCGCAAACGCTTACAAACTAATCCACCGACCTAGAAAAGCCATGGGCCATGCAGATGCCCTTAGCAGGTCCCCCTGCCTGACATTTTAGACAACCCGACTCCCGAGGCCCCAATTCTATTTTCGGCCGAGGTGGCCAAACCTTCTAAGAGAGACTGTACTATCAGAACTGTGATGGGCTGGGTCCTGTGAGGCTGGCCAACACAAACTGACTCTGGTGTATTCAAACCGTTTTGTACAAAGCGCAACGAACTTTTGATGTTAGGGGGGTGTTTGCTGTGGGGAGATCGTGTTGTTGTACCTGAAAGTCTAAGGCATAGAGTGCTAGAGATACTGCATGTGGGTCACCTGGGCATGGTTAGAATGAAGGGTCTTTCCCGCAGTTACATGGGGTGGCCAAATTTAGACCAAGACATTGCTGAGTGGATGGGAAGTTGCAGGGCCTGCCAGGAGTCCCATCCAGATCCCCCAGTCTCCCCGGCTAGGGAATGGGAGAAACCCAAGGGCCCATGGGGACAACTCCACATAGATTTCGCTGGGCCGTTCCACGGCCAGTCGTTTCTAATAGTAGTAGACGCATTCTCTAAGTGGTTAGAGGTTTTTCTAATGCCCTCAATAACTTCGGAGGCAGTGATTAGAGTCCTCCACCGCCTTTTTGCCACGCATGGCCTGCCCAATACGTTAGTTTCGGACAACGGACCACAATTCACCTCAGTCCAATTTGAAGGCTACCTTGCCGAACTGGGCATTCGGCATGCCCTATCAGCTCCTTTCCATCCGGCCTCGAATGGTCAGGCCGAATGATTCATTCGGACCACCAAGGAGGCCTTGTCCTGGCTAGAATCGGGCGATTGGCAGGCCAAGATTGATCAGTTCTTGGCGGTACAACATGCTATCCCCTGCATGGCCACGGGCCACAGTCCGGCCGAACTTTTGATGGGCCGCAAACTCAGATGTGTCCTCAACCGGTTGCATCCCAATTATTCGGCGGATAATTTTAAGGGGGAAGAGGGAGGCCTCAGGCATTTCCCAATTGGCACAACAGTCTATATGAGAAATTATGCCACCGGTCCCTTATGGGTGGAGGGCACTGTAACAGGGATGTCTGGGCCAAAATCGTATACGGTTGATATCGGCCAAGGTAGAATTTGGAGGCATCACATCGACCAGTTAAGAAAAAGACTGGTCAGGGAAAACTCAGACTTCGAGTGCAAGCCAGTCCCTAACTACCAAAGTCCTTCCAATACAGCTACCTCAACCCCGAGTGAGCCGGAATACTTATCTGGCAAGCCAGAATTCCAGCGTAGCCCCAGCGAGCCACTCCTCCCAGCCGGGGAAAGTCACACCTCCGAAAGGTTCCAGAAGGCAGAGCCAGGAGAGACGGGAGGTCCCTCTGACCGGCTCAACGCCCCACCTACAACTGAACTGTGCAGGTCGACTCGGACTAAGACACGCCCAGGTCACCTGCACGACTACATTTGTAAATATGTAAATAATTGTGATAAAATGCATTCTGGGAGGGGAGGGGTGTTATGTTGTTACTGTTTTGAGCGGGAATTTCAAACTAGGGGTTGTTTCTGATTGGTTAATGACCAGCAGCCAACTATATATAAAGAGTGCTGCTGCCTGCATACCTTCGCTGAAGTCTCACCATATAATAAAGAACTGTTGTCACTATCCTGTCTGTGCTGCTCGTTATTGCCCAGCTACTTCGTCACCCCTGCTTTCAACCCCATGAAATCTATATGTTTCAAGTTCTGGATTCCACAAATTCCAAATGGTAGCTGCTCCTGTTCCAGATGGCACAATAAACCTGAAGTTAGATCCAACTCTGCCCAAGAAGCCACATAAAGAGGAGGAAAAGATGGCAGCAACTCTAGCTTAAATAATTGTAGAGCAGACATACAAATTACACAAAGATCATGAGCTACAACTGGAAGCTTATCTTGGGTCTGCGATATCATTTGAATCACAAATGGTCGCCATTTTGTATTTCCAAAAACTAGATTTTGAAGTTTATAGCATTGTTTTGTTTTGTTTGTTTTAGAACGTTTATATAGCCGGCCATCTAATATCAAACTCTGAGTGGGTCCCAATCAACAAGTAAAACAACTTCAATAGCCCCTGATCTAGATAACACAATAAACCTGAATTCTTTCAAGAAGCCACACAATGAGGAGGAAAAGATGGCAGCATCTCTAGGTTGAAAATAGACAGAATTAACTTACAGGAGGAGGGAGAAAATTGTTGTATGATTTTTTTTGAGAGTTCTATCACTTAAACACATTGAATTTGATTAACTCATGCCTATGTTGTGATGAATGATGCATTATTCCTAAGATTAAGGAGCCCATCCTTCCTTACACAGAATTTCCCACATGGAACAGCTACTGCAGTCAGCTGTCCTGAAACAGGAAAATGTAGGGCAACTTGGGAAGTCAAATGAATAAGGCTTTTTGTAGGATGAAAATATAAGTCTGTTTTAAAAAACCACATTCATATTTTTGTTACATTGTGCATTTTGAAAACAAGGATCTATAGCAGTGTTTGTCAACCTTGGAATCCCCCGCTGCTGACTGGGCGATTCTGGGAGTTGAAGTCCACCCATCTTCAAGCTACCAAGGTTGAGAAACACTGATCTATAGTATCAAATGAAGTAAGAAACAAGGTCCTTATGTGTTGAATTGCTGTTCAGATAAAGCGTGAAAAAAAGATAACACAGACTCTCATTCGTTCTTTATATGGGTGCTTAGAAAGCAGAATACATTGCCACTTGTATCCTATGTGCTATACCCAGAGCTCAGCAATTTTTTTTGTTCTGTTCTGTTCTGTTCTGTTCTGTTATTAACCACATGACTCTTCACCTCCCAGCAACACATTCAGTGAATGTGTGTGTACAATCTGACAATTTCCCCCTTGTATCTTTCTTTTAAACAGTATTGATATTTGATTTTTTAAAAACTTATTTGAAATAACGCTGATGGATAAAACAAGGCTCTTTTCCCAGGTGCATTTTACAGACTATTGAAGTGAAGTGTTAGAAAGAAAATGAAACACTTTGTCAGTTCAAGTAGTGCTAAACAAACTAGCCCACTAAAAGGGGGGGGAGTGGGGTTGGGCAGGGGGAAGCGCTTAAGAAAACTGGCAAGTCCTTTAAGCAGGGATCTCGGGAGACAAATAAGAGATTAATATGGAGCTGAGCAATTTTCTCATGCAACCGAGCAAAATTAATGCTGTTCTTCTGAAAGGCCCATTCAGTTCAAAAGGTGGGCGATGCAAAATGTTCACTGGATTTCATCCACTATATTATAGGCAGAGGAAATTGTTTTCAGAAATTCAGGAAAGTGGGAACATGGTCAGTTCCACTACTGAAGGATATTATTCAGCAGCTTATTATTAGAGTGGTATTATCGCTCTGCCTGCCCTTTTCCCAAGAAGCTCTGTAAATGGCAATCTTGTGCAGAAGATTTCACTCAGAAATAATATGTTTTCCCCCTTGAAACCATTAAAATTCATAGATGATTAAGGTATTTGAACCAGCACTTCACTTATGACAGCTGAGTCTTGATGACAACATCCCCAAACCTTCATTGCTTTTTCATGTTTTACAGACTTTTGAAAACTTTACATGAAAGCGGAAAAATTTAATCTTGTGGTACAGTTGTTACAGATGCATTAAAGGCAGCATCCCTTAGTGAGACAGGTACATAAGGTGGTCATGGTTTTGGTGACAGAACTACTAATGACAGGAGAAATATCAATAGAAAATTTCATCTCTCTCAGGATGAGAGATTAACACATCTCAAATGTTTAAAGCTCAAAATTATTTAAGTGGGTGTAATAAAGCACAGCATCTATTTTCAGTTTTGCTTTCATGCAAATACACACACACACACACACACACACACACACACACACACACACATTTCCCTGAAAATAAGATCCTGTCTTATATTTTTTTTTTGAACTCTGAAATAAGCTCTTGGCCTTATTGCCATGCCCTCAAGAGCCCAATTGGGCTTATTATCAAGGGATGTCTTATTTTGGATTTAATAATATGAAGGAATAATGTGCTTGTGTAGAAATAAGTATCATCTAATATTTGAAACTGAGACAAAACAAAGCTCAGTATATAGAGCTTTGCTCACTGGATAGTTTTCAGTAAATAGTTTCGTGTTTGTGAAGAAATCAAGAGATAGGAACGTGATATTTAATATGTATTTAATTCTCAGTATGCATATTAAAATCACTATGGTTCCAGTGTGCACACTAAAAATCATTTGTAAAAAACAACTATTATGCATGCTTCTGTTTCATCTACAAAATTTTTGAAAAATACTTTGTTGTAAAGTACTGTAAGATTAATCTGTTAGAAAACTTGAACTGAATAAACTTGTATTTTCCACCATTTTTACACACCTCAGTCTAGAATCTTTTGTGTACTTATCAAGGACTAAATTGCATTTAACATAACAAATCTTTACCTCAGATTAATATGGCTGGATCATAAAACTTTCCCCCTCTTTTGACTCTATATTCTCCACAAAAGTCTCATTCGTCTTTGAATATAACTACTTAAAAAGATCATATATGTAAATTGGCAAAGTCCAAAAAAAGATAAACCATTTGAAAAAGATGTCTATAGCAAAATGGAAAAAGTGCACAACATTGGCCACATTGCAGTGTGACTTTCCAGAAAAACTGTAGTTACAGTAAAAACATGAAGGTGAGAAAATAGCTGAGAAAACGACATATACGATAAGGTTTTTCATATACATGCAGTATCTTATGAGGAAGAATTGAAATGGGTGATGGCCCTAGAAGTTAAATGTGTTGGAGGCAGTGGTGGTATTCAGCTGGTTTGTACCAATTCACTTGACCCAGTAGCGGAAATCACATGTGGACCCACCCAGTCGCCCAGGCTCCAAGTCGTGCTATTTAGTCACGTTTTTGAGGCTGGGTGCACGCACTGACGGGATATGTGTGAGCGAAGTGAGCGAGTGCAAGCAAGCACGCTTACATTTGCGAACTGGTAGGGAAAGTAAGTGAATACCACCCCTGGTTGGAGGTGAGTCTAACCCCCAACACAATATCTTGGGCATTAGACCATTACAATTCAAAAGAAACAGAAGAAAAAAGCTAGCAAACAAAGATGGAAGTAGATAATTTCAGACTGCTAAAGAGGTTCTGAGATTATTCAAGATCACCAAAGAGAAGGAAAACCCTTTTGAATGGGATCTGTCTATCCTGGATCTGCATAGGGAACTAAAGGAACTGAAGACACCAAAAATAAGGCTACATCAACTTCCAGAAAATGACAGCTAAGTTTTAAATGAAATCCTTTATTAACTCTTTGAGAAGTTTAATAATTGCTAATAATTGTTAAGAAACAATATTATTTGACTCAGAGAAATAGTTAATTACAGAATTGTAGAGCAGTTACCATAAATCAATTGAAGGCAGAAGCCAGAAGAGGGAGGGAGAACTGAAGTTCTATTTATATACACTTGTTGAATGCTACCTGCCAAATTATCTAGTTGAAATAATCTCATAACTACGATTATCTGTAATCAAGATAGAAAACCTGGTTCATAAGAAAGTCTTTGCAGTGCTAAGTCTTGTCTGATCAATCCACAGACCCATAACTATGTCAACTAGAGATAAGGCACACATCAATAGGATCTATCAAGTATCTACATAACTATTAGACAGTTTGCTTAATTCAATTAATTTTAATATGAGATCTGTTCTTCAAGGTAGCCTAGACAAAAATTTGTAAATTGTTTATGACTAAACAAATTGAAAAAGGAAATCTATTTTTCATGCTTACTTTTCAACTTACAGGTCTACCTTAAGAGTAATATTTCATATAGTTTGATTTAGATTTTTCAGAAATGATTTCACTGAATTCAGCATATTCTATAACTTGTCGTATTAGTTTATGACATTTCCCTCACAAAATGTTTGGATTGTTATTGTTAATAATAGCATTTTAAATCAATTTTCTGGGTGCTGGAACTTCAGAGAGAAAGGATGGATGGAGGGATGGAAGGAGGGGGAGGGAGAGAGACAGAGTGAGAAAGAGGAAGAGCAAAAATAGTTTTAAAACCAATAGAAGCCACAATTTTAATGCATTAATAATACTTACTATGGATGCAAACTTTTTTTTGTTTGATTGATTGATTTGCTCACTAGGACTTTTTTTCTTCCTCCTGATTATATTTCTCAACACTCCCAATGAACTTCTTTCCATGAAGTTTTATTCCACATTAAGCAGAATTTAATAAATCATAGATCTCATCACCCAGTGGGCAAAATTCTCATTCACGCCTAGTTTTAATTCCATACACAGCAGATCAGAAATAAAGAACTGCAAGCAAAGTAGCCTATGAGGCCCAAGATACAATATGCCAGCATTTCATGCTTCATTATCCTAAGCTGTTTCCTCTTGGTTCTCATAATCATCAAAACAGGAAATCTTATTCCAAAATGATGGGCTTCTGTTCTTTCATTACTGAATCCTCTACTGAAGCATCATATAGCTGCATGTGTTCTTTACCTGCCATTCCCATATCTTGCATTTTCCCAAAGGAACTCGGTGTGAAATATATGGGGACCTACTGTTTTATTCATACCACTCTTCTCTTAAATAAATTAGGCTGAAAGTGATGAAGTTTTGCTCAAGGCTTTTATGTTAGTTTCTTGGTTGAGAAGAATTTAAGCACAAACGATGTTCTTCAGATAATAAACATCTGCAGCTACGCATTATTGGAGATAACAATACAGAGAAATAAACAGAGCAAAAAGCTAAGTGCCACCAGTGGCTATAATCCAATAAAAAGATTTAAATGTTTCGCTGCTGGAGAAAAAGGCTTATTTAGTTGAACCTGAAAATAAGAATATGTAACAATACAAACAATTGGGCGGGGGGAGGGGGGCAGTGGAATGTCCAAAAAAGGAGGGAAACCCAATTTGTTTTAAAATTGGCCCTGAAACTTATTTAAATAGAAATACATATTTTGAATTGTTAGGCTTCTCATAGGTGAGTGCACCTGAGGAAAAACTCAATCCCTTTTTGAATTTTTTATTATTGCTTCTTGAGTTAACAATTCAAGTTTGAAGAAAGAACGCTGTTATCAAGTAACAATTTAATAAAAAAACACTGAAAAAGTTTCATTTTGCAAAATTAATTACAGTAACTAGTTACTTGTCTAAATAACTATGCAAGAGCTACCTGCTTTCTGCCAGCTCTGATTGTGTCGATTGCTTCCTTACTAATCTAATTATAGACAGAACTTACAACCAGAAAATACAAAGTAATAAAAATGATGCTAACCTTTTAATTGAATGAATGCAGCATTCTTGCACGATGTACATTTCCTTGCTTCATTTGGAAGATACTGCTGGCACATCATCCAGATAATTGTGAATGTCGACAAATTCTAGAGATTTCACTGACAAATGGTATATTGTGGCCAAACTAGATAGAGCATAATTTACAGAAACAGAATCCAACTGAAGCACAAGCAAGGGATCCCAATTTATATATAATGGGGCGTGAATTGATAATTTGTGGTCTCCTGCTACTATACTGAGAGAATTCTTCCAATTTGATCTGCTTCAAAAAAATTTCCATAAGCATGGACAGAATCTTCTTTTTCAGAAGTTAGTAAGTAGATACACAGGTCAGTGAAACTGGACTAGGACTGTCAAAACAATCAAAGCCTGCCTTCCCCTTTGCAGGTCACACAATTAGCGTTTACTTTTTATTTTTATTTTCAAGTGTTTATAGCTTGCCTCAATTCTAATGGATTCCAATCAGATAACAAGATGAAGCACACAATACCCCAAAAAAAAAAAAAGGCAAAAAGAGTGAGTTAAAAAGGTTCTAATCACAACAAAGGATCAAAAGCAGGCTTTTAAAAAGCCATATAATAATTGCTGAGTGAATCAAGTATCCTCCAGGTTTGCCCCAGTCAAACTGATAGTAATAAGAGCAATAATTAAGTGATCTCTGTAACGGTGTAGGTCTAGGTCTAACGTGGCCTTCCAGCAGATAGAAAATTCTTCTTTTCAGAATCCGCTCATGCTAAAAACATTTATGCCTAGTCATCTGTTTAAAAGTCCATTTCTTGTGCTTTTAGAGTCTGCTTAAATAAGACCCCTGAAAAATTTATTCTTTCTTTGGTCAGACTTACCATGTTAATAGTGGCATAATGACAAAACACTTTTAGGGAATATTTCAGATAAATTCCCAATGCTCAAAATAACAGGATTTCTTCAGTTCTCGGGAACACACATTTAGCATCATGAAGAAGAATCTTGTAATGTGTTCAATGAGTACAAAATATACCATTTTAGTTTTGATGATAAGTTATATCTATCTAGCTTAGCAAAAATAAAAAAATAAAGTATCCGGTATCTTAAGATTTTATGTTCAGGTCTGCTTAATGCAAAAATGCTCCCACTGCCTTTTTGACATCTTTCAGCATAAATTATCACAAATTCTGGAAATAATTCATATTTTTAAGCATAGTTTGGCTTTAGTCAATTCATAAATTCTACATAACTATAGAATACAATTATCTGTTGTATTTATTCCATTTTAGTCTTGCTTAAACAAAACTGGCATTTAGCTCCTTAAAATTATAGCTGTGCTTTTACCATTAGCATTTCTGTACAGAATTATGTTGTTTCATTTGGCTTGCAGAGATTGGGAACTTATGACTTGATAAAGAACATGAGCAAATTCTTGGCCAGCAAATCCAGTTTTTCTTGCCCTGGCAGCAGCTCTCCAAGGTTTCAGACCAACCAACAAACTAAATTTAATTTGTTAATAAGCAACATAAAACAACCTGGAAAATTAATAAAAAGATGAAAAGCAGAAAGTGCTATATTTTCAGATCTTCAACATCCTCTTGTTAAGTAAACCTTGTTTGCTAGCTACTGGAAGTAAAGACAATGTGTTCCACATGAAAATCATGTCTAGTGTTTTCTTTTCTTTCTTTTTTAACTAGTTTAGTCTAGTGCAGTGGTTTTCAACCTGTGGTTCGCAGACCCCTGGGGGCAAGGATGTTGTCACAGTGGGTCCATGAAAGCTAGAAATGTTATGATTTAAATTTAAATATGTCTTGGGGATCCATGGCCATGGTCAGTGGCCACACAAGGTATTTAAAGGGGGGTCAATAGTGTAGAAAAGATTGAGAACCACTGATCCACTAGTTAAGATACCAAGCTGTAAACCAAGAGACTCTGAATTGCAGGCCTGCCTTAGGCATGAAAGCCAGCTGGGTGACCATGGGCCAGTCACCCTCTCAGTCCAACCCACCTCACAAGGTTGTTATTGTAGGGAAAATAGGAGGAAGGAATATTAAGTATGTTTACTTTGAGTTATTTATAATAAATAATAAAGGCAAGGGACAATAAACAAACAGATCAGATCAGTAAAGATAATTGTGCAGTAAAATCTTGTATTGACTTGTTTTATTTTAACATTGAGGCAGTATAAATACTTCAACATATAAGAGCCTCTGGAAATCTGAAATTGTTTTTGCCCCTTATTCCTCAGTAACATTATAGTCAATGCTGCACAGACTGCTAAAGCATGCAATATGGAAATATTTATTTTTCCCAATCCTCACCATCTAAAACATCTACAATGTAAGTTATTTGAAGACTTCCATCTATACATCCATTGTTTGTTTTTTCTTAATTATCAACCATGTTAACAGAATTTAGTGTGTTAAGTTGCAATACTCTTTAAAAGTACATTAGCCTAAATGTACATGAACTGAAAAACTTTAATGGTGACTGCTTGGAAATTATATATATGGACAATTTGGAAAAGTAGAGAATTGTATAGCTTTCATAATCTGATAAATTTATCAGTTTATCATAATCTCCAAGCTAAATGAAATTAGATGAATCAACAGCATGTTTTGTGTTTGTTTCCAACTGTGCCTCTAAATTAATTTTGCTTACTGATTGTATATATCCATATTACGAAATAGGTACAGCAAAACTGAAGGTTACTCCTAACTAACTGGGGTGAATTTGAAGTGAGTTTGCATAAATAATTATTTAGATTGGTTTTAATGTAAGAAAAAAGTCCTTCTGCAATGCATGTATGGGTATTTTTCAGTCAAAATAGGAAAGTTGCAAAAATATTAATGCAGTATGTTGCAGAAAGTTGCAGAAGTATCAATGTGCCAATCAATAATGGCTTGACTTGAACATTGCAAACATTCTCTCTGAATCATAATTTCTAAGTGACAATTGCACTTTGCATTTTCCCCCTATAAATACAGCCTTTAAAAGTTTTAGAATGTAAACATATTTCAGTTACCATACATTGCTTTTCACTGACCTACATTATGTTCATTTATAGAATAAACTTGCAAAGAAAAATAAAATTTTGGGGTTAATTCAATTGCACTCCTATCCATTAATAGGACCAAAGGCATTTATGTCTCAAAATCCTTTCCAGTTTGTATAAATGGCTAAATCATCCACAGGCGATGTCAGTCATGGCAATGCAATTAGGGTTGTACTGCTCAGTCAAGTATCAATACAGCCACTTGTGCCCAGTTTTGTACTGCCTCTTTTATGATCTTTCCCTATCATGTGTTTGTGTATACACACACCTTAAGACGGTGGTGAAGAGGTTGTTACTTCATTTTCTTAAGAGCCGGAGACCTCATTTTCCTTTGTGTCCACGTTGTTAGGCTTCCTCTTCAGACAAGATTCAAGTCTATGATCCATAATTCTCCATTCACCATATCAATAACAGGAAGCAGGAGATTCACTTATATGATCATTTATAATCTCCTTGTAGGGTTAGATACAACTGGAAGATTTCTGTTGCAGAAATCGTTCACCTTAGTCCATCAGTTAGTATTTGTCTGGAAGGCCCTGTCTGGAAGGCCACCTGGATGTAGGATCAGAACTGATTCAAGCCTTGGCCTCAGACCCTTCTGAATCCTTTGTCAAGAGAGGAAGGACTCCTGCCCGAAGGTATAATTAAGATATCTGTTTCCTCAACTTGCTAATCCTTCAGTACTGTAAAGATTGCAAATTTTAAAACAAAGATGTGTCACTACGAAATCTATGTGGTTTCTCTGTGTTGCTACTATCTCTCCACTAGGCTCTGCCATCTAACTGTGATGGCTAGAGAGAGGACAGGAAGAAAATCGCTCACTGCTCTGAAGAGAAAAAAATACTTCTTAGCTTTTATGACACCTTGTCCTTGTGCTAGAAGCCTGATCCTAGAAGCTGCAGCTGGGAAGCTTTTCCACTAGCTTTGATTGTCCACTTGTGTGTGTGCCAAAGCTCCTTGTTCACAGGGAGAGCCTTCAATTCTTAATACAAAGCATTCTGTATTTGTTCACATCACTCTGTCACTGATCTGGACGGTGTTTCCTCCACATGATGGCAAAGCTCCTATCTTGTATCAAAGAGGTGAAGTTAATCATTCTGTTGGGCCACTTTATACTGGAATGGCATTTTGTTTCTGGCATTGTCCAATTAAGCATCTCTCCAAGTCAACTGCACAACCGTAATAAACTACTTGAGTTTGTGGGTAAAACAAATTTTAAAAAACATTTTCCTTTTACTGGTCCAATTAAGGGATGCATGAATTCTTAGAAAAAAGTAGGAACCCCTAAATGAATACCAGAAAGGTGGTGCTGTGTTCACTTGATGCTCAATACATTTCCATATAATTTCTGAAACTTGCTCAATCCTACTCTAAGTATAATATTCCAAATGTAGCAATGGCAATTAGTTATTACACCAAGGACCCTTGGCAGAGAATTTTAACCTTCTGCCAGGACTTTTAATTGGCATTGTTAAATGCATTTATTTGTGCACCCAGCAGCTACTTTTTGAATGAAAACAAGAAACCTAGGGAAAGCTAGGAAATGCAAAAGATTACCCATAATTAGTTACCTTTTCCAATTAGTAATGTAATGTGTGCATTATTACTCATCGGCTTCTTACCATTAAGTCACCCTAAAAGGCACATCAACAATCTGCATTGACAATAGTTTCCGCCGTCATTGTAGCACTGGCCCTTGTTCCCACTGCCTTGGATTTACTAAAAAGGGCCTTGTTTTTCTTAATTTTAATTTAATCTTAATTTTGTTCAAGATGGGAATCTATAAAATCAAATCTTGGTGGTAAAATGTTCATCAAGTAAACAACTGAATTTGTTAAGAAATTCTCATTATTCTCCTTTTGATGCGTGAGAGGGCAATTGTCCTTTAAAGCGTTTTAGCAATCACTGAAGCATTCAAAAACAAGCAGACCTTGCTATTTGTCATAGTTGGAAAATCTGGCAGCAAATACAAAAGCATTAAGTAATAAACTAAAATAGTCCAAAATTAGAATATTTGCACTGTTGCTTTTATGGGTAAGATATTAGTATTGGAGCCAATGTTTTAGCAATTTCATTATCTTTTTCTACTGTTTAAGCATACTTTCGATAATGATTACATGCAGTTTATTATGCTCCAGTATTATATAAACTGCCATCCGCAATACAAATGTAAAACAAAAACTGAAGATTTCATAATTCAAAAGTCTGCACAATAATATATTGCATTGCTTTACTTAAAGTTGAATACCATGTAGTCAAGTGTAACCAAAACTTTCTTAACAATGATTTCATTTACCTAATATGAATGATCAAAGAAACTTAAATCATTTATTGATAGCAATCAATTCAATAATTCAGCAAATATATTCAGCCATTATATCTTCGGTATCAAAACAGTTGGAAGGTGATGAAGAAAAGTCTTCACATAGTATCACGTCAGCGAATCCAGCTGCATTTGTATTGTTTCCAACTATTTGATCAAAAGAAAACAAAAAGGTATTTAGGAACATAAAAATGGAAGTGAAATAATTAAAAAATATGCAAATTAAATATAACCATACATATGAGATAATTCATTAATAAAGCAAAAAAACCTCATTTTCCCATTATTAAAGTCAACTTTTTAAAAAATTGTCCAGTGACCATTTATAATGTATAAATGTTTGTAATTTGGAAACCTATGAATAAATTCATCAATTGCATAATGTAAATAAATATGTTTTATTAATATATGTTTGCAATTTGGAAGCCTATGGATATGACTGGGTGAATTCATCACCTGTATAATGTAAATAAATACATTTTATGGATATACGTTTGCAATTTAGAAATCTATGGATATGACTGGGTGAATTCATTACCTGTATAATGTAAATGAGTATGTTTTACAGTTTTAAGCTTTTCAAAATTTCTTGCCCTTTTGGTTCTTGTTAGAACTTGCTGGTTCAAGTTATAGCAAACACTACTTTGTTCAAAGCCATTTGAAACAGCAAATGTAAATCCTGTATATACAAGATATAATTCAGAAGAGCTTTGCTTTGGGGGAGGAAAGCATTATGTGTTTACAATCAAGAACAACTCAGAACTATTGAGTTGATTAAATAAAGTCTCACTGAAGCAAAGGAAATATTATCAAAGGCTCGAAAAATCTATTAAAACACCAATACAGACCTTGTTATAGAATTCAAACAGTTCTTTATGATTGAATTCCACGAATATTTTCTCCACATTCTGTGAAAGATAAAAAGATGGGCAATAAATTAGTCCATACAATATAGTGCTGTCTGTACCTTCAGCCTATGGCATACCGTTACTGTAATTCTGTAATTTTTAAGGGTTAATTTAATCTTCATAGAATATGTAAAAATAGCAACATTTTTTCACAATAAACCCCTCCAATCCGTACATGAAGCAGACTGACACCCACCATGAAGAGCTCTCACGGCCACAAACACGAAGCCAAACAACAACACAGCTCACCAGCTCAAATCCCCCCCCTGCAACTCAGACTAAGCCGAACACAACCAAGCCCCCACCCAAACAGAACACACCCCCAGCCAATCACAGCACAACCAACCCCCCATCCAATCAGAGCACAGCCAAGCCTCTAACCAATCAGTACACACCTCCACCCAATCAGAACACAGCCAAGCTCCCACCCAATCAGCTCACACCCCCACTAGCAGTTAAAAGGAAGAGACAGGTGCAATCTCACATTGCTCCTGGAAGCATGAAGCCGAGAACACCAGCCTGAAGATGACGAATGAGACTTCGTCGAAACGTCGCCAAGACACTTCCATTTTACGCGGGAGAAGACCCGAATAACCAAAGACCTACATACAAACGCCCACGAAAACCTCAGAAAACATACATACATACATACATACATACATACATACATACATACATGATTACAAAAAAAAGGACTCATATCCATTTTTACCTGTTTCTTTGTAAGTTCTCTAAGTCATAACAAAATAAATGGCTAGGAAAAAAATTAATTTTATTATCTTTTTTGACTAACATCTATAATAAATTATACTTCCATCTCTGCCAGATGTCATCTGACAATCAGTAAATGCCATTGTAACAAGACATTAGAGGCTCTGCATGTGACTGAACTCACTGATTCATTACGGTTGTATGCAAGCATTGACTTAACACTTCACATTAATTTAACTGTTAGTATCTTTATCATGCTGAACTCTCTGTAGACATTTACCCAGATCTCCAACCCAAAGTTTAACACATAAAAAGTGCTTTAAAACTATTTTTAAATATTAAAGACAAAGGCAGCTCATGATGAGAAACACAGTGGATGAGGCAGATGGTAGATAATAACTTTCTGCACCAATAAATCTCTCCTGATTTGCTGGATAATGGCTATGCAAACACTGTGTTTTGCATTTCTAAACTTGTATTTATTTTATTTATTTCCATATCCTTTGCCTATGTCATATTTTACTTGAAATAAAGAAGAATGTTTCAAAAGTGTTAATTTTTCTATAAATTCAGTAATTCTGTACTAACTATATAATATTCTTTATCATAACTGCTCAGGAACATCTAAAGGGCTCCTATCCTAGTATCTCAACAACTCCATTAGTAAACCTAGTAAACTTAGATAGTAATTTATCTGGAATCGTACAGTAGGCCATATGTCTTCTCACTCAGATTCAACACTCTAACTTTATATAATGTTAGGTCTATTCCTAGCAGATTTTTTGCTAGTCAAGTTTTCCTGGTCATTTTGGACATCTGTTAATCTTATACTTCTGATATTACTTCAACTTTTTCCATTTTATTTTTCAGTTTAGATTTCCTTAAATATGTTTATTTTTCATTTTAATTGTAAGATCTTATGGATTTTGATTTTACTTTGAAGTTTGAGCATATTAAGGGTCACTCCATTCAATCGGCCTAAAATATCTAATCACATAAGCTTCATCCCAAGGTTTGTATAAAGATTAGGAATTTAGGACTACACGCAATCCTCAAATTATGAGCAAAATTGGGAGCAGAACTTTTGTTGCTAAGCCAAGATGGTTGTTTAGTAACTTGCACTGAATTTTACAACCTTTTTTTGCCAGGGTTGTTAATTAAATCTACCTACCTTCACTGACTTTGATTTTTGGAAGCAGCTGGGAAGTCACAAATGACGATCATGTGAGGGATGCTGCAACCATAATAAATACATGCTGGTTGCCAAACACCCAAATTATGCTCAAGTGACAACAGTTGTTAATGAAGGACCAGTGGTAAATCACTTTTTCCAGCATCATCATAATTTTGAACAGTCAGTAAATGAAATGTCGTAAGTTGAGAATACTAAAATATGAAGTCCATTGTGTCGATATGAACGACTGAAGGATGAAACTAAAGCAATTCTTTTAGTTGGCATTTTGTTCATGGCAAGAAAGTAAAATGGATTCTATGGATTCAGTTCTGCCATTAGACCAATGATTTCCAAGTAATGGGATAAGCAAACAACACATATACTTTGAAATTGATATTTAGAAGCATAAAATCACTGGGACCAGCACATTCACCTCACTTCAGGGGTGGGTTCTAAAATTTTTTACTACCGTGGTTTATTTTGTGGGTGTGGCTTGGAGGTCATGTGACAGGGTGGGCGTGGCTATCTGGTCATGTGACCAGGGGCCATGGCTATGTGTATAGGGACTACTGAGAGGGCTGAAAAAAGTGATTTCTGGCAGGTCCGCACTTTTGAGTGGTCCTCACACTTATGACCATCCTCACATTTATGCCTGTGCAGCATTCTTAACAACCATGTCACTCATTTCACAACTGCTTCTCCTCACCATGGTGATAAGATAGGGCAAGAAACGTAAAATGTGAGGACAGTCGTAAATTCAAGAACTGGTCAAAAGTGTGAGGACCAGTCAAAAATAACTTTTTCAGCCCTCTGAGTAGTCCATATGCACAAAAGGACTACCCAGAGGGCTGAAAAAAGTGATTTCTGACAGGTTCTCGCACTTTTGACTGGTCTTCGCACTTATGACTGGTCATCATTTATGCCCATTGTAGCATTCTTAACAACCGTGTCACTCATTTCACAACTGCTTCTTTTCACCATGGTGACAAGATAGGGCAAAAATGTAAAATGTGAGGACAGTCGTAAGTTTGAGGACTGATCAAAAGTGCGAGGACGGACTTTTGACCAATCCGTCCTCGCACTTTTGTGGAAGGTAGGGACCAGGTTGACTACCACTACTCTATATAAAGAACATAAAATCTTTTTAAAAAAGGAAACATGTAAAAGATTCTGATAGCTCACAAAATGAAAATAAGTTTATGCTAGTCTAGTATGACATAATAAACTCTTCGTTCATTTCCAAAATAAGTTAACAAGTGCTACTTGCAGGAAAGGGGAAAACATTTCTAAAAAATATTAGTGTTGCAATGCCATAGATTGTCATCTCCATCTGAGTAAATATTCATATAATTCCAAAAACAAAACCGCACCTCTATTTTGGGAAATATTGCTATTTATTTACACTAAATAAAAGTGTAACCAGTTTGCTTAACTGTCAAATGAATTTTGGTGCTGGATAGTATGTGCCAAAAAGTTGACAGTTTATAAATATAAAACTTTATAAAAGAAAATAACTTAAATTTATTATTTAACAAATGAAAAGAAAAATCTCAGACAAGTCATTTTTATACAACAGAAATATTAATATTTGAATGGCTATCTTAATTTCAAATTAAAATTAGGTGGGATCCACTTGACAATTAGGAAATTTAAAACATCTCATACATCTCTCTAAATCTGGTTTATCCAACAGTGAATTAGGGACAACATTTGTTTTTGGATGAAATTGATTCTAGATCCATTTCCATTTGGTTTCAGGATTGCTTATGGAACAGAAACTGAATATTGGATCTTACCTGAATGTTCGATCTATATGCGCTGCAGGAGAGTCCAAGCAATGGATTCAAGTTTAGCTTAGTTGGACTTAGACTTAGAGACTGAGTTGAATTTGTCTAGCCACGCCTCTTTCTCCCATGAGCCTTCAGTGTTTCAACGAAGAGGTCTGTAGAAGCAATGATGATAGAATAATGTCCACTATAACTAGGTGTTGGATGCTGGACCGCTACATTAGGGAGGGGTTGGACTCTCCTGGAGAGTCCAACATAGATCAAACATTCGGGTAAGATCCAATGTTCAATCTCCTGTGCGCTGCTTGGAAAGTCCAAGCAATGGGATATACCCGAGCTAAGTATCCCTAGGGTGGGAGTCCGAGCGGTCCAGGTGTCGTTTGCCCAGTAGAACTTGTTGTAGGACTCTTCTGTCAAATGAAGACGAAGCCTTGGCCAAGGCAAAAACGTCCAACTTGTAATTTCTGATAAAGGTAATGGGAGAAGCCCAAGTTGCAGCCCTGCAGATCTCCAATATGGAAGCCTGAGTAGCCCAGGCTGCCGTGGTGGCAGCACTACGAGTTGAATGCGCAGTGATGTTTATACTGGAGTAGCTTAGTGTTCATAAGCCATTGTGATGCAAGCTTTGATCCAACTTGCAATTGTAGATGGGGTAACTTTCTTCCCCATAATACTAGGCTGGAATGATACAAATAGCGATTCAGATTTCCTGAATGAAGCGGTCCTATCAATGTATTTGCGAAGTGCCCTACGAACGTCGAGCGTGTGCCAATGTCATTCTCTAGGATGTGCTGGATCAGGGCAAAAGTTAGGTAAAACCACCTCCTGTGCCCTGTGAAACGAAGAATTGACTTTTGGTATGAAAGTCGGGTCCAACCTGAGGACCACCCTGTCGGAGTGAAAGATGCATAGATCTCTACGTACCGACAGTGCCGCCAGTTCGGAGATCCTCCATGCCGACATGATTGCTATCAAGAAGGTGACCTTGAAGGAAAGTATTCTGACGCCAGCAGATCCTAAAGGCTCAAACGGAGTAGACGTGAGCGCTTGTAGGACCAGGGGCAAGTCCCAGGAAGGATACCTATTGACTGGAGGAGGCCGTAAGTTAGCAACCCTTCGAAGAAAACTCCTCACCTTGGGGTGTTGAGAGAGAGGGATAGGACCCTCTCCATGTAGAATAGTCGCTAAGGCAGCCACTTGTCTGTGGAGCATATTGGCAGTAAGTTCCCGTTTGAATCCTGAGTGCAGGAAACTCAAGACATCCAGAAGGGAAGCTGCCCTGGGAGGAATGTGTGATTTTCGGCACCAGCTAGAGAACGTAGACCAAGTGGCGTCGTAAATCCTGGTGGCAGACGGATGACAAGAGGCCTGGATGACAGAAATGACTTCGCTTGAGAATCTGGAGTCCCTCAGGATTTCCCAATCGCCAGACGGCCAGTTGGAGCCACTGGGGCTCGGGATGTTGATCTGCCCCCTGGCTCAGGACAATCCTGTCTGGCGGAATCCTCCATGGGCAAGACACTGACAGTGACACTAGGTCCGCAAACCATACTCTTCTCGGCCAGTGCGGAGCCACCAACAGAATTTCTGCCTGCTCGTCTGGAAGCTTCCGGATGACCCTCGGTAGTAGAGGTGTCGGAGGGAATGCATATAGGAAGCCTCGAGGCCAGGACGCCCTAAGGGCGTCTGTCGCTTCTGCTGGCATCGGAAATCTGGAAAAGAACCATGGTAGGTGAGTGTTCTTTGGGATTGCAAACAGATCCACGCATGGTTGGCCAAACCTGGTCTCAGTTGGTGAAACAGGTCTGGATGGAGATGCCACTTGGATTGGTCGACGGTTGTTCGACTCAACCAGTCCGTCTGTTCATTGTGCGCCTGAGATACGTTCCGCCTGGAGGGACAGCAGGACATCAGGTCCTTGGACCGGGTGCCTCCCTGCCTGTTCACATGTGCCTTGGCAGTGACATTGTCGGTTAACAGCAACACGTGATGGTTGGTTAGCGATAGGTGGAAATGACGGAGAGCTACGTGGGCAGCTCTGAGTTCCAACCAATTTATGTCATGTAACAGACATATGTCATGTGGTGACCATCTGCCCTATGCCATCTGGGAATCCAGGTGAGCCCCCCAGCCGAATAAACTAGCATCTGAAGTCAGTGTTAGACGTGGCGGTTCCTTGAAGAGGCAGCCTTTCTCTAGGGAAGGTGACATCCACCAATTCAGGGAATGGAGAACTTTTGGAGGCACTCTGACTCTTGTTGTGGAGTGATGATGCCTGCTCGTTGGCTCGGTAGGAGGAAGCATTGTAAGGTTCAGGAATGTAATCTTGCCCAAGGAACTATGGCCAGACATGAAATCATTTTCTCTAACAACTGGGACAATACTGCGAGGGAGACAGATCTGGCAGATCTGACCCGATGTATTAAGGCCCATATGCTGACTAGACGTTCTGGTGATAGAAAGACCTGACAATTGACTGTGTCTATCCAGGCACCTAAATGAAAGATAGAATGGGATGGAATTAACTGGCTCTTTTCTAGATTTACTGAAAACCCGTGAAGTTGCAGAGCCTGAATAGTCTCTGACAAATCCTGTCTAGCCTGCCTGATGGATGAAGATTGAATCAAAATGTCTAGGTAACATTGAAGTCTGATTGGGCGAGCTTTGGGCGAGCAGATGGGCTGCCACCACGTCCAGGAGCTTTGTGAACGTCCTGGGGGCAGAGGACAGGCCGAATGGAAGGGCCTTGTATTGGAAGTGTTGCCCTGAGTAACAGAATCTGAGATATTTCCTGTGTGAAATCCGAATTGGTATGTGCAGGTAGGCTTCTTTTAGATCTATGGATGTGAGCAGATCCCCCTATCTGATGCAATTTAGAATAGAGGTTAAGGATTGCATCTTGAATCTCTTGTATTTGATGTGTTTGTTGAGTCTTTTCAGATCCAGTATTCCCCTGCAAGCCCCTGATTTCTTGGGAACCAGAAAGAGGATCAAATAGAAACCGTGACCCTTCTGCGAGACAGGCACTGGTTCTATTGCCTGGATGGAAAGTAGATGAAGGATCTCGGCTTCATCAGAGACTTCGTGGTGGCTTCTCTGGGAAGAGTGCAAGAGATGAATCTCCTTGGAGGGAGGGATGAAAACTCCAATGTGAGACCGAGCCAGACAGTTTGCAGAGCCCAGGCATCGGTTGTGATGAGTTCCCACTGGGCTGAGAACCTCATGAGGCAGCCTCCAATGGGAACCTGTGACTGGGAGTCATTTGGACCTGTGGTAAGGTTTACCACCAGCCCCTCAAAAGGGTCTCCTAGACTGGGATTGTCTAGACCTGTCCCTGAACTGAGCTCTATCCTGGGATCGGTCTGAAGTTTGGGGGGGGGGGGTAAGTCCTCTGATAGATTGGAGCGAAGTAACCGCCCTCTGCCCCATGAAAGGACTGCCTGTGATAATATGGAAAGTATCTCCTGTTGGTCCTCCTGTGAGACAGGGGAAGTACCTTCCTTTTATCCTTGGTCTCTACCAAAATGGGATCTAAAATGTCACCAAACAAATTATTGCCCTGAAAGGGAGCAGACGCCAATTTCCATTTGGATTTCATATCAGCTTGCCAATAGCCATAACAATCGTCTTGAAGTCACGTTAGAAGCCAGGGCCCTGGAAGCGAACTTAGCCGCATTAAGGGTTGCATCCTTAATGCAGAGTATTCTGCGGCAGCAATTAATTTGTTGATGTCCTGGTGTAGTCTGACATCTCCAAGGGGAGCCCTTGCCTGCATTCGGCGCAGCCACAGGAGGGCGGTTCTATTAAAGAAAGAAGCTGCCGTGGCTGATCTGATTGCCCAGGCAGCTGCTTGGTGTGTTTTACAAACTAACATCTCAGCTTTCCTATCCTCTGCAGCCCTTCTGCAGAGTCTGAGGGGAGAATATTGGAAGATGCTAGATTGGCAAAGGGAGTATCTATTGTAGGCAACTTAAGCATGTCCTCTACCTCCTGTTCTACAGTGTACATCTTTTTGTCTAATCTGCTTGGATTAGACAAGAACCCAGGTTGAAGCCACTGCTTCTTAATAATGTCTATGAATAACCTGGGAGAAGGAACAGCGTCCTGGGTAGTGACTGGTTCTGTAAATAATCGAGCATGGGGATCCTGCTCAGCCGAGTGGTCAGATGCCCCAGCCATAACCCCTAGATTAGCAGTGGCTTTGGCCTTGTATAACAAGGTCTTGAACATGCTTTGGTTGAAATTTGGGGTTGCTGTAATAACAGAATATTAAATTGTGCTAATTGTGCTGCACCTCTTTAACTTTCTTATACTCGTGTGAAATAGGAAAGTATCTAAGCCTTTTCTGAATATGATCTGTCTATTGTGCCCTTAGTTATACTTCATTCATCATCACTTTAATTATGGAAAAATCAAGATCATCTTCCTTATTCTCTGCATAAGGACAGTATTTTGCCATTTACAGTGGCTGATAGCCCATTTCCAGATCGAATTCAAAATGCTGGTTTGACCTTTAAAGCCCTAAACAGTTAGAAAGGCTTTCCCTCTTGTAGAGGCTTACCCTTGTCTCCTTGGTGGGGGACCTGGAGGAGAGCTTTATTAGATGACCTTAAGGTCTAGGTAGATACATACAGGAGAAAGTGCTCCTTCAGATAACCTGCTTAGCTAGGTTTCATCTAGCAATAATTAGCTCAATGATTTCTCATCTGCATATTACTAATTCATACTGCATACTCAGTTTTCTGTATGATTGATTGATTGATGTTATTTTAAAGTGCACTCAGCTGGGAAGGCTGATTTTGTAGAATAGGTGCCAGACTTGAAGGAAGAAAATCTCGGCCGAAATCCCAACTCAGCTATGAAGCTGACGACTTCAGCATCTCTTAGACATCCATTTCATCATAGGAATCTGGGCAACATGTAGATCTATTTTTTTAATTTAGCATTTTGTGAAATCTTCTTTTCTATACTACTGCTTCAATTAGTGCCATCTCTTTTTTCTATTTGGTCCATAAAGATAAACATTTATCTTCCATTTGAAGATAAACTACAATTCAAATTATTATTGTTAACTTGGAGGAGGAGGAGGAGGAGGAGGAGGAGGAGGCGGAGGAGGAGGAGAAGAAGAAGAAGAAGAAGAGGAAGAGGAAGAGGAAGAAGAGCTATCTACTGTTCAAATTCAAAAGGAACACAAGTAGCTATTTCAAATTGTTAAAGAACACATTGCACTTTTTCCCAATTGTAGTCCATGTGATCATACATATCTGAGTTAAACTCCTTTGTGGATCACACAGGTTCAGGATGAAGGTTCGGAGAACCTATACCCAAGCTACAGATATTCGCCACTACTGTAAATCACGCAGGTTGTTCCATGACTCCACTGAATGTGTCAAATATCAAAGAAATCATAATCTGGTATGGAGATGTATAAGATTGGGATGCCTAGTAGAGTGCCTTCTTGGTTATAAAAGGCATGAACATTGTGCAGAAAGGTCTTGCTATGAGTGTCATAAATTGTGAATACCATCATGTAGTCACTTACAGATGGGGTTTCCAAATGGTGACTACTGCACTTTTAAATCCTCAATCCTAATAGTTAAGACATGCATACAATTAAATCATTCTTTTCATCCAGGCCTTTTTGTGTGAAGGGGAGAAATAAATCTTTTCCCGGTTTCTTTTAATGCAATGTCTGAGAGTAACTGCTTTATTGTTTTCAAATATGATTGCAAATTGCTACAAGAGATTTTATGGGAAACTGTACAAAGGTTTAAGTAAATAAATACTTAAGGTTTAAGTAAATAAATATCATTGTGTTTATAAGATTATATTACTACTAGAACGGATCTTCCACTGTGAACAGAATCCATGAACATTTTACAGATATTTTCAAGAAAAGCAAAAAAATGAGCCAATTTACTCTCTTTTTTAACCAGGCCCTTCAAATGGCATCATTTGTTTTCTTTCTTTTTCATATTCTTAGGAACACAAAGAACAAATCAGGTTACTTACTTTATTTGAATTTGAATAAAAGACTCATTAGTGGCAAAATATAACAATATCATTTTAAAAATCACTAGAAAAAAGCTTAGCTGTGGGTATCCTGTGAAATATATTGATTAGAACTGCTTCTGAAACTCATTAAGGCTTGTCATTGTTCTGTAATACTGATTCTTTCAACTAAGTAAAAAAAACAACCAGTGATTCAAGTATGCTTGTATCAGCATTCATCTTCTCCAATGATATGTTACAGATTAAAAACTGAACTTTTTAATGGACTGTCTTTTTTCTCTCTCCAAGCATCTTGTATCAACTATAAAAGCATGGAAACTTAATTACATTACCTAGAAATCTGAGAGAGAGAAAGGAATCAAAATAGCAAACTGCCTACTTCAGCAATGTTCTATTTGTCTAGAACAGTAATATTTTAATTAGAGGAATGAATTAAGGTACCACTTCATCTTTTAAAGGACATTACTGCTTAAACTCCAGAGTAATGAAGGAATTTTTATTAAAAAGGCAAGATAATGCTTTTCAACAATGTTGTCATTACCCTGTTTCCCCGAAAATAAGACATCCCCTGATAATACGCCCAATCAGGCTTTTGAGCGCATGCGCTAAAATAAGCCTCCCCCAAAAAATAAGCCCTCCCTGAAAATGAGTCCTCCTTGAAAATATTTAAACACATGCACAGCCGGTCCCTGCCATTTACTCTGGCTAGAGTTAGGGAGACAGAGCTAGAAATCAGGTAAGACAGCAAGAAAAGCCCTATCTTGCTCCATGCGCCCCAAAATAATAAGACCTCCTCAAAAACAAGGCCAAACGCTTATTTTGGGGTTCAAAAAAAAATATAAGACAGGGACTTATTTTCAGGAAAACATGGTATATATAGTAAACTAAACTATATATACTATTATAGGGTTGGGTTGGGTCGGGTCGGGTCTGCTCTGCTCTGCTCTGGTTTGGTTGTTTGGTATGCAGCTTGGGCCACATCTCATTCCTTTCATTTCTAACTGCCATGAAATTATAACAGTGTATTCCAGGGATTTTCATTTGGAAGCTGTGAGTTGTAGGTTGTCCACATCAATAATATTTATCAGTTCTAATATTTCTGTCCATCATGTTGTAAATGCTCTTCAATATTCAAGTGATATTCTGAAAAAGGGCATTGTCTTACCTGAACACCCGTTTGATTAATGGGGGGTGCCAGCGGTCAGGACAGGGACATGCCAAAGCAGAGGTCCTATCAGGAGGGGCCCGCCCAGAATGGAGAGCCCAACTCCGAGTATTACTTGCTGGAGCACTCGGCGGCCAAAAGCCGCGTCCACAGAAGCATAACTATCTATCCTGAAATGACGTATGAAGGGAGTAGGGGACAACCAAGTGGCGGCCCTACAGGCCTCCAGCAGGGATGCCTGGGTGGTCCACACCACTGACGTGGATGCACTCCTAGTCAAGTAGGCAGTGATCTGGCGAGGAATTGGCAAGGCTTGAACGTCATAAGCCTTAGCGATAGTCGCCCAAAGCCAACATCCCAAGGTCACCAAAGAGACCTTTTGGCCCATGGTACCTGGCTGGAACGAGACGAAGAGGGACTCTGTTTGCCTCAGGTGCGAGGTTCTTCGCAGGTAAATACAGAGGGCCCGTCGCATGTCTAAGATGTGCCAGACCTGTTCCAAAGAGTGGGAAGGGGAGGGGCAAAAATTAGGTAGTACCAGTTCCTGGCCCCTATGAAAGGGAGTATTCAGTTTAGGGTGGAATGTGGGATCCAACCTATCGGAATGAAACACACACAGGTCGGCTCTAATGGATAGAACCATCAATTCTGAAATCCATCTGGCTGAAGTAATGGCCAGAAGGAAGGACACCTTGTAGGAAAGAAACCGCAGGCTAACCTCCCGCAGGGGCTCAAATGGGTCCCGGGTGACAGCCTGTAGGATCCTGGGTAAATCCCATGTAGGGTATCTATGGATGACAGGGGGGCGAAGGTTGGAAGCCCCACAGAGGAACTGTTTAATCAATGAGCAGCTAGCTAGGGAGCCCCACCGCCCGCAACAGAGGATGGAAGAAATGGCTGCCACCTGCCTGCGGAGTGTGTTGGGTGCCAAACCTGAATTCAAACCGAATAGAAGGAACTCCAAAACCTGCACCGTGGAGGCCGTGATGGGGGAGAAGCCTCGGCCATCACACCAGGCCGCAAACGACCATGTGGAATTGTAGATTCGGATGGTCGAAGGGTGACGGGCAGCCTATATCGTAGCGATGACCTGCAATGGCAACTTGGTCTCCCTCAGCAGCCACTGCTCAACCTCCAGACAGTCAGCTGCAACCATCTGGTGTCCAGATGAAGCAGGGACCCCTGACGGAGGATGACTGTGTCCGGTGGAAGACACCACGGCCTCCGAATCGACAGAGCGAGGAGGTCCGTGAACCAAGGGTGGCGAGGCAGTGGGGGGCGACCAGAAGCAGTTCCTCTCATTTGGAGACCATCTTCCTGAAGACTCTGGGAATCAGTGGAAGGGGGGAAAGGCGTACAGGAGACCGGACGGCCAGGAGCTGAGCAGGGTGTCCACTCCTCTTGCGGAGATTGACGGAAAACCCGTGGGCTCCCAAGACCTGGATGGTGGTGTCTAGGTCTTGACGCACTAGCCTCTCTGAACTGGACTGGATAATGAGGTCATCTAAGTAGGCCTGGATCCTTATCAGCAGCTTCAGAGGTGGCCTGCCAGTATGGCCATCAAATGGTAAAAACCCGAGGGGCTGAGGAGAGGCCAAAGGGAAGAGCTCAGTACTGGAAGTGATGACCTGCATGGCAAAACCTGAGAGATTACCTCCATCAGATCGATCAACGTGAGGTAATCCCCAACACTGATGCCCTCCAAGATGGGAGTGGAGAGACCGCAC
Organism: Masticophis lateralis; assembly: GCA_030761175.1. NCBI lineage: Eukaryota > Metazoa > Chordata > Lepidosauria > Squamata > Colubridae > Masticophis > Masticophis lateralis. The sequence goes on from JAUDYJ010000002.1 coordinate 233,004,276, forward strand.
CTTGAACCAACGGTACAGAACCTGGCAGTTCAAGGACTTGAGGTCTAGAATTGCTCCCCAGTCCCCCGAGAATTTCTGTATCATGAACAGTCGAGAATAAAAGCCTTGTCCATGCTGCTCCTGCGGCACCCGCTCAATGGCCTGGATGTCAAGAAGGTATTGAATGGCAGATGCCACCAGGAGCCTGGATGACCGATTCCGAGAGAGTGGACATTGGAGAAATCTGTCTGGGGGGGTGGAGAGAAATTTGAGGGAGAGGCCCCACCTGACCGTCTCCCTGATCCAAGCGTCTGATGTGGTCTCCTCCCACTGGCTGGCGAATGGAGCCAGGCAGTCTCCAATGGGAGAGAGAAAGACAAAAAGTCAGCGGGACCGGCAGAAGGACCGGCCCTGGCCACCCCGAAAGGAACATCTGGTCTGGCCTCATAAAGGAGGAGGGCCTTGACAGTCCTGAGGAAGTGAGTGGAAGGGAGAATATCTCTGAGACCTGGGACCTGGGTACCCACCCTCCAAGCCCCAAAGGAACAAAAGGGCGTAGAAGTGCGAATATCAGAACTACGAGACATGATAGGGAGAATGCGGCGCTTATCCCTGGATTCCACTAGTAATGGTTTCAAGGGAGCCCCAAAGAGGTTAGAACCACCAAAGGCAGAAGAGACTAAGTGCCACTTAGATTTGGCATTCGCCTGCCATTGGTGGAGCCAGAGCAGGCACCAGGCCGCTACTGTGGATCCCATGGACTTGGCCGCAAACAGGGAGGAATTCAAAGTGGCATCGGCTGAATACTCCAATGCTGCCAAAACTTTATTGATGTCTTGGTGGGATCTGGAGTCAGATATCGGGAGCCTATCCTGAAGTTGGCGAAGCCAAAGGATAGATTCCCGGTTAAAAAATGATGTGGCCATGGCTGACTTAGCAGACCAGGCCAAAGCCTGGTGGGCTTTCACTAAAGAACATTCCAGGTGCTTGTCCTCAGGCTTGAGACTGTCCTCAGGAGGCCCCGTTAAGTTAGAGGGGGCTGAAAGAGCCACAATCAGGGGGTCTACTAATAGAATCTGCAAAAGATCAGACAATTCTGGCGATAGGTTATAAAGTTTCCTATCCAAGGTGTTAGGATTGGGACCAGAGGCAGAAAGGACCACTGTCTTTGCAAGACATCTCAGAATAATTTGGGCCCCGAGATCTCATCAGCCTCGAAAGTGGGCTCCTCAAACAATGGTACTGAGGTGGTAGAACCTTCACCCAGATTATTGGGTGTAGGATTGTGGGTAAGGCCCAGGTGTGTGGTTGCCTTTGCCTTATAAAGAAGAGATCTAAACAGTTGCAGTTTAAATAAACCTACAAATGAGGGCTGGTCAGGGGAAAGGTCTTCGTCCTCTGACAGGTCCTGATCCCTGTTGAATTCTCCCATTGTGAACCCATGCCCCGAAGAGGCAATGGAACAAGCTCTAGCATCCACCTGAGAGTGGATCTCAGAAAAGTGAGACCCTTCTACGTCCACCTGGGAGGACACAGAGTCAGAAGAGGAGATCCTGCGCTGGAGCTCTAATTGGACCCCTGCTCGAATGGCTTCCTGAATATATAATGCCAAATCTGGTGAAATGATGGTACCTGTGGAGGACTGGCCAGAATCTAGAGAAGCAGGAGCCTGCTAAGGAGGAGGCTGGTCTTGGGGCGACTCTGCCCTGGGGATGGAGGCCTCAGACTGAGGTCCAAAAAGAGTCACATTAACTTCCCCTTGTGCAGGCCCCGAAGTAGGATCACCATCCAGGGAAAGAGCAGGAGTAAAGCTGCTGTATCCCCAGTAGGTACCACCGAAGGAGTATCAGGAGCCAGAAGGGCAGATATCTCCTTAACTGAGGCTTACTTGAGTACCTTTTGTATGGACCTCTCTATTGCTTGGTGGAGCCTGAGCTCCTCTTTGGCCCGGGCTGCGGAAGCCTTAGTCTCCCTGGTGGAAGTGGTAATTTTTTAGTCCATTTAGAGGGAATGGACTGAGAAGCGCCCAGAGTTTACACATCCTGATCAGGCCTCTTAGAGGTTTTAGCATAATGGGCGGCCATTTTAGAAACCTCAAAGGTGAAATGCCACGTGGCCGAGACAAAATGGTGGCCGGGAGAGTGAGTCAGCAAGCAAGAGCTCTAACAAGCCAGGTGGAAGACCCCGTGCGCTTCAAATATTGTGTCCGGCGATTGATAGGGAAAACGATCCCGCAATGCTCCTCCGAGCAAGCCTGGCTCCAAAGCGCTCTAATCCGCGACTGCAAGGGCTAGGCATCTGGGAAACCCCAGGAACACTGCCCAAAGCTCCATCAGCCGATGGGCTGTTGCTGTCAAACGACCTTTGGCGGCAGTCGGCTGAGGACCAACCCGCCAGAATAGAGTCAGGCGCCCAGCAATGTGGAAAAGCCGATCTCGCTGCACAAAAATGCCAAAACAAATTCCAACGGTGAGGCAAGCAGCCAAACAGGCAGTAAGAAAAACAGGGCCTCAAACAGTGAACTGGTAGGCTCCCGAGGCACCGATAGGCAGCAGGCTCAGGCATGAGCCCTTCAGGCTGACCGGGGGCAAGATGTTAAAGACGCCCCCCAGCCCCTTAATTACCATGGAGCAGTTTTCAGTGGTTTCGGGCGCAAAGCCCTTCACGCTGGAAAAAGGCTCCGGATGTCACAGGGAGCGAATAAAAGGCAATAATAACTAGAAATGGTCTAAAACCAATTGGTGCCAACAGTCAAGATTAGGCAGCTCAGTAAAGTGTGTCTAGTCCTAATCAGACTGAGTCTGAAAGCTGGGAAGCGAAAGGAAGAAGAGTAGCTTCTCAGCTTACAGACCCAGTTCAAGATCATCGGACCAGCATTAACCCTGTCCTGACCGCTGCCTCCCCCCATCTCAATGAGAACTTACTATAAATATACTGCCTCCCTAAAGTACAACTAGAGGTCCAAGGTTAGTTTGCTTTGGAAGATGATGTCAATTAGGCAAAAAAAAAATCAATGCATATCCTATTTCTAAAGCAGGGCATAAAATAAGTGTAGATCAAAATCAATTGAAAGTATGCGACTCAGCTTTACAATACAGTATTTGCCAATGCACTAACAGAAATTGATGTGAAATTTGGACTAAAATAGATTCATCAGCTCACCTCTTTTTGGAACTGCCAGGAACGGTATTGCACAATTACTAGATGATACTGGATTTGATCTGTAGAATCAGAAGCTTCCCATGTTATTTCATCATATTTAAGAGACATATCCAGTAGGTTCTTCACTGTTGTGTCTTTTCAATGGGCTGGACTGATTAAGGTGCTGGACTGGGACTCTACCCTCAACCACAGAAGAACATTGGTGCTTTTGGAGCAGTCATGTTCTCTTAGTCCAAGCCATCTCACAAAACTATTCTTATCTTTCAAGGGGTTAAGAAATAAGATTCTTAAAAATTCAGGGAAGGAATACAATTAAGTACATCTGTTTTCCCTTACTGGCCCCTGGCTGATAAAGAATAATGGATGAGGACTTTGTTTTTTAGTTATGAGAGTTATGGGGAGAAGAGAGTTTATGTTGTATTTAGAGATGGCAATTGTTGAAATTGTTGAAACAATTATTGAAATTGTTTTTACTTGCTGGAATGAAGAGGGAACTTTCTTTTCTTTCTTTTTTTTTCTTTTGTATTTTTCTTTTTGTGTTTTTGGTAGTTTTTATTTGCAATTCTTTATTAAAATTATTTGAAAAGAAATCAAAACTGCTGTGGGAGCAAATTCTTGGATGAAAGGTAAGAGTCTAACAAATGAAACAATATAAATGTATGACATGGCAACAAGCCTCCCATGAATTAAAATTCAAAATGTTATGACAAGATTGTAAATTAGTTGAAAATCAGTGAAAGAAGTATTCACTGAGACCAAATATGCAGTTCTATTTATTTACTCAATTTATATTATTTCAGCTCCAGAAGACAAGAGCAGTTTCCAGTGATCAAAACTCTTTCAAACAGCAGCAGTCAAGACTGCTAGACGCAAATAGGAATTTTAGGAAGTAGCCACTGATAATGATACTCAAAAAGACTGAAATAATAAAAGAAGCTAAAGTTTAATTTCCAGGAATAGCATGGGGCAAAGCAGTGCTCAAACAGGAGAGCAAAACCTCTATGTAAACAGAGGAGACTCCTCTGGAAATTGTGATAAAGGCAAAGCTAACCTTTGGGACCAATAAATGTCAATTTATGACCTAGAAATATCTAGAGATATTTAGATATTAATAACTAAGAGGAAATGCTCCTAAAACTTTGATTGAAGGTGGGAGAATATGACCATCAGGTATTTCAAATCAAGCATTGCTGGTAGGCAAGATATCATGATTCTTTGTTTTAAAGTATGCTTGTTCAATTCATGGATTCTGTTACTCTTAATGTCTCTGACCTTTGTATTGTAAATTTATTGTCTTTGTGCTAACTTCATTCTTATATGCTTTGTTGCATCAAAGCTATCTGAATCTCAAATCTTTTCCATGTGGGTCTGTGCATAATTTTTCCATAACCTTCTGTGAAGACTGATCTTTGAAGAGACTGTTATGATATATAATGCTAAATATAATATTTTGTTCAACTGTATCTTATAATTTTTCAATTACAAGATTACCATTTCTGTTTCATCTTTTTAAAAGGACGCAAGTCTTTTATTCACTGGCCAAATGAATAAAGCTTACCGGACTCAGGAAGTGATAGCATGCATTATTATTGTTGTTGTTGTTGTTGTTGTTGTTGTCGTTGTCATAACGATTCACAAATGGATTCCCAATTTACTGATGAATAATTTGGTCAGGCTGTAAATAACCCAAGAGTCTGACCATGGGCACTGTTTATTGCGCAATTCCTTTCTTTCAGGTAATGGGATAGTGCCGATGGGAAGTCCCATGTGACCCATCACTAGAAGTTTGGACAAGTCAGTCAGGGACTAAAAGACATGGTTAAAAGACGCCCTTGCTAACCAGTTTTTCACATCTGGTTCTGGTTCCAGATTCTTCTTTATCTTCGCATATTGGAGGAGCAATGTCAGACCACTGACCCATGCTGATTGTCAGCTCTGGCAGTGCAAAGCCTTTGAGCAATCTAAGTTTCCTTTTTTGAAGGAAGAAGAGGAAGCAATTCCCACAGTCTCTCGCATCTGCTCTATTGTTCTACAACAGCTTTGTTAAAAATAGATCAAATGTGGAAACAGGGATGCGATGCACATGTTATTGCATTAATACCATCTTTGTGCAGTGGCTGCTATCAAGTTGGCATAAACTAATGTTTCATCTACTCTGTGTTACAGAGTTATCTACTCAAATAACACAGCATTTATTCAAAGAAATGAAATATTTCATTTCATTGACGGGTTCGGAATAACTGCATCGTTTTTTTAAGGGCAGTAATTTATCTTCTCTATTGAAAGACTAATAAATGTGAACTGAAGAAGTCTTAAGCACTGGTTGCAGCAATATCTATGAAGTTAAGTGGGAATTGACGTGAAAGAACAGAAATGAAAAAGTTCAAAGAAGAAAACATAGATTACAAACTGAACTCTGGCACCAGCAACTGTGTCTCCCAAGTCATTTCTAGTAAATCACGGAAGATGGCATACATCTTAGGTTAGGGAACTAATGGAATCCTTAATAGTCTTAAGTGCAAAGCTAATGAGCAGGTGTGCCATGAAGTCTGCAAATGGAATCAGAAAGGCTATCACTGGAATGATCCTTAGCTGCAATGTTCACAACAAAAAATGGAAAAAGTTGCAAAGGCTGTTTGTATCTACAAAAAAATTAGAAAACCCATCTGTTAAATATTATTTATTTTAAGCATTCATAAAATACATCACTGTCTACCAAGTCTTTTAAAGAAGTATAGATCTAAAATTAAAACAATAGTACAATCACCGATTAAAAGGCAAAGTAAAATATTCTTTAAAAACAAGCCAGAATTATGTTTATTTTCAGAAACTAAATAGCTTTGGCTAATACTTGGATGGAATAGACAGACTGGGTAGAATTTATGGTAAATGTGGTACATGGATTTTTACACATTAAAAATATTTAGTCTAAGCCAATATTGAACCTCATCATAGCTGTTTATTTTTGCTGAAACAATCACAATAAGGTTTGTAGAAAGGGGAGAAAAGTACTGTAATTTTATTATAAATAAAGAGTGAACAAAGAACTTTTCTTAATTACATTGATCATTATTTTGACATCATGCTAATGTGATACAGCTAGCCTAATGCTACAAGTGTTAATAACACCTGATCCTGGAACAAATGCTATGACAGTTTGGTATGCATGTGTTATTTTGTTGTGTCCTAAAATAAATAAAAAACAAAATGCTGTTAAAAATCAAAGAGAAAATAAGTGTTATCCCTAATCATCAAATGGCTTATGTTTTTTTTTTTACAGTTCAAGCAATGATTACGTTTCAGGAGAAAAATTATTAAATCTGTTTTCCTGTTTTATCAGTATGGAACACCAGGTATAAAACACATTTTAAAAAGTACATGTGACACAAAATTTAATGCAGATGAACGCTCAAAAGGTATTTCATCTAGTAAAAATTCAAAGTATTTTTAAAGCAGAATCTACAGTCTTATTTGAATTTTTTTCTTTCTCTTTCAGAAATGGAGTAAATCAGCAAACCCACTGTCCATTCTAAGAAAGTTAATTTCAGTGGCCAAGTATCAGTTCATTAGTCTTCAAAGAAAAGGAAAGCAAGCATTAATGACCAAAGAACAAAAGGAAGAAGGAAAGAGATCCCAAAAGCCAGTGGGGAAAACCTGTATTAAGCAGAATGACTTAATGGTTTCAGAGCAATCACTCTGCAGTATGCTCTTGAAAAAGGTGCCTATCTCAAATTGGTTGGATGCCATTAACGTTTTTCTTTCTTCACTTTAGATTTCAACAAGTAGTAATGACATATCTTGTTAAATACAAGAAAATACAAGAAAGATTCTAGAGCCTTTTGAGTGTTTAGTGCTAAAGTAACATGCCTTTTAAGTCAAATTTATTTTTCAGCAACTTCACGAACCTATCCGTATAGCTTCCTTAGTAGCCATACAAAAATGGTTTGCTAATATCTTCTCTAAAGTGGTATTTACAACCAGTATTCAGAGTCCCAGCTGTTGCAATGTTCCTACATCCACGTGATTGTAATTTGGGTGCTAAGTAAACAGCCTGCAATTAGAGGTTGCAGTATCTCTCAGTCATGTGATCACCACCTTTCTACTGGCAAAATCAATAGGAAAGATGGGAGGGGTCACAGGTGATGACCACTTGACATCATGCTTAATGTGCATGATTAACTTAACAATAGCAACAAGAAGTGCTGGAACTGATGTCACCAAACAACATGATCATGTGTGTCACACTTTACAATCATGTCATTTAGTGTCAGAACTTCTAGTCCCAATTGTTACCACTGTTAAGTGATAATTACCTGTATATATAGCCCTGTTTGGTTTTCAAGACTGACTAGTTGCATTTCTACTTTATTTCAAAGAATCATTAGCTGTGCTACCTATAAAATCCTAGACCAATATTTTTCAAACTTTGCCATTTTAAAATGTGTGTACTTCAACTTCCAGAATTCCCCAGCCAATATGATGGGGGATTCTGGGAGTTGAAGTGGCCAAGTTTGAAAGTGCTCTAGACAGATTGATGCCAAACTTTTATGAATTGTCTTTTCCTACACAAGAAGTTACCAATACACTTTATTTTGTTCTTCAGAGACCATGTTCTGTATTCTACTGCCCTTCACATACACAACTTGTGGGAATGAAAAACAGAAACCAATCAGTTATGTCAGAATTGCAAAAGTTCCTCCTTTAGGCCTTTTTTGCCTTTGGAAGAATAGTAAAGATGTTCTTTTTCCAGGAATTCAGATTGTTAAAACAATATTTCTTTTCTCTGCTGCCTTGATGGTTTTAATATGGAGACAATTTTAATTCTCCCTTTTTACATAGTTCCGTAAACACTGTTTTTAAACATTCCAAACTTCCTAAAGGGCATTCACAGCCAAAGGGTAAAATGGAAATCTCTAAACAAAATAAACATAAAATACATTAAAGAAATGAGGAAAAGTGGAACATCTCAGAAAAGACTATATCATGTTTAACATGATTTTGAATTCAGGCAAGACATTCTGAGCCCTCCCCTTCCATGACTGAACTCAAGAGGTTAAAAAAATTTCCTCTGAGGTTGATTTAGTGAAGGAATTTGGCTTCATTCTCCTCTTTAAAGGGCAATCTCTTATACAAATATTTATACAGACATCCAAGCATTAAATCTATGCCAATAGTCAACTATACAAAGTGTATGCATTTATTATTTAGCCCTTACTCCTTTAACACATACAAACCAGAAAACTAGATAAAATGAATTTCCCTTTGAATATGTGATAAATTACTTGCTACTCAAAATACATAATTGGCTTCCACATCTGAGGAGACATACAAGTGCTTCAGATAGCCCAATAAATCATAATATATCATGACAAGAAATGAACCAGAGTATTTCACAGGCTTCTCTGCATATTCTCTTGTTTTCAGTTGCAGCCCTGAGATCACTTCTGGTTTCGATTGTTATTTAATTGAACTTTACAATATGCTTAATCTTAACTAAGATTTATCTCTAATAAGGCAATTTTAGGCTATAAGTCTAAACTGATACAGTAAAAATGTATCCGGTATAATAGTGCAATGAACTACATCTTTCAACTGAGTATTGTTTTTTTGATTCTATGAATTCTATGAAATGTTTGCTCGGTTGATTTCTCTAATGTCTAATGTGCATTTAATGAAATGTATCTTGCTTTGCCACAAAGTTTACTCTTACATCTGCCTCCTTCTCCCCACTGTATTGTACTGTACTGTGAAAACAACAGCAGTTTAGTCCTATAATCAAAATATTGACACACAAGTAACTATAAAAATAATACACACTGTTTGTTGATGAGAATGGTGTTTATTCTTTACTTGCCACTATTTCATCCATTAGGATTTGTGATAAGAATAGTGATACCAAACTCCTGAACCAACAGAAATGCAAAGGCATTTTAAAAAGGTCACGTAAAATGTGAGCAATTGCTCAAGCCATATTTTTTTCTTCTAAACATCCTTGAAAGCCTTTCACAGGTCTACGGTATTAGGTTTTATAACAAGAACTTCTCCCAGAGATAACAGAATTCTTTTAAAAAAATAAATTTTTGGAGGAATGCCTCCTAACAAAACACCCCCATCTACTGATTAAAGACCAACCTTTATCCACAGATAAATTGTGTTTATTTTTCATAAATAAAAACCCGAGCGTTTGTTGCTGTATTACTAAGAAAACACTGGAAAAAAGTAACTATACATCATCAAAAAAGAAAAGGAGAGCATTCTTTAAATGACATACTATAATTGTAGTTTGTATGTTTTGGAGTCACTAGGAATATGTGGATTCATAGGATCATGTCACAGACTCTCACAAAATGGTTGCTATAAATCCAGGCCCCAAACCGCCATTTACCAGAAAGTGAACTGTTGAGGAACGTTTTCATTCTCCTCTTCGGGTCTGTGGGACGCTTCTTATCACCCCCAGCTTTATCTTTGCCTCTTTTCTTGACAGGTGAATAAACTTTCAAGACAACAACACCACTCGCAGCCAATCTAGACTTTCCACTTTTATTTTCTAAGATTTCTGAAGTGGTTTCATGGAGCCATTCCTGCAAATTATCATCATCATCATCATCATCATAACTGCCTCCTGGATCAAAGACATTCAACAAAAAATAACACGAAACAAAATGGAAAATATTGTAATAACAATTGGCATGGTTGCAAAACAAGCAACGAAGGTCCCAGGCACCTGGCCTGGACAAACTGCCTGGATACTTGCTAAAACACCTGACCAGCCTTCATCATCACATGGCCACTCAATTTGATAAAATGCTTCAAAATGCAACAAGCAAAGAATGGTTAACAGCTGGTCGAACATACTTGATAATGAAAGATCCAGAAAAGGGCACAGAGCCAAGCAACTATCGCCCAATTACTTGTCTGCCAACAACGTTCAAACTTTTTACAAGAATACTGGCAAATTCAGTATTCAATCATCTGATGGAAAACAGTTTGTATCCAGTAGAACAAAAAGGAAATTATAAAAAATCAAGAGGAACAAAAGATCAGCTGCTCATTGACAAAATGGTACTAAAAAATGCAAACTGAAGAAAAATGAATTTAAATATGGCATGGATTGATTACAAGAAGGCATTTGACTCATTACCCCACAGCTGGATTAACACCTGTCTGAAAAACTTTGGAATCACCAAAAATATTTGTACATTTTTGAAAGCAAATATGCAAAAATGGAAAACAGTTCTAACAGCAAATGGGGAGAACATTGGTGAAGTCAACATCAGACAAGGAATCTTCCAGGGGGACTCACTTTCACCACTACTGTTCAACATTGCATTTATTCCACTGACAATAATCATACGAAACACAAAACTGGGATACCAAATCTCAAGCCAACATGGCACCATCTACTATACATGGATGATTTAAAAATGTATGCAAAAAGCCGCAAATCTCAACAAAAGTCAACTGTTCAGCAGCGACATCAAAATCAACTTTGGACTTGAAAAATGTGCTATATTATCCATGCAACAAGGAAAAATAAAAAAAAAATAGAAGGAATAGAACTGGGAAATGGAAACATAGTAAAAGCATTAGCAAAGGATGATGGTTACAAATATCTTGAATGAAAAAGTCAAAGAGTCAACGCAAAAGGAATACATCAGGATGGTCCGCAAAATATTAAAATCAAAGCTGAATGCTGGAAACATAATTAAAGCCATTAATACATAGGCAGTTCAAGTGATACGCTACTCAGCTGGAATAATCAACTGGACTTTGGCTGAACTGGAAAACTTGGACCGGAAAACGTGCAAACTTTTGAATATGTACCACGCTGTACATCCGCGAAGTAACATTGTCAGGTTGTACCTGTCAAGAAAAATAAGGGGGCAGAGGACTATTGCAAATCCATCAAACTGTAGAAGAAGAAAAATGAAGTTTGAATGATAATGTGATACAAAGTGCAGAAAAATTGCTGCAGGCTGTGAAAACAGAGAACATTATAAAAACAACAGAAACAAAGGCAGAATATAAGGAAAAACAGCTGGATGATAGATTAAATAGATGGAAAACTAAAGTTTTGCACGGACAGCACTTGAAAAACATTGAAGGAAAATGTGATGCCAATTTTACATGGGCATGGCTTAAGATGGGAACCATCAAGAAAGAACGGAATGTTTAATACTGGCTGCTCAAGAACAAGCACTACAAACTAATGCCATGAAAGCAAAGATACAAAAATCCACTGACAATCCAAATGGCCAACTTTGCAACAACAAAGTTGAAACAGTTTCATATTTAATATGTTAATGAAGCAAAATCGCACAAACTGATTACAAAGCTAGACACAACCGAGTTGCTAAATTAATCCACTGGCCATTATGTAAAAAATACGACATTCCTGTATCCAAAAAGTCAAGGGAACATAAAGTGGAAAAAGTTATAGAAAATGAGAAGGTGAAGATCTTATGGGGCTTTTGAATACAGATGGATCGTCACTTGGAACACAACATGTCGGATATCACAGTTGTCGAAAACCGAAACGTACAACTTATTGACATTACGGTACCAGGAGATGCCAGAGTCGAAGAAAAAGGACTGGAAAAAATAATGAAATATCACGACCTGGCCATCGAAACTACACGGATATGGATGAAACAGGTAACAGTGATACCCATTGTCATTTTATAATTCATATATAATTCATGTCCAAGAATTTTATAAGAAACATCAGCAAATTGCAGTTTCCTGCAATAACACCAGCAGAACTGCAAAAAACTGCGCTACTTGGGACATCGTACATCTTAAGAAGGTACTTAGTTGATACCTAGGACGCTGGCAGCAACCCGTATCAACTATTAGCACCAGTCAATGGTATTTGTGATGCATTTTTGAATGTTCAGTTGACTGAGTTTCATATTTAATGGAAGATGATGATGATGATGATGATGATTAGAAACTGGGATTTTGTTTTCAATATGCCAGCTCTGCATTTAAAATTATAATAATCTAAATAAAATTAATATGTGCAGCAGAGGACCTGGCAAATGCAGATAACACATTACAGACCTAAAGTTATTATACTAATAATGACCACTCAATTTTTTATTTCCAATTTTGCATCTAGATTTGTTATTTCATTACAGGTAATCCTCAACTTACAACCACAATTAAACCCAAAATTTATGTTGCTAATGAGATAGTTGTTAAGTGAATTTTGCCCCATTTTACAACCGTTGTTGTCACAGTTGTTAAATGAAGCACTGCAGTTGTTAAGTTAGTAACATGGTTGTTAAATGAATCAGGCTTCCTCACTGACTTTGCTTGCCAGAAGGTCACCAAAGGTGATCATATGACCCTGGGACACTGTAACCATCATAAATATGAACCAGATGCCAAGCACCTGAATTTTGATCATATAGCCATGGGAATGCTGCAATGGTTGTAAGTGTGAAAATCTGTTGTAAGTCACCTTTTTTAGGGTCAACATAACTTCAAACAGTGACTAAATGAACTGTTGTAAATCGAGACTATGTATATCAGGGGTGAAAGGCGGGTTCTGACAGGTTCTGGAGAACCGGTAATGGAAATTTTGAGCAGTTCAGAGAACCGGCAAATACCACATTTGGCTCGCCCCAGAGTGGGGTGGGAATGGAGATTTTGCAATATCCTTCCGTCAGGAGTGGGGAAGGAATGGGGATTTTGCAGTATCCTTCCCCTGGAATGGGGTGGCAATGGAGATTTTGCAGTATCCTTCTCCTGCAACGCCCACCAAGCCACTACATGCCCACCAAGCCACGCCCACAGAACCTGTAGTAAAAAAAATTGGATTTTACCACTGATGTGTATTACAAAGAAAAAATGATGGTCGTTCATAAACAAACTACAACTAAAATCCTTTTTCGAGCAAATTTCTCCAACCATTTTCCAATCTTTAGTAAACATTCTACACAAGAATATACAAATTTATCTATTTTCATTATTGTTGTTGTTTTGCCAAGTATATATAGCTTCCAACTGTTTTCTCCAGCTTCCTGCAAACATGGCTATCTTGATCCTAAATGTGTTAATTTTTAAGATCCATCCATACCCTCGGTTGCATCATAATTACTTTTCTAACAAATAATTGGCCCTCTTAGCCAACATTTATGCATCATCTACCCACAAAAGTATGTGTGCATTCACATGCCCAAACACACAGGAAGCATGCAGTCATTATGCATGTGTGTTTCAATTCCAATCAAGATTTCTTCCCTGGTTTGTTTTATGGTTAGAAGCATTTAAAAATAAAGTGTCTGGTTGTTCTGAAAAACAACTTCCATCATTTCCAGCCAGCTTCACCCACAGTAATTCTACACGAATGTAACCAAATATTTCATCTGAAGATTCATATCAACTCATTATCGTGTATGTGTAGATAGGCCTTGAATAAGGCCTATCTTATTCTGGACAACAAGATAGACCTGAACAAGATCTGTCCAGAAAAGAAAAAGAAGAAAAAGTGTTTTCCCCATTGACTTTGCTTATCAGAAGGTCATAAAAAGGGATCACATGATCCTGGAATACCGGAACCATCATAAATATGAGTCAATTGCCAAGCATCTGAATCGTGTTCATGTGATCATGGGGATGCTGCAATGGTTTAAGTGTCAAAAACAGTCATAAACCACTTTTTTCAATGCTGTTGAAATTTCAAATGGTCACTAAATGAGCTGTTGTTAAGTCAGGGACTATCTGTACTAATTTGCCTTTGGAAGTGGCTTTGATTTAAATTTAGCATTAAGCATAACCAAAAAGGAACAATACAAAACCTGACCTTGGCTAAATAGTGTATCATCTACCTTTGTTATATTATTCTAACATAGTGCCAGCATAATAGCCATGCCTCCCTGCGAAGTATTTCATATAAAGACCCTCCTTTCAGCATCTTCTAACTTTTCAGTTGCTAAAACAACTCTGCGCCATTAAAATTACACCCATACATTAACTTAGATTTCTAGAGGGAACCACACAGAGTTAAAAACGCTGTGGTAATAGCCTACTGTGGGCTGAGAAGAAAAAGTGCTATAATATAAGCAGTAGTGCTTTTAAGTAGGTTACCTGTGTCACGTCTTCAAGATCTCATACAGAGAACTGGACAAATGCACATTATATTTTAACACATCAGCTGAGATTAACAATATGCTGAACAGTACAGTTAAAAATCTCCTAATAATTTAAGTCTTCCTCTGTTGTACTTTTATAGCTTATTGAAGGATTTTCTTTTTTAAAAATTCCCAGTTGAACAGGTGGAAAGAATGTTTAAAAAGTTTTAATAATGCTTTTAAATCATTATAATTCATGTCTTGGAATAAAAAAGATAAAAGTATAAAAGATGAACTAATTATTTAGTTTGGATACATAAGTTAATGGCACAAAGGAACATACCTAGAAATTCATTCTCACAGCAAGAGCTTGCATTCACTAATATGTCTTAGGAAGGACTCCTACAGTTAATTCTTTTATTTTCCACACAGGACTCCATCATTATGAATATATGACTACAGTTTGAAGCTGCATGAACTCTTGAATAGATTTGAAATCAGCCAAATAATAATTACCTACTGCTCTAATATTGAGGTTTCTGCTGGTAGGTTTATAAAATGTAAGAACTGGAATTAATAACTTGGAATAGCAACTTTAAAATAAATTGGGCTAACTTTGTCTATAAAAGCCTGAGATCAAACTCAACTAACTCCCACTTGTCAAGCAGAAGACACACCAAAAAACAACAACAACCCTGAGTCAAACAAGGGACAGCTTTACATACAGACAAGCTGCTGCTGGAAAACAATAGCATAACCTCCAATGTCATACTTCTCCAGAGAAGCTCCATACCAATCTCCCATCTGTTATTATAAAGAAATGACCTTCAAGAAAATAATATACTGTTTTGAGGAATTAGGAAGCATGGGGAAAAGAAACAAATTCTGCTGCAGATTTTTAACATCTGCAGAGAAGACCTTGGAAGCCATAAAGAAGAAGGTTGGAGAGATGCTCGTGGCATTGTGTATGAATGGGGGACACAGACGGTCGACTTATATCATCTTCCACAATCCCCTGTCCTATTTTCATGAGGCTGCTGCTGAGAAAAGGAGTCAAAGACACTCTAATTCATGAACCTCAGTTCACAGATCTTTGGGAACAATTTAAAAAGGGGTATAATATTTATTTCAAATAGTAAAAGCAAGGAAGAGAACTATTTGAAATAACTTGCTTCATATTTAATCATTTACCTTTAAAAATAACGTGCAATGATGTAACTTCAGTTTATGTTTTACAGTATTCATGAGAAGCTTTATCACTGGGAACTGAACTGAAGTCAAATGTCCAAACATTTTTTTAAAAAAAAATATTATTCCGTTAAGAATGGTTCTTAGTTTCTGTATGGACATGTGCCAATAGTGTGGGGTGTATTTTGAGGGGTGGGGGGTGTTGCAATAAACTAGAACTGGTTTGCATCTTCTTCCACAATGATTTTTTAAAACTTCCCTACAGCTTTGGAAGTTCTCGGTTGTCTAGCAAATGGGTACTAATGGGGACCTTGTTATCTTTTTCTGGTTAACCAAGTTCAGTTAAAAATGTGTGAAGAATCTTTATTCTTCACACATTTCAGAATAACGTTTTTATGCTGTGCTATACCTTTGCTTATTATATTTGTAGACTCATAAAAACCACTGAAACCATTAAAACAAAGTTTCCTTTTCACAAGCAACATTCGAATTAAAGTATTTGTAACAAAAACAGAAAGACACCCAGTTTGGTACAGTGGTCAATGCACTAGTTTGGAAACCTGGAGACTATGAGTACTAATCCTCTCTTGGATATAAAGCCAGCTAAATGATTTTGGGCCAGTCAATAGCAAAAATACTTCTATAAACCTTGTCGAAAAAGTTGCAGGGACTTGTCCAGGCAGTCACCAGGAGTCAACAGGGCTTAAAGGTATAAAAAACCCACACGGGGTTTTCATGGGGCACGGGGATGGAATGACAGAAAAAGATAAAATATGTATTAAACTCAAATTTCAAAAGCTTTTAGGAACTGAAAATATTGGACTTTGCTTCCTCTCAAAGTTTCCATCTCAGCGAGTCACTGTAATTTTAAGAAGTTATGCCTAAAGCTTCTTTCCTCATCTGTTCTGGTTATCTTTTGATTTGATAATTCACATATTAAATCTTCTGGCAAGAAATACTCTAACATGAGACACTCTAAGCTGAAAAGTAGAATAAATATGTGTTCAATAAACAATTGCAGATGGCACAGAAGTCTGCTGGAAGTGTCCTTGAAAAGTTAGTTTATTTTGACCACTTTTATAGTTTGGGGTGGGGGGGGAATCCCATCTGCTTGTGGAACCGGATGCTATCTTTTCTAACAAACAGATCTCTATTATAAGAAAGTTCCTTTATTTGTTTGTTTGTTTGCTTGCTTGCTTGTGAGGGAATGGCACTAATACTTCAATACAGGTAGCCCTCGATTTACTGTCACAACTGGGACTGGAATTTACCAAGTTGATGTGGTCATAAAGCAAGTGCATCTGATTTTATGACCATTTTTACTGCCATTGTTAAGTGAATCCAGCTTCCCAAATCGACTTTCCTTGTCAGAATACATCTGGGAAGGTCACAAATCATGATCACATGTCAAGATGCAGCAACTATCAGAAATGTGCTGTTATGACCCAGGTCACCTAAGTAGAGGCAGGCATTGATAAGTGTCGTTTACTGCTCTGATTAAAGGACACAACAAATGGCCCTACAAGGGCTGGTAAGGCTTCACTCCACACTACCCTGAAGGCAGCCAACCTCAGTCCCCCAAACAAAAGTCAGGAAGCCATAAAGAAAGTCCAAATGGAAGGGGAAAGTTCACAGGGCAAGGTCCAAAGTCAAAAGCAAAGGGCAAGGCAAGTCCACAGGGTAAGGCAAGTCCACATGGCAAAGCAAGTCCATGAGGCAAAAGGCAGTCCACGAGGTAAAGGAAAGGCCACAGGTAGGAGCACAAGTCAAAGCCAGGGGAGTCTAAGCCAAAAAATTGTCTTGACAAAGGCAAACTCCCCCACTCCCGGCTTCTCCTTAAGTCAATCCACACCAGGTGTTCTTTGGGAGGAGGGGCAGGGTGACCTTCTCCTGGCAGCCCTCCTTTAAGCTTGCCTCCATTCTGCTCTCTGTGCCCTTGGATCAAAAGGGGGAGGTAGCTGTTCCTCATCAGAGGGGATGTGCTATCTATCAGCACCACTGCTTGTCTGCAGCTGATCCTCCCCTGTGTCTGCGAAGGCAGGCAGCTCTCTGTCCGGTCGACCACCTTACCCAATGCCTGAGGGGGCCTGGGACAGCATCTTCCTCATCCCCTGGCCTCTCCAAACATTCCTATGGAGATATGCCATCCCTGTTGGATGGTCCTAGTTTCAACTCCTCCTCCTCAGAACTGGGCCAATGAGGCATGACATACGAGCTGGTTTCCAAATGCTTAAAATGTGACCATGTGACCACAGGTATGGTGCAATGATCATAATGAGGATGGGTCATAAATCACTTTTTCCAAGACCACTATAATTTGGAACTGTTGTTATATGAATGGCCGTAGATTAAGGACTACTTATATAAATGTTACTGCTCACAGGTATAGTTGTGGACTGTTATCAGCCTTTCTCTCAAAAGGTATTTTTTTAAAAAAAACAGACATTTTAGTATGACATAGTATTAACATTTTAGTATGACATAGTATTAACATTTAATACTCCACATGTAAAAACCCTTCTACCTATGCCTTCAGGAAAGTACAAAGTGGAAGCAATATAATGTTTGTTTTAATATTGACAAGACTTGTGACATTTCTCCCTCAGTTCCTTAAGCAAATGTTATCTTTCTCTTCAATTTTTATACTATTTAGTGATATATTTCAAGGTACCAATATTAGTAAGTTTAGCTGATCCGATTTAACTGATTTAATCGGAATATTAAATAAGCCATTACACATATTGAAATATTTTATGTTCATATCTTTAACACAATGCCCCCTTTGAACTACTACTAACTTCAAAAGGAACAGAGTGTCATTGGTTCTTCAAAAAAAAAAAGAGTTGCATAAAATAGGACCAAACAAATCTAGCATGAAGCTAGATTCCATACCAACTGTAATTTAGTAAGTCTATGATGTCTAACATTATTCAAAATCAAGTGATACTAGGCTCATCATAGTATTATCAATGTGCTTGTCATTATTAGAATCTCAGGGTGACCGAAACACTTATTTTGTATTCTGCTTTTATTAACGTAAGGCAGAGAACGTATTCAACACAACTTCCTCTTCCTATTTTCCTACAACAATAATCTTATGAAGGGGAGTTGAGCTGAGAGAGTGTGACTGAACCAAAGTCACTCAACTGATTCTCACGGCTAAGGCAGGTCTTGAACTCACAGTCTCCTGCTTCCCAGCCTGGTGCCTTAACGACAAGACCAAACTGGCTCTCATCAAATCAGGTCATCTTCTCTCTCTTTCTCTAGGACCTAGGAAGCACATCCTGAAAAAAGGAGATTTAAAAATGTATGCCAAGTTGCTGTATAGCTTAAAGACATGCTTTTCCTGTTTTCATAGATTTGTCAATTAGAAGTCACCCAACCAAGAAATAAGTACAAAGTATAGTAATCGCTAACTGCTCAGCAGGATGCAGCATTCTTAAACTTCCCATTGCAGATTCCCTAATGGTTAAGAGATATTGAAGAATATTTGTAAAAACATTTTTACTTACATGTGAATCTATTATGAAACACACATGGGGGGAAGTTTTGTATTTATTACTGTTTTATTACAGATTTATCGGTTCCTTCCTTTGCCAATGTGGCATAATTTCCTCTAAGGTTATTTGGGGATAAACAGATACATGTTAAAAAAATGAGTTTGAACTCTTTGGACCTGAGGAAGTGGACTTGGAGCTTGTGACTGTGAGCTTGACCACCTGCTTAAATCCATGCCCCTCCTGGCTGGTGAAGGCTTCCTGTGTGGTTGGATTTTGGCAATGGTAAATTCTTCCTAAAGGGAGGGACTAGTTCCATTGTCCCTTAAAGAGGTGTTGGTCAGTCCTGTTCTCAAGAAGCCATTATTAAGACTCAATCATACTGGACAATTTTTGTACAGTATCCAACATTCCCGTTTTAGGGATGTTTGGACAAGATGATTGTACAACAATTTCAGATGAGCCTGACTGAAATAGGTTATCTGGTCCTTTTCAGGCCTGGGTATGGGACTGAAATAACATTGGTCACACCTT
Source organism: Masticophis lateralis (assembly GCA_030761175.1). Lineage (NCBI taxonomy): Eukaryota > Metazoa > Chordata > Lepidosauria > Squamata > Colubridae > Masticophis > Masticophis lateralis. The sequence goes on from JAUDYJ010000002.1 coordinate 233,023,714, forward strand.
TAGATTATTTTTGACAGGAGCAGGATGATGGTACAGATAGTCCTTGTTCAACAGTCACTCATTCAACAACTGTTCAAAGGTTAGGAAGATGCGGAACATGTGGTACTTATGACCATGCCTCAAAGTTCTGGCCATCCTAGCATCTCCATAGTCATGTGATTGTGATCAGGGTCTTGGCAATCAGGTTGCACTTATAATGAATGCAGCATCCCGTGTTTACATGATCACCATTTACAACCTTTCCTGCCAGTTTCCCACAAGCAAACTCTGAGCAGAAGCTGACAGGGAAAGTTGCAAGTCACTTTGATAAGTAACTTGTAGCCTTCCCCACACTGCAACAGCCATCACAACCCTGCTGCACTTATTTCCAACTCGCAGGCCCCATGTGGACCCTTCTCTAACCAGTAGGAGCCGTCCCCAGCCCAGGCCCACTTGCAGTAAATGGGAAAATGGGAATGGATCAATCTCAATGTCACTATCCTACAGAGATAATCTCCTCTTTTAAAGTTATGTTCCTGATAGCACAGCATCTTAAAATATGTGGGAAGGATATTTTAATCTATTTGTCATTTTTTCAAAATACCAGTTGATTAGGAATAATTAAAACTGTATTCAGCAATGACTTGACTAGATAGATGCATGATTGATTTTAGCAAGACAGTATCTGATATAGTCTAGATCTGTGTGTGGGGGGGGGGTGTTTCTTTATCTTCAGGCTGGTGTCTTCGGCTTCGTGCTTGTGCTGTGAGCGGATTCGTTGCCTGTGTGGTTACATCTTGATTGGTAGATGGAGTTAATGTTTGCAGATTAGTCAGCTGTTTCGTTATGTCCTGTGTGGGTGAAGTCCTTGATGGTGTGCCCATTAGTCTTTTGTGTTTTAACGACCTGGGTAATGGGCTGTGTGTTAACATCCTGAGTTCTAGTGTTGTGATATCCTGAGTTTTTTGATGTAATGTCCTGAGCAGATGGCTGTGATGCCACATCCCGGGCTTTGGTTTGGCTCCGAGTTTGAAGTCTTGCCATGAGTTCATGGCGTGTGTCAGTTTGCTTTGTGTGGGGATCGGAGGGGGATGCAGCAGCTGGTGATGCTGCCATGGTCTGGTTTCTGGATGGTAGTTGTATTTCGTCTATCGGATGGGTTTGGGTTTGAATCTGGTGAGGATGATTGGTGGTGATGTCATGTGTTATCTTGGGTCCAGTGTTAATCTTTCTGGCTGGGACTCTTCTGTTGACTACGGCTAGTTTCCAGATGTCCGTTAGACGAGAAGTATCATCACGTTTATTCATGTTATGGGGGTGTTTTCTATTTTGATGGCTTCCCTGATTATTCTCTTTTTGAAGTGTTCAGTTTTGGAGATTAATTTGGTTCCTTCGAAGTCAATTTTGTGTCCTGTTGTTTTAAGGTGCTGGAAAAGGGAGGAAGTTTTTTTTTTATTTTCTGATTGCATTCTTGTGTTCTGCAATGAGTGCATTTATTCTCCTATTAGTTTGTCCAGTGTATGTGGCTGGGCAGATTTTGCATGGTATTTCATAGACTCCTTGGTTTTCTAGCTGCATTTGTCTTTGGGGTTTCTTAAGATGTTGGCTATTTTTTGGTCAGAGCAGAAGGCTGTCTTGATATTGTGTTTGTGGAGAATTTTGCTTATTTTATCTGTGGTACCTTTGATGTAAGGGAGGAGAGCGATGCCTTTGTCCTGTTCTGTGTCTCGGTTCTTGGAAGTGTCTCCCTTTGGATTAGGTTGGTAATTGTGTTTCTTTGGAATCCGTTAGAGATTAATATGTTTGTGGGAGTGTGTAATTCAGTTTTCAGGCATTTGGTTCTGGACATGACAGTCTTGGCTACGGAGTTGTTCTGTGCAGGATGGTGATGTGATTGTGCATTTAAGTAGCAATTGGTGTGTGTTTTCTTCTGGTAGATGGTGTGTCCTAGGGAACCCTTTTTTGTAGATTAGTCCAGAAAGGGGAGTTGGTTGTTAGCTTCTATTTCCATAGTAAATTGTATTTTGGGGTGTAGGCTGTTGAGATGTGTGAGGAAATTGTCCAGTTTTTCTTTTCCGTGTGACCAAATTATGCAAGTGTCATTTACATATGTAAACCAGAGTTTGGGTTTGTGTTCAGATTTATCTAAAGCATTGGTTTCAAAGTGTTCCATGTATAGGTTTGTGATGACAGGTGAGAGGGGTGATCTCATAGGTGTTCCTTCTATCTGTTTGTATCTTTGTCCATTGTGGATGAAGTATGTGTTGGTTAGCCAGTGGTTGGTCAGATCTAGGATGTGCTTGGGGGGGTTGTATTTGTTTTGGATGGCTGTCAAGGCTTCTTTAATAGGTATTTGGGTGAAGAGGGATATTACATCATTTGTACGTGTGAGGTGATGGATTCTGAATAGGGCTGAAGTTGTTTGGCAAGAAATTTGGCAAGATTCTGTAGAGGTGAGCCTATGGAGCTGACTATGGGTCTGAATGGTGTTTCTTCTTTGGGTATCTTGGGGAGGCCATAGAGCTTGGGGGATCTGGATTCCTGGATTTCTCTCTGGGGATGATTCTTTGCTGGATTTCTTCACTGATGGGAGAGGCTTTTATTTTGGATTTGGTGGTTTTTTCCAGGTAGGTGGTGGGGTCTGTATTTAGAGGTTTGTAGTAATGTTTGTGTGCACATATATGTATATGATGCTAATCTAGGATATGTATGTATGTGTGTATGTATGCATGTATGTTTTTGGTTATTCAGGTTTTCTCCCACGTAAAATTGGAAGTATCTTGGCGACGTTTCGAAGAAATCTCATTCGTCATCTTCAGGCTGGTGTTCTCAGCTTCGTGCTTCTAGAAGCAAGAAGATGATGAATGAGACTTTGTCGAAACACTGCCCAGACACTTCCAATTTTACACGGGAGAAAACCCAAATAACCAAAGACCTACAAACACCCGCGAAAACCTCAGAAAACACACACACACACACTCAATGACATTTTCAAACTTTGTTCCAGGAGCATAAACCACTGTGTTTACATGTTTTTATTTGTAATAATTTAGATAAATCTCAGTGAGTTAACAGTAGCTAACCTAACGATAGAGAATGAATTTCCTGTTTCCTAGTCTAAGAATTTAACAGTATAGCACACAGATATAGTAAGATTTATTTTCAAATAAATCCATTTAGGACCTCAGTCTAAAAAGAAACATGTTTTGATTTTCCTTAAGCCTAATATTTCACACTGAAGCTCAAATTGCAATATGTTAAGTTAACAATGCCAGGGGCTAATAATTTTGAATTATAACTTTTATTTTTATTAACCATTTCCTTAGCCTCAGTGGTTTTCATTTCAGCAAAGGGCAGCACCCAGCTAATTTTGGTGGATTTCTGAGCCAAGCAGAGTCAACTCAGGTTAGGATTTGAATGTGAGTGTTAAGGTAATTGGTTGAACTAAAAAAAAAAAAAAACACCAAAGGGAATAACCATTTCTGACAGGTTGTCAAAAACCTGCATGGAAGTAATCATCATGACTCAAGCTCAATTCAACAGCGTCTTTATCTTATTGCAACTTGCTTGGGCTCCTGTGCATAGCTATTATACTGTATCTTCTTGGCTTTCAAGTTTCAAAATATTATAGGCACCACACATACCAACATATGGCATCATGAATTTATTTCAACTGAAACCAATTCTTTGGTTTCAAAACATTTTCCATGTTTTCTTTAAGAAAGAGTTAGAAATGTAATTATTTGACAGCAAAGATCAACAATTCTTTTAAGACAAAATAAGCTCTATTTTATTCTACATAATACCATGTTTCTCCGACAATAAGAATCTTATATTTTTTGAACCCTGAAATAAGTGCTTGGTGCTTTTGGGGGGTGTGAAACACGATGGGGCTCCTCTTGCTGTCTTACCTGATTTCCAGCTCTGTGTTTAAATATTTTTGGGGAGAGCTTATTTTCCGGGAGGGGTGGGAGGCTTATTTTAGCGCATGTGTGCAAAAGCCCGATTGGGCTTATTATCAGGGGATATCTTATTTTCAGGGAAACAGGCTAGCAAAGATCTAATTATCTATCCCAATACTTCCATGCGCCCAAAACTGTTTAGTAAACAGTTGTCCCTCATCTCAATCAGCAAAAAAAAAAAAAATTGCTTGAAATGAAAACAAAAAAAGGACTATTGGGGCAAGGAAGAATCGATTTTGAAATCCCACTGGATGAGGATATGTCCTTGTGCTAGACTAACATGTTTCTTTGCAACTGTGCCCAAAGCAACATTTAAATATTGCTTTGTATGTACTATTGCACAGCTATCATTATTCCAACAGTATGTGCTTATTTTACTACATGACAGTCAATAGAAAGTAGCAATTATTAAAAAAACATGAATGTTTATCTGTGCATTCAGCAAAGTATAAAAAATTTGGAAATGCTTAGAATACTTAAGTTATCCAAAATTATAAAATATACCACCATTATCTGATCTTCTACACAGAAAAAAAGATAACTTTTCTAAAGTATGAATTTTAAAACATTAGAGGAGGCAATTTTTTTTATTTTTTGGCTTAGCATATATATACGATATACAAATCCAGCCACTTGCTGTTATAATTTAACTTTTATAATATAAAAGTTAAATTATAGCTTAATTTTATGCAGACCATGCAACTATGACTTGTTCAGCAAACCACATTTAAAATAAATCATGGCTTGGTATAATGTGTGAATCTAGCCAAACTAATCGCTTGATAGGCACTCCATTCTAAATTATGGGTAAGTAGGGGTTTTTAAAGGAGACTAATTAAAAGTGGAAACAATCCAAGAACACAGATGTAACACTTTTGCATCTCTCATGCATTTATTCCAATCAGGCATATTTAGAAAGCTGTTCTCAAGAGACTTGTTTTACATTGTAATGGCTCCTTAATATAGAAATACATTAAGCCTTCGATCGGTAATAGGTTATTTTGCATAAACATTAACAAAATACATAGCCATATATATCTTGCGCTATACGGTACCCAATCTGTTACACAGCATCTCTGGTGGAACACGCTATTTTTGCTTTGAGTTTCTGCTAAATGAATCTTTGTCTTCATAAGCATCTAATCAAGACGTCTGGGAGCTACAAGATTCTGCTATGAATGAACAGGCCTGAATACCAAGTTAGAAAAGAAAAGGGGTAATAATCAAACTTATTCAAATGTCATTGGTCTGTGTTTTGTTATCATTTTTTTGTCCTGAATAGTTTAAAAAATGTTTGTAATTGAGAAAATCTTATTCCCACACTCAGTAACATACTATCCAGGATAAATAAGGTACATTTCTTAATTATTAAAGAGAAAATTATAAAGAGAAGATGGTGCCAACAAAGACTTAAAGAGGCAAGAGGTCAGAAATAGGAATGGATGGCTTCCCTCAACAAACTGTGGCAGTAACAGTGGGATTCTCCTAACATTTACAATGTTTAACTGATACAATAATTTTCATATTTTAAATATAAAATATAGATATGTAATATTTAATTATTTATTTTATAATTTATAACATATTTTATTAATAAAATTTTATTTCATAAATACATACATAAAATATAAACATAAAGTATTGAATATTTATGTTATAATTATTAATTAAAAAAGAAAATAACGCTTAACTTATAAAGTAACAAAGTGCCAGGGGAAGAAATCAAATAAATAAAAAACATGCTCTCATTCTCCCAAAACAAATGTGTGGGCAGTGATTCCTCTTCCTATCATTTTCTATACATTGAATTATTGCATCTTAATCAAACCAGGTGCTGTGCAAATATTACAAATCTTGGATTTCAAATTTTGTTACCTATAACTAAGACGAAATAGAGTACAGCAATACCATGGAAAAGGAGTAGTTTTGTTTGAACAATTTCTAGATTCTTCATTTAGATACCTAAAAGCTGATTAAAATGTTTACCAAAAACCTAAACAGCACACATTTTTAATATTAGTGAATGCTATAATACTATCTAAAATGCCAAATTATGGACCTAGTCCTAGATTCTAAATAAAAAACCATAGTCTTTGCATAGAAAACTATAGACATCTATTAATTTGATGGCAGCTTTTCTTTGGTGCTTTCCTCTTTCTGATCCTTACTCTTGCCAATTTTCATGCATTCAATCAAAGGATCTGAAAGAGGGACCTTGGATTCATAACAAGCATAATTCCCTTTCAGCTCTCCTCATGCAAGCTAATAAGTAAAGGATATCTGCAAATGAAATTAATGCCAACCTGAATCATGCATTTTCTACTTAAAGCAATGTATTTTCTAAAAAGCAACATTTTTCTGTACTAGACATACTATGTTATTTTTTCCAAATAAATATGTATAAAGGAGAGATGGAGTTCAAGTATCAAGTTTTTGTTTATAAAACCTATACCCAAGATTTGATTAAATATGCGCATATTGAAATAAAGCCAATTTTTTCTACATTATGACAAGGATAAACATGGCACAAATTCAGAGATGACAGTGTGAAACTCGTTAGATTTTATACAGAAAGAATTCAAAAACAAAAGCAAAACCCTCAGCAATTTATATTATGTTGCATTTAATAAACCAGTAAGAATTATGATAACCTACCTGGAGACCTTTGCAAATTTAGTTACCTTTTTAAAAAGACAGACACCACCTTTTTTTCCAGTATTCATAATTATTAAGTTTCTGAATACAAGCAAGTAGGCAACAAAGTAAACCTCTAGATTATTTAATGCAATCATTCATTCATCCATCATTAAAAACCAATGGAATAGAAAGATTTTTAGCCACATTACCTATAAAAGCTTTTAGAGTACCTCACAAATTTATGCATAGATGGCTCTTTCAAGTGACATTTAACTTATTTTTCTGCCTTACTGACATTTATTGAATGCCCTACTTTGGCTGAAATTATTAGAGTGAAAAACTATCTTCAGTATTATAAATAATGTTGACCAGACATAATGTCTTATTTGAACACTATGCAAGTACTGATGTCCCTGGTTGGAGAAGGTTAGTTATTCCAACATGACTCTCAGAAATTGGCAGTGATGAGCAATTTAATTAGAAAAGGTTCAGAAGGACATTTTAAAACAAAACTGAAAAGCTAAAGTTGTAAAATCTTTACCATTACAAATCAGACACTGAAAGATACATAATGACCAATATGATACTGATTTAACATGCTAACTCATTTGATACTGAAGAAAATGTATTTTTTAACTTTCCTTCGAAAGTTCAAGATTGTATACATGGATGGCACGCCTTTCATAACAGCTGTTTGAGATAGTTGAAACTGAGAAACAGAGGTCAGTGACTTCCTGGCCAAGTTAAAAAAATTAATTTGCATCTTTCCTGCTCTATTTCAACACCCTAACTGAGCTTTCTCCATCTGCATTCCCTGCAGATATGTAGACTTTGTCCCTGAATGACCTAATTGTTTCTGAAGAATTCTGGAACCCATTTATTGCCAGAATCCACATATCTAAAGACGAAAAACTTTTGGACAATTCCTCTAATCACTACACAACTCTAACTTTACAAAGTTAGAGGCTCTAATTTACAAAGAATTCCACACATCCTTATAATGATGTTTTTCACAGTGTTTGTTACCTAAATAATATGCATAATTGCATGTATTTTTAATTTTACTCTTTTTTTACAAACGAGGCACATTTCCTTTATTTTTGCAATTATTTTCTTCACTCTGTTATAAAGCAATACAAATTTAATGCAACAGAGTACAGGAATTCAATAAACATCATGGAGATTATCTACGTGGTTCCAAAGAGTCAGCAATGATTTGATAGCACCATCACTCAATGGAGCAGAGAATAAGGTTTTATAGGTAAAAACCAACACTTTTAATTTTACCCAAACGTGGCAATCAATGAAATACCCATAATATTGATGTAGCACTGCTGCAGCACTTGCTTTAATAGCTCTTGCCTGCCAAAATACAGAGCTGAATTTGCACCAATTAAAGATTTTAAATAGTCTTCAAAGACAATTCCAGAAAAAAAGAGAGGAACATTGATGATGTCCAATTTTAAAGTAAGAAGGGCAAGGTAATAGTACTAACAAGTCTAGTCTAGAAAGCTGAACCCTTCTTTTAAATAGTATTTTTTAAAATATATGTATTATCAAGGTAATCAACATAAAGCCACAGTCATACAACTTTGTTAATAAAAGACTATGATTCATTTTTAAGCACATTCTCATGACAAATGCCCTGTTTCATGTCCAATACTGGGTAATTGACAAAGGCAATTAAAGCTCCTATTGACATACTATAGAATTGAAAGCGGCTCTTTTCTAGGCTATTAACATTGAAATCTATAGGCTGAATTTTATATTAACTTAAATGAAAGAATAATTTTTACAAATGTGTCAATTTAATAATATACCAACATGTATTTTCTAAAAAGTAATAGGTGTTAAGTGCTGGAGGACACAGTTGGCATCCTGTCCTGATGGTTAATATTTCTCAAGAATTACATAAAATCATTGCATCTCTCAAGAATTTGAATGTTTTCAACAAAATCAACATAGTTGCTCCTAATATAATATGGACTGAAAAACAGAAGTATTAAAACAAATTGTCAATGATTGATTAAATACATGGAGCTGTTCTTAAAATGTTAGTGTATGATTGGAAAGATGCAGACTGGGTTCCAATTTCATTCATGGAAGATCACTGGGAAAAATTGACCAGTCACTATCTCCTAACCTAACCTACATTTGTAGGTTACTGTGGTGGAAAATACTAGAGAAACGCTATTTGAACGCTATGTAATAGGACCATGAAAAGAATCCAAAAAGGTGCTTCACAAAGCTTATTAGCACAAGTGAATCCAGAGACATTAAAGCAACTGTATCCTTTAGAATGCTTGGGTGACTGCTTCAAGCCTATCCCTGGCTGTCTTTGTATTAACATCACAAAATGTTGGGATTGTCAGAAATGGAAGTAGTTGGGTATGTGTGCACCAACAGCCAACAATGGGCTTAGAAGCCACAGAAAAAAATCAAAAAATGCAGCTGCTTTAACGCTTCAAGGAAAAAGATTTTATTTTTGCTGATTTATTTACATTCCTGAGGAAAAAAAGTTGATATACATACCTAATGAATAATTAATAAAAGAGAACAATATTAGAAAAGCTGACACGATTTTTTTAAAAAGTGAAAAACTGAACTAGAATACTAATTGCAGCACTACAGCCAGTATCTTGACTTCTTTTACCAAACACTGCAGAGACAATTGGCCATTACTCCTATCATAAAGCACCAAATTGAACCTGTTCTTGGATAAACAAATCAGTACTAAATTAAGCATTGGAGACAAAACAATTATTTTATGAGATTGGGATTTAGGGGAACCAAAACATCACTGGGTATAATTTTCTACTCAGAGATCAGCCACATACTCCTCAATTTGTAATCTATCTCAGATTTTCACAAATACAATTCATTACCGGTTTTCAACCTGAAAAGTCACAGCTGATAAGACCAAGATCAGTTGTTTTTCATGGAAAGTTTAATTAAGGAGCCAAGTAATGATCTAATAAGAGTCCTATGTTTACAATGTATAATGCTAAAAAAATATGCCTTCTTAAAGTTTCAAAATCATATTTTGGGGATAGCTTTTTTAAAAATTCCTTCTGAATTAGAATCTGAAACCACAATTAAGAGAAAATGATAAAGAAATACAAAGATATCTTGTTTCCTTTACAAAAAGCTTGTTTAGCTTACAATCAAACTTAATTAAAACTACTCTTTACATTTTAATAAGCCCCCTGATGGAATTTATCCTCTTAGTACATTTTTTACCTGGGTGGTCATTATGTCATCACTTAAATGCTTTACAAAAGGGCCTTATTTACTTCAAGCAGTGCAGAACAAGTTCCCATGAATGTGAATGGCAAGGAAATGTTTAGGGAGGAAAAACTGCCTCAAAAAAATAAACATTGCTACAATGGCCCACTATTCCAACAGGATACAAACTTCATCTGAGCACATAATTCAACATAATTCTGCTTTGTTTACATAGCAATTTTATGTCCAATACTGTAATAAATGTTGCGATCATAATGCAATTATAATCATAGATATTTCCTGCCAGGATTATCATTCGTAAATGACTTTTCAGTTGAAATTTTGTATGAATAGGCTGGCATCCAAGGCCTTCCCTCTGAATGATCAGGATTTCAGATTATACTATTTTAGACACAACTGAGAAAGGAAATTACCGCTGGCCTAATTATCACAGAAAATGATTTTGAAACACTCAGACTTGTCCATGTTTGTTCATTTATACATAATCACATCAATAATCCCATAGAGCAAAATGATGAAACCCAATCTCTCTTTCTCTCTCTCTCTCCCCCACCCCTCCCTCCGTCAGACTCAATATGTTTCAAAATACTGTATTTTTCAGATTATAAAACACACCGGAATGTAAGATGCACCTTAGTTTTGAGGGAGGAAAATAAGAAAAAACTTGACTGGCAGGTGGATCAGCCTCCCTGAATACCCCCAATCAGCTGTTCTCAGACTGAATTCTAGCAACAAGTTCCTTGGTTGTGAGCTCTGTGTCTTGCTTTTTTTTTTTTCCCCTGCCTCTGAAACTTCTGAAACACTGTTTCAGAAAAAAATTCTTTTTTGCCTCTGAAAGCCTCTGAAACAGACCTTCAGGAAAAAAAGCCTCTGAAATCTCCGTTTGGGGGCTTCTTTTCTGAAGCTTCATTTCTGATGCTTTTTTCTGCCTCTGAAACCTCTGTTTGAGAAGCTGGGCGGGGTTACCTTCGGAGTATAAGACGCACCCAGATTTTCACCCTCTTTTTGGGAGGAACAAGGTGCATAACCAGCCACTTAACATCTATTCAAAGTTATGATAGACCCCAACCTCCAAAAGCTACACACCATCCTATTTCAAACTTACACCAGCTGCAACTTCTTCATGATCATTTATCTTTATAACCAAAGACGGGACACTGCAGGGCCGTTTTCTCCACTCTCCCACCAAGACCCCCCCCCCACAGGTCTTATTCCTGTTTACCACACCACCTCTACCACTAATCATGCCACTCCACCCCTCAATGTATGTGAGCTCCTCAGTTTTATCCCAGAATGGGCACCATTTCCAAGCAGCTGCAATGGTGCTGACAGCTAGCTTCATAGAGAAAGAAAGAAAAAAGCTGCCCCTAAAATTCATCTGTGGATGGCACTGCTAAGCCTGACTGTTTTAAAATGTTTCATCTTGTCTTTCATGGGTTAAAGCAGAGGTGTCAAACTGGCAGCCTGTGGGCCAGATACGTCACATGTAGGCCATGCCCATCCCAGCTCCACAAAGGCAAAAAACGTCATGATACATCACATGACATCAATGTGATGCAGTGAGTTTGACATCCATGGGTTAAAGCCATCAAGCACAATTCACAATTTCAAGATCAACTTTAATGGAAGTAGTCATTTCACTGAAAGTAGCCACACCCAGAGCAGAGTTTGAAGAATGCTAAATTTTGCTTTTCAAATGGGGTTTCCTCTGCACAGTTTTGGAAGGCTGTGCATAAAAACTCATATATAACACATATATAACCTGAGTTCACCATGTTTTCTGGCCTACCATGTGCTTACAAAATGTATACTTTTTCCCACAGACATCTGTTGCACCTACCTTAATAAATTATTTTCTATGTCCTTTACTATTTTATCCTCTGAATTTATTAGACTGAATTGTGTTGGATTGCTCATATTCTTCTTATACTTTAACATGTTTTTCTCCTATTTCTATAAGAATACTATTCTTGAGAATGTTTTAAACAAGATCAACTTTAATTTTCGTGCCATTCACATATGAGCTAAACCAAAAGAAAATGCCGATAGTGAAGTTTTAACCTTCTCTGTTTAAACTATTATGTGACACACATTATAGTTTCTCACTCTAAGTTGGTATTTTATTTTCTTATTTCCCAAGTTAAACATCATGCTGTTTAGATTACCTGCCCTGTTGATGAAAAATGCAAGAAATTGCTGCTGTAGAAAATGTGGTTATGCATGAGGATATATTAGTCCATATTAATCAGTTTGAAAAAAGAAAACAGAAGTTCATGTAAATGCTATCTGCTGCAGATTGGAAAAAAAATTATCACTGCTGACATGAGTATAATATATTCATGTACAACCTGACATAGATCATGAGTCTTGAAGCCAGAACATCCACCTAAAGAAAAAGCTAAGTTAGTTAGTTGGTAAGTGAAATAGAAAAGTTTTGAAATGGTACAAGTAATAAGAGGGTTTCTAGAGATGTATAAATTCTAGACTACAAGAAGTATATTCTTCATGTATGTGGACTTTATTCAGATTGCAAAATGTTTTACTTAATACTCCAGCAACCATTTTAAGATTTGATATTTGGGTCAGAAATTCTCAAACTGCTCTAGCAATTACTAGGAAATCATTTTGTTGTTTATTTTATCACTATAAATCACAATGCCATATAAATTGTTGAGGATTTGAGATTGTATTATTAAGAATCAGAGCTTGAAAAGAAAATATACATATTAAATCTACCATGAGAAGTGTCTGCATTTCTTTGTTCTCTGAAAAGAAATTATGATAAATGTTAGCCTGAAATGAATAATCTTTGATGCAACCAGATATTGTGTGTGTTTGTCTGTATGTATATGTGTGTTTTGGTAGAGGAACAAGAAATAGTTACTGTGTATTGATATAGCACTTTGATGATATCCAGATTGAATATCTGAATAATTAAAACACCAAATTGTTTTCATTAGAAACGTAAGATTAATAGAACATTTTACACATATTTCTGCAGAAATCAATGCTCACTGTTCCAGTTAATGAGGTTTTCTCCTTGTTGTGAATATCACATATACTGAACCATTAAACAGCTCTTAAAATTCTGTATACTCGAGTGAGGAAAAAATGCCATTTTTCTTGCAACTTGTTTTGGCTTCCAGGGGCTGCAGGGAGTCTTGCTAAAGCCAAAATGGGGCATGGGAGGGGTGTGGCACACACACGCCTCATGCCCCATTTTGGCTCCCAGGGGCTGCAAGGAAGCTTGCTAAGGCCAAAATGGGGCATGAGGGGGGTACCTAGCAAGACTTTCTGCAGCCCCCTGGAAGCAAAAACAGGCTGCGACCCAGAAATAGACAGAGCCATGGCTTCTCGAGTGGGTTTCTTGCCTCTTTTCTGCTGCAAGAGTAGCAGAGGCATCATGGCTCGCCAGACATCAAAGCGCCACCACAGCTGCAGCGTAGTCTGTGGGCACACCTGCCACCCGTTCATCCTGCATCATTCTTGCTCTCCACAGCATGTTGCAGTTGATCTGAGGCGCAAAGGCCGATGCCCTTTGGGTACTGGCCTCCCTCTATCTCCTGTTGCAACCTGGTGGAGAGCTGACCTGCTGGCTCCCACCTTGCATCCCGCGCCTCTCCCCGGTTCTCCAGCCGTGGCCAGGCCAGCTTTCCCCTTCTTAAGATGAAGCAATCTGGCATGGGGGAGGAAGGCATGCGATCCAGCCTGCCACATATGCCATGTGGCCATCTACCTCATGATGGTTCTGGCCGCAGGCAAACAAAAACAGACAGTGGGAGAGTGAGTGGGCTCTTAACTATGGCTTATTTTGGGGATAGGTTTTATTTTCAGAGAAACATGGTATAAGCTCCGATCATTGCTACTATATATTTCTGTAGCATTTGAATCTAAAGACTTACGAATGTTTTAAAATATTTTAAGATATAAGACATGGAGGGAAAATGTCCTTTGTATCTTTGCAAAAGTTACAAGAAACTGTAATGGAAAGAAATATGAAATTATTTTACTTATTTGAAGTTAATATATACTTTCTAATAACTCTTAATGGATTTTTGCTGAATAACCCTAAATGATAAGCCTCTCTTATTTGCTAATAGATAAAAGATGAGATATGGAATGAAAAGATTTCTGGCTGAAATATTAGAGAAGGTGTTAAGTTACTGAAAATGTTTGTACTTGTCTTGATGGAAGGGGAAGTCATTTCTTTCTATATTTTTCTTTAATATATTTTCCATCTTTCCCTTTTTCTTTTTCTCTCTGTATTTTTATTTTGCCTTAGTTTTAGTTTTATATATTTCTCATATTAATTTTATACCTTTGTATTTTTAAACCTGAAGAAAAATCATTATAAAAAAATAGACCCTTATAAATATTATCTAAATAGTTAAACAAATTAATGCATTGTAAGCCGCCCTGAGTCTCTGGAGAAGGGTGGCATATAAATTGAATGAAAGAATGAATGAATGAATGAATGAATGAATGAATGAATGAATGAATGAATAAATAATAAATAAATAATAAATAAATAAATAAATAAACAAACAAACCCAATCAGAATCTCAGCCTTTCCAAAGTACTGTAACTACTTTTAAAAGTAAAGCAACTAAAAATAAAACAGTATCTTTACTGTCTTACATAAGATCAATAAAGATGTTGTCAGGCATTCCATATCCTAGAGAAAAATTGCCTTTGGGCATATATCTCTTTTATTTCTCATTGGCACCATAAGCCTGCCCTTTTGTATTCACAACACAAGCCAGGTGAATTCAACTTGAGGAGGTGTCTCCATAGTATCCTGAACCTAAGCCACATAAGGCTTTCTACGTCAAAAATAGTATTTTGAATTAAAACTTGAAAGCCTACTGGTAACCATTGCTGTTGCCACAGAATAACAGAGCAACTCTCATATTTGGCCGCTGCGTTTTGTACCAACTGTAGCTTTGAGTCAATTTCAAGGGCAGCCTCATAAAAAGCATCATACAATAATTTAAATGTGCAGTGATAAGGACATAGTTTATTGTTTCCTGGCTTACTACTGGTAACATCTTTAAGCAAATACATTTCAGGACAAACCAGAACTGTCTTGCTGGGTTTTAGTTTACTTCTATCTATTCCAATTTCTAAGTCTTCTGGTGTTAAAAGCTACCACAGTATCTCTGGTTTGGCCTGAGATGGCAGTGTAGAACTGAGTTCCATTAATGTATTGATGAAACTTTATCCCAAACCTCTTTGGGGGGGTTTCATTTAGATATTTAGGAGAAAAGGGGAAATTGCTAAACTTCACCATTCGTTCCCCATCTACTAACATAAATCATCAGTATTGTAGGAATGGAAGAACTACAAACTGGTGCCTCCAATTCCCAATTTCAGCAGGTGGTTTGAGAAGGAAACTATGGTAAAGATAGTACTTGCTTAAGAGGACTCTTGACCTTCTGACCAAATTATAGATATGCAAGTTTAAAATGAGCATTGGTCCTACCTGAATGCCGATTCTAAGATGAGAGTATTCTTTCTCTCTATTTTTCAGTCAAATATCAATTAAAAGGTATGTGCACTGCTTTCCATAATACTGCCAGATAATAGGAATCTGGAAAGTTCTACTTATCAATGAGGGATAGTATGCTATGGAAGAATGGGTTTGCAGTTAAACGTAATATTGAAACTATCAAAAGGTATGTTTATTGAGGGTTTGCTTATTTGCAGCAACAACAGCATTACTACAAGTATAAAGGCAACATTTTATGTAAAAAATAACTCATCTGCTGGGAAGATCAAAACTATTTATTCCTTCTTTCTGAGCGTTTACTGCGTCTGCAAAAAAACCTGTGAGAGTAAAGGAAAAGATAAAGCTGGGAACTGCAAAGTGTAGAAGGGATGCCTTAAACCAGGGGTCACCAACCTTTCAGACCTCAGGGACCACTAAATTCATAAATTCATATTCATCACTAATATGATCTGCCTAATGACTGGGTGGGTAGGCATGGCTATGTGACTGGGTGGGCATGGTCAACTCGGTGTCATTCAAATTAAGGGGCCCCTCGCCAGCCTCTATTAACCTCTGCCCTCCCAGCCCCTCCTCACCTACCCGCCCAGGCTCCTTAGTGCCCCAATAGGAGACGAGGTGGCACAATGGTTAGAGTGCTGTACTGTAGCTACTTAATCTGACTGCTAGTTCAGCAGATCAAATCTCACTGGCTCCAGGTTGACTCAGCCTTCCATCCTTCCAAGGTGGGTAAAATGAGGGCCCAGACAGTTGGGGGCAATATGCTATTTAGTATACTGTCGATTGTTGTAAGCTGCCCAGAGTCCTCGGAGAGTGGGCAGCACAGAAATATAATTAATAAAAATAATAATAATAAAAACAGGAAGCAGTTGTTGTTGGAGCTAAGCAGTCACTATAAGAAAGAGTTTGCAAAACAGCTAAGTTCAAATTGGATCTGACTGAGAAGAAGGCTCAGCAGAAGCACCTCACTGAGGACTATGAGGTAGGCTTTCCAAGCAGAGTGAAGACCTGCAGGAGTGCAAGGCCATGTATAGGTACCTGGAGGCTCAGCGGGCTGAAATGGTCAGCCAGTTCCAGGGCATGATGCAGTCCCACTGAAACAAGGCCCTCCGGCTCTTCGCCACCAGCAGCACTTCCCTCCAGCCTTCACCCAAAGCCCCACACCAGGAGGCTGAAACAGACCCCAAGTCAGAATTTCTGCCCCACTCCAACCCGCACAAAAAGACCCCAAAGCAGAGGACTCTCTGCAGCAACATAAATGTTCATTGTACATATCCGGCCCTAGGTCCGTAGTTTGAGGACCACTGATTTAGTGCAATATAAAAAACGCAAATTATTTTTCTGCGTACCACAAAAGTTTTCTCATGGACCACCAGTGATCCACAGACCACCAGTTGGTGATCACTGCCTTAAACTGTTCCTGTTTTGGTAAAACATCATTATCACATTCTAACAGGATTCTTTTGAGCCAAGTCTGATAGCCCAAAGTCGCATGGCTACATTAGAGAACCAATGCCAATTCTCTAGCTTTAAATATTTTCAAGCCAAAACTCATCTCAATGGGTGGTGGGATTTGTTTAGCCATTAGCTTTTCTTGGACCCTATGCTTTACTTTCATCATTCTTGGACAGTAACAAGGATTAAAGGTGTCATTCATTTCCCCTTATTGCCTTTAACTGGATGATTGCTAAGCAAACACAAGTAACCTTTTTTGTACTTGTGCTAGTATAAATGCCTTCAATTTCTCCAGATTCAGCTTGTTTATTGGCCAAGAAAATGGCATATAGAATAATGCTGAATCACTATCCTAAAGCTTCTCTGGACGCAGCCACATAACCTTCTATGTGCAGAGATCCATTTGAGTAGCCAGCATGTAATAGACACTATCTATTCATCTGGATATCAATCTTTTTCCTTGTGAAGAGATTACAGTTTTCATCTGGGAACTGATTTTTCTTGGCAGATTATTTCACTTCCTCCCCAGATAGTCCCTTGTGTTCTCCAGATCTACTTTGGAGGGAATTCTAGATTTAAATATTATTTTGAAAGGATACGTCAGTGGGGGACAGCACACATAAAAGGCAAATGGATTTGCCAACAGTGGATATTCCACAAGTGTGGAAGATGAAAACCATTACAATTCATACAATGACAACACTATATCCAAGGACACAAGTATAACAACATATGAGCTCCATATTTTTATAGAAATGAATTAAAGATAAAGAAATTATGAAGAGCCACCTATAATCTGATATTGTCACCACTACTGATTTATATAATATATAGAATATCCTACCTAATAATGGCTCCTGTATTTTCTAAAAATTCATAATGCATGAAGCTGTAATTAGGCTGGCTAAGAAACAAGAAAAAGCAAATTTGCTCCGAAAGGCGGTAGAGAAAGCAGAAGGAAATAATTATTTTCATTGCTATGTGGTCTCAGCCTAAAAACTGGTTGTCATTAGATATAGTAAAGGTGGGATGAAATAGTTCAAAAGAAAGCATATTGAGAAAATGTTTACAAAGGCTCATTAAATTTCTCAGTAACTGATACAAACTAGATAAAAAGACGTTACAAGCTTAGGAAAACATTCATTTAAAATATCATTGGCATGTTTCTTATCAACTTCAACTTGTTCAATCTTATTAATTATGACTATTATATTTCAAATAGTGTTTTGACTATTTAAAATGAAATATTGAACAGTAGAGAAAAAGACAATAAACTTACAGCAATCTCCCACCAAAAGGAGACCCTGTTACCATATTCTCATTGATTAAAAAATGTGTTTTAAAGGTAAGCTATTAAAGCAAAATATAAATTTTCATATCTGGTAAGTATGATTATTTAGATTTTATCAGGCAGTAACTTAAAAAAAACAGAACCGATCAAACATATTGCTTCTTTGTATTTACACTGAAATATTATCTGATTTTATTTGATTTTACTTTAATCAAAACCATCTATATAAGACTATATAACATAATTAACTGATTTTTAAGGAGTTGTTTATCCTGCCTTGCAATGCTCTATCTAGTAACATATTGTTACTCTATCATTCAGATAAGGGAATCCTGTACTAATTCCATTGAAATAAATCAAATTACTTAGCATAATGGATTTAACCTTCTGGCACATATTCTCAAGTAAAATAAAGGCAGCCAGATCAATGGGATCCATGAGATGGTGCTAGTGCTGTGACTCTTTTGACTCTTGTTGTCTTCAGATGCCTCTGCACGTGTATTCATTATTATTTTTTCTTGAGTTTTTCATTTTGACTACCACCCAGAGTAAGTATTTATTACAATTAACTATTATAATATCTCCACACACAAAAGTTATGCCAACTTGTTTACGATAGAAATATCAGGAGAAAAGCAAAAGACCTGGTAAGATTTTTGGCTAATTGCTTAAAACAAAAGAAATATATAATGATTCAATTATTAGAAATGAAAAATGAAATATATAACACTTCAATGGAATAATAAACTACCGTATTTTCCGGCGTATAAGACGACTGGGCGTATAAGACGACCCTCCTCAGAGCCATTAAAGGCTCGTCAGAGCCTTATGGGCTGGTCTGCCTGGTTACAGGAGAATGAGACCCGGCGTATAAGACGACCCCCGACTTTTGAGAAGATTTTTGTGTGTTAGAAAGTAGTCTTATATGCAGGAAAATACAGTACCAATTTTCAAATTTTATTCATAATTATAAACCAGGAATGTATCGAATGAAGCTATACAGGCCTTTTAAATTTTTGACTGAAACTTGATTTTTTAACTTCAACTAACCACCCAGAGTTAAGAGATGTGCAGCCAGAACCGAAATACATCTCTTTGGTGGCAGATATTTACTGCTTTTCACATTTTCTGAAGATCCGAAGTGATCTCAATAGAAGAGATTATCTGTAGCTCAGGAATGAATTGTGGAAGTCTTGATGCTCTCTGAGCTTGCAGACATTTTATTACCAATTAGGCACAGTAATTGCTATGTACTGACATTACCTAGTTGAGTAATGAAATATCAACAGAACCCATCAGAACAGCAATGAGGTTAAGGCAAAAGAAAACTGTACTTCAATGATACATTTAATTTGGTCATGATTTATATTTAAAAGCATGTTTTCATTGTTCAGTATGGTTGAAATACAAAAATGATGTTAGGGCTTTAGAATCAATGAAGGAATAACATCACTGTTAGACATCCACTATCACTGTAGCATTACATCATGGTCCAACAATTGTGAAACAGTTGTTTCAGTTATCTTGAAACTCTTTTGACCTTGAAACATTTCCAAAGTAACAGAAATAGGACAAACTGTCTCACTCTAAAAATTTCATTTCAAACTAAAAAATAGTGTTCTGTAATTCGAAATGTATATAAATTGGTTGCACGTATCTATTATCAAATTATTCCAAAATTGGCTAAAATAATATTTTGTTTCATAACATAAAAATATGTTAATAAAGTCATTTACTTTAAATTTGACAGACAGATTCCAAGTAAACATATCTATAATGAACTGGAAATTAACCGCAATATTTTTACACTAAAAATAAAGAAATATAAAAAACCTAGAAACTATGCAGATGAAAACAATAATTTGGAACACAGAAAACTGATTATTTATTCTTTTATTTATTTGCTCTACATCTTGGCTTTCTGTTCTGGAAAATCTTACAGTAACCTAGTTTGTCTTCTGTTTAAAATTCTTCCCACAAATAAAGACTCCTGTAATATTACTATTTAATACAATTTTTAGAAAACTAAATTATATTTTGTCATTAAGATGATTTCATGGAAGCATCTTGGGAAAGGTAAATTAAATACAAAACAGAGCATTTTATCACGTTTATTTCTACCAGAAGGTATTAGATCTGAATTTATCAAAATTGCTATTCATCATTTTATCGGTGCTAGTTTTACAGTTAATGGATTTTTACAGTTTACATGGATTCTGGCTCTGTGACACAAATATAATAATACTGACAATATTAAGCTCCAGATAAGTGGGAATAAACTCCTGGAGAGGATCATGTTGGCAAAGAACTACAGTCCAATATATCTGATTGTATTAGTGTCAATCAACTAGTCCACAGAGTTGAGTTCTTTCATAATTGCATCTCAGTCAATTTGTGTGTGTTTTTTTAATTAAATAAATTTAAAACTTGATTATTATTTTCCACTAATGGAGTATATCAAAAAGTAACAATTTCCCGGTAAGGTTTATTATTTCTATTTTCAACCAATCCCATTTTAAATAAAAAGGCCAATTTTAAGAGTTTAACTACCGGATGGGCCAGTTTGGTGTATTGGTGAAAACATCAAACTAAAAACTGAGGAAATTATGTGCCTTAGATACAAAGCCAGCAGGATGACCTAGGGGGCAGGGGTGGGTAAATGTGGCTCTTTTACAAACTGTGGACTTCAACTCCCAGAATTCCTGAGCCAGGCTCAGGAATTCTGGGAGTTGAAGTCCACAGGTTGTAAAAGAGCCACATTTGCCCACCCCTGACCTTGGGCAATCACTTTCTCACCTCTAAGAAACAGGAAATGGTAAAGCACTTTCAAAATCTTGCCAAGAAAACTGCAGGCAGTCACCCAGGGTCAACACTGACCTAAAGCCCCCCCCCCCCCAAAAAGAGCAAAGGGAATCAACACCCCCATAGTTAGTTTCTGCTTTTGTGGCCGAACTGTGAAGTGGAACACCATGAGAAACAAGCTACTATAGAATTAGTTTCCTCATTTGGATCCCCATTAATAATGATTACCAATAGAACCATGATAGATTATCACACAACTCTTCAAATTCATGTTTCTTAAATAGGAACATTATTGACAGGAGGTCCATGAAGGGACAATGCTGGATTTTAAAATTATTATTATTATACATCTGAGGAGAAATCTCTGATATCAGACTATTCATTTTGGAAGCAGCCCACTAATGGAATAGAAAAGATACCAAAACAAACAGCAATAGCAGTAGCATTTCAACTTACCGCTTCACAGTGCTTTATAGCCCTCTCTAAGCGGTTTACAGAGTCAACATATTGCCCCCAACAATCTGGGTCCTCATTTTACGGACCTCGGAAGGATGGAAGGCTGAGTCAACCTTGAGCCTGGTGAGATTCGATCTGCCAAACTGCTGGCAACCGGTGATCAGCAGAAGTAGCTTGCAGTATTGCATTCTAATAACTGCGCCACCACGGCTCAATCATATATAAATACTGTGAACTGCAACCATCACATCCCAAAAATGCTGCTCCATTGATGGGATTTAACAAAATGTTGCTCACAAACATTTGCAAAAACATTTTCATAGGATGGAAGTATTTTAGGATGAGCAATAGTTTATCCCTCCTAACCTGGAAACCAAAAAGGCGTAGTACAAAGATTGCTCACTGTCTTTGCCTGATGCAGGGTCCTTCTTTTCATTCCCATCCAGCAATAATAATCTAAAATGGATTTATTAGGCTTTATTAACTATGACAGATTTTTAAAAGAAGAAATCTGAGCTAATAAAAACATTTGTAAATTTGCAATCTCTTGATATTCCTTCAGTTAGAGAGTTAATTCCTTTTACAAATATAATTCACACACAATAATGCTTTTGCCTTTCAGACATTAATTATAAATACCTCTTGAAGTATTTATTATATTTGAAATACAAATAAAAATTGAACCAATATTTACTATTTTAATTTCATGTCAGCTAAAGACATTAGATCTGAATACTATCAACTGTCCTATTGTATGCAGATTAGAAAAGTAAACACAGTTTCCCTCAGCTACTTAAATCCACAACTGAGTCAATATTATTGGGGGGAGGGAGAACACACCCACAACATCAAAGAAACTTTAAAGAGCTCTATCGCCCTCTAGTGAGCCAATGCAATGAATTTAGGTCAAGGAGTATTGAAACAAAAGTTATTGTTAGTAAACCCATACATTTTAGAATTCATAATATACGGTATCCTTGGCTAGAATTAATCTTAATTCCAGAAACGTAAAGGTATTTAAGAACATATGAAAACAAGTTGTGTATGGTCCATAAAATAAGAATTAAATCAAAGAATGAATTTATTTCCAAAGGGAATCATCTCTTTATTCCAAAAAGCAACATACTTTTACAAAAAGCTTTCTACTGTACAATTTTGTTCCAGTTTGCCTTCTTGTAATTTCAGCTGCAAATTAACACGCAGTGATATTAACATTTGCGAGCAAAATGCTTGCAGTAAGTAACACCCTTAGGGGAAGGGAAGATTCACCAATGTTGATAAATCCAATTATTTAGGATGTTTATACTTTACTTTTCAATACAAAGTAGCTCATCATTTCTAAAAATTGGTACTTGCAGTGTTCCTTTAAAGTAGCCAATATCTGAGTACAAACTGAAGCACTTTCCTTTGCTTATCATCAGCATCTGTGTCAATAAGGCATAGATGAACTAAGCAAAGCCACGGTGTATAATATTAAGACCATCTTTTGGTCCAAGGATGCATAATGAAGAAATCTGCTTTAGGGTTTTTTTCTTCTTTGGAGACCAAAATTGCTATCACTGTCCATTTATCTTAAGATTTTGAAGATATCCTCATAGTACAAGTTAGTAAAAAAAAAAAATCTTTTCCCCTGAAATACAATGTCTCCATTTGCACAATTTCTCTACCACTTCGCACAATAACGGAGTTGGAAGGGACCTTGGAGGTCATCTAGTCCAACCCCTGCTCACGCTGGAGACCTGTACTAGGGATTCAAACCACCGAACTGCCAACATTTCTGATCAACAAGCTCAGTGTCTTAGCCACTGCACTGTACCTCAGCTTCTTGATTCTGGAAGTATAAATCAATCTCAACAAGCAATCCCAAAATCAAATTATTTATTTCCTCAATCACAATAACAAATAAAGCTATCCATCTTCACTATTAGACCTTCAGTCAGGAGTTTAGGATATGCATTAACAGCTGTTGCTATGTTTGATTAATATATGTGCCATTAATCTTTAGTACCTACATGGTTGCATCATTCCATTGGTTATCAGATTCTAAGTCCACAGATGTTTTTGAATCCACAGATGGTGTTCAAGTTACAATGGTAGCCACACATAAGTGCAATTTCTTCCAACCTCTGAGGAAAAACCCTTGAGGCTACAATACAATAAGAAGGCACATGTAGAGCTGTTCTTTGTAACTTCCAATAAGCTTCATAACACAATTGTTCATTCCTTCAAATAGCTAAACGGTATAGGGACCATTACGCCATCGATCTACTATTGGCACAGGTTTCTGTCTGCCACAGGCATAATCTAAAATGCTTTCTTTACAAAGCTCTTAAAAATTTGGACTATATGTAACACTTGGATACTGAGTCACTTCTAAATTCTTCCATTACCTTTAAGATCAACTACAGGCATACCATTATAATAATAGTAAGGTTCTTGATTTAGCTGCATGCCAAGTTCAAATAGGTAAATATGGAGCAGGTGTTCTTGCTGATTCCTCCACAACAGCTAATTCTGCCAACTGCCAGGAATTCAATTTTGACCAGTCCAAGGTTGACTAGTCCTTCTGGGGTCAGTAAAATGAGGACCCAGATTGTTGGGGGCAATACGCTGACTCTCTAAATCGCTTAGAAGGCTGTAAAGCACTATAAAGTGATAATGTGTTTTCCCAAAAATTATTACATAAAGTAATAATTACTATAAAGTAATTTTACTTTACTTTATAGTAATAAATTATTACTATAAAGTGATAATGTGTTTTCCCAAAAATACGATGTCCGGATAATAAGCCCAAGGAATAATATAAGCCACCCCCGCAAAATAAGGCTCCCAACTACTTATGTGCATGCGCAGCCGGCCCCACCATTTCCTCCGGTTGTTTGCCATGCAACCAAAATGTGAGTATAAATTCCTCAATACAGTGTTGCATGTTGCTAAGGTGGCAAAAGAATGGATAACAGACCAGTTTCAGGAACAAGACACTGAATTTCAGTGTGGGGAGGAGTTAAAAGAGGGGACCAAATGAGTAGCTTAAGTCCAGGGAGACAAAATGAGGGGAAAGTTCTACCAATAAAAGTGTTTCTTTGCACACAAAATTGTGCAAAGAAACACTTTAAAAGAAAACACCACCTTTGATATAATTTCCAATGAACCAGAAATAAATCATCTTAGCTTCACAAAATGAACCAACATTATAAGATTAGACCAAAATAGTGTAACTCTTTTGTTTAAAAGTATCCTCAGCTACCTATAATTCAATGCCCCATTTAAATTTACAACTTGTTTCTAATACCTGAAGTATAAAGGCTGACTTAGTGTTGTCCACAACTGCCTCTAGCCGTCAGCGCATACCTATGCTGTGAAAGGGTTGATGGGTAAGCATAGATCGCAGATAGCCACAGATAGGCTGATGCAAACACCTCCCAAATCCCAACTGCACCTTGTGCAGAGAGTGCCCCCTGGCCAGAATGTTAAAACTCACAGACCTATGAATGCAGTAACTATGCAACTGTCTACGAACAACACTCATATGTTCCCTCAGGTGCAATGCTCGATCCTTAATTCATTATCTGCAAAGCTGCTAGAATACAACTGGAAAAAAAATGTGACAAAGAGCTCTTACCTTTGAATCTTCGCTGCTGACTCCAAGTTCTAATACAGCTTGAGGAGATTTTTGTTTTGCCTGCATGGACTGAGCCATCTGAAGGTTAAGTTGCCATCCAACTGTCTCAAGCTACAAAACACATATATTGATTATTAGTGTGGTAAATAAGGTATGGCAGTATTTTGTTTTTCAACACTGCTTAGGAACAATTGTCAGCCAACGTGAAGCACAGAGACAGAAAGAAAAAGAATTCTACCATCTTCCTTCACTTCTCTACACCGTCTGCCAGGCTTATTTTTACAATCATGTTAAAGAACAAATATTACTTATGGTTGTGATAACAACCCCAGAATGAAGTAAATTTCAATTATCATTGTTATTAAAACACACAAACCACAAATATTTCTTAAAATCCCAGTTACCGCATATATTAACTCCCAAAGCCTTAAAATGGAGAACAAAATAGAGATTTTGTTCTTTAACAGTGCTCTTGTTCCTTACCGATTTGTGACAGCATTAAATAAATAGAAAGGACCCTGATTTCTTAGCCCTAAAACAGAGTTGGACCTTTGTATTATGCAGATCATATTGAAATATTTGTATAAATATTTTTAAAAGTTAACATTTCAAAAAATTTACCAGCTTTCGCACACATAATCATAGTCAAGAAATCCAGCATCAGTTTTTTTAAAAAAATATATCTTAATTTTATGCAATATTGAAAAGCAAGTTATTTATATTTCATTCATATATAAATATGTTGTTATATCATTTATTTAGATGTATGACAAACACAGAATAATATATGCTGCTTTAATTTAAACACAATATATTAAAATATGTAAAGCTACAAACAGAATTATTTTTAGAAATTTGAGGAAAAATAAAAAACGTATTTCTAATGCTGCATTTACTTTTCTTAGGGAATTACTAATACAGTCTTGTACCCGTTGATATAAAATATATAGAAGAATGAAGTTCTTCTATAATTCAACAAGCATAAAAATGCTCATTTATAAGTATAACTGCCTTAAACAAAAAATACTGGTATATGGGTGGAATGTTTATTTGTGGACAAAGGTTTATAGGAAAGTAAGATCATCTTGGAATTATTTTTTCCTCATAGTTCTAAATATTTAAGGAAGGACTGCATGTTACCGTATATATGTTATATATATATAATGCAACCACATGTTTATTGGACCCGTGTCCCTCCTGGTTGGTGCTGGCCTCCCGGGAGGTTACACGAGGCTGGCTCCAGGAGATCATAAATGCTTCTTTGCGTGAGGGTGCCCTACCGGCCGCCTTGAAGGAGGCGGTGGTGAGGCCCCTCCTCAAGAAGCCCTCCCTGGACCCGGCTATTTTGGCTAATTACCGTCCAGTCTCCAACCTTCCCTTTTTAGCGAAAGTTGTTGAGAGTGTGGTTGCATGGCAGCTCCCTCGGTACCTGGATGAAGCTGTCTATTTAGACCCGCTCCAGTCCGGCTTCAGGCCTGGATACAGCACTGAAACGGCATTGGTCGCATTGGTGGATGATCTCTGGCGGGCCCGGGGTAGGGGTTATTCCTCTATCCTGGTGTTATTAGACCTCTCAGCGGCTTTTGATACCATCGACCATGGTATCATGTTGCGCCGATTGGAGGGACTGGGGGTGGGAGGCACCGTTTTACGGTGGTTCTCCTCCTACCTCTCCGACCGGTCGCAATCTGTGTTGACAGGGGGGCAGCGGTCGACCCCGAGGTGCCTAGTGTGTGGGGTGCCGCAGGGATCGGTCCTCTCGCCCCTCCTGTTCAACATTTATGTAAAGCCGCTGGGTGAGATCATCCGTGGTTTTGGGGTGGAGTTCCATCAGTACGCTGATGATACGCAGCTGTACATTTCCACCCCAGACCACCCCAACGATGCCGTGGAAGTGATGTCCCAGTGCCTTGAAGCCGTGCGGGCCTGGATGGGGAGAAACAGGCTTCGACTCAACCCCTCCAAGACCGAGTGGCTGTGGCTGCCGGCGTCCCGATATAGCCAGCTGACACCATCACTGGTTATTGGGGGCGAATCATTGGCCCCCACGGAAAGGGTGCGCAACTTGGGCGTCCTCCTGGACCCACGGCTGTCTTTGGAAGATCACACGACAGCTGTGGCCAGGGGAGCTTTCTATCAGGTTCGCCTGATACGCCAGTTGCAGCCCTTTCTAGATCGGGACTCCCTACGCACAGTCACTCAGGCACTCGTCACCTCTCGCCTGGACTACTGCAAGGCTCTCTACATGGGGCTCCCCTTGGGATGCACCCGGAGGCTCCAACTAGTGCAGAATGCGGCCGCGCGGGGGATTATGGGAGCGACGGGACGCTCCCATGTGACACCTCTCCTGCGCGAGCTGCATTGGCTACCTGTGGACTTCCGGGTGCGTTTCAAGGTGTTGGTGACCACCTTTAAAGCGCTCCATGGCTTAGGACCAGGGTACTTACGGGACCGCCTTCTGCCGCCAATAGCCTCCCACCGGCCGGTGCGTTCCCACAGAGAGGGTCTCCTCAGGGTGCCGTCAGCCAGACAATGCCGGCTGGCGACCCCCAGGGGGAGGGCCTTCTCTGTGGCAGCCCCTACCCTCTGGAACGATCTTCCTCCAAAACTGAGAACAATTGCTGACCTCCGGACTTTTCGTCGGGCCCTGAAAACTCATCTCTTTCAGCTTGCTGGTCTAGCCTGACCCCGCTGAATTTTTAAGATCTGTATTATAGGGTTGGGTATTTTAAATATTTAATGGTTAATGGTTTTAATTTTTAGCCAAAGTTATATGCTTTTTTAAAGAAATTGTTTAACTTTTGTGTACTATTTTATTTGGCTGTTCACCGCCCTGAGTCCGCAAGGAGAAGGGCGGTATACAAATCTAAACAAATAAATAAATAAATAAATAAATAAATATAGATAGTCATCAATAAAACATGAAGAAAAAGATGCTCTTTGACTTACAACCATTCATTTAGTGATGGCTTGAAGTTACAACAGTATTGAAAAAAGCGACTTACAATTGGTCTTCACACAACTATCACAGCAATATCCAATGGTCATGTGATCAAAGTTTGGGCGCTTGGCAACTGGAACGTATTTATGACAATTGCGGTATCCCAGAGTTATGTGATTGCGACCTTTGCAGCAGATCTCCGACAAAGCAAAGGAAAACCATCTTCACATAACAACCATGTGATTCACTTAACAACTACAGTGATTCACACTTAAAACCATGGTTAAATGATCATAAAGTCAGGCATGACTCACTTAGCAAACACCTTGTTTAGCAATGGAAATTCTGGACCCTGCGTGGTTTTAAGTAGAGGACTACCTGTATAGAATAGCTGAAGTCCTTCAATACTGCAACAAATATATGTTAATTCAATGTTTAACTTACATAGGCATTCCTGCAGAAAAATTAAATGAGTGGAAATATAGACAGTGGTGCAATTAATCAGAACTCTATTTCATTCAGCTCGGAAGTACCGTATTTTTCTGTGTATAAGATGCTACCTTTTCTTAAAATATTTACTTGAAAATGTAACAGGGGCGTTTTATACACAGGAAGCAGAGAGGAGAAGGTCACACATGCCAGATGAATCTCTATCTTATATGCAGCTCTATCATTCCTCTCTATTGTAGTTGTTTCCCGTATCACATTGCCACTATAGGTTTCATCTCTATTGTTCCTGTGATGCATTTCCTGTTCTTGTATTACTCCAACAAGATGGCTTCTGCACAGTGATGGCTTGTAATGTGCTTATTACAAGCAATTACATGAAACATGGGGGCGTCTTATAATGAGGGCGTCTTATACACGGAAAAGTATGGTATTTATATAATACACAACGACAGAAAGTAAAAGTGGGTCTTTCTCAATCTAGAGATATAGTACTTAATTTTTGACCCTAGGACAGATGTATCGAACTCACATGATCACGTTGTCATCAGAGATGTATTGTGACTTCCCCCCCTTTGCTAAAACAGGGGTGGGCGTGGCCAGCACATTATGATCCAGCCCATGAGCCACAAGTTTGACACCCCTGCCCTAGATGCCAAACATTCAACTTTATCACTTCATCATGAAAACCAAATGACATAGATATACATATAATCTGTTCCTTCATTTTAATCCATAGCTAAATAGATACTGATGGCAGACAGTATATAATTTGTACAAGCTAAAATACATTAATTTGCTTATAACCATCCTGGAAAGTAACTTTCCAAGCTATCTGCTTAATCCATGTCATGTTGAAACAGTTTGCTATTAAGAAACATTTCCCTCACAGCTGAGTATTATTTATGATAGATTATTTCATCACTTCTTTTAGCTAAGAACACAAATAAAATACATTTATATTTAATTCATACTGAACTGCAAAAATACTGCAACAATAACATAACTTATTAAGCAGTCAGAGGCAAGACAGAAAACCTTTTCATAAATTTAATAGTCTTACTTTCTAATGCTTGCTTCCCACCCATCCCAACCTCTCGCACCCGGGTTCTGGAACTAAGCTATGCTTTCAAAATCCTTGATTAATGAACTCTATGCAGCCTGAGGTTGTAGAATGGGTTATCTATTTATTTTACCAAAGGGAAAATTGAATATAATAGACCAATTCAGACCACTTAAGGTACATGATATATGGCCATAGTAAAATTGGACAAGGGATAAAAGTAGAAAAACATGCAAAGAATTAAACCTTCCGAATAAGAAGTGTTTTCTTAGATAACAATCATATAGTGACATATGTAATTACTACTTATCAGAATCAAGTTTGAAAGGTAAGGTTTTTTTTTAGAAATGTATTATTTCCCCTTCTAAATTTAATTACAAAACGTGAATTGCTTTCCAGAAATAAGAACTTAATCATATAGAATGGGAGAATGAAGTAGGCAGAGTTTAACTTTAAGAAGTATATGTTTTTCCTCTTTTAAAGAATCTGCATACTGCACCATTGGGTAAAAATAGTAATATACATACACTTAAAATGTTCTTATTTATTGTTTGGTTATTTGTTTTCTTAAAATCTAAGTGGTGTGCTAATGCCACTTTCTGGTATTAGACCAGAAAGTGTACTTGATCCAGAATCTT
This sequence comes from Masticophis lateralis, assembly GCA_030761175.1. Classification (NCBI taxonomy): domain Eukaryota; kingdom Metazoa; phylum Chordata; class Lepidosauria; order Squamata; family Colubridae; genus Masticophis; species Masticophis lateralis. The sequence goes on from JAUDYJ010000002.1 coordinate 233,053,759, forward strand.
TTGAAAGTATGCAGGTATATATGTATGTATGCATGAACACAAGAAATAAATGAGAATGTAGCATAGAACCTTAGTATCTGAGGGATTATGAAACATATTGTCACTTATAAATAAACTTGTGCGTAGTCATAAAAATAAATGATAGCAAAACAAACATCACTTCTCCTAAGCCCTAACATTTTAATTGCTTTAGAATTTTCTTATATTTAGCAAAGAATGACTTGCCTCTACCAAAAACAAATTAAGCAATTTAATACAGCAGGATGAGCTATGTATCAGGAAGTTCAAATCTTGTCTCTCTGAAAAACTTTCTATAAGGCTTTAAGCAAGCTTGAAACTTTCAGGATCATTTTACAGAATATGCAGATCATCTCCAATTCCAATTTTAAAATAATAAAAATCAGCTTTAAAAACTATTTTAAAAAGTAATATTTTATTAAAACTGTAAAATCTATGTTTTCTGACTACTTATTTTCTGGGCCAAATGATCTAGTGTGATTTATTGGCAAGATTAGCCATTTTTGGAAATGATACATTAAATGCTGCTTGTACAACTAAATGTGCAACTAAAAAAAACTGAGCAGTATAGGTAGCATCACTATTGTTTATTCAATATGCCATAATGGATATAAATAATCTGCATTAGTCTAACAGCAGGTACACTTCTCATACCAATTCATGCCTTGAAGAAAATTCAGAACTAAATGAAGACAAATGCAGATAGAGAACAGAAAATATTAAAAATAATTGTGGCAAGGATAAGGATAAAAAAATATGTAAGGCAGAGGCTCACATACAAAAAAGCAAAACAAAACCAAACACCCACCAGCAGAACAAACCACTCTCCAAGATCTATGGTGCTGACAAAATTCATCAAGCAATTACTTTAAATTACCCAATCTTACTATTCAAGCCTTATACTTTTCTTAGCTTGGCCTATATAGGTAGTCCTTGGGGTATGACCGTAATTGGGATCAGAATTTTAAGCAAGCAGTGGTTAAGCAAACATTATGTGACCATACCCACTTAGCGATGGCAGTCCCAGCAATTCAGATTGCAGTTCTTAGGCCAGGACCACATGGTCATTAGGTTAGGGACCCATGTTTTTCCTGCCCTGCATGAACTGCCTCTGCTTCAACTCCCTCTACCTGCCTATCTCCATTTCTGTTTTGGCAGTATTCCACCACCTAACCCTGCTGCCCCCCACCACAGCCCCCAACTGAAAGTCAACTTCTTCCTTCCACTGCTTGCTCAGGATTCAGGCAATGATCAAGGGACCAGCCCTGCAATATGTGGGCAAGTACAACAGAGACTTAGCTGCTGAACAGGTGAAGGCTTTGTAGGAGAATGGCTGGGTCAAGTCAATACTTTGCTGAATCCCCTTTGCCCCAGATAGCCTTTGCTCTGGATAGCCTCTGTTGGTGCTCCATCCTTTGCTGGACAGCCCCCACCTCCACCCCAGGCCAGTTCTCTAGGAGCACTTCTAAAATAAACCACAGAGCACACACTGCAACTCCAAACACTTGTCCTTCCACTTTGTCCAATTCTGCTGTCAGCCTCTTGAAGAACACCAGACAGCATGATGAGCATGCTGCATCTCAACATCCCATTGTGCTCTCCATGGCCTATAGGATACCGTTTCTGGTCAGGCCTGGCAAACTGTTTTTAGCAGACAACGTTCCACCTCCCCACCTCTCACCAAGTTCACCAAGCACTTCCTTGAGTTGCATCTTCAGCCAGAACACAGGCCCACAGGAGAGGGAAGACGACAGCAAAGATTAGCTAGTGGCTGCCATACTAGAAGGAGGTAGTGGAGTACAGGGTGCCAAAAGGCAGAGGTGGGGGAAAGATAGGTGGGCAGGGGGAGTTTAAGTAAAGGCAGTTTGCACAGGGCAGGAGAACATGGTTATGGCACACTGTGACTGGTGATGAATAATGAGGTCTGGTCAAAAAGCAGCTAAATCACATGACTATGGGGATGCTGCAATGGCCAGAACATAAAAGACCGGTCATGGTAGTCATTCAGCCCCATCATAGTTTCAAACAGTCGCTGAACATAGGACAGTAATCTGAGGAACTCTATAAAATTAGAAGCACTGGAAGTCTTCAAAGCTTGAAATCATCTACAAATGGCTTCAACTCGAAGCCGCATGATTACAGTTGATATCTCAAATCAGTTTAAGGGAATACTTTGATCCAATTATTCCTTTGAAGCTCCATAAAGCACTAAAAGATAGCCACCATGAAATATTACAGCATGAATATCTATTTAAGGCTGGAGGCTCCTGAAAGATCACACTGCCAGGGAAGAATGGGAGGAGAAGGAAAAGTCAGACAAATAATGTTCCGACTCCAGTAAACTTCTCAAGAAAAAGATGCCTCCCAAAAGGAATAACGTTACATTTTATCTGTATAATTTCTGAAAAATATAAAATATTTAAGTTTATTAAGAATGGGCCTTACATCTTCAATAAATATAAATAACTCTTATGTCTCTAAATTAACAAATTAATGTACCAAGCACTGTTTATTGTTATACTCACTTGCACAGAAACAAACCTACTGGCATTTCCTTTTTTGGTGGAAGATTCACTCTCAGATAATAATGACTTCTCTGGTAAGTTTACCTACCATAGATTTATCTATGCTTTTCTTTTTTATGTCTATGAGAGATTCTCAATTATCCTGGTCATGGTTGTCCCAAAGGTGCTTTTCAAAAGGCAACTGGACTTTGGTTTTTTTCCTTGAAAAACTTTTCACTTCCCATCCAAGAAGCTTCTTCAGTTCTTTTCTGTTTTATATTTCCCAGAAGAATCAAGATAGGATGGTTTATGGTACAATATTTAAAATTTTTACTATGTTAAGCAGAAAGCAGTTCAATAAATTCAGCCTCATATATTTGGAAGGTGAAATCATATATCAGTCATATATTTTATGCAAGCACTAAAAAGTTCTGCATTTTATCTGAGCAAGCACAACTTTTTTTCAGTCAAAATTGGTGGTGTCAAAAAAATGAAATTATTCCAGCCATTGGACCATATAGTATATCTATAGCTCACTTCACAACCACAACTGGAACTGGCAATGTTATCATAAAGCAAAAACCGTGTACTGCAACAGTCTTATAGCACTTCCTATTTGGTCATTAAGCGACAGACAGGTCATGACTGCAACTTGCAATTTTACTTTGGTCACAAAGCTAGGATATTTTAACCTTGTTACTTTGAATAATCACTAAACTAGGCACTCGGTAAGCAAGAACTGTAACTCCTATGAAGAGTCTTAACGCCTGCTTGCTTATATATAAATTCAGCAAGGGAGAGGGGACAAACATGTCCTAATAAGATTTTTTAAATCAACAGAATTAAAAATATTACATATTTACTTTGGAGATTTTTATTCAGTGTGATGAGAAGATTCTTGCTAGTAGAAAAGAAGGAAATTATAAATTAAATCTATCTTTTACAACAAATAAATAATTTGCTTTAGAAAAGGGCTTCCTAATGCAGTACTTTACATCACTGAAGTGAAACAACCACCAGCAAAAGTTGTTGATGGCATAATAATAAAAGTTTTTTGAATTACAGTATCTCATAATACACTATGAGTCAGCCTATTCTAGTCTCACATGATGTCACTCCTGCACTTAAATAAATGGTAAAAAAAAAAAACTTTACTTGTTAGATCTTGGCTCATATCAGGAGCTATTTCTAGTAGTTCTGACACTCCTGACATTAACAGTGCTCTAATTAAGGTGTTAATATGAAGATTAATGCCCTGGATTTCTTCCAATTAATTTCATGGCAACTATTAACATGACTTCCAAAATTTTCTCTGCGTGACAGAAATATTAAATGTCATATATTGCAGCCCCAAACATCTGATGTCAATTACTAACAGAACACCACTATCCATCCAACCCCACCCACTTCAAAGATACAAACTGCAAGACTGCTCAGTGCTCAGGTTACCAAGTAAGAAAAAGCAAAGCTCCAAGATCCTTAATATTATATGATGGATTCATTCACAGTATCTTCCAATCTAGAAAAAAATACGGGCAGAAGCTATGCAAGTAATTGTTCTTCCTTGTAGCAATCTTTCCACACAATTTTCTACAGCTAGGTTTCCAGCCATGACTTTGGTGGGGTGCCTTTATTACTTCTTCACATTTCCTGCTTCATGTCTTTGCCTGCCAGTTACTGAGCATATATTCTTTTGATCAGTGTTTTTCAAACTTAGCAATTTTAAGATGTGTGGACTTCAATTCCCAGAATTCCAAGCAACTGTGTGCGAGTCCATACATCTTAAAGTTGCCAAGTTTGAAAAAACACTGCTGCACATATTTTAGATACTTCCATTTCCAAAAACCCTTAGCCAGTGTGAGGCTCATAGAAGCTCGGGAACACCAAAATACAAAAGGGTACAGTATATAAGTATGCATTACATAGAAAGACAGTGATTAAGTACCTTTCATTTTGCTCCCACCTTCCCAACTCAGCCCATTTACCATCTTAATTACACTTTAACTGCAGCAGACTATCTTTTTTTAGAATGTAAGTTTTTTTAACTGAGTACATTCTAATTTCTGCCACCTCTTTAATGTATTCTTCTCATGTGCACACTTTTTAATTACACATAAAAAAACCTGTAAACCTTCAAACAGTGACAACCAATTAAAATAAGACAAGGCACAACAGAGAATAAGGTCCTTAGCAATAAAAGAGAAACCATTCACCAGTTCACACTGCACAGCATGCCTCACTCTAATTGTATATCTCACTTCCACTTTTAAAGCAAATAATGGTTCATCAGGGTACATTCAAATAGTTTACTTTTTTGTTATCAGGAAAGCTGATTTTTTTATTATATAGCAAACTCTCTGCGTCATGTTGCCATCACGTGACGTATTGTGATGTTTTTCCCCTTCATGGAGCTGGGGTGGGCATGGCCTGCATATGACACATCCAGTCCAAGGGCCACCAGTTTGACACCCCTATTATATAGGGTCCAAACTTTGATTTGACCAAATTCTGGGAAACCTTTAAACCCAGTTTCAAGCCACAGTTTGCCTTAAGCTATGATCATGCATGTCAGGCCAATGGAAAAACTAAGCTAAATAATGATTTATTATTTAAATCATTATTCAGTAGAAAAATCTCCTATAAATAAAATAATGGGAACTTCTCCAATATCACAAATATTGTTCACAATTGTTTCTTTTAAGCATAATATGAATTTAAAATAAATAAAGCTGATTTACAGGCAATGTATTTATATCCATAGACATTTTTATGTTGCTTGGCTCTTATTAATAAAATACAGGCATTTTTTTTCAACAGAAATTTTGGTACATATAGTTATTGTTGGAAATGATATTCATTTGCTACAACTCTGCCCAATCTTGTCTGTGCTTAGAAAAAATTACTATCTATTTTCCTGATTATTTAATGTATTGCACACATTTCAATCATAATTACCTTATGTGGTGACAAAATTCTTTGTCTAAACTTTTCCACAATTTCTGGACCTGCAACTGCCCATGTGGTAACAAATACTTCTATTTTATCATGATTCAAGTTAGAATGCTGCAGCTGCTGTTGCAAAATAGTATGTTTCAAATTGTGATATATGGCCTGTAAAGAAAAAATATATCCAATGTATTGTACATACTTTTATAAATGTTATTTTAAATGACAATTATGAAGAATCCAGGGAATACTGAACAAGTGTTAACAACTGGAAATCCTAGATCCACATGTGAAAATGTGATCTAGGATTTCCAGTAACAATAGAAGCATAGGATTGAAAAATAGAAATTGTTCATTAATAAAATGACCATAAAATATCCCTGAAACAGAAAAGCTAGTTCTAAAAAAAAGAAAATTGATTCCGCGAGGACAAAATGATTTGTATAACATATATAACCACAGGTGGCGCAGTGGTTAGAATGCAGTACTGCATTCCAATGCTATTATTTTTCTTTGATTTTTATTTGCTTGAATATCATGTGCTGCACTGTGGCAATGCTTTAAGACACTGCAGTTATAGGTTTCCTTTACATCTTAAACCTTAAAATATTTATTTATCTGTCTGTCTGTCTGTCGGTCGGTCGGTTGTTTGGTCTGATTTATATGCCGTCCTTCTCTGGAGACTCAGGGTGGCCTACAAAGCATTAAGCAACAGCCTTTATACTTTTGTATATACTTGCTTTGCCCCCCCCCCCCCCTTAGCGGTGTTCTTTTTTATACAAAGTCAGCTTATTGCCCACACAATCCAGGTACTCATTTTATTTACCTCGGAAGGATGGAAGGCTGAGTCAACCTTGAGCCTGGTGAGATTTGAACTCGCAGTAATTGCAGGCAACTGGCAGCTACGTGCTACTTAAGTGCTACTTAAGAGCACTTTAGTCCGCTGCACCACCAAGACTCCTTAGTTGAAAAAACAGTGGATGGATTCATATATCTAATGACCATTTTCTGTTTCTGGCTTATCATGTTTCATGAATTCAGCTAATCATGGCAAACCTGACACATACAGAATTATATCAGCAATCTAAGAAACAAGAAGCTTGCGTTCTTATATAGCTATGTATTTCAACCATATATAATCTGAATATACCGTTCAATCCAAAATATATTTTCTCATAAGTTCAATTGTGAGCAATACACTTCTTTATATAATAAAGTTTAGGATTGTAGCAATAATTGTTTAATGGATAGTGATGTCATGATAGTGATATCAAGGCATCCATTTAAAAAAAAACAACTAGCCACTTAATGTCAAACTTTGAAAAATCTTTTTCACTGTGTCAAGTTAAATATATACAAACATATCAAAATTATAACATTAAAAAAGTGAATACCTGTTCCAAAACGAATGTTATGGTTTCAAGTACAAGATGAAGGTCTTGTTTTTCTATTGAGAATGCAGATTGAAGTTTTTCTTCCTCTTCTTCTGTGAAAGTACTCTCTGTCTGAAATTTGTAAAAATTCTCCAGTTTAATTTTTTAAAACAATTATTTAAATGATTACACCTTGCCCCATTTCCTACCTGCTGCTCAAGATAAATATGAAAAGAATAAAAAACCAAATATGAACTTAAATACAAAGGCAATGAGTTTACCTGAAAATATAAATAAATTTCCTTAGCTAGCAATTTTTCTTTCAAAGTCAATGGGGGCGGGGGGGAGGTCTGTTCTCTATTGTTCATAAATAGTAGTGAGACCCAAGGAGAACAGAATGCTTCACAAGAATTTCATTTGTGCTGATTTGACTCTTTGTAGATAAGGAAGCCTCCCAATTTACTTTCTTTAATGTCTAACTTCCTTGACTAAAATATTGTTGTCTGTATTGTATTCTTTATTTATATAAATGTGTTTTCTGCTGCCCTGAGCCACTTATGATCATGATAGCTAAACACTGCTAAAATTGCCATTAAGATGTGAAAAACCAAAAACTACAATATAAAATAAACAAAACTTACTGCTGCCACTAAAAAAAAAATCTGCCTTTTCATTTTTTTCAAACAATTGTTTTGTTACATTAGGAGATACAAATGATACATCAGGAATACAACTATTAGCTGAATACAATAGGACTTTTTGCAATGTAAACTAAAAATTGTTAATATTATGACAATTTAGATAAGGCTTTAAAAAGCTTTACAAGGGATACTAAATGCAGCTCTTGGGCACCCCAAAAGGAGGACTTCTTTCAGTTTAATTGTCTCCAGATAGATTACAGCTATCATTTTTAGTTTTAGAACTATTGTACAATAAAATACAACTTGGAATGGCATGGGTTGAGGAAATACCTGTCTCCTACTCCCACAGTATATACTCCCACAGTATATGCCTAGCCAATTCAATCCGGAAGGGTTAGTGCACTCGTGGGAACCATCAATTAAACAATGCCACCTATCTTGACCTTGGAAACATACCTTTTCTGGGTATCTTTTCTGTAGCAACATCTATGCCCTAGAATGAGATTCCCAGCAGCCTCCATCCTGCTCCGTTTTGAATGACCTGGAAGACCTGACTCTTCACCCAGGCTTAGAGAAGGATGGCCAAAGGCTTCCTTTAATTGTTTTCCTTTGTTTCCATCTGATCTTGTTATTCTACCATCTTTACCTTTCTTTTTGTTTTTCTTGCTTTTAATATATTAACCAGTTTATAAACTGTCCAGAGTCACTGAAAGTCAGGAAGGATATAATTAAATTATTAATCTCCCTAATGACTCAATTATCATTTAATGAGAAGTTGATTTGATGTTTGAACAAGATTTTTATTTTTATCCTATTTTAATGAAAAATAGGTTAAAAGAATGTCAACCTACTCTGAAACAGAATTCATTGTTATAATTATTTTACAACCTCATTCCTTATCAGAGAATCTTCCAAAGATGTATACTATGCCCAGAATTTATTGGCCCTCATGGCTACTTGTAGCATTCTGGCAATATATTCTGGTTCATATATTTGGAAGCTGCCCAGATAATATTGAAGGATTTAGGGTTGTTTTCACTTTCTGTACCAACCTTTATGTGAAGCTTCTGAAGAATGCGGGAGAGAAGGCGGGAGAATCTGCCTGTATCCAGAGCATTGATCAAGGTCACAGCTTTTTGAACTCTTAAAAAAAAAGGAACGAAAATTTAAAAAGTGTGTCACATTTTTCAGATAGATATCTAAAATTACAGATTTTGAATTTATCTCCTCAGCTTTTACCAAGTTGTCAAATAGCAATTTAATATTAAATGAAATAAGTTGACTGAATTTTAAGGCAATCTGAAAACCTCCAGCCAACTTCCAGGAAACAGAAATCAAGTGATTCCAACCTTCCTTATTGGTCTTGCAAAGAAAAAACAAGGGCAACGACTTATTTTATTTTAAAACAAGTCTCTTCAAAAGTAAATCTGATGGAGCCAGAATAGCCAACTGCTAAATCAGTGTTTCTCAATCTTAGCAACAGCTGGTAAATATGCCATCTATGTCAAAATTGAACAGCCCTATCTCAGTAGGGGGAATACATCATCATCATCTATCTCCAGTTTACAACACAGTCCTTTCAATAGTTCCAAGGCTCCACACCCATTTGGGCTACTCAGGTGACCCTGAGGACACAGATAAACCTCCAGGTGGCCTCAACAACTCCCTAAAAGAATGTAAATGACCAGCTGTCTGCAAGAAGTATAAATCCTTCTATTCTCCACCATCCAGCCAGAGCTGAAGAAGCTTCTTAGATGAGAAATGAAACATCTTCCAAAAAAAACAAAGTGAAAAAAGAAAAAAAAAAGCACCTTTGGGACAACCATGACAGAGAATCTCCATAGACATTTAAACCTTAGGAACTGTGAAGCTCTGCAAACTTCGAGTCTCACAATTCTGGGATTTAAAGTCCGCCCGTTTCGAAGTTGCTGAAGCTGAAAAATACTGCGGTCAGAAAATAGGACAAGGCCAGGAAGCCCCTTCTTAGAAAGTTAGGAATGATTTTGCGTGGGTAGCCCTTGGCTCCTTTATTCCCCTTTTGCAGGCTCCGCCGCTGCAGCATTTTCTCTCTGCTCCTTGGTCCAAGCGTTAACATTGAAAGAAAAGCTAACCCCCCGTCTACATTTTTAGCCTGCATCACTTATTTGCATTATTTTTAAAGGGCGTCTCCTATCCAAACGCAGCCATGATGGTATTAACCCGCAGCGCCTTTTATGGAAGAGGGGAGACAAGAACAATCTTGTCTTTACCTTTCGGTATCCGGAATAACCATGGGCGCCGCCATTTTGAGCGCTGTCAATCATACCATCCCCTTTCCCTGGAAAGCCAATCAGCGACTCAAAAAGCTTGGTCCCGGAAAAGCTAATTACAGCGGCGCGAGTCAGGCAAGCTCCGCCTTTCGCCTTCTAAATCTTCTCCGGGTATTTATCGCCAGGGAGCGCCAGGAAGGAGTGCGTAGCTTGGAGCTGCTACCGCCGACGAGTAGTACGCGGCGGCGCATGCGCGTAGAAGCGCTGCCTCTTCCAAACTTCTCTATCGTTCCATTGGCTGAGTATCATAATCATGGGTTAAGATTAGTGTTTATCCATTTCCGAGGTACGAGGCTCACCCATACTTTAATGTCATACAGAAAATGACACTTTTGGGGAGGAATATTCACAGCAAAGCAGGACAAATTTGGACATGTCCTGCAGCAATGCCACTGTGCAGATTCTCTTTTTAGGTGCCTATCTTCAGATGCTGGAGCGGGTTAGAAACTGTAAAAGATACTTTGATTCTTGCTTCTTGCAAAAAAAAAAAAAAAAAGATCCTTTTTTGGTAGTTACCAATTGCTAACAAGAAGATTTGTTACATCTTGTCACTGGGCATTTTCTTGGCCAAAAAGGAATGATTAAAATGGCTTTTATCTTGTATGCGTGTGTGCTGTGAAATTGGGCTAAGGCACAGTGAGCACTGTCCTAGGGGTCGATGCCACCCTCCTTCAAAAAACAAAGTATTCTAAAAATGAAATGTTCACATTGGCAAGAAGTGATGCCATCAGATTGGCCTAGAGGCACCATAAACCTTTGAATCAGCACTGATTGTGAATCAAGTTTTATTCACTGACTTAATAATGAACTGTAGGCCAATACCCTGCACATTGGCATAAAATATGTCATCTCCCCCATCCTGCCTTTATTTCTTTTTTCCAGGCTGCCAAGCACTGGCCTTTTCTCTAAGTACAAAGGTCTCCTTGACTGAGCTAAAGTACTGTGCTATATCTTTGAGTCTATAGAAAACTATGCCAGCATAACATATTTTTTTTGTTACCACAGGTTTCTATGGGATTTCCAGACATGAAGTTGTAAATGATGCTAATATAAATTTGCAGAGCACTTAAGGAAGGGAATTCTCAATTCTCTAGCCTTCTTTTTCTCTCCCCAGTCCAAGTGTCATTAGCTGGCAGGAAACATCCACTAATCACTCTCCTTAATATAGAGTTTGCACAATGGGGAGAAGCAGATTTAGCTACCTGTCAAACTCATTATGAGTTTGACAAATGCAAGTGTTTTGTAAAGGTGTATTTAAAAGGTATTGGACACAAGGCTACAGCTGTTCCAGAATACGGCTGAAACCATATACATAAGCATTCTAACTCTAGCTTGTAATCAGGCTCTCTTTGAACATACCTTGGCAAAACACTTGAGACAGAACAAGTTTTGATACTCAGTTTGTATAACTCTGTACAATTCACAAATATTAATCATGAAAAAGTGATTGCTCAAGCCTTACAGCTTCAAAGACATGAAACTCAAGGGAAAGAGATGGGCAAAGAAAGAGGAAAGCAATAGGTCTCGCATCAATTTTTCAAAGTGACTTTATTATTATAAACTAGGGTCAAAACAGTTCAAATTGTTCTCTTTTCTCTGCCTATCTCTTTCTCTTGAGTTCTATGTCTTTAATAGTGTAAGCCTTGGGCAATCTCTTTTTCTTTTTTTTCCTTTGCTTCCACTATTTAGCTGAATGGAAAGACATATTACATCTGCCCAAGAAAAACATTTAACTCCGACTGCCACTCTATTTGTGGCTATTCAGTAATAAATAATTCCAGATAAAATGTATCTGATAATTTCAGATTAATGCCAGGTCAGTGTGGAAGTGCTCCAATCTTGAACATGTATATTAACTGTAACCCCAATTTATCTTAATGAAGTTTATCTAAGTAGATTTGTTTAGAAGTGTAAAATTGCCCTAGATCAGTGATGGCAAACCTTTTCCGGACTGAGTGCTCAAAGCGTGTGTGTGTGTGATTGCGCATGCACACGCCGAAACCCCCCAAATGCAATGCGCATGAAGCCCCCATGCATGCAACCCGCCCACACGCATACGCATAAAGCCTCACACACGTGCCCCGCCCCCCGCACATGCACACGTGGCCTCCCTGCACGTGCCCACCTCCACGCATGTGCGGCACAGACCCAAAGACCAGTTGGCCAGTGGGAGGCGTACACACATGTCCGGCAGAGCTGAACTGGGCCGATGGCTCACGTGCCATCAGAGAGTGTGCTGCGTGCCACCTCTGGCACACATGCCATAGGTTCACCATCATGGCCCTAGATCAAAGGTGATCTGAGGTTCTCCAGTGTTGTTGACTCTAATTTCTAGCAATTTTAGTGTTTCCAGGGTGACGCTGTGGGTTATAGAGAAACAAGTGAGGAAAACAAGTTCCAATCCTGTTTCTTTTTAAAGCAGAGAACACTGACCAAATTATTTTGTGTGTTCTTATTGAAGACTACTTTGTTTTATTAGTTGTGAAGTCGTGTCCGACCCATCATGATGCCATGGACAATGTTCCTCACGGCCTTCCTGTCCTCTACCATCCCCTGGAGTCCATTTAAGCTCATGCTTACTGCTTCAGTGACTCAATCCAACCACATCATTCTCTGTCGTCCCGTTCTTCTTTTGCCCTCAATCTTTCCCAGGCTTTTCTCCAGCGAGTCCTTCCTTCTCATTAAGTGGCCAAAGTATTTGAGTTTCATCTTCAGGATCTGGCTTTCTAAAGAGAAGTTAGGGTTGATCTTCTCTAGGACTGACCACTTTGATCGCCTTGCAGTCCAAGGGGCTCGCAGGAGTTTTGTCTAGCACCATAGTTCAAAGGCCTCAATTCTTTGGCGCTCAATCTTTCTTATGGTCCAACTTTCACAGCCATACATTGCAACTGGGAAAACCATAGCCTTGACTATACACACCTTTGTTGACAGGGTGATGTCTCTGCTTTTTAGTACGCTGTCTAGATTTGCCATAGCTTTTCTCCCCAGGAGCAAGTGTCTTTTAATTTCTTGGCTGCAATCCCCATCTGCAGTGATCTTACTACAATTAAATTCCCTAGGTAAAGGATCAGATCTCCAGCTGAACTCCGCTCTGACTTGAAGCAGCAATAACTAGCATGACCAGTGATTAGGGATCCTGTGTGTTGTAACTTGGAAACAATTGGGGTTCATTAGTTCCTCAATCCTGTCATAGAAGATAGTATTTGTTGGATCTGTTCATCTTGCGGAAAATTTTTTTTAAAATTTGATTTATAGGCCGCCCTTCTCCAGAGACTCAGGGCGGCTTACAATGCGTTAAGCAATAGCCTTCATACTTTTGTATTGTAATGTGTTGTGTTGTGTTGTATTGTATTGTATTGTATTGTATTGTATTGTATTGTATTGTACTGTACTGTACTGTACTGTACTGTATTGTATTGTTTATTTGTATTGAAGTGTTTTTTTATATCCATCTCTAAAATGTTAAAATGAAAATGCACAAAGTGCAATAAAATAACACTAGCAAGTGGCAGTAGAACTAACATAAAATAAAATTTAGTCAATAAATGAAAATGTTTTTTGAGTAAATACTATCATAGGAAAGACCAGTTCCTCCTAGAGGGAGCAATCCTTCATCAGATCTTTTAGGACAGCTCTCTCTCCAATATTGGGCATTCCATATGTGTTCCCATTATCTTCATGTTCTGTTATCAACAGCCTTTAGTCATGCTGGCTTTGGGGCTTATGAAATCTTGAGTTTTCCAGGCTCAGAAAAGCGTTTTAGGATAATTGCTTTGGTATTTTTCATTGAAAGCAAAGAATCAAACCATGAGTGAGGAAACAAAGATGAGCATCTACCAGTATGACTTGCTTGGCCATCCTTCTCATGTTATCAGAATAATTTTTGCAGTAATTGCTCTTTTGTTGAACAATCCCTAAATAAAACTTTGCTTATCTCTGTTCTTGATCCCATCATATAGATCTCTTGTCAACAGAATTAGACCATAAATTAGAGAAATACAAGTGTGGCCAGCAGGTGCATCGGAGCAACTTCAAGATTGTTTTGGGAATACTGATTGGGCACTGTTTGAGAAGGACAATATTGACACTTACACTTCAACTGTACTGTTTTACATTAAAAGCTGCATTGATGTTGTCACTACCACCAGACAAGTACAGGTGTTCTCTAGCAACAAGCCCTGGATAAAGAGAAAAGTGTGTCTTTTATTTAGAGCAAGAAATGCTGCTTTCCATTCTGGTGATGCGCTACAGTATAGCGAGGCAAGAGCTAAATTGAAAAGGGGTATCCAGGACGCTAAAGCTACATACAGACAGAGGATTGAACATCTTTTTGAGAACTCAGACTCTGGTAATGTATGGCAAGGTCTACAACAAATCACAGGATAAAGCAATAAAAATAGTTTGCCTGGGAGTAGTGACTCTTTGGCTGAGCAGCTAAATCAATTCTTCAGTCATTTTGAGTGGACACAGAAACGACCATCATTCTAGCATTTACTACTGATAGTGCACCATTAACATCTACCATCGATAGACAACCACTTCTACTGCAGATCTCTGATGTGAAACGCACTTTCCAGAATGTTAATATATGGAAGGCAGCTGGGCCTGATGGAATTCTGGGACAAGTTGTCAGGGACTGCGCTGCAGAGCTAGCTGAAGTGTTCACGGATATTTTCAATCTATCCCTGTCGCAGTGCTCTATCCCTACCTACCTGAAGACATCTATTATAGTGCCAGTTCCTAAGCAGACAGTAATGGTATCCCTTAATGATTATAGACCAGTAGCTTTAACATCTGTTGTCATGAAATGTTTTGAGAGGCTAGTGTTGAACTATATTAAGGCTAGTCTTCCATCTACTTTGGACCCATACCAATTTGTATATAGGGGTTATAGATCAACTGATGATGCTATGTCTCTTGTTGTCCGTACTGTATTGAATCATTTGGAACAACAGGGAACATATGTAAGGTTGTTATTTGTGGATTATAGCTCTGCCTTTAACACCATTTTACCCAACAGGTTGTTTTTTAAAATGTCCAGTTTGGGTATAAATCAGAGGATTTGCTTGCGGATAAGGGATTTTCTGACAGGGAGGCCACAGTCAGTAAGGATGGGATCTCACCATTCCTCCACCATTAAGCACAGGAGCCCCCCAGGGTTGTGTGCTAAGCCCTTTCCTTTATTCCTTGTACACGCATGACTGCACCCCACTGTATAACACCAACACAATTATTAAATTTGTGGATGACACAACAGTGGTGGGGCTCATTAATAAGAACAGTGAGTCTGCTTACAGGAAGGAGGTACAAGGGCTGACATTGTGGTGTAATGAAAATAATCTCACACTTAATACCACAAAAACTAAAGAACTTATAATTGACTTCAGGAGGAAGAAAGATGTACATCTACCACTGTACATAAATGGTGGAGAGGGTGGGTAGTTTTAAATTTCTGGGCACTTATATCTCGTAGGACCTCTCATGGATTATGAATGCTAACATGCTTGTGAAGAAGGCACAGAAGAGGCTGTACTTCCTGAGAATGCTCAGGAAGATAAATCTATCTCAGCATCTACTTCTGTCCTATCGCAGCACCATTGAGAGTGTCCTGACATACAGCATTCTTGCATGGTATGGGAGCAGCTCTGTAGCGGACAAAAACGCTCTACAGAGAAACATTAAAACTGCCCAGAATATTATTGGACTCCAGCTATCAGCCCTGGACAACATCTTCGAATCTTGCTGTTTGAGGAAGTTGCACAACATTCTCAGAGACTCTTCCCATCCTGCTTACAATCTTTTTGGACTGTTGCCTTCTGGCAGAAGATACAGAACAATTAAAACTCGGACCACGCGTTTTCTGAATAGTTTTTATCCCAGAGCTATAATTGCACTCAATAATGAACTAAAGGGCCACCATCAGTGAACTGTTGGACAGTATTACTTGGTCTATTGTGTGGATGTTTGGGTGGTTTTAGGGGTGGGGAATTGTGGTGGGTGTCAGTGTGTTTGGGGATTATGTGTGTGGGACCTGGTCTTTGAATGTCAAGTAAATTTCGTTGTATGTGTATACTGTGTATACACATACAATGACAATAAAGTTTATTTGTTTATTTATTTATTTATACTATAAATCTGGGGACTCTAAACTTCAGCAGCGTAAACTATTCTCCATTAATCACATGGAAAAACCCTCACATCTACTAGATTTGAGATGCCCGTTCTGTTTATAGGGTCAATATTTTCAAGAACGCTTTCTTTTCTGAACAAATTTTCAAAAAAAGAATGTCTGCTAAAATGCACATTTTCCCCAGGATTTGCAGAAGAGGATCATGACAAATAACTATGAAACCTCTGGATTGAATTCCTAAATAGTGTAAAATCTATTCAAACAGAAAATGCATATGCAAAGCCTGTTTCTTTTATAACCTTAGTTGCCCTCAGGCTGCTGAATAAAAGTTCAAGACATGTCAGCTTTTTGGCTAATATCAAATATGTTGGTTATTTTGCACAATATCATCCATTAATGTGCCCATTATGGAAGCCATCTCATTTTTATATTTTTTTTAAAAAAGTTACTAAAATACTGTATAAAAAGGAGAAAAGGATTCTTAACTGTTATATTCTACTGTACAAAAATCCTGTTAAAAATTTAAGGTTGTATTTTATTAAAGCCTTCTAAAGTCTCAAAAGTGCTTTATAGAAGCACGATCTTCTTTATCTTATACTGTATATGTAAAATCAAATGTCGGAAGATGTTTTGTGTTCAACCCCAAAAGACTGAACTAAACAACTAGTAAATAACATTTTATATATTTTAAATTCATCCTACAAAATTGAGAACAAGAAACAATGGCACATTCAGAAAAATGAAAACGGTGAAGTTTCTTTAAAAAATATATGTTATGAATAGACTGTCATTTCTCAAGACTGGGAATATCAGTCGACTTAACATTAAACACATAGCATCTGTTAAAAAAAAAAAAGTTAGCTCATTTTCTGAAAGTTCTTTGATTCCCAATTCCTACAATGTAGAATTGGGAATACAGGATGTGCTCATTTGAGAACTACAAATTTAAGCATTCTCTTTGTTACAAACTTATCCAGACTCAAAAATGTATCTTGACTATATCTTTAAATATTTATCAGGCACAATTCCAATTTCACCTGATTTTTCAGACTGGAATTCTTAATCAAATCTCTAGTTTCATTTGGAGATGTAGCTTATATTTAATTTACCATTTTTCCCAATTTTTTATTTTACTTATTTCCCATCAAATAATGAAGTGGGATCATTTGGCATTCTGCCCAAGAAAATCAGAATCTGTCACTGAAACCTAGAAGAATGGCTTACTAGTCGAAATCTGGTTGACATTTTCTAAGAGAAGTACTTATATAACCCATGGTTGGAATCATTGCTGTGGAGAAACTTTTGAGCTAATCCAAGACAAATTACTTAATTTGTATTATTTTTATTACTTATAAGGTCTCTGTGACACATTGAATGTCCAGAAATATTGTGATATTATTATTATTATTATTATTATTATTATTATTATTATTATTATTATTATTATTATTGGATTTATATGCCGCCCTCTCTCCAAAGGACTCAGGGTGGCTCACATCAAACAAACAATCCCAATAAATACAGATTAAAAACATAAAACAGATTAAAACCAATTTAAAACAGTAGACCCCATCAATCCTGGCTAGGGCATTCAAACAGTCAGGTCTTAAGCTCACAGCGGAAAATATGAAGGTCAGGGGCCAGCTGAAGACCCACAGGAAGTTGATTCCAAAGGGTGGGTGTGGCCACAGAGAAGGGTCTACCCCTGGGGGTCGCCAGCCGACATTGCCTAGCCGATGGCACCCTGAGAAGGCCCTCTCTCTGGGAACGCACCAGGCGATGGGAAGTAGATGCTGGTTGCAGGTGGTCCGACAGATATCCTGAACGTAAGCCATGAAGGGCTTTATAGGTTAACACCAGCATCTTGAATCTCACTCAGAGAGCAACCGGCAACCAATGCAAGTCCACAGGAGAGGTGTAACATGGGAGTATAGGGATCCTCCCATGTTGGCGCATATTCATTGTGGCATAACCCTAACCATCACAATGTGATCATACACATTTATGGAATTGAGCACATGGTGCCCCAATGTGGGATACCATAGGGCTCAGTCATCCCTTTCCTGTTACAGGTAGTCATCAATTTAAAACAGTTCATTTAGTGACCATTTCATAGGCACAACTTTTTTTCTTTTTTCTGAGCAGCACTAAGGAATGATTGTATAATGCATGCATAGACAAATTCAAGAAATAATGAGCAATTGAGGTTGGGTTTTTTTTTCAATTTACTCAGCTGGTTTTACATTCTTTATCCTTGGCTGATTCTACTGAACAAAAAGAGTTTTAACCGCACATGCCCTTCTACTTAACCCTAGCGGTGGAATCAATTCCCTAGAGCCTAGATAAGCCTGGAGGTTCTTCAAATATTTTACAGCTGTAACTTCCAGGATTCCCCAGCCAGCTTAGTCTCTGAAATTACAGTCTTCCCAGCACATCTGGAAGCTACCAAAGTGAAGAAGGCTTAATGCTAACATTTTCTAACTAAAGACACTCACAGGCAGCTGCTCACTACAGTCCAATAACCTAAGATGAAATTCTAATACCCATTTGCTGGGGATCACAGCAGCTTTGGTTCAGAGGAGGGAGAAAAATAATATTTGAAAAATTCTTTATTTTATTTTTCTTTTATCTATCATTTCCTTCTATCCCTATCAGGGGTGATATTCACTTACCTTCACTACTGGTTCGCAAATGTGAGTGTGTGCTTCGCTCGTGAGCACCACCTCCAGACATGCGCAGGGGATCAAAAACGGGACATAATGACATCCGGGCAGGTGGGCGGAACTTCCCACAGCTGCCACTACCGGTTCACCCGAACCGGATAGAACTGGCTGAATACCACCACTGATCCCTACCATGCAAAACTTCTCTTAATCACATGTGTTCCAAGATCTTCAAAATTAGCAAACCATCCACTTCATGCACTTCAAATGTGCTATATAAAGCACATGGGGGAGCCACTGATTTGTAATGCAGCTAGATGTCAGATTCCAGTCTAAGGAGGATAAAGGACACAAACAAACCTGGTCTGTTGCTGCCTTTTTATTTCTGGCACTCACTGACAATCCAAAAGAAACTATTGTTAGGGCAATCAGCCTGTGCTTCCTACTGCCTTTTATACTTAGTCACCGCCCACCAATTACCCAATCACGTGCGCAATTCCCTCCCATGTGATCCAGAAGTATTTACAATATTCAATAGGCAGCATCTGCCTGGCCTATTCCATGTCCCTCAGGCTGCTTGGCCCCGCCCGCTGGGAAAGGGACCTAGCCGCTGTGCTGGTCATCAGTCTATGACAGTCAAGGGAAGATGTAGATTTAGAATTGCTACCAGGAGAGCCTGAGTAAGCTGCAGGGAGATTGAAGGTGTTTCCTCCTGCTTTTGCCAGTCTCCTTGCTGACATCATCACTGCGCCTCTTAGGTGTTTGGCAGCCGCATGACTCCCCCAGACCTCTGGAAACAGTTCAGAGCCCTGCTGTTGCTCCCACAAGTACCAGGCAGCACAGTGCCGTAGTGTGCATCCCCCTTGGCCTCTTATACAGCTGGGTGGTTGCTCTCCCCCATGCTCCCCCCCTGAATGGCAGCTCCAGGCTGGCCGGCCCACCAGAGCTGACACTAGACAAATGTGAACAACCTTTTCTCCAATTCTGTCCAGATTCTCCTGATGCTTTCATTATTAAACTATCTTCTCTCCTCCCCTGCAATCATGGTTCTGTTATGCTATTTTGCCCTCAAGACATACTTTTCCAAGTTTCCTTGTGTCATTTAAGCTATTTATTTTCCTTCCATCAAATAGAATGACAACCCTGCAGTTTCCTAAAGAAAAAGAGCCACAACTGTTCTCTGGAAGGCAGGCACCGAAGCTGAAGCTCAAATACTTTGGCAGCTAATGACAAAAGAGAACTCATGGGAAAAGACTCTGATGCTAGGAAAAGTGGAAGGCAAAATGAGAAGGCAAGATGGTTAGATAGTGTCATTAACGCAATGAACATGACTTTGGGAAAACTCCTGGAAACAGTGGAAGAGAGTGGCATTTATTTATTTATTTGTTCAACTTGTATGCCGCCTTTCTCCGAAGATTCAAGGCGGCTTGCTGTAGTCAAGACTGGCTAGGTGGTTAAGATGCTAAGCTTGTGGATCAGAAAGGTCGACAGTTCAGCAGTTTGAATCCCTAGTATAGATCTCCTGCATGAGCACGGGGTTGGACTAGATGACCTCCAAGGTCCCTTCCAACTCTATTACTGTTAAAGACTTAGTGACTGATCCACAACAACAACCTTGCCTTTATTTGTTAAAAATAAAAAAAAAACCCTTTGTTTTTCTTTACAAAGGGGAGAAAAATAATATCAGGAAACGTAATGTGATTTAATTGTTTCGAAATGGAAATCGGATGACTTGGCCAGCCTCTACCTGAATTTGCTCATAGACCCATTTCCGGTTGCAGCGACATTCTGTCCCACACTTGGTTGAATTACACTTAGGACAAGGGTAAAAGCAGCCCAGGCAGTTCTTCTCTAGGCAATCACACAAATCTGTTTTATTGGAAATCAGATGGCCGTGTTTGTCATATTTCTTCACAGTCCTATAAAAATAGCAGACAGAGGAACCTTGTTAGATTGTTAGAATATGAAGTAAAAGAAAAAATGAAAAATGCACTGTAAAGCAAAAAAGAGGGGGGGGGATCTCCAGAATTCCCCTCTGATACTATTTTAATGTACAAATGAAGAACACTTCTATCTTTACCTCAGAATGGAATGTAGCATTACCAGAGACCTATTTAAAAGAGGAGGAATAAAATTGCTTTGACAGATGGTTCCTCAGGACTGCTTAGCATGGGAATTTTTTTTAAAACTCAGGTAAACTATAAATGGCAGCATAAATGGTATGCCAGATTGTGTCCTGTTAGGATATGCACTTTTTTTAATATATGAAAGCGATATCCCCAATGGAAAAGAGAAATATTAGGATTCTGATCAACTACATAAGTCTTAAAAGCAGGGCATGCAGAGCAGCAAATTAAATTCCAATTAAGCAGAGGATTGCCAGATTGCTAATGTGGAAAACAGCCAGCCACATAGACAGGATAGTGAATTTAATACCCATCCAAACTAACTAGAGATAAAAACTGGCATATGGCTATATTTCTTGGAGACTGCATATATATATACAGGTAGTTCTTGACTTATGACTGGTCCTTTATCAACCATTCAAACGTATGACAGGCCCAGAATGGGTGCCAGCCAGTAAAGCACTTCTGGCCGTCATAAAATGTCATTCCACCTCCTCCTCCCCCCACCACCACCCCATATCACATGGCCACATTTTGGACACTTGGGAACTAGTTTGCAGAGTCCTGTGATCACTTGGCCATGATTTGTATTCTTTTTGCTGGTTTCTGGCAAAAACCACCCATTCAGAAGAATGGGTTCTCAT
Source organism: Masticophis lateralis (assembly GCA_030761175.1). Lineage (NCBI taxonomy): Eukaryota > Metazoa > Chordata > Lepidosauria > Squamata > Colubridae > Masticophis > Masticophis lateralis. The sequence goes on from JAUDYJ010000002.1 coordinate 233,075,113, forward strand.
TTACTTAACGAACACAGTTTCATTTAACAACCACTGCAAAAAAATGTTGTAAATTCAGGTTCAGTCACATGGGTGCCTGGACTTATGACCAGTGGTGGGATTCAGCCGGTTCTGTCTGGATCGTGCAAACCGGTAGTGGTGATTGCGGGAGGCTCCAACCACCTGCCCAGACATAATGCGCGACTATTGCACTTGTGCTCACATTTGCAAAACGGTAGTGAAGGTAAATTAATCCCACCTCTGTTTATGACCATAATGATTTACAGCCAAAAATCTGGTCCCAATTGCTATCATAAATAAAGGACTATTATAAAGATCTAATGTATGTACAGTATGTGTATCAGTGTGTGTGCATGCACACGCGAGTATGTGTATACACAAACCCAAATGCATATGTGTGAAAAAATATAGGTACTGCTTCTTTTTGTCAAAATAATATAATTCCTATTTTGATATTTTTTATAGTGGATTCCTTTTTGTCTTCATCCACTTCCAAAACCTTTTAAGATTCCCATTTAGATGCAAAACTACATAGAACTATCAATCAACATACTGAAGATCACTTCTACATTGCTGGATGTTCTTTCTGTGGTTTCTTAGAAACGCTAAATAAAATGCATGAGGACTAGAAAAAAGTACTATATGTAGTACTCGAAAAAGCACTCCTAATTTGCTCTTGTTCCTTAAATCTTCTTATGAGGGAAAAAAATCCTCTGGAATTTAGAAGAGACATTCTGAATATGAAACAGCGTTTCAGCCTTGAAATTTCAAATCCAGAAAGCTTTGCTCACCATTAATGTTAATTGTATTTCATTTAATATTCTGTGCCTGTGTCTATGTGTATGCCTAACACACTAAATTTAACCCAACATTTGTGTTTGTCTTGGCTCCACCCTCTTGTAGTATGTTACACACTACTCTTTGGACCAAGTGCAGCCTTCAGCGGAAAACCAATTGTACACCCTTAATTTTCCAAATGACCTATAATTTAATTTTATTGTCTTAAATACTTAAATAAGAGAATTTTAAGGAACAATAGCCGTGATTGCAGCAATCATGGTAATTATGATTAGATTTTTCCCCCGCTAACGCCGGAAAAGACGCCTAGAGAGCGGTTGGAGGGCCAGTCGCTCTGAATCTGACTTGACACTAGTAAGAGCTCATATTAAGACTTACTTAGTGGCGATAAAAGCGGCGAAATCCAACTATTTTGCCACTCTTATCGCGTCATCAGATAATCGCCCAGCCGCCCTGTTTAGGGTGACCCGCTCCCTCCTTCATCTGGGAGCGCGGGAGGATCCCTTACAGGGTCGTGCTGAGGACTTTGTTCAATATCTGGATGATAAAATAACTCAGATTCGGGATGATTTGGCCGCTGACTGGGTTGGTTCAGGCGGGGCGACTGAGGCAGGTCTTGAGAGTGTTATCTGGGCTGAGTTCGATCCTGTGGCTCCCGAGGACGTGGACAGGACTCTGGGAAGACTGAACGCAACCACATGTTTATTGGACCCGTGTCCCTCCTGGTTGGTGCTGGCCTCCCGGGAGGTTACACGAGGCTGGCTCCAGGAGATTATAAATGCTTCTTTGAGTGAGGGTGCCCTACCGCCTGCCTTGAAGGAGGCGGTGGTGAGGCCCCTCCTCAAGAAGCCCTCCTTGGACCCAGCTATTTTGGCTAATTATCGTCCAGTCTCCAACCTTCCCTTTTTGGCGAAGGTTGTTGAGAGTGTGGTTGCGTGGCAGCTCCCTCGGTACCTGGATGAAGCTGTCTATTTAGACCCGCTCCAGTCCGGCTTCAGGTCTGGATACAGCACCGAAACGGCATTGGTCGCGTTGGTGGATGATCTCTGGAGGGCCCGGGGTAGGGGGTACTCCTCTATCCTGGTGCTGTTAGACCTCTCAGCGGCTTTTGATACCATCGACCATGGTATCATGTTGCGCCGGTTGGAGGGACTGGGGGTGGGGGGCACCGTTTTACGGTGGTTCTCCTCCTACCTCTCCGACCGGTCGCAATCAGTGTTGACAGGGGGGCAGCGGTCGACCCCGAGGCGCCTAGTGTGTGGGGTGCCGCAAGGGTCGGTCCTCTCGCCCCTCCTGTTCAACATTTATGTGAAGCCGCTGGGTGAGATCATCCGTGGTTTTGGGGTGGAGTTCCATCAGTACGCTGACGATACTCAGCTGTACATCTCCACCCCAGACCACCCCAACGATGCCGTGGAAGTGATGTCCCAGTGCCTTGAAGCCGTGCGGGTCTGGATGGGGAGAAACAGGCTTCGTCTCAACCCCTCCAAGACCGAGTGGCTGTGGCTGCCGGCGTCCCGATATAGCCAGCTGACACCATCGCTGGTCATTGGGGGCGAATCATTGGCCCCCACGGAAAGGGTGCGCAACTTGGGCGTCCTCCTGGACCCACGGCTGTCCTTGGAGGATCATACGACAGCTGTGGCCAGGGGGGCTTTCTATCAGGTTCGCCTGATACGCCAGTTGCGGCCCTTTCTAGATCGGGACTCCCTGCGCACAGTCACTCAGGCACTCGTCACCTCTCGCCTGGATTACTGCAATGCTCTCTACATGGGGCTCCCCTTGGGGTGCACCCGGAGGCTCCAACTGGTACAGAATGCGGCCGCGCGGGGAATTATGGGAGCATCGGGGCGCTCCCACGTTACACCTCTCCTGCGCGAGCTGCATTGGTTGCCGGTGGAGTTCCGGGTGCGTTTCAAGGTGTTGGTAATGACCTTTAAAGCGCTCCATGGCTTAGGACCAGGGTACTTACGGGACCGCCTTCTGCCGCCAATTGCCTCCCACCGGCCGGTTCGCTCCCACAGAGTGGGCCTCCTCAGGGTGCCGTCAGCCAGACAATGCCGGCTGGCGACCCCCAGGGGGAGAGCCTTCTCTGTGGCAGCCCCCACCCTCTGGAACGATCTTCCTCCAGAATTGAGAATTATCTCCGACCTCCGGACGTTTCGTCGGGCCCTGAAGACGCATCTTTTTCAACTTGCCGGTTTAGCCTGATCCCTGCCGCAATTTTTAGAATTTTTAAAATTTTAAAATTTTTAATGTTTGTAGCGTTGCCGCATTTTAATATTTATTTGGTTTTAATTCTCAGCCTAACGTATATGTGTTTTAATTTTTAACTTTTATGTATTGAATTTTTATTTCGGCTGTTCACCGCCCTGAGTCCGTAAGGAGAAGGGCGGTATACAAATCTAATAAATAAATAAATAAATAAATAAACTGGAATAGAACTTTCAAGAAGCCATGCGTTATTCTGGAACCTTAAGCATCTGATGATGATTAAACAACCTTGTAAATTTCTATTTCCAAAGCTAATTTAAAATATAGGAAGAACTTGGATACATCATCTTACTTCTTTGTCGTATTAAAACAATCCTGGTTTATCATTGACATACAGACTTTCTTTTGTTGTTCCCGAGTTTCTGGGTTGAAATCTGCCAGCAGAGGTCCTGGATTTTGAAATGCCAAGCATTTTAGCTGGCGTTCAATTTGTTGCTGTCAACAAACACACTAGTGGTTATGATAAAATGATCACAGTTACATTTAGGAATTCAGTATTAAATGAAAACATAAACTTAAAAAAAGCCTCCAGGAATTAAATTGTAAATCAGCAATCTTTTTCACAGTAATTCCTATTAAAACATAGAATCAAATTCCCTTTTAAAGATAAAAAACATAAAATTGTATCTGGTCTGTAGTTTTGAATTGTATGTGATCTATCTTGGTGAATCTATCTTGATGAAACCATTACTATCCAGTCTACCGCAAATCAGAAGACCTACTTTTGGATTCTAGATAATTTATTCAGCATGAATTGCAGATACTTCATTAGATGAATTTAGAGGAATAGACAAATTATGTCAGACTCAATTTACCTGACCTGCTAAAAAGGCAGAAAGAACTTAACTCTTATTATTTCATTTGTAAAATAGCATTTTCAGCATAAGCTATTCCAGCGATCCCCAACCTTTGCAGCCTGGCAGCTCAGAGGGAGGAAGAGGAAATGGGCCATGCAAGTGAGCAAATTCTGCTGCATGTGCATGCCAGCTTGCCACTCATGAGGCCTATTTGCAAATAGGCCATGGCCCAATAGAGGGCCATCGTCCGGGGAAGGTCAGGACTTCCGATTTAGTCCATCTGAATTATATCACATTGAAGTTAGTTTAGGGATTCTAATAGCTAGCTGAGGCTGCTGCTAGCATGTCCCCCTGTGGTTTTACCACTGATTAGCAGGATTCTCCTACTGTAGTAGAAAAAATGAACCTAACTAACAAAATGAAGACTTTACCCACCCCCACCCCCCACCTTGCCTTTTGGATATGACCAAGGTAAAACTCACTTCCTCTTTTTGCATAATCTGATCAGAGTTGAATTGACTCCCATTGGCTTTGGCAAATTCTCCCCCACCCCGCTTCCACCGAGACAAAGAATAGAAGCATCCTCACCCACTCACAGTATAGCACAAGAGCAACAGGAAGTTGTGGCCTAGTTGCGATCTTATCAGCTGATGACCTCAACATTTCATCTCTTTCAAAATAAACATCTCCAGCTCTGCTGCCTTCTAAAAGTCCCACCCTGCCTGACAATAGACTTCACTACAGGAACAGGGACAAAGACCTGCCAAGGTTGCCCAAACTAACCAGCCACTTAGATCCCTAAGATTTCCTGCCTTGTAGCCCTCCACTTCTATTATAACTGCTTTTCCATTGGTCAGGAACAATGTTTTTTTTTTCTAAAACATGCATCCAATTATCATTGCAAAACTATGGTTCTTCTCAGTGCTGTACTCCTTATTTTGGCAAAGTTCCACAACGATGCCAAACAAACACCCATCTCTCACAAACAACACATTTTACCATTTCACTTCCCAATCCTTGTGTGACAGGAAAAGAAGAGAACAAAGGGAAGGATTGATTTAAGTTGAGTATAGTCAAGCTTACTGTGACTCAGTAGCAAGGTAGGAAGTGTTGCTGTCCTTACAAATTCAAGGTAATGACTGATGGATTCACCAGTTTCATTTTCATCCGTCAATTAAAAAAAAACACTTCCAATTGTTTTCAATATTGTATGGCAAGATAGGGCTAAAGATTGTGGATACTCTTTCCTGTTGGCCAAATTTTTAAAGTATCGTATTTATTTATTTTCTATGGGACTATCCCTAGTGCCCCATAGTGCGGTGAGCTCCCATTACTTGTCCCACCTTCTGCCAACCTAGCAGTTTGAAAGCACATAAGAAATGCAAGTAGAAAAATAGGGACCACCTTTGATGGGAAGGTAACAGGGGTCCGTGCACCTTTGGCGTTAAGTCATGCCGGCCACATGACCACGGAGATGTCTTCGGCTAGCGCTGGCTCTTCGGTTTTGAAGCAGAGATGAGCACCACCCCCTAGACTCAGGAACAACTAACACATATGTGCGAGGGGAACCTTTATGGGACTATCAATCTCCTTCTTATGTTTCTTTAAAAAGCCCCGATGTCTACTGGGAGATGGATCATTTCTGTGTTAAAAAGCAGACCAATAAAAGGCTTCGCAGAGCAGACTTCTGATCTGTATTGCAAATCAAGCCTGAGTAACCCTAAGAATCAACATCCAATGGCAGGCTAAAAAGAGGTAAAGTTCACAACAGACTTCAGCAGTTGGACAGAGCCCTCCCACTGACCATTTAGTTGCCAGGCTCATTTCTGAGAGACTGTAGATGATCCTTACTACAAGACTTGTGTTGGGAGAAAAGAGAAAACATCATTTAACAGCAGAACAACCAAAAACAACTTTAAGCTGCTCCTGTAGCAAACTGGAGATGAAGCAAGCAATGTTACAATTATATAACCCTTAGAAATGGTTAGGCTCTTTAACTTCGTTGTGCAAAGAGTCTCAAGATCAACACCTGTCCTTGGAATTTATATAAGATAGACTAGGGGTCGGCAACCTTAAACACTCAAAGAGCCACAAAGATCCTAACCAGAAGCCCCCGTTCAATTCTGGAGCCAACCGGAAGTCCAGTTCCCCTATCATAGAGTCTCCCCCTAGCATGGTGTCCTTTTTCCTCTGCCAACTGGAAGTCAGTTCCCCCACCATAGAGTCTCCTCCTAGCATTCTTTTTCCTCTACCTGTCCTAACCGAAAACCCTATCAATTGTGGAGCCAATTGTGGAGAAAAACATCATAGTTTCTAGCAAACGAGTGATTGGACAAGGCAGAGGTTTCAAACTCATGTAGTCACAAGATCGTCATGTGATGTATTGTGACTTTTCCCTCCTCCGCTAAACGGGGCATGGGTGTGGCCAGCATGTGACGCATCTGGCCTGCAGGCTGTGAGTTTGACAGCTCTGGCACAAGGGATCTGCCGTCCACTCTAGCCCAAGGCCTGTAGGAAGAACCAGATATTATTATTTAAATAAGGTCAGGGTAGAGGCGGTGGGGATTTTGTTCTAGAAGGCAGACACCACAGGAGAGGAGGCTTGTTTCTCTATCTGGCATGTCTAGTTGTCCTGCTATGACTAAATATTTGCTATCTAATTACTTGGAGAAAATCTCCATGGTCTGATACCTGAGCAGGTTTATACAGCATGTGGGAGATCAAACTGCATCACAGTTATTCAGGTCCTGGGACACATTTACCTGTATGTGTTTGAGACTTCAAAAATAAACCAGAAATAAAATGTAGCATGCCTCAGGCAATTTATGCACCCAGCATTGCATGATTGCAGCAATAAACCTCAAAGCATTCTGGCAGAAGTCTTTCTATGCTCACGTATTAGTCTAATATATAGTATTACTCAAACTTAGAGTGCTTATTGTCTCCTGGTAAAAATGAAGTCTGACTAGAGAAATTATTATTCTACCTACCAGGTAAGGGTTGAATGCCCTGACCTTGGAACTTATACAGGATAGACATTTCAGAAACTTTACAGGTAGTACTTCACATGGTGTTCTAATCCATAATTGTAATGGTATGTGGAAATGACCTTGGGAAAAGGGGTGAAGAGATGCTGCCTAGGAAATAATCAGATAACAGAGGACATAGCCTGCAGCTGCATAATGGCCAGAGAAGGAAACTCAGAAAGGAACCTCCTTAACCTCTCAGGCTATAAAAGAAACAGCGGGAGATTTGTATTTAGCAGGCTTGCAAGACTCTGTTAATGTACCTTTACTATGGAATTAGCTCATCTGTTTGCGTTTCATTTCTGGCCTGCCTGGGAAAACTGACAGTAATATGAATTGCTTGTGTAAGGTTTAATATGGTGACAGAACTCAATTATTACGATTGAGTGGCATGACATGAGATCTCTTCAAAGTGTACTGTTTGGAATAGTGGTTAACCAACAAATTTTAAAGCTGGGGAAAAACTAATGGGGTTTGTTATGGATTGAGATAGATAACAAACAGAGAGAATTTTTCCTACCTCTATGTTTTGTTTGGAATGTTATGTTCTATCTGTGGCTCTTAAGCAACTCTTGATAATTCTCTGTTAGTTATATTCCAGACAAACACAGCTTGTAAATATGGGCATAGCTTTCCTAGGACTGATATTTTGATCCTGATGTTCTGGCCCCGTGCCCAGAAATAACCTCCCCTCAGACAACCAGAGGCTAATGAACTGGCAGGCAACCAAGTAAGATGATAACAAAGGTCGGCAGCAATCCGCAGCTGCTTGCCAACGTCTTTATTAAAAGGTCCGTCACATACACACAAGCTGAGACGCAGGGCCGATTCAAAACCGGGATCCACGAATCTTTGTTTTGTTCGTCACAAAGATATGGCTACAATCCCTCTCTTATATAGTCTGGGAGGAGGCGTGGTCCACCAGCTAATCACGACCACGCCTTTTCCTCTGCTGGGCTCTCCTGTCTCTCCGACGCTGGCGAGGATCCAACCAAAACTCACTCCCCTCGTCAATGTCCTCCTGTGGCTGCGGGGACGAGCTTGGCTCTGGGCCTATCTCCTGCCCTTCGGTGTCCTCCGGAGGCATTGCCAGAGAGGAGAGTCCTGGAGAAGGAGGCCTTGCCAACTCCTCTCCCTCACTCTCAGAGTCCTCCCCTGCTGATGACGCAGGCTCAGGCAATGGAGCCACAACACCTAGTTATCTTGTCATGTTGTTAATAAATCATTGGGATACTGGGATCCTGCAACCCATAAGCAAATTGAGCATTTATTCAACATTAGGTGGGATATCTTAGAAAAATAGAGGCAACTTGTCTGTATTAAATAGTGAGACTGAGTAAAATGTGTATACTACACCTCACTATGTTTTCCTCAGACCATGTTCATTTGGAGTATAAATCTATTAATGCCTTTTATTAATTGTTCAATTTGCAAGGTAACTTGCTTTAGAAGTTACAGCTCTTACAGATCCAGTCATCTGTGTAAATCTAATTTACAGGGATATTATGGCTGTTTCAAGGAAATTGTGCAGGTGCCAGGAGAATATCAACCCTGTTCTGTCCAGCTTTCTGAACAGGAGGTAGCATTTGGAGATATGGGCCATAGATGATACTTTGTGGGGAAAGAAATGTTGTCTGAAGGCTGAAACTGTCAATGGTTTTAGAGAAATGAAAGAGAGACTCGAGAACAATCAATTATTTAGGTGGTCACCATAAGCATATCAGGAGCTAATAGATGCTAAAAGAAGGGCGGTAATAGAGGGGATGCCATAGAATGCTTTAACCCCATGTTTCTCAACCATATATCTTAGTTGCCAAAGTTGATGAACATTGTTTTAATCAGATTTTGGAAGTGGCATACTGTAGGAAAAAGTGTATGGTTTGGTGGCAAGATGGTATCAGCCCTGATAGGTGGTATATGTGGTACCCAGGCCATTCCCTGGGTATGCAAACATCTCAGTAAGTACTGTTGGACCAAAGGTGGCTGTGACTTTGGCGCTCTAGGAATTGATTGGGCACATACCAATATTGAACTGTCTGTTTGTCTGCCTGCCTGCATGCATGCCTGCCTGCCTGCCTATCTAGCTTGGGATACCTCATCAAAACCATTTGCTTAAATGGTTTTATGCTGCACCAGTTTAAAGTGTTGCCCAACTTGATTTTATCTTCAGGGGAATGGCTAGTAAAGAGAAAGCAGAACAGAAGGCTGAGCATCAGGGAAAAGAAAATATAAAACAAAAATAATCTGAACAGGACCACAAAAACTCCAGATCTGGGATCCAGGAGCTGCTTTCTTTCTTGATTTATTTGCATCCCGTTTGGAATGGTACAAACAGTAGCTTCCTACTCAAAGGTCTTCAGTTGCAAAATACTCCTATAAATTAAAGCTACAAAGTGTTCAGGAAACAGCATCCACAGTTTATGAATGTTATAGGCTAGAAAAAATAATTACATGGGCCTTGAATGGAGAACAAGATAAGAATGAGATTATTTGGATCATTCTAAAACATCCAGGGTGGGGGTGGGGGGGCAAAAGAAAAAGAAATACTATTTGTCTTTGTCTTGCGCTATAGTCAGCCAATAGACCAGAAGGACAAAAAAAAATTTATGTCATTCCACGGACGACGCTGAATCAAGGTGTATGCAGAGAGAATTGTACTAACTTATCTCACGTCAACTTGAGATATCTACAGCAAAAAGGTGCCTTTCAATACCTGTACAATTAGCACAGCCCCACCCCCTCCCCAAGGCTGTGTGCTCTCCCCACTTCTCTTCTCTCTATATACCAATGACTGTATCTCAAACGATCCATCTATTAAACTACTGAAGTTTAATAAACTACTACTAAACTAATGATACAACAGTGATTTGTCTCATTCAAGACAATGATGAATACGCATGCAGACGGGGGGTTGAACAACTAGCCTTGTGGTGTAACTGGAACAATCTGGAACTGAACATACTCAAAACCATAAAAATGGTGGTAGACTTTAGGAAAAACCCTCCCATACTTCCACCTCTTTCAATAATAGATAACATAATATCAACAGTAGAGACCTTCAAATTTCTAGGTTATATCATATCTCAAGACCTAAAATGGACACCTAACATCAAAAACATCATCAAAAAAACACAACAAAGAATGTTCTTTCTGCGCCAACTCAGGAAGCTCAAACTGCCCAAGGAGCTGCTGATACAGTTCTACAGAGGAATTATTGAGTCTGTCATCTGCACCTCTATAACTGTCTGGTTTGGTTCTGCAACCCAAAAAGACAGATACAGACTTCAGAGGATAATTAGAACTGCAGAAAAAAACAATTGCTACCAACCTGCCTTCCATTGAGGACCTCTATACTGCAAGAGTCAAAAAGAGGGATGTGAAAATATTTACAGACCCGTCACATCCTGGATATAATTTGTTTCAACTCCTATCCTCAAAATGACGCTATAGAGCACTACACGCCAGAACAACTAGACACAAGAACAGTTTTTTCCCGAACGCCATCACTCTGCTAAACAAATAATTCCCTCAAAATGTCAAAACTATTCACTAAGGCTACATTACTATTACTATTGGTCTTCTCATCATTCCTGTTGCCCATCTCCTCCCACTTGTGACTGCATGACTATAACTTGTTCCTTATATCCTTGCGATTTATATTGATATTGATTGTTTCCTAGTATGATTTGATTGCTTATTGTACGATATGACTGTCACTGGGTGTTGTGCCTTGTGATTCTTGATGAGTGTATCTTGTCTTTTTATGTACTCTGAGAGCATTTGCACCAAAAACAAATTCCTTGTGTGTCCAATCACACTTGGTCAATAAAGACTTCTGTTCTCTTCTGTTCTCTTCTGTTCTGTTTTGGTCTAGTCTAGTCTAGTCTAGTCTAGACTAGTCTAGACTAGTCTAGTCTAGTCTAGTCTAGTCTATCTGAAATTGGTAATAGCTGCAGAAAAGAAAAAATTGTGGTGCTGCTGCTGAAGACACTGGAGCAAAAATTAAGGATAAATAAGGAGATTGCAATTTTGAATGGTACTCTAGTTCATGTTTGCATTACCATCCCCAAATAGTGTTTTCTTGTTGCTATTGTTGCTGCTGCTGCTGCTGCTTTTTATTTTTCCAACTGCACAAAGGGAGCTAGTCTGGCTCTATTTGTCTTTTATTTTAGATCTTTTGTGAGTTGCAGATATGTTACAAGCTATAAAAAAATAGGAAAAAGGCCTTGACCACCAGAAAGGAGATATAGATTCCAAGCTTTGGTCAGACTTAAATTCTCGCTTAGTGACTTTGTATTGTAGGTTATATAAATGGAGCTAAAAGGTTAGCATCATAAATGATTTATACACCACAGCTTCAGCCCAGCTTGGGAACATTTGGGCATTCTCTTTGTTTTCTTGCACCAATAATTGCAGAATCATTTGGACACCATGATGGATGCATACACAAAAAAAGCCTGAAATGAAACATATGCTCTGGTACAATCTTATCTGAATAAACAAGCATTAGCTCTAAGAATTTGGGTAAATAATTTGTGGGCTGGGCAATAGAAGCACTTTCTTTGAAATCATGCAGCCAATGCCCCACAACTATACAAAGAAAAGAGCAACCAGGATGAATATGGGCCTCGAGACTAAAACATATGAAGAACAGTTACAGGAACTGGGCATGGCTAGTCTAGTGAAGAGAAGGACTGGGGAAACATGATAGCAGTGATCCAATATTTGAGGGGCTGCTACAGAGAGGAAGGTCAAGCTATTTTCCAAGGCACCTGAAGGCCAGACAAGGAATAATGGATTGAAACTGACCATGGAGAGATTCAACCTAGAAATAAGGAGAACTTTTCTGACAGTGAGAACAATCAACCAATGGAACAGCTTGCCTTTGGAAGTTGTGGGAGTTTCATCACTGGACCCTTTCAGGGAGATATTAGATTGCCATTTGTCAGAAATACTGTAGGGTCTCATGCTTGGGAAGGGGGTTGGACTCAGTGGTGGGTTTCAAAAATTTTTACTACCGGTTCTATGGGCGTGGCTTGGTGGATGTGGCAGGGGAAGGATACTGTAAAATCTCCATTCCCACCCCACTCCAGAGGAAGGATACTGCAAAATCCCTATTTCCTCTCAATCAGCCAGGACTTGGGAGGCAGAGAGTAGATGGTGGCGGGGCCAGTCAGAATTTTTACTACCGGTTCGCTGAACTACTCAAAATTTCCGCTACCGGTTCTCCAGAACTGATCAGAACCTGCGGAAAGCCACCTCTGGTTGGACTAGATGACCTACAAGGTCCCTTCCAACTTTGTTAATCTTATCTAATCTAAAATTTCTCCTGGGTGCATACTAGAGGGAAGGCAGGGGTATTTGGATAGTTGAATATGAGGAATGTGGCAGATTATCAAATTTGGTTCAAGCTTAGTGAGACCTGAAGATAGATAGGCCAAGATTGTAAAACTTGTTTAGGCAATTGTTAGCACAGGTGAATCTACCCAACTAAAGAACAGACTGAACACAAATTATAAACCTGAAAAGAGCAAATAGATCAGAGAAGGGAGCCCAAGTGAAAAGTTTCCAGGAGCTCTTAAAAGTGGGGCAAAAGGCCTTATTGGAGTAAAACCAGTATATGACTTTTCTAAAAGGTGACCATGCAGAATATGGCTGAATTATGTATAATAATTAGGCATTAAAATGTCTATGTGCAACGCAATTATGAGAGATCCAAACATTATAGTTGCTGGGTTTCTGTCTTCATGTTGCTACTTGTAACCTGCACTTACATTTTTTGGGGGGAGGTCCTTGGATTCCACATCTCTGGTAAAATTTTAATGTTTGAAAATATTTACCTCAGTTTCTGTACCATGGTTTTTTTTTGTTTTTTGTTGTTTTTTTTTTTTTGGCCTCTGATTGTAACTTTTGCTTTGCATCCTGGTTTAAATAAAACATTTGAAATCTGACTTGAGATTTTTTGGGTATCTTCCTGTGGATCGCTGAGCTAATAAGCCAACCTTGATTTATCAAATAAATTATGGTCAAGTTCATAGTTTAGAATAAACTGAATGTAGTAAGTATAATTCACTGCATTAAATCATAGTTGCTTTTAATGATGGATTGCTGAATACACCACAGTGGCTAGAAGCACATAAAACATTAAACCATAAGCAAAGGCTTTTAAATCTGTAATGGTTGGTTTCAAATATTACACTAAGTGAAAAAGAAACCACTTTAGGACTTAACATTAGACAGAATACAAGCAGTATCTATCCCATGAGCTTCCTTTACTGCCAGAAAAGGTTCCATGACAAGAATCCACAACATTTAAGCAGATTCTTAGATTGTATTCTTTATTCTCATTCAAGTCCTCTGATTTATCAAATAAATCCTTGGTTTGAATCAGGTACATTTATAACTTTAGGGTTACCTTAGGCATCCAATACATTTATATCAATACCAAATTCCAGGAAAAGAAATGTCTAGAGCAGAGGTCTTCAGGCTTGGAAGCTTTAAGACTTGTGGACTTCAACTTCCAGAATTCTCCAGCCAGCATAGTTGGCTGGAGAATTCTGGGAGTTAAAGTCCACATGTCTTAAAGCTGCCAAGTTTGAAGACCTCTGCTTTAGAGATTCATAACAAAAAAGGATAACATATGAGTCAAAAGCAAGGCCTAATTTTTTTTAATCTTTAAAAGTGAATCATAAAACACTTTCTGAAAGTTATAAATACTTTGGAGAATTCTGGTTGTACCTGTTGTTTTTGCTCCAAGGTCATCTCCTTAGTGCATAAGCTGTTCCCTCCTGCCAATTCCCCTTCTACAGATGGGCCGCCTGAAGGACAGGGGCCTTCCGAACAATCACCCATTTTTAAAGATATGCAAAAAATCTGCAATGAGAAATCCAGAAATCATGGACGTAGAACTTCATCAGGGAAAATGCCAGGATCTTGGACTGTTGAATTAAACACTATGATACTATCCATAGGTGAAGCACTCACCCAGTTTCAGTCCCCGAACTTCAGCTTGGTTTTACGGCAGAGGTGTGACTCTCTGACCTTACGTTAAGTTGTTACATTCTAAAGCATATAAGTTCTGCTACAGTACGGCCAGTAGCTGGGATGACTTGAATTGTAGTCTAATAATAACTGGTATTATTACAGTTATAATGGTACAGGTAGTCCTAGATTCATGACAGCGGAATAAAATGCCACGCGATTACATTTAGACAGAATTATCTTTAAATGGATTATCCCATAAAATAGAAGTTTAATTGGTCATTTTAACAAGTGCTGTATTTACATTATAAAACTTCCTACAGAACAGTTTGATAATTAATCCATATGTTTTAAATATATTTATACTTTTAAAAATATCCTGACAATTGTCCCACTGAGACAGCAGCAAGTAGATACTAAGGAGGGTAAGCCCAAAGCTAAAGATATTTATTTTCAACTATACATGCAAATGCATTATTAGTCCTGATGTTAACCTACGCCAGTGTTGCTCAACCTTCGCTGTTTGAAGATGTGTGGACTTCAACTTCAAGCTATGCTGGCCAGGCAATTCTGGGAGTTGAAGTTCACACATCTCCAAACTGGCAAGGTTGAAAAACACAAGCCTACACTATTATATAAAAAGAATTCTGCTAGAATAGAATAGAATAGAATAGAATAGAATAGAATAGAATAGAATAGAATAGAATAGAATAGAATAGAATAGAATAGAATAGAATAGAATAGAATTTTTCATTGGCCAAGTGTGATTGACACACAAGGAATTTGTCTTGGTGCATATGTCTCAGTGTACATAAAGGAAAAGATACGTTCATCAAGAATTATAAAAAACAGCAACCACAATTAAAGTTGGAAAAGGGTTAAACAGTTTTGGAATTGGTTAATCTACTACCAGTAAAATCAAATATTTTTTGAACAAACCTATATTAAAGGGGAAAATTGCATTGCACTGAATTTATTTATAGAAAGACAGGGAAGCTACCAGTCTTGAACTCAAACACCATCCTCTGACAAGTGCAACTGAGGCTTGATTTTAAAAAAGACAGGTGTCAAATACTGAAATTTGCATATAAATTAAAGGCCAGGAAATTCACAGTCAGGGGACAGGTGTCAAAGAGTCAAAATAACTATGGCAACCATAAGATCTTGCTCAGATGCTTCATTCCGGTTACAGCCTCAATCTTTGATTTGCTTATTTATGTTAACAAATGGGTCAGGTTGACTCCCTTCTCCCTCTACTACCTTATAATTACATTGGTTAATTTTATAAATAGAATGCCTTACTTCACAGGCAACAAATATTCTTCCATAGTTATTAGTTCAATTATTTTGTTATTTTGATCTGTCCTATCCTGTTTTCAAATATACTATACTAATATATAGACAGTGTACATGTATCAACTGATATTTAAGATAGATATATTTATTTATTTTATATGCTGCTTGTCTCACTAGCCACAGTGACTCTGGGTGGCTTAAGGTAAAGTTAAAGGTTCCCTTCCATATGTGCTAGTCATTCCATTTCAAAGCCAAAGAGCCAACAATGTCCAAAGACGTCTCTGTGGTCATGTGGCCGGCATGACTAAATGCCAAAGGCGCATGGAATGCTGTTACCTTCCACTAAAGGTTTGTAATACTTGAAAAATGCAAGTATTTTTCTACTTGCATTTTTTACTGCTTTCAAACTGCTAGGTTGGCAGAAGCTGAGACAAGTAACAGGAGCTCGCCCCGTTATGCGGCACTAGGGATTCGAACCGCTGAACTGCCGACCTTTGTCTTATTTATTTATTTATTTATTTATTTATTTATTTATTTATTTATTTATTTGTTCAATTTATATGCCGCCCTCCTCTGAAGACTCAGGGCGGCTTACAATGCACTTATAGCAATAGCCTTCTTTCTTTTGTATATACCTGCTTATTAGGGCTTTTGGCTCCCCATAAGCAGTTTTTCTACAAAGTCAGTTTATTGCCCCCACAATCCGGGTCCTCAATTTACCTACCTCGGAAGAATGAAAGGCTGAGTCAACCTTGAGCCTGGTGAGATTTGAACTCGCACTAATTGCAGACAGCTGGCAGCTAAGTGCTACATAATAGCACTTAGTCCGCTGCACCGACAACGCTGCACTTACAATGGTATAAAATCATGAATATAAAAACATTCAAAGCATTAAAAGTAAGATAAATAAATAAAATTAACATTAAATAAAGGTTAAAAGCAAGAACATGGATTTATGGGGCTGGGTTTTATTTCTCACTCAACCAACCAGCAGAGGGAGGGAGTGTGTGTGTGTGTGTGTGTGTGTGTCCTTTTTGGAGAGAGAGAGGGAATCTTTACGATTAGTTTCATAAAATGTTTGACTTTACATTTTCTCAGTCTACTTTTTCTTTTGGTTGATTTCTCTTAAGTTTCAGGGTTTCTTTCTGTTGAGTAAATGAACATATTACCACCAGGAGTCATGGTGGCACAGTGGTAGAATGCAGTATTGCAGGCTAACTCACTGTTCGCTGCCAGGAGTTTGATTCTGACCGGCTCAAAGGATCCAGATTGTTGAGGGCAATATGCTGACTCTGTAAACAGTTTAGAGAGGGCTGTAAAGCACTATGAAGCGGTATATAAGTATAAGTACTATTGCTATTAATTGTAGGTGATGATTTATGTATCCACTTAAAGAACAGCAAACTCCACTCTCTCTGTAGCATTCCAAGGCAAACATTTTTAATGATAGAAAACCAAATTATCTCCGTACCATATGCAGGTAGCCACTTACTGATTGTAACAAAAATACACACAAACACAAAAGCTCTGGATTTAGTGGAATGAGTTATTTCTCTGCAAATCATTGTGGACAAAGGTCCTACCTTGAAAAAAAAAGCTCAGGAATATTTTTGAAATAGCAATTTGGTACCTTTGAACAGTGCTCCAAAATCTGTTAAGTGAAAGCAGGCTTTTCCTTTCTATCAGCAGGACTAACCTTCAGGAACCACTCCCAATTTTGTGGACCTTGTTTTGATTTTTCTCCCTTTTAAAAAAAAATGGAGCCATATTTCTTCGGCAGCACTACACATGTAAGGAAATACTGCCTGGAATGTGTTGTATTTCCATATACATTTCATCAACTATCACCAAAAGGAATTTTACAGACATAAGCAAATAAAAAAGCCTCACGTTAGTTCTGTGGGGGGAAAAAACATCCAGCGTTTTCAATTGCAAATGCAGCAAATAGTAAAAGCAATCTACCGTTAGGTGTCAGTGTTGTTCTATGTAGTTGAACCATTTTACCATTCTTTTATATGTTTCATTTTGCATGGACTAAATGATTGGGTTCCCATTAGTCTAGCACTTGGAGGGGTTGGAAACCACCAGATAATCCCAGATTTGTATATTAGAGTAGGGGTTCAGACAAAATATCCCAGAAGAAAGTAACAGCAAATCACTTTTGTATTACTGTCAGGAGAATCCTCTGACTTGTTTGTTGAATATATCATCCTCATCGACAGAGTTGTTCCATTCACATTGTAGAAGACGATCGCTTGCTGTCCTGCTTTACATTTCAACTATGTAGAAATTGGTCGAATATTTTTAGTTAGGAGGTCCTCAGTTCCAGCATTAAGTTTCTTAGTAACCCTTGATTATGATGTCCAAGATTTGATGAATTCAGCTAACTTGCTTCCAATACAGATAATCATATTGATCAACGAATGCATCAAAACAATTTCTTCCCAACATGGATTAATAAACTTAAAGCAATCTGCCCAGACAGTTGCCTTCCCAAAATGTGAAAAGCAGACAGTCACACTGGCTACAAATTTTTAGAGCTGTAATCGAACACATCTGGAGAGCACATTAAGAAACACTGACTTAAAGCAAACTCATAACTGTGTACAGCTATTTTATTGTAATAATATAAATTATTCTGCTTCCAGAAATCCACTAAGAGTCAAAAACAAACATCCACCATAATTCCAAGGTTTTGGCTAGCAACAAGCTTGGCATGCAAGACATGGACCCTGAAATATCAGTATGTGTATGTGACTAAAATTTTTAAAAATCAAGATTGCAATTTCAATTACATGGTCACAGACATCATTTTGCTTTTTGTGATCTCTCCCCCTTGCATCATATAAAAATATTCATTGCAAAATTTATTATTATTTTGCAATGAATTTATTATTTATTATTTCATTAGCTTAGCCTATTATTCTTTGAAATTAGCCTGGTCATTATATGTTATTGTTATATTTGCATTTAAAATATTGCAGATATGTCTTTCAGTATTACAGATATATGCAGCAGCTGTATTTATATTTATCCTTAGATGCTTTGTTACTATTCTTTATTTCAGAACTAAAGGATTCAGCTGCACTTCGTTTTACATGACTTTAATAACATACTTTGCAATAAGCTGCTTACAGGAAAAATAAAACTCTCCATTGTGATTGAAGTCAGGTAATACAATTTCTGTGGTTGGAGTGATTTGGTAACATTTCATCTCCTATTCTTCAAAGACTGAAACTAGAGACAATGTCCCTAAAGCATCAGGCTTCTAGCAAGGCTAGATAAATAAATCTAGTTTTACTGTAATTTCTTTCTATATTTTATAACATTTGCAAGTATGCAGATCAGAATCATTTTCACATGAAATATCCACTAATGTTATTTCATAGAGCAGCTGTTTCAAAAGAAGACTGCCTCAAATATTTACTACAATAAAATCTTTTGGACAATGAGT